>OY728165.1:2081602253-2083018253 GCA_963277665.1 Viscum album
CTCTGTCTGGTCCACCGGTC
This sequence comes from Viscum album, assembly GCA_963277665.1. Classification (NCBI taxonomy): domain Eukaryota; kingdom Viridiplantae; phylum Streptophyta; class Magnoliopsida; order Santalales; family Viscaceae; genus Viscum; species Viscum album. The sequence goes on from OY728165.1 coordinate 2,081,602,274, forward strand.
AGCCGGTGGTGAGCCAGCGGCCGGCCGGTGGCACCAGGCAGTGGGAAATTCCACTGCATGGGTCCTCCGGCAGGCCGGTGAGCTCACACCGGCGGACCAGTGGACTCAGTGAGTCCACTTTTCAGCTTTCTTGGGCCAACTCCTTGGCAACCTTTTTCCTGTGTTTACCATGTTTATCATTGTTTAACATGCTTACCATATTACCAATGTTTACTATTATGTAATTTAGTACACTTTTCTATTTTCTGATTAAGTAGTATTACAATATTTGAATTTGTATATTTGTGAACTAATGTTTGTTATTTTGATTTGAAGGAAAATGACAGATCAATCAGTTGATCAGCCACATGATTCTGGAGATGAGCATATTGGTCATACATCTGGGGAGGAACATTCACATGCTCCTATTATGAAAAAGAGTTCAAAGGTTGGTAAGCGTGGTTGCACACGTTTACCAAAATTATCACTTGCCCGTACGAAGGAGGAGAGGATAGTCGTGGAGTTTGATGATGATGATATTCCTAGAGGTCCAAATGCCAAAGATTTTAAGGGTTTTGTAGCAACTCAGGCTAAGAGCAAAGTAAGCATTCTCTATGATGATTGGAGAAGTGTGGATAAGGCGATAATTTCTCAGCTGTGGGAGACCATTTTTGTAAGATCTTTTGCTATTGTTTGACTGTTCTTTAAATTTTTCTTGTATATATAATATTTTTAACCTCTTTTTTATCAGATGACATTTGATATTCCTGACACTGGAGGAGTCAGGAAGAAATGCTTATCGTTGGCTGCTAGGAGATGGGGGGATTTCAAATCAACCCTCTCATCTGATTTCATTTATGGTCATAGGAGTCGTGAGAATCCATGTCGTATATATCCTTTTATAGATGAAGACACATGGAGACAATTTTTTGAAAGTAGAAGAAAAGAATCATTTTTGGTATGGGAAATGTAAACTTTTATAAGATTTCTTATATAAATGATCTTATTATTGTTTTGTTAATGATTACTTATTCTTAATTTACAGCAAACAAGGAACGCTCATCAAGAGATCCAATCTAAAAATGTATACCCTCATAGTTTATCTCGGGGAGGGTATGCATTATTGGAAGAACAAATGATGGCAGAAAAATATCAACAACTAAGAGCTGAGTCTTCAAGCTCTGGAGAGGTGGCCCCTCCATCCCCTCCATCTAGACATGAGAAATGGAAAAGAGCTCGGAAGGGCAAAAAAGGACAATATCTTTCGGAAGAATCGAGACTCGTAGTTGAGAGGATTGTAAGATATCTATTTTATTTATTTAAGTTTACTATTTTCGTCATATATTTCCAATCATTATAGAAATGTTCAATTAACTCTCTTGAGGAGCAGAGTTCACAGGGGACATTTACACCATCTGGGAGGGAAGATATTTTATCTGTGGAATTGGGAAAGCCCGAACATCCTGGCCGTGTAAGGGGATATCCGGCAGTTGTATCGGTATAAAAAGTGTTGCCACGTTCCTCAACTTCTAACGTTGAGGGAGTTTATAAAAAAATAGAATCCTTGGAGGCTGAAGTCCATAATATTAATGCGACAATGGAGGACAAGATTAGAGCATCGGTGCAGTTTATGTTTGCATACTTGCAAAGACAATTTCAGGGTGCAGCTCCCACTCCACCTCTCCCAGTAGCTCCCACTCCCCCACCTCAGCCTGCGGACCCCATTTTTTATCCTCCTCCTCCGCCGCAGAAACCTACTTATTGTGATTTGTATGTTGATGATCTTCAACATCATATAGTTGCATATGGAATGGTATATTGTATAGGAGATACAGTTCATCATCAACAGTTAGAGGCAGAGAATCAGAGGGTCACTGTACAGGATATTATAGATAGATCAGCTCGGATACCATTACCTACAGATGAGGTGACGACAGTTGGACATAGTATCGGCCATTTTTTAATTTGGCCATCCAGACTTCTTCGACTCATTACCATAGAGGTATGGATGTTATATCTTTTATTTTATATTTTTATTAATGTTTTATCATTTGAAAACTAATATATATTTTCAATTTATTTTTACAGGAATACTTCAAAGGTAATGAAATACTGTATAGAAAACAACAAAGACAGATAGCTATGACATCAGATGCAGATACTAGCAGTCTTGACAAATTGACAAGATATTCAAATTTGTTGGCGGATCATTATGACTTTACAATGGAAGCTCATGTCTGTGGACGTGAACTAAGTGTGGGGATTATGAAAAATGATATCATGGAGTTTGTCACTGGAGATAAGTTGGGCATCAACGTGGTGCAAATTTTTATCATGTAAGTCTTAACACCTTTTCCTTGCGTTATATTTATTAAAAATGTATACTTATGTATGCTTTGTATTAGGTATCTGTATAAAATTTGTGAGAGGAATGAGCTGACAGATGTATATGGATTCTTGGACCCACAATTGATTTCCCCTGAAGCATGTGCATTGGATGAGGAACAAAGAATGCTTTATATTGCTGATAGATTTGAAAAGAATGTAATCACACAGTGTTGGATGATGCCTTTTTTTGAGAGGTATGAAACACATCCCTCTCAAAGAGTTAATTATCTGTTAACATAAAAAACCACTAACGTTAAATTTCCTTTTATCAGGGATCATTGGATGTTAGGGGTTTTTTTCCCTAGGGAGAAAACACTTTATTGGATATGCTCTCTCCATGATGATGTGCGAGAAAGTTTTAAGAATATATTGGAAACGTAAGTTTCAATTTCACAATAGTTTTATATATTATAATGAATATTAAATTTACCCCATTCGTATTATTTTCTAACAGGGCATGGGTCCACTTTCAAAAAAGCGCAATGAAAAGGAATTTCAAGATCAAATATGTACATGCGAAGGTAAATATCCATTTATAATTTGTACATTTTGATTTATTACATAAAAATAATATATTGAATTTACACTCATTCAAACAGAAATGTCATGAGAAACAAGGCATCATCGAATGCGGATATTACATGTTAAGATTTATGTATGAAATAATAACAACTGGGACAGTTCTGAGTTTTGACCTGGTAAGATTTCCTCTTTCTCATAATATTTCAATTTGATTTATTCATTATACACGTTGACTACTATCCTTTTCCTTTGTAGCTTTTTGATGACCCTCAACCCTTTACTGCTGAAGATATCAAACACTTACAAGTGGAGTGGTCAAATTATTTTACAGGTTTGATTGACTTTTAGTTGTTTGTAATGTAAAATGTAATTTTGAATATTGTCAATGTAATTGTGTATTTCGTAGTCGTTTAGGTTGGATTTAGTTTTTTTTTGAAGTTGACAGTGTATGTTTTTAATGTTATAGAAGTGAATGTTTAATTTTTCTCTACTTCTTGTTTTGGTCTACTGTTGATGGTTTTTCTGCTCTGGATTTTGGTATGGGGGGAGAGGTTCCAAGGGGGTGGGTGGGTTTTTGGGGGGTGTCCAAGGTGTGTTTGGGGCTTTTCAAGGAGTCGGTTGGGTGTAAATGAGGGTGGGGGGGGGGGGGCTGTCCAAGGGGTGGGGGGTGTCCAAGTGGTGGGGGGTGTCCAAGGGATATAGGAGGAGTGTCCAAGGGGTGTTTGGGGCTGTCCAAGGGGATGGGGGGGGTTCCAAGGGGTAAGGGGGGGGGTTTCCAAGGGGTCGGGGGGTGTCCAGGGGGTGGGGGGGCTGTCCAAGGGGTGGGGGGTGTCTAAGGGGTGGGGGGTGTCCAAGGGAATTGGGAGGGGTGTCCAAGGGGTGTTTGGAGCTGTCCTAGTGTTCGGGGGGTGTAAATGAAGGTGGGGGGCTGTCGAAGGGGTGGTGGTGTCCAAGGGGTGGGGGGTGTCCAAGGGATATGGGAGTGGTGTCCAAGGTGTCTCGGAGTTCTGTCCAAGGGGCCGGTTGGGTGTAAATGAGGGTGGGGGCTGTCCAAGGGGTGGGGGGTGTCCAAGGGGTGGGGGGTGTCCAAGGGATATGGGAGTGGTGTCCAAGGGGTGATTGGGGCTGTCGAAGGGCTCGGGGGGGTGTCCAGGGGTCGGGGGGGTGTCCAAGGGGTCTGGGAGGGCTGTCAAGGTGTGGGGGGTGTCCAATGGGTGTTTGAGGCTGTACTAGGGGTCTTGGGGTGTAAATGAGGGTGGGGGCTGTCCAAGGGGTGGGGGTGTCCAAGGGGTGGGGTGTCCAAGGGATATGGGAGGGGTGTCCAATGGGTGTTTGAGGCTGTACTAGGGGTCGTGGGGGTGTAAATGAGGGTGGGGGGGCTGTCCAAGGGGTGGGGGTGTCCAAGGGTTGTGGTGGGGCTCCAATGTGGTGGGGGAGGGCTGGCCAGGTTGTTAGGTGGGTATAGATGAGGGTGGGGTTCAGTTGGGGCTTGGGGAAGGGCTGGCATGGTTATTTTTGTTTGGTTTCTGGTTGCTTTTTGGTGAGAGTAGTGCAATTATTTAAAAAGAAATATCGCTTTCACGTCGGTTATTTTATAACTGAGGTGGTAAATAAATCGGTTGGGGTTTATCACGTCGGTTGTTTCGAGAACCGACGTGATAAACTGTTCCCGGTCCTTTTATCACGTCGGTTCTTAATATAACTGACGTGCTAAAAGGCATGGAAATCGATTTACCACGTCGGTTATTGGATAACCGACGTGCTAAAATGTTTCCCAGGACTTTTTATCACGTCGGTTATTTAATAAACCGACGTGATAATAGGCCCGAGGAAGGGTTAATCATGTCGGTTATGTCATAACCGACGTGATAAACGATATCCCAGGCATTTTATCACGTCGGTTTAGAAAATAACCGACGTGATAAACCCCCCCCCCCCCCCGCGTATTTATCACGTCGGTTATTAATGAACCGACGTGATAAACACCGTGATGTTAGGGATGTTACGTCTGTTTTTAAATAACCGACGTAAAAAACGTTATTTATAACGTCGTCCGTATTAACGTCACCTAAAAACCGACGTAAATAATGAAAAATAACCGACGTAAAAAATGTTTTCTGCACTAGTGAGTCTGTTGGAAGATCTGGCCTTCTGGGGGGAGCCAGCCCACTGAGACATAAGACTGGCTAGGAAATCTAGCTGGTTGTGGCCCTCTTAGACAGGTCTGGCCCACTTGGCTAGGTCCAGCCCGCTCGGTTGGCTGACGTTTGGCTCATGCCGCCCGAGGCAGACTGTTGTGTCCCGCTGGCCTCGTAGTTACAAGGCCATTTCATCCTTTTGGTGGGGCGCTGCACCATCGTGATTCAACTGCCAGTCGTTTGGCCAACCTGGTTCACTCATTTATGTGAAGCATGGGGATGCACCTCTATTTCCTACCACAGCTGCACTGCACCACCCTTCTTCTGTTGCTGGCCATTGGCTGCCAAAGACGCTTGAGGGTGCCACCAAATTTATCCCCAGTTGCAGGCTCAGGCCGGCCGCCTTCAGCAACTGTAGTGTGTCGTCATGCGCTGCCTTCCACCACCTGTGGCCGGATTTCGTGGGGCACTTCCTCCCTATACCATCCATAATAGACATAGCATGCCTGTGGTTTCTTCCACCAACCACCGGAAGAGCTCTGGTGGTCTCTTATTGGTGTCGTCGATGCCTACGGCTCTCCCGTGGTTTCGTCATCAAAATGTGACCTGCTAATTCGCATTTCTATCAACTTGAGGAAACATTCCCTGAAAAAATGCAACATCAGCAGGGGGACGGAGGGTCTATGACTTGTTTTTGGGCCTTTCACATCCGCATTATTATGATATCACATTGGATCAATTAAGTCATCATATACGAACATAACAAAAAACCCCCTACCTAGATAATGCATCCAGAGATGACAATATATGGATGCTACTTTATCATTGTCATCTGTTCACAATTCAGTTGCACTCGTCACGGCTTGCTGAATCAGGGCTCATTCTCTAGGTGGTTTGTGTCACGGTACTTTTCCAGAGCATTATCCCATGGTGAATCCATGCCAATATCCCTCCCTGTGATTCATATAAATAGGATAAGAGGAAGAGTGTGTCCCTCACGAATAATTAATGAGGTTAATTTTATTTATGAACCTCCCAAATTCCCAATGGTGCAGTTACAAGTAAATAAGATTCATTCTATTCGATGGCTTGACATGTGGTTGAGCACGACACAACCATTTTTCAATTGGATAATGAGAAATGAAAATAAAATAACAATTTCTATGATATTTTATTATTTCATTAACTAATGAAAAAACTAACTTTTTACCTGACCAACTATGGTAAATGTAATGTTTCCCATAAAAAATATCAGCACTGAAGATTCAATAGTGCCCTTGGGTTTTAAATCCGATCACCAGTTCTACAGTTAGAAAACACTACTCATGTGTTCACTTAATGTACCTTTATAAAAGGTCAATAAATTATTTACATACACCCTTGACCCGCATTGGTTGTGGTTAGGCGCTGCCAAAGTGAAACACATCCCAATGAACTCAATGGTACTCTTGATTTTTCAATCTGATTTTACGTTTTGAAGTTATGGATTTTAACACTAAATTTTTTTACATAATTATTTTTTTACGTCCAGCAACAAACATCCATTATTGTCCTGCACCTTCAAATGTTTATATCTTCATAAAGAAAGTATACCCTTACATTCTCGGTGGTGGTAACCAATTTTTAATCTGAGACACCATTCGTGAGTTATAATCCTATGAAAAATAAAAAAACATTGTTTTACTATTTAATTTATGGTTATTGCATTTTTTGGTTTTCTCATTGGAGAACAGTACCAACTAAACTTATGTCGCACCTGCGTTAAACCCTATATCATGAATTCCACGGTTCATTCATATTTCTAATACATGAATCCATTTAAGAGTTATTCCACTTTTTCAGGAAAAAAAAACCAGCACACAATATTTTAAACATAACATTTTTTATGGATCATTTTGGGGACTCCAGGCCTCAGAATCTTGCATCGTCAAATTTTTCGGTCTCAAAATAATTCTATATAATCAAAATAATTATACGTAAATTCTAGGATAGTAAAATATTGTATTTCTAAATCTAAATCAAGGATAGAGTAAAAGGTTATTCTCAACTAATGTATCTTTTACATTATTTAACTATACAATATAGTTGTGACAAGAGAAATCATAATTCTTTATTATCTCTAACTGTATTAATTAATTCATGTTGATCTCATTCTATGTGAATATATATTCCATAGAATCATATTATTAGTATATATGTCACACGACTTGCCATGAAAAAAGTGCCATAAAATTTTGAAGGCAAAAATCACTGCCTCAAGCTCCTAATCATCCAATGTTTTTTTTCTACACATGGATCATCGTTGTTCATGAGGTTTTTGATATACCATTATTATTATATGGGGATATGCATCCCAATAAATTGTTTGAAGAATCACAGAATATCCAAAAAACTTCCACACTTGTGTGTATTGTGAGTATATGTGCAATTATTAGCCTCTTCTTGTGCTCCGTGATGCTTTCCTCACATTATTCTACCCATAAATACATTTCATGTTTCTATGTTAACTTAGTTATTGGGCCGGAAAATTGTTAGAAAAAAAATGGGGTTAATAACCATGCAATCCAAGAAACATATAGATTTCAAGGACACTAATGAGTCTATTGTATTCCTCAATCTCCAGTATTTATGGATGGGTCCATAGAAATTCCATCACGTGTGATCACATATCCCTGGAATGTGAGTTTCTATATCCAAAACTCACACTTTATGAACCTAAAATATATTTCTAAATCCTTAATCATTCCATCACAATAATTAAATGTTGTTCATATTCTTCCTTACTCATGTATTAAATGATAATATCTTTGATAAACACTACCACATATTTTTCATGTTAGGTCTTAAGGGCTATATTCTTCAATTTGATTATAATTATTGAGGAATTAGTATTTTTGAAGGGATTCACTACAAACTCGTAGTTGGAAAACCTAGTATGGAAACTATTCTTATGAATATATCACTTCCACTCATTCAATTGATGATATATAGAATGACGACCACCCTATGGGAATTATTGAGATCTTCATAGTTGATTGAAAAAGTCATCAATCCTTAGTAGATGCTAATTTTCATTAAAAGTAATCTTTTTTATCTCCTTGTAATCAATACATAGATGCTTTTATCTTTCGTTAATCTTGAAAAATAGAACTCTAACACCATATTTTGATGCAATAGGATGTATGAACACTCTTTCGAAATTCCCTTAATGTTTATTCATTAACTCTTCTAGTTCGATCGAGGCAATCCTGTACGGGGATTTTGAGGTAGGAGTATCTCAAGGTATTATCTCTATTGAGAACTCTACCTCACAATATCGGGGATGTTCATGTATCTCATTAAGAAATAAATCACTATATTCCATCCCAATGGGAATTTCCACCATGTTTATACCTTCCTTAAATCATCTATTTTAGTGATACATTATTCTTCATAGGCCATTAACACCCTCACCATTGAGGAATTTTCATATGGAGATTCGGGATATTCCATAAATTATTAGAGGATCATTGGATAGATTTTAAAATGAAAGGGTATTTCCGTTTCAAAATAGATGAATTTTTCTCCTTATAATGAGAGTCAATGCATGCCTAGTATAGCATTGAATTTCACCAAGGGATGTATTATTGGATTCAGTGTTACCACATATGCTTATAGTAGAATATTCCAATACATGGGAGGAAATTATTTTACCACTGGATTATTTTATAGATATATCTACATCAAGAGATTATGAATTTGATTTAGTAGTTCAATAGAACTTTCATGATATATATGAATGCGTTGAACTGGAATCAGATAAAACAATTTCCATTATTGTGTTAATTTGATTTGTACCTTGTATATATTCATTTTTATGATCTATTTTAGTAGTAATGATGGTATAATGTTTCCCTATCTCCTTGTGTGTGGGTGGTTGTCAACATTTATTACCCCGAAATACTCGAGGTTTTCTTCATTGACATGTATTGTTTCCTTTCTCCCAATTGTTGAAGCATTGAACCACAAGTGTTTTATTTGGAGGTGTCTGCCATTCTTCCATCATATTGGCCAGCTTCTTCATCTCTTCAACATTCATTCTCATGGTGGCATTCTCTCCCATAGATGAAGCATTTACCCCTCACATTGAGGTAATTACCATGATTATTATTCCCTCATTTTTTTACATGTTTGTAGTTGGATACTATTTCTTAATTTGTAATGTGACCCTTCATCATGAAAATTCATTCTTATATTATTCTCTCTTTACCCATGAGACCATTCTCCTAAATCCATCTCTATATTAAGAGAACATCTAATAGCTTCTTCATTACTCTCAATATCATTGATTTATATATCCTAATTATGGTGTGGCTTTAAACCACTAAAAATATATCAACTATTCTATCATTTTTTATGATAAAACTGGAGGCATATCAGGAAATCATTGTGGCATTTTCCCGATAAGTTGTGATATATTGATCTTTATTTTTCTTAAGATCAATGAATTTTATCCCCATATTTGTTTGAATAGTTTGAGGTAAATACATGGTAAGAAATATTTTCATGAAGTCTTTCCACTCAATCTATTTCATTTTACCCTTTATCTTCGTGTCATCTACAATTGCTCCAATAGATCATCCTATCTATATATATTATTAAAAACCTAAGTCATTATCTTCTTCCAAAAATAATGTATCACAAAAAATATTTTCCAAATTGAGTTAACCCACAATTCCACAATTAGTGGATTTGAATTTACCCTAACTGTTGGTGTTCTTTTCCACATAATGGAATCCAAGGATATTTGATCCATTATAGATGAAGAAAGATGATCAACATGATTCGGGATATTTTTTCATAGCTTGAAATAGTTGAGTATGAATATCCATACTATTTTTAATACACCTCCCAAGGAATTGAGAATTTTATATATACAATTGTTACATTTTCCATCATATGGATTATGAGAATAGTTTCTCCTAGTTCCCACCATTTACTAAATTAGAAATGAATTGATCAAAAATTACATAATAAATTAGGAATAATTTATTATTTCATGTAATTAAACCTAAAAGAATATCTTACCGGATCCATATTTTTATCTTTTCAAAAAATATTATTATAGTATTCTTTTCCTATATATAGACATATACTTATGGTTTTCATGATTTTTTTGTACTTATACTTCCAAAATTAACATAACTTTTATCTTATAAAAACTATTGTGACCGTATTTTTTCTAAAAAAATAATTTATTCATTTTAAATAAAAACATCATAATATGATTACAAATCTTTTAATAAAATTTTTAGTGACACAAGAAAATTAGTCTTATAAATAATTTTCACAAAATAAAACATAAAAATTATTTAATTCCTTCTCCACTATCTTCGTAGTGTCAGTCACCTTCTACATTATAGATATAATCTTCTAAGACTATACATCAATGTTATGGATTTTCTAAAAGAAACGTAAAAGGATGAGTATGGGACATGATTAACTATAGAATTGTTTATCATAAATATAATCACAACCATAACATTAATATAGGATTATCATCAACGTTCCAATAGAAACAATGCAGAAAGTCCTATAATATTGAAATGCATAAAATTGAAACATCATAAATTAGTGATCAAATACCACACATAGTTTTGAACAAATCTAGTATTATGTTCACACACAACATATTTGAATAAATGTAAAATAATCCATGTGAAAAAATATATAATCATGTTAAAACTTATTTTATTTAATCTCATGAGATACATCACATTATCAAATATATTGGAGTTCCATATTACACTGGGACGACCTACCACATCATAAAATTTATATAATCATGTATTAAACATAAAATTTAAGACAATCATAGCTACAAAATTACCCATGAATTGAAATGGGTTTCATAAGACATCAATAAAGCATAATTTTCTAAATGAACATTTGAGTTTCAAATTGAAAAATGGAAAAATGATTTTTTAGAAATCATTTATCTTCAGTGTTGAAGAAACAGTCTCATGAGGAGTCATGATGTGTTTTGGAAGGAATATTTCTTTTGGATAAATCAATATATATTTCCTAAAAAAGATCGAAACATATAAATCCTCAAAAGGAAGAGGTAATAACAATGAAATTATATTTAACTAAAATTAATTTAAAATCCACATTTAAATTCTTCTTGAAAGTTGTATAACCCATGAAATGGAGATAGGTTAAAGAATCCATTTACCTTAATTCCCTTTTTATTTTGTCTATTTTCCTCCTCCCCAATAAAAAAATGATATATTAATATCAAAATAATAACTATTTTAATTAGTGTCACATATAAAAATATTTATCAAATATAAAAAATTGATTTTATTTCTTAATTTACATTGATGAGATTTGAGACTTTGGATCACGTGTTTTACATAAAACAATTGTATTTCGAATTGATTTCTGAATTTTCTTTAATAAAATTTATAGATCAGAATAATTAGTTTATAAGTATTATAATGCATATAATTATGTTATTATATATTATATATATATTATAGTATCCATCCATTATGATGGTTATATGTGTTGAAATTCCAACATCTCTATAGGTAGGTAACTGATCATTGATGGGACATTCTCAGCGGAGTTAGAAAAAACGGTTAAATATATATATATATATATAATAGTATGATACCTAAAATCTGTTAACATCCATAATATAAATTTTAGCTAAATATTTTTTAATTATTTTAGTGTATATTTGTTAAAGGGTTGGTGGCAAAAATAAATATAAGTGGAATAAAGAAATAAAAAATAAGGAGATGCGGATCAAAACATACTTAATCCCCATTATATATTATCTTATACGACACTATAAATCCATGTTTATTGGAATATGATGGCTCAATAATGTTCCTAATGATTATTAATGGAATTATAATAAAATATTTAGTTAGATATATGGATTTTTAATGAGTGGAAGGATTGTTTTTTCAACGGACTAGGGAAGGGTTATTTATACTTGAGTAGATGGGTATTTCAGAATAAAATATTTTGTAAAAAAATATATCAAAATTAATACATGTAATAGTGAATTTATGAAATTAAAAATCATATATTCGTACAATATAACTTTTTTAAGACATTAAAACCCCTTCACAATTTAAATTAATGATTTTATTAAAAAGGAAAGTTTAAATAAAAATAATTTGTTAATTTATAGAAACTCTTTTGAATTTACATTTTGGAAAGTTATTTTTTGGTTTGGATGTTGATTTTATCAAATTTTAATGAATTATTTAGGAAATAAAATATATCATGACCTATCCTAATGTTTTTAATGGATTAGTGTATCATTACATCATGAATTGTTTAATATAGGATAAAATAGTTCTGGAAAAACTCTGTTTTTATTATTTATATGAAAATTGAGGTAAATCGAAACATTTCAGAAACATCACCATTTTTAAATGAATATATTTATATTTAAGAAAAATATTTTAATTTAATAAAAATAAATTTATGAAATTGTTCATTTTAGTTTTTAATGTAAATATAATTTTTTTTACAAAAAACATTATAGTGTTGTTTTAAAAAATGATTTTACATACACTATTATTATTTAACACATGATATTTATTTTTTCAAATTCAAATATTATTATATACCTAAATTAATCATGATAAATATAATTTATAACAACATTTATTTTTTTGTGGTAAAATTACTATAACAACAGTTAGGTTACTATTACCAAGTGTTAAGTTGTTATTCCAATGATAGCATTACCTTTTATTTATAAAACACCACCCATTCACTCAATATTCATGTCAATTTATCTCAATGTTAAATATTTCCATTTCATAAAAGTTTTCTTGTTTTGCTAATATTTTCCTTCTTCTCTATAGTGTTTTCAGTGGGGACGATGATTCTACTAGACTAGGCTGATCTCTATTTTCCCATTATAACTAATCTATTTTGTATTTTTTGTCCAATTGTAATTGTTTTATTTTAATTGGAATTATTTCAGATTAATGGAATGTATTTAGTTATGAAACTAATTATTTTTTTCGTTTTACTATATTTTTTATGTGTATAATATAATCTAACATAAGATTATTATAAAAATAAATATTTCAAAAAAACAACGGGTTGTAACATATTGAATAATTTATGTTAGGGATATAATTTTTTTCTTATTTGTTTTTATGTAATAATAAAGTTATTATGGTTTTTCCAACTATACAAAAATGTAATAAATCGAATAAATACAAAACTAGGATATTGATTGATTGGATTTTAAATCGCATATTTTTCCTTTACGACATGATAACAACTTTAAAGTATATAATTAAGATAGTTTGGTATCTATACAAAGTGTTTTTTACAATTTTTTTATGATTTGTTTAGAATGATTTTTAATGGAAAAATGGAAAATGAGGTAAATACAAAATTAATTGATTAATGAGGTTATGAATTTTTGGAAGTGGAATTTTTGTAATATTATGTGTCATATAATAAGAAGATAAACAAATAGACATGTGTATGTATTTTTAATGTAGTATTATCTTCCCAGTGTTAATGGAATTGATATATAATCTAGATGATGAAAAAAAATAATTCATTTTAAATTATAATTGGTTTTCTCTTTATTTATTAAAATTTAATTAATATTAAGAGCATGTTAAAATGTTTAGTTTCTTATTATAGAAGAATCATTAGAATTATCATATATAGAACCTATAAATAATTATTTTTTAAACTCAATATGGAATTAATTTTTTGATGATAAAGATGAGTATTTTGGGTCATGATTTGTAATTTTTTTATAATGGTTTAATGCCTTCTATTGGGAGACATGAGGGAATGATTGTATTTGAAGGATTGAATCTTTTTTTTAGAGACATTATTCCATTATTGACTAATTTTTTATTATTTATTTTGATGATATTTGGGAGTTATATTTTTTATTTGTATTTCTATGATTCGAAGAAGGTTGATTCGAGGATGACTGATGAGATATTGAATACGGTGGCACATATGGGGTGGCAGTAGTTCACCTTTTTTATTGAGAAATGCGTTAGGATGATCATGTAGGTGTTGGGGTATACCTACATATGATGGAATGAGTTGAAGTCACTATTACCTATTAATTTTATAGTGATCTATAATTTAATAAAATGAATATATTTAATAGAATATGGGTTGGTGGCCTATTTTATTTGTATGCATTTCTCCACTACTTGAGGTATTCAGATGATCGTAGATTTAGGTTTCTCATTTGGGTAATATTTTATTTCTTTCCAAAATTACATGCTTAAAAAAATTTTGTTAATAATTTCTAATAAATGACATATCCCACAAAGTTGTTGTTTCCATAATAAAAATTATTTTTTACTCTGAAGAATCTATATATAAGGTTTGGATTATGCTTGGAGAGAATGGTCTTGGATTTTTTTGATATTAATGTTTAATTTTGAATAATTTTAATGGTTAATTTAATATCATGTTAATTAATTAATTTAATGTTTTGTTTACTCCATGAAAATGATGTAATTAAATGTAGTTCATTAAAATAAGTTCATGCTTATAGGATATATAGTCTTAGCAATGCTAGTTGGGACTCTATGATACATTAGGAGTGTTTGATTATAAATAAATGTTATCCCCATAGTTTATTTATTTGGTATATGAAATACAATATAATTAATTATATCAAAATATACCCACTCATATAATTTTGGTATATTGACACCTAGTGGGCTCTGGGGGGGGGGGGGGATCTTCCCAAAATCTCGGTAGGAGGATGGATGGATGACAACCCCCTCTTGAACCAATCTCTTCCCTTTGTAATATTATGTGATGGTATTCATTGAAGTTAGAGTCCACATTTTGTGTGTAGAGTTTTGTGAGATATTGTGGTTACTTCACAAACATTTATCTCAAAATAAGGAATCTGGAGGATTTTTCTAGTAATGGATGGTATGTCACATGATTCATTCAGTACCTACTCATTATATAGGATATAATATCATGAGGTATAATTCCCAATATATGTAACAAGTAATATGGGATTCATAGGTTCCTAGAATCTACATATTTACTATATATAGATTTAAAATTTTGGAAGTCTATATTTCTTATCATTGGGTTGAATGTTCTGATACATAGCTCGAGTGTTTGTGGGATGGATTATTTTATAGAGAGATGGAAAAAGACTAGAATAGTTTGGGCAGAGTGACAGACCATTTCGGAAGTGGTAATATGGTATAGTTTATGTTCATCATTATAAAATAAGATCCATTATTTGAGAAACATTTAAATGGATAGTAGTGTTTTGGCTGGGAAATTAACACACCTATTATAGAAATGTTCCAGTTTCACAATTTATTGAATGTTTATTAAAGTGGTTTATGTATCTTTTTCAAGATTGGCCATGTGGTGGATACTATGGAGTATATTTCTATTCTCAATCCATATATATATAAACTATTTTCATGACGTCCTAATCATATCAGAGATTGGGATTGATATTTCAATCTCATAGTTTTCAAGAGCTGTTTGTGCTTTGTGGTAACTATTGGGTTAATATTTTTAAGTACTTATAGTTTCATTTTATGATGTTATTGTATTGTATAAAAATAAATATATTAATTTAATTTTCATTATATATATAATCTATTTTTATTTATGTATCATACTTATCTCTTTCTTCCATATTTTCTCTTAGAGGAAAATTCCTCTAAAATATATAATTATTATACCCTCGGTATTGGTTTCCAACCCAGGGCCTACTGAAAAGTAAGACTCAACTAATCACTATCCACCTTATCCCATTTCAGACATTGGATGGGTTTTGTTTATGGTGGGGTATTAATGAATTAATGGTATTAGTGGTTCATGTTGAGGGATAGAATGGTGTTTGAAGATAGGATTAGGTAAGAATGCATGGAATGTTAGGTAAATAGATTCATATAAGTTTATTACAAGACATTAAAACATGATATTTTTTAATAAATGGATATTTAGGGATACCAGTAAGAGGGTTCATGAACCTTTATGTTTAATAATTCATCTAAATTAAGAGATTCTTGTAGTGGGGTGGAGACTAAGAAAATGATCATGAATAATTTTTTGTTCCATTTATGTTTTAAATTGGTATACCATAGGATATGGTTGACCTTTTATATAAAAAATAAAAAAGTAATTAAATAGATTTATGTATTATATATTCTATATTTAGGAGTCTTTCCATATGTTCTTGTATAGGCATCGAACAATGTCAACATCCTTGTTACTTTCATGCTAAAGACTTTTAGATCGATGTTCCATAATATCATTTCATTGTATAGATTCTTGATGACGAAACATGGTAAAGGATTATCTATTAATTTTAAATCCATGGTATATAGATATAAGAGGTATCTGTTTGCAATTCATTCAAATAAGACTAGTTGGAGGAGGCTGATATAGATTTCATTTTTATCCATTCTCAGAATCACCAGTGGGTTTCATTAGCTATGATAATACTATGTGGGATAGTGATTAAGTGGTAGTTTTTAATCATTAGTTATCATGAGGAGTTGATGGTATCATTGGAGAAGTTAGAGGACCAGTTATAAGGAACATTTTTTTCTATGACTGTAAAGGTTGTTGATCACTTGAGGCTACATACCATTCCACAAGGGAGTTCCATAATTAATGAGTATGAGATCTATTTGAGGATACCTCTACTATATTCTTCACACCTATGTCCACATGATGAGGCTAGGTCTAGTAATGTTTGAGAGGCATTGAATATTAAGATATATCACTAGTTAACCACATTTAGGTTAGAGACATATATTCAAGTGCTTGAAATAGAAAATTTTATTGAAGAGATGTTGTCTATTAGGTGATCTTTAGAATAGGTTTGAAGTTAATATTACTCACATAGAAGTGTGGTTGATTGGGGTTCGTAGTATCCAATAAAAAGTATTTTCAGTTTATATGCAGTAGGTATCATCCCTCCTCATATTGTATCTCTTGTGGTGGGGGCTCTCAAACCAATGAATAGAGATCATCAGTCTTGTTTTCAAATAGAGACTGAGGTCATTAGTGGTGAGAATACCCAAACATCAAGAGTATTTAGAAGGCTATAGGTGTTTGACTTCATGTTCTTTCATTAAGGTAGTTTCATTTGAGGAATAAGTAGAATTGTGTTCAAGGTTTGTATCACTATAGTAGAGATGGATATGTAAGAGGATTGCCCTAATATTATTTTCTTCCCTAAGAGTAGAGTGTGACCATTGAGGTAGGCATCAGTTTGTTTAGATAGTAAATAAAGTAGTTCATAGATAGTCTAAAATAATATAATTGTCAGTAATTGGTGTGTTAGTGGGTTTTCGAAGTACCATTTGTTAGTTTTCTAGGTGGTTTCATGATTTTTTTAAATTTTGAGTGATGGACTTCTTCACAACCCCTTCCCATTCCTGGGATTTGGGACTTGAGTTATAGAGGATTCAAGTAATATTGGAATTAACTACAATAGTTGGAGGGTTAGTAGAATAATTTGAATTATTTTAATATGTTTATCTTATGATGGTGTAGAACCACTCTTGGGGATACTTATAATGATTATGAATGCATCCAAAAAAAGTCATCCTTGGAATGGAAATGTTATATTCAGTGAACGATGCCATGGTTTTCATTGGGAGTTATGATGTATTCTATGATACGGATGGAGATCAAGTAAGGTCTGTTGGAATAGAAGGCCCTTATATGGGACATATGCATGTGTTTTTCTTATCATCCTAGATGGATGAGATGATTCTGAGTTCATTAGTGGTTCAGAATAAATGTTTGCCCAGTGTTTTAGAAGACTAAACGGATGTATTTCTCTAAAAGGGGGTAACATTACACCCTCAACCATATATTTTTTTGGATATATCTATAATATTCAATTTCACGTTTTTTGATTTCTCTGTATATAATGGTCAAAAATTAATTGCATGATTTTCTATTACAACTCAACAATCTATTTTTTTTAGGATTTTTTATTGCCAAATTTTTCACATTTGAAACCACCAGTTTTGTTTTTAAAGAACTCTCATGGATGTTTGGATAATTCTGACAATAACTATAGCCTAATATAGGTTATAATGAAGAACTTCAATCCTCTTCATCTGATTGATTACTAATCTAATCAACTGAAATGATAATTTTGGTTCTCAAAGATAGACTCCACATTAGGATATCATCACAAGCAGGTGAAGGATGTGGATATTATTAGAAATAATTTCTATTGTCTCTATAGGAATTATGAGTTCATTGTGATGGTTTTGTCTTTTTATAAAATGCATGTTTTGTTCAAATGGGTTTTTAAAATAGTGGTCAGTGGGTTTCTATGTATGTTTTTGGACATTTTCATTGATGAGATGATTATATACTCTGTATTTGACTATGAGAATGTAGTTAATATATATTCCATTTTGGTCATTCATTATCATGGTAATTTGTTCTAGAAATTATAAGAATGTGATTTTTGTACTTTTTATGTATTTGAATTTGAATGTCATGTCCTTGAACGGACTACTTGTTCATTCCATATAAAAGAAGTTGTTTCTCATGATTCCCTCTATATAGTTTTACATGTAAAGAGATTTTTTGGACTTACAGTATATTATACGAGGTTTATTGCTAATTTCTATTTGGTTTTCATGCCTCTGATAGACTTGACCAAGTAGGATCAATCATTATTGTGGGATGAAGAATATCAAGAAACATTCGAGTGCATGAAGTGGAGACTGTATAGTTATCTGGTCCATTGGTTACCAATATAGAGTGTTAATTTTGATATTTTTCATTATTCAACATGTCGTGGTATGAGATCTCCATTGATATAGAATATATCAGTTGTTTCCTATGGGTATTAGTAGTTAAATCCTAAGGATAGTAATTGTTCCCCCTTTTATCTTGAGTTGCAATTAGTTGTGTTTTTCTTGAATATGTGGTGACATTAAATAATTCAATAGAATTTTTTAGTATTACTTACCATTAATGAATTCGGTATATATTAGCCTAATGTGACATTAACATTTTTTAAATATAATCGATGGATTTATTATAGTATTACGACATCATGATTTCATATACACCAGATAAGGGAAATAATATAGTGGATTCACTGAGCATGAAGTAATGTGGTGGTGTTGTGCATGTATATGGGTATACCTATATAGTGATGGAAGATATATTAGTGATTCAACTCTATATGAGAGAGTTTTAGGGAAGATGTTATCTTTTTTAGATGAAATTGATGTTATATTTAGATCAATAGGTTGAGGAGTCACAGTTGGGGGATGAAAAGGTGGATCTTAAGAGAGACTAATTTATATTTTTTGATTCCATTGAATGGTGGTAATAGGATTAAAATAATGGTTTTATTATAGAGGATGTTTTTAATCTCATTGGTGATGTGTGAGAAGGTTCTATATGTGTTTCATAACTCATATGTAGTGATACATCCTGATATGAAAATGATGTACCATTATCTGAGAGTTTAGATTTGGTGGCCTGGTTTGAAACTTCTAATTTTAGAGTTTTTTTCTCAATGTTTAATACTCCTTGAGGTGAATGTTAAGAATCGTGTTCCGAGTGCCTTTCTCTAGCCATTATATGGACCACAATGGACGTGTGTGAATTACATATAGTATTTTTTATATGTTTAACTCATGAACGAGAAGGATATGATTCTATATGAGTGATATTGGATAATTTTATGAAATTATCCCACCTAATAGTGTTCCATATGTCCATATCAGTTTAGGTAGTATCGATGTAGTATCTATTGGAGGTGGAGAGACACCATATTGTGTTGAGGGCGATCATCTCTAATCAAGAAAATCATTTTATTTCCAATAAATAGGTAGGTATTCATCATGATTTTAGATCATTCTTATTCCAAATGAATTCCTTCATCAACAGATTGATCACCATAAAGAGTAGTGTATCCAGACTGCTGAAGATAATTGGTATTCTGGTATATTTGTTTTTGGTTATTTTCTTATTAGAAACATTCCTGTAGTTGTTTTTTCTTTAAAAATAGATTCCGCTGCACCATTGTTATGTCACCATTGAAATAATTGTATTCCCAACCTTTCCATTTCATATTATGTGGGAATGAGTTAATAGGATAATCAATTCCTTGGACAAATCTATTGAAGAACATGTCTAATATGGTTAAATAGATAAGTGAGAGGATTAAATTATTACATGATTATCATATATGATGATTTTAGCATAGGTGGAGACCTCTAGTGTCAAAAATTAGAGATCATGTGTTCTTTAATGCGACTCTTTGTCTAGGGTAGTGATGGTTTGGTTGTACAATTTAGAATATTCCATATTTTTTTGGGCATTTTTTTGGTTTTTTATCATGATGGAACCATATCATATTAGATATCTTTTACCCTTCATATAAACATTGATAATAATGTCCCCCGTGTGTTGAAGATTATTTTTACTAAACGATGACTATAACATCATCAATTGGGATGATATTTATTTTTATGATGATACAACCATTGATTATAAGCCTATAGAGATCCCATATTTCTAGGATAATTTATTTCAAAGGAATGATATATCCTTGGTTTATGTCCTTTATCAGCATGTTTTCTATAAGGAGAGCATTTTGGAATATATGTTATAGATTTGTTAGAAATAAAGTGGGAATTTTTGTTTATATTTTTTTTGTAACTTTTGTTGTGGATTTTTATCCTTTTCGTGTTTTGAAGATGGTTTTCTCTTATTCCATTGTAATTTCCTTGATGTAATTTAATATGTATCTTTTTTATAGAGTGTTTAGGTGATGGTTCATTTTTCATGGCTTTGATATTTTTTCCTCTGATGATATCTTTTATATCTAGTGATGGAAGGATTATTGAGAGGTATATTATAACACCCCATGATTCCACAGTATGATTCTCTTTGAATAATACAATAGCGTGTGTTGTACGCACCTTTGAGTTCTAACAGACCACAACTATCAAACAAGCCATTAGGAATAGTAATACCAAATTTTTTAAATTTATAAACTTTTATCTTTCAAAATGGACTTAATTTTTGGATTCAGAATATCAAAATTGTACTAGAGTGAATTTGTGGTATTTTTATAAAAACATTCAATTTTTGATGAAAAGTGAAAAACACCAAATAATTCTTTAAAATCGAATTTTTATTTAAATAATTATTTATTTTATTTTAGGTAAAAATAGATATATAATTAATATATATGTTCAATGTAATTCATTTGTGTCAGTTTATAATAATTTTAGATATATAAAAATTTTATTTATATTTTTACCGTCTTTTACCCACCTCCTATGGGTATTTTCAAATTTACATAAAACATAATATTGCTACATCTATGAGTTGAATTTCAAAAATCCAAGAGACATGGTTGATATCAGTAAGTAAAATGTGGTTCAATAAGATGAAAATAATTTTTGGTGAATAGTAACTTTTTTACTTTAATTTAAAACGGTTAAAAGTGAATAAGGTAAAAAGAGACGTCCCCAAGGTTCCAAAGGCTGGAAATAAATGCGGAAGGGTTTCAAAACACAAGGGGGATGATTTACCATTTGAATGAAAACAACCAACAACAACGAAAACTAAACAAACCTCTCCCAGGAACCACTATATGATGCATGATTTAAAAACAAGATAGTTCATCTATTTATTCCATTAAAAACGAACCAATGTGCAACAAAAGAATCCAAAACTAAAATAGAGTAAATAGCGAAAAGACAACAGACAAGACACAAAGATAGACAAGACTTTAAGGCTCCAAAAGCTCCATTCTCCAACTCTACCAATAGCTCAAGAAATCACAAAGTAGTGCTAAACACGTGTTCCACCATTCCCTTGACAAGATCTCTATAAACAACATCTGCAAAAGCACTAATGTGCCAATGTAGGGGGTGAGAAATGAAACTCAGTAGGTTTTCCATGATGACTTCCCAACCCATGCCTCTAGGATAAAACACGATATCACATTTATACGAAACAATTTATATAAAACAGTTCAAAAACAGTTCACAATATTACAAGTTTCATATCAAATCCATTTTCCAACAAAACCATTCTTCCAACCAAAACCCATCTTTTCCATGAAAAGAAACAAAACCATGTTCCCAAATCAAAACCACATTTCCACCTTGGAAAAAACATTTCATTCCACATAATCACATCAATACCCATGCATGCATCGTTATGACAGTTCCATACTCATGAGTGGTCTCTTGCTGATATACTAAGTTTTCATAAGGTAATATTCCCCATGTGACATTACACTTTTGGAACTGAGTAGAAGGTCATATTTCAACCAAGCCCCATAATTGCAGTATGAACACACACACCAAGTATTAACAAAAACCACACCATTTCAAACATTCCAAAACTATTTCAATAAAACAACCCTCTTATTGAAAACATTTTTCCCACCAACCATTTTCTAAATCTAGCAAATCCATATTTTAAAATCAAAATTTTAGAATCAAGGAACCTAATCACTTTTCGCAAACCATTCTTTCAATTTCCACAATTCCATAAAAACCAATAAATCATCGCTAAAGACGATTTATAACCTACATTGCACCAAAATTCCACAATCAAAACCATGCAGTTAAATAAATTTTAACTAAGTCTTCTAGTTCTAGGAAAGAAGAATCGAGAGTGTAGATACCTACCTCAACAATTTGGGAGAAACCAACCAACTATCGAAGAATTCTCAAGAACACAGGGTAAAAACACTAAGAATCCTCCTTTGATCTCTCCTCCTAACACAACCAAGACCAAATCTTGTCATATTTGGCATCCAAAAAATTAAATATACCCATAACGGGTGTAGATATATGAAAATGAGAGAAGAGGATATGTATATCTAAGTAGATCTAAGAAACCATCAAGAATGATCACATACCTTAAGGATTTGACTTCGATTCATCATGAGAACCCTTCGAGTATCCTTCAGAATGCCTTGAGGAAGTCCTCCAACCTTCCATGGAGAGTAATCCCGAATTAGGGCTTCATATGAAGTTTAAACGAGGCACATAAAGGAAAAATGAGTTAGATCCACAATTTTAGGATATAACATTAAGTGAACGCACGATTTGTCTGCACGGTTTGACAATCCATGTGTTAACTGTGTGTTAGCTTCTTCCTTGGCCATCCTCCATGCACGCCCTCATCGCACGGTTTTCCCAAAACCTGCCCCCACCATGCGCTCTCCTCTGTCCAGGAGACCATCACCTATATGGCTTCCGCACGGTTTGGAAAACCATGCTCAGCCTGTGCGTCCACACATGTTTCCCTTTTTTCTCTTTAAAAGTCTCCCAAAATTCCTCTCAAAATCTCGCATGTACTTTATGCACTTAAAAAGCATAAAACAAGGGTTAATTACTAGAAACCGAGGGTAATACATTCTCCCCACCATTGGCCTTTCCGTCCTCGGAAAGTAAGAAACCATCGCTTGCTTGAAAGAGTTATGGCCACTGCTCTTTCATATCTTTCTCGTGTTCCCAAGTCTCCTCTTGAATCTGACCATGCTGCCATAAATCCTGCACTAGACCGATGCATTTTCCATGCAAGACATTATCCTATCTATCCACAACCCACACTGGGATATGTACTAATGAAGCAACTGGCACTAGGTCAACGTGGTCCCATCTGATCACATGGTCAGGATCGGGTTGATACTTCTTCAACTGAGATACATGGAATACATTATGCACTACACCGAACCATGGTGGTAATGCCAACCGATATGCCACCTTGCCAACTCGTTCCAGTATCCCAAAAGGGCCAATATACAAGGGATATTATTTTCCCTCCATTTAGAAATGATGATGTCCAATCCTTGGAGAGATCCTCAGGTAGACATGATCACTCACCGAAAACAACAAGGGTCTTCGATGATGATCCACATAGGATTTCTGTTCACTTTGTGCTGTGTCCATCCTCTTTTGTATCAATTGAATCTTCTCTGTTGTTTCCTGGACAAGGCTCGGCCCAACTAGTGAAGTTTCACCTGTTTCCACCCAGCATAGTGGAGAATGACACGGACGCCCATACAATGCTTCAAATGGAACCATGCGTATTGAATCTTGATAGTTTTTATTATATGAGAACTCTACTAAGGGTATATTATCCTTCCATGAGTCACCAAAATCCTTTACACTAGCCTGCAACATGTCTTCCAATGTTTGTATCGTTGGATCGGATTGACCATCTGTCTGAGGATGATACGCTTTGCTCATAGTCAATAGAGACCCAAGGTCTTGTTGTGAGGATTTCCATAAACGAGATGTGAACCTCAGATCTCTGTCTGACAAGATTGAAACTGGTACAACATGTCTCTTTACTATAAGGCCCCATCCTTAAACCATACATAATCTTGAGTTATTACAATATTACACAATGAGGATCTTTTCTTGTTTAGAGTTTTAGAGAATTAGTTCATAAACCTTGCATTACATTCAAATTTAAACAATGTGGTTACATAAAAGATAGTACTCATTTTTCACATCAACCGAAAAATATTTAAAATACAACATGGATTCTTTCGTGACACCTCCTTGACACTATCATCATATCATGTACCATTCCATTGACCTGTGAAAAACATTTCAAAAACGTGGGATGAACATAAAAAGCATAGTAAGGGTTGTAAAAAGTATGTAAAGGAAACATGAGTACATATATACAAAATAATGAAGTCATACTTTACCCATAAAACATAATCACTTTAACAAACCTCATAAAATCATGAATAAATCATAGAAATCATAAGACAGAAAGGTAACTTGAGGCATTCATAACATTATTATGTAGGGAGTAACCCTCTTGGTTACATTTGGAAAACCCATCACAATATATTCCCTAAATCTCTTCAGAGAAACCTTAACGTTTAACTCCTTCGCGTTACCCAATGCATTGGAGAACTATATCTGGCTCACCCGCCCTTAGTTTATCACAGAACCAACGATCTTCATAACAATTCCCAAGAACCATAACATAATCATAGCACATAACTTAATCATAATGTAATGATAACATTCCCACATTGCAATAACAATATAACATTTTATGAAATTGAAATAATGAATCCATTCTAAAAACCAGTTTCAAAACCATTTAAAACATTTTATAAAGAGATTTTTAAATCAAAGTGTCCCTTACCACATTGTAGCTTTTAAAATTTTAAGCCATTGATATCCATATAAATAAATCTATAAAACCATTTTTAAAACATGGATATTAATGAGAAATATTTATAAGAATAAATCACTAAAACATTTAAAACGATGTTTTAGTTAAATGGTATTTAGGAAAATAAGAGACACATGAAAATAATAATTGCGGAATAACAATTAATAATATCATGAGAATAAAGGGATACATGATATAATATTCCAAAGGACAGTATATACACCATATAAGAGTGAATTGGTGCATAACAACAATGAAGTCTCAATGGAAAGGTAAATTGAGATGAAATCCATTATAAAGATGGTATCCTTAAATTAAGGATAAATCAATCTCATAATTATGTGTGAAAAATATAAATAAACCCAATATAAGTGGATATTAAGTGTAAAATAATAAAAGTTCATTCACACATATTCAATGGATGACATATTCAATAACTACATGTTGAACCCAAAGAAATCGAAATTGGGTTAAAAAGTTCCCTTGACAGCCTAACGGTGTCACATCAAATTTTAGAAAAAGAGTTGATGAGAGATATAAAGGGTATCTTAACACTTGGACATAAAATTTAAAGAAATATGGATATATAAGAACATAACCCCACATAATAAGATTAAAATTAAAAGACATAACAAAAGAAGTCTTTTAAAAAGAGGAGGGTGAAAGGTTCCCTTACCGATTTGGGTAACTTTCGAAACATACACCCCATGAATGAAGGACTATACAACATTGATATAAATACTGATAAACGAAAGTATGTTACACAAAGAGTATAATAATGGACAGTACATACACCACTCAAAAGGATATATTGGAAAATGTTGCATGAATCTAAAGAAAACACAAAGTGAGATAAAAAGCCCCTTAAGAAATTTCGGGGGCCTAACAGTGCCAATTAAAACTTCCAAAATTGATTGATGAGAGAAAATAGGGTCTCTCATCATATGAACATATAAATTACAGTAACAGTAATATAAATGAACATCCCAATCATAAGAAAGATGATCTTAATAGGAATGACATAAAAGTGTGTACTTAAAAAGAAAGAGAGGGGTATGATCCCTTACCTCGGGTCCGACTTGACTCGATCATTAATTAACCTCCTAAATAATAAACATGAGTTAATTTATACTTTCTTAAGAACCCTTTTCAAGTTCATTATTCCTTTTACGTCACTTAATACCATTCTATTAACACTATGTAATTATTTAAGTTAATAATGTTCGTTTTGTAGATCATTGCTACTTGAGTCAAAAAAATAAACTCTTTATAATTACAAGTTGTTAATGTGGTAAAATATTTATTATATCTAGAATTATATTAATTATTTATATATCATATATATCATATATATCCAATACATACATGAATTTATATTATTACATAACATTTAGAGGTATGAAATGAAATGCAACGTTCATAGAGACGGTATGCCGTACGTACGCATGAACGCTACTTCCATTTCAATTTATTATTTAATGGAATTAAAACATAAAGATACATAATAGTATTATAATTACAGTATGGTATCATATATAATATCATTAAATTTATCCTTTATACGTACCACATATGGTGTTAACGAATAAGATCACTTTGAGTGGCGGTAGTCTGCACTTCCTAAAATGAAGATATCGCGTTTAACCATAATGGAAACCATAAAGGTATGCCCTAAATGAAAAATACAGAAGCTTAAGTAAAAGATAAACATATTATATATCATATATAAATATATTGACACTTTAATGGCCACATTTGAGGCTGTTAATAGAATATTGAACAATCATCGTTTCGTAGGCAGAAATTCACCATCCACAAAAATACTATGTTCTTTAACCATTAGATGTAGGTGTGTGTTAGTATAGCTCTAATCCTTCTAATAAAAAAATCATAGTATACTGAAGACACTTGAGTTGTAACAAAAAAATTAATAAAAAGAGTTTATGGGGTTGGATAAGCAAAATAATACAAAATAACACAAGTGAAGACCTTACCTTAAAATCAGGTATCTCTCTTATATTTGAGTTCAAAGGCCTCCTTGGGAAGACTTCTTCCCAAATTGATGCGTCTTGGAGTAATAGAGGTATGTTTAGAGACAAAATGAGTAGGTTTTGGCCGAGCCAAAAGCTTGATAGGTGTAGGTATAGTGGTAGAGGTGGGGGCCTTTTATAAGAGGAGAGGAGGGGCAATCTTGGAATGTTACAAAATGTTACATTATTTTCAAATGAGTTTTGGTTTTTAATGGTCTGAAATTGATTTATTTCGAGTATATGGTGGTAAGGGTTCGAAATCCACACATACAATATGTTTTTTACATGTTTAGGTCTTAGATTTTACATTATCTTTTCATTTTATTTAAATCGTTCATTTATGAGGTAATCACTACATCATCACGGTTTAATAAATAAATTAATTTATTTAATGTCTAAAAATTATAAAAAAAATATCACGATGTAGGAAATCTTTTTATATTTCTAATTAATATTTATAGTCAAACATATTACTTATATAACACAATGTAATTTTTTTTTAGTAAAACAACACATGTTTGTGACATTTTTATTTTAACCTTAAATAAAAAGGTATTAATGTCGTTTTCCAACCAAAGTGGCTCCATGGGGTCCCCAAGTTGACCCTTGGATTTTCTTTGTCGGCCATGACTCATCCAATAAGTTTATAACATTATTCAAGGTCATTTTATAATATTAAAACATTATTTTTACCTTAAATTACACTAATTATCTCTAATAACGATTAAAAACTTAAGTGTTACTATTCACCAATAAATTTTTTTAATCGCATTGAACCACATTTTACATCCTAATGACAACCATGTATGTCAGATTTTTTAAATTCAAACGACATAAGTGGTAGTGTTTCATTTAAACGAATGAAAGTTTTTAAACTACCACTTAGTGGTTTCACTATTCATCAAAAATTGAAGTTTTTCAGAAAAATACAAAAAATTCACCCTAAGCTATATTTGATATTCCAAATTCAAAAATTATGTCTATTTTACAAAATTCAAAACATATAATTTGAATTAATTATTTTAATAATTAATTCCCACTGTCAAAACAAATAGAGTGTTTTTAAGAAACAATATCTATTAAAAAATTGACACTAGTTTAAGTCCAATTTCAAAGTGAAGTTGATTCCAATGACCACTATTGGATTAAATGGTAAAAATAAATTCCAATTTAACTTTAAAAACTATTAAAATGATAACATAATCATATAAATAAATTAGATTAAAAATAGGCTTTGAAATAAAATACAACATTTTTCACTATTCATTAAAAAAGAACTTTATCAGAAAAATACCAAATATTTTCAAAAAGTAAATTTTGATGACCAGATTCTAAAAAATCATTTTATTTTTCAAATAAAACATATAAAATTGTCAAAAGTAGATTTAGAAAGGGTATTCCATCAAAAGGCGGTTAATCGACCTTTTAAAGAGTATTAGAAGATTTATGCTTAAAATTGGATTCATTTGAATTTTATGCCTCCACAATTTATTAGATAAAAGTAAAAATATTTTAAAAACATATATAATCATTTTTTAGTTAGTTACGTTCATTCCTGACATTACAACAGCTAGGCGTTAACAACCTTTTAAAATAATATTATTTTACTATTATAGTACAACGTAAGATTTTAAAGAAACTTTTTGTTGCGTATTGGGTATGCCGTCGAGCATAGAATTCCCTTTAAAGTAATATTAATATTTTATTCAAAAATATTGATAAGTATGAAAATTTCATATTCTTTATTTACCTGGGGTGTTACATCCTTCCCCCCTTTTGGGAATTGTGTCCTCACAATTTTAAAATTGGGCTTGGAAACATAATTGAAAATCCCACATCGGGACAAGAGTTAGTAAAACAATCACTTTAAAATAATGAATGAGAAGTACAAAGGTCACCCGAGTTAAACCATACTAGGATTACACGTAGGAAAACATGGATATGGAGGAAAATACAAAGGGTCATGTTATGAGGGACAGTGATAAAAAACTTGTTTAGGAGAAAGATAACCAGAAGAAAATAACAAACATGTGGTGGGTTAAATGGTATTCGATTCCCCTGTAGGAAAAATTAATAGAAGACATTTTTGTTTTAAGTTAATTTTCATTGAGGAATTTATTTTTTATCTTAAGGAAACATAATTAATTTTCATGTTGACTTTGAACTTTTACTAGATTTCTTACACAAACTAGTACTTTCTCAAAATGATGAGTATTTAGGAAGACTTGTTTACATTAAGATAGATATAATCAACTAATAGAGAATCACCTAATCCACAAAAGAGAACTATATATTTACCATGTCTTTAGACCCTTACCAAAACCAAAATTCGTAGAACAAGATCAAACAATCCAAAAAAGGATAACCCTTTATAAAAAGAAAATCTATTATAAATCTCCAAAATTTGTCCAACAAAACCCAAAGTTCAATGAAGAACATTCGATAAAAAAGCATTCCATAAAATTATTCAAAGTAACCCAAAATAAGATTGAAACCCAAATATTTTAAGGATTTAATCACATAGTCTTATATGGTAAAAATTAACACTTATCTCCAAATAACATCAGTTTCTCTTAAAGTCTCATATTGAAAAGTAATTAACCTAATCACATATCCTCCATGATAGGTTAATAATTTCTATAGATGACCCAAAATCAACACACTATTAATTCATAAAATCAGCTTACTAAAAAGAATAAGTGATACTAACCAGGCACTTCAAAATGTCCAATGGTAGGTGATAAATACCAGTCGCACATTGGTTGTGGGTTCGATTCCCACAACTTTGTCCGACGTAAAGGGTTGTCACAGGGTCTACGTGTTTTCCTTTTTATAAAACTCTAAAAATAACGCTAACATTTTTTTAACCTCAATAGTTTCCTTATACCTCTCATTTTCATCCAAATTCATTACGATCTCAACATCTTAATTATTGATTTCTTATTTCACCACTATAAGATAATATAAAATGATTCCAAAAAAGAATAACAGCATACCTTGATCACGACGTCCACTCGGTTTCATCATCATCTTGCTCACATAAGTAGACGTCCTATGCATTACAAGAATGATTTAGGCTTCCTTCAAAATCATTTTCTTCCTCCATCTAAATACACCTTGTATGACATGGGTCATATGGGTTTTCAAAGAAAAACAGTTTTGGAAGATAATCATGTATGACATATAATTCCAAAACATCTGATAAAAACATGAATTCTATAAAATATTCGGACAGAATTTGAGTTGAAAATTTATATTATTGGTCCGTTTAAAATACAATAGGTATATGCTGAGAGACTATATTTTAAAATCAAATATAAATAGGTTTCTCAAGGGTCTCCTTCCTCAGCACCATTTTTAAAATCATAATATGCTTCAAATTATTGTGATAAGGTAAAATATTTGAAAATACCATGATAATATTTACCTTTCTTGAAAATATGAGAATATTGTGAAAATAGTATTTTTCTAAAAACAACCCATGATCCAAAATGATAACGAGGTATAGTGGAGGTGTTTGATATCTCAAAGAACTTCTTGCAAGTGATTTGTATGCTAGAAAAAGTTTCACAATCATCCGAACAAGACAGTGAAATAATTATTGCAAGCATGTCATCAGGAAGAGATAGGAATGTCATTTGATATCCTTCTCCTTCCATTCGTATATGACTTTAAATGACCTGAAATAAGTTATAAAACAACGATTTAACTGAAATAATAGATATAAGGACTAATCATGTGTCTAAAAAAAACACATAATCCCTAAAGTTGTCTAAACTGACCTCTGATATCAACTATAATGCCCCATCCTTAAACCTTACTTAATCCTGACTTATTACAAGATTACACATTGAGGATCTTTTAAGGTGTAGAGTTTTAGTGAATTAGATCATAAAACATGAATTACATTCCTCATTTAAAAATAGTGGTTACATAAAAGATAGTATTCTTTTTTCCCATCAACAAAAACATATTTAAAATAAAACACGGATTCTTTCTTAACACCTCCTTGACACTATCATCATATCACGTACCATTCCCTTGACCAGGGAAAAACATTTCACAAACTTCTCATGAGCATAAAAATCTCAATAAGGGTTATAAAAAGTATGGAAAGGAAACATGAGTACATATATACATAAGAATGAAATCATATTTTACCCATAAAACATAATCACTTTAACATACCTCATAAAATCATGAATAAATCATAGAAATCATAACACATAAAGGTAACTTGAGGGATTAATAACATTATTATGTAGGGTGTAACCCTCTTGGTTATGTTTGGAATACCCATCACAATATATTCCCTAAATCTCTTCAGAGAAACCTTAACGTTTAACTCCTTCGTGTTACCCAATGCATTGGAGAGCTATATCGGGCTCACCTGCCCTTAGTTTATCACGGAACCACCTGTCTTCATAACAATTACCAAGAACCACAACATAAGAATAGCACATAACTTAAGAATAAAGGAAATATAACATTCCCACATTGCAATAACAATATAACATTTTAAGATATTGAAATAATGAATCCATTATAAAAACCATTTTCAAAACCATTTAAAACATTTAATGAAGAGATTTTTAAATCAAAGTCTCCAATAACACATTTAATATTTTATCATTTTAAACCATTAATATCCATATAAATAAATCCATAAAACCATTTTGAAAACATGGATATTAATGAGAAAATTTTATAAGAATAAATCATTAAAACATTTAAAACGATATTTTAGTTAAAGGGTTTTTACCAAAATGAGACACTTGAAAACTATAATTGAGGAATAAAAATTAATAATATCATGATAATAAAGTTATTCATGATATAATATTCCATAGGAGAGTATATACACCATATAAGAGTGAATTGGTGCATAACCACGATGAAATATCAATGGAAATGTAAATTGAGATGAAATCCATTATAAAGATGGTATCCATAAATTAAGGATAAATCAATCTCATAATTATGTGTGAAAAATATAAATACACCCAAAATAAGTGGATATTAAGTGTAAAATAATCAATGTTCATTCAAAAATATTCAATGGATTACATATTCAATAACTACATGTTGAACCCCAAGAAATTGAAATTAGGTTAAGAAGTTCCCTTGACAGCCTAACGACATCACATCAAATTTTAGAAAAAGAGTTTATGAGAGAGATAAAGGGTATCTCATCACATTGAAATATACTTTACAGTAATAGGGATATATAAGAACATATCCCCACATAATAAGATGAAAATTAAAAGACATATCAAAAGAAGTCTTTTTAAAATAGGAGGGTGAAATGTTCCCTTACCGATTTGGGTAACTTTCGAAACGTACACCCCATGAAAGAAGGACTATAAAAAATTGATTTAAATACTCATAAACGAACGTATGATACAAAAAGATTATAATAATGGACATTACATACACCACTCAAAAGGAAATATTTGAAAATGTGGCATCAATCTCACGAAAACACAAAGTGAGATAAAAAGCCCCTTACGAAATTTCAGCAGCCTAACGACGCCGATTAAAACTTCCAAAAGGGATTGATGAGAGAAAATAGGGTCTCTCATCATATTAACATAAAAGTTACAGAAATATTAAAATAAAATAACATCCCAATCAAATGAAATATGAGCTTAAAAGGAATGACAGAAAAGAGTGTACTTAAAAAGAAAGAGAGGGGTAGGATCCCTTATCTCGGGTCCGACTTGACTCGATTGTTCTTTAACCTCATGAATAATAAACATGAGTAAATTTATAATTTCATAAGAACCTTTTTAAATTTCATTATTCCTTTTATATCACTTACTACCATTATATAAACACTATGCAATTATTTATGTTAATAATGGTCGTTTTGTAGATCATTGCTACTTGAGTCAAAAAAATAAACTCGTTATAATTACAAGTCATTCATGTGGTAAAATATATATTATATCCATAATTATATTCATTATTTAGATAACATATATATCATATATATACATTATATACATGCATTTATAATATTACATCACATTTAGACTTATGAAATGAAATGCATCGTTCATAGAGACGGTAAGCCGTACGTACGCATGAACGCTACTTCCATTTCTATTTATTATTTAGTAGAATTAAAACATAATGATACATAATAGTATTATAATTCCAGTATGTTAAAATATATAATATCATTAAATTTATCCTTTATACGTACCACATATGGTGTTAACGAATCAAATCACTTTTAGGGGGCGGTAGTCCGACTTCCTAAAATGAAGATATCGCGTTTAACCATAATGGAAACCTTAAAAGAATGCAATAAATGAAAAATACATAAGATTAAGTAAAATATAAAAATATTAAATATCATATATAAAATTAGTGACATATTAATGGCCACCTTTGAGGGTGTTAAAATAATATTGAACAATCATCGTTTCATGTGGCATAAATTCACCATCCACAGAAACAGTATGTTCATTAACCATTAGATGTAGGTGTGTGTAAGTGTATCTCTAATACTACTAATAACAACATCCTTGTATATTGAAGATACTGGAGTTGTTACAAACGAAATTAATAAAAAGAGTTTAGGGGGTTGGAGAAGAAAAATAAAACAAAAGAACACAATTGATGACATTACCTTAAAATCAGGTATCTCTCTATGATTTGAGCTCAAAGGCTTACATGGGAAGAATTCATCCCAAAGTCAGGCATCTAGGAGTAAGATAGTGATGTGGATAGACCAAATTATCAGGGGTTGGCCGATACAATGGCTTTAGAGGTGTAGGTAAGGTGGTAGAGGTGGCAGCTTTTTATAAGTGGAGAAGAGGGGCACTCTTGGAAAGTTACAAAATGTTACATTATTTTCAAATTATTTTCGGATTTTAAAGGTCCCAAATTGATTTATTTCGAGGATAAGGTGGTAAGGGTTCTAAATTCACACATCCAATAGGTTTTTTATAAGTTTAGGTCTTATATTTTACATTATCGTTTTATTTTATTTAAATCGTTCATTTATGATGTAATCACTACATCATCACGGTGTCATAAATAACTTAAATTATTTAATGTCTAAAAATTATAGAAAAAATACCATGATGTAGGAAATATTTTTATATTTCTAACGAATATTTATAGTCAAACATATGATATAGCATCCCATCTTTTTATAACATAAATTTTCATTCCATTACACGGAACTGAGGATCTTTAAGGTTCAGTGTCTTGGAAACAAGGAACATAAAAAATGAAACAAAAAAAAACATTCTTCTTAAACACTTGAAAGGCTTCTCCTCATGTTCACCCTAGGCTCATTACTGCATCTCATAACCTGGGGACATACATCAAAAGAAAGGGTGAGCAGAAGGCCCAGCAAGGGAAACAAGTGAAACATTTAACATATGAACTTGAGATACATCAATAAAGTCATGAAAAGAACTTTAAGGCATGAGAAAGAAAATCATGAGGCATTTCATAATAAAAATAACATTTTCCATAACATTAAGATGTGGCTACATCATTTAACATAGACAATCATGAACATATCACCAAGGTCCATCCCCAAGGTGTCATTTGAAAATTACCAAGGTTATTCACCAAGGTATCATGAAAATTGTAATCTCTAGTGGTTACATCATTACCCAATGCATTGGAGCGCTATCAGGGAGTACCCTTAAATTTTCCTTCATTATCATGTGAGCCACATATATCATCATCAAACATTTCATAAATAACCCATATAGCATAAAAGAAATGGGTTTCATTTCATAATCATAACTTTTTAAAAACTGCTTTAAAGACATGATCTTTATATCACTTTAAAACCCACAGAAAAGGAAGGTGGTCTCATGTAATTAAATCCCAGAATTTAAAATATAACATTTTGGTATATATGTGAATACCCCTTTAGAAGAAAGAGCTTTGAGTATTCACTTAATAAAATAAAAGAACTTTATAAAAAGATAGAGACATTTTGAGACAGAAATTCTGCAGCATAACGGCAATGTTCTGA
Source organism: Viscum album (assembly GCA_963277665.1). Taxonomy (NCBI): domain Eukaryota; kingdom Viridiplantae; phylum Streptophyta; class Magnoliopsida; order Santalales; family Viscaceae; genus Viscum; species Viscum album. Next base: position 2,081,637,553 of record OY728165.1, read on the forward strand.
GGTTTTAGAAGACATTAAAAGAGAGGTTAAATAGGTCAAACATTCATAAATGACCCATAAAATAGTACATGGACAGAATAAGAAGGATACATGATCATGGTAATGAAATTTCAAGGACATACCATTTGAAATGAAAAACATGGAAGGAAGAAAAAAATTAGGTTTCTCTTATGAAAGTTCGGAAGCCTAACGGCGTTACTTAAACATTAACAAAAATGATTTGAAAAGATCAAATAGGGTCTCTCATCATGTGAAAATAAGAGTTTAGTATGATAGATATAGAGATAATTCCCCAACATAACAAAAAGGAACTTGAAAGAATTGACATGAAAGTAGAACTTCAAAACGAGAAGGGTGAAGAACCACTTAAAAATTCGGCAGCCTAACGACGCCACTTAAAACTTCAAAATATTGAATTGAAGCGAGGAAATGGGGTCTCTCATCATATGAACATAAGAGTCCAGTATGATAGATATAGAGGTCATACCCCAATATAACAAAAAGGAACTTGATATAATTGACATGAAAGTAGAACTTCAAAACGAGAAGGGTGAAGAACCACTTAAAAATTCGGCAGCCTAACGGCGCCACTTAAAACTTCAAAATACTGAATTGAAGCGATCATATGGGGTCTCTCATCATATGATCATAAAATATCAGTATGATAAATTTAGAGATCATACCCCAACATAATAAAAAGGAACATGAAATACTTGAATGAAAATAGAACATGAAAACGAGGAAGGTGAAAAAAAATCCCTTAAAAATTCGGCAGCCTAACGGCGCCACTTAAACATTCTTAAAACGAATTGATGAGAGCAAGGGGGGGTCTCTCATCATATGAACATGAAATAGGCAGTAGGATGAATATAAAAGAACATCCTCCAACATAAGAACATGGAGTATAAAAGAAATGACAAAAAAGAGATTACTTGAAAAGAAAGAGAGAGGTCGGATCCCTTACCTTAAAATGTAACTCTTAAACCTCAAAGGTTGGGACCTTGAGGGCTTGGGGGAACCTTGGGAGGACTCCTTGGGAGGTAATTAGACCAGAAATTCGTTGGGAATGAGTGGGGAGTCGAATGGATGAGAGGAGGGCTTGGTATTTATAGGGAAAGTGAGGGGACAAGGCATTAATGGCCAAGAGACACCTCACATGTGCTTTTCTCAAACCCATGTGCTCTCCCTTGTCATTTATCATGGAGTTAGGCCACATGGGGCCCCCAAAACAATAATTCATCACCCTTGGCCGGCCAACCCTCAAAATATCTCATGACATCATCATGACACCGTTATGATGTCATTAAACATACCGAAACCCTAAAACTGTATTTTTACTATTCACTGAAAATTCAACTTTCTCAGAAAAATCCCAAAATTTCACATTAACCAAATATAAATGCTCTGATTTCAAAAATGAAATCCATTTTATAAAAATATTTTTCTAAATATTTTTAATTTAATTTTTAAATAAAAACACTATTCATCGAAAATTCATTTTTTTCAGAAAAAACCCCAAAAATTACCATAACATAATATCGATTCTCTGAGTTCAAAAATAAAGTCATTTTTATAAAAATAATTTTCTAATTATTTTTAATTAAATTTTTAATTAAAAAATACTATTCACCCGAAAAAACTAATACTTGAATAATAATTAATGAAACCGTTAATTAACTATTTTATTGAATCACATTACTTAATCAAGGTGCCTATATTATTTTAAAACTTTCTTTAAGTGAGATTACTAATCCATTTGGTCATATTACTAATCCTAATCATAAAATCACTATTCATAATTTACTATTCATCAAAAATCAAGTTGATCTTATTAGACTCTAAATTTAGTACTGAACATAATTGCAGAAGACCATTTTTTGAAAATCATTACACATTTTTAATTATTTAGGGTTTACATAAACATATTTAAAATATCCTTTTTCTAAAATTCATCAAAAATATGCATACTATATTTATCCGGTCATTTCAAAATTCATAAACTTCATCATAAGAAGAAATCCCAATTTTTATTTAAAACAAGGATTACACAAGGTATTTACGGTCTCGTTACATAACCCCTTATAATACCAGCATAGGACCTAAGAGTAAGGTGTGCTAGGGTGATCGAATCTTGGGGCGGCTCAGTCAACATTGCCCGAGTAGTAATTTCTATCAGTTTGAACTTCTCACGAAGACGATTTCGTTCCAGCTTCACATGATGAAGTTCGGCTTGGATTTGATCCAGAGCAAAGCCCAGTGGTGCTACCTCCTTCCCAAGCTCTGTTAGATGGGCTTCGATCGGTCCAAGACTACTAGGTGAGGCCATCGAATCTTCTTTCTATAATAATTAACCAAGATTACTTATATTTAGAGACAATAATCAAAACATTTTGCTCACAGCGGTCATGTTGACCGATGGTTATATAATAGTCAAAACCCACTGATCTCATTTTAATTATAATCATGTTTATCAAACAAAACATTTTTGTTGAGTATAACAATAACACATAAAATTAGGAAACAAAATTTATTTAAAAAAATTTCGGGTCGTTACAATCTTCCCCCCTTTTGAAATTGCGTCCTCGCAATTTTAAAATTGGGTTTTGAAATTTCATTGAAAGTCCCACATCGGAAAAGGAGTCAGTAAAACTATTACTTTAAAATAAAGAAAGGGAAGTACAATGGTCACCCGAGTTAACCCACACTAGGGTTCCATGTAGGAAAACATGGACATGGAGGAAAAAACAAAGGGTCAAGTTCTGAGGGAGAGTGATAGAGAACATGATTAGGAGAAAGTTAACCATGAGAAAATCCCAAACTTATGATGTCTGTAAACGGTATTTGATTACCTAGTAGGAAACGTAAACCAACAACATTTTTGTTTTACGTTTCTTTTCATAATTTTGAGTATTTCATTTACTACATAGAACAAAAACATAACAAAATATACCTACCTTCAAGTATAGTTTCATCCTTTAACAAGTCCCTACCAACACTAATCTTTTCTCCAAATGATGAGAATTCAAAAACACTTGGTCTCATAAAAGCACAAGAATCATCTTCTATAGAATCACATAATCTACAAAAGATTAACTATCTATTTCATCTATCTTTAAAAATTATCCCAAAAACAGAAAGGTTAAGGTAAAACAACTCTTCAAAAAGAAAGAATCCCATAGGAATGGAAACTACTTTTAAATCATCAAAGTTCCATGGTACTACCCAAAGTTCATTATAGACCATTCCATAAATAACGGTCCTTAAAATTCCTCAAAACAAACCAAACTAAGATTGAAACCCAAATACAATAAGGATTTGATAACATATTCTTCCAAAACAACTTCATTGTTCATCTCCAGACAACATCAACCACTCCTAACATCTTATAAAAAAGTATCTAACCTAATCATATTTTACCCAAGATAGGTTAGTCATTCCCATAAGTAACCTAAATTACTATAAGTTCACCGTAAATTCATCGATTCTTCAAAATATAAGTCAACCTTACTCCTCAATGAAAATACCGTAGTAATCTATTTACCTCGATCAAATATGGTTCCCAAAATAATGAACGTCTTCCAAAATAATAATCATATTTTAATCCCCTAATCATCCCTGTCATATTAATACGAAAATCGTCGCATTTCCTATCACATTGGTTGTCGGAACATGTTCTTCCATTTCCCACCATTAACTAAGAAGAGGAAGCATAATTAGGGGCTTAAGTACTTAGCTAATAATCATGAAAAGGAACTGAAAGCATATAAGGATAACTTGTATATGAAAGGTATACCCTAACTTGTGATCTCCTAGGTTCCCATATAGGTTATGAATGATCATATATTCTTATGTGAACCTTTATTTTATTTTATCTTTGTTCCTTTAACAATGGTTCATACCAAGCTTATGAATTTACCAAAGCATATCCCCCGGGAGTGTCGTAACCAAGAGTGCAGCAAGGCCCGTTGTCGTGTACCAGTTCCCGTTCGAGTCTAGCTCAAAGCGGTGTTTTCGGGTTTTACACCTATGTACATCTGTGCCAGAGCCACCTCTACCTGCTCGTATCTAGACAGGGATGTATTTGCTTGGCAACCCATTACTCAATACTCACCAAAATACCAGGAATATTTCCTATATTAAACTTTTCTATAGGGTTCCTACTATAGTTTTCATATCCTAATTTCCACAAATAACTAAACCATCCTTTGATACCAACTATAGCATCCCGTCTTTTTATAACATAACTTTTCATTCCATTACACGGAACTGAGGATCTTTAAGGTTTAGTGTCTTGGAAACAAGGAACATAAAACATGAAACAAAAAAAACATTCTTCTTAAACACTTGAAAGGCTTCTCCTCATGTTCACCCTAGGCTCATTACTGCATCTCATAACCTGGGGACATACATCAAAAGAAAGGGTGAGCAGAAGTCCCAGCAAGGGAAACAAGTGAAACATTTAACATATGAACTTGAGATACATCAATAAAGTCATGAAAAGAACTTTAAGGCATGAGAAAGAAAATCATGAGGCATTTCATAATAAAAATAACATTTTCCATAACTTTAAGATGTGGCTACATCATTTAACATAGACAATCATGAACATATCACCAAGGTCCATCCCCAAGGTGTCATTTGAAAATTACCAAGGTTATTCGCCAAGGTATCATGAATATTGTAATCTCTAGTGGTTACATCATTACCCAATGCATTGGAGCGCTATCAGGGCGCACCCTTAAATTTGCCTTCATTATCATGTGAGCCACATATATCATCATCAAACATTTCATAAATAACCCATATAGCATAAAAGAAATGGGTTTCATTTCATAATCATAACTTTTTAAAAACTGCTTTAAAGACATGATCTTTATATCACTTTAAAACCCACAGAAAAGGAAGGTGGTCTCATGTAAGTAAATCCCAGAATTTAAAATATAACATTTTGGTATATATGTGAATACCCCTTTAGAAGAAAGAGCTTTGAGTATTCACTTAATAAAATAAAAGAACTTTAGAAAAAGAGAGAGACATTTTGAGACAGAAATTCTGCAGCATAACGGCAATGTTCTGAGGTTTTAGAAGACATTAAAAGAGAGGTTAAATGGGTCAAACATTCATAAATGACCCATAAAATAGTACATGGACAGAATAAGAAGGATACATGATCATGGTAATGAAATTTCAAGGACATACAATTTGAAATGAAAAACATGGAAGGAAGAAAAAAAAATTAGGTTTCTCTTATGAAAGTTCGGAAGCCTAACGGCGTTACTTAAACATCAACAAAAATGATTTGAAAAGATCAAATAGGGTCTCTCATCATGTGAACATAAAATTTTAGTATGATAGATATAGAGATAATTCCCCAACATAACAAAAAGGAACTTGAAATAATTGACATGAAAGTAGAACTTCAAAACGAGAAGGGTGAAGAACCACTTAAAAATTCGGCAGCCTAACGGCGCCACTTAAAACTTCAAAATATTGAATTGAAGCGAGGAAATGGGGTCTCTCATCATATGAACATAAGAGTCCAGTATGATAGATATAGAGGTCATACCCCAATATAACAAAAAGGAACTTGAAATAATTGACATGAAAGTAGAACTTCAAAACGAGAAGGGTGAAGAACCACTTAAAAATTCGGCAGCCTAACGGCGCCACTTAAAACTTCAAAATACTGAATTAAAGCGATAAAATGGGGCCTCTCATCATATTATCATAAAAGATCAGTATGATAAATTTATAGATCATACCCCAACATAATAAAAAGGAACATGAAATACTTGAATGAAAATAGAACTTGAAAACGAGGAAGGTGAAAAAAATCCCTTAAAAATTCGGCAGCCTAACGGCGCCACTTAAACATTCTTAAGACGAATTGATGAGAGCAAGGGGGGGTCTCTCATCATATGAACATGAAATAGGCAGTAGGATGAATATAAAAGAACATCCTCCAACATAATAACATGGAGTATAAAAGAAATGACAAAAAAGAGATTACTTGAAAAGAAAGAGAGAGGTCGGATCCCTTACCTTAAAATGTAACTCTTAAACCTCAAAGGTTGGGACCTTGATGGCTTGGAGGCACCTTGGGAGGACTCCTTGGGAGGTAATGAGACCATAAATTCGTTGGGAATGAGTGGGGAGTCGAATGGATGAGAGGAGGTCTTGGTATTTATAGGGAAAGTGAGGGGACAAGGCATTAATGGCCAAGAGACACCTCACATGTGCTTTTCTCAAACCCATGTGCTCTCCCTTGTCATTTATCATGGAGTTAGGCCACATGGGGCCCCCAAAACAATAATTCATCACCCTTGGCCGGCCAACCCTCAAAATATCTCATGACATCATCATGACACCGTTATGATGTCATTAAACATACTGAAACCCTAAAACTGTATTTTTACTATTCACTGAAAATTCAACTTTCTCAGAAAAATCCCAAAATTTCACATTAACCAAATATCAATGCTCTGACTTCAAAAATGAAATCCATTTTATAAAAATAATTTTCTAAAAATTTTTAATTTAATTTTTAAATAAAAACACTATTCATCGAAAATTCATTTTTTTCAGAAAAAACCCCAAAAATTACCATAACATAATATCGATTCTCTGAGTTCAAAAATAAAGTCATTTTTTATAAAAATAATTTTCTAATTATTTTTAATTAAATTTTTAATTAAAAAACACTATTCACCCGAAAAAACTAATACTTGAATAATAATTAATGAAACCGTTAATTAACTATTTTATTGAATCACATTACTTAATCAAGGTGCCTATATTATTTTAAAACTTTCTTTAAGGGAGATTACTAATCCATTTGGTCATATTACTAATCCTAATCATAAAATCACTATTCATAATTTACTATTCATCAAAAATCAAGTTGATCTTATTAGACTCTAAATTTAGTATTGAACATAATTGCAGAAGACCATTTTTTGAAAATCATTACACATTTTTAATTATTTAGGGTTTACATAAACATATTTAAAATATCCTTTTTCAAAAATTCATCAAAAATATGCATACTATATTTATCCGGTCATTTCAAAATTCATAAACTTCATCATAAGAAGAAATCCCAATTTTTATTTAAAACAAGGATTACACAAGGTATTTACCGTCTCGTTACATAACCCCTTATAATACCAGCATAGGACCTAAGAGTAAGGTGTGCTAGGGTGATAGAATCTTGGGGCGGCTCAGTCAACATTGCCCGAGTAGTAATTTCTATCAGTTTGAACTTCTCACGAAGACGATTTCGTTCCAGCTTCACATGATGAAGTTCGGCTTGGATTTGATCCAGAGCAAAGCCCAGTGGTGCTACCTCCTTCCCAAGCTCTGTTAGATGGGCTTCGATCGGTCCAAGACTACTAGGTGAGGCCATCGAATCTTCTTTCTATAATAATTAACCAAGATTACTTATATTTAGAGACAATAATCAAAACATTTTGCTCACAGCGGTCATGTTGACCCATGGTTATATAATAGTCAAAACCCATTGATCTCATTTTAATTATAATCATGTTTATCAAATAAAACATTATTGTTGAGTATAACAATAACACATAAAATTAGGAAACAATATTTATTTAAAAAAATTTCGGGTCGTTACATATGACTTATATACCCCCCATGAAAAAATTATTTTAGTAAAACAACACATGTTTGTGACATTTTATGTTTAACATTAAATAAAACGGTATTGATGTCATTCCAACCAAAGTGGCTCCATGGGGTCCCCAAGTTTACCCATGGATTGTCCGGGTCGGCCATGACTCATCCAATATGGATAGGACATGTTTCAAGGTCATTTCATATTATTAAAACATTATTTTTACCTTAAATTACACGAATTACCTCTAATCACGATTAAAAACTTAAGAGTTACTATTCACCAAAAAAATTTTTTAATCCCATTGAACCAAATTTTACATCCAAATGACAACCATGTATGTTGGATTTTTGAAATCCAAACCACAGAAGTGGTAATGTTTCATTTAAATGAAAAAATAGTTTTTAAACTACCACTTAGTGGTTTCACTATTCATCAAAAATTGAAATTTTCAGAAAAATACCAAAAAATCACCCTAAGCTATATTTGATATTCCGAATTAAAAAATGATGTCTATTTTAAAAAATTCAAAACATATAAGATGTGTTTATTATTTTAATAAATAATTCCTGCTATCAAAACAAATAGCATGTTTTTAAGAAACAATATCTATTAAAAGATTGACACAATTTTAAGTCCAATTTCAATGTTGAATTGATTCCAATGACAAATATTTGATTAATTGGAAAAAATATATTCTAATTTATCTTTAAGAAATATTCAAAAGATAATCTAATCATATCAATAAATTAGATTAAAAAGTGGTTTTGAATTAAAATACAACATTTTTCATTATTCATTAAAAAAAGTTCTTTATCGGAAAAATACCAAAAATTTACACAAAGTAAATTTTGATGTCCACTTTCTAAAGAAGGATTTTAATTTGTCAAATACATCATATAAAATTGTAAAAAGTATATTTAAAAAGGGTTCTCCATCAAAAGGCGGTTAATCGACCTTTTAAAGAATATTAGAAGATTTATTCTTAAAATTGGATTCAATTGCATTTTATGCCTCCAACATTTATTAGATAAAAGTAAAAATATTTGACAAACATATATAATCATTTTGTAGATAGTTCTGTTAATTCCCGCCATTACAATGGCTATGAGTTATCTACATTTTAAAATAATATTATTTTATTATTATAGTGCAACGTAAGATTTAAAAAAAATTATTGTTGTGTATCGGGTATGCCATCGAGCATAGCATTACCTTTAAAGTAATATTAATATTTTATTAAAAAATATGGATAAATATGAAAATTTCATATTCTTTATTTACCTGGGGTGTTACATTTACCACTTCCCAGATATAGATTTTTGAAAGATCGTCCACTGTATGAGTTTCACGAATAGGGATGAAATGGGCCGACTTGGTCAGACGATCCACTATCACCCAAATGGCATCGTGTATCCAGACCATTCATGGAAGACCTGTAACAAAATCCTTTGTTATTTGATCCAATTTCCAAACTGGAATTGGTAAGGACTGCAACATACCAGCTAGTCTCTGATGCTCTGCTTTAACCTACTTACAAATTAAGCATCGCGAGACGAACTCGTCCACCTTCCTTTTCATGCCACTCAACCAAAACTGTGTCTTCAATGCCTTGTACATATTTTGTTACCCATATGTACAACCCATCTATAATGGTAGTAAGCATGAAAAAGTTGTTCCTGAGCAGTTAAAGGTACAACTATCCGATCCTGAAATCGGAAAACTGAACTCCCATCCAGCTTACATCCCTCAATGGTCTCCCCACCATTGAGTTTTGAACTCATTGCAACACAGTCTAGATCAGATGTCTGTGCTTCCTTTACTCTCTCCACAAAATCAGGAACAAGCATGGATGAAAATAAAACCACAACATCACCTCAGTTTTCACATTCCACAAGCATGTCGGCTAAGAACGACATCAACTACTATTCGTCTGAAGCTTCTTTTGCTAACTGAGTGTATGACTTCCTTCTTAATTCATCATCCACTGAATTTCCCTTACCCGGTGTATACATGAATTCAATGTCAAACATTTGAAGATACACTATCCATATCCTCTACCTTAGATTCAAATTTCATTGTGATAAAATGTGTTTCATGAATTTTTGATCCATAAACACATTAAATTTCATACCAAAGAGATAATGTCTCCATGTCTTCAAAGCATGGACGACTGCAACCAATTCCATGTAATGTGTTGGGTAATTCTTCTCATGCACCCTCAACTTCCTTGACCCATAAGCAACAACATGGTCTCCTTGCATGAGAACACAACCCAACCCTATTCCCGAAGCATCACAATACACCACATACCCATGTCCTGATTTTGAAAAGATCAAGATGGTTGTTGATGAAAGATGGGTTTTAAAATCTTGAAAAGATCTTTGACGTTCCTCAGTCCATTTAAATGCACTGTTCTTCTTTTTCAATGCTGTCATAGGCGAAGCTAGTCATGAGAAGTCACACAAAAAGCGACGATAATAACCAGCTAGACCAAGGAAACTGTGTATCTCAAAGAAATTCATTGGCGGTTTCCAAGAAAGAATAGCTTCTATATTTTCTGGATCCATTGAAACACCTTTCTCAGAAACAACATGGCCCAGAAAGAATACCTCTATTATCCAAAAATCACACTTCGATAATTTGGTGTACAACGGTTGGTCTCTCAATATTTCCAACACTATCGCCAAGTGTTTCTCATTTTCAGCCCTTATTATTGAATATACCAATATGTCATAGCCAAAAACCACAACAAAATAATCCAGATATTGCTAAAATATTCGATTCATCAAATCCATGAAGACCGCTGGTGAATTAGTTAGACTGAAAGGCATGACTACATATTCGCAGTGGCCATATCTGCTTCTGAAGGCTGTCTTTGGAATATCCTCCTTCCAAACTCGCAATTGGTTATATCCTTACCGTAAGACAATCTTATAGAACCACTAAGATCCCCTCAATTGATCAAACATGTCATCAATGTGTGGATGTGGATATCTATTCTTTATCATAACTTGGTAAAGTTTTTAATAATCCACACATAGCCTCAAGGTTCCATTTTCTTTCATTACAAACAAAACTGGTGTTTCCCACGGAGACACGGCTGGCCGAATAAAGCCTTTATTTTCGGCTCCTCTAACTACACATTAAATTCCCTTAATTCTATTGGTGCAATCCTATCAGATGGAAGTGATATAGGACTGGTCCCTGGTATGAGATCAATCGTAAACTCCACTTCTCTTACAGGTGGTAACCATGAGAAGTTTTCAGGAAAAACATCTGGAATTTGATCCAAAACTACTGGAAAACTATTACTCATGATAGCATCAATAGATTCCAAGTTTAATGTAGCCAACTGGTAAGAGATCGTTCCCATGGTTGGTGACAACAAGCCTGTTGCACATGTCTTCACCACTCTCTCTTCTCTAAAGAGATGCTCAACGCCGTCCTCAATCGCGAAACTGACAGTTCTGCTATAACAGTCGATGTGAGCCCTAAACTTTTCCAACCAATTCATACCCAGGATTATATAATAGGCATCCATATCCATCATAGAGAAATCACATTTCATCTCAGCTCTATCAATAGTTACTGAACATTCTCTACACACGAATGCTCTACATACTCTTTCACAAAGAGGTGTTTTATGTTTTTTCACATAGGGCATCATTTCAAATTTTATTTTTAGAAAATCAGCAATACGAGAAGAAAGAAAAGAATGTGATACACCAGTATCAAAAAATTCTTTCGTTATGGTATAATTAAAAAGAATCATACCTCTCACCGTAGATGGTCTAGACTGATCATCTAGAGCCACGTGTTCCGCTCCATACAATTTCTTTGTTGCTGCAATTTTCTACTTATTTCCTTGTTGAGATTTCCCTTCCTGAGGAGTCATGGTATTCCTGGAATCACCATAACTAGCTATGTTCTATTAGAGAGACTAATTTTGCTATCCTCACCATGTTGAAGCATAGGATTCTTGAGACTCCTGGGTAGCGTCATGCGCACCCAACCTTGGACCACTGCGACAATATCGCTGAAGATTCCCCTTCATGTTGCAATTATGACATGATTTCAGTGGTGCTGTAAATTCTCATTTCATGTGATTAATTTCACCACATTGAAAACACTCGGCTCTCATGATCTATCTTAGAGGAATATTTACTGATCCTGTCGTTTGATTCTGATTCACACTCCCACCTTGGATGTAGGTGTCCCTCTTCTGCTTGTTTCCAGCATTAGAGTTCCCACACGTACCCATGGGTATCATCATACTTCCCCCTCCCATAACTCTTGATATGTCTCTTTCAGCTATTATTGCTCTATTTACCATCTCCGTATAATCCGTAATATAGAGCACAAATATTTTAGAGCGAATCTCTTGTCGCAACCCTGATTCAGAAATGTGTGCCTTCAGCGATGCACATGCATCAACCTCCAGTGCAAAGCATACTAAATTTATGAATATATCTCCATACTCCGTGACAGAGAGATTATTTTGATTTAGGCTGAAAAATTCATATTTCCTCAGGATCTTGAACGTGTGAGGGTAGAATTGTTTATTAAACAATTCCTCAAATTCCTCCCAGCTCAGGCCTTGATCCACCTTTGCCTATTCCACCAGCTCCAACAACTGTCATGTTAGATCCTCTAGCATATACGTTGCCATCTTTACATTCAGCTCAACAGGTGTGCCGATTAAATCGAAGATATGATTCATCTTTCTTAGCCACGACTCCGTCTATTCTGGTTCAGAATAACCCCAAAAGATGGGTGGGTTCTGCTTCTGGAATTGGACGGAATGGTCTACATGTTGGGACTGATCCCTTAGATTCCCCATGTTCACAGCCTGAAATGCTTGAACTATACTTTGGACTAGCTTCTGGTTCACATGTGGCTCCGGTGCGACCACACTCTCCACAACCTCTTCCGTTTCGTTTCTACGACATCTAACGGCTGCCATTATCTATTCAAACAACGCACGTCATTAGTCTCACTTCCTAGCAACTGAAGGATTAGAATTTCAATTTCTATTACATCACCATCAAAACATTGATTTCAAACCATTTCTAAAACAAATCATTTCTTTCTTTTGAAAATCAATCTATTTTCAAAATACATCAACCATTATCTTTTCAAAATATTTCTTTTGAAAACATGCTTAACTTTTTCAGAAATCACGCTTTTGAATCAAAACATAATCCATTTCTCAAAATGATATATGCAATCCTAGTTGGAAGTCATTCCTCCAAAATGCATTTCATGCTCATATCATTGGATAAACCCATTACAATGATATTTCCATCATTCTAGAAGTGTATCCAAAACAATTATGTACCCAACACCCTGTTAACATGAAGTTCAACATAAATGGGTTAACTACGTCCTTTTATGCTATACCTTTAATGTTCTGATAGTCCTACTCGTTTATAAGATTCCATCCCAAGGAATAGACAAGAATAAATTTCAACTCCAAGACCAATAACATCAGTGACCACTTGTTAGGCAAGGACCCAACAAGATGGTACAATTTTTACCTCAAAGGAAGGACCAGACTGATACAATTTCTAATGACTCGCCAATTCTCATTGGCTTGAGAGCTCAACGAGTCATTACGTGGCCTTAAGTGACATCCCCAAGGCACCAAAGGCTGGAAATAAATGCCGAAGGGTTTCCAAAAACATGGGGGATGATTTAAGAATTGAATGAAAACAACCAACAACAACGAAAACTAAACAAACATCTCCCTGGAACCACTATATGATGCATGATTTAAAAATAAGATAGTTCATCCATTTATTCCATTTCAAACCAGCCAAAGTCCAATAGTGTAAACCAAAACATAAATAGAGTAAACAACGTAAAGACAGCCGGAAAGACTCAAAGACAGACAATACTCCAAGGCTCCAAAATCTCCATGCTCCAACTCTACCAATAGCTCAAGAAATCACTATGTAGTGCTAAACACGTGTTCCACCTTTCCCTTTCCAAAACCCAGGTAAATGACATCTGCAGAAGCAAAAACATGCCAAAGATGGGGGTGACTAATGAAACTCAGTATGTCTTCCCCGATGACTTCCCAACCCATGCCTTTAGGATAATACATGTTAGCACATTTATATGAAACAATTTATATAAAATAGTTCCAAAGCAGTTCATAATATTACAAGATTCATATCAAATCCATTTTTCCAACAAAACCATTCTTCCATCCAAAAAGCATCTTTTCTAAGAAAAGAAACAAAACCATGTTCCCAAATCAAAACCACATTTCCACCTTGGCAAAACCATTTCATTACACATAATCACATCATCACTCATGCATGCATCATTATGATAGTTCCATACTCAAGAGCGGTCTCTCATCGATCTACCAAGTCATCACAAGGTAATATTCCCCATGTGTTATTACACTTTTGGCACCGAGCACATGGACATATTTCAAACAAGCCCCGTAAATTCAATATGAACACACAAACCATCTATGCCCAAAAACCACACTATTTAAACCATTTAAAATCCATTTCAATAAAACAACCCTTTTATTGAAAACCTTTTTCCCACTAACCATTTTCCAAATTCAGCAACGAAATATTTTAAAATCAACATTTTAAATTCAAGGAACCCAATCTCTTTTCACAATCCTTTCTTTTAATTTCCACAATTTCATCAAAACTAATAAATCATAACTAATGAATTTTTATAACATGATTTGCACCACAATTTCACAATAAAAACCAAGAAGTTAAATCAATTTGAACTAAGCCTTCAAGTTCTAGGAAAGAGGAATCGAGATTGAAGCCACCTACCTTGACAATTTGGGAAAAACCAACCAACGGTCGAAGAATGCTCAAGAACACTGGGTCAAAACTCCAGGATTCCTCATTAGATCTTTCCTCCTAACACAAAGAAGACCAAATCATGTCATATTTGGTATCCACACACTTAGATATACCCATACCGGGCATAGATCAATGAAAATTATGGAAGAGGAGAAGTATATCTAAGTAGATCTAAGAAACCATCATGAACGATCACATACCTTAAGGATATGGCTTTGATTCTTCAAGAGAATCATTCGAATCTCCTCTAGAATTCCTTGAGGAAGTCCCCCAACATTCAAGGGAGAGAAATCCGAGTTAGGGCCGCATAGAAGGTTTAAACGAGGCACATAAAGGAAAACGAGTTAGATCCACAATTTTAGGATCTAACATTAAGTGACTGCATGATTTGTTTGCACGGTTTGACAAACCGTGCAGTAACTGTGGGTTAGCTTCTGCCTTGGCCATCCTCCATGCACGGCCTCATTGCACGGTTTTCCCAAACCATTCCCACATTGTGCACTCTCCTATGTCCAAGAGAACAACACTTTCATGCCTTCCGCACGGTTTGGAAAACTGTGCGCAACCCGTGTGTCCCCACATTTCCCCCTTTTTCACTTTAAAAGTCTCCCAAGCATCCTCTCACCATTTTCCATGTACTTTATGCACTTAAAAAGCAGAAAACAAGGGTTACTTACCAGAAACTGGGGGTACTACGTAACACATGTCCTCATTATATTTGATAAGTATAATTAGAACAAAAACAACCATAGGAATAAAATATGAACCTATTTGTTCCACTTGGATTAGATAAAGACATTTGTTATTATTTTATTTAATGTAGAGTTAAAAGATCTAAAATCATTGTTAAATAACTAAAGATTTTTTAATATAATGATAAACATAAGATAAATTTGAAAATAAATATTAATTATAAAGATAAAATAATTTCCTACATATTTTATGTTCTTTATATTTTTAGATATTAAATAATTTAATTTATTTATGACATAATGATGATGAAGTAAATACCTAATTTATGAAATATTAAAATAATTGATAATATAAATAACCAAATAAAAGTAATTTGAGACTTTTTAGAAATTCCACTAATTTTAAACGTTAATATGACATATTAGCGTTGGTTAGAAGAATTTGGATTGAAGTAATAATATTGTTATGAATTTAGAAAAAACAATATATCATATAGTGTCAAAATTGACATAAAATAGTTTTTAAAACAAATATTATAATCTTAATTGATATTATGTTCATAAAAATCTACGGTTCGGCAAAAAGACTTATATAATTATAGGTGTATCATTAGTGAACCACTTGGGGTTCTCTAGGAAGTATATAGTAAGTTTATTAACCATATAATATAAAAATACAAAGAGATAAGCTAAATGTCAAACTATTTAACTAAGAGTTAAATCTAAAAGATAAATTTAATATAGTGACCTAATCCAGTGTAGGACCTATTGGTTGAGTGGGTTTTTGACCCATCCCCACATTAGCCATCAAATAATCCATTTTTGAGAAACAATAAACTGATGATTATTTTATTATAAAAAAATATTTCTACCTTTTCCTAAGGTGCTCCTCTCCCCTCTTATAAAAGGGCACGCCCCCTTCTTTGTAATTCACATCTTCAATGCCATTTGGATCACCCAAAACCTACCCAAATACCCTCTAAACTGTCCTCCCTTTATCATATAAGCCTCCTTTATTTAAAAATACACCCAATGGATCCCTTTTTATCAAATCAAAATGAAGAACCCGAAGAAGAGGTAAATATTTCATCCCCTCTTTTAAGTTCATTTCTTCTTACACTTCCTCTTTCTTTGTTTTTTCCATTATAAAATAATATCTAAGTATCTCTTAAATATTTTTATGTTATTATAAATATGGAACAACCATATTCATTATTCTATCCATCCTTTGAATGACATGTCACCATATGTGCGTACGTATGGCTTAAATTCTCCAGGTCGTGGTGTAATTGTTATTCAATACATTATTATTTTTATGGTTATAATAGTGTTGTGTAATTGATGTAAATAACAAATATATCATGATAAGGACTCTATATATATGATATACCATCCAATTATATATTATTTTAATATCAAAAGAATGATATTGTCACACGTGTGTATGTACGGATTACCGTCTCCGTGAACGCGATCATATTCATTCCCCATCATATCGATTCAATATTAATTTTCATTTGATGATTAAAAATAATGTATAATGAATTGATATAATTCTTGATATGAATCAGATATATCCCATCTATAAAAAATATGGCTCCCATAACAAATAATATAAAGGAAAATTAATCTGTTAACGACCAAAATGATGATAATACTAAGATATTATTAAAAAAGCTATATTAAAAGATCATATATGATATAATCTTAATGTATATGATTTTTTTATTTAATAACAATTATATCACCATTATACAAGACTTTATACTACCATCGACCAAGGAAAAGTACAATGTAGGGGTTCATTTTACAAACTCTTCATTATCTGAGGATCTTTATATGTAATAATTTACTGGGACCTCTTTATCATATAAATCCATGTTACTTAAAAATGTATTTCAAAACATTCTTAATATTTACTAGACAATGAGTTAATGTAATTTATACCATTGTTTGACTTTTATAACATGTTTATAAAGGGTTCATTCCACCGTTTTCCAAACAAGGTCCTTTATAACCTTTTCAACAAAATTAAAGTATGAATGTCATCTTTTAACATATACGGTGGGTGCGGCTATTTTTCTCCATTATAACATCTTAAAAGCTTCACTTACATGCTTATAATAATATTTTCAAAATAAAGTCTTTTTTTATTATTATGTGAATCTTAAACTATTTCAAAATAAAAAGAGTTATTTCTCTAAAAATAGATTTTGATTACATCTAAGTCAATATCATATGATGGATATTAAGCTTATTTGATGTAGATTTTTTATGATACAAAACAATTATATTGTATTGATGGTTTTGTGATATGTTTAACTGTGGATGTGTTATTTTTACACCATGAATAGTTTATAGAAAATGTATTGACATTTAGAAACCTATTTTTAATATAAATGTTTATGTTATATGTAAAACTTTTCATAGGAGGAATGAATTGGACTTTGTAAGAGACGGGTGGAGCCCGCTATCACTCATCGATGCATCGGTAAGTCTCATGAGACTAACTAGTGTCTTGGCACAAGGCCTTGACAAAATATTATTTGTAGTATTGGAACAAGGCCTTGACCATGTGGTTATGAAAGCGTGGAATTATGCATTCCATCATTATGAAGGTGGATATTGATATTGCATTCGATTATTTAACTAGTAGAATATATAAGTGAGTAAGTAAATGGAATTATTTTGATTTATATGTTACATATTTTGATGAAGTTTATGTTTAATAGGATTTTTATTTTGTTTCATACATTGCCTTAAAGGTTTATGCTTTTTTATGAAATCTTCCATTGTATTGTATTCCTTATTGAGCATTTGACCTCACCCCATTTTGTGTTTTATTTTTACAAGGATGCAAAAAAATTATATTATGACAGACCGGTAGGGATAGTCTATGGGATCATAATGTTGACTATGGATCCAATGTTGTTGTAGTTTTCCATTTTATGATTTAATTTAAACCTTATTAATGTATCTAGTATTTACAAGTCTACCAAACTAATCGGTCATTCGAGACATCATCTTTTGTGATCAAGAAAATGATAGGTAATGATGCACCGACATTGGGCTTCTGGGGTCGGGCCATTATAGTCGGTATCAGAGGATGATTAGTACAAAATATAGAATCTTGATTTAGATAAAATCTGATTAGAGCACATTACCCTAATATATACTTTGAGGATTAGTATAGATGAAATTTCTAGAATTTTGTTATTGTAGAGATTTTGTGAGTTTTCAAAGAAATACATCCCTGTCTAGAAACGAGAAGGTAGAGGCGGCTCTGGCACAAATGTACCTAGGGGTAAATTCCGAAAACACCGCTTTGACCTAGACTCGAATGGGAACTGGTGCACGACAACAGGCATTGCTGGAATCATGGTTACGAAACTCCTGGGGGACATACTTAATATAATTTTAATTTTCCTTAGAAACTATTATGAAGGGTTTATGAGTATATATTTCTTCAATGAAAACATTTTTTTGATTATGTATTATATCTATAAACTGTTCAGTTTATGTTATGCATTTCATAGGTTTGGAATTATGTATTTCGATTCATAAACTAATCTAGTTTATGCTATTTTTTAGAAATGGTGCCTAGTGGAAGGAATGGAAACTCTATCAATGCACACACTCTCTCTTGGGATTTACCTCCTAATTAAGATAATTATAGTGGATCTGGAGATACAACTAGTGAAGATTGGATAATCACCATACTGGGATAACTCACTGTGGTTATGAATAATAACCTTACCCGTATGGAGCACTCTGATCCGAATCGTGGAAGATCAATGTTAGATCGCTTCATTAGGTAACAACCACCAACATTCGATGGGGGGTAAAAATCCATTAGTTGTTGAGAAATGGATAATTTCCTTAGGGAAAAAATTCCATGTCCTGGGGAGTAGTGAGAAGGGAAAAAGTTTTCATGGAAGTTTTCCACCTCACTAGAGATTCTGATCAACGGTGGTCATTGATTCGAAACATAAAGTGATATGACGATGTATAAAATTTGTAATGGAGGGAGTTTAATGAAATTTTCTTAGAAAAATACATTCCTCATGACCATCGAGCTGATATAGATAGAAAATTTCTAAGTCTAATGCAAAAGGAGGATGAGAATGTCTCAAAGTATAAAGCTAACTTGACATGGTTAGCAAGGTATGCTGAAAATTACATACGCAAGATTGGTTGTTTATTGCATGTGATAAAACCATTTCTACATCGATAATTAGTCTCGCAATCCTTCTTAGTGTACGAAGATATTTTCTCATGTGCTATCAAGACAGAAAATGAATTCTCTATGTCATACGACATTAAAGAAAAGAAAGAGAAGAAGAGATCGGCTGAACACTCTAGAAATAGAAATAAGGGGATGAAGGTAAATGTTGAATATCCATATTGTAGTAAATGTGGGTAGAAACACCATAGTACATTTCTGAAGGGAATGTGAGTCTTTTCCAAGTGTGGTGAAAAAGGCCACCAAGCTCGTGATGGCAAGGGGAATAAAGAGGGTGTTGATGTTGAATGTTACAATTGTAGAGAAAGGGGGAATTATGAAAATTAATTTCTTATGTGTTAGGGGAACATACATCAGAAAAGGACAAGGGATCACGTCCGAGATTATAATATCACAACTTCTGAGGTTGAAGCTCTGAAAGACGTAGAGGCAGCTAATTTAATGGTTTCTTCATGTTTAGAAAATGCATTATTTTATTCTAGATCATCACATTGTTTCATATCTAACTAGTTTTCTATGAAAAGTAGAAATTTACAATTTGATTTTACAAGGATGTTTTCAGTCAAAACTCTTAAGGGAAGTATCATCACAACAATGTTTTGTGAATCAGTTCCCATTATGGCATACAAATTCTTTTTATATGCTGATCTAATCATCATAACCATAATTGAATTTGATATAATCCTTGGTATGGATTGGATTTATGACCATGATACAGAAATTTATTGTAAGAAGTAGGGCGTTATGATAGTGGATGACGATGATAATTAACACCTTATATTAAGATCAGAATCGTCACCACCTAATTGTTATCTAGATCCACCCCCTTTAGATCAACTAAATTCAATTATTGGGGAGGAATAAAATGAAATAATAGTGGGCGACGAAATGAATTTTCAAATAGAGGATGTACCTATTGTGAAATAATATGTTGATGTGCTTCCAGAAGATTTCCCTGGACATCCTCCAGAATGAGAAATTGAGTTTTCCATTGATTTAATTCATGGATCAAGGCCCATATCGAAGACCCCTTATAGAATGTCCACTGTGGAATTAGTAGAACTAAAGAAACAACTAGAGTAATTGAGTAATAAGGGAAATATTCACCCTATATTTTATCTATGGGATCCCCTATCATATTTGTTAAGAAAAAAGTTGGATCTATGAGGGTTTTCATTGACTACATGGAGATCAAAGGTATAAAAATAATGAACAAGTATCACATACATCACATTGATGATTTATTCGACAAAATTTATAGAGATCAATACTTTTCAAAGATTGACCTTCGATCTGGATAACATCAGTTATGCCTGAAGAAGGAAGACATTTTGAAGACAACATTTTGAACCAGGTATGAGCATTACAAGATTACAGTAATTCCTTTTGGATTGACTAATGCACCCACTTTATTCATGGATCTAATGAATATGGGTTTCAACAAATATCGTGATGAATTTGTAGTGGTATTTATTGATGATATCATGGTATAATCCAAAAACTACTAAGATTATGAAAATAACATGCGCATTATCCTGAATACTCCGAGAAGACATCAATTATATTGGAAATTTAGAAAGTGTGAATTCTGGATTTAGGACATGTCTTTTATAGGCCATATAT
The DNA here is from genome assembly GCA_963277665.1 of Viscum album. NCBI lineage: Eukaryota > Viridiplantae > Streptophyta > Magnoliopsida > Santalales > Viscaceae > Viscum > Viscum album. The sequence continues at coordinate 2,081,658,589 of OY728165.1, forward strand.
TTTCCACGGATAGAATCTCTATTGATCCTTATAAGACCAAGGGAATCCAAGAATGTCCATTATGGAAGAGTATAATTGAGGTTCATAGTTTTATTGGTTTTTCAGATTATTCTCGATGTTTCTTCCAAAATGTTTCCCAGTTGGCTAACCCATTAAAAAATCTCATACAAAAAGGGGTTAAATTTGTTTGGAAAAAATAGTGAGAAGAATGATTTTAAGAACTGAAGAGAATATTTGTCAATTCTCCTATATTAAATCTACCATCAGGGAAGGATGTGTTTTTATTTATTGTGATGCTTTAAAGAAATGAGTTGGTTGTTTCCGTATGCAGAATGATAGGGTTATTTCTTATTAATCACGAAAGCTAAAAATACATGAACAAAAATATCCTACTCATGATCTTGAGTTAGTAGCTGTAATATTTCCATTCATGATTTAAAGACACTATCTCTATGGTGAAAAATGTGAGGTTCATACTGATCACAAGAGTTTTAAGTATATTTTTTCACAGAAAGAACTCAACATGAGGTATTGTATATGGCTTTAACTACTAAAATATTATTATTGCATGATACACTACCACCCGGGGAAGGAAAATAAGGTGGAAGATACTTTGAGCAGAAAATATCATGGAGTTTTGAACAAGATGAGAGTTAAAAAGGATCCTATATACATGGATCTAGAAAATATGGATATGAGAATCACCATGTATGGTGAAACATCAATACCTTTTCGAATGGTTTCCAAACAATATTTACTAGAAATGATAAATATTTCTCAGACTGGTGATTATGACTGACAAAATGAGATTAAAGCTGTGAATGATGGGAGATTTAGTGACATTGTGTATGGTGATAGAATTTTGAAATTTGAGAAGAGACATTGTGTTCCTGATATACCTGATCAAAAAAGGGAATTGTTGGATGATGCTCACAGTTCAAATTTCTCTATACACCCTTGTATCACTATGATGTATAGAGATTTGAAGGAACAATTTTTGTGGGAAAAAATGAAGAGGAATATTTCTGATTTTTTGTCAAGATGTATGGTTTATCAACCAGTGAAATTTGGAAGGCAACTACCTCGAGGGGTCTTACAACCTCTCCCCATACCTGAGTGGAAATGAGATAATATTATGATGAAATTTTTCATGGTAATACAAAAGAATCCTAAAAGGAATGATGAAATATGGGTCATTGTTGATCGTCTTACCAAGTTAGGAAATTTTCTCACAATAAGAGAAGATTTACAATTTCAACGTCTAGAAATACTATGTAGTAATGAAGTTGTGAGACGTCATGGAGTACCAGTATTTATTGTGTCAGGTCATGATCCCCATTTTACATCTAAATTATGGAAAATTCTATAGAAATCCCTAGATACTAATCATATTTTGAGCACTACCTACCGCCCCCAAACTGATGGATAATCATAATAGACTATTCAAACCTTAGAATACATGTTGAGATCATGCTCACATGACGTTCAAGGTATGTGGGATCAATATTTACTATGGTTGAATTTCCCTATAACAATAGTTTCCATTCAAGTATTTAGATGGCACCATATGAAGCATTATAAGGAACGTGATGTCACACACAAACTTATTGGGATAATGTTTGTGAATGAAAACTTATAGGCCCCAAACTGGTGGAGGAATCGATGGAAAAGGTATAGGTAATTTAAAACCACATCAAAGCAACTCAATATAGACAGAAGATATTTACTGATAACCAACGGAAGGATTTGGAATTTCAGGTAGGAGATCTTGTTTTATTGAAGTTATCTCCATGGAAGGGTGTTATATGTTTCGGTAAGAAGGGTAAATTGAGTCCCAAGTAAATCGGACCTTTTGAAATTCTTGAATGAATTGGGGTTGTAGATTACCTGTTGGAAATGCCGCAAAGTCTCTCCAATTTTCATGATGTATTCCACATATCACTATTGATAAAATACATTACTGACCCAACACATGTACTCACCTATACAGAATTAGAACTGGAAACTGATCTATCTTATTTCAAAGAGCCTACCATGGTTCATGATACTAGAGAACAAGTGTTATGAAACCGGACGACTCGTCTGGTAAAAGTTCTATAGAGAAAACATAAGATGGAAGAGGCAACGTGGGAACTAGAGTAATGTATGACGAAGAACCACTCGAGTCTAATTACGCAGTAATACTCTAGAAATTTTTGGGAAGAAATTATTTGAAGGAGGAGAGAATGTAACACCACATGCTTCAATGGTACACTTCTCTTTGAATAATACAATAGCGTGTGTTGTACGCATCTTCAAGTTCAAACACACCACAACCAATAAAACTAGAAGTTATGAATACTAATACCCAATTTTTAAAATTTAATAAATTTTATCTTTTAAAATGGACTTCATTTTTGTATCCAGAATAAATAAATTATCCTAGGGTGAGTTTATGAAATTTTTCTGAGAACATTCAATTTTTATGTATAGTAAAAAACACTGAGTTATTGTTTAAAACTGACTTTTTATTTAAATAATTTTTTATTTTATTTTAGGTCAAAATAGATATATAATATCTATATATGTTCAATGTAATTCATTGGAGTCATTTTATAATAATTTTAGATATAAATTTTTTGTAACATTTTACCGTCTTTTACCCACCTCCTAAAGGCATTTGAAAATTTACATAAAACATAATTTTATCAGTTCTCTAATTTGAATCTAAAAAATCCAAAAGACATGGTTGATATAATTAAGTAAAATTTGTTTCAATAAGATGAAAATAATTTTTGGTGAATAGTAACTTTTTACTTTTATTTTCAATGGTTAAAAGTAAATACGGTAATTAAGGGTAAAAATGATATTATTATTATCCTAACACATGTACTAATTTTATTGGATAACTATAATTTGACCAAAAACAACCTTATTAATAAAATATGAACCACTTTGGTCCACATGGATTATATTAGGACATTTATTATTATTTTATTTAATGAATAGTTAAAAGAGTTAAAATCAAGGTTTAATAACTAATATATTTTTAATATATGGTTAAACATAAGATAAATTCTACTATAAATATTAATTATAAAGTTAAAAAGATTTCCAACATAATTTTAATTTATTTATATTTTCAGAAATTAAATAATTTAATTTATTTATGACACAATGATGATGCAGTAATTACTTAATGAATGAAATATTAAAGTAATTGATACTATAAATATCCAAATAAATGTAATTTGAGACTTTTTATGAATTAAAATAATTTTATAGGTTAATATATCATATTAGAGTTGTTTAGATAAATTGTTTTTGAAGTAATAACGCTATGATAAATTTAGTAAAAACAAAATACTATATAGTGTCAAAATTGAAAAAAAGGAGTTTTTAAAACTAATATTATATTATTAATTGATATTATATTCATAAAAATCTATGATTTGGTCAAAAAACTTATATTATGATAGGTGTATCATGAATGAACATGTTGGGGTTATCTTGAAAGTGCATAGTGTGTTTACTAATCATCTAATATAAAAATACAAAGACACTTTGTAAAAGTCAAACTATTTATCTAAGAGTTAAATGTAAAAGATAATGTTAATATATTGACCCAAACCAGTATAAATCCAAATGGTCGAGTGGATTTGATGCATCCCCACCTTATCATTTAAATAATCTATTTTGGAGCCATTATAAACCGTAAATGATTTTATTATAAAATAATATTTCTAGCTTTTCCTAAGGTTCCCTTCACCCCTCTTATAATAGGGCACTCCCCCTTCACTCTAATTCACACCCTCAAAGCTATTTGGCTCGTATAAACCCTGACCAAATTCCCTTTCAACTATCTACCCTTCATCCTAGAGGCCTTCCCTTATTCAGAAATCCAACCTAAAGATCTCATTGGATCAAATCAAAATGAAGATCTTGGAGAATAGGTAAATATTTCATCACCTCTTTCAAGTTCCTTCCTTCTTCCAGTTCCTCATTATTTTAGTTTCCATTATAAAATAATAACTCCAGTATCTTCTATATACTGTGATATTATTATAAATATGGTACAACCATATTCATTATTCAATCTATCCTTTGAATGACATGTCACCATACGTGTGTACGTACGACTTACCATCTCCATGTTGTGGTGTAATTGTTATTCAATCCATTATTATTTGGATGGGTATAATAACGATGTGTAATTGATGTAAATAATAAATATAACATGATACTTATTTTGTATTTATTATATACCATCCAATTATTTATTATTTTAATATCAAAAGAATGATATTGTCTCTCGGGCATACGTACGGATTACCGTCTCCACGAACGCGATGAGATTCATTTCCCATCGTATCCATTCAAGACTAATTTTTATTTGATGATTAAAAATAATGTTTAAAGACTTGATATCATTCTGGATTTGAAATAGCTACATCCCATCCATAATAAACATGACTCACATAAAAAAGAATATAAAGAAAAATGAATCCATTGATAGCAGAAGTGAATATAATACTAAGATATTATTAACAAAGAAACATTAAAAGATCATATATGATATTATATTAATGTATATGATTCTTTTATAATTTAATAACAATAATTTAACCATTAAACAAGATTTTAACCTACCCTCTACCAAAGAAAACTAAATGATTAGGGTTAATTCTACAATCTCTTCAGAATCCGATGTTGTTTATACGTTATTAACAACTAAGACCTCTTTATCATTCACATCTATGTTTATTAAAAATGTATTTCAAATCATTTTTTCAATTTACTAAACATTGGGTTGAAGTCATATATTCCCTTTTTTTACTTTCATAATATTTTTATAATGGAATCTTTCCATCTTTTTCCATACAAGGTCCTTTATAACCTTTTTGAAAAAATTAAGGTAAGAATGTCTTTTTTTAACTAATACGGTAGGTGTGGCTATTTTCGACCGTTATAGCATCGTCGAAGCTTAACTTACAATATTATAAGAATAATTTAAAAATAAATTTTTTCTATATAATTATGAGACTCTTAAATTATTTCAAAATAGAAAGAGATATTTCTCTAAAAAAGATTTTGATTTCATCTCTGTCAACATCCTTTGAAGGATTTTAAGCTTATTTGAAGTCGATTTATTATGATACAAAACATCTATTTTGTACTAAAGATTTTGTGATATTTTTGAATGTGGATGTTTAATTTTTAATCCATACATGATTTATGGAAAATGTATTGACATTTCGTATGATAGTTTTATTATGAATGATTATGTTATGTTTAAATATTTTCATATGAAGATTCATTTGACTTAGTAAGATACAGGTGGTGCCTGCTATAGATCCTCGATGCATCGGTAGGTCTCATGAGACAAACTAGTGTCTTGGCACAAGGCCTTGACAAAATCTTATTTGTAGTCTTGGCACACGACCTTGAATATGTGGTTATGAAAGTTTGGAATTATGCATTCCATCATTATGAAAGTGGCTATTGACATTGCATGTGATTATTTGACTAGTACAATATCCATTTGAATATGTACGTGGCTTTATTTTGAATTATATTTTATATATTATGATGAAGTTTATTGTGAAAAGGAATTTGTTTTAGTTTTATACATTACCTTAAATGTTTATGCATATTTATGAATGCTTCTGATATATTGTTATCCTTATTGAGCATTTTAGCTCACCCCTTTCTATGTTTTATTTTTCCCAGGATGCAAAGAAGTATATTATGACTGACCTTCCGGGATAGTCTATGGGGTATTAGTGTTGCCTATGGAGACAATGTTGTTGTATTTTTTCCAATTTTTGATGTAATGTAAGCCTTATGAATTTATCTAGTAATTCCAAGGCTACTAGACTAATTGGTCTTTAGAGACTTGATCTTTTGTAAACGTGCCAATGATACGTAATAATGCACTGACTCTGGGATTTTGTGGTTGGGATGTTACAAATATATTAGTATGGTTGTTCAGAGGACACATTTTTCCTTCTTTCTATTTGATTTTTGTTTTGAAATATCATGGGATTAAATTGTTGAGTGGTATGTGATGTATGGGACCAAATATATGTAGTCTGACGAATTTTATGATTTAAAATACTATAGTCTTTAAGGAGGCTTAATGGTGATACATATGTTTTTGGATTTATTAATCTACAAGAATGGATAATTTACATCATAACAAGAGGTATAATATATAAGTGAGCTTTATAGAATAAATTTAGATTATGGTCTAAATGGTTTTGTGGATTTTTTTCAAACCATGGAAATAATGTTCTAAATATGAAATTTATAATGAAAAATAATTACTACCCTGGTTGTAGGGTTTGATTTAATTTACTCAATTTAATATTTAATTTACCTTAGAGTGAAATATATAGTTCACACCAATGGGTTGATCTCTTGAAGAGGATTATCACACCAAATTCATTATCTATTGTTACACTTCTTATAAATTAAATATAAAACTAACTTATAAAATATATATTTGAGGATTTTAAATGATTTAAATATAAATATTACAAATATATAAATTAAAATTCAATATAAATTCAATTTGTATGAAACAATGAAGGAAATGTTTCATAGGAGTTTTGGGGGGAATGAAATCATTATTTAAAATGTACCTCATTATTCAACACAATGTGGTGATCAAGAATTGTCTCAACCAACCCACTCATTTTAAATATTATTAAACCATACCAAGACCTTTTCAAATTGGGTAATTCTCTACCAACTCCAGCTAGAATTCCTCTATATCAACCATCACAACTGATTCTATACTTTAATATATGCATAACTTATTTAGAAAAGCTAATGATGATTGATAAATGAGGGGAAGAACTTTTTGTTAGAGAAAACAAGGAAACAACCCACCATAAAAAATTTAACTTCCACCAGAATTATTAGAATTTAATAAATTGTTCGAAATTAAATCACAAAAAAACTAAATAAATACACCACTCAAATACTAAAATAACAATGAAGCATATATCTACATTTTTATTGGTGTTGAGAAGGGCACATGGAGGAAGAACACGTAAAATAAAATAATTGGAAGAAATGAGATATGAATAAAAAGAATAATATGTTAAATGTAAAAAATAATTCAATATTATAAAATACTAAAATGAGACTGAAAAGTCTAAAATTTTCTATACCCAAGTTACTCCCTTTTCAAATAATTATGTGGTAGAAATTTATAGGGAGAGGCGTGACAGAATTCTCACTAAAAGTATCCTCTAAATTATTCAATGGTTTTGTTAAATTAAATATATGAAACTTAATTTTATGTCATCCTGAAAAATTTTCAATAGTGTATGCTTAGTCCACCCTTAAAATTTTAACATTATTGGCCCCAAGAATTAGTAGTTATGGCCAATTTACTCTAAGAATATAATTATTTCCTTCTACCTGATCATATTCCAGATATTACCATTCTCATTTTTTATGACTATCACACCAATCAATTCACGTGTTCAATTATAATTAAACAATTGTTCCATACTATATTGCATGTCACCTTATTGAATTTTAGACATTTTGTACTTGTGGTGAAAATGTAATGAATTAATTATTTAATGGAACTATTTCGACATGATGAGACCTTTAATATTTTACATGTGTGAACCATTCAAAGAATGGATTGATTAGAGTATTTTTAATTGAAACTCATCAAGGAAGAGCCTCAATGAATCCTAATTTCTCTCTAACAGGAATAAATGAATTTGGAAAAGTTAAAATGGTGTTATGTCTCAATTTCATATGTGGGGTACACATTTCATGAAATAACAAATTTCCCAATATTAATGTTCATTTGTGACCATATATGTCTAAATAATGTCTTTTTCAAGTTGGAATATATGTATCCCACTGTTATAGGAACACTAAAAAAATGAATGATCTGATTTGGAACAATAATTAATGGATTATTCCAAAAATATATAAGTGTTGGAACAATATTTAAATTTTATAATTGTGAAATATTGTTATTAATGATGAAGATAACACAAAACCCTAAAAATGTGATAATTTTCCATTAAATAAAAATATGGTGGGATTATAAAATTTTTATAAAATATGTAAATATATGAAAATTATGACCTCATAATTCCCTCACAGTTAAGCATTTGGCCCTCAGGTTGTCATCTTATATTCAAATGAAAAATTTACAAAATGAACAAGAATTATAAAAAATTAATTGTATTTTCAGAAACAGAATTCCATCATGTATCATATATGAAAATAAATTCAATTTTCATTTCATTCCTCACATATTATTTTTTTCCAAACTCACAAATCCATCAATGGCACAATCCCAACCTACCTCACATTAAAATTTATGTCACTCTTAAATCAATAGAAATTAAATATGGAGTTATGTTCATACTTCTAGAATTCATGTCTCTCCATAGGTCAATGAAAATTATCATTTATGAATAGCATGAATCATGAAAATAAATTTAATAATTATAACTTTTCTAGTTTAATTAATTATCTTATGGTTAGTGGGAAAATGATTAAAAAAATAATCCCTAAAAAATGTAGGATTGACTCTTGTGTATAATGCATTAATTATCTAGAAGAAATAGATGATGAACATCACAAAAATATCTGTTTGAATGTAAAACACAACACTATCCCTTTTTTTGTGATAATGGAAATGATAATATTCGTTATTTCAAAGAATGATATCATCAATGTTACCTAATTTTTTATTTTTTTAAATACTCGAGAAACGAACAACTTTATATTTTTTTCCTGTTTTTTTATTTCTCAGGATGATAATCTAAAATTTGAATACAATTATTGAATTAAAATTAATATCCTATATTTTTTAGAGGGAAATTATTCATAAAAGTATTTACAATGTGGAATTATATTTCATCTCTATTTTTTCAGTTTTTTTGATGGAGATTCAGATGAAACAAATAAAGCGTAATTAAATGATGAATCAATCCCATTTATATAATTATCCTCTTCCCAAAATGTTCACACAAAACTCACATCACTATAAAATTAAACTCATCCAAATTAACACATATGAATGTCCCTTATCTATACTCAATCTAGAAATATTAATGTAAAAATATCAATAGTTCAGGTACGTAAGGAAAATTGGCTTGTAATGTTGCATAAACCTATAAGGATACTCATGAATTCTGAGGGATAATGAAGGATAAATTTAAGGGTGGGTTTCAAGATAATATTTTCTATCCAACGAATTAACTCAATCATGTTAAATACGTTAAATTAAATCCAATGCTTTTATAGGTTAAAAAAACACAAGTTTTGGTACACAGAAAAAATCATGGTTTCACTTAAGAAAGGGTGCGTATTAGAAAGAATATTTCAAAATAGTTTAGAATGCCTCATATGATGGGAATACTATTTTGAGTCAGTTTTTAGTTGCATTAATTTCAAAAATCATTCAAACTCATCAAAATTAAAGAAAATCCAATTCATGTAAAAAGGTTATCCCATCAACAATTTTTAAGAATCGATTCTTTAAAAAATCATTTGAATTATATCAAAAAAAATATTGATCAAAAAGTGATAATAATATTCATTGAATCTCAAAGTTTGAGAAACCCCAATAGAAAAGATAAAGAATGAAATAATGTCAAAAAATCATGGTGAAACTCATCCACACACTTAAATTTCACAACCCATTACTTCAGCTCAACAAATTAATAATAAGGGTAGAAAAACAAAAGAGAAGTTAATATAGTACATTTTTTTAGTAGAATCTAGCAGTTAATGTCCTAGATACTTATACATGACCCATATTTCATGAAATAAATCAAAAAATATTAAAAATATAGAAAAATAAATTGAAAGGAAAACCAATAATGTATAATTATTGGTTTGACCCCAAGCAGGTCCTAGGTTTTTTCTACCTATATTCAGGTAGTCACATTAATTTATCCCTCATCCAGATAAGGATGTGGATTCTTTCTCATGACCCAAAAAAACTTTTTCATGTGTTATTAAGATTGCACCGATCATTATAGAACCAATATAAAGATTATAATATCTCATCTCCATTTTCTATGTTTTATAGCTAATAATATATTGGATGGAGGATGAATGGGTCATCATTCTTTGCTACCAATACTTTTGTGGACCTTTAAACATCAACAACCTAGTCCTACTCATTTGATTTGGTTTTTGAAAAACATAATATTGGAAAATAAAAAAAATAAACTAGATTGAAAATTATTGAAACATGAAAAATCATTATTAAAATCATCACATTCATGTACGTCAACTCGAATCATTATCTCTACAGGTTATTCCATTAGGAAATTCATATCAGTAGGCGCATATTGATCATTATATTCCAAAAAAAAAAATATATAGATAGGTAATTATACTTATTTATGAAAATATTGTATTATAATGTATCATTATTTTTTCAACAAAATCTTACTAAGGTTCTTCAAATTAATGATTTACCCCTATAGTTGTTTCACCTAGAATGATTCCATTAAAACCTCATCAAGCAATTTCCATGTAGAGATGATTGGATATTCATGTTGAGTCTTCATTTCTTGGTTCTTAATCATCAACTATAAGTGTAATAGGCTCTTAATTCTACTAATTGTGTATTTTTTCTGTTACATCCAAATAAATTTAACATCATCAACTTCCACGGCCAGTGATGCAACCATCTTACATTACATCTCATAGATACTAAAATTATTTTGAATCATCTTAGAATATATTTCTATCTAGAAGATAAATATATATTCCCTTGTAGAAAATTTAGGACTAGCCCATGCCTATGAAATGTCACTAAAAAATTCAATAACCTAATGAAATAATTATATGCAATGAAATTAGGATTTCTTGCTTTGGATCTATTTTAATTATTAATTGGGTTTTTGTGAAAAAAAATTCTTTATGTGCTTGAACTCCCCATAAAAATAACTAAATTAATAGTTGGAATTTATATCAATTTACCCTGGTCAATAACTTATTTACCTCAGAGTACTATATAGAGTGCATACCTAAGGGCTGATCTCTCATGGAGGTCACTCACAAGACAATGTATTTCTATTATCATTATTATTATCTATATAATATAAAAAGACTTATATAATATATATGGTGGAATATAAATGTATTAAATATAAAAACAATAAATGTATCCATGAAAATTAAACACTGAATGATTTTATATGAATCAATTAAGGAAGTTGTTCTTAGGAGGTCATGGTTATTAAAATCATTCGTTAAAATTGATCTACTTATTCAAATCAATGTAGTGATCAAGACCTATCACACTAAACCCTCTCATTTAAAATGTGATTTCCCCATACCATGACCCACAGGTATGGGGTAATCCACTTTTGAACATCATATATGGGACCTCTTTGCTGACCATCACTACGCAATCGATACTCAACTATATTCCTGACATAGATAGTGGAGAGAAGGATGATTGATAATTGATAAGAATAACTTGGTGGTGGTGGAAAGGGGGTAGCTACTCAATGTAAAAAATTAATGACCACATAAATGATAAAATTGAATAAAGCTTTTGAAATTAAATCACAAAAAAAAAATCATTCAATCCCACATTCCCTCACTCTATTAATCATTGAGGTTATCTATCTATTATTATTGGAGTTGAGAAGAGAACATGATGGGTGAACTCATAAAATATATGAATAGAAAGAATTTTTATTTTAAGAAGAAGAAGAATATAATAATATTAAAAAATTATTACAAAATTTAAAATACTACAATGTTATTTAAAAGGCCAACAATAGAGGTACCCATGATCCGACCAATTGAAAATGAAAAGAGATACATATTTTTATGGAGATGAGTGATGTAATTCACTCCAAATGAGTCCTCTAAATTAATATTCCTATATGTCATATTAAATGTAATAATTTTTCATAGAATTATTTCAAACATTTCTACCATAATTTCTCATTTGTTCAAACTCAATGTATGATCATTATTAGGGATCAGATGTAGGAGTTATGGCAGATTTACACTACGAAATTAATTATGTCCATGTTCCTCATCATATTCTCCCATTCCACATTCCTTTTTCATTAACACCTTTCGACAGGTCTATTAACGTGTTTCATCAATAATAAAATTAATTATGTAATTCTTTTCCTATCCCTCCAGAAATTTTATCCATTTTTTACGTGTCTAGCATATGCTTTGAATTAATTATTGAATGAAATTGTTTTTGATTAATGAGACCATTCATATTCCATATCTGTGAACCATTATAATAATTTCATAATGAGAGGATTTTGAATTAAACCTCATCATTGATTCACCTCATTCAATACCATTTCATATATAGCTATAATAAATGAAATTAGACACATTAGACCATAGTTGGTCCTCAATTATGGATGTGTGGTTCCCTATAATGGATAGAATAACTTTCCAAAAAGAATCATTTATATTGGCCCTCATATATCTAAATAAAGACGTTTCCTAGGTGTATGATATGTATCCATCAAAATTAGAAACCCTAAAAAATAATCACATTATTTCAATTAATAATAAACTATTTAAACCCAAAATAGAAAAGTGTTGGAACACTATTAAAATTCCATAATTGTAAAAATTTTGGCATTGAAGCTCTAAATAATAAAACCTAAAAATGTGATAATTCAAAATTACATAAAACTATGGTGGTCGTATAAACATTTAATTATCTAAACAAATATATGAAAATATTTTATTAATCAAGGAATTATAGTTTGAGGTGATTTGTTTTTTGATGAAACATTATGTTTGACATTTTTATGACATAAAAAAATATTTTAGGCTATAGATATTCCATGTAGAGTGTGGTTTATATCCAATAACACCTTGTATTTTTGAAAACCATAATTTTTCTCCCAATATCAATACTTCTAGTGCTGTTTCATGTGGAATTTTGGGAGCCTTTTGAAGGAGATTATTTCCGTAATTTGATCTTTGATATATAATAATCCATTGTTAGTTCTCCCTTGATATCTAGTGGTTATTCGACCTTATTCCACTCATTTATTTCATTCCATGAGATGGAGGTTCCTCCCATTTTTTAGATGGGATTTTTTTGGCATTACTATGGTGTGACTTATTTTGAGGGATTCAATTTTCATATATGATAGGTGGTAAGGATCTACAATGTTTATCTGTTCTCGTATGAAGTTAATTAATTCCATTGAGGGATATGAATTACTTATTCTTCTAATAATTTATGTACTATAAAATATATAAGATTGTATAACCCTTTATTTTATAATTGAATAAACCAATTTAATATAGAATTGGGTTAATGAGAGTGGGATTTCCAATTAATTGTGTTTTCCTCTAGGATATCGGCTTTACCCTTGACTCTCGAGATAGTTTTCTACCAAAACTATGTTTGCATAGTCTATTTTTCTTCTTTAATTAACATTATTTCAATGGGGGAATGTAAAATAATTTTATGAATGAATTACTTGAAAGGTTGGGGTAAGGATTTTTTGAAATGGACTTGTTTTAATTTCATGGTTGATGTTTTTTAATGATATTAAATTCAATGTGTATATGTAGATTAATTTTAATTTAATCTTTAATTAGTTAATGGAATTGATAATGAATGTGATGAATGGTAATTCTAGTTAATGAAACCGATAATAAGACATTTTATTTGAGAATTTTGTTTAACTAAATAATTGAAACCAAAATTTTTACAATGACAATGTTAAAACAATTAATATATCATTATATCTAATAATTCTGGATTCCCATTGTTGGAACCTATAACTAATGAATCAATTAATTCAAAATGGAAAAAACATTATAATGATAAATATTTGGGGATGTAATTTCCAGAAAGTATATAAAGGTTCAATTCCAAGTGTTGGGATCCATCAGAGATCATTTGAATGTGATGGTGGAAGCCTTGTTTTAGGGCATTAATTTATTTATTGTTTATGTTTGTTCTATCACCATTGTGATATGATATGGATTTGAGATTTTCAAGGTGATGTGATATGAGCCTGGGATGGCTGAGCCTAGGTTGGTTGATGAGATATGTGTGGGGAAGAACAAAGGATAAGGATGATGTTTCTTCTAGTGAATGAGATATGTGTTAGGATATGCATACATGTGTTTAGGATGGAATCATAAATGGTGGAACATATTGAATATGGGAATATCCATTTATGTGATAAGGATAGATTCATTCCTAAATGAATCGATTTAATAAATGATGGTTGGGTTTTTATTTAATATGAATTAATTTATCCACTATTTAATGTATCTAGATACAGTTGTTTGCATGTTTCCCCATGGTGTTCATTCAGGAAATTTTTCCTGGAGTAACTAGATTGTGCAATGAAATTTGTAATGATTAATAAATCACTGGACCCATGATTCGGCTGTTTCTATAAAGTAAATAAGATATTACCCTTGAGAAATCATGTACTCTATTTGGATTAATCCATGATAGCATCAACTTGAATTATTGGTAATTTTTTTAAAGTAAAATAATCATTATGGTTAAATTAATGTAAAATTTATTTATTAATGTAAATTTATTTTTTTATTCAAATGAATTAATTTAATTATTCTCTGGATTGTTATTTTATGCTTATTATATAATGAGTCCGTGTAGTGGTATCCGAGAGACCATGTGACATTAGATAATTTAGATTCCTTAAATTGGGAATTTATATAAATTTGTAATGAGATATTTAATATACTATTCATTTTGTGATTTCATACAGTAAACAATCAATATTGGTTTGGGTAGATGACACCATGTGGACACTATGAGGATGTCATCCACATCATCTTAGAGGGAGGATTGATAGGTTAACAGCCCCTCTAGACCCACTCTATGCTCTTACTATTATTATGTAATCATATTAATGGCAATTAGTTTAAACATATAAGTATGTATTGGTGTATGAGGTTACAAATTTATCTCTGGATACGTTCTCTAAAGAATAATTAAAATTATGACATGTATGGGTTGTGATGGATTGATTTACTTACTCAGTGTATGGTTTGTGATTGCATGAGGTATAGTACTCCTTGTATGTTACATGTAATAGGGGGTGTGGTTGCTCATGAAAAAATCTCAATTACTATATATTGTTGTATGGAATGTATGATGGGATTAAGTAATGTATTAGTTGTATGTTGTTATTCTTATCCCATGTGTTTATATGATTGATTGTTTTGAAGAGGGAGAGAGATCACTACCTGTAGCATTGGGGTAGGGTAGCAATCCAGTCAAGAAGAAGTAATAGGTTTCCCTTGATGTTTCTTCCCTATAGTATATGAGCCCTTAATTTAAATACATCAGGAGTGATATCTAGAGTGAGGCTCAGGATATTATAATAACTCCGATTTTCCCGAATTAATTTTTAGAAATTATTTGTTAAATTTGAGACTAGATGAAATGATGGAATGAGATTCTGAGACCCGTTGTGTCTAGAATTGTTGATTGAGAAATGTTATGATATTAATAGCACACTTGCACAGTTTTCTGAAAAATGGATAATAACTTTTAAATGGGTGCCCAGATCAGAAAACCAAGGGCACTGTTGAGTTCATATATGTGGAATACCCTTAGGTGATTCCTAAAATCAAATGGTGTGGGATGACATTGAAAGATAGTTTTTGGGACATAACCTTTAATAAAATTATTAAATAAAAAATTATTTGTATTAAAATCCAAATAAATCAGGAATAGAAACTCAGATCGGAAATTTGAGACCACTATTGAGTTCATAATGTGTTGTTTTTCCTATCTAGGACTTAACAATAGTCGGTGCGGGACTTCTATTGTAAAAAACGAAAAATAAAAATTGATAGTAAATAATTTAATGATTAATAACATTTTGACACAGTGATGATTTCATTTAAATAAATCATATTGAAAAAAATCCTTGGGTTATCCATATTACCTTAGGAACACTGGAGAATCTCAAGGGAGCTCTTGGAGAAAATCCTATTTAATGAATCATGATATATTATAGATTAGATCGAAGGTCATCTCACCAACAGAGTTAGCGGATCTCGTCAACGATGAAAGCACAATTTTTCCCCGTATACGAATGACCCAAACATGAGGTATGATTTCTAATTTATTTTTAATTTTCCCCATCCATGATATCTATTTTAAAGTCAGTCTAATCCACAAATATATTAGAAAATGGAACAATCATATGCTACAATATGGATTTTTTTTGCATCAATGAGATTCAATAAGATCTTCTTCTAACCAAAATTTGATGGATCTCTATTGTTTTCCAATAATTGCTGGATAATGATGTAAACACTTTTCTATGTGAATTTCTTCCTCTCTAAAATATGATCTTCACTGTTGGATGCCATACAATTATCGACATGATTTTATAGAGTTGTTCTGATCATGATTGGACCCGTGTCACGATGGAAAGCAGGAAAAAAGATCAATGGAATGAAGATTTCAACATGAGTATCAAAAATGTTTTTTTCATTTCAAAAATAGGAGCTCTAGAGCAGAAGGGGAAACCTACTAAACCATGTCCCCTGATGGCGACTCATGGTGGTGCTCGGTGGCCACGTGCAGGTGTGGAAGAGGACGTCGAGCCACTGATGGGAAATCGGTGGAGTAAAGATGTGGCCCATAGGTTCCGTGCTATGACGAGGGACATGGCAGGTCGAGGTCCTCTTTGTGGAAGACAATCCACGTTTACCCTGCAGTATCGGTGATGGCATATGGAAAATAGAGGGGGTGGTATGGTTGTGTGAAATGTGGCATGACACCACATGGACCGGAGTCATGCATTCGAGGTGGACCATGTGTGGTACACTGATCTTACCTATAGCATGGGCTTAACCAAAAGAGTCGGGACACTCCAGCGGCCAAATGGTCAAACATTCTGTGTCAGTTTGGGTCGGACCAGACTAGGTTAGGTCAAGAAGGGCCTAACTGGGTCGTGTCGGCCAGTCGGTCATGCTAGGTCTAGCTGGTTAGGTCGAACCTGCTCTGGACCCAAGTCAATCCTTATTATAAAGACATCCATAACATTGAAATTGTGTTTATGTTTAACTAGTGGTTTGGATTTTGGGTCCCTTGAGACAATAATGAACATTATATTTACTCTAATTGAGTCATTGAGGATTTTCACATACGACTTAATGAGTTGAGGAGTAGGTTCCCCAAAATAAGTGTGCTATATGAGGAATCATGTGTCTATATTCGACCTCGGGAATATGTGACTTCGAAACTATGTGATTTTTGAGACATTGTGAGTTAGTGATTACGTGTTATGGGGGTTTCATGACATATGAAGACTCTTAGTTTTATCGACCCTCCGTGTGTTTTTGACACTCTGTTTATTATCAACTCTCCTATTATTATCTACACTCCTTATGTTATCGATACTCCATGTGTTATAGAAACTCCATTGGTTATCGACAATCTATGAGTTACCAGTACATTGTATTTTTTTTGACTATATATGCTAATCCTTCTTTTCATTCTATAGTTTAACACCAATGTGAGCTGAATGTTCTATTAATGTTTGGTATACTACATTTATTAATATTTGATATACATTGTGTATTTTTATGTTGTATTGTTCATGTATTTCTAGGTGGTATACTTCATGTAATTTTAGGTGGTACACATTGTGCATTTTTTTTGGTATGATTCATGTATTTTAGTGTAGTATAATTCATGGTGTTCCTTTGATTTTTTCTATAGTTATTCTCTTTAGTAGTGTTACTTTATAGAGTTACCTCATGTTGTTCCTTCATGGTGTTCTTTTGTAGAGTTCCTTAGTGGAGTTCTTTAGTAGTGTTACTTTGTGGTGTTAATTCTTGTTGTTAATTAATATCATTATTTTGTGTTGTTCCTTCGTGGTGTTCCTTCATGTCATTCCTTCATGTTGTTTCTTAGTGGTGTTCATTAGTGGTGTTCTATCAGGGTGTTCCTTCGTGGTATTCCTTTGTGGTGTCCTTTATTGTTGTTCCTTAATAGTGTTCCTTTATTTTGTTCTATCACGATGTTCCTTCTTGGTGTTCCTGAGTGGTTTTCCTCTACGACATTCCGTTATGGTATTCCTTTGTGTTGTTCCCGTCATGGTGTTGCATAGTGGGGTTCCAAAATGGAGTTCCTTCTTGGTGATCCTTCATGGTGTATTTTAGTGGTCTTTCTTAGTGTTATTTCATTATAATTTACTTTGTAGTATAATTCATTTATGGTTTCAGGGTGTCATACATAGTATTATTTCACTCACCCATGCATGGTCTTTTCCTGAACATGTCGTGTATTATGAAGATCATGGATACTTTAATGGATTCATTTTTTAACAAGGAAAAGGTGGTTCATATGGAGATAAGATAGTCACAGTCTACTCTTATAGTATCGTATAGATGTCCATATTCCTACCTTTTATGTTGGGTTATTTACGGATGAGCTTTAAGAAATTGTGTGTTCTCTTTTATAGACTCTTACTTTTTGTGGGATGTTATTCTGTCCCTAATTACATTGTAGTTTTGTTCTGTCATACTCTATTATTTGTATATTAGTGTTATGTATTCTATTTTCACATAGTGTTTTTATAATTCATAATTTTGAGCATGGAGATAAGTTTGTGTGTATAGGTAATTTGGAAAATGCCTCTCATTTGTGGGATATTCCAACACGTTGCAAGTAACCATCCCCTATCCTATTAGGGGTATGAGTCAGGTAGTAATCGCATGGGACCCTATAGGATAAGTCATTATAAAGTGATATCAAATTCTTCATTTCTACCTAAGGACCAAAATTATTTGGGGTTGGTATCAAGAAATAGTGTTATATGTTTGGAGTTTGGATTTCAAGCATGAGAACTTTTTGTTGGTTCCACAGCTGACATATCCATACACCAATACCATGAATTATATTCTTTGACTTGGTTAATGAAACATTGATTTCATGGAAATATAATTTTACATGAATCATATAGGATTTGGGTGTATTATCATGTCCCTCTAGAGACACCTCACTAGGTAAACTCTAGTGAATGCGGTATATCTTGTTTCATTTTAAAATTAATCGATTTAGATAGTCATCCATGATTCCACTGCATGATCATTAGTATGATCTTATGGGTGAAAATTCATTTATCCATGGATTTATACTAGAGATAAAACCTATAGTTGGTGTATCAGATATACCACAACCTATAGAGGTACAAAAGGTACCTTTCGTACCAGCGGATGAGGATCACCGTCTAAGAACAACTCATGAATTTCTATGATTCATTCCCCTTTGGATCCAAGGGGAGCCTGACACATGGAATGTTGAGGACCTTCTTGTGGTTGTGATTATAGTTTTTCACCTAGTCAAGACACTAATAGTTTATATGGTGGAACTTATAGTGATCTTTCTACATGGATTCATAGGGTGTGGTGAGGTTTTCATACTCATTCTTGTAATGATGAAACTTTTCCATGGATAGTGTTTGATAACATTTTATGAGAGGAGTTAAAAAATTATGGGATAAGGATTTTGTGTGTCCATGATCTTCTACAGCTCTGATAGGATGATGTGTTAGTTAATGTGTATTTATCGGGGTATACTAACCTTTCCAATTACTCTATTGATGTTATACATGACCCGTAATTTAGGGTTTTCACCTTCGATCGATGTATACATAGGACATAAAAACCATCATTATCCCTATGTGCATACCTACGTATCATAGGGTGATAGAGATAAAAGGTGTGGTTAAGTGTCCCTTTGATGAAAAAATAGACTCAATTATAGTTATTAGTGGGAAACCATGATCATATTGATCTTTAAGGTGATAGTCATGGTATAAGAGCATAGAGAGGATCAAGAGGAGGTAGTCATTTTAACAAGTTAGCACTACAACCCCCAGGTGGTCCACACTAGGCATTGGTAGTAGTAGGACATGGGAAGGGACAACTATATGTTGTTGAGACTTATGACCCAAGAGCTACAAGAATTGATTATGGTATGATTTTTTCCTATAATACATTACCTATAGTATTGATAAAAAAAGTACTAGTCATTCATTTCTTTATTTGAATCTTATTCGAAACATATAGATTCTGGTTGAACTGTTGATACGACTATCGCACTTGGATACTCCTACTAGAGGATGCCCAATGGTCACACACTAGTGCCGACAGCGTGTCTTGACTCTTAGAGGATAGAGTTTTAGTTGTGACCTCATGGTAGTGGTGTCATGTCTGTACGAAGTCTATCCTGGAATGGAATAGATACCTATATATCATGCTCAGATTGACTATTTTAGGTGTATAATGTGGTATCTCTGTAGTGATGGAATCAGGTTTTCCTTGATGGTGGAAATGAATCCTAGACAACAAAGAAAGGACTCACAAAATAGAGGTTATAATGTATTTCTCATTAATTGTCTTGAAAAAACCGTGAAGCAGTCAGAGTTATGATTCCTCAATTTGATGATGTGGTGGCAGAGTTGTAGTGGATCAAACAAATACTGAGATAGAGGCATTGATTAGAGTTCCTCCTAGATTATGACTTTTAAATTATCTATACTCTTAGGAAGGGGAAGGTAGAAACATATTTTCTCAGTATGATATCTAGTTTTTAGTTTATGAATAAGGAGTCGAAGAAGGATTTCTTGTTGCTGTTATCCTTTATGGATAGATATGGTTTAGATTACCTCTTTTCGACTGTTTCCACCCCCACATTATTATATTGAGTCAGGGGGGCACAACTCGTGGATACCAACTATATGACATCATATGATTATATATCCACATGGAATGACCCTGATGGATATTCAAAAGGTGGCGAGCATGTTTTTCTTCTTAGAATATTCAAAGTGGTAGTAGTCGCATTATAGGAAGAGTTCCTGATAGATTTCCACACATCCCCTTTGGCAGTACATCTTGGTGTTGCAAAGATGTACCCGGACCTCCAAAATCAGTTCAAGTGTCTGGGGATGAAGAAGGAAGTGGTAGAGATCATTTATAGAATCCTCACTTTTTATAATGTGAAGGATCGACACAATTTTCCAATAGGTTTGAATAAACCACTCGAGGTCCTAGAATTGAAGTGGGATGGGATATAGTTGGGCATCGTGACAGGTTTACCATGTATATCTAGGGGACATTATACCATCTAGTTGACTTTAGACTGACTCACCATGTTGGCATACTATTTATAATTTTAATAGAAGTGATCGGTAGAGAGAATGGGTCACCTCTATTTGTAGAAGATAGTTCTGCTCCATGGATTCCCATAAATAATAGTTTTTGATCATGATGATTATCATGCATTCCTATTTTGGAAGGGAATACTAGAGGTGTTTGGGGTTCAGCTGCATTTGAGTATAGTGTTTCACCCACAGAGAGACGACCACACTGAGTGGTCTATTCATTATTTAGAGGGAATTCTATTGAAAATCATAATAAATAATTTCTAGATTTTGTGGTATTCTTCATGGGTGATTGAATCGTTGAGTGATTTTTCGGTGGTGGAATAGGAATCTCTAAGAGAGCACATGGAAGTGAGGGCTCAGATTAGTTCTCAGTACCCTCATCTATTTGGGTATCCCTTGGTTATCTTTTTTGGTATGTAAAGCCCTGTGGTGGGGAGAATATAATGACTCATATTTTCATGATTTATTTTTAAAAACTATTTGAAAAAATTCAGAGATCAGGCTCTTAGATAGAGTTTGATTCTAAGGCCAAGTGTTCATAGAATAGTTCTTTGAAATATGTTATGTTTTTAATGGCTCACACATAGTTTTCATAGGAAACTATAATAGCTCATAAATTGGTTATTGTATCAAAAATATGAGTTCACCATTGTGTTCAGAGTTGCATCATTACCTTAGTTGTATTTTATATTGGTCGTTGTGGGTATCTATGAAAGATATTTTTTGGGAGGTAATTTTCAATAAAATAATTAAATAATCATCATTTTTTTAATATAATAAATCATGACCAAAAACTCAGATTAGAAATTTGAGACCACCGTTGAGTTCATAATGTGGTGTTCTATGTAGGCATGAGTAAACTTTAGTCTGTGTAGGTATTCTGTGGAAAAAACCAAAAAGGATGTAATAGTCATTAAATAATTTAAAGATAAATTAATTTATTGATGAATATATTCTTTACATTAAAAAACCATAATGTAGAAATCTTAGGGTTTTCCACTAAACCGTAATAATGATGGGGAATTTTTGGGGATATCATGGAGAAAATATCCCCTTGAGTGAATGATGATGGATCAGAGATCAAATCACATGTCGTCACACCAACAAAGTTGGAGGTTCTTTTCAATGAAATCAATGTGATACATCCTCATTAATGACTGATTCAAACTCGAGGTATGAAGTTTGATTTAATTTTTATTTCCCCACATTCTTGATATGTATGATCAACCCAGACTGATCCATGAATATATTTTTACATGGTTCGATCATAAATTGCAAGATGATTTTGTTGTGGGTAATTAGGATTAAACATGATCTTCATCTAACCAAAATTCCTTGAATCTTGATCATAATCGATGAACACATACACAATAATCTTAAATAATTTTTTTTCATTTACTCCGCCATTATACATGCATTTCACCATTGGAACACATACTGTTCCCTGCTCGATATTTTCAGGGGATTCTGAGCACGATCAGACCCCCGAGTAATAGAAATATGGATTAATGCCAAATTAATTGAAGATCTCCACCTAAGGATCATGGATGTTGGTGTGTATCAAAAAAAAGAGCACTAAATAAATAGGGACGGCCCACAAAACTAGGTCCATGGGAATCCTGGGTCGGCGATGGAGCATGGTGGCACCCAGTGGCACAAGATGGTGGATGAATGATGGTGCAGTGGAGTGTGGTGGACCATGGAAAATATATTATGGAGAAATTAAACTGCCCAATGGGTCCTCATGAGAGAGAGGTTTTGGTAAGAAACCATGATGTAGATGGGGGATGTGGCTATGTTGCTGACCGATGACGTGGCAGGTGGAGGCCGTATACATGGGAGGTGGGCCACGTTGAACCCATGATGTTGGTGAGGCTATGGGGAAGAAAATGGAGGTAGGTTAGGCTTGTGAAAGATGGAAAGACACCACATTGACTATAGTCATGGGATCGGGGTAGACTATTTGTGGAACACTGAGCTGAACCACTCTATGGGAAAGACAAGAAGAGTTGGGCCAATCTAGCAGCCCATCAAGCTAGATCTAGTGGCCTAATGAGCTGAGCCAATTCAGGCTAGGTTAGGTGGCCCATGCCTGATTGGGATAATTCAGATCATGTCTGGAAAGAACGAGTCAGGTCAGACCCCCTCACCCCATTTTATGAAATACATTTTATCTTTCAATCCATGTGTCTCTTTTAGTCATTGTTTGTCATGTTAGGACCCTTACAAGGAGACAATAATTTTGAGATACACTATGTATTTCTTTTTGAATGTTTAAATATGCCATAATGTCTTCATGAGTAGGTTCTCCCAGAACAATATCACAACTAGTAGAATCAGGTGGCTGGCTATGACATTAATACTACATGACATGAGACTATGTAATATTTGAGACTACAAGACCTAGAGACTACCTGAATTGGGTGTTGAATGACTTATTAACACTCAATGGGTTAGCAACACTCCATGTGTTATCGAAACTCCATGTGTTATCAACAATCCATTTGTTATCAACACTCCACATGTTTTAAAAAATCTATATTTTATCAACACTCTATGTATTATCAACACTTAGTGTGTTATTAAATCTCTATTATTAATGATACTGGGGGTTATTTGGACTATGTATAATAATCCTGTTTTTTTTTTCAATAAACTCATACATATTTGAGCTGGTTTTATTTTTTCTATGTGGTATAATACATGAATTTATATGTGGTATACTTCATGTATTCTATGTGGTATTTATTATGTATTTATTTTGTTCATACATAATGTATTATTGTGAGGTATAATGCACTTATTTCTCTGTGGTATGCTTCATGAATCTAAGTGTTGTATAATTCATTGTGTTTTTTAGATCAGATTCTTTTTGGTGTTCCTGTGTGATGTTATTTAGTGGCGTTCATTTTTGTTGTTCCTTTTTGTTTTTCTATATTGGTGTTCTTTTATAAAGTACCTTCACTGTTTTCCTTAGTGGTGTTACTTTACAGTATTCCATCATAGTGATCCATCATGGTGTTTCATATTGGTGTTCCTTCATGGTGTTCCTTAGTGTTGTTTCATCATGGTGTTCCTTAGTAGTGTTCTGTTGTGTTCTTCCTTCATGGTGTTCCTTCATGTTTTTTCTTTAATGGATTTCCTTAGTGGTGTTCTTTCATGGTGTTCCTTTATGGTGTTTGTTCAGGTTGTTCTTTCGTGGTGTTCCTTAGTAGTGTTCCTTGAGGGTGTTCATTTATGGTGTTCCTTTGTGATGTTCCTTCACGGTGTTTCTTTGTGGTGTTCCTTCACGGTGTTCCTTTGAATTGTTCCTTCGGGGAGTTCCTTAGTGGTGTTATTAAGTGGTGATACTTTATGGAATACATTCATGGTGTCCTTGAGTGGTATTCATTTGTAGTATACCATTTTAATAAATTATGTAGAATATTTCTGTAGTGGTTTCATGGTGTCCTGCTGAATATTTCTTTACTCACCCATACATGATATTTATCCAAAAAAATGTCATTTCTTGTTTATATGATCAATGATTTGATGAATTACAAGATGGAAAAGGACTAAGTGATACATGAAGATACTAGATATTCGATTTGTGCTTATAAGAATTTAGACAACTAACTATATACACACCCTTTCGGTAAGGTTTCTTACTGATGAGTTTCAGGAATATTTGTGTTCACTTTTACTGACTCTTACTTTTTGTGGGCTTTATTCTATCCATGATTACTTTCCTTTTTTCTTATATCATACTTGGTAGTTGGTATCATGGTGGTATGAATTCTTTTTTACTTAGTGTTTTAATAATTCACCATTTTGGTCTTGGAGATCTGTGCATATGAATATGTACAAAGGAAATTGCCTCCCATTTGTGTGATATTCCTAATCAGTGCTAGTCACTATGCCCTGGCTGATTGGAGGAGATCTTGGTGTAGTCCAATCCCATTCCCCTCTATGTCTGATTCCAACAAACATATTATATATATTTATCTAAAAATTTATATTCTATATTATTGAATATTATTGATAATTCATTAATTATCATATTCACAAGACGTCAGGGGGGTCCTACATTTTATACCGTTATGATAACCCCAGATATATATACACTATTTTTATGACGGGAGGTACATGCTGTAGATCTGGTTGGATATTACTATCTCATGGTTTTTATGTGTCTTTTTTTCTTTTTTCACTATCAAGTTTTACTCTTTATATATTTATAGCCTTTTTTTTTGTTTTTTAATTACTGTATGACATTACATATATAAATTTGAGTTTCCTTTCTATATATCTGAGGACGTTTTGATGAGTGTTTCTGTCTTTTTCTCCCTCCTATACAACTTCTCAAATTGTTTCTTTCCCCCCATATATATTCTTATTATACCCTCAGTGATATTCTCTGACTCTGGACCTACTTTAGGCAGGATAAGAGAATTCACCATCATATTTCTCTCATCTTCAGTCTAAGAGGAGTACTTATTAGTGGGGAGGGGTCGTGACTTAATATAATATTTCAAGAACCATATTTTAATTTTGGTTTTCTTAATATATTATAATAATATATTTTTTTCATGTTCTAATTGTAATCCATTATGTGATTTATTGTCATTTTTTACATAATTGGTTATAATAATCCAAACATGAACACACATTATCTTTATTAGAATGTGTGGTAAATGTGGTGTCCTGTGGGACATAATATCATTGAAATATATATATAGTATTATTATTTTGATTTTTTATGAAGGTGAACCAAATTTAATGATTTTTAATAATATATGAAAATATAAATGAAAAATTAAAATGATTCATCATGGATGCGGTAATCCACACATATGGACGATTAACATTCCTTCTTCTCAACCCCTATGATGTGGTGATGAGTATTTTAAAATTGAAATTTTAGAATAATAATTAGAAATATATATATAATTTATTCATTATTACTCTCTTTATGACTATCCATGAAATTTTCCAATATAAAAAAATGATGTCACATGGTCAAGGCAGTAGAGCATGCAATAATTAAACAATATTCTGTAATTTTTTCTATGAGGATAGAAATTAATAAATATGAAATATATCATTAATTAAAAAAAATAGTATGATAATTATTAATATTTTATTCTATTTTATGGGTTACAATATATTTGGTCATGTACAATTAAGAAAAAAATATTATGAATGTGATGATACTTATGTCAGAGACCTTATTTTTTTCATTTCAGGCTCCATTTAAAATGATGGACTTCATCTAAAAATGAGTGATTAAGGTCATATAATTATGAGAGAGAGTCTTACGGTTATTAAAATTTAATTTTAAAAGGGAAAATTATAATGTAAGTTTTTTGTATCAAAGGGTCTATGTTTTCCCATTTTATATGAAATGAAAATGTTACTTTTAAAAATAAAACACATAGTTTAATTATTTTATAACTAATCAAAATGGTAATGTCCCAATTAGAATCAAAATTAACGAGTAAGGTACATATTTAGGTCAATAATGTCTCAAAAATGTATTTAGATGCATGTTTTCTGCATGTTATAAAGAATTTACCTTTATGTTTTTACATTATGATCTTTTAATTTCAATGTGGGTAAATAATTTTGAAGAGAGTGAATTTTTAGTTTTATAAAAAAATATTACATAACCCAAATAAATAAAAATGTTTGATAGGGAATAAAAATAAAATTTAAAATATTTTATAATTATTAAATATAATAAAAATTATAAAGTGATGAACAATAGGTTTGGAAGAAAAAGGATTTTTCACCATTACAGATTAATAATGTTTTAACGATTGATAAAAAATTAAATAAATTTTAATATTTTTAATTATGTATTGATAAATAAAAATAGACTTATTTTTGTAATTATTAAAATTTAATTTATTTGATTTAGATTTATTACTATTAATAAAATAATAATTCTAAAATAATTCATTTCTCATTTTCATTGTAATAAGCAATAATCCGTATAATCTAAACATTATACCTAAAAATGAAATTTACAATATTAAAAATTATTAATATTACAATAGAAAATATAGAAATAAATTGATATGTTTACCAATATTTGTGTAGGTAAAATAATCTTAATGTTAGTGCATGTAAATAGAAAAATAATTTTTTTTGAAATATTTTATTTTTAATAAAAATTGATTATGAATAGGATACAATTGTTAGTGAAATTCATTCAAATGTATTTATAATTACTATTATTATTTTAATAAATAATTATTTAATTGTAAAATAAGTCAAAAACATAATGTAATCATGTTATAATCAAAAATTTAATTAGTTTAATAAAATATTTCATTAAAACGTTGCATAAATAGTTAAAATCATGAGTATGAATTTATAAATTTAACATAGTATTTTATAATGACTTATTTTTGTTTATAATATATAGTTTGCTTATATGAATGTTTCAAAAAATATCAAAGACATATAAATATATTGATGTTTGAAAAAATAATATTTTTCATTAAAACCCTCTTATTATATAAAAATATATAAAATATCATAGCAGATTTCTGCGAGGAATTAAAAATATATTAAATTAAAATATTTAAATAATAATTTTTTAATTTTTATTATAAAATGTATAATAAATGGATAGTGGTTTTTATTTTTAATATCTTTTTCAATATTTACTCGCATTACTTATTTAACCTCCATAGGTAAAACATTTTAGGTTTGACTATATTAGTTTTTATAATAGATATATTTTATCTTATAAATATGTTTTTGAATATTTATTTTGGGGGGTACTGTTGTAACACCCTAGGTAAAGAGAGAATATGAAATTTTCATATTTATCCATATTTGTGAATAAAATATTAATATGACTTTAAAGGGGATGCTATGCTCGATGGCGTACCCAACACGCAACAACGAGTTTCTTGGGAATCTTACGTTGCACTCAAATAATAAAATAATATTATTTTAAATGGTAGTTAACATGTAGCCGTTGTAATGGCGGGAATGGATATAAATAACTAAAATATGATTATATATGTTTTTAAATGTTTTTACATTTATCCAATAAAGGATATAGGCTTAAAATACGGAAAGAATTCAATTTTAGGCGTATATGCCCTAGTTTTCACTAAAGGTTCACTTATCACCTTTTGATGTTGAAACATCATTAAATATAGTTTTGTTCACTCTTAAAGATTATTTTGGACCAAATAAAACTCTTAATAAGAATCGGGACATCAAAATTTACTTTGTGTAAATTTTTGGTATCGTTCCGATAAAGTTCATTTTTTAATGAATAGTGTAAAATGTTGTATTTTAATTCAAAACCTATTTTTAATCTAATTTATTTATATTATTAGATTATCTTTTGAATTGGTTTTAAAGTGAAATTATAATATTTTTACCATTAAATCCAATAGTGGTCGTTGGAATTAATTTCACTTTGAAATCAGACTTAAACCAGTGTCAATCTTTTGATACTTATTGTTTCATAAAAACACGCTATTTTCTCTGACAGCGGGAAATAATTATTAAATTAATTAATGTGACTTATATATTTTGAATTTTGTAAAATAGACTTCATTTTTGAATTCGGAATATCAAATATAGCTTAGGTTGAATTTTTGGTAATTTTCTGAAAAACTTCAATTTTTGATGAATAGTGAAACCACTAAGTGGTACTTATAAAAACTGATTTTTCGTTTAAATGAAAATTTTCCACCTTTGTGTTTTGAATTTCAAAAATCCGACATACATGGTTTTCATTAAGAAGTAAAATGTTGTTCAATGGGATAAAAATAATTTTTTGGTGAATAGTAACTTATTAAGTTTTTTATCGCGATTAGAGGTAATTAGTGTAGTTTAAGGTAAATATAATGTTTTAATAATATGAAATGAACTTGAAACATGTCCTAACATCATTGGATGTGTAATGGCCGACCAAGACAAGCCATGGGTCAACTTGGGGTCCCCATGGAGCCACTTTGGTTGGGAAATGACATTAATAACTTTTTATTTAATGTAAAAGTAAAAATGACACAAACATGATATGTTTTACTAAAAAAAATTTTAAGTGGGGTTATACAAGTCAGATGTTTTATTATAAATAGTAATTGGAAAGCTAAAAAGATTTCCTACATCATAGTATTTTGTTTATAATTTTTAGACATTGAATAAATTAAATTATTTATGACATAATAATGATGCAGCGATGACATCATTATTTGACGATTTAAATAAAATGGAAAGATAATGCAAAATCTATGAACTAAACTTGTACAAAACTTATTGTATGGGTGGATTTCTAACCCTAATCACCTTATCCACGAATTATATCAATGTGGGACCTTTTAAAACCGAAACACATTTTCAAATAAAGTAATATTTCTTTACTTTCCAAATGTGCCCCTCCTCTCCTCTTATAAAAGGCCCCCACCTCTACCTCATTTCACACACTCTTCAAGCCTTTGGCTCGGCCAACCCCTGCCCATTTACTCTCTCCACATCCCTCTCCTCATGCTAGAGGATTACCTTTGTGCATAATTCTTTCAAAGGAAGCCTTTAGGCTCAAATCAAAAGGAGTTACACTTTTAAAGGATGTTAAAGAACGATCGAGTCAAGTCGGACCCGAGGTAAGGGATCCTACACCTCTCTTTCTTTTTAAGTACACTATTTTATGTCATTCCTTTTAAGATCATATTTATTATGATTGGGATGTTCTTTTATATTACTCCTACTGTACTTATTATGTTCATATGATGGGAGACCCTATTTCCTCTCATCAATCAATTTTGGAAGTTTTGAGTGGCGCCGTTAGGCTGCTGGATTTTCATAAGGGATTTTTCATCTCACTTTTATTCCCGTGAGATTTATGCTACATTTACCACAAATTCCATTGAGTGGTGTATGTACTGCCCATTATTCTACTCTTGGTGTAATATAATTTCATTTATGAGTATTTACATCAATGATCTATTGTCCTTCTTCCATGGGGTGTATGTTTTGAAAGATACACAAGTCGGTAAGGGAACCTTTCACCCACCTCTTTTTTAAAAGACTTATTTTGTTGGGTATTTAAATTTACATATTGTTATGTTGGGATATGTTCTCATATATCCTTATTGATGTAAATTTTATGTCCAGGTGATGAGATACACTTTTTATCTCTCACCAACTCATTTTGATGTGATGCCGTTAGGCTGTCAAGGGAACTTTTTAACTCAATTTCGATTTATTTGGGTTCAACATGTAGTCATTGAATATGTCATCCATTGAAAATTTTTGAATGAACTTCTATTGTTTTAAACTTTAAATCCCCTTATATTGGGTGTATTTATATTTGTCACACATATTTTTGAGATTGATTTGTCCTTAATTTAAGGATACCTTCTTTATAAGGGATTTCATCACATTTGACATTTCTATTGAGGGTTCATTGTTGTTATGAACCAATTCACTCTTATATGGAGTATAGACTATCCTTTGGAGTATTATATCATGAATCCATTTATTCTAATGATATTATAAAGTTCCGACTAAATGTTATTCCTCAATTATTGTATTCAAGTGTCACTAATTTTGGTAAAACCCCTTTAACTAAAATATCGTTTTAAATGTTTTAATTATTTGTTCTTATTAATATCCATGTTTTCAAAACGGTTTTAAGGATCTATTTATATGGATATTAATGGTTTAAAATTTTAATCTTCAAGGTGGTATGGGACACTTTGATTCAAAAATCTCTTTATTAAATGTTTTAAATGGTTTGGGAAATGGTTTCTTTTTGAATGGATTCATTATTTCAATATACTAAAATTTTATATTGTGATTGAAATGTGGAAATGTTATGTTTCCTTTATGCATGTTTTATGTGATACATTTATGTTATGGTTCTTGGGCATTGTTATGAAAATGGGTGGTTCCGTGATAAACTAAGGGCGGGTGAGCCCGATATAGCTCTCCAATGCATTGGGTAACGTGAATGAGTGAAACGTTAAGGTTTCTCCGAAGAGATTTAGGGAATATACTATGATGGGTATTCCAAACGTAACCAATAGGGTTACTCCCTACGTAAGAATGTTATGAATGCCTCAAGTTACCTTTATGTCTTATGTTTTCTATGATTTATTCATGAGTTGATGTGCCTATGTTTTATGGGTAAAGTGTGATTTCATTATAATGAATATATGAACTCATGTTTCCTTTCCATATTTTTATAACTCTTACTGAGCTTTTTATGATCATCCCAAGATTTTTGAAATGTTTTTCACAGGTCAAGGGAAAGGTACATGATGTGACGATAGTGTCAAGGATGTGTCAAGAAAGAATCCATGTTATATTTTAAATATGTTTCTGTTGATGGGAAGAATAAATATTGTCTTTTATGTAACCACTTTGTTTAAATGTGGAATGTAATGCAAGTTTCATGATCTAATTCTCTAAAACTCTAAACCTGAAAAGATCCTCCATGTGTAATCTTGTAATAACTTAAGATTAAGTAAGGTTTAAGGCTAGGGCCTTATATTTGGTATCAGAGGTCGGTTTAGATAACTTTAGAGGTTAGGGTATTCTCTAAGCATAAGTGACATTACCATAATGGTTAGGATTTCAGAAAGAGTCCTAGTTTTAGATAAAGTGAATGAGTAAGTATATCTTAGTGTTTATCTTCCTCATTAGTACATGATGGTTATGTTGATATACTCACACTGACTTTTTTTTTGGTTTTAGTAAATGGATGGATCTAGCAGGCACCAAAGTGACAATGGGTTTGAAGGAAACTATGGTGGTTCTCTGATTAAGAGACTGGATGAAATGGGGTATTCAATGAGGAAACTCATGGTTGTTCTAAACCAACTATCAAGGAGTCATGATCAACCCCTTGAAACTTAGTATGTTATATAATGCATCATGTACGACAATCGATGTGGAATTTCAGGTAATAATTATAACTGTAACCATTAGGGTTATATGATCCTTACTTTTGAGGTAATTATGGGTTATTATATGATATACTGGAAAATGAAAGGAATGAGATAAACTTGAGGATAAAATATGTTATGATTATTTTTGAATATTTTATCTCATTTTGGGGAATGTTTTAAGAATTATATAGTTTTGGAAAAAGGACAACATGCAGACCGTGTGACTACCCGTCGCGTCGGACAAAGCGGCGAGAATCGAACCCACAACCAAGGTGCGACTGGTATTTTTCGCCTACCACTGGACTACATGAAGTCCCTGGTTAGTTTGACTGATTCTTTTTAGTTATATAATTTTATGAATTGAGAGTAGGTAGATTTTGGGTTATTTATGAAAATGATTAACCTATCATGGAGGATATGTGATTAGGTTAGTTACTTTTCAATGCGAGACTTTAGGAGCGACTGATGTTGTTTGGAGATAAATGTTACGATTTAACATGGAAGACTATGTGACTAAATCCATCAAATATTTTGGTTTCAATCTTATATTGGTTTACTTTGAAGAATTTTATGGAAAAATTGTTTATATAACGGTCCTCGTTGAACTTTGGGTTTTGTTGGACAAATTTTGGAGGTTAAGAATAGATTTTCTTTTTATAAAGGGTTATCCTTTTCTGGATTATCTGACCTTGTACTAACCTTTTTGGTTTTGGTTTTGGTTAAAGCCTAAATAAATGGGACGTATATAGTTCTCCTTTGTGGATTAGGTGATTCTCTAGAAGTTGATTATAGTACTCTTAATGCGAACAAGTCTTCCGAAATACTCGTCTTTTGGAGAAAATATGATTTTGTGTAAAAGTTGAAAGTCAACATGATAAGTGAATATGTTTCCTTATGAATAAATTCCTCAACAAAAAGTAACTTAAAACAAAAATTTTGTCTATTAACTTTTCATACTGGGGAACCCAACACCGTTTAACCCATCACAAGTTTGTGATTAACATATTGTTAACTTTCTCCTAAACATGTTTTCTATCAGTCTCCATCAGAACATGACCCTATGTTTTCTCCTCCATGTCCATGTCTTCCTACATGGAGTCCTAGTAAGGGTTAACTCGGGTGACCTCTGTACTTATCTTTTTTTATTTTAAAGTTATTGTTTTACCGACTCTTGTTCCGATGTGGGACTTTCAAGGATGTTTCCAAGCGCAATTTTAAAATTGCGAGGACGCAATTCCCAAAAGGGGGGAAGGATGTAACACCCTAGGTAAAGAGAGAATATGACATTTTCATATTTATCCATATTTGTTAATAAAATATTAATATGACTTTAAAGGAGATACTATGCTCGATGGCGTACCCAACACGCAACAACGAGTTTCTTGGGAATCTTACGTTGCACTCTAATAATAAAATAATATTATTTTAAATGTTAGTTAACATGTAGCCGTTGTAATGGAAGTAATGGATAGAAATAACGAAAATATTATTATATATGTTTTTAAATGTTTTTACATTTATCCAATAAAGGATAGAGGCTTAAAATACGGAAAGAATTCAATTTTAGGAGTATATGCCCTAGTTTTTACTAAAGGTTCACTTATCACCTTTTGATGTTGAACCATCATTAAATATAGTTTTTTTCACTCATAAATATTCTTTTGGACCAAATAAAACTCTTAATAAGAATCGGGAAATCAAAATTTACTTTGTGTAATGTTTTGGTATCTTTCTGATAAAGTTCATTTTTTAATGAATAGTGTAAAATGTTGTATTTTAATTGAAAACCTCTTTTTAATCTAATTTATTTATATGGTTAGATTTTCTTTTGAATTGGTTTTAAAGTGAAATTATAATATATTTTTACCATTAAATGCAATAGTGGTCGTTGGAATTAATTTCACTTTGAAATCAGACTTAAACCAGTGTCAATCTTTTGATACTTATTGTTTCATAAAAACATGCTATTTGTTCTGACAGCGGGAATTAATTATTAAATTAATTAATGTGACTTATATATTTTGAATTTTTTAAAATAGACTTAATTTTTGAATTCGGAATATCAAATATAGGTTAGGGTGAATTTTTGGTAATTTTCTGAAAAACTTCAATTTTTGATGAATAGTGAAACCACTAAGTGGTACTTATAAAAACTGATTTTCCGTTCAAATGAAATTTTTCCACCTTTGTGTTTTGAATTTAAAAAATCTGACATACATGGTTTTCATTAAGAAGTAAAATTTGGTTCAATGGGATAAAAATAATTTTTTGGTGAATAGTAACTTATTAAGTTTTTAATCGCGATTAGAGGTAATTAGTGTAGTTTAAGGTAAATATAATGTTTTAATAATATGAAATGAACATGACACATTTCTTAACCTCATTGGATGTGTAATGGACGACCAAGACAAGCCATGGGTCAACTTGGGGACCCCATGGAGCGACTTTGGTTGGGAAATGACATAAATAACTTTTTATTTAATGTAAAAGTAAAAATGACACAAACATGATATGTTTTACTTAAACAATTTTTAAGTGGGGTTATACAAGTCATATATTTTATTATAAATAGTAATTGGAAAGATAAAAAGATTTACTACATCATTGTATTTTTTTTATAATTTTTAGAAATTAAATAAATTAAATTATTTATGACATAATAATGATGCAACGATGACATCATTATTTGACGATTTAAATAAAATGGAAAGATAATGTAAATCTATTAACTACACATGTCCAAAACTTATTTTATGGGTGGATTTCGAACCCTTATCACCTTATCCACGAATTATATCAATGTGGGACCTTTTAAAATCTAAACACATTTTCAAATAAAGTAATATTTCTTTACTTTCCAAAAGTGCCCCTCCTCTCCTCTTATAAAAGGCCCCCACCTCTACCTCATTTCACACACTCCTCAAGCCTTTGGCTCGGCCAACCCCTGCCCATTTACTCTCTCCACGTCCCTCTCCTCATCCTAGAGGATTCTCTTTGGGCAGAATCCTTTCAAAGGAAGCCTTTAGGCTCAAATCAAAAGGAGTTACACTTTTAAAGGATGTTAAAGAACGATCGAGTCAAGTCGGACCCGAGGTAAGGGATCCTACACCTCTCTTTCTTTTTAAGTACAATCTTTTATGTCATTTATTTTAATCTCATATTTCTTATGATTGGGATGTTATTTTATATTAATCCAACTGTACTTATTATTTTCATATGATGAGAGACCCTATTTCCTCTCATCAATCCATTTTGAAAGATTTGAGTGGCGCCGTTAGCCTGCCGAATTTTCGTAAGGGATTTTTCATCTCACTTTTATTCCTGTGAGATTTATGCTACATTTGCCACAAATTCCATTGAGTGGTGTATGTACTGCCCATTATTCTACTCTTTGTGTAATATAATTTCATTTATGAGTATTTACATCAATGATCTATTGTCCTTCTTCCATGGGGTGTATGTTTTGAAAGATACCCAAGTCAGTAAGGGAACCTTTCACCCTCCTCTTTTTTAAAAGACTTCTTTTGTTGGGTCTTTTAATTTACATATTGTTATGTTGGGATATGTTCTCATATATCCTTATTGATGTAAATTTTATGTCCAAGTGATGAGATAAACTTTTTATCTCTCACCAACTCATTTTGATGTGATGCTGTTAGGCTATCAATGGAACTTTTTAACTCAATTTCGATTTCTTTGGGTTCAACAAGTAGTCATTGAATATTTCATCCATTGAATATGTGTGAATGACCTTCTATTGTTTTACACTTAATATCCACTTATATTGGGTGTATTTATATTTGTCACACATATTTTTGAGATTGATTTGTCCTTAATTTAAGGATACCTTCTTTATAAGGGATTTCATCACATTTGACATTTCTATTGAGGGTTCATTGTTGTTATGCACCAATTCACTCTTATACGGTTTATATACTATACTTTGGAGTATTATATCATGAATCCATTTATTCTCATGATATTATAATGTTCTGACTAAATGTTATTCCTCAATTATTGTATTCAAGTGTCACTAATTTTGGTAAAACCCCTGTAACTAAAATATCGTTTTAAATGTTTTAATTATTTGTTCTTATTAATATCCATGTTTTCAAAATGGTTTTAAGTATTTATTTATATGGATATTAATGGTTTAAAATTTTAAGCTTCAAGGTGGTATGTGACACTTTGATTCATAAATCTCTTTATTAAATGTTTTAAATGGTTTTGGAAATGGCTTTTTTTGAATGGATTCATTATTTCAATATACTAAAATGTTATATTGTGATTGAAATGTGGAAATGTTATGTTTTATTTATGCATGTTTTATGTGATACATTTATGTTATGGTTATTGGGCATTGTTATGAAAATGGGTGGTTCCGTGATAAACTAAGGGCGGGTGATCCCGATATAGCTCTCCAATGCATTGGGTAACGTGAAGGAGTGAAATGTTAAGGTTTTTCGGAATAGATTTAGCGAATATACTGTGATGGGTATTCCAAACGTAACCAAGAGGGTTACTCCCTACGTAAGAATGTTATGAATGCCTCAAGTTACCTTTATGTCTTATGTTTTCTATGATTTATTCATGATTTGATATGCCTATGTTTTATGGGTAATGTGTGATTTCATTCTAATGAATATATGAACTCATGTTTCAGTTCCATATTTTTATAACTCTTACTGAGATTTTTATGCTCATCCCATGTTTTTGGAAATGTTTTTCACAGGTCAAGGGAAAGGTACATGATGTGATGATAGTGTCAAGGATGTGTCAAGAAAAAATACATGTTATATTTTAAATATATTTCCGTTGATGGGAAGAATGAATACTGTCTTTTATGTAACCACTTTGTTTAAAAGTGGAATGTAATGCAAGTTTCATGATCTAATTCTCTAAAACTCTAAACCTGAAAAGATCCTCAATGTGTAATCTTGTAATAACTCATGATTAAGTAAGGTTTAAGGCTAGGGCCTTATAACTGTAACAGCCAAGGTTAATAAGGAATATGAAATTTTCAAGTTTATCAATGTTAGTGAATAAAATATTAATATTACTTTAAAGGGGATGCTATGCTCGATGGCGTACCCAATTCACAACAATGAGTTTTTTGGGAATCTTACGTTGCACTCTAATAATAAAATAATATTATTTTAAATGGTAGTTAACACCTAGCCGTTGTAATGGCGGGAATGAACAGAACTAACTAAAAAATGATTATATATGTATTTCAAATATTTTTACTTTTTACAATAAATGTTAGAGGATTAAAAATGCGAATGAATCCAATTTTACGCGTAAACATTCTAATATTCTTTAAAAGGTCGATTAACCGCCTTTTGCTGGAGAACCTCTTTTAAATCCACTTTTTTACAATTTTATGTGTTATATTTGACAAAATAAAATTCTTCTTTAGAATAGGGACATCAAAATTTAATTTTTGTACATTTTTGGTATTTTTCGGATAAAGTTCATTTTTAATGAATAGTGAAAAATGTGGTATTTTAATTCAAAACCTCTTTTTAATCTAATTTATTTATATGATTAGATTATCTATTGAATTGTTTTAAAAGATAAATTAGAATATATTTTCACCATTTAATCCAATAGTGGTCATTGAAATTAATTTCACTTTGAAATTGGACTTAAACTAGTGGCAATCTTTTAATAGATATTGATTATTAAAAACAAGCTATTTGTTTTGACAGCGGAAATTAATTATTAAATTAATTAATTCAACTTATATGTTTTTAATTTTTTAAAATAGACTTCATTTTTGAATTCGGAATATAAAATATATCTTATGGTTAATTTTTGGTATTTTACTGAAAAACATCAATTTTAGATGAAAAGTGAAACCACTATGTGGTAGTTTAAAAAATGTTATTTCATTTAAATTATAATTTACCACTTCTCGGGTTTGAATTTCGAAAATACGACATAATGGTTGTCATTAAGATGTAAAATGTGGTTCAATGGGATTAAAATAATTTTTTTGGTGAATAGTAACTCTCAAGTTTTTAATCGCGATTAGTGGTAATTTGTTTAATTTAAGGTAAAGATAATGTTATAATAATATGAAATGACCTGGAAACATGTTATAATCTAATTGGATGGGTCATGGACGACCAATAATATCCATGGGTCAACTTTGGGACCCCATGGAGCCACTTTGGTTGGAAAATGACATTAATACCTTTTTATTTAAAGTTAAAATTAAAATGTCACAAACATGTGTTGTTTTTCTAAAACAATTTTTACATGGGGTTATATATGTCATATTTTTATTATAAATATTCATAAGGAATAAAGAAATATTTCCTACATCATGATATTTTTCTTATAATATTTAGACATTAAATAAATTAATTTATAAATGACACCGTGATGATGCAGTGATTACCTCATAAATGAACGATTGAAATAAAATGAGAAGATAGGTTGAAATCTAAATATTAAACTTGTCACAAACCTATTGGATGGGTTTATTTAGAAACATTATCACCTTATCCTATAAATATATCCTTTTGGGACCTTTAAAATCCAATAATAATTTTATAATAAATTAATATTTTATAACTTTCCAAGAGCGCCCCTCCTCTCCTGTTATAAAAGGCCCCCACATTTACCACCTTACACACACCTCTCAAGCCATTGGCTCGGCCAAACCCTTCCCATTTCATATATTCACATCTCTCTATTCATTATTGATGTCTCACTTTAGGCAGAACCCTTTCCAAGGAATCCTTTAGGCTCAAATCAAGGAGAGTTACCCGATTTAAAGGTAAGGTCTTCCCTTGTGTTCTTTTGTTTTATTTTTCTTCTCCAATCCCCTGAACTCTTTTTATTTCTTATTTTTGTAAAAAAAAATTATCTTAAATATACTATGATTTTTTCCTAAAAAGGATTCGAGCTACACTTTCACACATCTCCGTCTAATGGTTAAAGAATATACTGTTTCTGTGGATGGTGAATTACTACCTCACGAAACGATGATTGTTCAATATTCTTTTAACACCTTCAAAGGTGGACATTAAGATGTAACAATATTTATATATGATATATAATCTATTTATTTTTTCCTTATGCTTCTATATTTTTCATTTATGGCATACCATTATGGTTTCCATTATGGGAAAACCCGATATCTTCATTTTAGGAAGTGCGGACTACCGCCCCCTCAAAGTGGTTTGATTCGTTGAAGCCATATGTGGGACATATAAAGGTTGTAATTAATGTTATTACATATGATATCCTACTAGAATTATATTATACCTTTATATCATTATTATTTCATTTCTTTTAATAAAAAAATGAAAGTAGCGTTCATGCGTACTTACGGCTTACCGTCTCCATGAACGGTACATTTCATTTCTTATCTCCAATTTTTATGTTCTATTATAAGTACATATATATAATAAATATATATGTGATTTATTACATATAAATTATGGATATAATTCTGGAATTATAATATATATATATATATATATATATATCATTTTGTTTTAATTCCATTAATATGACAAAGAAAGAAAATAGCGTTCATGCGTACGTACGGCCTACCGTCTCCATGAACGGTGCTTTTAATTTTTTATCTCCAAATGATATGTAATAGTATAAAATGAATATATACTGGATATATATGATATTTAAAACATAAATACTATTCTGGATATGATTTACCTATAACTACATGGATAATGCTTTTCTAACATGTTCAATTTTTTCACATGTACCTAACATCGACAAAAACGTCTAATATGAACTCACATTATAAACAAATTATTATAACATTATAATATGTGATATGAACTGAATAATAATCTTTAATATAGGTCCTTATGAAATTATAAATTGACCAAATTTTATTATTCTGGAGAATAAAGAATGATCGATTCATGTCGGACATGAGGTAAGGGATCCTACATCTCTCTTTCTTTTTAAGTACTCTCTTTTATGTCGTTTATTTTAAGATCCTCTTTATTAGTTGGGGGATGTTCTATTATATTCCTATTACTGTACTTTCTATGTTCATATGATGATAGACCCTATTTTATGTCATCAATCCATTTTTTGGATGTTTTATGTGGTGTCGTTAGGCTGCTGAGTTTTCGTAAGGGTTTTTTAATCTCACTTTTATTCCCGTGAGATTTATGATACATTTTCCACCATTTCCTTTGAGTGGTATATGTACATCCCGTTTTTTTATTTTTAGTGTAATATAATTTTTTTATTATTATTTATATCAATGTTGTATTTTCCTTCTTTCATGGGGTGTATGTTTCGAAAGATACCCAAGTAGGTAAGGGAACCTTTCAACCTCCCCTTTTTAAAAGACTTCTTTTGTTATGATTTTTAATTTTTCAACTAATTATGAGTGGATACGTTCTTATATATCCTTATTGCTATAAATTTTATGGCAAAGTGATGAGATACCCTTTATCTTTCTCATCAACTCTTTTTTTCAAATTTTTTGTGACACTGTTAAGCTGTCGAATTTTACCAAGGCAACTTCTTAACCCAATTTCGATTTCTTTGGGTTCGACATGTAGTTGTTGAATATGTCATCCTTTGAAAATGTGTGAATGAAATTTAATTGTTTTACACTTAATATCCACTTATATTGGGTGTATTTATATTTGTCACACATAATTATGAGATTGATTTATCCTTAATTTAAGGATACCTTCTTTATAATTAATTTCATCTCATTTTACATTTTTATTGAGACTTCATTGTTGTTATTCATCAATTCACTCTTATATGGTGTATATACTGTCCTTGGGAATATTATATCATGAATCCCTTTATTCTCATGATATTATAATGTTCTGATTAATTGTTATTCCTCAATTATTGTATTCAAGTGTCTCTCATTTTGTTAAAAACCCTTTAACTAAAATATTGTTTTAAATGTTTTAGTGATTTATTCTTATAAATATTTATCATTAATATCCATGTTTTCAAAATGGTTTTAAAGATTTATTTATATGGAATCTAATGGTTTAAAATGTTAAAATCTTCAAAGTGGTATGGGACACTTTGATTCAAAAATCTCTTTATTAAATGTTTTAAATGGTTTTGATAATGATTTTTAGAATGGATTCATTATTTAAATATCTTAAAATGTTATATTTCTATTGTAGTTTGGGAATGATATCTTTCCTTTATTCTTAAGTTATGTGCTATGTTTATGTTATGGTTCTTGGGAATTGTTTATGAAGACGGGTGGTTCCGTGATAAACTAAGGGCGGGTGAGCCCGATATAGCTCTTCAATGCATTGGGTAACGCGAAGGAGTTAAACGTTAAGGTTTATCCGAAACGATTTAGGGAATATACTATGATGGGTATTCCAAACATAACCAAGAGGGTTACTCCCTACATAATAATGTTATGAAGGCCTCAAGTTACCTTTATGCCTTATTATTTCTATGATTTATTCATTATTTGATGAGGTATGTTGAAATGCTTTTGTTTTATGAGTAAAGTATTATTTCATACATGGACTAATGTTTTCTTTTCGTACTTTTATATCCCTTACTGAGCTTCTTATGCTCATCCCAGGTTTTTGAAATGTATTTCACAGGTCAAGGGAATGGTGCATGATATGATGATAGTGTCAAGGAAGTGTCAAGAATGAATCCATGTTTTATTTTAAATATGTTTCCATTGATGGGAAAAAATGAATACTATATTTTATGTAACCACTTTGTTTAAATATGGAATGTAATTAATGATTTATGGTCTAATTCTCTAAAACTCTAATCCCGAAAATATCCTCAATGTGAATTATTCATTTAGTGCAATATTAACTAAGGTTTAAGGTTGGGGCCTTATAGTTGGTATCAGAGGTTGGTTTAGATAACTTTAGAGGTTTTGGTATTCTCTAAGGATAAGTGACATTACCATAATGGTTAGGATTTCATAAAGAATGATAGTTTAAGATAATTGAATTAGTAAGTATATCATAGAGTTTATCTTCCTCATTAGTACATGATGATTTTGTTGATATACTCACACTGACATTTCTGTTTTTAGTGAATGGATGGATCTAGCAGGCACCAAAGTGACAATAGGTTAGAAGGAAACTGTGGCGGTTCTCTGAATAAGAGACTGGATGAAAGGGGGGATTCAATGTGGAAACTCATGGTTGTTCTAAAACAAC
Source organism: Viscum album (assembly GCA_963277665.1). NCBI lineage: Eukaryota > Viridiplantae > Streptophyta > Magnoliopsida > Santalales > Viscaceae > Viscum > Viscum album. The sequence goes on from OY728165.1 coordinate 2,081,700,829, forward strand.
TATCAAGGAGTCATGATCAACCACTTGAACCTTGGTATGTTCTATAATGCATCTTGTATGAGATGACCAATCGATGTGGAAGTTCAGGTAATAACTATAAAGGTAACCATTAGGGTTTATATGATCCTTACTTTTGAGGTAATTATGTGTTATTATACGTTATGATAGAAAATGAAATACATGAGATAAACTTGAGGTTAAAATATTTTATGATTATTTATGAAGATTTTAGCTCATTTTGGGGAATATTTTAAGAATTATATAGTTTTGGAAAAAGGAAAAAACCCAGATCGTGTGACAACCCATCGCGTCGGACAAAGCTGCGGGAATCGAACCCAAAACCAAAGTGCGACTGGTATTTATCGCCTACCATTGGACTACATGATGTCCCTAGTTAGTTTGACTAAATCGTTTTAGTTAGATGATTTTTGGAATCAAGAGTAAGTTTATTTTTTGTTATCTATGGAAATTATTAACCTATCATAGAGGATATGTTATTAGGTTAATTACTTTTCAATATGAGAATTTAAGAGCAACTGATGTTATTTCTAGATAAAAGTTAATTTGTACCTTGGAAGACTATGTGATTAAATCCTTAAAATATTTGGGTTTCAGTCTTAGTTTGTTTTAATTTGAATAATTTTATGGAAAATTGTTTATCCAATGGTCTTCTTTGAACATTGGGTCTTTTTTGGAAAATTTTGGAGATTAAGAATAGATTTAATTTTTATGAAAGATTATACTTTTGTGGATTATCTGATCTCATACTAACAATTTTGGTTTTGGTTTTTGTCTAAAGACATGGGAAATATATATTTCTCTTTTGTGTATTAGTTGATTCTCCAGACGTTGATTATAGTACTCTTAATGAGAACAAGTCTTCCTAAATACTCATCCTTTGGAGAAAATATGAGTTTCATTAAGGAATCTAGTAATAGTTTAAGGTCTACGTGACAAGTAAGTATATTTCATTATGATTTAGTTAAGCTCAAAAATAAATTTCTCAATGAAGAGTAACATAAAACAAAATTTTTGTCTGTTAACTTTTCCTACTGAAGAATCGAGTACCGTTTAACCCATTACAAGTTTGTGATTTTCTTATGGTTAACTTTATCCTAGACATGTTTACTATAACTCTCCCTCAGAACATGACACTTTGTTTTTTCCTCCATATCCATGTTTTACTACATCAAATCCTAGTATGGGTTTACACATGTGACCTTTGTACTTCTTTTTCTTTATTTTAAAGTGATAGTTTTACTGACTCTTGTTCCGATGTGGGATTTTCAATGAAGTTTCCAAGCCCAATTTTAAAATTGCGAGGGTGCAATTCCCAATAGGGGGGAAGGATGTAAAACCCCAGGTAAATAAATAATATGACATTTTCACATTTATCAATATTTGTGAATAAAATATTAATATTTTTTTAAAGGGGGCACTATGCTCGATGTCGTACCCATTACGCAACAATGAGTTTCTTGGGAATCTTACGTCGCACTCTAATAATAAAATAATATAATTTTGAATGGTATTTAATGCCTAGCCGTTGTAATGACGGGAATGAACAGAACTAACTAAAAAATGATTATATATGTTTGTCAAATATTTTCACGTTTTACAATAATTTTTAGAGGATTAAAAATGCGAATGAATCCAATTTTAAGCATAAACATTCAAATATTCTTTAAAAGGTCGATTAACCGCCTTTTGATGGAGAACCACTTTTAAATCCACTTTGTGACAATTTTATGTGTTATATTTGACAAAATTAAATTCTTCTTTAGAATCGGGACATCAAAATTTACTTTTTGTAATTTTTTGGTATTTTTCTGATAAAGATCATTTTCTAATGAATAGTGAAAAATGTTGTATTTTAATTCCAAAAGACTTTTTAATCTAATTTATTTATATGATTATATAATCTTTTTAATTTTTTTTAAAGTTAAATTATAATATATTTTTACCATTTAATTCAATATTGGTCGTTGGAATTAATTTCACTTTGAAATTGGACTTAAACTCGTGTCAATCTTTTAATAGATATTGTTTCTTAAAAACACACAATTTGTTTTGACATCGGGAATTAATTATTAAATTAATTAATTAAACTTATATGTTTTCAATTTTGTAAAATAGACATCATTTTTGAATTCTGAATATCATATATATCTTAGGGTGAATTTTTGGTATTTTTCTGAAAAAGTTCAATTTTTGATGAATAGTGAAACCACTAAGTGGTAGTTTAAATACTGTTTTTTTGTTTAAATTAATCATTTCCACTTCTGTGGTTGAATTTCAAAAATCCGATATACATGGTTGTCATTAATATGTAAAATGTGGTTTAATGGGATTAAAATAATTTATTGGTGAATAGTAACTCTTAAGTTTTTAATCGCGATTGGAAGTAATTAGTGTAATTTAAGGTATAGATAATGATATAATAATATAAAATGACATTGACACATGTTCTACCCTTATTGGATGAGTCATGTCCGAACATGAAAATCCATCAGTCATCTTGCGGACCCCATGGAGCAACATTGGTTGGAAAATGACATTAATACATTTTTATTTAAAGTTAAAATTAAAATGTCACAAACATGTGTTATTTTACTAAAACAATTTTTAAATGGGGTTATATAAGTCATATTTTTTACTATAAATATTCATTAGAAAGATAAAACGATTTCATACATCATGATATTTGTTTTATAATTTTTATACATTAAAGAAATTAATTTATTTATGACACCGTGATGATAAGTGATTACCACATAAATGAACGATTTAAATAAAATTAAAAGATAGGGTGAAATATAATTCTTAAACATGTCACAAACCTTTTGGATGGGTGGGTTTAGAAAAATTATCACTTTTTCCTAGAAATATATCTTTTTGGGACCATTAAAATCTGAAAATCACATTATAATAAAGTAATATTTTATTACATTCCAAGAGTGCCCCTCCTCTCCTCTTATAAAAGGCCCCCACCTATAAAACATTACAAACACCTCTCAAGCATTTGGATCGGCCAAACCCTACCCATTTCATCTCTCCACATCCCTCTATTCATCATTGAAGCCTCACGTTTGGCAGAATCTTTTCGAAGGAAGCCTTTGAGCTCAAATCAAAGAGAATTACCCAATTTAAAGGTAATGTCTTCCCTTGTTTTCTTTTGTTTTATTTTGCTTCTCCAAACCCCCAAACTCTTTTTATTAATTTTTGTTGTAACAGTAACAGTATCTTAAATATACTATGATGTTATTATAATATGTATTTGAGCTACACTTTCACACACCTTCGTCTAATGGTTATAGAACATACTGTTTCTGTGGATGGCGAATTACTGCCTCACGAAACGATGATTGTTCAATATTCTTTTAACAAATTCAAAAGTGGCCTTTAAGATGTCACTATATTTATATATGATAAATAATATTTTTATCTTTTCCTTATGCTTCTGTGTTTTTCATTTATGACATACCTTTATGATTTCCATTATGGTAAGACGCGATATCTTCATTTTAGGAAGTGCGGACTACCACCCCCTCAAAGTGATTTGATTCGTTAATTCCATATGTGGGATGCATAAAGGATTGAATTAATGGTATTACATATTATATACTACTATAATTATAATATAACTTTATATCATTATTATTTCATTCCATTGAATAGAAAAAAAATGAATGTAGCGTTCATGCGTACGTACGGCTTACCATCTCCATGAACGGTAAATTTCATTTCTTATCTCCAAATGTTATGTACTATTATGAGTACATATATATAATGAATATATATGTAATATATTAGATCTAAATTATGGATATCATTCTGGAATTATAATATATATATCTCTCATTTTTTAATTCAATTAATATGACAATGAATGAAAGTAGCGTTCATGCGTACGTACGGCCTACCGTCTTCATGAATGGTGCTTTTAATTTATTATCTAAAAATGATATGGAATAGTATAAAATGAATATATACTGGATATATGTGATATTTAAAACATAAATAATATTCTGGATTTGATTTACCTATAACTACATGGATAATTCTTTTCCAACAAGTTTAATTTTTACTCATGTACCGAACATCGACAAAAATGTATGATATGAACTCACTTTATTAACCAATTATTATAACATTATAATATGTGATATGAACTGAAAAATAATATTTAAAGGAGGTCCTTAATAAATAATAAATTTACCAAATTTTATTATTCAGGAGATTGAAGAGCGATCGAGTCATGTCGTACACGAGGTAAGGGATCCTACCACTCTCTTTCTTTTTATGTACTCTTTTTTATGTCATTTCTTTTGATATCCTATTTTTTTAGTTGGGGGATGTTCTTCTATATTCCTATTACTGTACTTTATATGATCATATTATGATATACCCTATTTGATTTCATCAATCCATTTTTTTGGATGTTTTAAGTGGTGTCGTTAGGCTAACGAGTTTTCGTAAGGGGATTTTCATCTCACATTTATTCCTGTGAGATTTATGCAACATTTGCCACTGTTTCCTTTGAGTGGTATATGTACTACACATTATTTTAATTTTTGTGTAATATAATTTTGTTTATTAGTATATACATCAATGTTGTATTGTCCTTCTTTCATGGGGTGTATGTTTTGAAAGATACCCACGTCGGTAAGGGAACCATTCACCCTCCTCTTTTTAAAAGACTTATTTTGTTATGTATTTTAATTTTCATCCTATTGTGTGGGGATATGTTCTTAAATATCCTTATTGCCGTAAAATTTATGTCCAAGTGATGAGATACCCTTTATCTCTCTCATCCCCTCTTTTCCTAAAATTTTATTTGACGCCGTTAGGCTGTCGAATTTTACCAAGGGAACTCCTTAGCCCAATTTAGATTTTTTTGGGTTCAACATGTAGTTATTGAATATGTCATCCTTTGAATATGTGTGAATGACCTCTGATTGTTTTACACATAATATCCACTTATATTGGGTGTATTTATATTTGTCACACATAATTATGATATTGATTTTTCTTTAATTTAAGGATAGCTTCTTTATAATGGATTTCGTCTCATTTTACATTTCTATTGAGTCTTCATTGTTGTAATGCACCAATTCACTCTTATATGGTGTATATACTGTCCTTTGGAATATTATATCATGAATAACTTTATTCTCATGATATTATAATGTTCTGATTAAATGTTATTCCTCAATTATTGTATTCAAGTGTCTCTCATTTTCTAAAAAACCCTTTAACTAAAATATCGTTTTAAATGTTTTAATGATTTATTCTTATAAATATTTCACATTAATATCCATGTTTTCAAAATGTTTTTAAGTATTTATTTATATGGATATTAATGGTTTAAAATGTTAAAATATTAAAAGTGCTATGGGACACTTTGATACAGAAATCACTTTATTAAATGTTTTAAATGGTTTGGAAAAAATGTTTTTATAATGGATTCATTATTTAAATATCTTAAAATGTTATATTGTTATTGTATTGTGGGAATGTAATCTTTCCACTATACCTATGCTTTGTGATGTGATTATGTTATGGTTCATGGGCATTGTTTATGAATACGGGTGGTTTCGTGATAAACTAAAGGTGGGTGAGCCTGATATAGCTCTCCAATGCATTGGGTAACAAAAAGGAGATAAACGTTAAGGTTTCTCCGAAGAGATTTATGGAATATACTGTGATGGGTATTCCAAACGTAACCAAGTGGGTTACTCCCAACGGAAGAATGTTATGAATGCCTCAATTTACCATTATGCCTTATTATTTCTACGATTTATTCATGATTTGATGAGGTATGTTAAAATACTTATGTTTTATGAGTAAAGTATGATTTCATACATGGACTAATGTTTTCTTTTCGTACTTTTATATCCCTTCCTGAGCTTTTTATACTCATACAATGTTTTTGAAATGTTTTTCATTGGTCAAGGGAAAGGTGCATGATATGATGATAGTGTCAAGGAAGTGTCAAGAAAGAATCCATGTTTTATTTTAAATATGTTTCCGTAGATGGGAAAAAATGAATACTATCTTTTATGTAACCACTTTGTTTAAATTTGGAATGCAATTCATGATTTATGATCTAATTCTATAAAACTCTAATCCTGAAAGGATCCTCAATGTAAATTATTCAGTTAATTCAATATTAAGTAAGGTTTAAGGCCAGGGACTTATAGGTACTGTTTGGGATATTCTCTAGAACCCAATCTATATTTTAAAAGATAGAAAAACCATAGTTCATTATATGGTATCTGAATAAATAACGATAATAATATTAATATAAGAATATTTTAGTATATAAATAATTCTAATATAAATATAGTAGTGTGTCTAGATTAAATTTTAAATATGATAAATACGATGATAATATATGAAGTTGAAAATACTCACATCAGTGACTTGGACTTTCCTTGGAAGCGTCATTTGAAATGGAGGTATACAAAAATATTGGTGGCCTGATGATTTTGAATGAGTAATAAGATTATAGGTGTATAATAACTAAGAATACTATAGGTAAATTCCAAATAGATGGCACTGTTTATGTTGTGATTATTTTACACTTTTATAAGTGAGGGGAAGGTTGTATCGGGGGTAACACTAACATTTTCAATATTGCAATGTTACTATTCAAGTGGCAAAGGAAACAAAATTGATAAAGGTAGAGAGTAAAATGATTGTTCTTCTAAAACAACCTCACCCATTCATTTTTTAGACATCTTTTAGTTTTGATGGATTTTTATACATTTTAACATTATCAATAATTTACATTAACGAGTATAATTTATTTCTGAAAATATTAGTTAATTTTAATGAAAAATAATAATATTTAACTTTTATATAATTTTTTACATATAATTAATACTTTTAAAATCATTTTACTAGAATTAATGTTTTAAAATTTATTAAAATAAATTTTAAAAGAAATACACTTAATTGCATAAAACTCTTTTTTTGACAAATAACCATTTTTATGCATTAAATATATATATATATTATTAAAAATAATTATTATCATTTAATTGAAATAAATTTATTTATAAAAAATCATGTGGGCCTCTAATTATATATAAAATCTATCTCCCTTGAAAATAATTCAAATCAAACAACGAACATATTTTTTATTTATTAATGTGACATTAATTTGTTCTTAAAGAGTTGGACATCAGATTTGTATGATAAAAGATTATTGAAAAGTTCATAATTTAATTCCATTGATTCATATTTGATCACCTAAAATGTTTTTTAATCATGTAGAATATTGTAATATTTTTATAAATTCATAGAAATATAAATTTTCCTAAAATAAATTTTTTTTGGCAAAAAGAAATTTTTAATGAAAATGATCAAAATTTTTTAAAAACAATATTGGGATACAAAGAATTTAAAAATGGAGATATTTTTTTAATATCAAATTCCAAAATTATTAAATTTGTTCTTTTAATAAAATCATAAAATTTAAGGAAAATGAATTTAAATTAGCATGTTATCTTTGAAAATATTTATTATTATTATTATTATTTCACAATCTATTAATCACATTATATAATCATATCATAGTTTCATTTAATTGGTGTATGAATGTGGAAAAACCTATATAACACATTAAATTATTTATAGGTAATCATATATTTCAATTTTGAGGTGTAATGTCTCAATTAATTTTTTATGAGTGGTACATGAAAATATATAACCCCATGATGTAATCATTAAACAAAACATGTTTAGAATTTGGTATATCCTTTCCAAATTTATGTTTGATTTCTTGTCATAGTTCCCTAAGGATATTATTAAGATGTATTAGAATAAAATAATCATTGGTAATTATAAGAGATCCATAATTACAAATTCCATCATTCTGGAATCAGTTAGTGATCTCTCTACGATTATTAAAATAGTTATGATATTCATAGAAATGTTTCAATATCATTTAATTATTTATATATAAATATTTAATAAAAATTTATTTTGCTTATATTATCCATATCTTAATTAGTATATGATGGTTTCAACTATAAAAATCAATTAAGGTTTATTAAAACTCACTAATTTATTTTCCTTTCATTCCTCATGATTACTATAATTATACGGTGATTTATTTGTTATGATATGTTATAACAAATAATTTTGTTCTCAAAGAAAATAATAGGTTGTTTTTACTTTTATCAAATGTAATGTCATATTCACGAATGTATCTAGTTCTACAAAACAATAAATTATTGTATAGATTAAAAATAAATCCATTATATATTCTTCTAAATTTGTAAGATAATCACAAGAACAATGTTACAATAGACATGTTGTTACATGAATTTCATTCTCCTCTTTATTGTTGGTTATTATTTTTGGTTATTCTCCTGTATAAAAAGTATCAAATATATATAAAAAATGTCATAACCCCTGTTAGTTGAGTGCCATTTCATCCCGAGAATATAATAAAATTCAAATATTAAATGTTTAACCATATTACGATGTAGGGCTTCACTAAAATTTTAATATTGTAGTATCTTAATATTTGGATAGAAATAGATGCACTATTAAGTGTTAATATAGAAATATAAATCACCATTATTTTAGGTGAATAATTAATATACCCTAAAACCAATTGGGATATGAATGTTTGAGTTGATCTCGAATCTTATAACAATACATTTTATGTTAAAAATGGATTTAGTACCTATGAAAATATAATTTTTATTCCAAATATTCTATTTTTGTCACATATATATGTGTTTTGTAACAACTAGATATTTTAGAATATATTCTATTTAATTATTTTGCTGTGTTTGATAAATTGTGATGGACACAACCCCAAACATGATGGAATAATTATTTTATTATTATATGAAATGAAATATATTAAAAGTTAATTTAATTTCCCATTTTTAGAAAAATAATTTAAATAATTATAAGAAGTTAAACATTGATTATTAGTGGAAAAACTAGTTATTTAAAAATATAGATTTTGTTATATATTATATATTTTATTTAAAAATGTATATTTTATTGTATTATTTATATTGAAAAATATTTCTTCAAATTTCAAAATAATGATAATTATTTCATACATTTACTATCATTTTTAAAAATTAACATAAAAACAATTGATGTAAAAATACGATATTTTCTTTTTTAGAAAACTATTATAATATGTGTAATGTATTTTATCCATATAAATTAAATTAATATCTACGAATAATGATGAATGTTTTTCATAATGAATAAAATTAATTAAATTAATATTCTTCAAATGGTTTTAAACAGTAATGTTATGAAAATAAATTAATTTTACACATCCAAACTACATTAGTTTCATAAAAGTGGGTTTTATGTGTTTTTTATATGAATGTAATATTTAATTTATGTATCCAGTATAATTTTTTTTTGATAAAACTATTATTAATTTTCAATTCATCATTTAATAATAAATTTTGGTGATTTTTTTTATTTTATTAAAGATCACTATTTTGTTTTGGGAATAGGGAAAATTGTCATTTTAACATAAACCATAAATTTTATGACATCAATAATATATAATCTCGTGTTAAAATTTTCAAAGTTATTTTACATGAAAAAATATATTCTAATGTCTTAAAATTAATAATCAAAAAATATTATGTTTAATTTATAAACCAATGTTTTATATTTTTATTCTTATGATATATAATATTCGAAAAAGATTAATAATTTATGTGTCATGATGTGGTTCAATATTATTATTCTATTTTTGGAAGGTTAAAATGTCATCTAATAGTAATTATATTAATAATTAACCCATAAATATGTTAGATTCTTAAATCCCCTAAATTATTGGTCGTAAATGATAGAATTATAACTATTAAAATAATAAAAAACACTTGTATTCACATATAAATACATCAATCTCCTTTCATTTGGAGAACCATTTCCCACTATAATTATCATAACCAATTATTACACAAATACAATCCCAAATATCCCCCCCACAAACTATAGGTTCTATTTCTTCCAAAATCTCAACTTAGGAAGGTCTAATGTTTAATCCAAATACACATAATAATAGAAGAAAAAGTTAATGTTTTATGAATCATGTCAGACCCTGAGGTAAGGGTTTTTCTTACAATATTATCAATTTATAATGATTATTTATGTTTCAATTTCATATTTGTGTAATATTATATATATTCTTTACTAAACCCCATATATTTTATTTACCTCTATTAATTTTTATGTTTTAATCTATGATTACAACTTATCAATACTTTAACACTCAACAAAGTCAAAAAAATGTTTTTAACAAATGGTGCCATTAAATATCCATTTTGTTCAGGATTTATTTACAATCACATCTATGAGCATAAATTTATATATATATATATATATATTTTATTATATCTTTTCTTATTTAAATACTAATGTTTTCATTATTAAAAACGATTAAAATAAATATTATAAAGTACTTTTTTATAACTCTACTTTGTCTTTTTATATAAGTATGAAAATACTTTTTTTAACATTTAAAACTCAACTATATTTTCTTTCCATTATAACTATAATTCAAAGTCTATATTTCTTTACACGGTAAAAACTTAATTCAAATAAAATCTTATTCCTTTTATATTACAGGTTTTATAATATTTTTTCACAATGAGATAAGGATATTTCCTATGATATTTCAATTCATATTTATCATGATTTAATAAAAGTTATTTTAAATTATATCAATATAGTACTTTATTCTCTAACGGATATATTTTAAAATAATATCATCTACCTTATTTCTCTATATGGACCATAATAATCTTTTATGAATGTTTTCATGAAAAATTTCATTTCTTGGGTTAATTTAGCGTCTGTAGTACTTTTATATTTTACGGAAGTGTTCATGACAATAGTTTTATTACCATGATTAGTCAATTACTATTTTATATAATGGTGAATTATTTTATGTTCTTGGGGTATATATTCGAATAGAAATTATTATAAAACTTTTGGGTCATTCATATCCCTCCAGTTAATTTGGTAATTATTTTTATCTCGTGATATCAAAGGTATATGGTTGTTTAAACCAACCCAAGAGGGTAAAAATTATTTTATCCTCAGAAAAAGAAGGTACATAGTTTGTTTTCCAATCCTATTAATTTATTAGTGTCTTAGAGGGTAAACATAAAATTTTATTTATATTCTTATGATTATTCTACACTATTATCACGTTATTATTCAAATTTATAGTCTCATAAGTAAAGATTTGTTATGTTTCACACTCTTATGTAACATGCCTTATGTTATGTAAATGATTTATTCTAGGAAACTTCATTAGAGATTTACTCCTTTTTAAAAAAATTGTGTATCATGATTATGTATTTATACCATTATTATAATCTTCTTATTACTTGTAATTACAATTTTTTTCCCCCCGTGTTTATGCATACGAGGAATCTGATATTTCCCCCTATTATGTTTCCATCTACACATGTTTTTATGAAGGATATTAAATAAGATGAGCCATGAATGGTATCATCTATGAATAATGGTTATGGTAAATTTTGAAGATTGTTTATAAATAAACAAAACATTAATCAATTATCTAAAGACACTAATCCTGTATTGTTTTAACATAGAATTATTTTATTGAATAATCATCTAATAAGATGTACTATTTATATATGAAATGTTTTTATCCAAGAGCCTTCAAGGGATAGATATATTGGTACTCATTATTTATATTTTACTTTTGATAATTATTATCATAATGCCCCATATAATTACATTAAAAACAATAAATGATATGATGAATATTCCTTAAAATGTATTTTATTTCACTTAGTTCTCATCATGGCCACATTATTTTCCTTGAATAATCATTATATAAATTCATGATATCAATGTTCTCCCTACACGCACTTGAATCATTTCCATATTCATTGTAGAAAAGTTTCATCGTGAGCCCATTTATATATCAAAAAAAATTGATGTAAAATACTCTTCTTATAAAACACATTGTCATATGTGATTCCTTTTTGATTCTCCCACTTACCATCTTATAAATAACACCCAAGGGCCACTGATTATTTGAGTACCTTATTTTCCCATTTAGATCATAATTAGAAATATCATTATTACTTTTGGACTAAAAAAATAGGTTCTTTTATTGACATGACCTTAATAAATTATCGAATCAATTAATCACATTGTGAGGATTAATAAAAATCAAGAAGGAAATATAATGTTTTACTAGGTAATGTTGGAATTTTAACCTATATTAAATTAATCATCCATCTATTTTAGATCAAGGAATCATATATTCCATTTCATTCATATTATCATTTGAAGATACTCAACATAGAATAACCTCATTAAATAATCTCGTAATATTAAGGTCCTTTCTTATGAATTACATGTATTTTTATTAATATACTCCATTGGTAAAAATCTAATTAATTATGATAAATAATTAAAATAAATATCTACTATTATGAAGAATATTTCTTATTAAATATATTTTTTAAATTTGATATCATCAATTTAGGAACAACTGGATCAATTTTATCCCTTTATGATATAGATTATTTCCTTGTGAATTTATGATTCTATATAAGACATTGTAATTTTATATTATGCATCACAATTTAATTATAGTTATAATTCAAAGCCTAATTCAACTGTTTCTCAAAATGATTCAAAATTTTACACCCATGAAGTTTCATAAATCATTTGTAAAATTTTCCAATTAACCATTATCTCTATAGATTTCTTTCATATTATCAAATATTCTTCACCTAGACTTCATAAAAATATATTAAAAAGGAATCATGCTAAGTTCAATTAAAATAATTTTGGGAATGATTTTATAACCCTATAAATTTTGGTTATATTACTATAACTACAATATTATGTGAATGTTTTCGTCATAATTCCCATAAACAACTAATACCCTCTCTAATTTAAAAAATTACTCCATAGACATATAGTCCTTTATATTTTTATATAATTATGTTAATTAAATATATGAAATGATATTAAAAACACAATGAATTAATATAATTATTAATAATATTTTTTAAACAATTACATTGATAATAATTTAAACTAATTATTTAATATATTCATGAATCTATTATATCTCTATCCTCCAAGGAATTCGTTATTTCTTAGGTATTTTAAAATATTTTATGATAAAGGTGATCATAGAGTCCAATTATTGTTAATAATAATCATGGTAGAAAAAATAGTAATATGAACAATCATTTTATAAATATTATACATGACAAAGAGCCTGATGAATATTGATATCCACCTAATGAATGTCAAGTAAAATAGAAAAAACATGAGGAAAAACCCCTAATGAAAATTACACTCGCTAATATATTGTTTTCATAATGGACCATAAATAAGTCTATATTCTAATGGCTTGGTAAGATAATCATTCAATTCACATTTTATATTTATTTACATGACGACATTTATTCGAACCAATTTTACTTGAACATAATAATTCCATTTAAATTCTATTTCTATTTTGTAATGTCATGGTAAAATATTAATGCCAATTAAATTATATCATAATGACCAATCGGGCAAGGCTACATTGTAATGTCATAAAAATTTAATAATTCTATTTATTTTATTAGAATCAACCCAATTGAATGTATTCTGTATAATTTCATGGTAATATAATCATACTATTTAAATTATATTTTGATGAACCATATAAAAATTATACCTACTTATGTCTAAATAATTAACTAATTCATTATACAATGTACCATGATCAAACTATTAAAATTATACACACCAATACCATAATTAAATAGTCATTCTAACTAAATAATATTTATATTGCCAATTATAACAGAACTACTCACTAATGTCACAATAACATAATCAATAGTTTTATAATATACAAGGATTTCCCTTGTTAAAATTGTGCCAATAAATTTCATTGGTACAAGACCATTTCATTTACATTGATACTTCTTAGACAATGTAACATGTATATAGAATAGTTTCATTGTAACATAATCAATATATTTTCATTCTACCTTTATATCCCTTATAACAAGACTACCTATAAATTTTATTGTAACACAATAAGGTAATATAAATTTTGTATATAAAAAATTAAACTTTTATGATCAATGTACATTGTACAATGTTATTTGGAATCATTATATTAATTTGAAATTAATAATAACGTATTAAAAACATAGTGAATGTTCATTCCGTTCTAGGTGATTCATTTTACATGGCATCATATATGAATTCCCTCAGAAGTTACACTCTCATCCACCTAATTTAAATAAATTATCCCATTACAATTAATTCACTATATAATTTATTATAAAAGGTTTTGATAATTAGTAAAAAAAATTAACTAAAAAACACATTTTCATTATTTTAACATGCAATATTCCATATTAAATATGAAACTACTTATTGAGTCATAAAAATCACCCAATATTTCTCCATATAATAAACTCTTCTATATATATCATAATATTATGATCATCATAAGATAAAAAAATTGATAAATAAGAAATGTGTTATCTTATATGATCTGTAAGGGTAAACACAATCATTCAAAATAGATAATAATAAGATAAATTAATATGATTATATGTGTATAATGAGGAATCATATGAAACTTATCCCCCATAAAGTATGGATCAAAAATATTAGCGTGTTGATTGGATTTATATAATACATTAATAAAATATTTTTTGGTTACATTATTCAATAAAATTAATAAATAATATCAAAACAATGTAATGAGAAAAATCATAAAAGTATGGAACATCAATAAAATATATTATAAAAATTAGTAAAGGGAGTCATTATATTTGTTTTCCACACCATCAGTTTCCACTCTTATGAACGACTAATATGTCACACTTGAATACTTATATCATGATATATAAACTTCTAACCAATCAATTGGATTATGCTGTTGGACCCCTCCCATGATTCATCAATACTTATTAATTCCACATAAAAATCATTCAACTATCAAATCAAAAAACCAAATGAAATAAAATAGGTATCATAAATCGATCAAATGAAAATCATTCTCTTTATATACTATAAGGGACCCACATAAGGAATATGGGTTTCAATAAACACATAATAAATAACTCATGAAAATAATATGGGTTTATGACCCTTTTATATGGATTCATAAAAGGTAATAATCAATAATTTCATGAATAATCATATAATTGTAATCCCATGGAAAATATATGTGTATCCAATGAATTTAGGTAGCATTCGAGATAAATATAATTCAATAATGATGGTAAATAATATTATATATAAACTATCTAGTTAAATGATATATAAATAAAGAAAAAATACCCCTAATCATTATATTATTGGAATTCGGGTTAACACCATTCAATCAAAGGAATTTAAAATATATCATTTATGTGGTAAATAGATTGGTTGAAATAATAGAACATTATATTGTTCATATATATGGAAAAAAGGCAGTGATAGATCATTCCTAAAAATGAGTAGGTAATTAAAAAATCCATCTAGATAATGAAGGTATATATGAATAATATAAAAATATACTAGAAAAATCATAATATATATATATATATATATATATATATATATTTGTGTGTGCAAAAATTACATTTACAGAAAAATTACTTTTTGCGATTTTTAGTAAATTGTAATATTTAAATAAATATTTACATGAAATTTTTAAAATTATTTTCAAAAAATATATATATTTTTAATAAGATAATGAGAGGCATAATTTAAATTAGGAAAAAGTAAAACATAGAAGAAATGTTTTATATAAAATTTAAATTTTAGGAAAAAATATGTTCTCACATTGAAGAAAAACAAAAAAAATCATAAAATATATTTTTAACATAGTCGCAAAAAAATAACGTTAGGGTTCATTTACAAAATTATTTACCATATTTTTAATTTAAAAATTGATAAAATTTCAATTTTGATAAATTTAAATCAATAATATATTATTGAATTGCATACGGTTTGTCAAAATAAATATGGGGTGGTAAATAAAACATTTGATTTGAAAGGATAATTTTTTTTAAAACATTTTGAAATACCCTATTTGAAAACCCACATCCTAAAATAAGTAATAAATTTGAATTATAAAATGTAAAAAAAAGTTAATTATAACCATGAGGTAAAATTTAATTATGATTCCAAAAATAATGGAATCGATTGGATGAAACCAAAAAAATTGAAAAAAATAAGGGAACCCGCCATAAAGAGGATGAGATCTTTTCTCAACAAAAATAAACTATTTATATTGAAATTTTCTAAATGTATTATATTTGAAATGAAACGAATATTTCAACACAATATTATGATATTTTAATGTTAAAATTTTTATTATTGTGGAAGTGACCAATCATGGAAGAAATATGTTCTATAATAATCATTTCAACTAAACAAACAAACTTGATTTATCAAAAATCATTATGGTAATGGTTTTTTATGAATCAAAATAAAATGAGAGAGTTATAATATAATATTCATTAAAATATAATTATATTAAAAAAATTATAGTACTTGAGTGAAATTAGGTATTTAAAACACCATATAATAGATATGATGGTTTGAAATATGAAACAAGACTCACGTGGTTAAAAATAAAACTATAAAACCATTATAGATTTGAACAATTTTGAATTACAACCCAATAAGAAAATGAACTCTAAATAAAAAATGAAAATTAATAAATATAAACTAATAATGATAATGAAAAATAAAAATTGGGTGGTACATTCACCATTAAAAAAATCACGGGTGATAATATAAATATGTATCGCAAACTTCAAATTTGAGGCAAAGAACATATACCTCAATTTATAATTAGGTAAAATCTTATCATGAATCCTTTATAAGAAAAATAAATATCATAACAAAAAAAATTTGTACATTTTTAATATCAATAAATTTTTTTGAAATAATTTATATTTATTATCTACATTTATATCACTTAGTTAGTATATACATTTCAAATCGCGTTTGATAAATCCTTATCTTTTTGAACTACATTGTAATAGTGGTATGGTTTATTATTATTTTACCAAGACTCATTGTTAATATTAAATATTACTTATTATAAATAATTATTAATTAATATTTTACATATTTTAAATTCATTATATTGTGTTTTTGTTTATGATCATTAATAAGGAATTAGAAATTAACATGTTTTGATGAATCCTATAGAATGATGTCGGTTTCCTTAAATATTTTGTTAAATTTTTATATTTACATGTTAGAACCAAAAATAATTATTATTTTCGTATATATATATATAAGTATGTATGTATATCATATGTTTTAGTAAATTAAATTTCCATATTATTACATAGTATAAATTGTTATCATTTTTTAAGTACATTATAAACCAACCAAAACATGAACAGACCCTAGATAATGGATGATTACAAAATGGTTTTTCTATACTTAAATTATACCAAATCCAAAATGATCTTATTTAGTATTTATTAGTTTGATATATTTTATTTTTAAATAAATATTTTGTAAATATAAGCTATATGGATTTTTTTAATTGTACGAAGAAATAATTTTTTCTCTAAGAATACCCTTCCAAACTATTGAATTAACCACAGTTATTTACTGCTCGTGTTATTGATAGGTTATACAATTTAAATTTTTATAATGATAATAACTAAATTAAAATATTATTTATCAATTAAAACCACTCTCATTAACCTCCATATAATCTGGTGATAAAGGAAATCTGGGAATATAATCATTCCATAGAAGTGGCAATCTACACTTACAAATGGATATTGATTTGGTTTTCTATAAAATAGGGATTAGTATTAATATTAATTTAATTTGGGAATATAAAATATTTTATTAATATTAAAATTATATATTAAATTCAATATAAGCATCATTCTTATAATGGGGTGATAGAAAAATAATTTGCATTGTGTTGTCTGTGTAGTAATCCAGACAACACATGAATGACTAATTTTTTTTCCTTAATATAAAAGGGATAGAAAGTTAATGTTTATAAATTCAATATACTAAAACAAAATTAGAATAATTATATATATTTTTTCATTTAATCACTGGTTAATTTAATTTCAGAAAAATTAACTGATCATAATGTAATATAAATTAGTATGAGATACTGAAAATTAATGCTTCCCTACATTGAATATCTTCATTTAAAAGGATCTTCAGATGATTAGGGATTATATTTTTATATAAAAAAATAGTGAATCTAGATATAAATATTAAGGATTTTATAGGGTAGATTTTTAGCAAATATATGATAGTTTTGGTGTTAGGGGATGTGAATAGAGGAGTGGACCTTTTATATAGGAAAAGGGAAGACTTTTTCATAAATATTCAAACCATTAATGTAATACAAAGTCACTATTAAATAATGTAGATAACAATAATAAATATTTTAGTGGGAAAAATTGAGGTTTAGAAAGTACTCAAACACCCATTCCCACACAATTTTTAATAATGTATTATGTAGTTCCCTCTTGGAAAAACACTATTTACACCCTTTTATTTTTACTGAGTATGTAGTCTTTAAAAAGATATTTATCATTTATGAGTTATAATATATTGGACTATATAAAATAATTTCCGATTAATGATTCCAAATATTAAATATTTTTTATTATATTAATTTTGAAAAATATTACACAAATAATTTTCGAATTACTTACAAAATTGTAAATTTTTATGAAAATTGAAGAAATATATCTTATATTCCTAAATTGAATATATGGATTTTAAAATAAAAAAATGATACTGAGAAACATGATGTATCTTATTGATTAATATTTTCTTATTATAATGTGGTTTCTTGAATTTATAATTCATTATTAAAAACAACTAATTTCCTAAAATCCATATTATTTCTTAATATATTATTTTTCACCATTCACCTGATAATAAATATTTTTAGAAAAATCCAAATACTTATTCAGAGAAAAATATAGAAATTATATATCAATAAATGAGATAATTTTTTTAAAATTTAAAATGTAAAATTTTTTAATTAAATTTAATGTTTAAATAGTGTATATAAAGAAAATCATCTATAAAATGATATTTCTAATCACCGTATGTTTTTATTCTTATTCCATATAAATTTAAAATTAATATTAGGATTAAATATTAGTTTATAGATGTAAATATTATATATTATAGTAAAACTCTAACTATGATCATTTCAATTTTTTAATATAATATACTACAACCGTTGTTTTTAAAGAGTTATTCAAATGAAATTAATTAAAATATACTAATATAAAGTTATCTTAATTGATAATTATATTTTTATATACTAATTATAACATAATTAAATAATATTAATATTCCATGATTCATTTTAGTCAGGTGTTTCTTTCATTCTGTATGCCATATGACACGAGATATAGAAGATAATATTAATTTAAAGAGTCTAAAATCTCAAAACAAAACATTCGACCCCCTTTACCTAAATTTCATATTTGAATATTTTATTATTATTCATTCATCAAATAATGTGAGGATAATAATACAATATCATTCATTTGGAATAGAATTTATAATGTGAAATCTACCGTTCACTCTTAATCTATATAAAGATACTTATCATTCCTCAACATACATTTATCATTCAAACAATCATATTCACTAGTCTATATATACACTAACCATATATTATATCTTATATAACATTACCAAAACTATTTTAATATGTAAGACATTAAACCATATAAAAATAATATATTCACACAAAAATTAAATCTTATCTTCGACAACTTGATTAAAATTTTAGACAATACTCTATATATATCATGATCTCAAGGATTTAATAAACCTCAGAAAACATAATATGGATCCCATTATAAAAAAATAAATTATCAATTCCAGTGCTATCAATACTAACTAAAATGTTTTATTAAATAAAAATTACCCATTAATTACCTCAACATCAATAATAGGTTAAACATATGAGTTACCCATTACGTAATCTGGTGTTCTCGAATAGTTATCCGCCCAAAATAAAATACTTTCATAAAATCACTCTTCAATCATATCGATACCATTTAATTTATGTTTTCATAACATTAAAGATAAGATAATAAAGATCAATACATCTATGTTTCACTTAATCCTCATTGCATTGATAATATACACGAATATCATCAATAAATTTCATTCAATAATCAAAATAGAGAGAGTGTTGAGGATTAATTTATATTAATATATCAACTGCAGTACCGTATTTGAGACAAGGAAACTCATATTTTCTCATTATAACAAGCATATTATAAATGTATAAACCATTTTTGCATGGTCCCTTATTAAATAATTAGACATTGAGGTTTCTAGATATATTCCTTTCTTAGTGTAATATAATTTTCAATT
Source organism: Viscum album (assembly GCA_963277665.1). NCBI lineage: Eukaryota > Viridiplantae > Streptophyta > Magnoliopsida > Santalales > Viscaceae > Viscum > Viscum album. The sequence goes on from OY728165.1 coordinate 2,081,721,235, forward strand.
TTGTCAAAAATAATAAATCCAATATAACTATGATATTATCCTATTGAAATTATATTAAACACTAAATTAATTTTAATGATTAATCTAAATACACATTCTCTAATGAGACGGTTATTTCCACCTATAGTACATTCATTTTTACTATGTCACCCTTATTTAATTTTATAACTCTCGTGGTTCTACACATCTTACTCAATGTTATATTCTCTCATTATTCATAACCTAATAGATTAATGTAATTCTAAAATAAACCATTCATAATGATTTATAAATAGAATGTGATTGACCAAAACATATCTCACGGGTGGGTCTTGATATGTGTTTGGCCAAGTGAAACTCATCATTGGGAAAATTAAATTTTAGTTAAATCTCAATAATTCTTTTCTTGCATTAATATCAATATGGGTATCTATTACCATACTACATCCACATTCCTATATCAGGAAAATGATTTAATTTCTAATAGAACCCATGACAGATACTTTTTTACTGAATCTTGGTGATTTTATCCATTACATTGACTTATCCATTATACTTATCATCATATTATTCATATAAATTCAATTACCCTAATCTATAAAATATTCATTACATTATCAAAAAACCTAAAGTGTTATCAATAACATAGAAATTATGATCTATCATAAATTATAAAACATTAATAAATTTTATTGATATTAAATTATCATCAACTGATACATCTTAATCTCCCATGCTATCCTAATTGTACTCTGATTCCAATATTAAATACCTATTGATGTGAACATGTCATTCTTGTAGTATAAATAAAATATTTCATTTCAATAAAATCCTAAAACCATTTTGTTTTAGAATATTAATGTTAATAAAAAATTATTGATCAAAACTAAATGATCATTATATCAATTAGACATTTCCATATTCTATATGAAACTACTTTATTGACATTTAATATTCAACATCTCCCATGAATTATTCATATAATAATATCATCTTTATATTTCATTGTTTCCCTATCATTATATCCTTTGAAAAGGAAACAAATGAACGTGGTGTGTTTAGATACTCAATGAGGGTAAATATAGGAATTGAAACTCAAATATCATAAGTTATATTATGATCATAATATGTGTATAATGAATATACATATGCAACATATACGCAATTAATAATGTATCATAAATCATTTAATAAGACTTGTACTAACCTAATACATGGACCAAAATTTTGTGGATCCTCTGCCAATAATCACGATCTATGAAAGCATAACATTTGATGATAAATAGTGTAAAACGATTTTACACCATATTATTATAAAATAAAAAATATTATACAGAAACATTACATTTATTATCCACACCATTATTTACCATGGTCATAAGAACCAAAAATATACAAATTAATACATAACTGAAGTGATAAATCTTTTATCCAATGCATTTGAATGTGATATAGAACCCCACCCATCATTCATCCATACATATTAGTTCCACCTGAATATATCTCACTTATAAAATCAGCATCAACCTTTAGAAATAAAATTATTTTCATAAATTTTAGAAATTAAAATAAATTTATAATTATACCAACAGAACCCTAGGACAGAAAATGGGATTCATTTGAAAAAACATAAAGAACCCTTGAAAATTAACTAGGTTTTTTATACATTTCATGTGGATACATATAATGAAATAAATAATAAATATGTTAATAAAAAATTATAAACCCCTGGAAAATATATTTTTATTCAGACACATCATGTGACATTTTAGGGAAACAAAATTTAGTCATGAAACTAATGAATATTGTATTTACACCATATAAATAAATGTGAGCCAGTTAGGAAAATAATTAATCAATCAATTTATTAATGAAATATAAATGAATACACATCAATAAAATTAATAAATAATAGTGTTATCATACAGTAATTACATTTGGATAAAAGTTAGGATTATAAATAGTGGTTGAATAGTACAGACGAAGGCGAGGATAGATCACTCACAGAAAAGATATTAGAGTGACATAATCTCTCTAGCTAAAGATGATAAACAGTATAAATTTAACAATATATTTTATGGACTGTAATTTATATCCATTGGGAGTGACTTATTTGGGAAACCAAATACAGTGTGGAATTTTTATAAAAATACAATTCGAAATAATAAATTTCATTGATCAATTGTAAAAATTATTAAATGAAATATTTTATAAAATAATAAGAAAAATAATTGTATTTTGAAAATTGATATATAGCTATAATGATTCAAAAAAAAAAATTAAACTTTTGATAGAAATATGTTTCTATAATAAATATAAACAAAAAATTGATTTTTATGTCATTTTCAACGTTATCGCCAAAAATGGTCTTACATGCCCTTTCAAAAGTCATTTTTGAAAATGAATGTTAAACACATTGAAAATTGATTCCGTCTAAAAAAGAAAATAAATAGTTCCTCTAATTACATAATGGTCATTAATAGAAACATGGGGATGATGATAAAACATTTTATTTGAAATAATGAAAATTTTCTATAAAATTTTTTAAACACCCCTGTCGAAAAACAGCTTCATAAAAATATGAAAATCAATATTTTAGACTATTATAATTGAGACAATGAGTTTAAATAATAAGGAACATAATTATGTTAATATTTATAAAAGTGAACGTTTTGGGGAATGAAATATATGCACCCGAAGGTAAATATTCATTTTAAATGATGGTAATTATTCTCAATAATGATATACATTTGATATTGAAATTATATCAAGGTAAAAGATTTAAAAAATAGGTCATTTTCAAACATTTAATAAGATAATGTACAATTTTGTAAAATCTAGGTACATAAGAGACCAATATTTGATGAAATATGTTCAGGAAGAGTAGTTTTAACTCAATAAAGGGATTTGAGATAACAAAAACTCTTTAATGTAATTGAAATTAGTAATGAAAAGAACATGAGAGAGTTACCCTGAAATAGTCATTAACATTTAATTAGATAAAAAATATTAATATTACTATAGTGAAATAGGTTACATATTATTTAATATAAACTAATTTTGGGCCCTCAATATCAAATATGTATCATGGAGAATAAATTGTGGCAATAAAACTATTGAAACTAAAGGTAGTGTTTGAGTCAATTCTCTATGAGAGAAATAAAATAGAATAGAGCCCTTAAAATTATTAAATTTATGGAAATAATAATATAATATGATAATCGTCAACTATTTTCACCGAATAAAAATTAAATATCATATATAATATAAAACTTTCTTTAAGAATTCAAATATAATATAGATAGCACTTACCTCAATTCTTACATTGATGAAATGGGCTCTATCCTCCTATATAAAAACACAATGATCTTAATCAACCATTTTACAATCATTTTCAAATCTATAACCATATATATTCATTCTATAATATTTATTTCTTAGTTATTAACTAAATTTGATATTACTTATTATTAAAATTAACTATTGTAAACTAGTTTGTAATAGTTTTAGAGTTCTTCATTATTATCCCAGAGTTATATTCATTAGAGTATCCTTCCCATGTCTCCCACATTTCAACCATCATGACCCAATAATTTCCATTGGGTCATCATTCTACCTTATCCATCAATAGACAAAGAAGTTTATTGAATTGTGATGACTCTGATTCCATTAATAATTTGGATGTGTATGACACCTTCTTAAGGACCGAGTTCCATATTAATCCACAAAATGGATGTCCCTGTAAATAATACATGCATCCATGTATTGTGATTCTAACTAATTGATATCAATTTTTTCTCAGAAGAAGCATTTTTCATCTAGACCATGGGAGTTTCAATCTTCATATCATTTGCATCATGAATCTCCTCCATCCCAAAATGTCACTATGAAAGCCCCGATGAGTAGCATGATATTGACTCCCTCAATGTAAGTACATCTAACTTGGATCCATTATAAAAGTTTTTAGTGAACTATAATTACTATGATTCATTCCATATGTAGTATATGATTGATTTCACCTCGAGACTCATGAACAAAAACATGGTCTCTAACATCCCACATATATATCTTTTTTACTAGCTATGCATCTACAACATATATGCATCCAACCATCAGGGTATATAGATGAATAGAATAAAATAAAAACATAGTTATTCACTATTGGATTCTACTTCATTAATAAATGATATTAATCATTTTGTCATTTTATTCGGGTAATCAAGAATGTATTAGGATTTGGAATAGATTCACGAATATATATCATGTCTATAAGCGAGTCATAGAGAATGGAGGAATCCCCCCTAAAAGGGTGTGATGAGACTGACCTCCCATCGTCTTGACCAATGTGACCTCCTATCCAATAACCGAAATAATCACATATATTTGGAATGTATTTTTTATACCCAGTTATGGATATTGGAACATTTGTGAGTTTATGTTAATAATATTTGATGAATTCACCCCCATTTCTTTCCAAACAAAAGATGTCCAACCCGGTGAAAACTCATTTACCCATAGCATATATCTCACATATAATATGAAATACTATGTAGTAATCAACAAATCATATTATACATTTCATGACGGTTCCCCAATAAGTTCATCATTGTCATTTCAGTGGAAACAAAAATAGTGAACCTGACGTAAATATCTAAAATAACTAAATGACTTGTTGGATATGCATTGGGAAATTTTATTTTCATGATCTACCTAAAAAAAATGGTGAACCCAACATGAATATCTCATAAAAAATATTTGTTAGTTTTTGGTTACTCCATTTTGAATACAAAGTATACAAAAATAATCATGGTGAACTTGAAGTGAATATCTCAATTAAATAAATTATTGGTTTACCATGCATCAGACTGTGTTGTTTCAATATCATACTCAATAATGGAAAAAATGAAATGAGTTTAATGAATGATCATTAGTAAATGAGGTTTTTATGAAATATGGTCATCCTTGCTTTCATATGTCCATGCATGAATATTATTTGGAAATGGAATAAAAGAAAAAAAAAATTACTCATGGATATCAAATTTTGAACATATCATGCCTTCTATGATACATAGATTGACGACACTATTTCTTGTTTTATCTGAGACTACAGATCTTTTTCACTCAAATAGAACTCGGATCCTACATGTATCTATCCATTTAATGTTCTAGAAAAATAGATACAACTACTACCCCTATGGGACTCATTATAATCTCTCCCACACAACCAATTCGGTGAAAATTAGAAAATGAAATGTTATATGAGTACCATCAGCATTGTATGATCCTAACCCTTCAGGTTTCCCCTTAGGGCCAGTAGAAATTAAATCTGGGGACTCTACCTAATCCATGGAATGGTGCATTAAAGCTAGTTTCACTCATCATCTTATCCAACCGCTTCCTTATATTATACCCGTAGAGTCAAATAAATACCTTCAATATTTGATGAAGATGGAATAGTTATAAAACTACAACTCCATTCTAGTTCAAGGACCATTGAGTAGGGATAGTATCAACTGGTATTTCCATCTCTATCTCACTAAAACCCTTAAACCACTACTAATTTTACTACCAGAAACACTACCACCTATTCTACTCATGCATTAGAATCCAGGAAGACACATCATGTGATAAAGTATCTAGATAATTGTGAGTTCCATCATATTACCACTCCCGAAGATGATGTATAACAGTATTTTTTACGCAGTAACCATCATAAGTAAATATATATTTTATCACTCAGAAAAAAGTCTTCAGTAATATTTATACAAAAAGCATGGGGTTGTAAAATATACATACCCCCACATAAGAAGCCCACCCGAATATTTCATTGGCACATATATGATAGATGTGGGATCATATATCTTCTTCAATCGATAATATCTTACGATATATTGTAGAGATAGAAAATGTTCCAGATTATATTCTTTTACTCACATTACTAAAATTTCATTACTTCTTAGCAATAAATTAATTAATCTTCCATAATATTATTGAATGGGTACAAATATAGGAAAAAATATACATTCATATCCTTACAAGTTGATATCTCATCACTCCGATCATTATAAACATGTTTTTTCTCCAGAGAATGTTTATAATTTTTTACCGATTAATGATGATTATCGAAATATTTGTGTACACCACAAGGCATTGGACCAGGATCATATTCTCATTCCAACCAGGGTTGACCATGTGATATTAGAACATGGCTTAGTGTAGGGTCATTTATATGTCGAAAATTCCTCGAGACATATTCTCAAGGCCTAGGATTAGACTAAAATTACCATTCTAGCGGTGGTTCATCATGTTAGAGTGACACATACCTCAAGAAATATTGAAATGGATCATTTATAATATGTTCCCTGATCACTATTAAATTAATCTCCAATGGTTGAAATATAGGGATAATATACGGTGGATGTCAAGAATGACCGATCTCCTATAACGACCCAGTAGATGAAAAAAAGGATATAAATATGGTTGTGATGAAACAACATAACATTAATCATAATAGTATGCCAATCCTTACCACATACCCAGTGATGGTATCTCCTTGTTCTTTAATGATATTTTTTAGCTTACCCCAAACAGCCTTTTGATGAACCAAATATGAAAAAAAGAATGTCCCTTGATGCATTCTAACATCACATGAAGGTATCAAATGATGTTCACGACTTCTATATGTTAGTATTTGAATGTGATACTCAGAGTGGTGATTTCAAGTGAAACCCCCTCGTGAAATACATCTAATTAGTGCATGATTACCTAGATCTCATCCTTAGAGTTTATCATTTTCTCGACCAACCACTATCAATATTTGATAAGAAATAATAACACTGGTGCGGCTCGACCAATTTGTACTACACTCATTGTAGCTAAATCGGTTGGTGCTCCTATCCGTAAGGAAAAATTCCATATTTCTTTGTGAGGTGTTTCTGATGAAGGCGGTACTACTGAATCCAATTTCTTGTTATGAATAATATTTTCCTTAGCAACTAGTTATACTTGAGAAGCATCACTTATCGGTTTGGATAACTTTCCACTATGGAATTATCTGATACAATCCTTAACATAATTTTTGATAAATTAATTTTTATGCTATATGGTGGAAGGTTTATCTCAAATAGTGTATTATCTATAGTGGAAATCATCCAAAATTGGATAGTAAACATTGTATTCTTCTCATATCATATATAAATCAAGCTACTACATCTCAAAATGACCTGTAGGATCTAACCTCTATACTAGAAATGTTAATACCATTATTAAAGGAGAAACCTATCTATACTGTTTGGATGTATTACCGTGGGACATGAAGTTATGTTGGATCTATCCTCATGGTTAGCCTCACTATTATCAACCATATCACTGATTAGAACTATCCTATAGTGTTTGAAGGAGAAATTGTCCTAATAGCTCATAAAATCCCTAACACTCTAATTCGTTAGTGTAAGTAGTTTTACCCCACTGATACACAATAGGTATGGTCTAAAAAGATAATTGGATATTCCCTATATGTTGATCTTTTTATATCCACTTAGATGATACCCTATAGAACCACATAATACTTGAAAGGGGTCTGCAATCTTTCGAGGGTCATTTCCCTTGTCCACAAGGAGAAAAAGGAAATAAATTTATATAGCATAGGGATAGAAATCTAGATTTTCTCCTCCTACCATGGGGGTCACCATCATTAATGTCGAAACTCATACTCTAGGTTTTTTCTTTTTTCGGAAGTAAGTAACCACTCTGGTAGATTTAGAGGAACTCATCACATTAGATACCATGGTCAATAAAAGAATCAACTTCCCATCCACATTATTTAATCATACCTTCTTCAATCATAGGTCAATAATCACCCAATTCACTATAATAATCCTTCATTTGACATGGATTTAATATCATATCTTTTAGATCATAGTGGGCCTTCTTAATTATGTATCATTCCCACAATTTGAATGGCATATCATCTCAATTATGCCGATCCATCATGAAGGCATTCTAAGTAACATTGATCAGTTATAGTGTGAGAGGAGGATTCCTCATTACATCATAGCAAGTTGACTATGGGGGGTCATCATAAATACCACCCAATATGGTTTCAACACAAATATAATCAACATCCCATAGGGTGATACCAATCATACCATGTATTTGGTGGATTGTGTTCGTGTTTGGACACCTATGACTAAACAGGTCTAACCTCAAACCCTTGTTACAATAGGTGAACATATGTTATATATAGATATCCTAAGACATATATTTTTCATTAAAATCATATTTCAATTAAACATAAATGTATTTCACTAAGAAGGGCCATCCTCAGTACATTTTGTAGCTTTTACCTAATCTGACGTCCCAATTAGGAACCCAACCAGGCATATGGTTGGATGAAGAATTCAACATTATTGTGAATTACATATTAAAATATAAATTTTGGATTTTTTTGTTATTATAAATGTATGTGGTCATGTATATTAGTATATTCTAGTTTTCAAGATCTATCTCAGTGACAAAATATCCTGCTTGAGAGATGTTCATCAATAATGTGTTGGGTTCCTTGTGAACGCATGAAGAGGGTATTCATAATTACAACAGCGAAGAAATGGGAGCTTCATTTGTAATAACAAACCTACAAAGGTGTATAAAATTTGAAATGAGATAGTCCACTAGTTTAACTTCCATCATCTATAACAAACAATGCTAAAATGACTCAAAAATATGGTGGTAGATGTTGGGAAAGATGGGTAAAGTGACGAACATGCAAACAATTGAAAAGAGAATACGCAACGGAAATAAATCATTCCCCCAAAATAAAAGAGGACGTGAAGTGACAAAATTAAGTGTAGAAAAATAAATTTGACACCAGAAATTTTTACGTGGAAAACCTGAAAGGGAAAAACCACAGGACCTGGTCCAGAATGAGGGATTCACTAAAATCAAGAGGTAAAAGGTAGAGACTCCAAAAAATGGAAGGGATCTACAAATTAATACTCAAGAATAAAAGTATGGATAAAAATATGGAGAGTAGTAACGATGATCATCGATGAAATGTGATCACCAAATGGTATTTTCTCTTATTGTGGTTGATGTCGGTGATGTTAAAATGCCTTGCCTCTTTCTCCTTATATAGGAAAAGAATCAGCGTCAAATAATGTTTCCACGCCAAAAAAGTGTCGTCGCATGAATTAATTCATGCGGTATTGGCCCGCATTAAAAACACCACATTAACAGAAGAACCCACATGGGAACCATTTGAGGTGGTGTTACACGGTGCACCAACAAGGAAGGCGCCCAACAAACTCCCCGTCCGACTCAATTGGAGATCACCGCCAACCCTACAATCTGTCGGCATGTCTCGAATTTTCCTCTGTGTAAAATATTGGTCAACATGTCTGACCTGTTGTCATCAGTGTGGATCTTCTCAATCTCTACATATCTTGAATCATGGACGTTGCAAATCAATTGATATCGAACATCGATATGCTTTGACCCGCCATGAAAAGTGGAATTCTTTCCCAAACAAATAGCACTCTTACTATAAGAAATAAAACATACAAGTCTTAATTTAAACTGAGATCTCTAATAATAGTTTGCATCCACAACAATTCATTACTTGCCTCAGTAGATGCAATAAACTCTGACTCTATGGTAGATAAAGAAACACATCTCTGCAATCTAGACTACCATGATACAACTCCACATACAAAAGTGATCAAATAGCCTGATGTAGACTTCCAAAAATCTATATATCCTACCATATCTGAATATGTAAATCCACAAATCATAGGTTCCCATTTTCCAAAACACAACCTCATATCATAAGTACGACAAAGATAATGAAAAATGTACTTTACTATTCTCCAATGCTCTCTACCTAGATTTGATAAAAAAAGAACTGACCACACCAACTACAAGAGCTATATCTGGTCTAGTTCATACCATTTCATACATAAAATGGCCAATGGAAGATGAATAAAATATGTGTTGCATCTCCTATATCTCTTCATCAATAGAAGGTGACTGACTAGTACTGAGCATAAAATTTAATGCAAGAGGAGTAGTAACCAGTTTTTCTCTATCCATAGAAAATATATGAAGAACCTTCTCAATGTATCTCTCCTGGGATAACCACAATTTCATTGCCTTCCTATCATGGGAGATCTTCATTCCAAGAATATTTCGTGCTGGACCCAAGTCTTTCATCGCAAAAGACTGACAAAGATCCATCTTCAATATGTCAATTCTAGAAGTATCATTGCCAACAATGAGCATATAATCAACATAAAGAAATAGTATAAGAAAATAAACATCATAAAATCTCTGAACAAAAACAAAATGATCAAAATATGTCTTCCTGAAAACCTGATGAATAATGACAGATTCAAACTTCTTATACCACTGCCTCGGAGCAAGCTTCAAACCGTACAAACTCTTTTTCAACCTGCAAACAAAATTTTCTTTACATGTTTCAACAAAAAACCTCTAGTTTCTCCATATAAATCTCCTACCCCAAATCACAATGGATGAATGCTATCTTCACATCCATATGTCCAATGTGAAGATCCAAACTAGTAGCCAAACCCAGAATAACACGAATGGAAGACATTTTGAAAACAACTGAGAAAATATCATCAAAATCAATACCTTTCTTCTGACGGAATCCATGGAAAACTAACCATGCCTTGTATCATGGAACTGAAATGGACTCTTCATTCTTAATCTGAAAAATCCACGAATTTTGAAAAGCTCTCTTCCCTATCAGTACCATCACCAGCTCAAAAGTGTGGTTGTCATGCAATGATGTCATCTCGTCTATAGAGACCCGTAAAATTCAAGGAAAATTTTTTTTCTTAATTTTATTGGAAATTTTACAAGAACGCGGTTTCTGACAGCACCTGATTCCGAGGCCAGGTGTGGCCGGAATCATTTTCTAAAGTTTAGCTCAAGTACGTTTAGTGAACGAATGAGCGGGGTTTTCTAACTTTTGAACCGGTGCTCAGAATAGAATTCTAAGGGCACTGATGGTATCGTAGCGCCGGTATTTTCATAAAAACGCCTTTTCTGGAGTTGCGTTTTCTCATGTGTGGTTTTTAATTTTTGGGGTTAACTTAAGAAATGAAATAAAGTGGTGCAACAACTTTATTTTCTTTCAATTAAAGCCACTTATGCCAAGTTATGTGGATAGGGTGGAACCAAAAATATCCTACCCACTTGGTAGGATATTTGTGAGGTGGGGCCCACATGATCCCCACAGATTCATCCCTCCTATGTAATGCAACCAAAACCCCCTCTTTAATGAAAGTCAACCGTGTGCTTTTTTCTGGTTAAGAAACACCCCCATTAAATTAGGTAGTTAAATTGTTACAATAAATTCTTCGAATTAATTGTTCATTTCTTATCTTCTGATTTTCAAATTCATAAGTTGATAAAAAAATAAGATGAGGACTTATTTTATTATTTTTGGGGGTTTGTGTTGTGTGAATCCTTTGAGGGAACAAAGTGAGTATTCTTCGTTCTTCGACGAAGAATGCGAAGAATGCTCTACCACCAACGAAGAATGCTAACCTTTGACGGTGAGAGATGCCTTCTTCGGAGATCACCCAATGCCAATGGTGAACCTCTTCCTCCACGAAGATCCTCTTCTTCCGCGACAAACCTCTTCTTCCGCGACGTTTAATTTCGTGATGAATGCTCATTCTACGATAGCTTTGATGTAGGGGTTTTATGCGTTTCTATTTTCTTCCGTCATTTTCCCCCTTTCAGCTGAACTGCCAGTTATCGCATTAACGGGAGGAGGTTGGACCGCACGAACATGTCCGACACTCCTCACCTTTTTTGTTGTGGATTTTTGATGTGGTGAACAAGGAAACGCAGTGCCGAAGCACCGCACAGAAATTGTAAAAGGGAGAGTGGAGAAACATGGTGCAACCGCACTGTCCCGTGGGAAGCAACAAATCAACGGTGCCATCTTGCCGTGCTGTATTAGATGAACGAAGGACACAGAACCATTGCGCCGTGCCAGAGGACCTCAGAAGCACCGCGGCCGGAACGGGTCCATGGTGGAGGGGCGTGGTGCCATCGTGCTGCGCCGGACAGACGAAGGTCGCGGCCGGTTCTGGGCCACGACGGGGCAGGGGAACTGGCGGCCATGTTCCGTGCCACCGGCATCAGAGCGAGGGGACTGGCCGGTTCGAGGAGAGTGCCAGGGGTCGTAAACCCCGGCCAGCCAGGTGAGCATCCCCATTAATGGGCTGCGGTTTACTTCACATGGGGGAAGCCCCCCCCCCCCCGACTTGAAACGGTTCATCCATTCGGCCGAACCCCTGGCGGCCCACCAGCGCGCCGTGCACCGGGCGGCTGCCCCGGCCGGTCTGCCGAACTGGACCGCCAGGCTGGCCCACGCCCAGGCCGGGCCGGCCCGCGCCGTGCCCAAGCGTGCCGGACTCAGACCTGTTTTGGGTCAACCCGGTTCGGGCCGACTCTGGGGGAATCGGGCCGGGACGGACCGGGCCCGAACCCCCTATTACCGAACCATTTTCGGTCTGTCACCCATAACATGAGCTACGTGCCTCTGATCGACGAAATTTCAGTTGCGATGCGATCCTTGGATCGAGACGGGCGTTTCGGTATATCGCACTCAAGGTTTCGGAATACTTTGGGTTCATCCGGTTTGGTTCGTACACGATTCCAACCGGGCCCTCGGAGCAGAAATGCTCAAAACATAAGCTCCGGACGTCTGATTGATGTTCCGTAGACTATGATGGATTCCTCTAAGTGAGAAAGATCTTTTGTCTTACTCTGCCCGAGGTTTGGACGCAGGTGGAGTATGGTTGGGTTGGTTTTGATATAAAACCCAACTGGGACCCTTGGACGAAAAAGCCAATAACTCTCAGACCGGGCATCTGTTTGACGCGCCGTCTGTGGCATTGAGTTCCTGTTGACGATACGGAACTTTTGGATACATAAACTCTGGACTATGTGTCTGTTGATGTATCAGCCTCTCGTCTCATGGAGCGGACCCTCCCGAACGAGGTTGCTGTGTGTGGAAACCCTAGAGCTAGCTGCGACTGTGACTACGACGACGACTTTACAGATATCCTTAGTGGATTCGACGACGACGACCACATCACTCAGTGATCCTACGTGGATCAGTGCTACAGATCCTATGTGGGTCCGATCCTGTGTGGGTCAGCGCTCAGTGGTCCTGTGTGGGCCAGCGCCTACAGATCCTGTGTGGGTCCGATCCCGTGTAGGTCATTGCGGGGGATAGTTACCTATCAATCCTGTGTGGGTCAGATCTTTTGTGGGTCATTGCGGGGGTTAGTACCTTTCGATCATTTGTGGGTCCGACGGCTTAGATGAATCTGTGGATATATCTGATCATCTCTATCATCTTACGAAGAATTTTACCTGTGTGAGATGAATCCTGTTTTTCTTTCCTATGTGGATTATGTTGTTCTATCCTCTGTGGATTTACGTTTTTCTTTCTTGTGTGGACTGGGATGTACTTGGGCTCAGATGTTGGAGCTGAACGAGAATTTATGACTTAGGTATATGTATGGGAATATACCTAAGCAGAGTCGAATGTTACTTCGTGATTGTATCATTTTTTTGTGGATTATACTTTGTGGATTCTGGGAGACCATTGGGGGTCTCTGGGTCCGTACTGAGTAGCTTATACTCACCTCTACATGGGATATGCCCGCACTACGAAGTGTTGGTTGCATACAACGGACATCGCTGATCATGGTTGATGCTTTCAGAGCAGGACGGTACTTGGAGGTGGTCCACTGGACGGGACGTTCTCAGAGTGGACGACTGGACCCGAGGAGCTATGGAGGCTATCTGTAGTCACCCTTCAAGTGGGATTTCCAGTGGACAGCTTGACGTTGCGGCTTTACTTTTCAGTTATTGTTTTTTCCTTCCAGTTTTAATTTACGTTTAGTTTGATTTTGTATAATGGCCCACTTACTTTTCCACACTTACTGTTGTACTCAGTTTTTACTCAATTTTTACTTCTACTGCTTTCTTTCTCTTTGGTGTTTGTTTACTTTACAAACGCAATGGCTTCCCTTTTTACCAGGAATTACGCCTTGGTGCTAGTCACCAGCCCCTGGCCTATGTAAGGCGGGCTTGGGGTAGTCACAGCACGAGCCCCGTGGACGGCTCATGACAAATTGGTATCAGAGGAGTGCGGTTCTACCATATAACTTGGGACTATGATCTTTTTCTATGTGAAGAAATAGTGTTAAGCGTATTGGCTGTGGTTATCAGTCCAGGGAGTCTAGTGTTGGTGCGGTGGCCGACATATCCGTACACCAGGTCCCTGACTTCTGATTTCCGACTTAATGTACGAAAACATTTATTTCATGTGTGTTTCAGGTTTTCTTTGTGATTACGTTGTGTCAGCTCACCAGGTATACTGTTTGACCATGGCGCACCTATTTCATTTCGGGATGGCCCTTTGACGGCAGCCAGCTAGGGTTCTGAGAGTTGTGCGTGACGACAGCCCACCGAGCGACGAGGCCTCTTTATAGGGCCCTTTGGCAGCTGAGGCACCGGAAGTACCTTTACCCACCGAGCCACTGATGCTTCCAGCCCCAGCCACTGACGATGCACATCGCCTTAGTGCACTGCACGAGTTTCAGTGCCAGCGACCGCCTAGGTTCCGTAGGGAGATGAACCCCCAGGCATCCAAGGACTGGCTGGAGGTAGTCGTATGATATTTCAGGTTTGTGAGAACACCAGCATACCTCATGGTGATCCTCGCAGCAACCATACTGCATGCGGCAGCGTGCCGATGGTGAAGATTGATGCTACAGGTTCACTATGAGACATCTCTTCTCTAGATGGACATTGATATCTTCTTTCGCTCGGAGTTCGTCACAGCCACCCTCCGTGCGGTGCGCATCAAGGAGCTTCTACAGCTGCGGAAGGGTAGCTTGACGGTCGCCCAGTAGTCGGTGAGATTTACTGATCTCTCGCGCCACCCGACAGACATGGTATGGGACCCATTCATCCGGGCCCGGACTATTGATCAGGGATTGAGGCATGAGATCAGGGCATCTCTGAACTACCTTAGCATTCTGACACAGTCAGGAGTGTTGGAGCGATCCCTTTTGATCGAGAGCTTCCTTGCTGATCCTACTTCAGTAGCGAGGCCTACCGCAGGGTGGCACGTAACAGAGTCCTCTACAGTAGACAGTCGATGGATAACTCATGGGTCCAGGCAGACCATACCCTCAGGCAGAAGACCTCAGGACTCTGGCTCAGCAGTGCGGGGCACACAGTGTGGTGCCAATCTTTCAGGAGGCAGAGAGTGCTACCCATGCGGCGGGCAGGGCCACATGGCTCGTGACTGCCCGACCCACCATTCCTAGGAGTAGTAGATGGTTGAGGGGCCACCCAGGAAGAGGCAGAGGGTTGAATGTGGCTGTCCGCAGGGAGAAGGCGGACGAGGCAGAGGAGCTGGTCGAGCAGCAGGTGGTGGGCGACGTTTCGAGGCTCTGCCACCACCACCAGCAGGAGGTCCACCCCGACCACAGGGAGCTGGCCGACAGAGACAGGAACAGCTTCAGGCAGCGTAGGCCTACGACCACGGTGTGCCCACGAAGATTTGAGTTACTATCTATTTCTATTCCACCCTTTCTGCAGTTCTTATAAACACAGGAGCGAGTCACTCTTTCATAGCCGCTGCCATTTTTCGGAGCATGGAGATTCCGACAGCGCCGTTGGCTCGATCCTTACGGCTAGAGACTCCTACAAGAGAAGACTCGACGATTACGCACTCGTTCCGGATGTGTCAGCTTACTCTAGGAGGTGAGAGCTTTGGCTGGGATCTTCTTGTAGCGGTGTCGAGACCTTACGACGCCATCTTGTGCATGTATTGGTTATCTTCAGTCCATTCTCACATTGACTGTATTAGGCGCAAGGTGCGATGTGTGTGCACAGATGGGAGCAGGTTCCCCTTCACCGGCAAGAAGGGAGCCTTCACAGCACAGGATGGACTCTCGCAAAGGAGAGGAAATCCCATCACTCATTAGTTGGCTAGCCTCATCCTAGGAGCATTCGACATGCAGAGTCCTAGTTTTCCTGCATTGGTGGATCAGTATGCAGACGTCTTTCCTAACGACGTTCCAAGACTGCCTCTTCGCAGAGAGGTAGACCTTTATATTGATCTATACCCCGGGATAGCCCTGATATCCACTCCAGTATATCAGATGGCTCTTTTCGAGCTTCAAGAGATACTGGTACAGTTGGAGGACTTGCAGGGCATGGGTTTCATCTGACCCAGTGTTTCAACCTGGGATTCCCCGATATTGTTCGCCAAGAAGGTGGACGGGAGCTTGCGACTTTGTGTCGACTATCGTCACCGGAAATAGGTGACAGTAAGGAACAAGTATCTGCTATCGAGGATTGATAAACTCTTGGATCAACTCAAGGGAGCATGGTGGGTCTCAAAGATAGACATCAGGTCAGGCTATCATCAGCTCATAGTTCAGGACGAGGACATGTAGAAGACGGACATCAGATGTCGGTATGGCCAATATGAGTTCTTGTTTATGCCTTTCGGCATGACCAACGCTCCGGTAGTGTTCATGGGCCTCATGAACTTGATCTTTTAGCCATACCTCGATCGTTTTGTCATGGTCATTATTGACGACATTTTGATATACTCGACGACTGAGGAGGAGCACGCCTACCACTTGCGGGTTGTACTAGACACACTCCGAGAGCACCATATTTATGGAAGTCTCTCGAAGTGTCAGTTTTGGATACGTGAGGTCTAATTTTTGGGAACGTCATCTATGATGTGGGAGTTTCACTGGATCCTGCGAAGATAGAGTCAGTGATAGCTTGGGAGCCACCTAGGAGCGTGATGGAGGTGCGGAGTTTCTTAGGACTAGCTGGATACTATCGAAGATTTGTGCCTGACTTCTCCAGAGTTTCGGCACCACTATCAGCTCTTATGAAGAAGGGGAAACCCTTTCTGTGGTCAGACAGATGTCAACAGAGCTTCCTGGAGCTGAGACAGAGACTGACCAGTGCACCTATCTTGAGGATGTCAGAGGCGGGAGTAGGGTACGTAGTCTACTATGATGCATCAGGGACCGGACTCAGATGTGTCCCGATGCAGGAGCGGGTAGTGATCCTATATGGATCACGTCAGTTGAGGCCACAGGAGTAGAACTACGCTACCCATGACCTCGTGTTAGCAGCAGCAGTCTTCTCTCTAAATACATGGAGACACTAACTGATGGGCGAGTGCTTTACAGTCTTTTATGACCATCAGAGTCTTAGGTACATCTTCTCTCAGAAGGACATGAACCTGAGACAGCGGCGATGGCTCGATTTCTTCCAGGACAATGACTTTTAGATATTCTATACTACTAGTTAGGGGAACGTGGTAGCCGATGCTCTCAGCAGGAGGATGGGCATTCAACTACTTGAGGAGGCGACAGAGAAACTTGCCTCTTTGTAGACATCCTTCGTAGATATAGATGGATGAGCCTTCTTTCAGTCTCAAAAAGTCACCACTCCACTACTGTAGTGGGTCATAGAGGCACAACGTTGGGATGCTAACTGTGAGACACCGTGTGTGCAGATATCCTCAGGATAGGCACCCGATGGTTCCTCCTTTGGAACATAGAACGATGTCCTTTTCAGAGGATGTACCTTGGTAACAGTTTATTTATTGGAGTACGTGCTGAGAGAGTTTCATACTTTTCCTTTGGGGGTACATCCTGGAGTGGCGAAGATGTACTAGGATCTCAGACGACAGCACTGGTGGCTGGGCATGGAGAAGGTTGTGGCAGAGTTCGTTTCTCGATGCCTCACCTGCCAGCAGGTGAAGGTAGAGCATCAGGTACCAGCAGGCTTGGTACATCCCTTAGAGGTCCTGGTGTAGAAGTGGACTGGGATATCTATGGACTTCGTGACTGGACTTCAATGCACTTCTAGGGGTCATGACTCCATTTGGGTGATTGTCGACGGACTCACCATGTCTGATCACTTCTTACCCATCCGAGAGCAACACTCAGTGGGGAGCATAAGACGTCTCTATGTTCAGGAGATTGTACGACTTCACGGTGTGCCATCATCTATCGTCTCTAATCGAGATTCTCGTTTTACTTCCCGGATTTAGAAAGGGTTGCAGGAGGTGTTCGGGACGCAGCTACGTCTGAGAACCACCTTTCACCCTCAGAGAGATGGTCATATGAAGAGAACCATACAGACTCTCAAGGACATGATCCACGCATGTGTCCTCAACTTTAGTCACAGCTGAGAGGACCACCTACCCTTGGTGGATTTTGCGTACAACAAAAGATACCACTCCACCATCGGGATGGCACCATACGCGGCATTGTATGGCTGACCTTGCAGATCTTCTTTGTGCTGGACAGACCCTGGGGAGTCAGAACTTGTGGGACTGGAGATGGTCCAGGCCATAACAGAGAAGGTCCAGGTCCTCCAGGAGTGGATGAGGACAGCTCAGAGCCGGCAGAAGTCTTATGCTGACAGGAGGCAGAGGCCACTAGAGTTCGTGGATGGAGACCACATCTTCTTCCATGTCTCGCCTCAACGTGGATTACGGAGAATTGGCCGAGGCGGCAAGTTGTCTCCAT
The DNA here is from genome assembly GCA_963277665.1 of Viscum album. Taxonomy (NCBI): domain Eukaryota; kingdom Viridiplantae; phylum Streptophyta; class Magnoliopsida; order Santalales; family Viscaceae; genus Viscum; species Viscum album. The sequence goes on from OY728165.1 coordinate 2,081,739,843, forward strand.
GCTTCATTGGACCATTCCAGGTCCTCTGCATGATTGTCGAGGTGGCTTATCGCCTGGATCTACCACCTTAGTTGCACCGGGTGCACGATGTCTTCTACGTATCTCAACTGAGGAGATACGTGCACAACCCGACGCATATCATTGACCATGTGGAGTTGAACGTTGATGATGGGGAGACTTTTTCAGAGGTCCCAATGGAGATTGAGGATGGGCAGAAACGAGTCCTATGTGGATGGCTGATTCCTCTCGTGCGCATTAGATGGCAGCACAGGAACCTCCAGGAGAGCACTTAGGAGCGGGAGGCTCAGATGCGTGCTCAGTACCTACTTTTGTTCCCCTAGTTTTTATGTATCTTTACGAGGACGGAAATCCCTGAGGTGGAACTGATGTGAAAACCCTTAAAATTCAATGGAATAGTTTTTTTTAATTTTCATGGGAATTTTACAAGAACGAAGTTTCTGTCGGCACCTGATTCTGAGGCCCGGTGTGGCTGGAATCATTTTCCAAAGTTTAGCTTGGGTACATTCAGTGAACGAACGAGCGGGGTTTTTTAACATTTGAACCGGTGCTCGGAATTGAATTTTGAGGGAACCAATGGAATCGCAGCACCAGTATTTTCTAAGAAACACCTTTTCCGGAGTTGCATTTTCTCGGGGTTGGTTTTTAATTTTTGGGGTTAAGATAAGAAATAAAATAAAGTGGCGCGACAACTTTATTTTATTTCAATTAAAGCCACGTAAGCCAAGTTAAGCGGATAGGGTGGAACCCAAAATATCCTACCCATTTGGTAGGATATTTTTGAGGTGGGGCCCACATGATCCCCACCGTTTCTTCCCTCCTAAGTAACGCACCTGAAAACCCCATCTTTAATGAAAGTCAAATGTGTGTTTTTTTTTGGTTAAGAAACGCCCCATTAAATTGGGCAGTTAAATTGTTACAATTAATTTTTCGAATTAATTGTTCATTTCTTGTCTTTTGATTTTCAAATTATTAATTCGATAATAAAATAAGAAGAAGAATTATTTTATTATTTTTTTGGGTTTGTGTTGTGTGAAACCATTGGGAGAACAAAGAGAGGATTCATCATTGTTCGACAAAGAACGTGAAGAATGCTCTACCGCCAACGAAGAACGCCAACCTCCGACGGTGACAGACGCCTTCCTAGGAGATCACCCAACGCCAATGGCGAACCTCTTCTTCCACGGTGATCCTCTTCTTCCACGACAAACCTCTTCTTCCGTGATGGTTAATTCCAAGACGAACGCTCGTTCGACGACAACGTTGAGGTAGGGGTTTTATGCGTTTCTATTTTGTGTTTTTTTCTTCTGTCATTTTTCCCCTTTCAATTGAATTGCCAGTTATCGCATTAACGGGAGGAGGTTGGACCGTATGAACATGGCCGACACTCCTTCCTATTTTGGTTGTGGATTTTTGATGCGGAGATCAAGGCAACGCGGTTCCGATGCACCACGTGGAAATTGTAAAATGGGGAGTGGCAAAACGTGTCTCCGTCGTGCAGCGCAGTAGAAGATGAACAAAGGACGCAGCACCATCGTGCTGCGCCGGAGGAACTCAGAAGAACCACGGCCGGAGTGTGGACATGGTGGAGGGGTACGGCGCCGTCGGGCTGCACCAGACGGATGAAGGTCACGGCCGGTTCCGGGCCGCGGTGGGGCAGGGGAACCGGGGGCCGGTTTCGGGCCGCCGGCGTCAGAGCTAGGGGACAGGCCCCTCCCGGTCCCGTGATGGCGGCAGCCGGCCGGCCGGCCATGACGGCCGGTTCGAGGAGAGGATCGGGGGTTGTAACCCTTAGCTGGCCAGTTGAGTGGACCCATTAAGGGGTCGCAGTTTACTTCACGTTACGGCAGCGCCCCCCGCCCTGAAACGGTTCGGCCGTTCGTCCGAACCCCTGGCGGCGCGCCAGTGCGCCGCGCGCCGGGCGGCTCCCCTGGCCGGTCCGCCGAACTGGACCGCCAGGCTTGGCCATACCCAGCCACTCTGCGCCCAAGCAGGCCAGACCCGAACCCGGTTCGGGCCGACCCTCGGGGTATCGGGCCGGGTCGGACCGGGCCCGAACCCCCTTTTACTGAACCATTTTCAGTCTATCGCCCATAACATGAGTTACAGGCCTCTGATTGATGAACCTTCAGTTGCGATCCGATCCCTGGATCGAGACGATCGTTTTGGTATATCACACTCAAGGTTTCAGCATACTTTGGGTTCGGCTGGGTTGGTTCGTACACGAAACCAACCGGGCCCTCAGAGCGGAAACGCTCAGAACTTAAGCTCCGGACGTCCCATTGATGTGTCGTCGACTTTGATAAATTACTCTAAGTGAGAAGGATATTTTGACTTACTGCGCCTAAGGTTTTGATGTAGGTGGAGAACTGTCGGGTTGGATTTGACTTAAAAACCAACCGGGCCCCTAGGACAAAAAAACCAATAACTCTGAGACCAGGCGTCCGTTTGACGCACCGTCGATGGCGTTGAGTTCCTGTTGACGATACAGAACATTTGGATACATCAACTCTAGAGTATGTTTCAGTTGATGTATCAGCCTCTCGGCTCATGGAGTGGACCCTCCCGAACGAGCTTTTTGTGTGCGGGAACCCTAGAGCTGGCTACGACTACGACTATGACGACGACTGTACAGAGATCCTTAGTGGATTCGATGGTGACAACTACAACCCTCAGGGATCCTACATGGATCAGTGCTACAGATCCTGTGTGGGTCCGATCCTGTGTGGTTCAGCGCTCAGCGGTCCTATGTGAGCCAGCGCCTACAGATCATGTGTGGGTCTGATCCTGTATGGGTCATTGCAGGGGTTAGTTACCTATCGATCCTATGTGGGTTAGATCCTTTGTGGGTCATTGCGGGGGTTAGTACCTTTCGATCCTTTATGGGTCCAATGGTTTAGATGAATCAGTGGATATATCATATCGTCTCTATCTTCTTACGAAGAATTTTACCTGTGTGAGGTGAATCCTGTTTTGCATTCCTATGTGGATTGTGTTGTGCTATCCTGTGTGGATTTACGTTTTTCTTTCCTGTGTGGACTGGGGTGTACATTGGCTCGGATGTTGGAGTCGAATGAGAATTGATGACTTAGTTATATGTATGGGCATATACCTAAGTAGTGTCGAATGATACTTCGTGACTGTATATTTCCTTTGTAGATTATCCTTTGTGGATTCTGGGAGACCTTCCGGGGTCTCGGGGTCCCTACTGAGTAGCTTATACTCACCCCTGCACGGGCTATGCCTGCACTACGTTGTGTTGGTTGTAGACGACGGACAGCGCTGATCGTGGTTGAGGCTTATGGAGCAGGATGATACTTGGAGGTGGACCACTGGACGGGACGTTCTCGGAGCGGACGGCTGGACCCGAGGAGCCGTAGAGGCTATCTATACTCACCCTTCATGTGGGATTTCATGTGGACAGCTCGACGTTGCAGCTTTACTTTTCAGTTTCTATTTTTCCCTTCCCATTTTACTTTACTTTCAGTTTGGGATTGTATACTGGCCCACTTAGTTTTCTTCACTTACTCTTGTAATCAGTTTTCACTTAGTGTTTACTTCTACTGCGTGCTTTCTCTATGGTGTTTGTTTACATTACAAAGGCAATGCCTTCCATTTTTACTGGGAATTACGCCTTGGTGCTAGTCGCCAGCCCCTGGCCTATGGAAGGTGGGCTTGGGGTAGTCACGACACGGTCCCTGAGGACGAGTCATGACATCCTCATCCATTTCTACAGCCCATCTATCCTTATCATCACTCTTTATTTCCTCATCAAACGATTCTGGTTCTCCCCCTTCAGTGAGGAGCACATACTCATCTGGTGAATACCGAGTAGAAGCAGTGTGATGCCGATATGACCTTCAGAGTGGAAATATGGGTTCATTAATAACCCATGGAATTGGATCACTAGAAACCAAAGGTGCATCAGAAAATTCAACTCCCACCTATTCACTTTGAGCATCATTCTTTACATCAACGTGATCATCAGAATCAACAATATGAGGTAAATGTGAATCAGAACCTAGATCAAGACTAAGAAAACCATCAGAATTTGGGGAAGCAAATTTTTCTCACTTTTCAATGTCTCAAATAGTATGATCCTCCTTAAACACTGCATCCCGGATTCTGACATGTTTCTTCAAAACAAGATCATAAATCCTGTACCCAAACTCATCATGTCCATATCCACTAAAAATACAGTATCATTTCATACCATCCTGCTTTGATCTCTCATCTCTAGGAACATGAACAAAAGCTTTGCAACCAAAAACACGCCAGTGATCATACATGATCTCTCTGCCACACCAAAATTTATCGGGGGTGTTTGTCTGTAGAGAAATTGTATGTGATAAATTGATAATATAAGTAGATGTAATTAAAACATCTCCCCAGAAATGTCCAGGCAATTTTTCTTCGGAAAGAAAACAACAAACTCTTTCCAGTAAAGTCATGTTCATCCTCTCTGCTACACCATTCAGCTGAGGTGTCTTGGGTGGCATCTTCTAATTCCGAATACCTTCGTTCCAACAATACTAATCAAATGGACCACAATACTCTCCACCATTGTCAGTACGAATACATTTCAATTTCTTGCCCGATTCACTCTCAGCAGAAAAAAGAAATTGCTTAAAAACATTGAGCGCCTGACTTTTGGCTTTCAAAACATAAACCCAGAAATTTCGTGAGTAGTCATCAATAAATATACCAAAATAAAGACCGCCACTAATGGTATTAGATTTCAAAGGACCACAAACATCAGAATGTACTATCTTAATTACCTGTGACTTCCTGTGTAGAGGATGACCGTTGAAACTCACATTGCTCTGTTTCCCAGCCATTCAATGATCAAATGTGTCCAATTTTACACACTTCAAATCTGGAAGAATAGTTATCTTGGACAAACAACCAATACCTTTCACACTGATGTGACTGAGCCTATTATGCCACAACTTGGGAGAAACACTTCACTCAACAATGCAAGAAGTATCACAAGAAATAGAAGATCTAGTCCAGTACAAACCTGATTGATTCTTCCCTCGATCCACAATCAAAGATCCCTTGGAGAGATTCCATTGGAAATCACCAAAAGTGATGATAAACCCTTTATGGTCAAGAATGCTGGTAGAGACAAGATTCAAAAGAACCTTTGGTGCATGTCGAACATTCTTCAAAGTCAGCTTACTTCTTGAACTAGTCTTTAAACAAACAGTCTCGAAGCCTACAACCTCAAAATGACCATCATTTTCCATCTTCAAAATCCCAAAATTACCTGGGCAGTACGATTTAAAGAACTCCTTCTCCGTTGTCACGTGAAAACCGGAACCACTGTCAACAAACCAGCATGAGTCATTAGATGAAATGTTAATGGAATCATAAATAATAACAAGATCACCCCTATTAGCAATGGCAACATGATCATCTCCATCTCCATTTTTATTCTATGGATTTTATGTCAATCCGTTCTCTCCTATTAGCTGATAACAAAAATTCTTAACATTCCCCTTATTACTACAATAATGACATTCAAAATCTCTCTACTTTTGTCTAGATTTGATTCTTCCTCTACTCTTATCACGACTGCTCTGCCCCTAGTCCGGGCTTCACCCCCTGTTCTCTGTGACCAAAATCTCAGAAGAAGATTTCTCCTAATTGTGTCTCATGAACTCTTCATTTAAAATAGTAGAATTGACAAAACTAAATGTCACAACACCATTAAGAGTAGAACTGGTAAGAGTAACAGGTAAATTTTCTGAAGAATCAGGTAAAGTGTTAAGCAGCAAAAGAGCTAAAAATTCATCTTAAAAATGGATACCCATTCCAGAAGACTGATCAAAACATCCTTGATATTCACTTAAATAATCTGAAATAGACATACCTTCTATGTACCTCATGTTCATCATTTTATTCAGAATAAACAATTTATTGTTTTCCATCTTCGAAGCATAGGTCATCTCATGCTTCTCCCACAATGTTCTGGTGTGAGAGATGTTGACAATGTGGTTCATCACGTTGCCTTCGACCCATTGGCGAATGAAGCCACAAAACATCTCATGCTCGATTGACCATTCTTCGTCTGACATCCTCTCTGTCTTCTGGGTACTAAACACTAGAAGATTTATTCTCTTTACAAAAAGAAGATCATTCATTTTATGTTGCCACATATGGTAGTTGGTACCATTCATCAAAATCATCCGATTGTAATTGGCCTACAAAATAAATATGAAAAAAAGAACCAAACCCTCTGATACCAGATGTTGGGAAAGAAGGGAAAAGCGACAAACACACATACAATTGAAAAGTGAACGCGCAATAGAAATAAATCATTCCCCCAAAATAAAAGCGGATGTGCCGTGACAAAATTAAGTGCAGAAAAATAAAGTTGACACTAGAATTTTTTACGTGGAAACCCTTAAAGGAAAAACCATAGGACCTGGTCCAGAAAGAGGGATCCACTAAAATCAAGAGGTACTTGGTAAGGACTCACAAAAATGGAGGGTATCTCGAAAGTAATACACAATAATAAAAGTTTGGATCAAAAGTTGGATAGTAGTAAAGATGATCTTTGAAGAAAAGTGATCACCAAATGGGATTTTCTCTCGTTGTTGTTGTTGTCGGTGATGTTAAAATGCCTTTCCTCTACCTCCTTATATAGGAAAAGACTCATCTCCAAATAATGTTGCTGCGTCAAAAAAGTGTCACTGCCTGAATTAATTTATGCAGTCATGGCCCTCATTAAAAACACCACAATAAAAGAAGAAACCATGTGGGCACCATTTGAGGAGGCGTTATTAGGTGCGCCAACCAGGAAGGCGCCCAACAGTAAGTGGTATCCACAACTACTACTATAGGATCCCGGTGAGTCATAACTATGTTATCCTCTTTCATTGACTTCTGGATGATACAATTACGAGAGTCAGAGGAAAACTGGACAAAAGTACATGGAATATGTTAGATATATATAAATAATATATTGTTAAATTAAATAAAAAAAATTTGGCGACTCATGTGTGTCACATGAAACACCAATGTGCTTCAGAATCAAATATAGGATTTGAGAATTTCATGGACAGTGAATATATCCCAGACAACATAAACCACAAAACCTCCAAAATTCACATGAACCCTTACAATACTCTCTATTTTCTGACATTGACATGGTCGTCTGATCAATATAATAGTAAAAAGATCATTAAATCGAGGTAGTGGATCATTTGAAACCTCCAAAGCAACTATGTATCCCTATGTGTGAGGTGTAACCATTTACCCATGATATGATCTTAGTTGACTAGAATCGTTTCATGGATAATCAGGTCATGACAATCATTTATCATTAAATAGTCTTATTAATGGATCACACAGCTAGTTCTAGAAGATAGGCATTTTGAAAGTGTCACACAGTGAAGATGAGGTGGAAGAGACCTGAATGATTGGTATCTAGAAAATTGAGCCACCATAAGTTACCCTATTATATAGAATTATATAGAAAAAAAATTTCCCATGTAAGACCAATCATCAACAAAGACATTAATTGTAGAATTTTCCAAATCCTTAGGCAGACATTTACTTTCCTCGGAATTACTTCCTTTTCTTCATAGCTGTTTCACCTGAGTGGGGCCATTTGTTGAAAATTACTAAAAGAGAATCATTATTTCCAAAAAAGAAAAAATAATTGAATATTGGTATTATATCCCCCATAATACTAGGGAAGAAAATGTGAAAAGAACATTATGACCTCTTAAGCATGTAAGGGATATAGGAATGAAATACCTTTAGAAGGTCCTGTGATGTATCCATAAGTAGCTCATAACCTATGGTAGATCCTATAGAGCCCCATGAATAACCATTTTATTCATTAAAAGTAATCCCATACTCTTTTTGATCACATAATGGAAGCCATATGGGATCCCCTAAGGCATCCATGTATTCAATTAGAAGATGCCTAAAAACCAATACCAAAATCCTTGGAAAATAAGGAGGAAAATATCCAAAATATGGGATCCTCTTATGTTCTAAAATATAATTTTACATTACCAAGTGTTTTTTAAGACAAATAAATACCTGATGATATGTCAGAATCACTGCGTTAGAGCACGCAGACTGGTCACCCCCATCATCTGAAGAGATTCAGACTTCCAAAGCTAGTACAGTTCTCCCCCATTGTCTCCAAAGATAATATAGAGGGTTTTTTCATGATAATGATTGTTCATAAACATAAGACGATCGTTCCCCATGAAATTTATCACATATGAGGATATTTTTTGTCATTTCCCAAACTCGAGAAAACTCAGGAGGCCATGGTCCGTTATAAAATAAAAAAAAAATTAAATAAGGAATATTTTGGAGATTCTTATGGATATAAAATTTATGAGACTCACTTATGCACTCTAAAATACCTAAAAATATCAATTAAACATGCTCGATTGACCTAGGTAAGGCCCTTCTATATCAATGTTTATCTATTGAATGGTCCACTACAAGTCTCCCTAATTCATGAAAAATTCTATTCAATAGGCATCTTGATATCGTGAAGTCTCTTGGACATGTTTTCCTCACATTGTGAAATATTTCAGGCATTCCCCAGGGATTAAGTAAGAACCCCATTAAATTTATTTAATCCAATAAATGGGGCATTGATGGGATGGTCTTCTAGTCATTAGAAATCATGCAATGCCCCAAGAATTACCTATATCATCATCTGACAAAATGAATGACATTAAATCCCTCCACTGTCTCCATTTTGTATTTGTGAAATATAAAACAAGAAAAAGGAGATAAATAGGGTTGGAGAGGCCTATAAATTCCCCACACAATCATGAAAATATGCATCCATGGATCCGTGCATTATCACACCCGGGTAGTGGAGCATATTTCTCTATGCGACTGATCTTGTGATCAGATATGTTTTTTGTCTGATAATGATTGGGGAACAACCCAAGCGATCATGAAACGCTGTTAGAAACATCCCATATTCAATAATAGATCACTCAAAGGACTTTATAATGGTTTGTGGGAAATACATCACACATATGTAACGAATGGTGGGACTCATAAACAAAAAAAACATAATAATTCTTTATCATGCGTGATGAAAGGTTTTAAAAACACTATGATGATGTGATACTTATGCAAAGAACATATACACATATCCTCATTAGTTTTCATGAACCACCTAGGTCTTATGACCACACAAGGACATGTCGCACAGATCACCTGATGCACCACCGATATACTATTTTGATCATTTGAAGTCTTATGGACATGTCATTGTATCTCACATGGAACCCCCCAGGCATGCCAAGGAGTATTGAGAAAGCCTCCAAGATCGCCATCCAATACTAGAAAAGATATTCATATTTGTTGAAAAAGTCATACAACAACACCAATACATGTCCAATATGTCTCTATATAGAAGAAAAGAATGTATATTTGATCTTGTGAAACCCTCTGAACCAGCCAACCTGATCTTCAGACATTAATCGAATATGTCATTTTAATTTTATGATGACACCTAGAAAATTCATCTAGGACATAAATCAAACTCTTAAAATGTTTCACTAACTCTCGCTATAACCTCCAAGTATGTCATCTATATTTCATTATGAGACAATAAAATGTCATATAGATCATATGATCATGTTAAAACTTGTTAGGTGATATCATGGGATGGATTCTAAGGCCAGCCAGACTGGTCTTGTGATGTTCTCCAGATATGTCAACATTGATCATGTGATAACCTTTAGGTAACCCATCCATATTACATTACATCCATTGTAAATTAAAATTGATCATGAGATTTTCATTGGATATGTCTTGCATATATCCTCTGACATGTCATGAAGATAATCAATTCATATCATTTATAAAATCAATGATTATTAAGAAGATAAGAAGGTGATGTAAATCTCACATCCTATGAATTGATATCCTTATCAGGCTTCCATAGAAATGGAATCCCTAGAATGTAATCCCCAATCTACCAAACAATGAGAACTATTATTACTACAATAACTACCATATATAGGATTCCTTCCTCATGAATGAGCTCCATATTAATTATCCAAATGAGAATCTCAATATCTAATCCCTAGTCAACCAATCAATTAAAATTCTGATTCCTATAATAACTAGGATACATAGGATGAATTACAAAGGCGTAATCTCCATATAAAACATCTAAATGGAATCCATAGTGTGCTATCCATGGTAAACTATACTATGAGAACTATGATTACAGAAATAATAAATATAACTAGGATGTTGTACCAAGGCTGATCTTAATATTAATCTTCTAGATGGAAACCACAGTTTGTAATTCTCAATCTACTAAATTATTAGAAACATTATTCTAATTATAAATATGATAATTAGGGATCCTTTTTATTTCCCTAGATATAATGGGAATCCACTTTTTGGTAAGACCCTCCATGTCTCTGACATTTCAACCATTAGTACACAATCATTCTAAAGGGATTATCATTCTACCTCATCTATCAGTAGACTAAGAAGTGAACTGAACTATGATGATTCTGATTACTATAATATCCAAGATTCCTACGATGCCTTCATAAATCCCACGTTCCATTTTAGTCATCCAAAGGGTTATCCTGGTACTTAATTATTTCATCCATATGCGATGAGAATAACTACATGGTGACCATTGTTTCCCACAACAAGCATGGATCACATGGTGTTATGGAGCTATAATGTCATAACATTCTCATCATGAATATCCACTATAGAGGGTGTACTCATTGCGTATTCCTATAAGAGGGTAATGATATGACTCCATCAATATACAGACATATACTTTGGGTTCAATTTTGATTTTATAATCAATAAATGATAACAATGATTCTTTTTATAACAAGGATACACATGACATCTCTTTAATATGAAATCAAAAATATATGATGTATAATTTCCTAGACATATATCATTTTAGATTGAGAATAAAGTACACAGGTTCAGCAATATACATGGAATTTCATCCATTATATGAATAGGATATATAGGATACCAAATATAATCTCAATTCTATCCTCATCATATTAAACCCCTCCCAATATGAATGAAAATTCATAATTTCATAGCTATAATGATTAAAATATCACCAAACACCCATCGGGGAAAATGGATACAAAATTTCATATATATATAAATATGGATTCAAAAAATATTAACATTCATGTGTAAAAGAGATTGAACCTGTGGTCATTTTTTTGGATGACTGATTAGGAATCTATAATGGAAAGACGTTTGACATATAATTATTTTTTTTGGGTAACTAGTCTCAAATCATAATTACGAAGAGATTAATGACCATATCTTAAATCTATAATAGAGGCCTATAGCAGCAATAATCCCCTTCACCCACAAAAAAAGTTGTTGATGTGCTCGACCGTTCATCCAATAGTCCAATGTGATTTCTTATGTTTAATTGTGTCTAAACCCCCAATTGATTTCATGAATTGGGAAAGAAGGTCTTTACACTATTCTAGTTGTTATAACCATAGTGATTTTCTATTAAAAATTATATAAAATGCACCCCTTTATTTGAAAAAAGGGGTGGGGATCCTAGAATAGCCACATTTAACCACATTATCTACTTCACATACAAAATGATTAACTACCAAGTTATCATTATACCATCTTTTCCCTATCATGTTAAATCTATATAAAGGTCTTCATCATATATTCCATTTAAATAAATACAGACCAAAATTCTTTAAAAATCATTTCAAAAAAACTTAGACTCTATATCGTTTGGGTATTTCTTTTAAAAGAATATGTTTCGACCAAAAAAAGTTATACAAAGTTTATAAATTTAATTAAAAAAGTGAACGTATGGGATTTAATGAAATATAATAGTCACTTCAACATAAAAATTAAAAGAGATGGATTAGTCAATGAAGTCATGATTTAAATTAAATACATGAATTAATGAAATAGTTAACAAATTATGAATATAAAAGGATAAGATGAATATCATAGTTCATGATTTAAATCTAATTATAAATAAATCTAATGGTTGAATGTTTAAAAATGGCGGAAACCTATCATGCATGAGACATTAAAATTAAATAATCTTATGAAATCTATTTTTAACTCCCACTTAAAATAATTTCCTAAGAAAAGGGGATTTATATATGAAATTTCAGGAAGAAGGGAGGTGAAAAAATATATACAAAAATCAAATAATATTGAATTTCTATTTTAAAGAAATAATATAAATGTTGAAAGATAATTATTCAATTCTAGTTAATATAATGTAAATATAAAATAAGATTAATAAAAAAATTTGAACTACAAAAATATTTTCCATAGAATCGAAATTGGTTTTTTAATGTGTTTTCTCCTTAAAATAATCATTGAATAACAATATTTAATCCACCATAATTTTTTTTTATAAAAACTGGTTTTTTGTAACCCCACTAGACTTATAAAAAAATAAATCAATTTTCGATATCATATATGATGCATAACACAAATCTTACATGAACCATTAAATTTAAATATTTTAATATGATCATTATAGCCTTTAAATTAACCTTTTAGTTTTAAAATGATTATATAATTGATGATATATATATATAGTTCCTATTTAATATTCATATATTATTTGTAAATAATCACCCAGTTTTTAATATTATCATTTTCTTTTTTAGAAGTATTATTTCCTCGCATGAGAATTACATTTCCTTTTTAAAGAAATTATTATAATAACTGGATAGATATTTGGGAAATATGATACGATAAAAAGTCTTTCATTTTTGAAATCATCAAATTAAAATTAGCAGTTGGTAAAATTTTGATATTTAATTAAAAAGATTGATTATTTATGAATTGTGAAAATTAATGATTTTAATTAAAATATGCATCTACTATTAAAACTATTTTTGAAGTAAAATTATATTTTTTTTAGTTACAAAATTTATTTAATTATTTATAATTGAAAAAAATATATAATTAATGTCATTGGAATTACTGTTATTCTTCGATATACTATAAATATATTTTATACCTAAAGATTGTTTTTTGGAAAACTATTTTTCCTCTCATATTTGGGGATTTATTTTAATGTACATTTTGTACATTTTTTGAATAGAATCATGAAGAAATGATTTCTATATTCTGAATTTGGAGGCTAATATTTGTAAAATAGTCCCCTTTTATTTTTAGTCATTATAAATGGTAACTATAGTAAGTAATTATCATCATAATATGGGTAAATTGGGTAATTAAGGTTAAAAATACTATGATAAGGACTAAAAATTTAACCCCAAACTATTTTTTTCATATTATTTGAGTTGATGTTTAATATCTATGTCTTCAAATCACATATATGGGATATTAATGCTATATTTCCATTAATTTCACCATTTTTAATAATTAGGTAAATGTTAATGAAAAAAATGTTACTTTCATGAAATCAATATCTATAGTATCTTCTGATAGTGATAAAAATGATATGTTCAGGCATAACGGGTAACTTTAAGAATAAATGATTTTTCTCATGGTAATTTACTTCTAAATTTCTAATTTAATAATTTCCTTAAATTCTTATGAATCAATGAAAAAATATTTATTCAGTTAATAGAAAAATATAATATATGAAATTAGAAATATTAATGGTAATATGAATGGAATGAATTATTGTCTTACAATAATTATTTAGAAAAATATATCATGTTATTGATGTGTGAATGTTTCAGATTTTATTTATATTTTTTTCATGTTGTTTTCAATGTAAAATTATCTTAATAGGTCGAAAAATTATATTAATTAAATGCCATATAAATAATATATTATTAAATGATAAAAAAATTAGTAAAAATTCACTATTCATCCATGTTATTGGTATAAAGATGAAAATATCAACCATAAACCATTTATATTAGAATTTCCATTTATATTAAAAATCAACACCATTAATGTTTGACAAATTTTATATCCTGGTAATTGTCAAAAAATGGATAACACAGGTTAAAAAAAAGAAATATGGTTAAAAATATATTGTAAAATTGTCAAAATTTTAAAAGATGATATTATTTGAATCCATCCTCACAAAAAATTCAAATAATATCATTTTTTATAATTTTACCATGAAAATTAATTTAATATCATTTAATATTTTAATAACATCCAAAAGTACCCCCCCCCCCTTCAATTTTATAAAGAAACCCCTCCAAAATTTTCCCCACACATAAAAATACTTTCATTTCTAAAAATACTTACCCAAATACCATTCATATACCACTTAAATCTTCCTTGAATCCAAATTTTAATTTTAAAACCCTTTTAGGAAGGATTATTGTATAAACCAAAAAAAGATATCAATAGAAGAGTAATCGTTTATAACTGATTTTTTGTTTCATTTCTTCTTCCAAATCCGTCATGTATTATTCATCACTGACTACATAATAAAGTCTATATTTCTAGTTGGGATTTTATTCTTTTAATGTAAAAACCTCTATCTGTCTCATCTTCCGTCAAATGTGAAACGAAACAATCGATCAGGTGTATAGGGGACTATGAATTGATGGACAGATGTAATTCATTTTACATCAATACCTCTCAAAGTTATTTATGAAAATTAAATATATAAATATATATATATATTATATTTTTTAAATATTTAAGATTCATGAAATTTAATATATAATGTATTTTCTTAACATTCCATTCATCAATGGATTATTATTTTGTTCATGCATTCATGTAGATTACCCAAACCATAAAGAGATGTGATCCATTATTCATTAATGAATCATATGTATATTATATATGTGTGTATTTAAATAAATAATATGGAATTTTTACTACAATTATAGTTCTTTAAATTTTAGAAAAAACCCACCTAATTTATATGAAGACTCTTTGAAAATGGAAATATTACTCATGTGTATGTACAACCTACTCTCTCGATTATTGTAATTTATTTAATTTTTTATAACAATATTTAATAGTTTGATTTAATATCATAATTGATGTATAGAAAAATTATAATTTCCTCATTTTAATTTATTTCATGGTGGAATAAACACATCATTGAAAATTGTCAACCTACCTAAATCATTTTTTGGTATATGTGTAGAATATCCTCAAAATTCCAGACATAATCTTTTAAAGATACTATATATAGTAATATAGAGAGTTTGTGTTATTTATTACATTGTAATAAGATAAAATAAATAACATCCCAAAGTAATAAATATTCTATTATTCATTAATAAAAATATTCATAATTTATTGTCATTTTTCTTTAGAAGTAAAATATTAATCATAGTGAGAGAAACTATACAACATCCTTGAAATCATTCAAAGATTACATATTAATTTATTTGCGAAAGGTAAACAAATAAATGGAGAGATTATAAAAATAGTAAGGGTTTGGTACATTTGAATATATCATTAGTAAAAATATATATAATATTTTAGAGGGTAAAAAACTGAAAAAATATTTCATTTAATTAGTAACATGATCACAAAATGAATCTATAGATAATATCATAGATGTTTTCTCATGGATGAAAATAATATAATTATAATGAACATTTTGATGAATAATGTATTTAATTGTTTCATAAATCATGATATCTCTACCATCAAGACCTTCTACTAAGATAGTTTAAAATATGGTTTGGTTTACACAAAAATCCTATTTAATATTATCCTAGAGGTTTTCCTTTTGATACTTTTCGATGTATTGATTGGATAATAATTCCACGACCCACTCATAATTTCATGTTTAATTCATTATTCATATGTTTAATGATTAATTTTATTCATGATCAATTTTACATATCAACAAATATCCTAATTGAGTAAATAATGTGGGACCTAATTAATATAACAAGTCACAAAAATAACATTCCATGTAAAAATCATTTGGTACAAATGATATATGGTTTAGTAAGTATAAATATCCTTGATAAAAAATAATATTTATATTTAAAAGAAATTTAAATTTAGATTATCTATATAAATGGAATGTTTCAAGATAAAGTGAATGAAAAAATAATTATTAATGTGGATGTCATCATTTTCCCTATTCAAACGCATAATAATCCATGTTGTGAAATATTAAGGAATTGCCTCATTAAAATAAACCCCCAATATAGTATTATTAAGATAATGTGTTTTTCCTTGATGAATATAAATACCATCGAATGAAAATTAGAGATATTCTTAATGAAAATAAATATTTAACATTCAAAAACTATTTTAAAAATAGAAAAGATAATGAATATTAAAAAGAAATTTCATTAAAAATTCTTTGGAAAATTTACTGTATTCTTCAAATCATTTATTACTCAAACTATATATTAATTTTATTTATTCCATTTATGTTAAATAAGTATTCCTTTCAAATTTTAAATAATACAATAATAAGTACCTATTTCAAAAAATGACATGATGATTTCTTTTAAACCATTTTTAAATAATTTGATAAAGGAAAAAAATGATATTATAATATAAGATAATAATATTAAAAAAAATCTTGAAATCAATTTTATAAATCAAGGACATGAATGAAAATGGGTTTTCGATGGAAGAGGAAATAATTTAAATTTTTCCATAAAAACATTCTTTTGATCTCATGAGTATATAAAGTGAGTAAAATGAATTGAAAAAAAGTATTATAAATAAATAACGGTATATGAATGAAATTAAATTTTTTTATATTATAGTAATCATGTAATTTCATTCATTTATGTTCAAGCACAATAAAATATTGATTGAAAATATATTGAATAATAAATCCCTTTACCCTTTGGTAATTTTCAAATCATATGCCTGATGATTGAATAAAATCCAATGAAACCTCAAATATCATGAACATATGTATATCAAATATATAAAATTTCAGATTATCATTATATTCAACTTATTAATATATTTCCATTACATCAATATGTATTAAATAAATAAAATTGATGTAATTAACCCATGAGTGAGGTTTGACTTCTATCGTATGGGTTTTGTCCTATTATAAATAAATATATATTAATTATAAATATATTAAAGAACCATAATTGTATATATCATATCATATATGATTTAATTATATCCTTTTATAACCTATTAAATAAAATATATTTATTATAATTAATTGTCTTGGTGAAAACTGCTTTGTCTTTCATGTATTTTTTTAATAGTTTTGTTCCCGGTAAATTGATAATGGTACCATAATCTAATAAATTTTAATTATTTTATAAATATAATATTATATATATATATATACAAATCTATAAAATATAGATATATGATAATTTATTACAACTTTTCTGGGTAGGATATGTCGTACATATACATGGACATTGTTTTCACATTTTTATGGATAGAAAACTGAAATTTAAAAAATAATTAACCATTAAATAGTTAATATTATATAATTTTAATAATATATATTCATTAAATGTTGTCTAATTACCAGATATATAAATCTTAAATGAAAACTGGTTCATATCATTTTGGGGAGATGGTTGTCCATATGTATGCATGAGGCACAACATTATTTCCAAACATACTTAAATTTGATAAGGAATATATGATATTATCTTCCCATAAAAATAATTACGTAATAAATATCATATAAATTAATAAGTTACATAATTATACAATTCCATGATAATTTATGTTCTAACATAAATTACTCATCTTTGGGGACATGACAAGTCGTATATATGCACATCTGATGTTTTCAATTTTAGTAGTATAGAAAATAGTTGGAATTTTGTTATCCAATAATCATAATAACCTCTTATTTTATTCATTATATTGTACATATTATTTTAGTATGGTTATAATATATTTATAGTACGTCAAAAAAGAAAAAATTTAGAATGTGTCTATAATGAAGGTAGCCTCTTCTTATGTAAGATTTCTTTATATATCCTCTTAATTGATTAGGGTTTGTAATTTAGGAATATACGAACCTATAAAATTTATATAATTTTCTCTATAAGTTATTGTTTTTGGTTTTTTGGTCTCTATTTCATGAAGTGGGGTAAAGGAATGAGGGAAGGGGTGACCTATTATAATTTATGAAAGGGGAATTTTTGAAATTTCATAATGTATAAAATTATTATAAATTATATTTTATTTCCAAAATCAGAAAAATTAGAATAATTTGAACTTAATATTTTTAACAATCATAATAATATTATAAAATTAAAGTTATAATTTTCATAGTTATGTTTCTACCATTTTCCTTTAATTTTAACCATCATTATCCCATGTAAGAATTACCATAGTATTAATGTTTTCTACTATTTATGGGTCCATAATGTTACTATAAAATAAAAAATGACCAAAAAAAGTACCATGGTTTATGTTTCAAACAATATAACTTTAATCTGAAATAGTAAGAAAAATTTTGAATTTGCATAATTTAATAAAATAATATTTGGTATAAACATAATTAATGTCATTTCGATACTATTCATTAAATTTTTATTTAGATACATCAATGCAAATAGGTAATTAAAATTTTATAATTCAAAAAATAACTAAAATATTATATTTATATAAAACATTCACAGAACATTATATGTCCTTCAAATTTTATTAATTATTTTGTTTTTTAAATAATTTATTTTATTTTTTCTGTTGATAAAATAAATGTTCTATTAATGTTGAGAAAGCATTTATTGAAATTACATAATAAATAAAATTTAGAAATAAATTAAAATAATAAAAAATATTTTAACATAAAAATTAACTTTTATCAACTAATATAAATTTTATTTATACCAGTCATAAAATATTATAGTTATTTAAAGTTAAAAGTGACCATTTGGCCTTTTTATCTCACTTAAATATTATGAAGGTCCAAATAAAAGAAACAAACGAAAAACAGTAATATATTAGAATTATAGATGATTATTAAATAAAATATACTTGTAAAATGAAATTAATTCAAGGGTTTGGTATATCTATAATTCCTTCTCACATTGTTCTTAACATTAATTACTCAATTTACCCTTATCATGGTGATAATGATTTTCAATCATTACTATTCATAATGAAATAAAAAATAATGTTCTTATTTAAAATAATTTAAAATCATGATTCCAATTATATAATAAAATTTTAAAGATTAAATTTCAATAAGTGAAATGTATTAATTTAAAATAATCTTAATAAATGAAACAAAAATTATTTTTTTATAATTAATATTTTTTTGTGTAAAAAAGTTATTATAACTATTTCAACCATCAAAATTTCTCCAATGTATGTGATTATGTTAATTATAATATAATAGATATAATATTTTACCAAAACATTTTTATAATATAATTTAACTCTGTACAATCTGGATAAAATATATTTTTCAATAAATAAATTCATTATATTAAACTATTTACTATAAAATCAATCTTTTTTAAATAATTATATATATTAACCCTAAAAATATTTTTATATTTTGATTTAAAAAATCAATTATATTTTATCAAATGAATTTGACAAGTATTCCAACTAATTTTTTAATATTTTCTCATAAGAAGTAGTACGAAACATTTTGGATAAAGATTTTTCATTGAAGAATAAATTAACTTTACAAAAAGTTGAATAATTTTATTCATAGACATTAATCAATTATTTTTGTATTAATTAGATAATATATATATATATATATATATTATAATTTGTTTAATCCTATTTATAAATTCTAATTAAATGGATAGGTTACAAAATTAATATTTAAATATTAATATTTCATGGAACATTTATGCCCATGGTTCTATGTTGTATACCATATCAAAAATTTTGTTATGTTAAAATAATATGGTGTTAAAAAATAATTAATTATAAAAATTATAATGAAATGGTAAAATTAATAATAAAATTGAAAAAAATTACATAATAAATTAATTAATTAACATAAGTTTATAATTTATAAAAATAAGGTATTTATGTTACTAGATGAATTTGGGGAATGTTTTTCTCTTGTAATATTTAATCCCATAATATATATTACATATTCATCACATGACTGTATTAGGGGTGTATATATTACCCAGAAATTTGATTTATTATTATTTTCATCAAATGTATTGACATTTAAAAATCCCTATGGGGTTCCCTATTTAATGTGGTTTTGATTCATAAATTTAAAAAGTGGTAGGTGTTTATAATCTAAAATGAACTACTTTTGGACTAATATTTTGTTACACACCAATCTTATTTCTTAGTATATATCTAAAAACCCATGTAATTTTTTATAATTTATCTATATATATTCATGATGTTTAGTGTGTAATTTTATATTATTATTTCAATAGGCTTAAAATGTTTATGTTACAAAAATAGTAAGGGATTAAATTCCAATTAAATTATTTATCTTTATTATTTATGAATATGATTCTAGAGATAAAATATCATTGTAAAACTATCATGAATATCAAGGATTTTATAATCCTTTTCTTATTTTCACTCGAATAATTTTTTTTGTTCCATTTTCCTCACATTATGAATTCAATATACTGAAAGAATATTATTAAGGTAAATTTAACTCATTTCTCTCTTTTGTAAAGTATATAATTTTTTTCATATCATTGTTTTAACTAAAATGTTTTTATTCATGTTTTACCACACTTTTTAATTTTTATTGTAATTTTTATCAATGTTTTACTATTTTAAAAATCTTTTAAAATTAATAATCATGTCCTTTTATGAATGAGGTACTTATTGATATTTTACCTAAAATGTTAAAGGATTATTTGTTTTAATGTATAATACATGAATCGTAATTTATATCTTTATGTAATTTCAAAGATATAAATATTTTTAAATAATTTTAAATAGTTCATTATAAATAAAAATTATTTTTATTAATATTTTGGTTTTTTTTTTGATTTTACTAATGTGATTTCTAAAAGAAGAGTTTATTTTAGAAAAACAATATTCCATGTTCTCTTTTAAGGGATATCATTTTATAATAAAATCCTTTGTTGTTACTTTGGATTTGTGGGGTATAAGAACCAATGATACCATCCCCATTATTTCATTATACAACCTATTATGATGATTATATAATGATGAATCTATGAAATCCATTTCATTTAATTATTTTATTAATATAAGAAACAAATTTCATTTCTATAGTTTTTCTATAATGAAATTATTAGGAATTATTTTTTTATTCATGGGTTATGATATGATGAATGATTTATAGTTATATAGAAAACAAATTAATGATTTTTATTCTGTTATTAGTGGAGCCATAATTATATTTCCCTATAATGTAGTGGGTCATGCTAGATATCTCGTGAGATAAATAGGATTTCAAAAGAGAGTGAAAAAACATCTTATAAGGGAATCTATCCACTATAACAGTATTTATAATTAACCATTACTACTATGATGAGTAAGGAAATGAACCCAACCCATTATAATAGTTATGGTACCAATCCATTACATAAAAATTGATTTTCTATTCTTATGTGTATCGTAATACATTTTTATGTCAATTTAATGTTCTCATGGTATATGATCTATGATTCCATCATGACTTTTAACTTATGAACTACCAATATTTATTCCA
Organism: Viscum album; assembly: GCA_963277665.1. Taxonomy (NCBI): domain Eukaryota; kingdom Viridiplantae; phylum Streptophyta; class Magnoliopsida; order Santalales; family Viscaceae; genus Viscum; species Viscum album. The sequence goes on from OY728165.1 coordinate 2,081,761,411, forward strand.
TTATTTTATCTATAATATATAATATATTATGGGCATGATTTTAAAATATTTTTCTCATGTTCTCATACCATTATGGTGCACTTATGAATATGTTATCATTCATACCTCGCTTGTATAAGCTTACTGAGCTTCTGAGCTCACCCTTTCTTATGTTTTTATTCCCCAAGTTATGAAAAAAATTATATATTTGTCTTGTATAATAAGATTAACATGTGGGAAGAAAATAGTGAGATATATCTAAAATCACTCATGAAAAAAGAATATTAAATATCCAGTATGAAAAGCAATTATATCATTATAGTCCTCAAGAAGGTATTTGTAAAATATTTTTGATATTCATCCACTAAAATGTAATATATCTTTACAAAAATCATTGGTAACTATAGTTGGTATTTGAGGATTGGTGTAGTCTAAAATTGCGTATTAGGATTGGGGATTTCTATTAGAGTCCTTGTGGATATTCCTATGTATAGGATATTATTCAAATGTTTTTTGTCAGATCGAGATTATGTGGTTTTCCATGAAATAAATATTTATCTGGATACTAAAAGTGGCTATGGTTATTGTACAAATTAATCCAAGTTAAATAACATGAAATACTATTATTCAAGTATATATTTACAATCATTCTTGATTTGGGTGAGTACCCCAATATTATTCCAACATTGTGATACTCCTAAATGATATGCCTGAGCTAATTAAAATATTCTTTACAAACCATAAAGAAAGATTTAAATAGATTAAGATCATTTATCTCCTATGTTAAACCTATGTCGTAATGCATTGAAAATATAGATTCATTATTTAGAAAACCTCTAAATGATATTTCATACACATGATTATTTCTTCTCAAATAATAAAAATATATTTTAGTCAATGTGTATTACAAATAGGATTGATTTCAACACTGAATGTGATGTAAAATATAGTGTTCATGATTAAGAAACTGTGTTGATTATTAATGTGACATATATTGTGATTATTACTATTTAGTAATCCTGATATATGATTAAAAATCTATACCATAACAAACCCTTGGACTCACCAAATAACTGAATGATGGAATCCACTAAGAACTTGAGTGGTGTAGACCAATGATTAAATAATTAAAAATTTTCTACATGTCAAAAAAAATCAATGGTACACCTATTAGAATGTAACAATGGAATATGAAAAATGTTTTTTTTGTGCAAATCACTGTAATATAGAAATTAATTCCAATGAAAATGTAGGGTGTTAAATGGATAGAAATAAATATTTTCAAAGTAATATATTTATATTTTGTTTTCATAAATGATGAGAACTTGTGTAATATCTATGTAAATTCCCACATTTAAATTTTATCTCCTTGGAAAAGGAAGGACATGTGTTATACCCATCATTTAAGTGAAAGGGATTATGAATTTGGGTATTGGTATTAATTAATTATGTGGTATATGTTTTTGTACCCATGGTATTTTTGTTATAGGATTCATGAAATGTATAAGGATTGTGTTATATTGGGAATCATATATTTATTCATTTAATATTACCTTAAGGGTTTCATATAACATTATAGACTTAAAAGTTTATGGATGACCACAATTCGAATATAAAAAAAATTTATAAGGTTTTTAGTGATGGGATGTTAGGATGATTAATAATACTCATATAAATTCTCTATTGACTAATGTAATATTTAACCGTGAGTTTCAACATGAATTTCCATTTGGGGAAGAGTTTTCTTTTAATAATTTTAAATATATTGATAACCTTCAGGGTTTATATGATAAAGATTATTGTTTAAATTCATATGGATGTTCATCATATTTAGGTGGATGTTTAATAATGTTATTAAAAAATTTTATTATTAAAAGAAAATATAATACATATGGTAAGGCATCGGGGATCAAACCCACAATCGATGGGAGACATGGTTAACATGTATACCACTCACCTACGTTGAGTATTTATTAGTATTAATTTTTTTAATTTATGTTCTATATAAATATTATGTTGATTTCTTGAAATTTGATTTATATAGAGATAATAATGGGATCGAAAAAAAATTAGTTATTAGGATATTAATGTTAATTCATTAGATATAATATATTCTTATAACCGTATAAGATTAGGAGAAATAAAACCTTATAAGTATTTAGTTGTGTATTAATTATTGAATTATCTTATCATAGAATATATTTTTTTAGAGTTCCATTATTTTGATTCTGTTTATTCCTAAAAATTATTTTCATATCATGGAGATTCTATCATTTGTAGATATAAATTTTTGGTATGATACATTAAGAGTGATTGGTGTTATTTGAAGATAATTTTTTATTTATATGTGATGAATATAGGACAGATCATTCTAATTATTAGATTTCTATATTATTCTCGATAATTTGAATGATTTTTATGTTTAGTTAGTTATAGAATGATCAAAGATAATTTTTTTTTGTTAGTGTCGAGCCTTCAGTGGTTAATGACTTCTTTATTCAAATGATAATTTATTAATTATGAGAATAATATTGGTTGAAACATTATTATTTTTGTGTATGTCTAAAGATATGGGGAAATGACTGTTACCCTTTAGTGGAATATTTCATCTTTTAGAAGTTTATAATAGATATTTTTGAATAAAAGAATCTCAAATAAAAATCAATTGGAGAAAAAAATTATATTTTGGTCAAAATGGATTGAATGATGAACTCATAGATATCTAGTAAGTATATTTTCTTATATTAATTACATTGAGGGTAAATTAATTTAACATCTCTTGATAAATGATCTTGAATTAGAGAATATATCATATTACCCAATGTTTTGATGAATAAATTTAATTTTTCACACCTCATCGTTTTTATAGATTTATGGTTGCTAAATCTCTCATATCATTCACATAATATTGATAAGAGATATCTATCAATCTCTATAATTGATTTGAAATTATTTTATTTCTATTTAATGCCATATTTTCAAATCCTAGTTATGTTCACCTATTTTGAAACCTAATTTTATGATGACCTTCATATTTCATTTTCCCTATTTTTAGAGGATGTTTTATTAAAACGTTTTCTGTTGTGGGATTTCGCACAAGCTTATTATGAGATTTAACGCCCTTATTTAGTAAGATTGAGTTTAAATTTGGAGGACATAATTTATTAATGGGGGTAATAATGTTACACCATTTTTTTAATGAAAAAAATTGTTGATTGTGTATGCAACATAGAACCTGAGAACAAAATGAACCAGGAGATATTATTATGTTAAAATGATCACTATATGAATGATTTCAAAATAATTGGTATAAATTGAATTAAATAAATTATGAAACATATATAATGTTCATGTTCATTGTTGATAACTTATTGGAAAATAATTTCTCTATTTTTATTAAATTATTTTATTCTTCAAAAATATGCTCTCTTCACAAGTTGATTTTATTTAATTTTTTAAACAAATTATAATTTTTTTGAATTTATAGAAATTTTATTTGATAAAAAAGATATCATTTTCCAAATAATCATATAAAAAATTTATCTTATGAAGAATGTTTTCAAATTTTTATTGAAATTATTAATTTTATAATGTATAGTGATAAATAATGATTTGTTAAACTATATTTTCTATTTATGTATTTATAATTAGAAAATATCTTGTGGATAAAAATTTAATTAGATTCTATTTATTATTAATTAAAATATAACTATGGTATTCTGAATGAATATTATACTTGGATATACTGTACAAAAATTATACTTAAAATAATGTTTTATGAATAATTGTTCTTCATTGTATCTCACCAGTTTAATTATAAAATCAATTTCTGCAACTTCTATGAAGTGAATCATGAAAGAATATTAAATAATTAGAATAATGTGGTAATTTTTTTAAATAAACACCTTTTATTTTTAACATTTTTAATAGTAAAAATAAAAAATCATTATCACCACAATTACTGTAAATAGAGTAATTAATGTTAAAAATAGCATGGTTTGGACAAAAACATGTTACTAAAACTTCTTTTGGTCCACTTTTTTGAGTTTTATTTATTAATTTTGATACATTTCTCTAATATAGGTCCACATGGTTCCATATTTAATTTTTTATTTCCTTTATAATGATTATGTCAAAGGTAAAAAAATTTCACCTTCTTCCATTTAATGTTTATAATATGTATTGATTGAATAAAAAATTATGATAAGTTATATATAGTAATTTTATAAAAAAAGGATTTTTTACCATTGTATTTATTTCTAATTTTTATTAATGATATAATTACATTAAATTATTAAGCAACACTACTGTAAAATTTATTTAATAAAAAGAAAAATAATAATATTTTTCCTTTAATTTTTTTCTATTAATGAGCTCAATAGAAAGACATAATGATTTTAAGGAAAATCGTATGTGTTTTTCTGATTAGTAAAAAAATTATTTTTCATCCAGAGCCTGGTTTTCTCAAAAATACATTCAATAATGTTTTAATCCTCAAAATTTATTATTTTATTTTAATTTTTCCCATGTTATAAATAATTCAAATTTTTTTTTTTAAAATATTATTTTTTCAATTGTGGTACTTTTAGTCCTTTTAAAAAATAAGTTAATGGGTTAATTATTGGATTTTATATTGATTGAATAGAATTTACCATTATCACAACTGATCCATTATATGAAACATACAAAAAAATTCCACATTTTCTTTCACTGAAAATGTTTTTCCAAAAAAAACTTGTAAATTTGATTATTTTAAATATGTGGATTCAAAATGAAAATGTTCTTTTCATCAAGAATTATTACAAGTTATATTTTATGGAATAATTTTTTTTGATAACATCCTTTGATGAGATATTTGATTTATTAAATATATGTGTAGAGAATTTATTTTTTCATGATTGACTTTGAAATATATTATGATATATTTTATTATGCAGGGGCTGAAACGGTGCATGATTTCTAAGCCCGATGAATTTAGAATTAATTTAATAAAAATATTAAAAATATTTCTATATCATGTCTACTAGTTCATGTAAATAACGAAATATATATTTAATGGATTTATTGATAAAAAATATGAGACCATGGTTGAATCTAGATAATGGTATTTTCATTGGGTGTTACCTTAATTTGGTCAGTATCAGATGTTCAAATGATGTTGTTGTTGGCATGTACATTATGTGAATTAAATAATTAATTAATTTAATGCCTATAAAAATTTTTCCACTATATATATATATATATATAGAAATTATATTGTGTTATTCACATAATACTATAATCATTTATTTGAGTATTCTATTGTCTTATTTTGGGGAATCATGATCAGATGTTAATCAACAACTAGATCAAGGTGAATCGAGTCACATTGAATGTCACAGGCCCTCTCAACCATTAGAATCTATTTTAGTCACCATATATAGATCTGAATCGAGTTAGGGAATATATATTAGTTTTTATAGAATATTTTTAACTAATAAATCATTAATTATAATTCTTTTTGAATTCATGTAAATTTCCAACTTTTGCATGATCCCTATAAATTGTTGATTCTATCTTTTATTGAGTTAAACCCCTTAATAACTTTTTATCAAACTATTTTTGGCCATAATTGTAGAATTATTCTCGTAAAATAAATGATTCACATCATTATCATGTCCTTAACTTGTTTTTTCATCAGGTTCTTCTCCATTAGACTATGGGGTCAGGGTTTGGCTTTTTCAGTGTGAGATTGGGCATAGTCGTAACCCCATATTCATTATAGTAGATAAAATGTCTGGAAGATTTCTGGATTATTAACTAATTTAGGTATTAAATGAGATTTGGGTTATCCCACTATGTACTGGAACCTAGTGAGGTAACAGGAGGTGTGAGGGCTTTATGTGGGATGACTGATATTCAACTATCAGGTCAGGAGAGTTTGGTAATGAATGAACACATGAATTTTCCTCCGATTTTGAGTGGACAGTAGGTATATATGGTAGTGTATATGGAAAATGTGTTGAGATATATACCTTTTTAGAAAATATGGATATAAATGACATTTATTATTATGAATAATCTTTTTATATTATGGATTTCTATGATGGTTAATGTTTTGTGTTGGAGTTAACTATCACACATTGGGTGACCCCTATTGGTCCAACCCATCGTGCATAGAGGATACATTATCATAATCCCATATGACCCTATACCCCATGTACAGTGGGGAATACACAAAGTACTATGGATAGTACCTTGGTTTAAGAAAATGACATAACAAACGCTGGTCTAACAATAAAACTCCAAGTGTTTCTAAAGACATTTTGTATGATGGAACATGGCCAGTGTGGAAAAGCACTAGATAGAGCAAGAATAAATCCACTAGGTAGCTGAGACATGCAATGTACTACCCTTCTATATCATGTGGTATGAAATTTCTTATAATCCATGTACTATAAAGGATGTAGATAGATATTGGATTGGGTCCACACACCGAGTGGACCCCATACATGTTGTGTACTTCATGATAATTTTCAATCTCTTTTATCTCATTCGTTTTGATGTCTAATTTGGTCCATAACTAGTGTATCCTATTTTTTTTACTTTAGAATCTTAGAATGGTCTTTATAGTGCATTTTGAGTTATAATGATTGATATTCCATGAGTGACTCTTCTTTAGGAAGTGCTCGAGGATGGAAATGACCGGGAAGGATCACCATAGAGAGGATAGGGTCAACAATCCCTCTATCATAACTGGGTGATTTTCCCCCATATTCCCCAAACCTATTATATGGTACTCCCTTATGGATTAGGGTTTGGTTCCTCTAACTACTAATTTTTACTCCCTAATAGACAATGACATGGATCCTCTTTTTACCTACTATGTGATACACCCCTTATAGACTAGGGAATGGTTCCTCTATCCAACTACAAAGTAGTGCCCCAGTTGAACTGGGGAATGAGTCATCTACCGAATATGTGGTACCCCCATTCTTTTGTATTAGGTCATGGTTTATCATACTATTGAATGGTACCCACTCCCACATACAGATTAGTGAGTTGATCCTCTATCTAATGAGTGGTACTCCCTAACTGACTAGGGAGTGGGTTCTCTAGCTTCTGAGTGGTAACCTATTATGGAATAGTTTGTGGGTCCTCTATCTACCAATTTTTACCCCAAGATGGTATAGGTTGTGGGTCCCATATATTCTAAGCCCCCCCATAGCACTAGGTCATATGTACTCTATTTATTGGTTGATCCTCATCAAATATGTTGTACAGTAGTGATGTGAGGTCCCTAATGAGGTTACGTCTTTGGAAAGACATATGTGATATTGGGGATCATTGAGGTACTAATACAACTTTTGTCAATCTCATTACTGTGTTGGGATGTGAGATGGATATCCCCTTTAATTATCATTGGGATTTATTATATGGTCTTGAATATTTTTGTTTTTTAGTTTCATTTACCTCTTGATTTAGGTTGAGAGGACTTCTTCTATAATGTATCCTATTTTCCACCTGTAGTTTTTAATTCATCCTTCTCAGTATGTATATACTCACCCCATCATTGGATTTTTTCCATATATTGGATGTCTTATGCAGATGGTAGATAGGTATGTGGTGATTTAGGAGGAACATAGGTACACACTAGTAAATTTTGATTGCCTATGGTGGTCGGGGATATATATAAAGAATCAATCACACATATAATTGCTTCTCAATTTATATTTAGTTTTGGACAACTATTTTGGTTGGGCATGTTTCTTCCCCTTTACATTTCATATTGAACTAGTGAAGTCATTGTATTATTTCTAGTTCATTACCTACAATGTTTTTATTTTATATGATACTATATTTTATTATTATTCCTTATCACTTATTCATTAAAATTATGGGGTTTGTGAATATAGTTACATAAGGAAAAGGACACCCATTTTAGTTATGCATTTTGAGGCATGTCCCTAGCCCCTGGACTATGGATGACAGCTTTTGGTAGTTGTGGCATGGTCTTCCACCAACTAGGTAGGCCCTAGTGGGTTAGGTTATGAAAACTTGATATCAATGTAGGTTTGAATGTTGGATAGTGTTTTTATTTTTTTCATCTTATGATGTTTGGTTAGGAACATAGGGAAATAATGTAAAATTGTCTCTAGTGAGGCTTTCAGTCCATGGTAAGTAGTGTAGGTATGGTGGATAATGTATTCATTCACCAGGACACTGAATACCTAATTATTTATTCTCAATGTTGATACATTATTTACAATAATCTTCAGTTCATACATATATTGGATTAAGTCCTTGGACTATACTACTTAAGTAAGATCTCCATATATATATTCTCATATGATTGTGGTATTTCCTGATTTATTTTTATGATACCTTTATGAAGATATCCACCTATTTTTATGAGTCATTATCATGGTGAAAATTGGATGAGTGATGAGCCCTTAGTTTAGGGGAGATCAAACTAGACCATCCTTATATGTATAAAGGTATCACAGAACCACTTGTTGAGATGTATATTGTCCTTATAGAGTAGGATGAGGATTCCCTCAATCATAGAACACTTCATGTTTTTATGTTCTATAGGATACTGAGGATGACTTGTGAGATAGAGCCCCATGATGTGGGTGGTTATATTTGTGTTGTGATCCAGGTTTTTAGGATTCTATGGACACGAAATGGTTAGTGTCTTATGATAGAAGCCATATTTTCCAAGGATTAACTAGGTGCTGGTGGAGTTTAGTCAATCAGACACATGATGAGTCTATACTCTCATGTTAAGTCGTTCAAATGATGTATCATGAGTAATAAAACCCATCAGTCATACACTATATTATGCTTCTGTTGGATCGAATAGTCGATATAAAAGTCTATTAGATGGAATAATACAAGAGGGGGGGGGTGAATTGTAGGTTTAAAAAACCTTTGAGATTTAGTAACAAAGAGATTAGTTTAAAAGATCTTAAACTAATAAAAACACAAACACCCACAATTGTATTGAATGTAAAAGGTATGATGTATTGTAATACTATTGTTATGTAAAACAATTGTATTCAAGATGAACACAATAATCAGAGTAATACATATGTAAATGATTCTACCTTAAAGCGTATAGAATCAATCAATACAATATGTAACAGAATGATTGTAATTGAAACAATTACAATTGAATATGTAAAGAAGAAAGGAAACAATACAAATCCCTTTCTAATACTACAGCGGAAATGTAAAAGTAATACAATTCTTTTAACCCAAAGAGAAGGGTTATCCTTTCACCTAGGATAAAAGGTCTGTCTCACCAACACCTTGGTGAGCCCTCGATACGATGATCGGCACGTCTGTCTGCCTATCCCCGGCAGCCCTCGATACGATGATCGGTACGTCTGTCTGCCTATCCCTGGCAGCCCTCGATACGATGATCGGCACGTCTGTCTGCCTATCCCCAGCAGCCCTCGATTTTGCAGGTAATCGGCACCTCTGTCTTTCAATTACTTGAAAGCCCTCGATACGATGATCGGACGCACAAGGCTGATGAGAGAAGTCACTGTGTCTCTCTCTAGAATATTCGTAGTTCACAGAGTCTCTTTCGTTCTCTTCGTTCATCAGTGTGTTCTCAGCTTCAAATGACCTCCTATTTATAGGCCTCGGGTTCCAACGGTCATATTACCTCCAACGGTCATATTGAAACAGAAAGCACGACATCGTTTTGATTAGTATATAACTAACTCAACGACATCGTTTTGTTAGGATAAGAGATATATAGAAATGTAAAACATGAGTACGATTCATATGCAGAGAGAGTTTTTGACAAATTACCAAAACAAATAATGATCATCTGAATAGAAAAGTCAGTACGATACGATTGACAGAGTATGATACGATTGACAGAGTCAGTACGATACGTTTGACAGAGTCAGTACGATATGATTTGGTCGGTACGATCAACATCGTACGATACGATAAACATGATAAAAGAATTGTAATATACAAACATATGATAGAATACATTTGTGATTTCCAAAACATGACATAGAATATATTTGTGATTTCCAAAACATGATGTAAAATATATTTGTGATTTCCAAAACATGATGTAAAATCCAAAAGAAGACTTTTGACTTAACAATCTCCCCCTTTTTGGAAAGCACAAACACACAAAGTAAATGAAACAAGAAATACTTATCTCCCCCTGAGTTATTGAAAACTCTTCTGAATAAGAAATTGAATACAACTAACTCCCCCTTAGGTATTGACTTTCCTAAGGATTGTATTCATAGATTTTACTTAAGAGCATTGTAATGCATTCTCCCCCTTTGTAAAACAATCTTTGCTTTGTAAATATTCTCCCCCTTTGTGATTTACAAAAAGAAAGGAGGAATCTCGAATTGTCTGGAAGAGTTAGTGAAGTAATACCAGACAATGGATAAAAGAGAAAGGATTATAAGAGTTATTACAAAACAAACAAGTTCCAAAAGAAACAAATACAACAATCATTTGTTTTCTCTTTCCTTCTCTTTCTTTATAAGCTCATGAAGCACAGCTTTCATCTTCTTGATCTCCTTCTTGTCTTCAGAAATTGATTCACCCTGAGTTTTGAGAAGCTCTTGTTGATCCGCAAAAATCTGATCTTGATTTCTGATGGTTTCCTCCTGGACTCTGATTACTTCTTCAAGAGTATCAATTCTGTTTTGCAGAGTCTTATTATCCTTGGACAACTCAGAATTTTGATTCTTCAGTAAAACCATTTCATCTTTGAAAGATGAAACCTTCGAGAATTCAGATTGGAAAGCATTCATCCTATCTTGCAAGTCTTTCACTGAAGGAACATCGGTTCTTTGAGAAGACAAAAGGTTCAGCCTTTCAACCGTTTCTTTATCAAGCTTGTTGAGAGCAATTGCTAGCTCATTTGATAACCTCCTTATATCTTCAATAGGTAATTCATGATCATTGATTGAGCTTTCAGTTTTGTATGACCACTTGGTCATCTTATTGCAAGCTTTCTTATGAGCAACTGAGCTTTCCGAAAGAACTTTCAGATCGGCTTCTACTGACAAAACTTTCTTTCTCAATTCTTTTACAGAGCCAAACTTTTTCCTTTGATTTTCAGTAATAAAATCAATCTTCCCTTCCAGCCTCGGGAAATAAGGAATTGTTTTCTCCATCCTTCTCAAAACATGAACAATGTAATCACTCTTCTTGAGAGAGATTGTATGCTCTGAATCAGTATCTTCATCGTACGATGCTAGTTCATACGATCTGGTTGAATCAACAACTGGCTGTTTCCCTTTCTCCTTTTCTTTCTGCTTTCTTTCATCTTCCACTTTGTCACTAATGACAACTACTTTATCAGACTGAGAAGATTGAGCATCTTGCTTTTCTCGAGATGACATCATGTCCGGAGATCTATCCTGATCGGCATGAGGAGTTTGTTGAACACCTTCGCTCAGCTTTTGAAGCGATTCCTCTCTACTTTTCATTGAGCTTTGAAGAAATTCTAATAGAAAATCTCCTTCTTCTACTTACACTTCTTCTATCACTTGTTTTCCTTTTTCTTTCTCAGGCAGACTCTGTACGATGGGTTCTTGATGCACTTCCATAGTTAGTTGAGCACTAGCATCTTCAACTGCTTTTAAGACTTTAGAAATATCAAAGTCCTGAGCCTTTCTTTTCAAAAGAGTCTTCTTTTTCTTTTCAGCTTGTAGGGTTTCTTCTACCCTTATTCTTTCTGCAAAGGCCTCAGCAGGATCAAGACCAAACTTTGGATCACCTTCCTTTCTCTGTTCCTTGTCCTTTCTCCATTTGGCTACAACTTCCTTACTGTACCTCGACTTCTTCTTTGGTTTTGAACTAGTTTGAGGATCAGACTTTCGAGTAACACCAGTGGATTGATTGTCCTTGGCTGGCATAGGTGCCGATTGATTTTGAGCCAATTCAGCTTCTACATCTCTGACAAAAAGTTTTGAATTTGAATCAAAACAAACATTCAGCTTTTTCATCGTACTCTTATTAATCAAAGACGGCCACAAATCCATAGGTTCTCCTTTCAAAGGAATTTTACAAAACTTCATACTCTCAAGAATGAATTTCGTAAGGATGGCTGGATACATTATTATTTGGGATTTAATCCCTCCTTTCTTGACATTCTTGATGGTTTCAAAAATATATCCCATGAGATTTACTTTCCTCATATTCACAAGATAGTCGAGCATAAAGACATCAGAAACTTTAAGGGTTTCTCTATCCCCTTTTCTTGGGACAAGAAAACCTTTCATCCATAATGTGACAAACCGATTGTCCGGTGAAAGATGATAAACTTTCCTCTTTCCCTCATTAACAACAAACAAGGTTTTTTCAGCACTTTCTCTATTAAACGTACCAACTTCCTCTGGTAGTTTGTGAGATGGACAGAATGCATCGCCTTCTATAGAACCATTCAGAAAATGTGCCGCTTGTTTCACAGACATAGATAACTTTCTATCGTACACAGCGAAGTTTATAGTCATATCTTTGTCGAAAGAAACGGTTTTGTAAAACTGACAAACTTCATCAAAAAGAACTGGATCTTGAATATCAGGCTTTTCCACACAGAGATGTTCCCATCCTTGAAACAAAATAATCCTCTTGATTGTAGAATCGTACATATTGAAAAATTCTCGGGATACTAACCTTTCTCTGTGAAAGTCTTTCTCTGTAAAAGTCTTTGAAGACATTTCGGCAGGAGTATTAGCAGAAGATTGAGACATAAAGGTTCTTCCGATGAGAAGATCGTACGATGGTTTATAGCTGGTGGAGCAGAGCTTCGCCTCAAATCCTGAAACTTCAAAGTGGGTTTGGAGAGGGGAGGGGGGGTATTTATAGGCGATAAAGATATGACCGTTGATATTCTATGGTCAAGATTAGATAATACCAGATCAATGGTTAGGATTAAAACAAAGAAATTAAAATAAAATAAAAAAAATGAAAAGAAACCTGTCGGAGAACATAAGGTGATTGCTGGTTTTGGTATGAATCAAAAGTAAACACAATCGTAAGAAGAAAAAAAATCATGATGCCGATGGAAAACAAAGTCATTACTATGATCGGACCGTACGATGGAAAATAGTTGTTACCATTAACCGACTGTACGATGGAAAACAATCTCAATACTATCATCGGTTTATACAAAAAAATTGAAAGATACGATGGAAAAGAATTTCAATACCATCATCGGTCGATTCAAAAACTATTGAATGGTACGATGGAAAAGAATTTCAATACCATCATCGGTCGATTCAAAAACTATTGAATGGTACGATGGAAAAGAATTTCAATACCATCATCGGTCGATTCAATGATTATTGAATGGTACGATGGAAAAGAATTTCAATACCATCATCGGTCGATTCAAAAAACTTTTGAACGATAGGATGGAAAAGAATTTCAATATGATAAACAGAAAAACTGAAATGGTCAATACGATAAACAGGAAAACTTAAAATGAAACGATAAAACTGTCAATACGATAAACAGAAAGAAACATATATAAAGAGAGTAAATATTTAAAGATCAGAAACATAAAGACATAAAGAAATGTCCTCCCCCTTTCTACGAGGAGTTTCTTACTATTAGGAGAGATGTAAAACAGGAAGTAGATATGAATGATTATTTTAATGTAATCATTCCTAGCTTCTGTTTTATAAATTCAAATCTATCGGAAGGTAAAGGTTTTGTAAAAATATCAGCAAGTTGTTCTTGCATTCCGATGAATTGTAAAACAATATCTCCTTTTTGTGTGTGATCCCTAAGAAAGTGATGCCTAACATCTATGTGTTTTGCACGAGAGTGATGTGCTGGATTTTTACTAAGAGCTATGGCACTTGTATTATCACACAGAATTTGAGTTTTGGAGAAACTCAAACCATAGTCAGTGAGTGTGTGCTGCATCCACAATACTTGAGCACAGCAACTTCCAGCTGCTACATATTCAGCTTCAGCAGAGGAGAGTGCTACTGAGTGTTGTTTCTTGCAAGACCAAGAAACCAAAGAATCTCCTAAGAAATGACAAGTTCCAGATGTACTTTTTCTATCCATTCTACAACCACCAAAGTCAGCATCTGAAAAACTTTTTAAAACAAAATAATTTCCAGAAGAGTAGAAAAGTCCTAAATCCATAGTGTCTTTTAAATACCGAAAGATTCTCTTTACGGCTTTTAAGTGAGACTCTTTTGGATTAGATTGATATCTTGCACATAAGCATACAGAAAACATCAAGTCGGGTCGACTAGCTGTCAAGTATAGCAAACTCCCTATCATACCTCTAAAAATTGTTTGATCTACTGGTTTCCCAGTTTCATCAAGATCAAGAGTATTTTAGGTACCAATTGGGGTGCTAATACTTTTAGTTTTGTCAAATCCATACTTTTTGAGTAAGTCTTTAATATACTTATGTTGAGATATATAAGTTCCTTCTGGTTTTTGAGATATTTGAAAACCTAGAAATAATGTTAGCTCACCCATCATACTCATTTCAAACTCAGATTTCATTAAATTTGCAAAAGAATCGGTTAAAGATTTCTGAGTTGATCCAAATATGATGTCACCAACATAGATTTGGACAACCAAAACATTTTTGTTTTCCATTTTGATAAAAAGAGTTGGATCAGCTGTACCTTTTCTATAATTGTTTTGTAAAAGAAATCCTGTAAGTCTATCATACCATGCTCTAGGGGCTTGTTTAAGACCATATAGAGCCTTGGTAAGTTTAAAAACATGATCAGGATGTTTTGGGTCTTGAAAACCAGGAGGTTGTTCGACAAAAACTTCTTCTTGAACAAAACCATTTAAAAAAGCACATTTGACATCCATTTGAAATAGTTTGAAATTGAAATATGCTGCGAAGGCTAATAGAATGCGAATAGATTCAAGTCTAGCTACAGGAGCATCTGTTTCTTCATAGTCTATTCCCTCTTGTTGATTATAGCCTTTAGCAACAAGTCTTGCTTTATTTCTTACAATGATTCCATTTTCATCACACTTGTTTCTGAAAACCCATTTTACACCAATTACAGTTGTTTCTTTAGGTCTTTCAACTAAAGTCCAGACTTGATTCCTTTCAAATTCATTTAGTTCATCCTGCATTGCTTTGATCCAATCATCATCACCTAAGGCCTCAGTTGGACTTTTAGGTTCAAATTGGGAAAGAAAATCAAGATGTTCTATTTCGTTTCTTAAGGAATTTCTGGTCCTTACAGGTTGATTTATATCACCAATGATATTATCACTGGGATGATTCCTAAGAAACAATTGATTTGGGTTTTGTAAAAACTGTTCATCAACATATGGTAGAAAATCTTCTGTGGTAAATGTTTCAGGAACACTTTCTTGAACATTTTCCTTATCAGAATGTTCTTCTAATATAGGTTGATAAACATTTTTGGAAAACACATCCGAGGATGTAGGATTGGATTGGTTGAAAACAAAAGGGTTAGTTTCATCAAATTTTACATGTACTGTTTCTTCAACAGTACAAGTGTTTTTATTGAAAACTCTATAAGCCTTAGAGGTTGTGGAATAGCCTAGAAAGATTCCTTCATCAGATTTTGGTGCAAATTTGTGTAAATTTTCTTTTGTATTCAGAATGAATACTTTGCATCCAAAAACTTTGAAGTAAGAAACTTTAGGTTTTCGGCCAGTCCATAACTCGTAAGGAGTTTTATTAAGAAATGGTCTAGTTAAAACACGATTTATAGTATAACAGGCAGTACTTACAGCTTCAGCCCAAAAGTGCTTAGCAATTGATTATTCACTCAACATGGTTCGAGTCATTTCCTGAAGAATACGATTTCTTCTTTCAACAACACCATTTTGCTGAGGAGTTCTTGGTGCTGAGAAATTGTGAGTAATACCTTTCTTACTACAAAAAGTTTCAAAATCTGAGTTTTGAAATTCACCACCATGATCACTATGAATAGTTATCAATGGTAGGTTTTTCTCATTTTTAACTTGGGCTCTAAAAGTTTTGAAATACGAAAAGGCTTCAGATTTCATTGTGAGAAAGTAGACCCATGTAAATCTAGTAAAGTCATCAACTAAAACAAATACATAGTATTTGCCTCCAATGCTTCCAGATTGTGAAGGACCAAACAGATCCATATGCACAAGCTGTAATGCATTAGAAGTTGAAACTTCATTAATTGATTTAAAGCTAGTTTTATGTTTCTTGCCAAATTGACAAGGATCACAGACTTTTGAAGAATCATATCTAAGATCCGGTAGCCCTTTTACAAGTCCTTTCTTTGAGAGTTTTCTTAGGTTTCTCAAATTACAGTGTCCTAATCTCCTATTCCATATCCACGATTGGTCTTCTATTACACTTAAACAAGGTATGTTTTGGTTCCTAAGGTCTTCTAAGTTAATAGTGTAAACATTCTCTTGCCTATGGGCAGATAGAATGAATTCATCCTTGGAATTGTGAACTAGACACTTATCATTTCTAAAATTCACAAGGTAACCTTCATCACATAATTGACTTATGCTGATGAGATTGTGCCTAAGACCTTTAACAAACAAAACATTTGAAATAATAACTTTTCCATGAAAAACGATATTACCTATACCAACAATCTTTCCTTGAGCATTATCTCCGAAGGTAACTTTTCCACCTTTTGTTTTGATAACCTTTTCAAAGAAATCTTTGTTTCCAGTCATATGTCGAGAACAACCACTATCCATGTACCAAATGTTCTTATTGATACACTTCTCGTTTTCCTGAAAAAGAAACAATTAGATTTTCGGAATCCAAACTTGTTTGGATCCAGAAGGATTAGATAAAAGAATTTTAGGAATCCACATTTGTTTTGCAAAATGAGCTTTATGAAATCCTAAGGATTGAGTTTTTTTAAGAGAACAATCTCTTCTCCAATTTCCACCACATTGACACTTGGAACAGAAAATGGTTTTTTGAGGAACAAAATAGTTATTACTAAAAACAGGTTTGGAATAAGTATAACCAAGACCAGAACGATTTCTCAAAGGTCTTATTTGAGAGTACATCCTATCAAAGTTTTCTGTTCCATGAGTAAAGTTTGACAAGCACTTTTTCAAGGATAAAATCTCTGACTTTAGTTTTAAAACCAAATTCTTGTTTTCTAAAACATTTGAATTTGAACTAGAGTTGGACTCTAAAAAGTTTTTCTTTGAAATAGCAGTTTCAAGATCCTTAGAAAGTTTATCTTTTTCAGATTTGACTTTCTCAATGGTTTTCATGATACTTTCAAAATCAGAAGTTTTCCCATCAAGATCTTTAGAAAGATATGATACTTCTTTAGTCAAAATAGAAATTCTAGAATTTGCTTTTTCAAATCTCTTTTTGAGTTTAAAATTTTCATTTTCAAGTAACTTAGCAAATCAAGAGACTTCTTCAAAAGAAGGTAAAGTATCATCTTCTGATGATGAGGGTTCATCATTTGAAGATTCATAATATTTATTATCAACATAATTTGCATTTAAAGAGACATTTGTAACAGCTTCAGCATTATGTACCTTAGCCATGAGACAATGATCTTCAATTGGTAGTCTGGCTAGAAGTCCAATATTCCTTTGTCCTGACGTCTCATATTCTGAAGAATCATCTGAGGAATCACTACCACTTGCACTCCATGTATCATTTGCTTTCAAGCCTTTCTTTGTCTTATAAAACCTTTTCTTGTTTCTTTCAGAGTGTTTCTCTTTTCTATCTTTCCTCTTCAGTAAAGGACAATCAGGCCTTATATGTCCTGCTTTCTTGCATTCATAACAAGTTACCTCTGAATCTTTCCTATCTTTCCTGTCTTTCTTTTTGAATCTATATTGAAAATCTTTCTTTCCCACAATCTTGTTCATCCTTCGAGCAAGATTAGCTAACTCATTGTCTGAAAGATTACAATCACTTGAATCAGAAACAACAACTTTCTTGGATTTAGACCTTGTAACCCTTTCAGGTGTTTTAGGTTTAGATGCAAAAGCTACACTTCCATTCCCATTCTTCTTCTTATCGAAATCAGCATCTCTTTTCATTATTGTCTCGTGCTGTAGAAGAGTTCCAAAGAGTTCATCAAGAGTAATCTGGGAAACTTTTCTATTTTCATCAATAGCTGTTCTTTTTGACTCCCATTCATTTGGCATAATATCTATAATCTTATCAACAAGAGATTCATCATCAAGACCTTTTTCTCCCATAGATTGTAAGCTGTTGACAATTGTCATAAACCTTTGTTGCACTTTACATACTGGCTCTCCATAAGGAAAAACAAATCCATGATACTCTGCTCGAAGAATTGCTCTCCTTGTTTCTATAACCTTGGATGTACCAAAATGAGTGACTTCTAATTTCTTCCAAATACAGTTGGCTGCTTCACATGAAGATATCTGACTATATATATTCCTGGTCATAGAGCATAATAAAGTATTGTGTACCTTGTAATTCAGTTGATATTCTTGCTTCTCTTGATTGGTGAAAGTACTAACTTCTTTGTCAGGAATTTTGTAACCCCCAGTAAGCATAATAAAATTGTCTACACCAGTATTGATGACGAAAGTCTTCATACGATCTCTCCAATACTCATAATCATTTCCATCAAAGATTGGTGGTCTAGAAGGATTCAGATTATCTATTGATCCGATATTCATTCCTGCCATCTAATAACAAAAACAACTTTTCCACTCCACACGTTAGTGTAGTAAGTATTTAAGAAAGTAATAAGAAATAAAGCTAGTAATACAAGTCAGTGGAAAACCTCCTCTGATACCAATTGTTGGATCGAATAGTCGATATAAAAGTCTATTAGATGGAATAATACAAGAGGGGGGGGTGAATTGTAGGTTTAAAAAACCTTTGAGATTTAGTAACAAAGAGATTAGTTTAAAAGATCTTAAACTAATACAAACACAAACACCCACAATTGTATTGAATGTAAAAGGTATGATGTATTGTAATACTATTGTTATGTAAAACAATTGTATTCAAGATGAACACAATAATCAGAGTAATACAAATGTAAATGATTCTACCTTAAAGCGTATAGAATCAATCAATACAATATGTAACGGAATGATTGTAATTGAAACAATTACAATTGAATATGTAAAGAAGAAAGGAAACAATACAAATCCCTTTCTAATACTACAGCGGAAATGTAAAAGTAATACAATTCTTTTAACCCAAAGAGAAGGGTTATCCTTTCACCTAGGATAAAAGGTCTGTCTCACCAACACCTTGGTGAGCCCTCGATACGATGATCGGCACATCTGTCTGCCTATCCCCGGCAGCCCTCGATACGATGATCGGTACTTCTGTCTGCCTATCCCTGGCAGCCCTCGATACGATGATCGGCACGTCTGTCTGCCTATCCCCGGCAGCCCTCGATTTTGCAGGTAATCGGCACCTCTGTCTTTCAATTACTTGAAAGCCCTCGATACGATGATCGGACGCACAAGGCTGATGAGAGAAGTCACCGTGTCTCTCTCTAGAATCTTCGTAGTTCACAGAGTCTCTTTCGTTCTCTTCGTTCATCAGTGTGTTCTCAGCTTCAAATGACCTCCTATTTATAGGCCTCGGGTTCCAACGGTCATATTGCCTCCAACGGTCATATTGAAACAGAAAGCACGACATCGTTTTGATTAGTATATAACTAACTCAACGACATCGTTTTGTTAGGATAAGAGATATATAGAAATGTAAAACATGAGTACGATTCATATACAGAGAGAGTTTTTGACAAAGTACCAAAACAAATAATGATCATCTGAATAGCAAAGTCAGTACGATACGATTGACAGAGTATGATACGATTGACAGAGTCAGTACGATACGTTTGACAGAGTCAGTACGATATGATTTGGTCGGTACGATCAACATCGTACGATACGATAAACATGATAAAAGAATTGTAATATACAAACATATGATAGAATACATTTGTGATTTCCAAAACATGACATAGAATATATTTGTGATTTCCAAAACATGATGTAAAATATATTTGTGATTTCCAAAACATGATGTAAAAGCCAAAAGAAGAATTTTGACTTAACAACTTCTAGATATTCTGGATCTATATTAGGGAAGGATGGTGTCCATTTAGTATGCTACAAGATTTACTAACCAAATGTGGCACTTCATCGACATGATTTAGTGTGTTTACTTCTAGTAAATTTCATTTGAGAAGGTCACCATAGATAGAACAATTTCAGTATGATCCCTTTGTGCATTCTTATGTATGTTTGAATATTATAATGGTCACTATTGATGGAGAAATTCTTATATGAAGGATTCCATTCATCTATAGTTGGAAGATTGTGTAATGGGGATAGGTTTTCTGAAATATCTAGAAGGCATCATTCAGTAGGGTCTACGCGTTAGATACCTAATCATGAATGGAATAATGATAATCGTCATGTGTCATAGGAATGACATAGAGAACTAGGGTAGCCCTGAGAGTGGTGATTCTTTGTATTTGATGGGGGAGGTCACAAGGATCTTGGTTTCAGAAAATTATGTGCTAATGTGATAAAGAAGACGACAGATGGACCAACATGGTATCAACATCACTATGATGAACACTCAACATGGAATGGACAAGGTGGCCACTAGGGAGGTGATTCTTATATAATATAATGTGG
Organism: Viscum album; assembly: GCA_963277665.1. Classification (NCBI taxonomy): domain Eukaryota; kingdom Viridiplantae; phylum Streptophyta; class Magnoliopsida; order Santalales; family Viscaceae; genus Viscum; species Viscum album. The sequence continues at coordinate 2,081,782,015 of OY728165.1, forward strand.
GCCTCTATGATTTTGATTTGATTTTGGTTGATGATTTTATGTGATCATTTCCCAACCACTACTAGGAGGCACATGTCATGCCCATGGAGATTGCGATCAGGTTCATGTGTAGCTGTAGTATATGGTTCTTTTTTAATAGTAATATACTGAGATGATTATATTTAATATCTATTTTTTATTATTATATTTCTTCAGTACATTTAACCAATGGTTAGAGTCACTCATTCATATCCATGCTTCTGGTGAGAGAGATGGAGCTCAAACTAGATACATTTCCCAATATAAATTTCCTTAATTTTTTTATAGGGAATGATCCATCAAAAATAATTTTCTACAAGTAATGATAGTTCTTACTTGCCAGAGGGAGATTCTCATGGAACCTCTTGGTTACCAGGATGAGACATTAGAATTACATCATTGGTATGGACTTGTTTTCCACGGTCTGAGAGAACATTGACAATCACTAGAGAGAAGTGATATGATTTTAAAAATATTGGATATTATTCTCATTTGTGGGAGAGAGAAATCTTATTGAAGAGAAAGTGAGTTTTTAATATTGGAAGATACTTCCAATATCCATTTTTTTATAATGTTAATCGCAAGGAATAATGGGATCATCATGCATTTGGATTTCACTAGACATGGAGGAAGTTATGAACATATATCGTAAGTATGTTACTAGACTACCTCTGAAGAGGGAGATGGATTTTTACATCAACATGCACCCCAAAACCACTCTGAAATATTTTATAACATATCATATGGTAACTACTATTCTATACAAGTTGGGGGTGCAGTTGGAAGACCATTTAAAGTAGGATTTTATCAGACCTAGTGTTCACCATATGAAACTCTGATGTTGATCATGATAGAGGATAATGTGAACATTTTTCTTCGTGTTTATTTTCATCACATAAACCATGTGAAAATAAATTTAATGTCTCTTTTCCAATGACTGGTGTCTTATTAAACTAGTTTCAAAGAAGGATATGATTCTCAAAGATTGATATCAGGTCTAGATACCACCAGTTGATGGTTGATGAGGTTACTATTTTGAATATGGAATGTTGATTTTTCTACAGACACTATGATCTTCTGGTGATGACTATTTGGGTGACCAATTCACCTTCTATGTTTATTAATATAATTAAATTGATTTTATAAATATAAATGGTCTGTTTTTTTTTCATCTTCATTTACGACAAATGCATATACTTTTCATTATAGGAGGATCATGTATAGAACATGTGGATGGGCCTAGACATGCTACTAGTACACTAGAATTATGGTAAACTCTATAAGTGTCAGTTATTGATCCAAGAGAATCACTTTTTGGGGAATGTAATTTAAAATAACGGATAATATGTGGACCCATCCAATATAGATGCAGTGGTTTCATTGGAGCCACCCATGTTCATGTCAAAGGTGTAGAGTATTATTGTCTTATGTGGTAATATAGGTGGTTATTTATAGACATATTGTTTTTACATCCCCAATTAATTCACTTACATGGAACATGAAACCATTTAGATGAAAATAGTATTTCATGATATCCATTGATGAGTTATTGCTAAGGCTAATGAGGGATCTTATTTTGGGACTACTAGAAGAGGGTGTGGAGTACATAGTTTATTAGTATGCCTCTAGAGCTGGTCCCAGCTACATTTTGATGAAGTGGTGGGTTTTGATCACATATGGGTTGAGGTAGTTGATACCCCTTTAGTAGAAATTTATGACTAATAACCTATTGTTGGTTGATGTTTTCTTTTCCCTTAGGATGTAGAGGCACTATGATATAGTTGAACACATTATTGATTACAAATAGAATAAAATTTATACATATGTATTAACATTAAGATATATGAACCTAATATGGATGTATTTTATATATTTCCTAACTGACTATTATGTTTAAATATTCTATTCTCTTATTAATGGAAAAATTCTAGAAGATTGAATAAGATGAAAGTCAATATATCACTTGTAGTAGGAGGTATCTGGAATGTTTTATATGTTATAGATTACCTTGGTAGAAGAGGAGGGTGAAACTTATCATTAGTTGATAGTGTTGACTCCTCTATATTTTTGTTATGTGAGGGTGTCTCAATTGAGACACATCAAATATTATGTCCTTTTTGTCCAAATATGCTGAGGGCATTCACAAGAGTAATCCTATAAAGGATTGAATCACCTCTTACTTTTATAGGGACAAACTCTGGTTCCATTCATGATGTGAGAAGAGATGATAAGGTATTCTCATAGTTACCTTTTGGATATACATATAGTTGTATCAGAGAGGTACATAGAGCATCATTGACTATTTTGGGGGGATGGAAGAAGGTGGAGCATGGTCGAGTTCATCTCTCAATGTCTCACCTGTCCCCAAGTGATATTTTGGTACTAGGTTCCAGTAGATTTGTTTCAACCTCTTAATGTAACACCCCAGGTAAATAAAGAATATGAAATTTTCACATTTATACATATTTGGGAATAAAATATTAATATTACTTAAAAGGGGACGCTATGCTCTATGGCGTATTCAATACGAAACAATGATCTTCTTGAGAATCTTATGTTGCACTCTAATAATAAAATAATATTATTTTAAATGGTAGTTAACGCCTAGCCGTAGTATTGGCGGGAATGAACATAAATAACTACAATATTAATATATATGTTTGTAAAAACTTTTTACTTTTTACAATAAATGTTAGAAGATTAAAAATGCGAATGAATCCAATTTTAAGCGTTAACATTCTAATATTCTTTAAAAGGTCGATTAACTGACTTTTGATGGAGAACCTCTTTTAAATCCTCTTTTTAAAAATTTTATATGTTATATTTGACAAAATAAAATTCTTATTTATAATTGGGACCTCAAAATTTACTTTCTGTAAATTTTTGGTATTTTTCCGTTAAAGTTCATTTTTAATGAATAGTGAAAAATGTTGTACTTTATTTCAATACCTTTTTTTAATCTAATTTATTTATATGATTATATTATATTTTTAATTGTTTTTAAATTGAAATTAGAATATATTTTTACCATTTAATCCGATAGTGGTCATTGGAATTAATTTCACTTTGAAATTGGACTTAAACTAGTGTCATTCTTTTAATAGATATTGTTTTTTTAAATCACGCTATTTGTTTTGATAGAGGGAATTAATTATTAAATTAATTAATTCAACATATATGTTTTGAATTTTTTAAAATATACATCATTTTTTAATTCATAATATCAAATATAGATTAGGGTGAATTTTTGTTATTTTTCTGAAAAACACCAATTTTTTTATGAATAGTGAAACCACTAAGTGGTAGTTTAAAAACTGCTTTTTCATTTCAATGAAACATCACCACTTCTGTGATTTGAAATTAAAAAATCTGAAATACATGGTTATCATTAGGATGTAAAATGTGGTTCAATGGGATTAAAATATTTTTTTGTGAATAGTAACTTTTAAGTTTTTAATCGCGATTAGAGGTAATTAGTATATTTTAAGGTAAAAATAATGTTTTAATAATCTGAAATGACCTAGACAATTGTCCAAACTGATTTTATGTGTCATGTCCGACAAAGAAAATATATGGGTAAACTTGGGGACCCCATGGAGCCACTTTTGATGAAAAATGAATTAAATTACATTTTATCTAAAGTTAAAATAAAAATTTCACAAGCATGAGTTGTTTTACTAAAACAATTTTTAAATGGGTTTATACAAGTCATATTTTTGACAATAAATAATAATTATAATGATAAATATATTTCCTACATCATTATATTTTTTTTATAATTTTTAGACATTAAATAAATTAAATTATTTATGACATCATGATGATGCCGCGCTTACCTCATTAATAAAGGATTTAAATAAAATGAAATGATAATGTTAAAATTATAACATACACTTGTCAAAAATCTAATGGATGAGTATATTTCGAACCCTTTCCACTGTATACCCACAATTAATCAATGTGGGTCCTTTAAAATCTGAAACTCATTTGAACATAATGTGACATTTTATAACATTCCAAGAGTGCCCCTCCTCTCCTCTTATAAAAAGCCCCCACCTCTACCACCTTACACACACCTATCAAGCCTTTGGCTCAGCAAAAACCTACCCCATTCATCTCTACACATCCCCTTATTCATCATTGAAGCCTCACTTTGGGCATAATCCCTTCCAAGGATGCCTTTGAGCTCAAATCAAAGAGAGTTACCCGATTTAATGGTAATGTCTTCCCTTGTGTTCTTTTGTTTTATTTTGCTTCTCCAAACCCCTAAAATCTTTTTATTAATTTTTTTTGTAACAAAACCATTATCATAAATATAATAGTTTGTTTTTATAAGAAGTATTCTAGCTACACTTTCACACACCTCCGTCTAATGGTTAAAGAACATACTGAATCTGTGGATGGTGAATTACTGCCTCACAAAACGATGATTGTTCAATTTTCTTTTAAAACCTTCAAATGTGGTCATTAAGATGTAACTATATTTATATGTGATATTTAATATGTTTATGTTTTCCTTAATCTTCTGTATTTTTCATTTATGTCATACCTTTATGGTTTCCATTATGGGTAAACATGATATCTTCATTTAAGGAAGTGTGGACTACCACCCCCTCAATGTTATTTGATTTGTTAATTCCATATGTGGGATGTATAAAGGATGGAATTAATGGTATTACATATGATATCCTACTATAATTATAATATACCTGTATATCATTATTATTTCATTCAATTGAATACAACAAAAAAGAAATGAAAGCCACGTTCATGCGTACGTATGACATACCGTCTTCATGAACGGTACATTTCATTTCTTATCTCCAAATGTTATGTACTATTACAAGTACATATATATAATGGATATATATGTAATATATTACATCTAAATAATGGATATCATTCTGTAATTATAATATATATATCTCTCATTTTGTTTCAATTCCATTAATAGGAAAAAATGAAAGTAGCGTTCATGCGTACGTATGGCCTACCGTCTCCATGAACGGTGCTTTTAATTTTTTATCTCCAAATGAAATGGAATAGTATAAAATGAATATATACTGGATATATATGATATTTAAAACATCAATACTAATCTGGATATGATATACCTATAACTACATGGACAATCATTTTCAAACAAGTTCATTTTTGACTCATTTACCAAACATCGACAAAAACGTCTAATATGAACTCACAATATTAACCAGTTATTATAACATTGTAATAAGTGATATGCTCTGAATAATAATATTTATAGGAGTAACTTATGAAATTATAAATTGACCAAAGTTTATTTTTCAGGAATATAATGAAACGAACAAGACAAGTTGGACTTGATGTAAGGGATCCTACCCCTCTCTTTTCTTTTTAAGTTCACTATTTTATGTCATTCCTTTTAAGATCATATTTCTAATGATTGGGATGTTATTTTATATTAACCATATTATAATTTTTATGTTCATATGATGAGAGGCCCTATCTGATCTCATCAATCCATTTTTGGAAGTTTTGAGTGGCGTCGTTAGTCTGTACAGTTTTCGTAAGGGATTTTTCATCTCACTTTTATTCCCGTGAGATTTATGCTACATTTTCCACCATTTCCGTTGAGTGGTATATATACTGCCAATTATTCTACTATTTGTTTAATATACTTTCCTCTATGAGTATTTAAATCAATGATGTATTTTCCTTCTTTCATGGGGTGTATGTTTCGAAAGATACCCAATTCGGTAAGGGATCCTTTCACCCTCCTCTTTTTAAAAGACTTCTTTTGTTGGGTCTTTTAATTTACATATTGTTATGTTAGTATATGTTCTTATATATACTTATTGACTTATATTTTATGTCCATGTGATGAGATAATCTTTTTATCTCTCATCAACTCATTTTCTGAATTTGTAAGTGACGTCGTTAGGTTGTCGAATTTTTGCAAGGGAACTTCTTTACCCAATTTTGATTCTTTGGGATAAACATTCACTCCTTGAATATTTCGTTCTATGAATCTTGGTGAATAACCTCTGATTTTTTTACACATAAAATCCACTTATATTTGGTTTACTCATTTGTCACACATAATTATGTAATTGATTTATCCTTAATCCAAGGATATCGTCTTTGTATGGGACTTCGACTCAATCACCTTTCATTGAGGAATATTTTGTTTTATACACAACCTTATTTTATATGGTGTATAAAACCCTTTGACTTTTACATTTATCAAAAAGGAAGCATTTTATACGAAGCATTTTACTAAACAAAAAAAGGGAATGTTTTTGTCGTACATATGCGGCGACAACAACTTCTCTACCGCTGTGACCATTATTTTTGATTCGGCTTCCTCTACAAGCCATACATTTTTTTAAATGAAAAATAAATACCCTGTTTTAATTTCCATTTATTTTGGTATTGAAAATGGTTTTCATAATGTTTTTATATCAATGCGTTGTATTGATATCTTGTGATTGAAAAGTTGAAATGTTATGTTTCCTTTATGCATGTTTTTTGTGATATGATTAAGTTATGGTTCTTGGGCATTATTATGAAGACGGGTGGTTCTGTGATAAACTATGGGCGGGTGAGCCCGATATAGCTCTCCAATGCATTGGGTAAAACAAAGGGGTTAAACATTATGGTTTCTCCGAGGAGATTTAGGGAATATACTGTGATGGTTATTCCAAACATAACCAAGAGGGTTACTCCCTACGTAAAAATGTTATGAAATACTCAAGTTACCTTTATGCCTTATGATTTCTAGGATTTATTCATTATTTTATGAGGTATGTTAAAATTCATATGTTTTATGAGTAAAGTATGATTTCATACATGGACTAATGTTTTATTTTTGTACTTTTATATCCCTTACTGGGATTTTTATGATCATCCCATGTTTTTGAAATGTTTTTCACAGGTAAAGGGAAAGGTGCATGATAAGATGATAGTGTCAAGGTAGTTTCAAGAAAGAATATATGTTTTATTTTAAATATGTTTCCATTGATGGGAAAAATGAATATTATCTTTTATGTAACCACTTTGATTAAATGTGGAATGTAATGCAAGTTTTATAATCTAATTCTCTAAAACTCTTATCATGAAGAGATCCTCAATGTGTAATCGTGTAATAACTCAAGATTAAGTAAGGTTTAAGGCCGAGGCCTTATAGTTGGTATCAGAGGTCAGCTTAGATAACTTTACAGGTTAGAGTGTTTTTTTAGCATAAGTTACAAGTTGTGTATGACCATAATGGTTATTATATTGGATAATGTCATTGTAATTTTTCAAGGATGGAATGAGTTTGAGATAACTTGGATAAGTATATCTTAGTGTTTATCTTCCTCTTAAGTACATGATGATTTTGTTGATATACTCACACCGACCTTTATGGTTTTAGTAAATGGATGGATCTAGAAGGCACCAAAGTGACAATGGGTTTGACGGAAACTGTGGTGGTTCTCTGATTAAGAGAACGGATGAAATGAGGGATTCAATGAGAAATCTCATGGTTATTCTAAACCAACTATCATGGGTCATGATCAACCACTTGAACCATGGTGAGTTCTCTAATGCCTCATGTAAGAGAGAACCAACTCGATGTGGAAGTTAATGTGATAATTATAAAGGTAACCATTAGGGATTATAAGATCCTTACTTTTGAGGTAATTATGGGTTACTATATGTTGTAATGGAAGATGAAAGGCATGAGGAAACATTTAGGTTAAAAAATGCTATGGTTTTTTATGAAGATTTTATCTCTTTTAGGGAGAATGTTTTACGAATTATATAGTTTTGAAAAAAGGACAACACGTAGACCGTGTGACAACCCATCGCGTCGGACGAAGCTGTAAAAATCGAACCCACAACCAAAGTGAAACTTGTATTTATCGCCTACCACTGGACTACGTGAAGTCCCTGGTTAGTTTGAATGATACTTTTTAGTTAGATGATTTTATGAATTATGTGTATGTTTATATTTGGGTTATCTATGGAAATGATTAACCTATCATGGAGGATATGTGATTAGGTTAATTGCATTTCAATATGAGAATTTAAGAGAAACTGATGTTATTTGGAGATAAACGTTAATTTGTAACTTGGAAGAATATGTGATTAAATCCTTCAAATATTTGGGTTTCAATATTAGTTTGGTTTACTTTGAATAATTTTATGGACAATTGTTTATCAAATGGTTTTCATTGAACTTTGGGTTGTTTTTTGAACAAATTTTGGAGATTAAGAATATATTTTCTTTTTATAAAGGATTATACTATTGTGGATTATCTAATCTGATACTAACAATTTGGGTTTTGGTTTTTTTCTATGGACATGGGAAATATATAGTTCACTTTTGTGAATTAGGTTATTCTTAAGAAGTTTATTATAGTACTCTTAATGCGAACAAGTCTTCCAAAATACTCGTCTTTTGGAGAAAATATGAGTTTGATTAAGGAATCTAGTAAAAGTTGAAAGTCTATGTGTCAAGTAAGTATGTTTCATTATGATTTAGTTAAGCTCAAAAATAAATTCCTCAATGAAGAGTAACTTAAAACAAAAATGTTGTCTATTAACTTTTCCTACTGGGGAATCGAATACCGTTTAACCCATCACATGTTTGTGATTTTCATAGGGTTAACTTTCTCCTAGACATGTTTATTATCACTCTCCCTCAAAACATGACCCTTTTTTTCCATCCATATCCATTTTTTTCTTACATGGAATCCTAGTATGGGTTAACTCGGGTGACTTTGGTACTTCTCTTTCTTTATTTTAAAGTTACTATTTTACTGACTCTTGTTCCGATGTGGGATTTTCAATTAAGTTTGCAAGCCAAATTTTAAAATTGTGAGGACACAATTACCAAAAGGGGGGAAGGATGTAACACCCCAGGTAAATAAATAATATGGCATTTTCACATTTATCCATATTTTTGAATAAAAAATTAATATTAATTAAAAGGGGAAGCTATGATCAATGGCGTACCCAATACGCAACAATGAGTTTCTTAGGAATATTACGTTGCACTCTAATAATAAAATAATATTATTTTAAATGGTAGTTAACGCCCAGCTGTTGTAATGGCAGGAATGAATAGAACTAACTATAATATGATTATATATGTTTTTCAAATATTTTTACTGTTTCCAATAAATGTTAGAGGATTAAAAATGCGAATGAATACAATTTTAAGCGTAAACATTATAATATTCTTTAAAAGGTTGATTAACCACCTTTTAATAGCGATCCTCTTTTAAATCCACTTTTTGACAATTTTATGTGTTATATATGACAAAATAAAATTCTTCTTTATAATCGGGAACTCAAATTTTACTTTGTGTAAATTTTGGGTAATTTTCCGATAAAGTTCATTTTTTAATGAATAGTAAAAAATGTTGCATTTTAATTCAAAACTTTTTGTTAATCTAATTTATTTATATGATTATATTATCATTTGAATTGTTTTTAAAATGTAATTAGAATATATTTTTACCATTTAATCCAATAGAGGTCATTGGAATTAATTTCACTTTGAAATTGGACTTAAACTACTGAAAATCTTTTAAAAGATATTGTTTCATAAAAACACACTATTTGTTTTGACAGCAGGAATTAATTATTAAATTAATTAAAGAAACTTATATATTTTGAATTTTTTAAAATAGAAATCATTTGTGAATTTGGAATATCAAATATAGCTTAGGGTGATGTTTTGGTATTTTTCTGAAAAACATCATTTTTTGATGAATAGTGAAACCACTAAGTAGTAGTTTAAAAATTGATTTATATTTTAAATGAATCTTCCCAACTTCTGTGATTTGAATTTCAAAAATCTGACAAACATGGTTGTCATTAGGATGTAAAATGTGGTTCAACGGGATTAAAATAATTTTTTGGTTAATAGTAACTTTTATGTTTTTAATCACGATTAGAGGTAATTAGTGTATTTTAAGGTAAAAATAATGTTTTAATAATATAAAATGACCGATACACATGTCCTACCCTAATTGGACGTGTAATGGCCGACCAAGAAAATCCATGGGTCAACTTGGGGACCCCATGGAGCCACTTTGGTTGGAAAATGACATAAATTACTTTTTATTTAAAGTTAAAATAAAAATGTCACAAGCAAGAGATGTTTTACTAAAACAATTTTTAAATGAGGTTATACAAGTCATCTTTTTTACTATAAATATTAATTATAAATCTAAAAAAATTTCCTACATCATGATAGTTTTTTTTATAATTTTTAGTCATTAAATAAATTAAATTATTTATGACATCATGATGATGCAGCACTTACCTCATTAATAATGGATTTAAAAAAAAATTAAACGATAATGTTAAAAACATAACTTACACTTGTAAAATACCTATTGGATGAGTATATGTCAAACCCTTGCCACCGTATCCTTGAAATAAATCAATGTGGGACCTTTAAAATCCGAAACTCATTTAAAAATAATGTAACATTTTGTAACTTTCCAAGAGTGCCCCTCCTCTGCTCTTATAAAAGGCCCCCTCCTCTACCACCTTACACACACCTCTAAAGCCTTTGGCTTGGTCAAACCATGCCCATTTCATCTCTCCACATCCCTCTATTCATCATTGAAGCCTCACTTTGGGCAGAATCCTTTCCAAGGAAGCCTTTGATCTCAAATTAAAGAGAGTTACCCGATTTAAATGTAATGTCTTCCCTTGTGTTCTTTTGTTTTATTTTTCTTCTCCAAACCCCTAAAATATTTTTATTACATTTTTTGTAACAAAACCAGTATCTTAAATATAATAGGATGTTGCTATAAGATGTATTCGAGCTACACATTGACACACCTCCAACTAATGGTTAAAGAACATACTGTTTCTGTGGATGGCGAATTACTGCCTCACGAAATGATGATTGTTCAACATTCTTTTAACACCTTCATAGGTGGGCATTAAGATGTCACTATATTTATATATGATATATAATATGTTTATGTTTTCCTTAATCTTCTGGATTTTTCATTTATGGAACACCTTTATGGTTTCCATTATGGGTTAACACGGTATCTTTATTTTAGGAAGTGCGGACTACGACCCCCTCAAAGTGATTTGATTCGTTAATGCCATATGTGAGACGTATAAAGGATGGAATTAATGGTATTACATATGATATCTGACTAGAATTAAAATATACCTTTATATCATTATTATTTCATTACATTTAATACAAAAAAGTAGAAATTAAAGTAGCGTTCATGCGTACGTACGACTTACCGTCTCCATGAACGTTACATTTCATTTCTTATCTCCAAATGTTATGTACTATTACAAGTACATATATATAATGGATATATGTAATATATTACATATAAATAATGGATATCATTCTGGAATTATAATATATATATATATATATCTCATTTTGTTTTAATTCAATTAATATGACAAAAAAATGAAAATAGCGTTCATGCGTACATACGACCTACCATCTCCATGAACATTGCTTTTAATTTTTTATCTCCAAATGCTATGGAATAGTATAAAATGAATATATACAGGATATATATGATATTTAAAACATGAATAATATTCTGGATATGATATACCTATAACTACATAGACAATCATTTTCAAACAAGTTCATTTTTGACTCATGTAGCAAACATCGACAAAAACATCTGATATGAACTCACATTATTAACCAATTATTATAACATTTTAATATGTGATATGAACTGAATAATAATCTTTAAAGGAGTACCTTCAACAATTATATATTGACCAAAGTGAAATATAATGAAACGAACACGAAAAGTCAGACTTGAGGTAAGGGATCCTACCCCTCTCTTTTTAAGTACACTCTTAGATATAATTCCTTTTAAGATCATCTTTATAATGATTGGGATGTTATTTTATATTACTCTTTCTGTAATTTTTATGTTCAAACGATGAGAGACCCTATCTGATCTCATCAATCCATTTTTTGAAGTGTTGAGTGGCGCCGTTAAGCTGCTGAGTTTTCGTAAGGGATTTTTCATCTCACTTTTATTCCCGTGAGATTTATGCTATATTTGCCACAATTTACATTTAGTGGTATATATACATCCCATTATTCAAATATTTGTGTAATATACTTTCATTTATTAGTATTTACATCAATGATTTATTGTTCTTCTTTCATGGGGTGTATGTTTCAAAAGATACCCAAGTCGGTAAGGGAAACTTTCACCCTCCTCTTTTTAAAAGACTTCTTTTGTTGGGTCTTTTAATTTACAAATTTTTATGTTCGGATATGTTCTTATATATTATTATTTATGTAAATTTTATGTCCAAGTAATGAGATACCCTTTTTATCTCTCATCAACTCATTTTCTGAATTTGAATGTGATGTCGTTATATTGTCGAATTTTTGCAAGGGAACTTCTTAACCCAATTTTTATTCTTCCGAATAAACTTTCACTCCTTGAATATGTTATTATATGAATATGTGTGAATAACCTATGATTCTTTTACACATAATATCCACTTATATTTTGTGTATTCCTTTGTCAGACATAATTATGTAATTGATTTATCCTTAATCCAAGGATACCGTCTTTGTGTGGGACTTCGTCTCAATCTCACAACCTTCTGTTATACGGTGTATAATAAATTTTTCCAAAAGGAAAATTTTTATACGAAGCGTTTTACTGAACGAAAAAAGGGAATGTTTTTGTCGTACGTATGCGGCGATAACAACTTATCTGCCACCGTGACCATTATTTGTGTTTCGGCTTCCTCTACATGCCATACATTTTTTTTAAATGAAAAATAAATACCATTTTTTACTTTTCTTTTATTTTGGTATTGAAAATGGTTTTCATAATGTTTTTATATCAATGTTTTGTATTGATATCTTGTGATTTAAAAGTGGAAATGTTATGGTTCTTTTATGCATGTTTTATGTGATACGATTATGTTATGTTTCATGGGAATTATTATGAAGACTGTTGGTTCCGTGATAAAATATGGGTGGGTGAGCCCGATATATCTCTCCAATGCATTGGGTAACGTGAAGGGGTCCAACGTTAAGGTTTCCTCGAAGAGATTTAGGGAATATACTATGATGGGTATTCCAAACGTAACCAAGAGGGTTAATCCCTGCGTAAAAATGTTATGAATGCCTCACGTTACCTTTATGCCTTATGATTTCTATGATTTATTCATGATTTGATGAGGTATGTTAAAATGATTATGTTTTATGAATAATGTATGATTTCATACAAGGACTAATGTTTTCTTTTCGAACTTTTATATCCCTTACTGAGCTTTTTATGCTCATCCCAAGTTTTTGAAATGTTTTTCACAGGTCAAGGGAAATGTGCATGATATGATGATAATGTCAAGGAAGTGTCAAAAAAGAATCCATGTTTTATTTAAAATATGTTTACATTGATGGGAAAAATGAATACTATCTTTTATGTAACAACTTTGTTTAAATTTAGAATGTAATGAATGTTTTAGGATCGAATTCTCTAAAACTCTAAACATGAAAAGATCCTCAATGTGTAATCTTGTAATTACTCAATATTAAGTAAGGTTTAAAGCCGGGGCCTTATACTTAAGGTCCTAGAGTGAAAATTAAATGTAATATCCATAAACATTGTGATAGGGAATATTTAGATATTCATATTCCATCATTCCATTTGGTGGATTTTTTTCTTACATAAAAAGTCATCATTCTTTTTTTGTTAGGGTGTAGAGTTCTGTGGAAACTCTTGAAATGTTGTATAGTTGGGGGATCAAAAAACTTTATGGGGTTCCCTTGATGATGGTCTCTGATCCAAATGTGTAGTTTACGTCATAATTATAGAGGTAACTATAGGAAGAATTCATGATGTAGTTAAGGATGAATACATATTTTCACCCACAATAAAATGAGTAGACTAAGCACACTATTAAAGGGATATATGATATGATGAAGTCCATTGTGTTTTAAATTATATAGATCTTGGAGGATCACATCTCTTTCATATAGTTTTCTTATAATGATATAAATCACTCTACTATCTGTATTGATCTTTTTGAGAACAGATACGGGAGACCCTATATGTTACCATTATGTTTTACTGAGGTCCATGAATCATCCATTGATGGGATATATATAGTTCAATTGATGAAGGAAAAGGACCATGTGACATAAAATTAGAACATGACATCCTAGAGAAATTATAAATCTTATGCATGTTGGTATCATAGGCCCATAGAGATTGATCAGGGGTATGATGTTTCCTTGAGAATCTCCACATGATGATGATTGTAGAGACCCCTATGAGTGGGAAATCATTCCTTGTGGTTAATTAGGCCACTTCATATCATGTAGATGGTTGGATAGTCTGTTAGCTGCATCACCTTACCACCACATTTTGGACGATATCATGATATCTTTAATATTTTTCAACTAAAGAGATATGTACACATTCATATAATTGTTATTCATTGTAGTAGTTTAAACATCGAAGATGTATCCACCTTCATGGAGTACCTAGTGGAGATCCAAGATTAATAGTAAATGATCCTATGTTTGTTGTCTATATTTATTTTTTAAAATTTTTTGGTAATATAGGAGCATGAAGGAAAGATCCTTGGAGTCAGACGGCCATATGTTGCACTATATCCCCAAGTTTTTTTATTTTATTCATTTTAGGGACACAAAAATATAAAGTAGTAATTAATTTAAGGAATCTATTTCTTTTTTTAAGATATTTATATTAATTAATTAATATTTTCAATACTATGAAATGAGACTACATGTGATTCAGTTGTGTGGGGATCCCATTATTAATTTAATAAAAATATTTATATATTATATCACAGAGACATAGTTATTAATAAATAATGAAATATATCTTGAATGGAGTCCAATATCAAAAACATGATGAGCACCATTGAATCCATAGCATGGGATTTACCCTAGTAATGACTGAATGGTGTTCTGCTCCAAACGTTCGAATGATGCATTCATTGTAAGGTACATTACGTGAATTAATTTTTAAATTAACTAATTAATTTCATTAAATGTTCAAATCATTTTTTCTCTATATATATTGCTTTATAGAAAATAACTTGGGTTATTCCCATTTCCCTTGAATTGTTGATAGGAGTATTCTACCATCCATAATTGTAATGTCATGATTGAATGATGAACACTCATAAAATCTAGGTGAATCGATGAGCATCGAACAGAACGGGTCTTCCCAATCAACAGAAACTATGTTCTTCAACAATTATTTATCCAAATTGGTTTAGAGGTCATATTTTTATTGTTTACTCCATATATTTAATTAATTTATCATGAATTATAAATCATCAATGATTTATCATAAATTATCAACCATTATCTAGTCCATTCAAATTTTTGAATCTATCTTTTATCCAGTTAAACCCCTTCTTTCATTGTTATCACCATGCTTATGTGATAATTTGTAGGGGGGAATTTTATAATGATGGATTCACTTAATTCATGTTCTTTTTCCAGCATTGTTCACTATGTTTTTCCTTATTGGTCTATGGGGTTGTGGATTGAGTTGATGTGGGTGGGTTCATGCATGATCAAACCCTTGGATTAATTATATTAGAACAAATAACACATTTATTGATGTATTATAGACGAATAAATGTTTGAGGATTGATGTGGGTTATCCCCCCATGGATTGGAACCTTATAAAATAGATAGTGGTGTCCCGAGTGATTGGAGGGATGAGGGATATGTGCGGGAGGACCGATAATAAACCTCATGGTCAATGTATATTGGAAATATATGATTAAAAGAGGATTACTCCAATTTTAGGCAGTCAACATGAGAATTTAGTGGCCAGTCAGGAGAATGTCTAAAGATACATAATTTGATGAAAATAAATACATAAATGTTTTATACTATAATGAAGATAGTTCTTATAGTCCATTTTTCAATAGTGGAAAGGATTCATGTTAGGGTTAAATATCACATGTCATGAAGAGGTAACACACATCGTGTTTCCCATATATTTACATCTTTTCATTAACCAAGGGTACATGACTAGGAGCGTAGGTGGAATTATTTTCAATTTATGGAAGTGAATACACTATGTACTTTAGAGATTACATGGCCTTGGCTAGATGGTATGTAACACCCCAACCTCAGATGCCCAGAGTTTGTGTCTTAATTTGTTACATTCCCATAGATAAAATATTCAAATAAAAAAGGACTGATAAATTTCACAGTTTTGGATATAATAATACATACATGATACCCATATTAAAATGGGGAAAATTAAATTAAATACTATACATAATAAAATAAAAGGAACATAATCCATGGAATCTCATTCAAATATTTCATCTTTATATCTTCGCGAAAAAAAATATAATAAGAAAGAGATCAAATGATTAATAAGGGTATGTGTGGTTGCTGAAATAATAAAAAAATTAGATAAAAATCATAGAATGATAAATATATGTTTAAAAATTCCATATAAATATCCCAATAAGGCATAATAAATTTGGAATTGTATAATGAAAAACCCATTCAATTTAATAAATAAATTTAGAATAAAATGATTCTGTAGATATTTCAAAGAAAAACTCCCATGGATGATGATAATAACTAAATTATAAATTGAAGAAATTCATAATTATTGGATGTCATGTTTATATGGAACAAGGTACCTTTACCAAAAATATTTATTCTGGAGACAATTTAAAATATAATGATTTAGCCAATTAATTCTTCTTATGAGTCTACTGACGCATATAGGGGATAACATTAACCGATCATCAACCTGTAGGGCTTTCATTAAATGGTTTTCAAACCATATCATTCTGGTAAAAACCATTCCTCATATATCTAATAATATAATTAATTAATAAACAATATTCCATATCAAATATTTGTATTGAATAAATGATACATATTTTTAAATAATTCCCATTTTAATCAAATGACTATCAATGTGAACACCATATGTGAAAATGTTATAAATTTGAGAAATAATAAAATCCATCAACCAATAATGTGTATTTATATTGAATTTTCCTATGAAAAATCACTATAATAATGTTATTGTCTTAGGGGAATGATAACAATCACAAATGAAAGTACAATTACAAAGGTAACTTTTAAAACATTGTAACTTGTATACTAAACACGTTCAGTGAGTTAATTAAAAATAGAACATAAAATACTAAGAAGAATGATAGATTCATTATATTAAATGATAATTTAGAAGTATATATAGAACAATAAGGTGAATTTGTGTATATTTACAAATAAGTCTAAATTGTTTGTAAATTGAGATGAAAACCCATACTTTGTGTTTCATTTTGGAGTGGACATCATTTAATCTCATGTATACTTGTTTTAAAATTTATAAACACGTATAAAATAACGATAATAATTTTTATAATATCATATATTATCTTCTTGTTATATCTTATTACCTATTTGTTAACAGTCTTTCATTATTTTCACTATTTCTTGTGTTAGTTCCCCAGTTCCTTGAGTAAGTTTTGACTTGTTATTTCTTGTTACTATTACATAGATCATGATTTCACCATATCAAGAATTTAAAACATAATTTAATTTCAATATATATAATTTATATATTTATTTATAATAATCCATATTAATTGGAGATAATAAATTAATGGCACAATTCATTGATATAATACATCGTACAAACCCTTGACATCTACATCAATTTATTTTTCATATTAGAAAAATAAAAATCAAAATGCACACACACACACACACATATATATATTTAACAATTCAATTTTAAAATTTATGTAATTTATTTCACATGGGGTTTTTTTTAAACCTTCCATTATACATTACATGTATACAATAAACAAATTACATCGCATTGAGAAGGCAGTAGTTCACACTTCCACAAATGCTGCTATTTTATTCCAACAAAATAAGAGCCATAAGGTATGTGTTATATAAAAATTAATGACGCATAAAAAAATAATAAATTTCATATATATCATATAAAATTAATTTTTCCGTCATGATTCCCAACCATGATATATGGTATATAAAAAATGAACAACATTGTTTCGTGAGGCCGTAGTTCACCATACTCAAGAACAGTAAGATTGCTACCCATTTTTAAGAAGTTAGTGTTAGTTTTGTTTGATCACATAACATAAAAAAATATAATTAATATTTGGATACATATTTTATTATTTTTTTGTCTAAAAAAATTAATGGGTGTAGAGTGTAAATAAAAAGGCCATGATGAAGAATATCACCTCTTCTTTGGGTAAGTGTTTTTCTATTGAACCAACGAGATTATTTTAATGGATTTCTTCCCCAAGGGATGATTACATTATTATGATAGGTTTTTTTATAACTTATTGGAGAATATTTTAGGTGAGATAATATGATTTATTAGTGTGAATTTATTGGTGTAGTGAGATCCTTTTATAGTTGAGGAGGATTAGCATTTATGTAAAAAAAATAAAAGTGAATTCCACCCACGTTTTTCCAATATAATGTAGCTCCAATAAGAGTCCGAATTTTGTAAAATGATGTATAGAGTTGAAATATTTCTATACAATGTATTTTTTACTAGTTTCATGGTCATTTTTTATATTTTGTTTAATGGTTTAGTCATGTTTATGTTTATTTTTGTCAAAATCACTATAATTAATTTTAATCACATTCACTAATATTTTTAGGAAAAAATTTGAACCTATTAAAAACTATAAATTATTATGATTCCAAATAATGTATCAAATTTAAAAAATCCCAATAATATAAGTTGTAGAAATTAACTACAAATTATTCCCTTACTGGGGATGATAATGCAGGATTTTAATGTAAAATTGATAAAAACAATTCTATGTTTTTATATCTAATTTCCACATGAAATTTATTCAAATGACCTATCCCGAATGGCCCGAAGGCCTTCTTTTTTATTTTTATTATAGATAAGCCCCTTTTTAGGGGTTGAAGGGGAACTCGAACATGACCCGAAGGACCAAGGCACAAGTCCCAACATGACACAAAATACATGACCCGAAGGCCTAAAGGCATACTATGCCCAATACATTACCTGTATGCCCAGCCCACTAGAACTGCCGCTCCCTAGCTTCTGCATCATTTATTACCTTTAGCTCCCCACCTGCATTTTTGATTGGCTAGCATTTCCACGTACAAAGCTGCACGGTTCCTGGTCCCGATAGAGGTTTACATACCCTCTCATTCTTCTAATCCGGTTAACTCTGCTTCTGGTGACTGCTACTGGTGATATGATCCTCATTTGGCACCTTCTCTATGTGAACTGGGCTACTTCATGGTCTTCAATGGCCCGAAGACCATATGGCCCAAAGGCCTTTGATGACTCGAAGGCCATGAGACCCGTAGGCCCAAACTGGTGGCCCGAAAGCCCAAATCAAGGGACTAGTTCGTCTGCTATAGTACCGAACAGTTCCTGCTGTAGTACTGAAAAACTTTTAATATGTAATTTTAAATTATTATCAAATTGAAAAAAATTGTTTTCGATTTAAATTCTGTATTGTAAACTATTCATTAATAATATGAAACTTCTCAAAAAAATGCTAAACATTTACCCAGATATATTTTTTGATTTTTCTATCGGAAAATTTATGTTTATTTGTTAAAATAATATTTAAAATTGAGTACAAAGTCAAATTAAATATATGTTAACTATTTAAATTGGTAAAAATGAATTTGGAAAAATATATTTATTTAGGTGAAAAATTAGGTTTATTCTTACCTTATGATTATCATATATATATTTTGGATGAATGCAAATATATTTTATTGGATAAAGGATATATAAATTAAAATTTTAGATTTCCTAAAAGTGTTATAATTTAATTAATTGTGATGATATAGTGGATTCTTTAAACTCAAAATTTCTTGTATTGAAAAATAACCTAGTGTTTCATGTTTTTCAAGCAATAAAAAATTAAAATTATTCTAATTTGAAAATATGATAAATTAATGGGGTGTAATATTCTTCCGTACTATGAAAAAATCATTCTCAAAATTTTTGAGGTATTATCATCAAAAAATATGTGTGTAGTTATCTTTTATATAATATTATGGTTCAAATATGGCTTCCTCCATTTTGTGCTTTCTCCAAAGTACCTTTACTAGACATTTGAACTGATTCCACAAAACATTCTCTCCGGTATCATGATTTTTAATGGGTTCTTAATATTATGAAATCTTATATTCCATCTCTATTTTTTCATAGATGAGCACATGCACTAGATTAGGCATGTACATTCTTAGTAGATATATGTAGAACTTGTCATGTAATTTTGAGAGATTGGGTGGTATTATCAAATGATATGTAACAATTCCAATTGATTAAAGAATCATGAAGGGTAAAATGTACCAATAAACTAATTTCCCTTTCATATCTTACCTAATAACACCTTTCCATGGAGATAATTTTAAGAAAACATGGTCCCAAACTTAGAACTCTAAATATTTCCTCCAATTATCATCACAAATCTATTACCTACATCAATACGGTCTAATATGAGACGGAATAGAAATTACCTTTATCATTATATCATCAACATGTTATGGTCCTCTATGTTTCCATTCAATAATATGATCCTAACAAGTTTGAGAACGACATCTTCTTCCATATAATGCTTCATATTTAATCATTTGAATACTCTAATGGAAAAATTTATTATAGGAAAACTATAGAAATGTTATGCACTTATCCCACATACCATGAAATCCATGTGAGAACAATTTCAGCAAGTCATCCATTATTTAATTATTTTTTAAATCTATCCATCAATTTAAGGATAGTAGGTAATGCACAAATTAAGCTTGGTATCAAGTTCCTTCTGAAGAATATTTTAGATGTTTTATTTAATGTTGGGATCTCGATCAAGAAAAATTTATAGATTCTTTCCATAATCTCATGAAACATCATTAATATAAATCCTTGTAATTATAGAAAAGGGAAAATATTCTACTACAGTAAAGAAATGTGTCAATTTTTTTTGGCGATCAATGATAACCCATATTGCATAATTCTTCATATGTGTCTTTTGGAGTCTCATGATAATGTACATAGTAATTTCATCCCATTTTTTATCATGAATTGAAATAGGTTTTGGTTCTTTTTTAGGATACTAGATCACAGTTATCAATTTTTGTAAAACCAAACTTGTAGACACATATTTCTATATTTTCAGCTTCATGTTATCGAAACAAAATTCTTTGTTTAATCTTTATACTTCTTTATTCTACTATAGTGTGTATTGAAATTTTACTTTTGGGAATCATGCAAAAATTCTTTATTCATATTAAGTATAGATATAACACATAGTCTATTTTCAATCATTAGAACACCATCATCAAGAATGAAGTCTTTTAATTCCCATTTATTCATACCATTAATTTTCTTCTGAATATTCCCATCACAATATTGAAAATTTTATAACCTCTATAACCAATATAGTATCCCAGTCATTTGAACAATGATTAATGTATCACATTCCATTGAAATTATCATATCCATTTTTACTATGTCCATGTACATATTGTTCTTCTCAATCCTCATTTGGGTTAAAACTCTATGTTCGATCCTACTCAATGCATCTGCATCCTTATTTTACTCCTTGGGTAGTAGTGTATTGAGTAATCATAATCCTTGAGTAGCCTAAGCCTGCACCATCTTCTCATGTGGACCAATTTTTGTGATAATATGTAATTCATCCTCTTATGATCATTTTATATATCATATTTTTTTTTACCATAGAGGCAATTTTCCTTATTTTTTTAATAGAATATTTTATGCTCTTAAATAATATCTTGGGTTTTATAGTTTTGTTTCTGATATATAAATTTCCTTGATGAATATGCAATAACATCATTATTGTTCATCAGGACACAACCATGTCCTTAATACGATGTATTACCAAATATGTAAAACTCATCACTTCAGTATGGTTATGTTAAAATTGGATAATTCAATATTCATCTATATAGATCGAATAATAATTATTCACATTCCATTTTCCAAAAAATATCCCATTTATGTGTAAGTTGGGTAAAAAAGTTAGATATTAGGAATTTTTTTGAATGAATCACTGATTATAACCCTCAAAACCAATGAAATAACGTACCATGGATGTGTTTGTTTGTATAGTAAATTCCCTAACTACATTTTTTCACTATAGGATCAACTAGCTTCCAATCATTATTTATGATGTGTCCAAGGAAAGATACAACTTGTATCTAGAAATCACATTAACCAAATTTCCCATAAAATTGTTACCCTCAGAGAGTTATAAGAGTGATTCTCAAGTAATTCACATAGTCCTCATATCTTATATAACACACCATAATATCATCAACGAATACAAAAATAATAAAGATATTCCTTGAATAAACTATTCATTAGTCCATAATAATAGATGATGTATTATCCAATACAAATAGAATTACAGTAAAATCATAATGTCAATTCCTCATCTGAAAAGGTGCCTTCATAATGGATTCCTTCATTATATGAAATTGGTGAACCCAAAATAGATCAATCATTATAAAATATTGGGTTCTATAAATTTGATCAAATAAGTGATCAATTTGATGTAGATGATATTTTTTCTCGGTGGTAATATCATTACATTCTCTCTAATCAATGGAAAATGTCATAGTTCCACTATTATTATTATGTAAGAGAATAAGGGATCCACATGGAGATGCACCAGGGAGAATAAATCCATGATTAACCAAATCCACTAGTTTTTATTCAACACTACTAATTCCATAGTGGCCATAATATAAGGATTCATTGATATTTTCCTAGCATTCAAGATTATTTAAATAAAAAATATCACTTAAATTTCATCCAATTTTCTATGTAGATCATCAAAATACACCTTAATGTATTCCTGTATAATAGCTACATACTTTATTTGAATACTATATTCTTCATAATAATAATATTATTCTTTTCCTCACATAAAATTTCACTTAGTGGTGCTACTATGTGTGTATCAAAAAAAATAATAAAAGGAGTAATATTCTACTCTAGACATGAGGGGTTATACTTTTTCCTCACAAATCATAATTTCATTCCCCTTTTAATAATTTCATTCATCATATTATGGGAACCATTATATAATGATGATTATTTGTATTATAAACTTAAGAATAATTATGAGGTAAGTAAATAATGCAAGTTTATGTGACAAAATGGGGACTTTCTCACACAAATTTTTTACAATGAGACTTCCCTTGTGTGTTTTTACTAATAAGTGTCCTATTAAATGAAAAGGTAATTTTCTAATTACATTCAAAAAAATCGGTAGATATAAAAGAGTACAAGGATCCAAAATCAAATAAGGGATTGGATAAATATTATTACATTATTAATATAACGTCCACCACGTAATATGGTACATTTAATATAGATTCACTGATTGTGTAAACTTTTCCATCTCCCCTTATCATTTTCATTGGTATATTCCCATGACACATGGAAAAATCATTTGTGATGTGTCACATATCTCTATAGGTAAAGCATTAAAAAATGATTTCCTTCTTTCCTTTGAATTCATTAATATGTGGGCCCTTTTTTACACATTTAAAAAAACAATATAATCCCATTACATATTTTCTAGAGTGATTTTTCTCTAGTTCTCATAGGGTGGTAATTTTTTAATTCCTTCTTCTTCTTTGATTGATTCTTTTTTCTTGGTGTTCATAAAAACACTTCTTCTAATGGATTACATTAAATGTGTAGGTTCATGATAATTCCTTCAATATTTTGATATAACATAAATGTAGTTCTTAATATGAAGAAATATTATGAGAAATCTACACAATTTGTAAATTTAGATTAATTCCATCAAAGGAGTTATCAGTCATACAGTCCATGTTGTGTATATAATCAGTATAATACCTAAGTAACCTTGTAATGGTACCTTCATAATAATAAAAAACTTTTTTCTTTTTTTTCTTTAAGATAATGAACTTCCTATTCATCTCAATTTTGTGATCACATGGGAAGTATTTAAAAAAGAATGTATCCTTAAAATTTCCCATCATTGAGTTCAATTTCTTCATCCTCTCTAGTCTTCAGGTTTAGGTACCACTATTGATTATCATCACCTTAGAAAAAATATACTTAATTTTATACATTTCACATTCACTACATCTAAATGCAGTAAACATCAAATCCATAGATGAAATCAATTTCTCAACTACAATTAGATTAGTAGTCCCTCTAAACCAATGTGCTGTCTATTTTAAAAAGTGATGCAATATAAGAGGATCCCCCTTTGTTATAGTTACTCTATTTCATGAATGGTTATTTGTCATAATCATATTATGTTTCCCTATAAAATACACAATTCTCGCCGTTATAATAACAACAATATTAGTTTCATTAATAGGGAAATATTATATATTCCACATGTATTGATACAATTCATCATTCCTAATGCAATTTCTAAATAATGGAATATAATGGATTATCTCGTAAAATCATGAATTTAAAATATGATATAACACTCAACATAAATTAAAAAATTATGTAGCTTAAATCAAAAACACTGGTAAATTTGGTGGAATATTTATTTTTGAATATTTCATAATGGTAAGTAAATAGAATATGAATTACTATAACTATATCCCCTTTCAGCGTCAAATTAAGTGTGTGGTAAGGACCATTTAGTGTACAAGGTCACTCTTGAGTCAGTCCTGAGCCACTCTGTTAGAGTTGTTACCCATATATACATATGTTCCTGATCAACACCACGTGCAGTATATTTCCATGGATGTATTTCTAGAAAACTCCTAATAATAGATACCATACAATAATTATAAGAAATTATTCTATAATTTTTTTCAAGTTGTACCTTATTACTATGTTCCCTAATCCCTAATTTCTATATATAGTTTATGTTATTGATTCTAAAAATTATCTGACACCAACTATATTGCTACAACCCTATAATCCAAATGTTTGTGCCTTAATTTATTACATTGGCATAGATTCAAGATTCAAATACAAAGGTATTGAAAAAAAAATTAGTTTCGGAGAAAAAATTTACTTAGTTGATACCCATATTACATTGGAAAAAATAAACTAAAACTTGATACATAATAAAATTAAATGAACTACATCCTTCAAAGAACATTCAATTATTTATTCTTCCTAGCCTTGGGAATAAAAAATAAGGGTGTTCTCAAATTCTAAATATATTTATTTACAATGGAAAAAATAATAAATAAATGATAAAAATCATTATGAAATTAAAAAATAACTGATCACACAAGAGGAATAAATTTCTCTATAAGAAATTATCATTGTGCCACATTTGATAACTGAAACACTTATCATTTAATCAGTAAACTATGATTAAAATGAATCAATAGATATATTCAAAAGGAAAAAATATAATGGATTATAATAATAACTGAATTCACAATAAATGATATTACTAACTATTAAATTACATGTTTCTCAAGAACCTGATACCACTATCAATATTTATTCTAAAGACATTTTAAATTATTATAACATGTTTAACTGATTCATCCTCGGATCCTATGAATTATTTGAGGGTATTTCATTAAATAGTATCGACTCTATATATTTTATTTCCAAATAATTCATCTTGTATCCAATAATATATTTAATTAATTAATAACATGCCTTTCCAATATCTATATTGAATATAATATTCAGATTTGTCAATAATTCCACAATTAATCAAATAACTATAAAAGTGAACACCATAATTAAAAATAGAATATTCCTTAGGAAATAATAATATACATCACCAAAGTATTATTATTTTTAATAAAATATCCAATTATTAGTTTTTACAATAAGTTACTTTACTCAAGGGAATGTAAACAATCATAATAGAAAATATGATTCCAAAGGTAACATTTACCGCATTGAAATTTTCAGGCTAAACCCATTGGGTGAGTTAATTCAATGTCAATCACAAAATACAATTAATTATTAATTAATAACATTATTAAATTAAAAAGAGGAATTATATACATCCTAATAAATTTAATTTGTGTATAGTAACATATATGTCTCAAAGGAATGTAAATTGAGATGAAACCCATTACATTGTGTTCCCTTTTTGGATGAGCATCCATGAATTTCTTGTACAAGGGTTATAATCGTGATAAAAATTTATAATAGAACCACAATAAGTTTAATAAAACAATATATTATATTATTATTATATCTTATTACCCGTTTGTTAACAATATTTAATTATATTCAATAGTTCGAGTATTAATTGCCTAGTTTCTTGAGTAAGTATTGACTTGTAATTAATGTTTCCTATAAATTTGAACATGATTTAATCATGTAAAGAATGTAAACCATTGTTATTAATCATATATATTCATTATATATGTATTTATAATAATTCATAACATTTTGAGATAATAAATGAAATGCACTTTTCACGGAGATGGTAGGTCATACAGACACATTAACACTACATTAATTTCTTTATTAATTTTAACAGAATAGATGTTAAATGAGATATATATATATATATATATAATATTGTATAATACTTGTATCGTATATGTGACATTTGTTTCAAAAAATCTATTATTTATTCCATGTATAGCATGAATTAAACACATCATTTTGAGGTGGTGGTAGTCCACACATCCATATACAATGTTATTGTATTCCCAAAAAATGGAAATATTTTTCTTTTTATTATGTAAAATTTAAATAAGTTTATATATATCATATATATAATATATACCTTATTGTGAAAATTCTATTATAATATATCCTAACCTGATATGTGGTAATGGAAAAAAACAAATGACCTTAATATGTTAGGCAGTAGTTCAATGTACACATGATGGGTAAGTTTGTTACCCATTTGATGGATTTTTGTGTAATTGTATGAAAAAAATTAATATAATAACATATAAATATATTTATTTTAATGTGATTATTATATAATCCTATAATATTAATAATTTTAGTGGTGGAAAATTTAAAATAACACCCAAGGAATTAAAGAAATATGTTACCTCTTATTTGGGTAACTCTTTTTTAATTTCACCAAAGGAATTATTTGTATGGATTTCATCCTAAAGGGAGTTTTTTTGGATTAGTTTTTGTATTTTGGGATATTATTTTATTATATATTTAGAGATAAAATTTTGATTATATGACTGAATTAATTGAAGGGGTGAGAGCCTTTTATTGTGATAGTGGAGTTGAATTCTTATAAATTATTGAAAATGGAATCACATCCATGTTTCTCCAATGTATCATTGATCTAATGGTTATAAAAATTAGATAATCTATATGATGTGGTGGAAATATTTCCATAAAAATTATTTTGTACTTGTTTGAAGGAAATTTTTTCCATATGATTGAGTATTATTTCGTTGTAATTATATATTTTTTCTTAATTACTGTAATAAAAGTTTATGACATTCACTAATATTATTCATAAAAAAATAATTTTAAATTATTTTAAATTATAATTTTTTTATCAAAAATTTTATAATAATTTTTTATAATTCCAATCATATAAGTGGAAGAAATAAATTTCAATTTAATCCCATTGATGCGACAATAGTTCATGTTTTTATATTAAAACTCTTAAAAATCATGTTATGTTTTTATATCCAATTTCAAAGTTAAAAATATTCCAATGACTTACATTGGATTATTTTTTATAAAATTGACATAATAATATATTTAAACAAATTTAAAATTTAATTTAACGTTAATAATAAATTGGATGAAAATAGTTTTATACTAAAATTAAGTATTTTTCCCTATACATCAAAAAATGAAACTTCTCAGAAAAATGAAAAAATTATACCTAACTAGTTTTTATGGTTATATTTCCAACATAAATTATATTTTATCATATTATATTAATTAGTTTGTAAGAATTCATATTTAAAATACTTTCTCTATTAAATTTGGTAAAACTTATTTATAAAAATATATGTTTTTATGTATAAAATTGTCTTTGTTCTTATCATATTCCTATAATATATATATTCTGAAAAAAAAATATTATTGGACATATAACATTTTTATTTACTATTTTAATACTATAAAAGTGTTATAATTTCATTTATTGTTACCAAATAGTTTTTTTAAACTATGTATTGTGTGTATTTCCAACAAACATAATTTTGTATGTTTTGAAAGATATCAAAAAAATTAATTTTATTTGAAATTTAACATATGGCAATGTTTTTTGGTGTCACATTGAACAAAATAAGTACCATATTACTCTGAAACACCATGTGTTTCGTGGTACACACTGTGTAGTGCACATGGCCAGTATACTGGATATGGCGAAGAGCACATGTGTAGGCCTCAGGTGGCTGAGACAAGTCATATAGTACCCTTACATGTATTGAAGTACCAAATGTCCAGAAATAATTGTGATAGTGAGAAATAAACTATATAAATGAGTGGGAAAACATACCATGTCGACACATTATATGTTGTTTACTTCTTTAAAATCCTTTACAACTCATATGTCTTTCACTAATACTCATATTTTTGTCCTGTGTATAGCCTATCATGTGTGCTTTTTTCATATAATGTAATGGTTGAATTAATTTTGTATTTTAAGATGAAATGATAGATGTTTTGATCATTATTACTCTTCATGAAGTGATCTTAAAGGGTAGCGATTAGGTCGGGTCATCAAAAAGAGGCTGGGGTTGCAAATCACCATGTCATACTAGGGAGAGGTTCCCCTATACACGACTACCTAATAAATGGTACCAACATATGGATTATGGTGTGTGGAGTCTACAAACATTGTTGTACCAACATATAGGGTAATGTGTATGTCAACTATCTATGTACTGTGGGGTACCCCATTGCCAACTACAGTGTGGTTCCTCTATATACCTGCAGAGTGGTACCCCTAAAGGACTAGGGTGTGGGTAATATACATAAAAAGTGGTATCCCCTTAAAAAATTATAAATTATCCCTCCAACTAATTAGTGTTACCTCACATAAGGATTGGGGAATGGGTCTTATACATATTGTGTGGTGACTTTAAATGGCTTGGGTGTGGTTCCTCTACCTGTTGAGTGCTACCACCTAAAATACTAGGGTGTGGGTTGACTATCTACTGCGTGGTACCCCATGATGCACTAGGGTGTGGGTCCTCTACTTAGAGATTTTCCCCTCGAATATGAGGTATATTGAAGAGGTGTGGATATTCCACACGGTTACTTCATCAGATATACATGTGAGTTGTTTTTCATCAATGATAGTCACTTTCAACTGTTTTCCAACACATTCATATGATGGTATGTAAGATAGATATTCTCTTTTATTCCCATATGGGTTTCTTATATGAGAATATGTATCCATTTTTGATTGGTTTTTATTTCATCATACTTTAGGTTGAGTTTACTAATTCATTTGTGACTCCAATAAAGCCCCATTTGTTTTTTGTGGTGACCTAGTAAGTATGTATTTCAATAAACCTATCTCCGATTTTCTTGTAATTGATGTGACATATGAAGATAAAGTAAAATTAAACAGTTATTTCAGATGATCAATAGAAAAATTGGGTACATTGGACTATGTATAGTAATTTGGGTATGTATATCATGAGTCACAATCTCTCTACATTCCATTTTCATTTATTTTCCAATTGGGACAATTGTTATGTTTGGGTTTTTTTTCACTACACATTTTCTATTTTACTGTCACTCACTTTGTATTAGATGTAGATTATTACATACCAAATTTTTAATCTAGTGGATAATTCATATTATTTTTATTCATATAAAATTATTATTGGATATGTTTCTATGTGTGTATAGGTACATTATAAAACTTTTCTCATTTTGGTTAATTCTTTAAGTGTTTTTCGACATCCCATGTCCAATAGGGTTGGGCTTAGGCTATTTGTAGGTATACATTCTATCATATAGGAGAGACCCACTGAGCCAAGTCATGACATTATAATCTCCTGATAACATCCACATTATATCAATGGATGGATTTTGGTTATAATGAATTAATGATGATTATATGAAAGTTGTTTCTTTCCATGGGTAAAATACGTTATGTAACCCATTTATTTTCCAAATATTTATCTATGATGAAATGATAAAATTTATATAAATCCCTTTTTCATATTAATGGGTACTATTATGATGAATGATTCAGGTTTTTGGGGAATATATATGTACGATTTTCTTATTTTATTTGTTGTCCCAGAATTATATATCCCTCAAATTCATTATGTAGAGACAGATATCTCAGTAGATAAATGTGACTATAAAAGGTAGTTAACCAAATTAATAGAAGGAAACTCTCTATTATGAAACAAATTGTTGTGATACTTAATTATAAGATTGTTTGGGTACTTCTCACAAGAAAATTTTATTTTTATCTTTAGACCTAGATTTTTGGAGAATTATATTGTTTCGTCTATAACAGGTTGATTAAAGGTGATATTAGTATTTCACATGAAATTTTTTCAAATATTAATATGAAATATATTGGATGAAATAATTATATCAGTGGTAATATGGGAAATGTGTATAATAAAATGGAATGGAACTTCATCTTGAAGGTATTTTCTTGTATGATATTTTCTACATGGTTTTTTTAATTAGATGTTACAACTTTTCTTGGATGTAAATTTCTTTTTTGGTAGAAATGTGTTGATTATTTATGTTTTTATAGATATTAAGGTAGGGTGATCCTTTATCTCCATGTTTATTTATAGTATCATAGTATTACTCGAGAAAATGACTAACATGATCTAGTATAATGTCATTAGTCCTCCATTAAGGTGAAGATCCTTTAACAGTGGAGTCTCCAATATCATGTTCGTAGATGACACGATTCTATTTTCCAATGTTAATATGAACACCATGAGAAGAATAATTAAAATTATAGCGTACTAAAAATGGAGCATAAAATTTAACAACCATAGTAAAAGCACTGTTATGATTTTGAATTCATATACAAGAGGTTCACAACCTCTACTGTTTCATGTCTGGGTATCTAATGTAAGAATTTTCACTTATTTTTTAAGGTAACCTATATCATTGTGGAGAATACATATTCATCCCCTTGATAAAGTGAGTGACCAGGTGCCTAAATGAATTAATAAGTATAAGAATAATTTCTTTTATTTCAATCAAATATTTACTAAGATGAATTGTTTTCTTTCTTCTAATATTATGCATATTCTATCAGTCATCATGGAGAAGAATGTTTTTTACAAGGAGATCGAGGAACTTATGTGTTATATAAATTAAGAAAAACAAGTGTATGGGAGTTTTCATGGGCTGTCTTGGGTGAGGATAGATAAGCTGATTAATAAGGGAGGCATAAACCTCAGTTCATGAAATATTCTATGAATAAAATTCTTATAAGGCTATCATGGGATTCACTGAAAGGAAGGCCTCTAGGGGATAATTTCACAATTCAATGGTAGGAAATTAATTTATGTAATAAAATAGGTAATCCCAATAATTATTGGAATATCCTTGAAAAAACATTATTATTCTCTAAAAAAATAGATAGTGGATTGTTTTTTGGTCCGATGTTATCTTTTTGAATGATATCTTGGTGGGTATGATGCTCAGTTCTCCTAGATTTCCCTTGCTAATCATGTTTTTCAAATAGAATAGCACCTATATTGAAATCATCCAGGCTGTACATAATATTTACTAATGGGAGTTATTTAAAAAAATTATGATGCATTTTAGTTAGGACATGTTTTCCCCATTGAATCACATTTTCTTGTTTTTTGTATAATTTTGTATGCCATTTAATTCATGCTAATAATGCACTGCATAGCTGGGGAGATTTCCTCTTAGTAAAGATATCATAGACAAGTATAGTTTTATTTTATCGAAAACTATTAATCGTGAAATTACATTATATGAATCTATTAAATATAAATGGATCCATCTTAGATCTAGATTTTGTTGTTGTAACTATTGAGATGAAGAATCGGTGCTTCCTTTTTTTATTATTGGAGAGTGGGTTGTATATTTTTGGTGATTAATCAAAAAAATTTCTGATATAGTGACTCATACCAGAGGAAATAATTGTTTTCTTCATCATTGGATGTAAGGAGTTAGAAAATAATTCCTAGGAAGGGATGGTGAGGTCCATCCTATTAGTTTCTAGGTGTTGGATTATCTGGAATTCAAGGAACACAAGCGACATTGATGGTCATCATACATCAAGGTCTGTGATTGTTTTAGAACCCTTGTTTTTAGTGACATACCTTGATACCCATATTATGATGAGGGAACTTTCCCATTCTCTTAGAACAATATTGTACAGCTACTCTCCCATTGATGGAACCTTCAGAATCATTCTTCATGGCTGATGGATCCTGTGGCTCCATCCTTCACTAGGTTTCATGATCAATGTTTATGGATCATTCCCTTCGGTAAGCATATTGAGTGATAGAATTATCTATGATAACTAATGCTCAATTATCGTTTCCTTCGCTGCTTCTTTTGAGAGGGTGAACCCACTCAAGTCACTGGATTCATCCATGGTTAAGGGCCTCGATTTATACCTCATGATGAACATTGAGATCTATGTTATTGAAATAAATTCATAGGTAATTCTGGAGTCCCCAAAAGGATGCATCTCAACACTATTCTATATCAGTTATCAAATTCACCTTTTAAGTAATTTTAACCTAGACTATATGGGAATTTGGCACATGTTCTGTGAGGAAAATCAAGTAGAACATTTTATCATAGTTATAAATATTCGAAATCTCTATTTTCATTAATATGCTTGTACATAATCCCTCTATAGTGATTTTTTGAGTATTTCTATGGGATATACCCATGTAATTCATTTATTCTGACCCCTAGGACCCTATCTTCCTTTGAACTTTTTCCCCACTATACATTGTAAAACATTATATTAAAACATCTTACTAAAGGGTTGAAAACTAAGTATGGGAGTTTATATGATTATCTATATGAAGAAAACTTATATACTAAGAAATATTCTCTCATGGATAATGTTCTATATTTCCATTGTGATTCATGTATTATGATCTTACATGTCTTATTCCATGATTCATGATTATAACCTATGATATGATAAGAATTTTATTCAAATGTCTATATCATGTTATCATACATGTATGCTCATGTTATGAATACGTTGTCATTTATATCACCCTTGTTGACATTTACTAAGAAATTTATTTCAGTATTTCTTTTATTTCCTTTTCCTAGGTTATGGATTAAGGATTTAATTACTATTTTTCTTGAAAGATTACTATAGGGGAAGATCAGTTTGATAGATGATTGAAATATTTCAAAAAATAAGAATATTTTGTATCTATTTTCCAATAAAATTTAACATATATATTCCACGGTCATGTATTAGTAAAATATATTTTATATCCATCAATTATGATGTAAGATATATGTATGAAAATAATGGTTCCTTACAATTTTACCAATTGAAAATAAGGAATTTATGAAATTAAAATCATTATGAAGTCACAAAAAAATGTGTCCAGAGACCCCTCTATTTGATTACCATTTTTCTCCTTAGGAATTATACATTTTAAATTATTCCTTCAAGATATTCAACAAACTATTAAATTTGGATCCTAGTATTTTGTTAAAAAAAATATCTATGAATGTATTATGATTACATGATTGTTTTGAAAAAATAATTTGTTAAAAAGATTATTGATGGGAGATAAATTGATATTAACTTTATATAAAGGGATTTTTTATAATAACATTAAAATCTTCAATGAAATATTATTTTATATTTATTCAATAAAATACTTATTGTTACCACTCGAAAATGGTATTTGCGTTGTTTTTAGTATACATTTCATTATATAAAAGTTACGATTTATTTTTTTCCATCCATTGTGATCTGAAATTAAATTTTTAATTTTGAATCCCTAGGGGAATGTGGAAGTAAATTTTCTCTGATCTTAGATTATTCATGCTATCTTTCTAACATCATGGTACTTTTTTTGATTCATGGATGAATCCACATTTTCTTCATTAATGTGGATACTTACCACACTAATTAATATTGTACATATTCTTATGCTCTTGAAATTTTGTGGTGAGTTCCTAAAATTCTTCTGATAAGAATTATATTTCATATTTAACATTTTAATAACAAATATGGCTAGAGGTAAAAAAATAATTTCATGTTGAATGTGAGGAAGTATTATAGTTCACCTCATCTAGGACATAAAGGATTTGAGGATTCCAAAACATAAGGATGTCAAATAGAGATATTAATCAATTGCACTCTATGTTTACACATTAAATTACTCATTAAATTTCATCCTCTCTTTCACATTTTTTAGATATGGAATATTATAACATGATGTCATAGTTGTTCTTAAAACTACATCACTATAACATTGGTTTCATTTTTTTCTTCCCCTTTCTTTCATAATTAGTGAATTTTTTCATTTTAATGAAATTTACAAGATGTTTCCCAAATTTTCAACATCATCATTAATTCAAGATGAGTTTCCATTGTTTTCTCATAAAAGAAACAACTATGGTGCATTCAGTTTGGGATGAAGATTTATTGTGTGGGGTTCAATATATTGTATAATCATTCGTGTTGGGTTCAACATTTTTTATCTTAATAGAATCTTCTAGTGGGGTCCACATTAATCACTAGGTACAGACTTTCTTTCAAAATGTGTATGGTCAGTTGGGGGTTGATAGTTAATAGAACTAAATAAGTCAAATTGGTCAGAATGATGGGATTTATGGATGCTCACACATTTTTGGAGGGATTTTTTTCTTACTCTAGGAATCTATTATAGATTTCAGATATTTTCATGAATATCATTCTAAAACTGATTCGAAA
Organism: Viscum album; assembly: GCA_963277665.1. NCBI lineage: Eukaryota > Viridiplantae > Streptophyta > Magnoliopsida > Santalales > Viscaceae > Viscum > Viscum album. The sequence goes on from OY728165.1 coordinate 2,081,816,899, forward strand.
CGAGTTACCCTAAAAATGATCATGTTTTGAATATCTCTATGTGTGCAGGAGGTTATATTATTGATTCCATATATATGTATCAAAGGTTCTCTGTATCTTTCCCCTTAATGGATATATGGATATTTGTACAATCCAGACAACATGTCGCTCTAAAGATTGTTTTAATCTAGGGAGGTGTTTAATACTAGTGTAATGTGACTAATCCATTATGAGTCATCCAAAAAATCATGTTTATAAGAGGAATCAAAGCCAATATATTTTTTAAAACCAAATAATTTTAACCTGATGTATTATTGAAATATGTGGGGGACATTGTCACTAGTTATTTGATCTTGATACTCAAGGAGGAATTTATTGTATCTATGTAATAGCATGAATTAGAGTCCCCATAGATCAATCAATCCTTTTTAATATCCTTTTGTTTTATCCCCTTATATGATGGAGTTCATATAATGCCAATGATCAAGGATTATATGATAAGGTCTCCATCGATTTTATAGATTCATTATTCGAATTATATTACCATTTAAACTCCATAATCCCTCATGATACATGCTTGTGGTGAGAAAAAATGGATAGAAAGTAATTATTATGACTATATATAGATGTGGTACATAGGTGTTTGGATTTTCCTTTGGATGTTTAATATAAATTTTTGTCCTTTGGAAACTGTCCTACATATCTTGGTTACGGTAGACATCACAGTTCATATAGATCAGCTGAATTCTCATTATACTGATGAATGAGAAAAATTGAACAACCTGTGGGGGAGGATGGGTCCTGATGTATGTAAAATTAGATACATGGGATGATTAAACTGATGTTCATTCTAATTTGAGCATGGTTATTAATTATGAATCTTACATATCTTTGTTATCATTGAAATCTGATTTCTCAAAGTTAAATTGATGTCTATGACCATGGATGGATGAGGGAGAATGATTTTCTCCTTAGATGAATTGGGAATAGATAATTGGAATTTATGAGACATTTTGGAATTAATGAAAATTGGATACCCATTTGGGCCTAGACCATTGGAAGGTACCCTTTTTATCCATGTTTTTGTATGTATCTGAGTTCTCATAATTTAGCTGATATCCCATTCCGCTAATGGATGAGGAATAATGATTGACTCATGGGTTAGATTATGAAATTTTTTTTGTAATCATATAGACATGGAAGCAGTAATTAAATAGAAGTGGATTCCCATTTGATCTATGTTAACAGGTCACCATAAATATCCAAGTTATTATTGGAATATATTTTTTCATAGTTTAGTTGATTAGGGACTAGACACTAAGAATTTCCTAATATGGGGGTATTTATGTCATCCTAATGATCATGGAGTAAATAATTAGGTTTAACTAATATTATTGAAGTCTTATCATCATACTAATCAAGGCTCACACATTACGGTTTCATTAATATTCACAATAGAAAAGGTAATCATGTCCTTATATACCTACCAATCATGGCCTAGTTGTCTGCCTGACCTACTAGATTGCCTAAAAAAATTCTCTTATTGTCTTCCTAGTATATCAGAGGACTTATTAACATATTTATTTTTCTCATATACCTGTCTAAATAAAATCTCGTGATCCAATTTTATTTTTTGAATGATGTCCTATAATATAAATGACATGTAAGAAGTTCGTCACATGATTTGGGTTGTCTGGTCTATAAACCATTACAATACCTAGATATGACTATAACCATGGAATTTCATATATTGTAATGGATTTGTGTTGGTGTTTTTTGTAAACCCACATAATTTTTACTAGTGAGTTTCCAAGGAATGTAATGCTGCAATAAAATATGCCTACAGTGTTGATGGATAAGTACTCTTCTTCTGTTTGCGAGATGTTGGGATTATAGTCTGGAGGAAAGATCATTCATCACAAAAGGTGGTCTTGTAGGGCTTAATATTATTTAATTTTTAAATTTAATGAGTTTAAAAATTATTGGATTTATCAAAGTTGGTTTCCCTTTAATGTAAGAAGCTTTATGATGGAATTTTGGTTCACCAATGTATCAAGAATCACAAATGTCTGATGGAAAGACTATTTCTTCAAAATTATGAGAAGCATTGTGAATAAATGATGGTGTAACAGTAAATTAATGAAAGTATAAGAAGGATAAAAAATGAGTCAAATATCATAGGACATTTGAAAATAAAATAATTTTACGAACATGGATGAATAAGTTCAAGATACTTTGGTTAGGAGTATGGGATCTTTGTGAAAGAATGAGCCTATAAATAAGTAGGTACCCCATCATAATTTGGAATAATTGGGGAAAGTCCTGAATTTACAAGACTTCATTATGATCTACCTAATACAAATTATTTTTAAAATATGAACCCTTCATGAGATTAGGATTCTAAAACGGAATAGATATGAACTAATCAATTCTAAGGCATATTAGAAAATTAATTTTCTCAAAGATTGGGGATTCGTGTAGAATGTGTTTTATGTGAAGGTAGTGAGCTATGTGAAGGCATTTTTCTAAACAAAGGTTGTGATCATAGATAATTTTTTTTAATGATAGATAGTTTTTTTGAAACATAAATGGGGTTTCATGTAGGCTAGGATCATCGCTAGTAGTAGTGAAAAACATAGTGTTTAGGTGAATATGGATTTCAAGCGTATCATCTAAGGACATTTGTACAAGAGGATCCTCATGAAAGTTTTGGAGAAATAATTGAATTAAAATCTAATGAAGTGAACTTAATGTTATTAAACTATGTAATACATCACCCAATGTATTGAGATAGGGGGAGTCTATGGAAGTTTTTTGAGGGAGATAGTGTGCTTACCATAAAATCTTGCAAAGTTAGTGTGTATAGAATAGAGTGATTGTGTATGAACATATTTATTCCACCACTAATTATATTGATTATTTTATTTAGGTGTGACTGGAAGATTGTTTCTTTATTCTCCCTGAACTACACCTTAGTGGTGAATCATGTAAAACTAATCTGTTCTCTATCTATATCTTATTGTTGAATAAGATCATTATTTCATGAGACAATTATAATGAAATCCCACCTAAATGGGAAAAATATACATTTTTTTAAAAGGAATGTTCCAAACCACAATTCACCACTCCCTTATAATGATGTTTTGGGGTTCTACAACTGCTATCAAAGGGAGGTTATTGGGGTTACGTCTATCCTATGGTGTTTTCATGGAGAATTCAATGAATTTTAGTGGACTCCCCCTCTCTTATGGAAGAATCATCTTGTTATTTAAGAACAATATGAGATCTCATATGTTATCCCATGTGAAGGAATCTCGTTTTTCAAATGCTTATGGTATTCATGTCACTTATGGTATAAGAATTTCTATGAATGAAACATAATGGAATATTATTGATGCATATGTCAAATCTCAAAATGATCTCACTAAAACACTTTTTTTTCCAAATATATTTATTGTTTATGAGATTCAATACATCTAATTCCATGTAGGAGAAACTGGAAATTATATAAAAAGGTGATAACTAATTAAAGGAGACCAAAAATCAACTCCATCATAAGCAGTTAAATGATCTAAAAATGCATTATAAAGAACACAAATTTTCCTTCTTTAATCACATAACTATATTGTTTTGTCCTATTTGAGGAATTGGGGTTGAAATTCAGTATATGTAATTTGAATATAAAATATTGAGGAGGATCCCATCTTTGCATAATATAAATATTTATGATCTTGAGGAAATATAGTTTTCTATTCTCTCTAATGATGATCTTCGAAGTAGTCTGGTTGATTATGAAAATAGAGTCAAATGAAAAGATTATTATAGTCGATTAAGTAATGAAATGGCCTCAAAATACATGAAAAAACATGATTTTTATTGAGTTCATTTTAATTATGTAGATGAAATTATTTATTTTTTTCTAATACATTCTAAGGAGGAAATGTAATATATGAAGGAAATTTTTTTGGCTTGTTTTTACTGTGGTATTGTATTGCACATTACCTCTAGATTCACCTAGGAGTTTGATGATGTATATATTGAATCAAAAATCATGAATAAGTCTTAAAAGGGATTCTTTAAAAAATGGAGAATTCAAATAAGGAATGAAAATTCAAATAAATGTCTTCTTTTCCAATGTATTACAATATTATAATGATGTTTTGGAGGATGTTGAACCACATTTTAATTCTGAACCCGATGAATCCATGATGGCTACAATATAAAAGGAAGAACCAGAAAAATATTATGATAATTAGTTTTTTGGTGTTGATGTTTTCATGGTGGAACTTGTGGGTGCACATTATGAGTCTGAAAATCAAAGAAAAATAAATATAAAGTCGAGAGTTATAATGAAAGAGTAATCATAGTATGTTGAAAGGATTGAATAACAATTCAGTCAACTAGAAGGTTAGATATAAGAATATGTAACAAATATTTAAGCCTTATAAAAGGATGTATAATTTAAACTAATGATTGAAGAGTAGGAAAAATTTATCAATGATGTAATATCAAGTCTAGAGGAAAATGATAAAATAGTGGAGTGTTTTGAGGAAGAAGTTTTCACTCTATGAAGTAAAATATTAACTAAAATATAATTAAGGGAAAATTTTGAAATTAAAGATTCTACAATTCTCAGATGAAAATCTAATAGAAAAAAACTAAAAGTGGCTCTGATGGATTATATAAGGCCTCAAATTATCAGAGATCAAAAGTTATGGGAAAAAGTTGAATTGGATATCAGGTAAATACATAAATGACTAAAAATGGGATGATATAAAATAATGGGATGAAAAAATTAGTACACATCATAATGTCACCTGATGACCTAATAAAGAATGCTTCTAATCTATAACACCAGGTGATTTTGAGAACATAATTTTTGAAATGTATTTATTATTTTTGATATTTTTAGTTATATGGAACACTAAAAATAGTTCATCTTATAGTAAACAATTATGTTTTAATTACATGAACTATACACAAAGTAAATTTTGGCATTCTCTACATGGAATATATAGTTTTTCTTATGTTATGTTCAATAATGACTTTCCTTGGTGTCCTGCATAACATGAAAGAACATGGTTAAGTGAACCGAAATATATTATAAAAATATAATTATTTAGTATAATAAGTTTTAATATATCTATTAAAATGTATTTTATGAATATTACTAAGTATCTAGTGTAAATACATAGTTTTCACAAAATATATATTGAATTAACTAGTTTAAAATGATTTATAAATGCATATTAGAACCAAATTGAATATAGGGTTTATTTTTATAGAAAACAATTATTATGTTCACAATATTTTTTAATAATAATAAGTTATATTAATTATAATTTTCATGCGATATTATTTAAATATAAATATTTTATATTCTATGGGTTATTTTTTATATTCATCCAAGAGATTTTCTAGATATAAGATAAGAACAAACACAATATTATGCGTAAACATTGTTAAGGTAGTTTTACCTGCACTTAATCACAAACCCAATATAATACTATTTTTTCAACATTTATAAATTTAATATTCCAGTATAAACTAATTAATTTAATGAAAAACATAAAATTTTTATTTGGATCAATTTTTTGTATTTTATTCTTTGGTTTTTTTAATGATTTGTAAAAAATACATGATTTTAACTCAAAACATCATTTCAATTTAATTTATTTATTAGGTTTAATTATATTTTTAATGGTTTTAAATGATTAATTATATAATATTAATTTAAAAAAAATAAATTTATGACATGGTTTTAAATTTAACATTAAAAAATACTATAAAAATTTAGAAAACATTTGGAAATTTTTACTATAAAAACCCACATTGTCGACCAAACTATGATATTAATTTTAATATAATATATAAAAAATATTTGATTTGATTTAGAAAAAGGATTCAAAATTTTTAATAATAATAATTTATAATTTCAAATAATTTCAATTCAATTTTTTACCAAAAATATTAGAGAAGTAACTAGAATTAATTACAATGATTAAAGATAAAATTAAGCATTATAAATGAACTAATAATTTGTTTAATCCTCCAGATTTAATAAATCCATTTACTTACCATATTTAGACTCAATAATACCTTGGATTAAATTTTAACCATTATTGAATCACTTTCCATTAAAAAAAGATGAGTGTACTTCCTTTCCTTTAAAATAAAACAAGATATCCTACCGCTCCCACATTATTAAAGTCATCCTTCACGTCTAATTCCCCACACCTCAAATTCCCCTTAGGTTTGGCCAAAACCAGCCCCAATAGCTCCACAACTTCCATACATTCTTCCATGAGTGCTCCCATTTGGCATAAATTTATCCAAGGAAGCCTTTTGGCTCAAACCAAAAATAATTTTCTGATTAAGAGGTAAGACCCTTCCTCAAAGTCGTTTCATTTATTTCCATTATCTATTCCATTAAATCTTATAATTACATGATTTTATAACCATACCATTATCCCATTTATACTAGTATTTTTTATGATATTTATTCAAACTACAGTTATACACACTTCCATCTAATGTGTAACAAACATAATGGTTATGTGTAGACAGAGTACCACCTTGCTAAAAAATGATAGTTCAATTTTACAAAACCACCTCTAATGGTGTCCATTATGATATAATTTTTTTATATATGTTATATATAATATTTATTAAGTATTTATGCTTCTGTAATTATATTACAACCCATAACATTATTCATTTCATTTGGTTTTAATATGTTATTTCTGTATGAAGATGTGTTGACTACCTCATCATCAAAGCAATGTGATTCGTTCATACACTACAATGAAAGTATTAAAGATATATGTACTAAATATATTAATGATATATAAGTTATAATAAAGATACTATATTAATGATATATATATATATTTATCCAAATATATTTAATTTACTTTCATTCCTTTAACCTGACAATTAAGCGAAAATAGTGTTCATGTATACATATGGATTATCATCGCCATGAACTATGAATTTTATTTTATACATATATATTATATGTATTGTTATAATACACAGATACTATGTATATATGATATCTATATCATGATTTATATTTTTAATCGTGATATAAGTATATGGACCCGTGATATAACAAATTAAGACACATGTGAAAAACAAAGTGAATAATATATGAAGCGAAACCTTCACATAGGATTGTTAATACTGGGTATTATTTGGTCCTAATAAATCCATATATTGTGTATTTTATTATATTATGAATCTTTAAAAAATTTAAAATTAATTTATATTTATTTTACATTTGGTTTGAATGAGTACAACGAGAGTCAATACACAAGGTAAGGGGTTTTCCTCTCACTTTTTATTCACATGGGATACATGCTATATTCTCACATGTTTACATTTGTGTTCTGAATATACTGACCATTTATGTGTTATATGTTTCTTATAAAAAAATTAATGGATATTAACTTGTCAATTTTATAATCCTTATTTCATGGGGTTTAATTTTAAAAAGTTACTAAATCTAAAAAATAGTTTTGTCTCAATTTTCCTTCTTGGAGACTCATGTTTTGTTATGCACCAAAATTATTATTTGAGGTGTATATACTCCCATTACACATGTTATATACTTTATATACTTATTTTTAAATTATTTTATGATTATTTTAATTTTTTTATTACATTCTAAAAATAATCCCAAGTTACTATGTTATAATATTTTATTGATACAATCTCATCGCTTTTCATGTTTGTTTATGTCTATGATTTATTTGATGAATTATAATGATCCCTATCTCAAAAACACCAATATTCATTCTCTTCCAGATAATATGGATACCCTCATGTACGAGTACCATTTCATCACTCTTTGGTACTTAAGATAATGTTTTTAAGTACAATCTAATAGTCTCCCTCTTCGGTTAGATATCAATTGTATTCAAAAATAGTGTTTTCAAAAATATTTTAAAAAATGATTAAAAAATGTTTTTAAACAATAATTGAATCCCATATTCAATTAAAAAATTTTCAAAACATTTTCATTCTTTATTTTTAAGGTTTGAAATTATTTTCAAAGTAATGGTTTTCAAAACAATTCAAGATTTCATTAAATATTTTCAAAAAAATTTCAAATAAAATATTTTTTAAATGTTTTATATATTATTTAATATTTTTTAAGGGGTTCTATTTTAATATGATCTCATGTATTCATATAAATTTTTTATAAAATTTTCTATGAATATGATTATAAAATAGTGTTATGAATTTAAAAATTATTTTCCATAGAAGATTGTATATTTAACTCAAGAAATTTTTTTGAATTATATTTTAAAATTATTTTACATCAAAGATTACTTCCATTAATTTTACTCATTCTCTTTTAGGAAATGTGATATATTTTTCATTCATATTATTTCTGTGAGTGGGTTACTCTAAATTTAATGGTCTTTATGAAACTTGTTTCCCATTCATGGATTATATTCTTTTGAAACCTTCTTTTTTTCAAGGGTTATGTTTTTGATGAAATGATTAGGAAACATATATTTTCCAAGGGTTATGATATGATTACATGGTTAAAATACCAATATAATTTCATGGGTTCTGATATGTTTATTTATTATCTTCTGGAAAATGTATGTATAATTTCGTTTGGGGTGGTTTGGGACCTATATCTCCCTCCAATGTATTAGGTAATGACTTATATCACATGAGGTAAACTAAGATGTTATTGGGAGTGAACCTTGACTACTATGATGGATATTGGAGTAAAACATGACTACCAAGATTGTATAATGAGTGAACTCATGCTACTAATATGTCCATGGGAGTGAACCATGACATCTAATATGGTATGGTGAGTGAACACATACTACCAAGATTGTCTTGTAAGAGATTCCTTGGATACTGTGGAAATCATTATATACTTTTGTGTTTTCCACAATTCCATGTTATATTACAAAAATATGATTTCATGTTGTATTTCATTTAAATCCTAATTTTCCTTAACATATAAACTGCAAATATTTATTCCACAATTCATTATTATGATATTTGACATTCTGGGTATGGCCTGATATATTCATGATCAAGTTATTATTCCCAATTATAATATTTATACCTGCATGTCTCTCTTATTTTCCCTTAATGATCATTTGAGCTCACCACTTCTCATGTATCCTTCCCCAAGTTATGAAGTAAGGTTTTATGTATATGTAAATACAATGGATATCTTTATGTGGGATACCAAATATCATTCAGCATGACGGAAAATTTTGTTTCCATTTTTCAAAAGACACTAAACTATTATGGTCCATGATAATGTATTTATGAAATGTATTGAATATTCATCTAAAATAATGTTATAACCATTTATGGTAAGAGTGGGTCACTATAGTTTGTATTGTATGAATGTTTTAGTCAAATTTAGATACAAGGTTGATAAAACATTAGGGAGATACCAAGGTATATTTCTATGGATATGTCTAGGGATGTACTTGTGGATAATTATAAGGATACATAAATATTTATGAAAATGTCGTGGAATTTTGGAAAGGGATGGAGTGAGAGGTTTCCTATAAATAAATCTGTTTTTGTATACATAATATGAATGTGTCTCTAGTACATATGTACCTAGGGGTAAATACTACAAATATATGTTTCATTCCTTACTCTATGTAATCTTGTACATGACAACATGCCTTATAGAACTCTTGGTTTGACACTCCATTGGTATATTCATTTGGAATCAAAAAAACACTTCATGAACCATCCTAAAATATTTAAATATATTTTGGGTATGAATAACCTTGTATGAACCGATAGTGTCATTGATTAAGGACTATGTGATGATTTATATGTCCTTTATGTTACTTTCCATGATTATGTGATTCCTCAATATGATAGTCATTTATTACTCAATAATTCTTGGTTTTAGACAATTGAGGGAACTAAGAGAAACTATGATAACATTGAGTCTAATTGAAAATCTAGATATTATGAGCAATGAAATTTGATATGGACTGGAGAGAAATATAGTGTGATCATGTCGAATTAGGTATCATGAAATATGATTAACAATGATAACATTGGTGATATTACTAAAACATCACATAAGAGGATGATGGACTTTTATAAATTTTCAAATTATAAGGGGAAGATATTAAAGATGATTTGGATTACAAAATTTTAATAATAATGGTAGATGAACCATGAGAAATAACCAAAATAGAGGGGAAGACATTGTCTCTAGGGGATGAAGGGTCATTGGGTGAATATTTGTTATGGAGTGAAATGTCTCATCTGTAGAGAAGGATAGTATTAACCAACTCCATCCACAGACATCAGAATGTATTCTTATTCCATGAAAAGACTTATTACTTGAAAACCATTAATGAATAAGAATTTTAGTATTTATTCATTTGGGTAAAAGAATTATAAAATGTGATTTATATCCAGATTATCCTATTTATTTTTTCGCTATGGATTTTCAAGAGTATGTTGAATAGTTAAAATTAATATGAAAAGTTATTAAATGACAAGGTGATAATCATGGGAAGACCAATATTAAGGGAATGATAACCCTTAATGTGTTTTTAATGAAAATATAAATATTTTTGGATATGAGACATGTTGGATATATATAAGTGAATTGGACGGTATTGATTACCCTAGATCTGTATAGTGATTGGTTGAAAAAGTGGTCAATGATATCATGAATGAGGTTATAGAATTTTATGATTTAGGGAATATATACAGTAAACTTTGGAATAGGGAAAAATTCATGTTTTCAAAAATTATTTATGTTAATCCAGGTTATTACCATGTTTCAGGACAATATATGATGAGGTTATTCACATGTTTTGAATGTTAAAACAAATAGAAATTTTTTGATACATGGAGGATAAATGTTATGTTGATTTCATTATTTTATTTTCAAATGATTTAGATATCCATATTTTATAAGGGTTATAAGTATATCCATTAATGGAATGTTTAGGTTAAACATCAGATTAAGTCAGTCATGTTAATGTGTCATCTCACCATATGGGTATTTATACATATTGGATAACATGTGCAAACTACACTTTATTGACGATAACTGTTGACAAATTGGATGGTCTATCATGGATTTCATGAAACGTTAGTACTTCAGTAATGAAAAATAAACATTCCTTTTTAGAGAAAGACGTGAATTAGATTAATGAAGAAAAAAGGGGTAACACTATCCTGAAATTATTAACATTTAACATTTATTAATAATTATTCTAATTTTGGAAAACATGATCTTGAAATAAAAAATAGTGACTTATGAATATGTTTTTGATGAAGAAAAAGGTATATTAGGTCATAAAAAATTTATTGCTTTGGGATATTCAACATTTTCCTAACCTCGTTCCCCATTAATCTCTATCAAAACAGGAATTTAATATTCCTCTTACATGTCTACGCCTTCACCTCCCTCCTATGTTCTCCCATGTGTGAATCTCGTTATGTGTTACATTAGGTAAGAATTATTTTTCCATTTTTTAAAAAATGTATTAGTGTTCATTTTTAGGATGATGTTTATGTGTAATGAAATATCAAGTATCAACGTTTAGATAAACCATACATATTACGAGGGATAATCATTTCAATATTGTAGAATGTAACACCTCAAGATTGTGTGAATCATTTTTTTTTCAAATTAATTGTCTCATTTTGATATTTTTTTCCATACAAGTCAGAAAATAGTTAATTCTATAGTAATGAACTATGTTTTGATTACATTCACCACACATGACAAAAAAAAATCATGCTCTATAAATATCAACATGAATAACTTTTTTTACATGAAAAAATAACTTTCCTTGATGTATAGTGTAACATTCCTGACATAGGTTTAGAAAATATTAAAAAATCAATAAAATATTTTTATTTAATATAATAAAATGAAACCTAACCATAAAAATGCATTTTACTAATATTATTATGTATTTTATGTAAATAATATGTTTTCAAAATAATAAATGAATTAATTAGTTACAAATTATTTACAAATTAATATTTAGAGACCCAACACCACATGGCCCAGATATGGTCACATATACTAAATACATTATCATGATTACATGTAATCAAGCCCTGAAGAACTGATCAGTTTATAAGTCTTTTTAAAGCATATGCATACATGAGTATTGAATTATTAATCAATACATTGATTACAACATAATTTTTTTCTATCTAAATAAATATCTTTAAGGATAACTCTATTCCATCTAGTAAAATTCATGCATTTCATTTAATGTATTCTTCTTGTATTCGTGAGGAAAGAAATATAATAGGGTTGACCTCAAATGACCAGTAAGGGAAAAACATATCATAATAAATAACAAATCAATGAGAATATTCAATATGGATAACTGAATAACTAAACACACATGCCATGTAATCAATAAACATATTGGAAGTACATATTTAATATATAAATGTAATAAGTGGAAGCACATTATATTCAAATAACTAGATAAGTAAATATCAGTATGGAATATTAATAAAATTAAACACATTACATTTATTCAACGATCTGAAAATGATGTTTATCAATAAATATTTCGACACAATATCTCATGGATGAATAATAACTGAATCCTGAAAATGAATAGCATGAATATATATTTCGATTCAAATTCTCCTGGATTATTAATATAATAATAAAAGTGTTGTAAATTCTTAATTATTGAATTACATGTTTCCTAGGTACATGGTACCTTTATTATCAAGATTTTTCACAATACGTTCTACAAAATTTATTCTAAAACCCCATCTAATGAAGTTATCCAAATGACACATCCTATGAGACTACCGATGTATTCACATGCTATCTATAGTCAGGCACCACCTATGTCATAGTAGACCAAAACATTCCTCATCTATCAAATAATTTATTTAACATTGTTCCTTAACAAAAATATCTATATAGAGTAAGAGAAAAGGATTTATCAATATTAACCCATATGGTCAAATAACTTTCAACATAGATCCCGAATCTAAAATTGTTTATGGATTAAGAAATAGTAATATACAAGATAAATTAAATGGATAATTTTATAGAAATTAAATATTAAATGATCAGAAGACATTTAATATTTCAAGGGAACTAATAAATAAATCATGGTAGTGAATTTGAATACTACTGATAGAGATATAAATTATAAACCATCCATAGCAAGATTGAGGATAGTGTTAATACAACAAATACCTTATGGTGTTAAAATGGAGTGTTGTTGTCATTGATGATATAAAATAATATCATTTAAAATCATTCTTGATGAAAATATTAATTTCATTCAAAAAATATGAATATATTTTTTTAGAAAAATAACCCTATTAAGCATGAAAATGATGCTACTATGAAATGATGGTGGATCAATCTGTACATTTCATACGAGTTAAAAAAGAATATTCTTTTTGTATGGAAAAATTATGGAAAATACCTAATTTTAAATGATACTAGATGATTTCATAGAACATATGGTAAAATAAAAAAATTGAAAAAATTTATATACGAAATCATTTAATAAACAGTTTTTATGACCATTTAATAAAACATTGTTTTTATTATAAAACAGGTTCTCCTACTATAGAGAGATATAATGTTGGGTTTTCTAAAAAACATTTTTTTAAAAAAAATTGATTACCAAATATAAAAAAATTGTACTAATACATGAAAATGGATATGATTAACTAGAAACTAATGAATGTTTATTATTGAAAAATGTTTATATAGTTTCTTAAAATTTAAATACCTTAAAAATATCATTAAATTTATTGTTGGAGAAAATAATCTTTCAACATCCCCAAATGTCCCATACCACATTGAAATATTTTAAAACATAAACATCAATAAAAAAATAACATTATTTGAATGTTTAATAAATCATGATATTATGGCGTTTATGATATATCTTTTAAAGAGATGTATACATGCCATGTAAAAGAAAATATGTGAATAATAATAATTAAGCCTCAATGGAATGTAAAGTGAGACGAAAATCCCTAACCAATGTGGTAAAAAATTAATTGGGAAACTAAAAGGTATTAATCACTAAATAAAATAAATACCAATAATAGAATAAGATTCATGATTTTATATGACAATGTTGTAGACGGTACACCATATATAAGAAATTTGGTGTACAAGAATTAATTATGCCTCAAATAATGAAAATGAGACTAGAATCCCTAACCTTAAACATTCTTTTGTTTTGTGATATTTATTCTCCTTTATAGTTGTTTAAAATATGTTCAGTACTAATAAGATACCCATAATTATGTTTATAATATCATATTTTAAGCGATTAAAATATTTTATTACTAGTTTTCTAAAAATCATCGGTTTGTTTAGCTATTTCAGATGTTGATTTCCCAGTTTTTCATTTTTGTTTTAACTTTTTATTTGATGTGATGATAAAATATATCATGGTTTTTTCATATATACAATGTACAACATGACTAAATTATTTTATATATTCCATAAATATGTATTTATAAGGGTTCATAATATTTGGTGATTAGACATGAAGTGCACCGTTCAAGGAGATGCTAGGTCGTACGTACGCATGAACTCTACATTCATTTCATTGTGTATTATAATAATTAAAAAAATTGATAAATATTTATATCATAAATAAATTATTTTATATAATTTATAAATTTTATATCATTTTATTAAAAACATCTTTTATACTTTCCATGTATGTCATAAATGAATCAGATCGCTTTGAGGTGGCGGTAGTCCACATATCCTCAAATAAAATTATCATAATCATGTAAAATAAAAAGTGTTAATTTTTAGTGTAATAAAAAAAAATTAAATAAGTATTATGAAAAAATAAATATCATATATAATATATATAAACATATCTTTCTTCATTATTCCCACCATTAGAGGATGTGGGGAAAATTAAATAATCATCATTTCGTGGGGTAGTAGTTCGTCGTACACAAAAACATTATGTATGTTACCCATTAGATAGTGGTGTGTGTAAGAGTATTTATAAATATAAATATAAAGGCATCCTAGTATATGATAATTGTTTCATAATTATATATTAAGGAGTCTTTGGGATATGAGAATGGTGAAGAAGCTAGAGACATTGAGAAAAACATTACCTTTTAATCGGGTAACTTCTGTTGGTTTAAACAATAGGAATCTATGTAATGTATTCTTCCAAAATAGAGGATTATATGTAGTGGGGTTTAATTATGGGGCACAATTTTGGAAAATCATGTCTGATATTACGAGTTTTGAGTTGTTTGAGGAATGGTTCTAGGTGGTGGCCTTTTATAAAGAAGGAAATGGACTCACTTGGTATTCTTGAAAAACGAAGTTTGGTCTAAAGATGTTCTTACCTAATTAAAGTCATAAATTCCAACTAAACTAATTAATGGAAGTTTAAAGGAAGAAATATTTTCATCCAATGTGTTTTTTAAATGTTTATTAGTCATCTGGGCCCTTAAAGATATGGTTGTAGTCCTATTAAGAATAATTACACGTTAATCAAAGTAATTAATTTTAATCACCTTCATTATTCATATTCAAAAAGAATAATGTTCATACAATTATTAAAAGTATATTATATTTATTAAAATTATTTATGTTTTGTTTTGAAAATTAAAATCACAAATGTTGTAGAATATATATTAACATTAATCCCACAAATAAAAGGATTAACAGGGTTTGGTATAAAATGTTAAAAATATCTTTATGTTATTATATTAAATTTAAAGATTATATTTATTATAAACATAAATATATTAATAGATTTATAATTTATGTAATTTTACTTTTAAAAAAATTTACAATATAATTTATCAATAATAATTATTTAAACAAAAAGGTAGTTTCCATCTAAAACATCATATTTTTCATTATTCAATAAAAAAAGTAGTTTCGCATAAAAAACCCAAAAATACACCCTAAGGTAATTTTGAAATTATAAATTTAAAAATAATGTTTATTTATCCAATTTAATTTTTTAAAAGTTTCAAATTTGTTATTATATATATGTTCTCCATTAAAAGATGTTAAAAATGTCGTAATAAGAATATAGGTTTTTATGTGAAATACTAGTTTTGCTCAATCTTATGCATAACAAATCTATTATATAAATCAAAATAATAATTTATTGAATATGTAACATATTTATTACATTAATATCACTCAATATATATCATTTATTTAATCTATTATTGTAAAACCGGTGTGTGAGACTTAAAATAGTACTCTTTAAAAATATTGTTTTAATATTCCATTGGTTATTATATTTATTTACAATTTATTTATAACCAGTGAATTAGATTTATAAACAAGATATTTTTATAATTTAGTTAATACTATTAATAACTCACAGTTCATCACTTATTATATTAAATAATAATGCTTTAATTATAGATTTCATCTCGGTAATACTCAATATTGCATATAGAGAAATCCATTTAATAAGGCTACTTTTTTCATGTAAAAAATTATTTAGAGGAAGGTCATTGTTGTGTATGATGTATGATAACATATTGTCGCATGAATTTAAATATAACATAGGGTTTCAAGCATTCAAATATTTATATTATATTTTAAATATTAAATATATTATAAAGTATATGGATATTATATTACCTTATGCGCTTGTTGTCGAGTGTCTTACACGTTATTGAATACAATGTTCTTAATTCTGTTTTTTGTGGTGTCACATTATCCCCACTTTATTTAAATTGCATCCTCAAAATTTAAACCTGATCATATTTATAGATTTTTTCATACTTCAATTGTTTAAAATCCCACATAATGAGAAGGACGTATAAGTGTGTAAATAGGGGAATTCCATGAGACTGGGTCTCTTGGTAAGAGAAAATTAGGGAAATGTAGAGATACATACTTGTATTAAGTGTATAAATATTTGTAGGGATTTAAGGAGAACATCAATCATAGAAAAAATTGAATTATCAATTGAAATAAGAGGGCCTGAAATCCATCAATCATTGATGATTTTTAAGGCCATCAGTTCAATAAAAATGTTTATTTTGGAAATTATTTTATTTCTATTTCAAATTACTACTATTGGGTAATAATTTTTTTGACCAAGAATATTAAAATATATTATATCATGAAAGGTTTTAATCTCATATGACCAATACAGTTTTTTTGTTATACTTAGATCAAATTCTAATTCATTAATTCACAACTCGGAATTAATTACCAATAATGAATTTGTTAATTTATGAGGCACTAAAAGAAAATTTTAAATTATCTCATGAGTGACTAGTCTAACCATTTGTCTTTAACTATACTCAAATTCAAAATTTATATTAGATTAAACCCTAATCCTCAAATGTGACACTATTGCTTTATCATTAACATTTATTCATCAAATTTTTTAACTAAAAACAATGAAAATTATTCGTCACTATGTAGGTCAGTGGTTGGTGTGAAACCCTTATCATCCTTAAGTTATGGATTTATGACCAGATGCCTTACCGTATTTGATTGGTTATCACCCAATTTATAGTTCTTCCTTTTCAAAAACAATATTAATATAATTTTTACATGTAAATTTGATAGAAAGCCTTGAAATTTTGTTAATATCTAAAAATAATTTTAACTAATGTTTTCAAAATAACCTCAATACATAAATACCCCATCCATTTTATTTCCACATAGGTCCTTCCATGGTATAGGGTTTATCTATAATATCATTAGTTTTATTTCTAAATTACAACACATTATTTTCAATCTAAAACCCCTTAGATTTAACTTATGATACATATTATGTATCTAAATCCCTTATAAGGGTTTGTAATGAAAAATTGTATTAACATTGGCATATATCCCAAGAGTGTCCAACTAGGTGTGTATTAAGGTATGTTGTTGTGTATGTGGTTATCTTGAGTCATTCCAGGAACACCATGTCAGTGTTATTTCTCCCAGGTATATCTTTTCAACAACCATGTCCTCTTCTATTATCCAGATAGGGATGAATCACTAGAAAGACCCACATAATCTATATATTACCAGAATTATAAGGTTTTTTTCAATATTTATTCTCAAATTAAACCTTATGTTTATGTTCTATAGTATATGTTTTCTTAAATCTAGTTCCTAATATAAATACTAAACATCCTTTGTAACCAAATGTACCCACCCATCCCCAGATAAGCTAGAGTTAGTGTATACTACCAAATACATAGGAATGATTACATGGAATCAATACCTAAAGGTCTAATAAGTTTTGTAGTCTTTGTAAACGAGATGCAAAAAATGATTATTACATTACTAATGAATTAATTGATTACAATGTAATTTTTTATTATTTATAACTAATTACCTATGTGTATAACAATATTCCATCAAGTAAAATCAAGGCATATATTTCATAGTTTTCTTCTTGGATTCATGAGGAATAAAACGTAATAAGGTGAGATGAAATGCTCATTTAGTAAATATTTATGACATGATTCATCATTAGGATCTTTGAAATTCAGGGTATGGCCAGAAATATTCATGATCATGTTATTATTACCAATTATAATATTTATACATGCATGTATCTATTATTTTCCCTTACTGATCATTTGAGCTCACCCCTTCTCATGTTTCCTTCCCCAAGTTATGAAGAAATGTTTTATGTAGATGTAAATATAATGTATATAGTTATGAGGGATGCCAAATATCATTCACCATGATATAGGATATTGTTTCTATTTTTTAAAAGAAACTAAACTACTATGGTCCATGGTCATGTATTTTTGAAATTTACTAAATATTCATCTAAAATGATGTTATAACCATTTATAGTAAGAATGGGTCACTATAGTTTGTATCTTATAAATATTTTAGTCAACATTTAGATACTAGGTTGATAAAACATTAGTGAGATAACAAGGTATATTTTTAATGATATGTCTAGGGATGTCCTTATGGATAATTATAAGGTTATATAAATATTTATGAAAATATCATGGAATTTTGGAAAGGGATAGAGTGAGTGGTTTCCTAGAAATAATTAAGTTTTTCTTTACTAAATATGAATGTGTATCTAGTTCATATGTACCTAGGGGTAAAAACTACAAATATATGTTTCAGGCCTTACTCTGGGTAATCATTTACATGACAACAGGCCTTATAACACTCTTGGTTTGACTCTCCATAGGGATATTGATTTGGGATTAAAAAACATTCATGAACCATCCTAAAATATTTAAATATATTTTGGGTATGAATAAAATTGAATGAACTTATGGTGTCATTGATTAATGACTGTGTGATGATTTAGATGTACTTTAAATTACTTTCCAGGATTATGTGATTCCTCAATATGATAATCATTTCTTACTCAATTATTATTGCTTTCAGAAAATTAAGGGAACTAGAAGAAACTATGATAACATTGAGTATAATTGAAAATCTAGATATTTTGAGCAATGAAATTTTATATTGACTAGAGAGAATGATATTGTAATTATTACGAATTAGGTATCATGAAATATGATTAACAATGTGAACATTGGTGATATTACTAAAACATCACATAAGTGGATGATGGGCTTTTATAAATTTTCAAATTAAAAGGGGCATATATGAAAGATGATTTGGATTCCAATATTTTAATAATAATGGTATATGAACCACGATAAATAAATTAAATGGAGGGGAAGATTTTGTCTCTATGGGATGAAGGGTCATTGGGTGAATATTTGTTAAGGAGTGAAATGCCTCATATGTTGAGAAGGAGAGAATTAACCAACTCAATCCACAGACATCATAATGTAATTATAATCCATGAACTGACTTATTACATGAAAACCATTAAAGAATAAGTATTTTTGTATTTATGCATTTAGGTCAATGAATTATAAAAGGTGATTTATATCAGGATTATCCAGTTTATTTTTCCTCTACGTATTTTCAAGAATATGTTGAATAGTTATAAATAATAATAAAAGTTATTAAATGACAAGGTGATATTCATGGGAAGAAAATGATTAAGGGAATGATAACCCTTAATGTGTTTTTAATGAAAATATAAATATTTTTGTATATGAAACAGGTTAGATATAAATAAGTGAATTGGATGGTATTGATTACCCAGGATCTGTATAGTGATTGGTTGAAAAAGTGGTCAATGACATCATGAATGAATTTATAGAATTTTATGATTTATTGAATATATACAATAAACGTTGGAATATGGAAAAATGCTTGTTATCGAAAATTATTTATGGTAATTCATTTTATTACCATGATTCAAGAGAATATATGATGACGGTATTTACATGTTTTGAATGTTAAAACCAATAAAAAATTTGATACATGGTGGATAGATGTTAAGTTGATTTCATTAAATTTTGTCAAATGATTTGGATATCCCTCTTTTATAAGGGTTATAAGTATATCCATTTATGGAATTTTTATGTTAAACATCAGATTAAGTCAGTCATGTTAATGTGTCATCTCACCATATGGGGATTTATACATATTGGATAACATGTTCAAACTACACTGTATTGATGATAAATTTTGACAAATGGGGTGGTATAACATGGATTTCATGATACGTTAGTACTTTGGGAATGAAAAATAAATGTTCATTTTTAGAGAAATATGTGAATTAGATAATAAAGAAAAAAGGGGTAACACTATCTTGAAATTATTACTGTATAACATTTCATAATAATTATTCTACTTTAGGAAAAAAATATCTTGAAATAAAAAATGGTGTCTTATGAATATGTTTCTGATGAATAAAAATATACATTAGGTCATCAAAAAATTTATGGCTTTGGGATGTTTAACATTTTCCTAACCTCGTTCCCCATAACTCCCTATCATAACATGAGGGAAATATTCCTCTTACATTTCCAGGTCTTTACCTCCCTCTTATGTTCTCCCATGTGTAAATATCGTAATGTGTACTTTAGGAAAGCATTATTTTTCTCTTTTTTTAAAAATAAATATAATAGTGTTCATTTTTAGGAAGTTTTGTATGTTTATGTAAATATCATGTATCAAACCTTGGATAACACAGAAATATTACAAGGTAAAATCATTTTAATATTATATAATGTAAAACCTCAAGATTGTGTGAATCATTTTTTTCAAATTAATTTTCCTTTTTGATATTTTTATTTCAAACAACTCAGAAAATATTTAATTCTATAGTAAAGAACTATGTTTGGACTACATTCACCACACATAACCTAATTTTTTTTTCTCTATACAAATCACTATGAATGACATGTTTTACATGAAAAAAACGTTCCTTGATGTCTTGTGTGACATGCCTGACTAAGGTTATAAAAATAATATATAATCATTAAAATATGATTATTTAATATAATAAAGTTCATCCTAACCATTAAAATTCATTTTACTAATATTATTAGGTATCTTATGTAAATAAATTGTTTTCATCAAAATAATAAATGAATTAATTACTTAAAAATTATTTACAAATAAATATGTAGATACCAAACACCACATAGCCCAGAGATGGTCAAATATACTAAATGAAATAGCATGATTACATGTAATCAAGCCATGGAGAAATGATCAGTTTATAAGTATTTGTAAACCATATGCATAAATGTGTATTTAATTATTAATGAATACATTGATTACAACATAACTTTTTTCTATCTAAATAAATAACTCTAAGGATAACTCTATTACATCTAGTAAAGTACATGCATTTCATTTATAGAATGCTTCTTGGATTCATGAGGAAATAAACATAATATGGTAAACCTCATATGACTAGTAAGGGAAAAACATATCATAATAAATATTAAATCAATGAGAATATTCAATATGGTCACTGAATAACTAAACACACAATCCATATAATCAATAAACATATTGGAAGTACATATGTAATATAGAAATGTAATAACTGGAAGCAAATTCTATTCAAATAACTAGATAAGTAAATATTAGTATGGAATATTAATAAAATAAAACACATGCCATTTATTCAATGATCTGAAAATGATGTCTATCAATAGATATGTCGACACAATATCTCAACGATGAATAATAACTGAATCCTCAAAATGAAACACATGCATATATATTTCGATTCAAACTATCATGGATTAATAATATAAGAATATACGTGTAGTAAATGATTAATTGTTTAATTCCATGTTTCCTAGGTACATGGTACCTTTAGTTTCAAGACATTTTACATGACATTCTTCAAAATTTATTCTAAAACCCCATCTAAAGAAGTTATCTAAATGACACATCCCATGAGACTACTGATGCATTAACAGGCTATCTATAATCAGGCCCCACCTATGACATACTATACCAAAACATTCCTCATCTATCAAATAATTGATTTAACATTGTTCCTTGAAAAAAAATCCGTATAGAGTACGAGAAAAGGATTTATCAATATTAACCCATATGGTCAAATAACTGTCAACATAGACCTTTAATCTAAAATGGTTTATGGTTTAAGATATAGTAATATACAAGATAAATTAATTGGATAATTTTATAGAAATTCAATGTTAAATGATCATAATAAATTTAATATTTGAAGGGGACTAATAAATAAATCCAAGTAGTGAATTTTAATATAACTGATGGAGTAATAAATTATAAACCATCCATAAAAATATTAAGGATAATATTCATATAACAAATCCCTTGTGGTGTACAAATAGAGTGTTGTTGTCATTGATGATATACAATAATATCATTTAAAATTAATATTGAGGAAAATATCAATTTCATTCAAAAAAATATGAAGGTATTTTTTTTTAAAAATAATCCTATTAGACTTGAAAATGATGCTATAATGAAATGATGGTGTATTAATTTGTACATGTCATACGAGGTAAACAAAATATTCCATTTGTAAGGAAAAGGTTTGGAAAATGCCTCATTATAAAAGATACTTGAATATTTATTTGAAACTATGTTAAAATAAAAAAAGTGAAAAATATTTTATACCAAATCATTTTAAAATCAGTTTTTATGACCATTTAATTAAACATTGTTTTTATAATAAAATCGGTTCTCCTACTATAGAGAGATTTAATGTTCGGTTTTCTGAAAAAAAAAATTTTAAAACAATTTATTACCAAATAGTGAAAAATATTACTAATACATGAAAAAGGACATGATTAACTAGAAAATAATGATTGGAATATATTATAAAATGTATATATACTTTCCTTGAATTGAAATACCATATAAATATCCTCAAATTTATTTTTGGAGAAAATAATCATTAAACATCCCCAATTGTCCCATACCACTTTGAAATATTTTTAAACCTAAAAGTAAGTAAAAAATAACATTATGTGAATGTTTAAGAAATAATGATATTGTGGAGATTTATGATATATCTTATAAAGGGATGTATATACACCATGTAAAATAAATTATGTGAATAATAATAATTATGCCTCAATGGAATATAAAGTGAGACGAGAATACCTTGCCAATGTGGTAAATCATTAAATGAAAAAATTAAAGGTATAATCATTAAATAAAACAACAAAATACCAATAATATAAAAAGATTCATGATTTTATATGTCAATGTGGTAGATAGTACAGCATATATAAGAAATTTGGTGTACAATAATTAGGTATGCCTTACATAATGAAAATGAGACCATAATCTCTAACCATAACCTTTATTTTGTGGTGTGATATTTAGTCTCTTTTATAGTGGATTAAAATATGGTTTGTAGTAATAAAATAACCATAATTATGTTTATAATATCATATATTAAGCGATTAAAATATTTTATTACTAGTTTGTTTAAAATCTTCCATTTATTTGACTATTTCAGATATTAATTGCCTAGTTTTACGTTATGTTTTAACTTTTTATTTATTGTGATGATAAAATATATCATTGTTTTATCATATATAAAATGTAAAACATGAATAAATTATTTTATATATTCCATAAATATGTATTTATAATGGTTCATAATATTTGGTGATTAGACATGAAGTGTACTGTTCAAGGAGACGCTAGGTCGTACGTACGCATGAACTCTACTTTAATTTCATTGTTATATTATAATAATTAAAAAAATTAATAAATATTTATATCATAAATAAATTATAATAAATATTTTATATATTTTATATATTTTTATTAAAAAAATTTATTATTCATTTCATGTATGACATAAATGAATCAGATCGCTTTGAGGGGGTGGTAGTCCACACATCCCCAAATAAAATTATCAAACTCATGTAAAATAAAAAATGTCAATGTTTAGTGTGATAAAAAAATTAAGTAATTATTAGGAAAAAATAAATGTCATATATAATATATATAAACATATTTTCCTTCATAATTCCCACCATTAGAGGCGGTAGGGAAAATTGAACAATCATCATTTCCTGAGGCAGTAGTTCATCGTACTGAAAAACATTATGTATTTTACTCATTAGATGGTGGTGTTTGTAAGTGTATGTATAAATATAAATATAAATTCATCCTAGTATATTTAGGATAATTCTTTCATAATTATATATTAAGGATACTTTAGGGATATGAGAATGTATAATAAACTAGAGACATTGAGAAAAAACATTACCATTTAATCGAGTAACTTATGTTGGTTAAAACAAAATGAATCTATGAAAGGTATTCTTCCAAAATAGAGGCTTCAAGGTTGAGGGGTTTAATTATGGGAGACTATTTTGGAATATACTGTCTGATATTATGATTTTTGAGATTTTTGAGGAATGGGTATAGGTGGTGGCCTTTTATAGAGAAGGAAATGGACACCCTTGGTATTCTTGAAAAAACAAGTTTGTTGTAAACATGTTCATACCTAATTAAAGTAAAAAATTCTAGATAAACTAATGGGTGGAAGTTTGATGGATGAAATATTTTCATCCAATGAGTTCTGTAAATGTTTTTTTTGGTCATCTGGACCCTTAAACATATGGTTTTGGTCCTTTTAAGAATAATTAATCCTTATTCACAGTAACAAATTTTAATCACCTTCACCAATAATTTTCATCAAAAATTATGTTTATATAATTATTAAAAATATATAAATTTTTAAAAAATGTGTTATTTTTTGTTTGAAAAATTCAAATCAAAAAATTGGAAGAATAGATAATAAGGTTAATCCCACCAACCGAAGGATTAACGTGTTTTGGAATAAAATGTTAAAAATATTTTTATGTTATTATAATAAATTTAAAGATTATATTTATTATAAACATAAATATATTAATATAATTATAATTTATATAATTTTTCTTTTAAAAAATTTATAATATAATTTATCAATAATTATTATTTCAACAAAAAGGTAGTTTCAATCTAAAACATCATATTTTTCACTATTCAATAAAAAAAAGTTTCGTAGAAAAATACCAAAAACACACCCTAAGCTAATTTTGAAATTATAAATTTATAAATAATGATTATTTATCAAAGTTAATTTTCTTAAAAGTGTCAAAATTATTATTATAAATATGTTCTTCATTAAAAGGAGTTAAAAATGTCATAGTAAGAATATAGGTTTTTATTTGAAATAATGGGTTTGCTTAATCTTATGCATAGAAAATATTTTATATAAATAAAAATAATAATCAATTGAATTTTTAGCATATTTATTAAATTAATATCACTCACTAACTATCATTGATTTAATCTATTATTGTAAAACAGCTTTTTGACCCTAAAAATAGTTCTCTATAAAAATACTATTTTAATATTCCATTGGTTATTGTATTCATTTATAATTTTTTTATAAATAGTGATTTAGTTTTAGAAAACAAATATTTTTATAAGTTAGTTAATAATATTCATAACACATAGGTCATCGCTTATTATAATAAATAATAATGTTTTCTATTATATTTTTTTCTCGGTAAGACTCAATATTTCATATAGATCAATCCATTGAATAAGGTATGTTTTTTCATGAAAAAAATTATTTAGAGGAAGGTCACTTTTGTGTATGATGTATGACAACATATTGTCACATGAATTTAAATCTAACTAAGTGTTTCAAGAATTTAAATATATATATTATATTTTAAATATTAAATATATTATAATGTATACGGATATTATATTACCCTATGCGCTTGTTGTCAAGTGTCTTACACATTATTGAATACAGAGTTCTTACTTTAGTTTATTGTGGTGTTACATTATCCCCACCTAATTTAAATTGCATCATTAAAATTTAAACCTGGTCATATTTATAGATTGTTTGATACTTCCTTTGTTTGAAATCCCACATAATGAGAAGGGTGTATAAGTAATTCTCTATAAAATAGATAATTGAAATAACCTTAATAACAAAGAATACCATGAAATTGGGTCTCCAGGTAGGAGATAATTAAGGTAATGTAGAGATACATACTCAGATAATGTGCATTAATATTTGTAGGTTTTGAAGGAGGACATCAATCATAGAAAAAACTAAATTATCAATTGAAATAAGAGGGCCACAAATCAGTCAATCATTGGTGATTTTGAAGGTCATTGATTCAAGAAAATGAATATTTTGGAAAATATTTTATTTCAATGTCATATTACTTTTATTGGGTAATAATTTTACAGACCATGAATCTATCAATATATTATATCATGATAGATTTTAATCTCATATGACCAATCCTATTTTTTTGTTATGATTAGATCATATTCTAATTCATTAATTCACAACTAGGAATTAATTACCAATAATGAATTTGTTTATTCCAGAGGCGCTAAAAGAATCTTTTAAATTATCTTAAGAGTGATATGTCCAACCAATTGTTCTTAACTATACCGTAATCCAATATGAATATTAGATTAAACACTAATCCTCAAATGTGATACCATTGGTTTGTAATTAACATTTATTCAACAAATTGTTTAACTAAAAACTATGAAAATTATTCATCACTATGTATGTCAGTGGTTGGTGTGAAACCCTTATCATCCTTCATTAATGGGTTTATGACCTGCAGCCTTATCAGATTTGGTTGGTTATCACCCAACTTATAGTTTTTCCATTTCAAAAACAATATTAATATATTTTTCACATGTAAATTTGATAGAATCAATGAAATTTGGTTAATATCTAAAAATAATTTTAACTATGGTTTTCAAAATAACCTTAATACATAAATACCCCATCCATTTTATTTCCACATAAGTCCTTCCTGGGTATAGGGTTTATCTATAATATCATTAGTTTGATTTCTAAATCACGACACCTTATTTTCAATCTAAAACCCCTTATGTTTAACTTATGTTACGTATTATGTATCTAAATCCCTTGTAAGGGGTTTTAATGAAAAATTGGATTAACTTTGGCATATATCCAAAGAACTTCCAACTAGGTGAGTAGTATGGTCTGTTGTTGTGTATTACGTTATCTTGAGTCATTACAGGAACACCATGTCAGAGGTATTGCTCCTAGGTACATCTTTTCCAGAACCACGTCCTCTTCTATTATCCAGATAGAGATGAATCACTAGAAAGACCAACATATTCTATAGATTACCAAAAATTATAAGGTTTTTTTTCTACATTTATTCTCAAATTAAACCTTATGATTATGTTATATAGTCTAGGTTTTCTTAAATCAAGTTCGTAATATAACTATTAAACATCCTTTTTAACCTATTGTACCCACCCATCACTAGATATCCTAGAGCTGCTGTATGCTACCAAATACATTGTCCTGATTACATTGAATCAAGCCCCAAAGGTCTGCTCAGTTTTATAGTCTTGGTAAAACAGATACAAAAAATGATAATTGAATTACTAATGAATAAATTGATTACAAGGTAATTTTTTATTATTTCTAAATAATTAACTATGATTATAACACTAATCCATCTAGTAAAATCAAGGAATATATTTCATAGTTTTCTTATTGGATTCCTGTAAAATAAAACATAATAAGGGGAGCTCAAATGCCCATTCATGAAAAATATAAAAAATAATAATGAATTAGTTGGAATATTCAATATGGAAAGGTGAATAACTGAACTCACATTCCAGGTAATCAATAATCTGAATTGAAGTATATATGCAAGATGTAATCATAATAACTATAAGCCCATTCCATTCAAATAACTAGATAAGATAATACCAATTTTAAAGGATTGGAAACTAAAATACATTCCATTTTTTCAAGACATGAAAATTTAATATAGCACCCTATGTTTTTATAGAACATTTTTCTTTTGAATAAATTAAAATTTTTATTTATATCCTTTCATGTAGTAATTCAAAAATTCCTTTCATACTAAACTGAACTCTTGTATGTTACACGCATCACCGAGTTCGCATACGATACACGCAACACATAGTATAGATTATGTTCAATGTATAAAATAAATATTGTTGTCTTATTTTTAAAAAATACAAAATTAATCTTTCAATAAACACAACACTGAATTAGCTTACAATACATGCAAGATAGAACTTCCTCGATAGCTTTTGTTGTACACAATACTAAGTTTCACTAAACAATGATATATTATTAAAATATTATTATTTAATGGGATATAAACTATACATTAGTAATAGTATTTACCAAATTTTTTTATTTTATAAAACATTATCATTTAAGTTATGTATTCTCTAGAACATGATATAAGTAAAAATTCAATTTGTCGAATAATAAAACTATTTTGCAGAAAAATGCATGTTTGACACCTTTTGATTGAAAAAAATTTTAAATATATTTTCTGAAAATTTTATTTACTCTATTTGATAAAATAAACATCTTTCCTTGATGCAGGACATCAAAATTTAACTTAGTTTAATTTTTTTTATTTTTCTGATGAAATTCATATTTTGATAAATAGTGAAAAATACTGCATTTTAATTAAAAATTGTCATTTCATCTATATAATTAATATAGTTATTTTATATTATAAATTGTTTTTAAAGTGTAATTGGTTTATTTATTTATAATTTAATATATTATATCATTGGATGTGGTTTGACATTTAAATTAAATATAAACACATGATAATCATTTGATATGTTTTGACTTCCTAAAAACTCACTTTCTGATTTGAGAATGGGAATTAATTTTAAATACATTACATCCAATTATGTATTTTTGAATTATGAGAAATTGATTCCGTATTTGGAATTTGTGGGTCTAAATTGTGATAATAGGTCACTTTTTTATATAGTATGAATATTAACTATG
This sequence comes from Viscum album, assembly GCA_963277665.1. Classification (NCBI taxonomy): domain Eukaryota; kingdom Viridiplantae; phylum Streptophyta; class Magnoliopsida; order Santalales; family Viscaceae; genus Viscum; species Viscum album. Next base: position 2,081,846,058 of record OY728165.1, read on the forward strand.
GAATGTTTTATTTACGAATGTAAATGATAAATCTGGTAAATTACTGTAACTAACAACAAGATAAAGATAATAAAATTTCCCTACCATATGAAAAATAATATTTAATGAATTAAAGTATACCAAAATCACCTCTGGGTTAGTATTGATTCATTTAATGTACTATTTCCATGAAATCGATGTAATTATAATAAATACAAAAGAGGTTGACAAGATGTTACTCTCATATATCTAATAATTAGAATAACATTAATATAAAGATAAACATGGAAAAAATTAGAAAATAGATATTATCCATAATATAATAAAATTACATAAATAATGTGAATCCATTTAGAATTTTAAGAAATTAAATAATTACCATTATTGATGACACAATAGTGATGTAGAAATTAGTTTTTTAATATAAATATCAAGTAAATAGTTTTATAAATATTTAAATAATAATAATATGAACGAATTAATTTTCTAATTAAATTTTTTATGTGACTACCACATTTTAGGAGTGTATTAAAAATTTTGGTTTGAATTTATCCTCTGTGTGGTTTTTTTAAATCAAATAAATGAATAGTTTCAAAATTGACACTATTGATATTTTATAAAATAACATATTATTAAATTATAAAAAAATAACAGAAATATATATAAATCAAAAATTGAAAATTATAAGCTCTAATATTTTATAAATTATCCAATTATGAACATTTTAAAACACATAAGTAAATATTAATAACCATTTGATATTTAGATTATTTTTACCACAAAGAAAATTAAATAGATTAATTAAGAATAAATAAAAATTATAAGGTTTAAAATGTCATAAAAACATATATAAATTTTATTGTTTGATATTATTTTGACCCATACTCATCTTATATTTGATATAAATGTGTTTTGGAGCATTATAAACTAAAAATGAATTTATAATAAGTTAATATTTCAAGACTGTACAAAGTTGCCCCACCCCCCTCTTATAAAATGGCACATCTCCTTATATTTTAATCACACCTTCAAACCCATTTGTCTCAGACAAAACCTACCAAAAACACCTCAAAACTTCACTCACTTAGTCCTAGAGTCCGCCCTTTGGGAAAAAAGTCATCTTAAAGAGTCCTTTTGTGCATTCAAATATGAGATACCACAACATGAGGTAATTGTGTTATCACCACTTTCTAAATTATTTTCTTCTTCAAATTCTACTTATTATGTTGTTTCCATACTAAAATAAAAAATATAGTATATTATATAGGATGATATGTTATTATAATTATGATACAACCTTATAACTACTTTTATCCATCAAATGAAAAACAATATCGTCATGCGTGCGTACGTACGACTTACCGTCTCCCTGACGCCATGAGACTCATTCACCACAATAACCATTAATTAATTATAATAAAGTATATATAATGAATAATCAATAAATATATGTCATAATAATTAAACTATATTTATCTAAATATATATTTCATATAAATTCTTCCTTTCAATTCAATAAGGAAATAGAAATGGTGTTTATGCATACGTATGACCTACCGTCTCCATTAACAGTGCATTCCATTTCATTTATCTATCTATTATATATATTTATATACTGAATATATATGATATATTAATAATTTTTTACTTTCTGGAATTAATTAAATCAATATCTACGTAATAATACCAAGAATAAAAATGTCAAAACACATACGATAAAAATACGATGATTACCCACTACATTGCATTAACATGGAATTAATAAATGAATGGGTAATATAAAGACATAAGTGAATCATATATTATTTCTTAAATAATATTGAGGTTATTTTAAAAGTTAATAAATTTTTTAAACCCACTATAAATTTTTTTGGATACATCCGGAATAAATTATAAATAACGTAAGGGATAATTTTGAAATCTCATTATTATATGAAATTATTTAATTGTAAGTATTTACTAGTTTATATTCATCATACACGTCCATGTTTCCTAAATATATCAAAGTAATTATAAACATATACTGTTTTTAATGTCCATTAAACCCAATTTTTAATTTTTATTAAACAGTATTGAAGGAATCATTCTTTTGTTTTCCATATGAGGTACTTTATGACATATTTGGCAAGAGTACAAGAAAATGTTTTTTAACTTATATCGTCATACCGGATTGATACATCTTCATAAAATCATATTTAAATGAATATTTTTTCAAGGTCTTATGTTTACTTTCAATTATATTCTACTATTTTAAAATATCCTGACGTTTTTTAGAAAAGAAACTGTTTTTGATGAAGAATGGATATTTTCTTCAAAAAATATGATCAAGTGTTTTATCAAAATTATCTTCCATCTAAAATGGAATAGTATTATTTTTCTATCCCTATTACTTATATTATTCAGTTTTTTTTAAATGTAGAATAGTATTTTATATTGATTATGTTATGATTAAATTATTTTTAAGGATCCCATTTTATTTAACAGGATATACTATGATGAATGATTTATGTTTTTGTGGAACATGTATGAATGATTTCATTATTATAGATATGGGTCTTATATCTCCCTCCATTTCATTGGGTAAAAATTTATTTCTCATAATATAGACATGACTGGAATGGTAGTCAAATTCGGTTCAGCAAAATAGGGATGTAATGACAAGAAAATATGGTTCAATAATTCATGGATACAATGACAAGTAAACCTGGTTCAGTAATGGACTCTGTCCACTATAATGGTCTTTTCAGTAATTCCTTGGATAGTAATGAAATTATATTATGTGATTTTTGTTTGAAAAATTCCATGTTTTAGTCCAATGTTATTTTATCAGGGTTAATGCTCCTTTTTTATCTCTGTCTTATATACTACCATGATTTATTTCATGATTCACAATTTTGATATTCAAAATTAATATTCATGTTTTTACATTATTATGTTAATATTTTGATTGATTTTTTTTCATTATTACCCTAACTAAGAAATTGAGATCACCATATTATGATTTTCTTTTCCATATGATATAAAGAATTTTTTTAGGTAGGAAAACTAAAGGGGAATATTTTTATTGGAGACACTAAAGATCTTTCACCATGTTTAAGTATTATGTTCCATGTCTCCAAAGACAGTAAACCAATATGGTATTTGGGTGTCTTTTTATGTCATATATTAAGTACTCTATAAGGGAAAAGAAATTTAAATATAAGTCATTCTTGTTTCATTCTAGTTTCTATCAACAAAATGGTTTAGTTAACCATTGTAAACTGGGATGTGAAAACATTAGTGAGATCCCTAGAGATATTTATAATGTATTTCTGTGGATTTCCCCATGGGTGAGTATAACTATAGGTTATAGTCCTAGAATTATGTTAACTATCATAGATAACAAGGATTAATCCTATGATATTATAGATTTAATGCACTCCCCCTTGATTATGTTGTTTTCCTAGTATGATATTTCCCTCCCACACAATTCATTTTTAGTTTTAGAACATAGCTAAAAAAAGGATGATTCAATTTAATGTTGAATATGATGGAAAATGGATTGATATTCACTATGAGAAAAAATATGAAATGAGAGTTAGAAGGAGAAAAATATTTATTATGGATAATCATCAATCTCGTAATATGATCAATAATATCAACTTTCAAGAGTTTCATGTCCCAGATATTAACATAGAGATGGATTTTCATGGTGATCATAGATGAAATAAATATCAATTTTCTATATGTAAATAATTTGGGAAGAGGCATCAAGGATAATGATTAAAAGTAACTACAAGATTATTTGGGTGTACAAAATAAGGACACAAATCCTTTATTTATAAAGGAAAAGGATCAGTTCACACAATGGGAAATGTTAGTGGTATTGTAAAGACATCAAAAAAATTTAAATGTTTTTAATGTGGAATGCAGAGGCATTATGCAAATCAGTTTTGTAAGGTAAAATATCATAAATTGATTCATCATGGTTGTATGGCTATTATTTTTTCTAATGAGGATGAATATACTAAAAATGATATATGAGATCAAATAATTGTTGAGGAATAAAATAATGAAGCCCAGTCAATGGTTTAAGAAGAGAGTGGAATGATTGTATGTTTATCAATAATAATGCTTCATAAGTAATTTTATTGTTCCATGGAATAATGAAACATGTAAGTATTACTACACTATTTTTTCTTAAGTATTTGAATGATTATGTAGAATGGTACCAGTAACCATAAAATGTTATTCAGATGTTTTTTTAAAACACAAGATATGTAAATAATAATGGAATAAGGAGATGATAAGTTCATTGATAGTATTAATGACCTCAGTACTAATATAAGGACAAAGTTATATCATTTATTGAGTATATATATTTTCCAGTATATTTAGTGTGTAGAAATTGTAAATTTTGACAGAATAAATGTTTTCACTTCGGTTCTAGGTTAATTCATATTATTACTATGCTTCAATAGAATACATGATTAAGGTATTCACATGTTTTGACTGTGACAACCAATAACCACTTTAGTGATATGAGAGATAAATGTTTAGTCGATTTAGTGCACCTCTTTATAATGTTTTATATTTTTAGTTTTTTGAAGGATTTTAAGCTAATCCATTTATGGATAGTATGAGTTATAAATCAGTTGATGTTATTTAGATCAATATATTATCTAAAAATAGATGGGCTTATGCATATGTGACTACTTTTTCAAACCTTTTATTGATATAGATGGAATAACATATCATTCTATTGAATTATCTAATAACATTTGAAGAATTAAAAATTAAAATTCATTTTATTAAACATGTTATGAAGTGTAAATTGTTCATGGAAGGACTAACTATGATATTGTACTAAAATAAACTTAGTATCTCTTAACATTTTATTTTAATTTAGTAAATGGATTTTGAAAACCAAAAATGTTATCCTAGTGCATTATTATTCGATTAATCACATGGGTCGTAAAATCATCGTAGATTCAGAAATTTCAGGATTTTAACATCCTCTAACCTTGTTCTCTATCACTATACATCAGAATTTGATGGATATATTTTCCTTCCATATCCAAGTTTTCTCTTACCACATATGTTAACCTATGTGAAAACCCAGTGATGAGTTATGTTGGGTAACAATTATTTTTAAATATCCATTTAAAAATTATGTTTTAGTATTTCTTTTTACGATGTTGGTTTCAATGGAAGAAACTTTCACGTACTAAAATGTTAATAACCCCAAAAAATTTCAATGATGAAATTAATTTTATGTAGGGTATAATTTAATACCCCATGTATTTATAGAACATTTTATATGAATAAATTATCAATTTAATTTATAAATTTCAATGTACTAAGACAAACATGCCTTTCACACTAAACCGACTTGTCGTATGTTACACAAAACACCGAGTTGGAGTACGATACAAGAAACTTTGAGTATAGATTTTTTTCAATGTATAAATGTACTATTTATATATTATGTTATTTAAAACACCAATTGAATCTTGTACTACATGAAACACTCACTTGTCTTGCGTTACAGGTAAGAGTGACCCTCCTCGATATATTTCCTTGTACGCAATACCGAGTTTCAATAAAAAACTATACATTATGAAAATAGTATTATTTAATTGGATATAAACTATAATTTATGAATATTATTAACCACATTTTAAATTTTATATAATATTAAAATTCATTTAATGTATTTTTTATGACCATATATAAAAAAAAATTCTATTTTTCAGATAAAATAAATATTTTTTCAGAACAATGTAGTTTATCTCCCATTTAATGGAACACCAATTTTAAATATAGTTTTTAACACTTTTATATAATCTATCTGAAAAAACTAACAAATTATTTGAAATTGGTACATAAAAATTTATCATTGTTGAAATTTTGGTATTTTTAAGATGAAATTAATATTATGATAAAAAGTTAATAATATTGCATTTTAATTCAAAACTACCTTTTTAAATAAATTATTTATATAGTTAGATTATCTTTTTTAATTGTTTTCAATGTTTAATTGGATTACATTTTTCATTTAATATAATTTTTTTAATTTGATGTAATTTAACATCTAAATTGTATATAAACACATGAAAATCTTCTGATAAGTCTTTACTCCATAAAAACCAACTTTTGGTTTTGACAATGGGAATAAGTTTTAAATTAATTTCTACCAATAATAAATTTTATAAGGCCCCATCCTTAATCCTTACATAATATTGAATTAAATGAATAATTCACATTTAGTATCTTTTCAGGTTTAGAGTTTTAGAGAATTAGAACATAACTATTACATCTTAAAAGATTACAAAGTAGACACTTCTACTAAGTTTCCATAAAATAAAAACTCTTAAAAAGAAAGATGTCTAGATTCCATGTTTTAGATAGCATGACATTCCCTTGATCCCATCCTTGACCTTATTCCACTTTAAGTCCTGTGAAAAACATTTCGAAAAACTTGGGGTGAGCATAAAAAGCTCAGTAAGGGATACAAAAAGAATGAAAACTGTTAGTTTTTCAAACATCAAGTAAACCATGTATACTATATCAATGTAATACCTTCACCTTCATGAAGTAGTAAAAAAAATCATCACTGAATAAAGTATCATTACTTACCTTTTTGTAACAAAAGGATTACCATAAAACCCATATAAAGAACACATAGAATGTATAAAGGTAACTTGGGACATAAACATACTTAAGTGGAATAACCATATGGTCGACTTCCACACATATCACATAATGGAATAGCCATACGGCCAATTTCCATACATACTTAATGGAATAGCCATACGGCCGACTTCCATACCCAATGCATTGGTGGTTATAACGTAACCACCCGTCCTGGTATTCACGGCACCACCCGTCATATGGTTTATAACGTAACCACCCGTTAAAATGTCCAAGTACCAGTATAAAATCATAAAACATAAAACCAATATAAAGGAATGATAACATTTCCACATTTCAACCACAATATATCATAAATATATTGACATAATAGAATCCTTTTTCAAAACCATTTCAATACCAAAATACATAAAAGAGTATATGGTATTTATTTTATTCTAAAAACATTACGGCTTGTTGAGAAAGCCAAAGATCAAATAATACTCGCGGCGGCGGAAAAACTCGTTGTCACCGCGTACGTTAAAAAAACATTCCTTTTTGTCGTTTAGTGAAACGCTTCGTAGAAAAAGATTCCATTTGTATAAATTTAAAAGTCAAAGGGTTTATACACCGTATAAAAGAAAGTTGTGTATAAAACGAAATATGCCTCAATGAAAGGAGATTGAGACGAAGTCCCTTACCTTGGGTCCGACTTGACTCGATCGTTCTTTAACGTCCTGAATAATAAACTTGAGTTAATTTATACTTGATTAAGAAACTTTTTAAAGTTCAATATTCCTTTAATATCACTTATTTCCATGTTAAAAACATTATGTAACCATTTACGTTAATAATGTTCATTTTGTCAATATTTGGTTCTTAAGTCGAAAGTTGACTTCTTACAATTACATGTTGTTCATGTGGTCAAAAGTTCTTTATATCCAGAATGAAATTCCTTATTTGGATATAATATGTATCATATATATCCAGAATATACATGTATTTATAATATTACATAATCATTTAGAGGTAAGAAATGAAATGCACCGTTCATGGAGACGGTAAGCCGTACGTACGCATGAACACTACTTTCATTTGTTTGTCATATTAATGGAATTAAAACTAAATCGGAGGTATGTATATTTTAATTCCAGAATTATATTCATCATTTAGATATATCATTAATTATATATATACATTTTATACATGTAATTTTAATAGTACATTACATTTGGGGATAAGAACTGAAATGCACCGTTTATGGAGACGGTAAGCCGTACGTACGCATGAACACTAATTTCATTTCTATCTCATAATTTAATGGAAAGAAATAATAATGACATAAAGGTATATTATAATTCCAGTATAACATCATATATAATAACTTTAAATCCATCCTTTACACATCCCACATATGGCATTAACGAATCACATCACTTTTAGGGGGCGGTAGTCCGCACTTCCTTAAATGAAGATATCGTGTTTACCCATAATGGAAACCATAAAGGTATGCCCAAAATGAAAAATAAAGAAGCTTAAAGAAAACAATAAACATATTATATATCATATATAAAAATAGTGACATCATAATGGCCACCCTTGAAGGTGTTAAATGATTATTGAACAATCATCGTTTCGGGAGGCAGAATTTCGCCATCCACGGAAACCGTATGTTCTTTAACCATTTGATGTAGTTTTGTGAGAGTGTAGCTCAAATAAATATTAAAAAAACATCCTAGTATATTGAAGATACTGGTGTTGTTACAAAAGATGTAAATAAAAAGAGTTTAGAGGGTTGGAGAAGAAAAATAAAACAAATGAACATGAGAGAATGAATTACCTTTAAAAGTGTAACTCCTTTTGATTTGAGCCTAAAGGCTTCCTTTGAAAGGATTCTGCCTAATGGGAATACTCTAGGATTAGGAGAGGGATGTGGAGAGATTAATTGGTCAGGGGTTGGCCGAGCCAAAGGCTTGAGGAGTGTGTGTAAGGTGGTAGAGGTGGGGGCCTTTTATAAGAGGAGAGGAGGGGCACTTTTGGAATGTAAAGAAATATTAATTTATTTGAAAATGTGTTTCGGTTTTAAAAGGTCCCACATTAATATAATTCGTGGATAAGGTGATAAGGGTTTGAAATCCACTCATCCAAATGGTTTTTTCCATGTTTAGGTTTTATATTTTTAATTATCTTTTCATTTTATTTAAATCGTCAAATAATGATGTCATCACTGCATCATTATTATGTCATATATAATTTAATCTATTTAATGTCTAAAAATTATAAAAAATAAACAATGATGTAGGAAATCGTTTTATCTTTCCAATTACTATTTATAATCAAAATGTGGACTTGTATAACCCCACTCAAAAATTATTTTCGTAAAAAAAATTATGTTAGTGTCATTTTCACTTTAACATTAAATAAAAATATATTAAAGTCATTTTCCAACTAAAGTGGCTCCATGAGGTCCCCAAGTCGGCCCATGGCTTGTCTTGGTCGGACATGACTCACCCAATAGGTGTAGGACAAGTGTCAAGGTGTTTTCACATTCTTATAATATCATTTTTACCTTAAACTACACTAATTACCTCTAATCGCGATTAATGAAAAAAAGTTACTATTCACCAAAAAATTATTTTAATCTCGTTGAACCACATTTTACTTCTTAATGACAAACATTTATGTCAGATTTTCAAAATTCAATACACATTAGTGGTAAAATTTCATTTAACTGAAAAATCAGTTTGCTTGATTACCACTTAGTGGTTTCACTATTCGTCAAAAATTGAAGTTTTTCAGAAAATTACCAAAAATTCACCCTAAGCTATATTTGATATTCCGAATTCAAAAATGAAGTCCATTTTAAAAAATTCCAAACATATAAGTCAAATTAATTAATTTAATAATTAATTCCCGCTTTCATGACAAATAGCGTGTTTTTGTGAAACAATAAGTATCAAAAGATTGACACCAGTTTAAGTCCAATTTCAAAGTGAAATTGATTCCAATGACCAACATTGGATTAACTGGTAAAAATATTTTCTAATTTCACTTTAAAACCAATTAAAATAATAATCTAATCATATAAATAAATTAGATTAAAAAGAGGTTTTGAATTAAAATACAACATTTTACACTATTCATAAAAAAATGAACTTTATCAGAAAGGTACCAAAAATTTACACAAAGTAAATTTTGATGTCCCGATTCTAAAGAAGAGTTATATTTGGTCCAAAATAAATAATAAGAGTGATCAAAACTATATTTAATGACGGTTCACCATTAAAAGGTGATAAGTGAACCTTTAGTGAAAATTATAGTATATATGCCTAAAATTGAACTCTTTCCGTATTTTAAGCCTTTATCTTTTATTGGGTAAATGTATAAACATTTAAAAACATATCTAATCATATTTTAGTTATTTCTATCCATTCCCGCCAGTACATAGGCTACTTGTTAACTAACATTTAAAATAATATTATTTTATTACTAGTGTGCTACGTAAGTTTCAAAGAAACTCATCGTTGCGTATCGGGTACGCTATCGAACATAGCAACCCATTTAAAATAAAATTAATATTTAATTCGTAAATATTAATAATTATGAAAATTATTTATTCTTTTTTTACCTGGGATGTTACAAATTTAAGATTATGAAAAATTGATTCCATATTTGGATTCTAAGGCTCTATATTATGTTGATAGTATACTTCTATTTTTTGGATTGTTTTAATAGTAACAATGGTAATTTTTTACCATAATTAAAGATGAATCAGGTAAATTAGGGGCACTAATAATACCATAATGATAATAAAATCACTCTAAAACCTACCAAAATTATATTGAATGAATTATATTACCCCAGTATAACCTATGGGTAGTAATTAATTCATTTAATGAACTGTTTTCCATGAAATTGATATGATTATAATTAATCCATAGAAGGTGACAAGAAGTCAATATCATATTTCATATAAGTATAATGTTTTTAATATTGTGATAAACATGATAAAACATAGAACATAAATAATCTCCAGAAATATAATGAAATTGTCTACATCATGTGAATTTATTTAGAATTTTTTAGTATAAATAATTACCATTAATAATGACACAATTGTGATGTAGAAATTACATTTTTAATAGAAATACCAAGTAAATGGATTCAAAAATATTAAACTAAAGAACATATGAACTTATTAACGTCTTCCAAAAAATTTCTAGGTTAATATGACATGTTATGAGTTTTTTATTTTTTTTAATTTATCATATGTGTGTGTTTAATTTAAATTTAAACAAATGAATACTATCAAAACTGACACTATCGATATTTTATAAAAATAATATATTATTAAATTATTTAAAAATTAAAAAAATATTTAAAATTAAAAATTGTCATTTTTAAGGTTTAAAATGTCCTAAATTATCCAATTATAGATAATTAATGACATAAAAGTAAATATTCTTTACCATTTGATATATATAATATTATTACCACAAATAAAATTAAATAGTTTTTATAATGATAAATCAAAATGATAAGGTTTAAAAAAATTAATAATAAGTCAAAAGTTTAAAACTTGAGATTATTTTGACCCATAATAATTTTATATTTGAAATAAATGTGTTTGGGAACATTATAAAACGAAAATTAAATTATAATAAATTAACATTTTTAGACTTTGCAAAGGTGCCCCTCCCATCTCTTATAAAAGGGAACCTCTCCTTATCTTTTAATCACACCTTCAAATCCCTTTGGCTCTACCATCCCCTTCCCAAAATACCTCTCAAATTCCATAACAATGTCCAAGTTTCCACCCTTTGGGCATAAATCCATCTTGAGTATTCCTTTTCTGCATACCTATAGAAGATTCCCAAAAAGTGGTAATTGTTTTATCAAAAATTTCAAATTTCATTTCTTCTTATACTTGATTATATTCGAATTTAATAAATATAGTATATTCTACTTGCTGGAATGTTATTGTAATTATGAGAGAAAGACATAGCTCTTTTTATCTATCATATGAATAACAGTATCACCATGTGTGCGTACGTACAACTTACCATCTCCACGATGTGATGAGATTATTTCCCCACATTAACCCTTAACAAATGATTATAAAGTATATGAAAAAAATAAGCAAGAAATATATTACATAATAATTCTAATATATATATGTGTGTCATATACTTTCTTCTATTAAATTCAATAAGGAAATAGAAACATCATTTCTTCGAACGTAGGACCAACCGTCTCCATGATGGATGTATTCCCTTTAATTTATTTATCTATTATATTTATTTATATACATAATATTATATATATATATATATCGTTTTTAACATTCATTATGTATGTAAATTCAATTATATATAATAATATCAATAATCACAAGTCAAAAAACGCATCATAAATAAAACGAATATTACAAAAAATGTTTCTTTAAGAAAGAATTGATAAATGAACGGGTAATATAATGTCATAATTGATTCATATATGATGTCATAAATATTATTATGGATATTTTAAAATTTAATAATATGTTTAAACCCACTATAAATGTTTTTTTGAAACATACATAAGAACTCATACCTAAGGTAAGGGATAATTTTGAATTAAAATTTGCTTCTGATATTGTTTATTCATAAGTATTTATAGTGGTATATTTATCATCCATATAAATGTTTCCTAAATATATAATAATATTCGTATTATTAAACTCTTATTTAAATTCATTTTTTCCAATTGGTAAATCTTTTTTAAATGTTATGGATGGAATTGTTTTGTCGTATTCCTCAAGAAGTACTTTTTGACGTTTCAATCAAGAGTAAGAGAAGAATGCTTATTTGAATTATATGGAATGAAAGAATATTTATGTCTTCATAATGACTTATATCTATGAATATTACATTAAAATATTTCATTTTGATTTTCATCCAAATTATATTCTTTTAAAATTTAATATATTTTGAGAAAATAAAATGTTCTTGAATAAAAAATATTATTTCCTTCAAGAATTATGTTCATGTATTTTATCAAAATTATTTTCTATCTTAGATGACATAAGCATATGTATCGATACCTACTATTACGATGGTTATATTATGTTATTGATGGATGATGTTTTATATGGATTATGATATGATGGAATCATGTTTATATAACCCATTTTTTTTATGTGTTATGATATGATGAATGATTTATGTTTTTGTGGAATATGTAAAAATTATTTCACTATAAGATGGGTGGTACCAATATCTTCTTCTAAAGTATTGGGTAAATATTTATATCTAATGAGATACCCTTCACTGGAACATCATGTAAATTTGGTTTAACAATATAGATCTAGAATGAGAGGTAAATTTGGTTCGAAAATACATTTCTAGAATAAAAAAGATAATGTAGTTTAGAAATGGACTCCTTACACTAAAATGGTCGTGGAAACAATGACTTTGAGACTATGGAAATAATATTATATGCTCACTTTTTTCACATAATTATATGTTTTTTGTCAATAATAGTTTATCAGGGTTAATGTTCTTTTATGATCTATGCATTACGTACTTCTGAGATTTATTTCAGGAATTTTGATTTTGATATTAAATGTTCATAATCATGTTTTCAAATAATTATTTTTATGTTTTGTTTAATGTTCTTCAAGTTTTCCATTACTGAGAATTTGAGCTCACCCTTTTAATATTTTATTTTTCCATGGAATTAAAGAATTATTTTGGATATGAAAAATAACGGGGATGATCTTTATGGGGGATGTTTACGATCTTTCAAAAATGATAAAAATATTATATACCAATTTCCCATATATAGTAAAATAATAATATCTTCAGATGACATTTTTATTTCATGTATTACGTATTCCCCAAAATAAATTCAATGTCCTTATTCATTAGTCTTGGGTCGTTTCACGAAATGTATCCATAGATATATCAATATAAGGACCCAGCCTTAAACCTTACTTAATCTTGAGTTATTACAAGATTACACATTGAGGATCTTTTCAGGTTTAGAGTTTTAGAGAATTAGATCATGAAACATTCATTACATTCCACATTTAAACAAAGTGGTTACATAAAAGACAATATTCATTCTTCCCATCAACGGAAACCTATTTAAAATTAAACACAGATTCTTTCTTGACAAATCCTTGACACTATCATCACATCATGTACCTTTCCCTTGACCTGTGAAAAACATTTCAAAAAAACTTGGGATGAGCATAAAAATCTCAGTAAGGGTTATAAAAATATGGAAAGGAAACATGAGTTCATATATACAAAAGAATGAAATCATACTTTACCCATAAAACAAAGGCACTTTCATACCTCATCAAACCATGAATAAATCATAGAAATCATAAGACAAAAAGGTAACTTGAGGCATTCATAACATTCTTACGTAGGGAGTAACCCTCTTGGTTACGTTTGGAATACCCATCACAGTATATTCCCTAAATCTCTTCGGAGAAACCTTAATGTTTCACTCCTTCGCGTTACCCAATGCATTGGAGAGCTATATCGGGCTCACCCTCCCTTAGTTTATCACGGAACCACCCGTTTTCATAACAATGCCCAAGAACCATAACATAAATGTATCACATAAAACATGCATAAATGAAATATAACATTTCCACATTTCAATCACAATATAACATTTTAGTACATTGAAATAATGAATCCATTCAAAAAGAAACCATTTCTAAAACCATTTAAAACATTTAATAAAGAGATTTTTGAATCAAAGTGCCCCATACCACCTTGAAGCTTTTAAAATTTTAAACCATTAATATCCATATAAATAAATCCTTAAAACCATTTTGAAAACATGGATATTAATAAGAACAAATAATTAAAACATTTAAAGCAATATTTTGGTTAAAGGAGTTTTACCAAAATTAGAGACACTTGAATACAATAATCAAGGAATAACATTTAGTCAGAATTTTATAATATCAATAGAATAAAAGGATTCATGATATAATACTCCAAAGGACAGTATATACACCATATAAGAGTGAATTGGTTCATAACAATAATGAGCCCTCAATAGAAATGTCAAATGTGATGAAATCCCTTATAAAGAAGGTATCCTTAAATTAAGGACAAATAAATCTCAAAAAATATGCGTGACAAATATATATACACCCAATATAAGTGGATATTAAGTGTAAAACAATAAAAGGTCATTCTCACATATTCAATGGATGACATATTCAATGACTAAAAGTTGAACCCAAAGAAATCGAAATTGGGTTAAAAAGTTCCCTTGACATCCTAACGACATCACATCAAAATGAGTTGATGAGAGATAAAAACTGTATCTCATCACTTGGACATAAAATTTATATCAATAAGGATGTATGAGAACATATCCCAACAAAAAAATATGTAAATTAAAAGACCCAATAAAAGAAGTCTTTTAAAAAAGAGGAGGGTGAAAGGTTCCCTTACCGACTTGGGTATCTATCAAAACATACACCCCATGAAAGAAAGACAATAGATCGTTGATGTAAATACTCATAAACGAAATTATATTACACAAAGAGTAGAATAATGGTCAGTACATACACCACTCAATGGAATTTGTGGCAAATGTAGCATAAATCTCACGGGAATAAAAGTGAGATGAAAAATCCCTCACGAAAACTCGGCAGCCTAACGGCGCCACATAAAACTTCCGAATATGGATTGATGAGATCAAATAGGGTATCTCATCGCATTACAATATAATGTACAGAAAGAGGAATATAAAAGAAAATCCCCCAACAATACAAATAGGAGCTTAAAAGAAGTGACATAAAGGAGAGTACTTAAAAAGAAAGAGAGAAGTTAGATCTCTTACGAAAGTTCGGCAGCCTAACAGCGCCAATCAAAACTTCCAAAATGGATTGATGAGAGAGAATAGGGTATCTCATCACATGAACATAAAAATTATAGTGGATTAATATAAAAGATCATCCCAATTACAAGAACGATGATCTTTAAAAGGAATGACATAAAAGAGTGTACTTAAAAAGAAAGAGAGGTGTAGGATCCCTTACCTCTGGTCAGACTTGACTCGATCATTTTTTAATCTCCTGAATAATAAACTTGAGTTAATTTCTACCACCTTAAGAACCTTTTTCAAGTTCATTATTCCTTTTATAACACTTATTAACATGTCATAAACATTATGTAATCATTTAAGTTAATAATATTTGTCTTGCCGATATTTGGTTCTTAAGTCGAAAGTGGACTTCTTACAATTACATGTTGTTCGTGTGGCCAAATTTTTATTATATCCAGAATTGTATTCATGATGTAGATATCATATATGTCATATATATCCAGTACATGCATGCATTTATAACATTACATAATCATTTAGTCGTAAGAAATGAAATGCACCGTTCATGGAGACGGTAAGCCGTACGTACGCATGAACGCTACTTTCATTTCTATTTCGTATTTTATAGAATGGAATAATAATGATATAAAGGTATATTATAATCCAAGTATAATATCATATATAATATCATATTTCCATCCTTTATACATCCCACATATGGTATTTAACGAATCAAATCACTTTGAGGGGGCGGTAGTCTGCACTTCCTTAAATGAAGATATCGCGTATACCCATAATGGAAGCCATAAAGGTAAGACAAAAATGAAAAATACATAAGAATAAGGAAAACATAAACATATTATATATCATATATAAAAATAGTGACATCATAATGGCCACCTTTGAATGTGTTAAATGAGTATTGAACAATCATCGTTTCGGGAGGCAGAATTTCACCATCCACGGAAACTGTATGTTCTTTAACCATTTGATGTAGTTGTATGAGATTGTAGCTCCAATAAATCTTATAAAAACATCCTAGTATATTGAATATACTGGTGTTGTTACAAAAAAAATTAATAAAAAGAGTTTAGGGGGTTGGAGAAGAAAAATAAAACAAATGAACATTAGAGAGAAAGAATTACCTTTAAAAGTGTAACTCCTTTTGATTTGAGACTAAAGGCTTCCTTTGAAAGGATTCTGCACAAAGGGAATCCTCTAGGATGAGGATAGGTATGTGGAGAGAGTAAATGGGCAGGGTTTGGCCGAGCCAAAGGCTTGAGGAGTGTGTTAAATGAGGTAGAGGTGGGGGCCTTTTATAAGAGGAGAGGAGGGGCACTTTTGGAAAGTAAAGAAATATTACTTTATTTGAAAATTTGTTTCGGTTTCAAAAGGTCCCACATTGATATAATTCGTGGATAAGGTGATAAGGCTTATAAATACACCCATCCAATAAGTTTTGGACATGTGTAGTTCATATATTTTACATTATCATTCCATTTTATTTAAATCGTCAAATAATGATGTCATCGCTGCATCATTATTATTTTATAAATAATTTAATTTATTTAATGTCTAAAAATTATAAAAAAAATACTTTGATGTAGGAACTCTTTTTAGCTTTCCAATTAATATTTATAATCAAAATTATGACTTGTATAACCCCACTTAAAAATTCTTTTAGTAAAACATATCATGTTTGTGTCAATTTTACTTTTACATTAAATAAAATGTTATTTATGTCATTTCCCAACCAAAGTGTCTCCATGGGGTCCCCAAGTTGACCCATGGCTTTTCTTGGTCGGCCATGACACAACCAATAAGGTTGGGACATGTTTCTAGGTCATTTTATATTATTAAAGCATTATTTATACCGTAAACTACCCTAATTACCACTAATTGCGATTAAGAAGTTAATATGTTACTATTCACCAAAAAAATTATTTTTATCCCATTGAACCACATTTTACTTCTTAATGACAACCATGTATGTCAGAGTTTTGAAATTCAAAACACAATGATGGCAAAATTTCATTTAAATGGAAAAGCAGTCTTTATATGTACCACTTAGTGGTTTCACTATTCATCAAAAATTGAAGTTTTTTAGAAAATTACCAAAAATTCACCCTAAGCTATATTTTATATTCCGAATTCAAAAATGAAGTATATTTTAAAAAATTCAAAACATATAAGTCACATTAATTAATTTAATAATTAATTCCCGCTATCAGAGCAAATAGCGTGTTTTTATAAAACAATAAGTATCAAAAGATTGACACTAGTTTAAGTCTGATTTCAAAGTGAAATTAATTCCAACGACCACTATTGGATTTAATGGTAAAAATATTTTCTAATTTCACTTTAAAACCAATTCAAAATACAATCTAATCATATAAATAAATTAGATTAAAAAGAGGTTTTGAATTAAAATACAACATTTTACACAATTCATTAAAAAAATGAACATTATCGGAAAGATACCAAAAATTTACACAAAGTAAATTTTGATGTCCCGATTCTCAAGAAGTGTTTTATTTGGTCCAAAAGAATGTATAAGAGTGAACAAAACTATATTTAATGACGGTTCTCCATCAAAAGGTGATAAGTGAACCTTTAGTTAAAACTAGGGAATATACGCCTAAAATTGAATTCTTTCTGTATTTTAAGCCTTTATCTTTTATTGTAAAAATGTAAAAATATTTAAGAACATATATAATCATATTTTAGTTATTTATATCCATTCCCGCCATTACAACGGCTACATGTTAACTACCATTTAGAATAATATTATTTTATTATTAGAGTGCAACGTAAGATTCCCAAGAAACTCATTGTTGCGTGTTGGGTACGCCATCGAGCATAGCGTCCCCTTTAAAGTCATATTAATATTTTATTCACAAATATGGATAAAAATGGAAATTTCATATTCCTTATTTACCTGGGGTGTTACATCCTTCCCCCCTTTTGGGAATTGCGTCCTCGCAATTTTAAAATTGCGCTTGGAAACATCCTTGAACGTCCCACATCGGAACAAGAGTCGGTAAAACAATCACTTTAAAATAAAGAAAGATAAGCACAGAGGTCACCCGAGTTAACCCATACTAGGATTCTAAGTATGAAAATATGGACATGGAGGAAAAAACAAAGGGTCATGTTCTGATGGAGAGTGATATAAAACATGTTTAGGAGAAAGTTAACCATGAGAAAATCACAAACTTGTGATGGGTTAAACGGTATTCGATTCCCCAGTAGGAAAAGTTAATAGACAACATTTTTGTTTTATGTTACTTTTTATTGAGGAATTTATTCATAAGGAAGCATAATCACTTATCATGTTGACTTTCAACTTTTACTAGATTCCTTAGTCAAACTCATATATTTTCCAAAAGACAAGTATTTAGGGAGACTTGTTCGCATTAAGAGTACTATAATCAACTTCTAGAGAATCACCTAATACCCAAAAGAGAACTATATACATCCCATTTCTTTAGGCTTTAACCAAAACCAAAACCAAAAGGATAGTACAAGATCAGATAATCCAGAAAAGGATAAACCTTTATAAAAAGAAAATCTATTCTTAATCTCCAAAATTTGTCCAAAAAAACCCAAAGTTCATCGAGGACCATTCTATAATCAATTTGTCCATAAAATTCTTCAAAGTAAACCAATATAATATTGAATCCCAAACATTTGAAAGATTTAGTCACATAGTCTTCCAAGATAAATCATAACATTTATCTCCAAACAACATCAGTTTCTCCTAAAGTCCCGTATTGAAAAGTAATTAACCTAATCACATATCCTCCATGATAGGTTAATCATTTTCATAAATAACCCAAAATCAACTTACTCTTAATTCATAAAATCATATAACTATAATGAATCAGTCAAACTATCCAGGGACTTCACGTAGTCCAGTGGTAGGCGATAAATACCAGTCGCACATTGGTTGTGGGTTCGATTCCCGCAGCTTTGTCCGATGCGACGGGATGTCACACGGTCTGCGTGTTGTCCTTTTTCCAAAACTATATAATTCTTAAAACATTCCCCAAAATGAGATAAAATCTTCAAGAATAATCATAACATATTTTAACCTCAAGTTTATCTCATTCCTTTCATTTTCCATCATATCATAGAGTAACCCACAATTACCTAAAAAGTAAGGATCATATAAACCCTAATGGTTACCTTAATAATTATTACCTGAATTTCTACATCGAGTTGGCCATCTCGTACATGATGCATTAGAGAACTCACCAAGGTTGAAGTGGTCGATCATGACTCCTCGATAGTTTGTTTAGAACAACTATGAGATTCCTCATTGAATCCCCCATCTCATCCAGTATCTTAATCAGAGAACCACCACAGTTTCCTTGAAACCCATTGTCACTTTGGTGCCTGCTAGATCCAGCCATTTACTAAAACCAAAAAGGTCAGTGTGAGTATATCAACAAAACCATCATGTACTAATGAGGAAGGTAAACACTAAGATACACTTACTCATTCGCTTTATCTAAAACTAGGACTCTTTCTGAAATCCTAAACATTATGGTAATGTCACTTATGCTTAAAGAATACCCTAACCTCTAAAGTTATCTAAACCGACCTTTGATACCAACTATAAGTCCCCAGCCTTAAACCCTACTTAATCTTGAGTTATTACAAGATTACACATTGAGGATCTTTTCAGGTTTAGAGTTTTAGAGAATTAGATCATGAAACATTCATTACATTCCACATTTAAACAAAGTGGTTACATAAAAGACAATATTCATTCTTCCCATCAATGGAAACCTATTTAAAATTAAACACAGATTCTTTCTTGACACATCCTTGACACTATCATCACATCATGTACCTTTCCCTTGACCTGTGAAAAACATTTCAAAACAACTTGGGATGAGCATAAAAAGCTCAGTAAGGGTTATAAAAATATGGAAAGGAAACATGAGTTCATATATACATAAGAATGAAATCATACTTTACCCATAAAACAAAGGCACATTCAAACCTCATCAAACCATGAATAAATCATAGAAATCATAAGACAAAAAGGTAACTTGAGGCATTCATAACATTCTTACGTAGGGAGTAACCCTCTTGGTTACGTTTGGAATACCCATCACAGTATATTCCCTAAATCCCTTCGGAGAAACCTTAATTTTTCACTCCTTCGCGTTACCCAATGCATTGGAGAGCTATATCGGGCTCACCCGCCCTTAGTTTATCACGGAACCACCCGTTTTCATAACAATGCCCAAGAACCATAACATAAATGTATCACATAAAACATGCATAAAGGAAATATAACATTTCCATATTTCAATCACAATATAACATTTTAGTACATTGAAATAATGAATCCATTCAAAAAGAAACCATTTTAAAACCATTTAAAACATTTAATAAAGAGATTTTGAATCAAAGTGTCCCATACCACCTTGAAGCTTTTAAAATTTTAAACCATTAATATCCATATAAATAAATCCTTAAAACCATTTTGAAAACATGGATATTAATAAGAACAAATAATTAAAACATTTAAAGTGATATTTTGGTTAAAGCAGTTTTACCAAAATTAGAGACACTTGAATACAATAATCGAGGAATAACATTTAGTCAGAATTTTCTAATATCATGAGAATAAAAGGATTCATGATATAATACTCCAATGGACAGTATATACACTATATAAGAGTGAATTGGTGCATAACAACAATGAGCCCTCAATAGAAATGTCAAATGTGATGAAATCCCTTATAAAGAAGGTATCCTTAAATTAAGGAAAAATAAATCTCAAAAAATATGTGTGACAAATATATATACACCCAATATAAGTGGATATTAAGTGTAAAAAAATAAAATGTAATTCTCACATATTCAATGGATGACATATTCAATGACTACAAGTTAAACCCAAAGAAATCGAAATTGGGTTAAAAAGTTCCCTTGACAGCCTAACGACATCACATCAAAATGAGTTGATGAGAGATAAAAAGAGTATCTCATCACTTGGACATAAAATTTACATCAATAAGGATGTATGAGAACATATCCCAACATAAAAATATGTAAATTAAAAGACCCAATAAAAGAAGGCTTTTAAAAAAGAGGACGGTGAAAGGTTCCCTTACCGATTTGGGTATCTTTCAAAACATACACCCCATGAAAGAAAGACAATAGGTCGTTGATGTAAATACTCATAAACGAAAGTATATTACACAAAGAGTAGAATAATGGGCAGTACATACACCACTCAATGGAATTTGTGGCAAATGTAGCATAAATCTCACGGTAATAAAAGTGAGATGAAAAATCCCTCACGAAAACTCGGCAGCCTAACGGCGCCACATAAAACATCCGAATATGGATTGATGAGATCAAATAGGGTATCTCATCACATTAAAATATAATTTACAGAAAGAGGAATATAAAATAACATCCCCCAACATTACAAATAAGAGCTTAAAAGAATTTACATAAAGGAGAGTACATAAAAAGAAAGAGAGAAGTTAGATCTCTTACGAAAGTTCGGCAGCCTAACGGCGCCAATCAAAACATCCAAAATGGATTGATGATAGAGAATAGGTTCTCTCATCACATGAACATAAAAATTAAAGTAGGATTAATATAAAAGATCATCCCAATAACAAGAAATATGAGCTTTAAAAGGAATGACATAAAAGAGTGTACTTAAAAAGAAAGAGAGGTGTAGGATCCCTTACCTCGGTTCCGACTTGACTCGATCGTTCTTTAATCTCCTGAATAATAAACTTGAGTTAATTTCTACTTCCTTAAGAACCTTTTTCAAGTTCATTATTCCTTTTATACCACTTATTACCATGTCATAAACATTATTTAATCATTTAAGTTAATAATATTTGTTTTGCCGATATTTGGTTCTTAAGTCGAAAGCGGACTTCTTACAATTACATGTTGTTCGTGTGGCCAAATGTTTATTATATCCAGAATTGTATTCATGATGTAGATATCATATATGTCATATATATCCAGTACATTCATGCATTTATAACATTACATAATCATTTAGAGGTTAGAAATAAAATGCACCGTTCATGGAGACAGTAAGCCGTATGTACGCATGAACGCTACTTTCATTTCTATTTCATATTTTATAGAATGGAATAATAATGATATAAAGGTATATTATAATTCCAGTATAATATCATATTTCCATCCTTTATACATCCCACATATGGTATTTAACGAATCAAATCACTTTGAGGGGGCGGTAGTCCGTACTTCCTTAAATGAAGATATCACGTATACCCATAATGGAAGCCATAAAGGTAAGACAAAAATGAAAAATACAGAAGCATATGGAAAACATAAACATATTATATATCATATATAAAAATAGTGACATCATAATGGCCACCTTTGAAGGTGTTAAATGAGTATTGAACAATCATCGTTTCGGGAGGCAGAATTTCACCATCCACGAAAACTGTATGTTCTTTAACCATTTGATGTAGTTGTGTGAGAGTGTAGCTCGAATAAATCTTATATCAACATCCTAGTATATTAAAGATACTGTTGTTGATACAAAAAAAAATAAATAAAAAGAGTTTAGGGGGTTGGAGAAGCAAAATAAAACAAATGAATATGAGAGAAAGAATTACCTTTAAAAGTGTAACTCCTTTTGATTTGACCCTAAAGTCTTCCTTTGAAAGGATTATGCCCAAAGGGAATCCTCTAGGATGAGGATAGGGATGTGGAGAGTGTAAATGGGCAGGGGTTGGCCGAGCCAAAGGCTCGAGGAGTGTGTTAAATGAGGTAGAGGTGGGGGCCTTTTATAAGAGGAGAGGAGGGGCACTTTTGGAAAGTAAAGAAATATTACTTTATTTGAAAATGTGTTTCGGTTTCAAAAGGTCCCACATTGATATAATTCGTGGATAAGGTGATAAGGCTTCGAAATCCACCAATACAATAAGTTTTGGACATGTTTAGTTCATATATTTTACATTATCATTCCATTTTATTTAAATCGTCATATAATGATGTCATCGCTGCATCATTATTATTTTATAAATACTTTAGATTATTTAATGTATAAAAATTATAAAAAAAATACTATGATGTAGGAAATATTTTTATCTTTCCAATTAATATTTATAGTCAAAAAGATGACTTGTATAACCCCAATGTAAAATTGTTTTAGTAAAACATATCATGTTTGTGTAAATTTTACTTTTACATTAAATAAAATGTTATTTATGTCATTTCCCAACCAAAGGGTCTCCATGGGGTCCCCAAGTTGACCCATGGCTTTTCTTGGTCGGCCATGACACAACCAATAAGGTTGGGACATGTGTCTACGTCATTTTATATTATTAAAGCATTATTTATACCTTAAACTACCCTAATTACCACTAATCGCGATTAAGAACTTAATATGTTACTATTCACCAAAAAAATTATTTTTATCCCATTGAACCACATTTTACTTCTTAATGACAACCATGTATGTCGGATTTTTGAAATTGAAAACAAAATGATGGCAAAATTTCAATTAAATGGAAAATCAGTCTTTATAAGTACCACTTAGTGGTTTCACTATTCACCAAAAATTGAAGTTTTTCAGAAAATTACAAAAAATTCACCCTAAGCTATATTTGATATTCCGAATTCAAAAATGAAGTCTATTTTACAAAATTCAAAACATATAAGTCACATTAATTAATTTAATAATTAATTCCCGCTGTCAGAGCAAATAGCGTGTTTTTATAAAACAATAAGTATCAAAAGATTTACACTAGTTTAAGTATGATTTCAAAGTGAAATTAATTCCAACGACCACTATTGGATTTAATGGTAAAAATATTTTCTAATTTCACTTTAAAACAAATTAAAAATATAATCTAATCATATAAATAAATTAGATTAAAAAAAGGTTTTGAATTAAAATACAACATTTTACACTATTCATTAAAAAAAAGGAACATTATCGGAAAGATACCAAAAATTTACACAAAGTAAATTTTCATGTCCCGATTCTCAAGAAGAGTTTTATTTGGTCCTAAAGAATGTATAAGAGTGAACAAAACTATATTTAATGACGGTTCTCCAACAAAAGGTGATAAGTGAACCTTTAGTGAAAACTAGGGCATATACGCCTAAAATTGAATTCTTTCCGTATTATAAGCCTTTATCTTTTATTGTAAAAATGTAAAAATATTTAAGAACATATATAATCATATTTTAGTTATTTCTATCCATTCCCGCCATTACAACGGCTACATGTTAACTACCATTTAGAATAATATTATTTTATTATTAGAGTGCAACGTAAGATTCCCAAGAAACTCGTTGTTTGCGTGTTGGGTACGCCATCGAGCATAGCGTCCCCTTTAAAGTCATATTAATATTTTATTCACAAATATGGATAAATATGAAAGTGTCATATTCCTTATTTACCTGGGGTGTTACAATCAATGCATAATCTCTTGGATGAATAATAACCAAATCCTGAAAATGAAATTCATATAAAGATGTGTCGATGAAAAATCTCATAGATGAAAAATAAAATAATATAAATCAAGGAAATTCTTAATTCTTGAATGCTATGTTTTTTAGTTACAAGGTAACTTTACCATCAATTCCTTTCACAAGTCAATTAATAAAATATAGGTAATAACTCCATCAATGGTGGCTAGTAAATTGAATCATCCCGTTATTTTATTACTGGATCGAGGGGCTATTAATAACATAGGCCTTGATCATGTCATACATGTCCCAAATATTCCTCATCAATCAAATAATTGATTTACTAATGTGACTTATCAGATATCTATATGGAGTAAGTCATAGAAATTTGTCAATATAAAAACTGATAGTAAAATAACTAGCAATGTAGAAATCATATTAAAAATGGTATATGGTTTAGGATATAGTAATATCCATGAAAAGTGAAATGGGTAATATTGGAGAAATTCAATGTTCAATTATAATAAGGTATTGAATATTTCAAGACACTGATGAATAAATCATCGAACTGAATGTGAATACAATCTTTGGCCAAATAAATCATAAACCATAAAATGAAATATTAAGGATAGTATCAATAAATCAAATCCCATGTTGAGTAAAAATAAAGGGTTGTTTTCATTGATGAAATTAATGAAAAGTTTTCAAAAATATTCCTAAGGAAAATATCGATTTTGATTTAAAATCCTTATGAAAATATTTTTCTTTAAAAATTAAACCATTTGATCATGAAACTGATGCTTTTTGTAAATAAAGGATGATAAATCTGTTCATGTCGTACAAGGTAAAAAATAATTTTACTTTTTTATGGTAAAAAGATATTAAATGCCTTGTTAAGAAACAAATAAAGTAGATTAATTTGGAACATTGGTAAAATAAAAAATGGTAAAAATGTATTTATCAAATAATTTAACAGAAAATTCTAAAAACCTTTTAATAAAACATGTATTTTAGGGTAAAACATATTCTCCAAATAAATAGTTATAAGATGTTGGGTTTTCTGAAAAACATTTTCTACAGAACTTGAGTACCAAAGAGTGGAAAATGGAAAAAATGATGAAAATTATGATGATTAAAAAGATAATAATTAATTTTATATATTTACTAATGTTTATATAATTTCCTCAAATTAAAATAACACTGAAATATCATTAAAGTTATTGTTTATTAAAATAATCATTAAACATCCTAAAGTGACCCATACCATTTTAAAATATTTTAAAACATAAACATAATGAATGAATAACATTATTTTAATCTTTAAAATATCAAATTATTATGTATATTCATGATATATCATTTAAATGGAAGTAGATACCCCATTTAAAATAAACTAGGTTCATAACTATAATTAATCTTCAATAGAATGTAAATTGATATGAAAATCCCTAATAAATGTGGTAATGAATGAATTGGGAAAACCAAAGGTATTAATCATTAAATAAAACATTTAAATAAAAATAATGTAATAGATTTCATGATATTATATGTTAATGATCACATAAGTACACCATATATAACAAATTTGGTAAACAATAATTAAGTATCTCTCATATAATGAAAAAGAACTAAGATACCATTTTTGTAACGTTTCATTTGATCTGTAGAATTTAAACTCCTATATAATGGTTTAAAATTTGTTAAATACTTATAAAATTAACATAATAATGTTTAAAATGTCATATATCAACTGATTAAAATATTTTATTACCTGTTTGATAATAATTCTCCATTATTATGACTTTTTGGGTGTTAATTTCTTAGATATTGAGTATTTTTAACTTTTTATTTGTTGTTCTTTTAAAATATATCATAGTTTAATAATCTCAATAATGTAATCCAATACAAAATTATCTAAGATATTTAGTAATAATATATTTATAGTCATTCATAATTTTTGGATATTATACATTATGTGCACCGTTCATGGAGACAGTAGGCCATATATATGAATAATCAATACTTTAATTTATTTTTTGTATTAAAATAATTTAAAATAAATGATACATATTTATATAATAATTATATATTCATATATATGTTATATATGTTATATATGTTTTTTATGAAATACTTTATTTGATCCATGTATGAAATGAAAGCATCATATCACTTTGGGGGGAGGTAGTTCACACTTCCTCAAACCAAATTATCATATTCATCTAAAATGGAATGTATTAATGGCTGGGGTAATTAACAGATTAAATAAGAATTAAGACTCAATAAATATTATATATAGTATAAATTAATATATTTTCCCCCATAATGGATGTCATGATAGACTATTAGGAATAATTGAGCAATCATCATTTTTTGAGGAAATAGTTTGTTGTACACAGAAACAATATGATTCTTTCCCTTTAGATGGTGGTGTGTGTAAGTGTAGATTCATATCTAAGAATAAAAATATACTAGAATCTTTGAGATAATATTTTTATTACATAGTAATATAATAAAGATAATTTATGGGTTTTAGATTGGAAATCAAACTATTGTGATTGAGAAAAGACATTACATTTTAATCGAGTAATATATTTTGGATTAACCAAAAAGAAAACCATGGAAGGTATTATTACAAAAGGGAGGCTTCTAGTTAGATGTGATTACTTATAGAAGACTATATTTTCAGATATTTTGAAAATTTAAGAGGTTTTAGTGGTGTGAGGAATGGGTAGGGGTGGTGACCTTTTATAGTGAAAGAAAAAGAATCACATGGTATTATTGAAAAGAATTTAGGATTACACTTTTTATTTCCTAATAAAACAAAAAAAACACCAAAAATATTGAATGAAAGGTAATTGGACGAAATATTTCCAGCTGATTAGTGTTGGACAAGTGTCTAGGACATTTGGACCCTTAAACATTGGGTTTTAGACCATTTTTAACCATAATTACTCCTTAATCAAAGTAATTATATTTAATCTCCTTCACTAATAATTTTTAAAAAATATTAATTTTATATTATTATAAAACCAAATATTACTTTTATTAAAATATATTATGTTTGATTTTCAAAATTCAAATCACAGAATCAAAAAAATTATGATTGATGCTAATCTCATTGACAGACAAATTAATAGCTTTCAGTAGAAAAATGTTCACATGATTGTCATGTTTTTATGTTAAATTTAAAATTTATATTGATTATAACGAAATAAATTATAAAAATAGATTTATAATGGATTCATTTTGACTTTATAACAAATTTATAATATATTTTTATATTAATAATTATTTAAATGAAAAGGTACTTTTCCACTAAAATGAAGTATTTTTCACTATTCACTAAAAATGATATTTCTCAAAAATATCCCAAAAATTCACAATAAAATAATTTTGACATTCTATTTTATAAAATAAATTTAATTTTATCAAATTAAATTTATAAATGTTTCTATATTATGTTTTGAAATATGGTATCCATTAAAAGGCCCTAATAATGCCTTAATTAAAACATTGGTTTTAGGTGAAATATTGGGTTTGATTTTATCTTATTCTTACCAAATATATTCGATGTATATAAAGAATAATTTATTGAATATGTAATATATTTATTACATTAATATCACTCCTCTATAAAAATATACTTTTATTTTTCAATTTTTTGATAAATTCATTTAAAATTTATTTTTAACTAATGATACAGATTTCTAAATAATATATTTTCAGAACATAGATAATAATATTCAAAATGGATAGTTTATATCTTATTATTTTAAATAATATTGTTTTATTTATAGTTTATTTATTGGTAATACACATTACTTCATATAGAAAAATACATCATATAATGCCTCTTTTTGTGTGTAACACAAGCTATAGATGAAGTTCATTGTTGCATATGATTTACCCAAAAACAATTTCATGTTAATTTAAAGATAACTTGGTGTTCCATTCATTGAAATATAAATAATATATTTTAATTATAAATATTTTATATAGGATATGAATATTATATTACCTTATTCACTTGTTGTCCCGTGTCATACATGCTATCTAATATAATGTTATTACATTACTTTTTTAGGGTGTCACGTAATATAAGAACTATATTGAAAATAAATGGAGTATTTTTGTAAAAAACAATTATTATGTTCACAATGTTGTCTTAATCATTATAAATTAAATTAATTATAGTTAGTAAGTTATATTATTTTAATATATATATTATATATTCATTCAAAAAAATTACATTTATCTAATAGATGTTATAGACAAAAGACAATAATAATCTCAATTTTATGCTTATAATAATATATTTTCATTATGGTGGGTTTACCTCATTTTAATGGTGAACCCATTATAATTGAAATTTTTTGGTCATTTAGAATTTTTATATGGAAAAATATTAGTAGTATTTGAATGTTAAAGATAAAAATTGTATAAGGAAAAATTTTGTTATTTTTTGTACGGTATCATTTTTTAAGAATGGTTAAAAATATAGAATTTTAACTCCAAACTAATTTTTAATTAATTTATTTATAAGTTCAAATTATATATTTAAATTTTTTAAATGATTAAATATAAAATTATTTTATCAAACAATACAATGTATGTAATTGGAATCGATTACACTTTGAAATTGACTAAAAAACATAGCAATCTTTTGGATGTTTGGACATTAAAAACATGCACTGTCGATCATCCTATGGGATTAATTTTAATTTAATTTCTACCAATTATGTGATTCAAATTTGGAAAAATGGATTTTATATTTTGAATCACCATAATTTATATTGTATATGAAGGTCGACATTGTTTCTGAATAAAATATTTTAGTGAAGTAGAAAATGATAATTATAATGATTAAAGTTAAAATTAATTTATAACAAGAGACTAAAACAAGATATTGATTCCCAAAATGACCTACACACATGTCCTAAATAACCTTTATGACCATATTTAAACCCTATAATATTTTTAATAGTTTTTAACCATTATTGTTCCACTTTCAATAAACAAATGTGACTGAGGTTCATTTCCTTCAAAATAATACAAGAGATTACACCCCTCCTCCATTATAAAAGGATTTCTTCAATAACACTTACTCACACCACTCAATCCCATTATGATCAAAACTACTCTTCTATAATAGATCCACATATTCTGTAACATATAACGTGAAGCCTCCCCTTGGTTGTAAATTCATCTAATGAATCTTTTATGCGCAAATCAAAAGGAGTTACAAAATTAAGAGGTAACTCCCTCCCTCCATGTCCATTATTTTATTTCCATTACCCAATCCCTAGAATTTTATTATTCTATGATTGTATAACAATACTAGTATCCTCAATATACAATGATTTTGTTACACTAATTATTCTACCAACGCTTTCACAAATATCAATCTAATGGGTAATGAACATAATGTTTATGTGTAGGTGGACTACCGCCTTTCTAAATGATGATTTTTCAATTATCCTTTACCACATATAATTATTTAAATTATGATAGTAAAATGAATTTACATATGTTATATATAATATTTTTTATTTCTTTTTTTTTATAACACATATCTTCATAAATTTTATTTGTAGCTAATAAAATTATTTCGTTTAAGGAAGTTTGCACTACTGCCCCATCAAAGTGATGTGATTAATTCATAAACAACATGGAATGTATTAATAATGGATATACTAAATATATATGATATATTTAATATAATAAAGATACTTTAATAATTATATAATTATATATATATACATATATTTGTCTTTTACATTCATTCATTCAACATATAAATTTAACAGAAATAGCTTTCATACATACGAATGGCTTACCCTCTCCAAGAGCTGGGTATTCTATTTGATACATATATATTTCATGGATTATTATAACACATGTATATTGGTTACAAATGATATTTATATGATTCATTACATTTTTTAATCATGATATATGTATAAGGAAAAACAATATAACAAATTTTGACACATGTGAAAAACAAAGCGAATATTATCTGAAGTGAAACCTTAACATGTGATGGTTAACATGTGGGTAAGATAATGCCATAATAAAACCATACATTATATATGATATCCGAATATTTTTTGAAAAGTATTTATTATAAATTTATATTTATTATATAGGATGTTTGAACATGTATGATGAGAGTCGTGACACAAGGTAAGAGGTTTTCATCTCACTTTTTATTCATTTGACATACATGTTGTGTTCACAACTATTTCCATTTGTGTGATTTATATAATTCCCATTTTTAAATTTTAAATTTATTATAATGAAATTTATGGGTACTCAAATTTTCATTTTATGATCCTTCATTCATGGGGTTTAAATTTCATAATTTCCAAAATATGTAAAATGTTTTTATCTCAATTTTCCTTCTATTGGTCTCTTGTTTTGTTATTCACCAAAATTATTTTTCTAGGTTTATATAATTCCATTGTACATGTAAAAAAATTAATATACATATTTTCCTGATATTTTATCTTCAATATAATTTCATTTTATTACATGGATGGTATGATCCCACGTGACCAAATAAAAAAAGTTTATTGAGATAATATCAACACATTTCTAGATATTTTATGATTATTATTGCATTAATAAAATCATATGATCCATATATAATGAACACACATGAATTTATTTATCCTTGCGATAATAAATATACCTTCATGTATTGTTACCAATTTACACTCTTTGTTAAATAATATAATATTTTTACGAAAAAATGGATTGTCTCTCTCTTCGGTTATAAATATATTGTATTCAAAAACAATGTTTTCAAAAAAATAAGAAAAGATTACAAAATTATTTTCAAATTATATTTGAAGACCATTTTCATGAGAAAAGGTTTTAAAAATTCTCTATGTATTTATTTATAATATTTCAATATATTTCAAAAAAAATGGTTTTCAAAACACTTTCTATCATTCATTATCGTTATGTATGTGTTTTAAAATAATTTTTTATAAAGTGTTTTGATGATTATTTAAAAACATTTAATGAAAAATATTTTCAAATGATTTAATGTCAACATTGTATGTTTTAAATCTATTTTATAATGAAAATATTTTTAAATGGTTTTATGTATTAAAAATTATTTTTTATTGAACAAAGGATATATCCCTCAAGAATTATTTAGGAAAGATATTTCATAATTATTTTCCATCTAATATGACATAACTTGATGTTACTCATTCCCTTTTAAGATATCATCCAATGATTCCATTAATATTATTTTTATGAATGTGTTACACTTAAGTTCATGTTCTTTATGAAACTCATTACTCTTTCTCAAGATATATGATTTTGAAACCCGCTTATTTACACAAGTATTGTTAATGATGAAACAATTATGGAACATGTCTCTTCTAACATGTTGTGATATGTTAAATGTTTATAATACCAATTTAATTTAATGGTTTAGGATATGATAATTTATGATTAAGTGGAACATGTATGTATCATTTATTTATGGGATGGGAGGGACGGTTATCTCCTTTTAATGCATTGGATAATGATTTATATCTTATGGGAAAAATTATGATGGTCATGGTAGTGAACCATTACTGATAATATGTCCATGGGAGTGAACCATGAATACCAAGATGGTATGAGGAGGGAACTACTACTTCTAATTGGGAAATGGGAGCAAACCATTACTACCAAGATGGTTTCAGGATTCAACACAATCTACTAAGATGGTTTTCTAAGTGATGCATTGTCTACTATATAATTAATTATATGCTTTTTTGTTTGCTAAAATTCCATGTTTTATTTATACATTATGATTTCAAGGATTATGTTATTTCTTTCATTATGATTCATGTCTTATAAACATTAAATCATTATTCAATTGTTCAATTTATGATAATGTTTTTAAACAATATCCTAAGGTTTATCATTACATGTCTCCCTTATTAACCCTTAATGAGAATGTGACCTCACACATTTTCATGTATTATACCCCAGGTTATGGAGAATTTTTTTAGGTAGAAATACTAAAGGTGGATATTACTATGGGATATTTTGAGGATATTTAACTAGGTTAGAAGATGTTGTTACCATGATTACAAAGACACTAGATTATTATGGTCCTCAGGCATCTATTTATGTAATTTATGTAATATTAATCTAAAATGATATAGTATCCATATTTTTTAGGTCTAGGTCACTATAAAATCAAACTGAAATCAGAGTTAAATATCATCCTAAAATGTCTATAGAATATCCCAAGAAAAATTTATTTAAAAAATAATGGTACATGTAGAGAAAGGATTTGATAAGGAATTTCATCTTATGAAATTTCAATTTTTTTAATTTTTGGGCCATACATTGTCTTACTATGAAGTGGAATGGAGCTACTAAAGTAGGAAATTAAATGAAAGTTAACAAAAGAGAATGAGACTATATGCATCATAATAGAGAATAAACATTTTCTATGAATATTATTTTCACTATTCTTACTATGGACATAAATATATTCATTGTAGAAAAAAAAAGAAGGAAAAAATACTTCACAACTAAAGGACAAGTCAATACTAGCTAATATAGAGGACTTACTATTACAAATATGTGTTTTCCTCCAAAAGAAGATTATGTGTATGATTATAGAAAATAGGTATTGTGTGTTAAAATAAGAAAATTAGTATGAAGAACCAATGAATATTGAAAATAGATTGAAAATTCCATATTTTCCCCCATCAAATCAAGTTTCACATTGATGGAAAATAAGAACATCTAGAAATCCAACCTTACAGAATTATATGTCAAAAATAAAAATAATAGTTGTAACTGGATTCTTAATTTCATATTCTCATTCCATATTATAGGAAATGAAAAATTTGTTAAAGGAATTTAAAAAAATTATATGGAATAGTTTGATTAATAAATGATAGTGCTTTAAATATAAAATTTAGTAGAAATAGAGAATTGTAAAATCACAATATAAAGAAATATGAAGTTCCCAACATTGATGGTTTGCATCAAATTCTTTTGAGTTTGGGTTAACTTTGTGACTCATGAAGGATAGTGAAATTTAATCATAATGGGTTCACATTGAATGTAAAGTAAGGTAATACTCTCAATAAAGGATTTAGATATATTGAAATTTATACCAAATTAACACTAATGAGAAAACTATTTACATAAGAGTTGATAATGGAAATAACTTATGGAAGAGGGTGTATGCTCACATTAATCAATAGAGCATGGGAGAAATATATAATCATGTAATATTTTTCTATATTACCAATATTAATCATGATCTATGAAATACATGTTATTCATGAATGCAAGGATATATGGTCAAGAGTCCATATCAACTCAAGAAAAAAAGGGCATTGAATATGCTTCATCTTATCCACATAGATATACATTGTCCAATTAATGTGGCTGGGAAAAATAGAGAAAGGTACATCATTCATTATATTTTTGATTATAGTATAATGTATCTTCTAATCTCTATGGATAGTAATTTGAAATTAATTTATTGAAAAAAGAGATGTCATGAAAGGCCTATGACAAAAACTGATCTTACAATCAAGTTTATAATATGATACAACAGAGGATAAGACACATCCTTTATATTTGAATATTACATATAAAAACTATCAATAAAACAATATGATTATACAGTGATTACCTAATATCATCATGGGTTACTGGAACATAAAAATCGATAGGTGAACAATATTGATAGAACTATAATAATTGAGGGTCATGTTTCATATCATTATTGGAATGTTACAGTTCAAGTATCATTGTACACTCAAAATCAAACAGGGATAATCATATGAGAAACCAGGAAGCCTAATGAGATATGGTATTGAAAGAACCCTATTAGAAATATTTTCTCGTTTTTAGAAGTAAATTTATTATTCAAAACAAATAATGAGATCAAAAAATATATGTTGATTCTACAGATGATGGAATATTTCAAGTATATTCAATAAACAGTAAACCCTAAAAATGTTACAATAATCTTATTAGAATGAAATTGGAAAGAAATAATGTCCAGATAATTTTGGATAAAACCATACATATCTCAAGGAGATAGTATGTTAATATGAATGAAGATTAAGAAGAAAGTGGAAAAGGAATAGATACAAATGAAGAATTCATGGAAGGCTTTAAAAACACTGATGTATTACAAAATGATTATAATTCAAAAAAAAGAATCATAAGAAAAAACCATTTCAGAAAAAAAAAATCATCAGAACCCAATAGCATAAATAGAAGAGAAGAAATTGATCAATCCAACATCATTGGGAAATAGACCACACCTACACAGATAAGGATAATTAGGAATGAGTCTCATTCTACCTTCCTATAAATTTTGGTTTCAACCTCCTTTGAAGATTCAATAAAGGGTAAATCCTTTTTTAATGTCGTTAATGAATAATTTCATTAGATTGATAAGAACTGGATATAGGAACTTTTTAAAAGAAAAGATATTCACAATGTGATTGAAATATTGAGGATTTATACAATTAAATTATTTGATCCTAGATATTTTATCCAAAATAAGGATTGTTATGTGTGTAAAGGCTATAAATAGATAAAAGTCACTAATATTGAAGGAACTTTTCCACCAATGTCTTGAATGGAGTTAGTCATGATTTTTCTTTCCATGGAAATTGAAATAGAGTATATTTTTTTATGGATATCAAAATGGTATTATTAAATAGAGTTCATAAATAAGAATTATACATTGAACAACTAGTAGGATTTAGGATTGGAAATGAAGAGTCTCGTGTTCATTGATTAAATAATTCTACCTATGGTTTGACTTTGACACCTTGGTCATGATATTCTCAACTCAATAATTTTCTCATGAATCATGAGTTTAAAAGACAAGGTTTAGAACATAATCTATATGGGAATAAATATTAGAAAGATTAGTTTATAGTTCATTTTTATATGGATGATATTATTTTCTGTTGAAGTAGCACAGGATTAGTGGAAGAATTTCGAATCCAAAGGAAATATTAATTTTAAATCTATAGGACTGGTGAACTCACATAATTTTTATGGATGGAGGTATATCAAAATAATTAGTATATGTTAATTTTCATAGAACAATATTCATGTGAGCTTCTAAATAAATTCAATATGCATTAATCCAAACTAATGTCAACTTCAAGTAAGATTTGGACAAATCAATGGAAGCATGTCAATGTGAAATCTGTGGATATCACCTTATACCATAGAATCATTATATTCTTGTCATACATGAGTAAAACATGTCCATGTATCTTGTTTTCAACATTCATAACATCTCTCTTTAAAAGTAATCTTCCAGATGATCATTTAGTAGTATTTAGAAGAATCATGAGGTAAATTCATGGTACACTCAATTTTGGATTATACATTAATGTATTATAAGATAATTAATGGTTGTGATTTTATGATGTTTACTAAGATAGATATTTGGCCGAGAAAAATTCCACTAGAGGTGGATAATTCATTATTATAAACAAATCAATAGGATTTTTGGGAATCGAAATAAGATTGTTTCTCTCTTAGTACATCTAAAGAAGAGTTTTTATTTATAAAAAGGGATTGCATGCATCTATTGGGGATGAAGAAACAACATACTGTTTTTGGGAGTGAGGTTAAATAGATCGTGGTTATTAACAA
Organism: Viscum album; assembly: GCA_963277665.1. Classification (NCBI taxonomy): domain Eukaryota; kingdom Viridiplantae; phylum Streptophyta; class Magnoliopsida; order Santalales; family Viscaceae; genus Viscum; species Viscum album. The sequence continues at coordinate 2,081,882,604 of OY728165.1, forward strand.
TTAACATAAGAGAGATATCAATATTATGAAGAATATGGTTCACCCCTCTCATACCAAACATATTGAGATCATATATCACTTAACCAAAGAAAATGATAAACAAGGTGTGTTTAAAATGGACCAGGTTGGAAATGATTCCCACATGGATGAAAATCTAAATTATCCTTTCGTAGCATGGATATTTGATAAACATTAGTTGAACCTCAATGTTCTTCCACCTCTATGTGGTTGTGGAGATTCTAGTTCGTCCCTTATCCCCATTTTTTGAACTATTTTAATCTATTTGTGGATGTGAGGCTCATTTATTGTTGATATATGATCATTGGGGAGTTATTTTAGAACTAAACCTAAAAATATAGGTTCTTTTTGTTTATTACAAATGGTGGAGGTAAGTAAAATTCAATATTTATTGGTTTTTAGGATAGGTTGGTGGTCAATTGTGGAAAAAAATCTATTTTTCACTCGTGTCTTCTATACCAATATTTTTCTCAGGTAGATTTATAGTGAATGATGAGTTATTTAACATCTATTACGTTCTTTGTTGAGGTTTGTTATTCATCTAATTTACAAACATATTTCTATAAACTCCCAAGGGAGAGATTTTTGAAACCCAGATATTTCATAGTAAGAAATTTATTCTAGTTTGTGTGTGTTTTCATTCCATTCTAGGTTGATTAGGGTGTTTAAAAGGAATGTGATCATTCAATACATGTTGAATATAGTGTTAAAGGTTTAATCATTTCCATGTTTTTTCTAAATTATGAGTCTCAAATTCATAAGGGGGGAGAAATCCAAATGAAATATGTATTTCTAATATTGAATCAGTTCAACTAATGTAAAATAATGAATTTAATTATTATAGGGTATCTCAAATGTGGGTTTTTGTGAAGTTATGGAGGTTTTAGAATAAATTCAGGCCCATGAAGGTATAGAATATCATTAGTGCATGATGGAAATACAATGTTCTCAAGGATATGAAGATCTGTGTGAATTTTTGATGGTTTGATAGTAAATATACATTACGATGAGAGGGTTTAAAAATAGTTTAAATATAACTAGACATTTGAAAATAATTTCTCTTCATTAACATGGATGAGTTTATTCATGAAATGGCTACTATGATCTTCAGATATTCATGAATGTCCGAGCCTATAAATTAGAGGATCCCCCCACATCATTTGAAAAAAAAATAATTGGTGAAAAGGATGAATTAATATGATTTCATAAAGGTATACATATTTATGGAAATATAATGAATCTAGAATCCATCACAATCATATACAACTTAAAAGGAATCAATATGAACTTATTGATGCAATGTCCAATAAAAAAATTTATGTTTGTGAAGACTATGGCTTCACAAATACTACATGCTCCACAAAGACTAAGATCATCATGATTCATGTTTTCATTGCAAAAGTTATTACTTCCATGAAGGTTGGGAGAATCACAAAAGTGTGTAGTTTAGCAAAGAATTGTTTTTATTTGAAATATAATGGGGGCTTTGTAAAGCATGGGAGCTTTGGAAATGGTTGAGTTGAACATCTGGTTTTGGTGAATAATGATTTCAAGTGAATCAAATATGAATATTGGTGCAATAAGTGTCTCATTATAGTCAGTTACATATACATAAATTCCAATCTATCTGAGTGACATTCATTTCATTAAACTAAGTATGAGTTCATGAAATGAAGTCATATAGTTACAGTTGATATATGTCTTTTGATTGAGGTAGTCCTTTTTCTATATAATATTGTAAAGAAAGTGTTACTGGGAAAAATTTATTTTGACTAATCTTATATATTATACAAAAAATAGTGATTATTAGTGGATTTAAGTACAACCGACAATTTATCAGTTTACACACCATGGACTATCCCCTATAACCAAAATCTGTAAAACTATAGTATTGTATCTCTGTATGTGATTGTGTAATAACATTTTGATTCCATTGGATCGTTTTTACTTGTTTATACCATCATGTAACATGATCTATTGTTTGAATGTAAAAAAGTTTACACCCTAGTCCAAACCTACCCTCTCAGTGTGTTTTGGATTCCTAAAGATATCATTTCCTGGTTCCCTTCCAAACATTTACAGATATTCCTAGATATGTCTGAACTAGATCACATGATCTAGAATTACATGTTTGTAAAACAACAAATGATAAAGTATGACATGTCTGAGGGACATCGCATGATTAGGTTGAATTGTCATGGTTTTATCATGAGACACAGGTTACCCACCTGGATTTCATCCAAAGATATGGATAATAATCCCAAAGGTATTCATGATATATAGATATAATACACTATTGTTAACAAAACAAATTGGTGACATCTCTAGATGACATTACAAGATCAATATAACAATCCTTGATGGAATTCAAAGACACATGTGGCATGCTCATAGGGAATCATGAAGCATGCTTGACTTGTCCAAATGACATAGTATGATCCAAATAGCATGTTGAGGGGACTTCCCATGACAAGGGATACATGTCCCGGTGTTTTTGACTGATTTGGATGAGTCATGAGATGTAAATGAAGATCAAAAAATCTGTCATCTCTTTAGTCTCATATAATTTAGTATTCATTCTATATTTTTATTTTATATGTGCCTTATAGTTTTACATTATTATCTTTTTTATGTTAAATGAGCTCTAAAATATATGTAGGACCTACTTGATATAGCCTCACAGGCACACTATAAGTCCTTCACAAGATCAATTCGATGATCACATGAGGTTCTTATATCTATTGTTTGATCTCTTAGTTTTTTCCATGGTTTTACATAATGGATGACCTTGGGGATCTTGTGAATATTCACACTGAGAGGTCTATTATATTTCACCCATGTGTGATGGATCTATCTTTCTTCATGGGTATGGATGCATAGTTCCCTTTTTGTTGATGAGTTTGGGGATTTTTTTCCACACCACCCGAGATATAAACTAACTTGTACAACACATATCTCACAGATTTATGTTTGATATTGTGGGGGGATTTGGTTTTACATGCTTTACATGATTCATTCATGGGTTATTTAGGGGTAATCACGTGATGATCAATGGCTATGGGAATGTTATATGTTTTACACTTTTATTAGACCCATGCCAATCAATGGAATTTTTCCTGACCATGTGGGAATATCAAAGGACATTGGAAAGGTAGAAACAACATGTCTAGGGGTATTCTAAAGATCAATATGCTATTTTAAAGGCTTTTTCATGATCAGATATTATGTTTCCATGATATTTAATGAGACAATTATGTCTTGTAAAGGAGAATTCCTAAATCAAGCTAACATGCCCAGACGGTCTCACTAGACTATGCTGGCTTTTCTGGGGGGGGGGGGCTTGCCTGATCAATGGTGATTTTCCCAGGGCGTATAACCCTATTTACAGAAATTAAAAAATATCAACTACCCCTATAATATTCTATTATTTCCCCTCTTATTGCGTTCTTTTTCTTATAACGTTTGAGACCTAATGATGATGTGTTAGTGTTGTAAAAAACACATCCCAATCCATGATGTATAACATGAGAAAAAAATGTCCAGGTGGTGATTCACAAGAATTATCATGGACAACCTTTTCATCTTAAATATTTCTTAGTGGAAATTTAGAGTCAAATTAAAATGTCTAATACCATTCATATGATGAAGGTTCCATTCCAGCGGGATCATATTCAACAAGGTAGACATGTCTCTAGGGCTTCCATGGTGTCTTTTGAAGTTCATGGGAGTGTTTTAGGATGATATACTACCACATAAGGCCATCATATTAATCATATTTTGATCACATTTTGTTGTAATGGGTTCCGATGTTTATCTGGCATCTGTTGATTGATACGTCATTTGACTTGGAAGATTTCGCATAGTATCCCATGCATGATCATCCCTTGTCTTAGAAACCTTTTCAATAACAAGAATATTCATCAAGGGGATCTATGTGATTTACAGTAGGTCACATTTTGTGGATGACCTGTTCACATGGCCTTCTAAAGTTTATGTTATTGTGTTTCTTATGATGTTTTATGTGATCCATGTATTTTTTCCGCCTTCTCTTACTTTTCTTTCTAGAGTAAAGAAAAACATTGTTTTAGATATTTCTTCCCAGTAGATTATCTGATATTAATTTGGTGGGTGGCATAAAATTCACCCATTAAGAGCAACATTTGTTGGGAAAATGGCTCAGTTTTTTGGAATTTGAAATCCATCTAGTGTCCTTAGGATATCTCCAATTTGGGTCTTGGGATAAAATTTGTGTCCTAAGTAACCTTTGATATTTCATATAGGAAACTATAAATTGTTAAATATATTGATTATCATTCCCAACTAATTTAACTCTCATGATTTTTCATGCTCAAACTATGTATGATGACCCCATTGCATGACCTTCCACAAGAAATGATCATAATACCTTTCCACAAGACTATGTCATGAGAAAAATTTTGTGAGATATAATTTTTCTCGGTTATTATTCAAATCACCCAATAATACATCTTAAGTAATTGCTTGAACCTTGGTCATATAGTTTTATGGTTTCCTTTTCCAGATTCACAAGATCCTCTAGTTCATTCACGTCACCACCCAACCATTATTGCATTCATGTTACCGTGTCCATGTCATAATATCATTAATTCTATAAAGGATCCTATGGTTGTGAGATGTCATGTGGTTTTATGTGGTATATGAGGATCTTTTACGGTAGTTCGTGAGACTTGTATCATGTAATCTAATCATAAACCCCCTTATATTTCATGTTATTCACATAATACATTTTTAGTTATACATTTATTATGGTATTTTCAATCCTCTCGAATATATGCTTCTTGGGTTAATAAAGATGGTTTCCATCTCATGTCATAGTTCTTCCAACATGGCTAACCAGACTTCCTTGATTTCAAGGAACCGTAACACATACCATCTGCATTATTTAGGGTCTAACATAGAGGTTCTAAAAAGGCTTCACTCATCTGAACTCCAAAACTCTCATTTATTACACCAAAATAACTTAAATGGATTTTGCCTTCTAGATGAAATTTTTATTCCTTATCTTAACTACATCATTCCCTCTAGTTGGGTGACAACTTTTCATGGCTATATTCAGATGATAGTTTTAGAGGATGGCCTACCTGTTATATCATGGTCCAAGGGATTTTCCTATATATTAAAGAACACCCATTTGGATCAAGACTTATGTTACTTCACCCATAAACCCATCACTCAAATATATATGATCATAATTTTCCTTCTTTAAAAACATTGGTTGATGGATAAATATCAAATGGGATATGAAATCTGGTTGTAATTTCTCTGATGATTGGTGGTGGTCATTATATTTTAGATAGATCTATGTTACATTTTCCAACCAGCTACGTGTTTTCAATATTTATGAGTCTATATGGATTTCCCAGTTTATCATATATTTTTTGATCGATCTTTAAAGTGACATGATTTATAATTTGTCCTTTAACACTAATTCATTAGATTATTTCCACAGTGAGGTTGGAATCAGCCTCTAGAATATCAATTGACTGGGTGAGATGTCCCTCTTTTAGGTAAATGTATAAAGAGATCCATCTTAATAAAGTTCAATGGTATGACCCCATACAAACTCAGAATTTTTAAAGGGACATGCTTGACATTTTTAAGGAGATGTTAATGAAGGAGATAAATATGTTTCACTCATATCTTTTAATGATTGGACCAAAATTTTCATATATTGAAGTGGAGATCAGTTGACCCCTATATTCCCTCACCATTTTGGTTCCTAGTAAGTTCGTGATCGTGGTGGTTCATTTTGGGCCAACTTGGAAGATTGAGATCATGCTCCATGGGCTACAGAGTCAGGATATTGATATCCTGATGACTTTTTCTGTTGGGTTTCATGGATTTTTTCTTGAATGGGTGGCTTCTCTCTGGGGGATGTGCATAGTAATTAAAATCAGCAGTATCGTGATGGAAACATGACTATTATAGGGATAACCTCTCATAATGGGTGTACCAACTCTTACATGCCTTTACTATCTCCTAGGCTAAATTAATATGGAAAACACCCCATATAGGATCAGTGGTCCTTTCTAGTTTTTATTTCATTGGATAAGTGAAAATTTTTATTTCTACAGATACAAAAACATAACCAAGATTCCTGGTTTCTTATTTCATCCCAGGTCGATCAAAATTTCAAGGATTTTGTCCACGTAATTATGACCTAATGAGGTTATTAATATGATGAGCAAATAAAATATCTTTTATTTTATTTCTTATCCTACACTAATCGGGCCAATTATTGATAGTGGCGATGACTCTCTTGATTAATGGTAATATAATATCTCCCATAAGGATGGAGACTTTGCAGAAACAATGTATGAGATTATAATTAGTGATCCATAAAACCCTTATTATTTCATCCTGGAATTCAGTTTCCTCCAACGGTTCTCCCCTCTCCCCTAGTCTTGCATGTAGGGATATTGAGATCCTAGGATTATGCACCAGTTCTTGACTATACTGGCATGGAAGGACTCCAATTTTGAAATTATACTTCATCCTTTCTATTCTTCTACCATCCTTTCATATGGTTATGTCAAATCCTAGGAATAATCCTACCTTGGTGGTGTGTGGAATAAAGAATTTATTCATGTTTAAAACCCATTTTTCTCACTAACCACCCCCCTCCCTTGTAGAATCATTAGATCTGATTCAAGATTCATGCGAGTCTTAGATGAAGTGTCTTCATTACAATGAAAACTATATCATCAGTGAGGTAGTGTTAATTGGTTATGATGGATTTTAAACTTGAGAAACAAATACACATATGTTGAGGAATGAATATATGGTACTTCTTATGCTTTTAGTTCTTTTTCTCAGCTATTTTTTCCTCCATCAATTGTACCCACTCGAAAAATCCTCATACAATAATACATGGTGTAGGTTTATATGATTGAAAATTATCAACCAAATTACTGAGACTCGTTTGGGAACATTTATTTCCAATGAATAATTTCTTCCCTAGCAATTTCAATGTTGGGTGTTGGGTGGAATTGACCGCCAACCATTATATGAAATCTTCCAACAAGTCATACATACATTTTAATAGTTTCCTATGAATGATTCAGAATTAATATATATTGATGATGAGTCACTCTTGTCCAAAGTGATGAAGGAAGCTTCATAGGTGTTGGAATAGATCCATCCTATTCATATATGAGATACATTCCAAAATGAAGGCCTTGACTACATAACTAGAATGGTATGAAGAGGTGAAATCTCATCCAAAGTCCATCATTTTTTCATTGTCATCATCACATTAAACCAATCAAAAAATAGTTATAGATCCCATTACTATTATTTAGGCCCTTTTCCATTAAGTGAAGTAAAATAAGTTTGAAGGGAATCTCATAGACACTAAATCAATAATTCTCATTAGACTCTTACTGACTTTTCCAACTTATTGGATCAAATATTATTTTAATTTGATCAATTATGTGTATTTTTTTGATTGAATGTTCAAAGAGGCTCTAAAAATGCATAGATCATGCCTTTTTCCTGATATCAGTTAATAAATATTCCAATTAATATTTTTTGTTATCGTGTTTACATTCATTCATTATGTGCATGACATTTTATTGATTTGATTTTTTATAATCATAAATGATTCACATCCTTCACATATTTTCATGTGAATCTGAATGCCATGAATTAAATGTTAATTTATAACAGATTTTATCGAGAAATTTTCGTGAATTCCCAGCAAAAAGAGTTTCATCGCCAATATATTTTCTCAAGTTATCATGATATTACATGATTCAAAAAAGAATAATTTGGGTTGAATATTTGTCATGTAGGGAGAGTTCTCTATATTTTCAGATATCAGTGGACTTTGTGAGAATACTTTTATTTTATTATGTTCATATGGTGGGAATCAAAATATTTTTACCTCTTTAGTTATTTTTTCCAAATACTTTGCTAATATTCATATAGGGGTAGACATAGCGGCCTTGGACTCTTCTTTTTCACAGGCAACTAACTTGTGTGTTTTTTCTACCATGTTTATTTCGTTCTCTGTTATTTGATTCTGTATCATTGTTCTGATGTAGGTTAGAGTCTTATGCCGATGAACACCTATTTTTCTAGTTTTTGGGACTTTTATCTTTGATATTATGTCATTATAGTTTATTTCATTTCATCTCATTCTTTATATCACTAGTAATATACCATTTTCTAATTATCATTCATCATACGGTTTACTATCTAGTGGTAAGTACATTTTCTATGTAGTATAATGTCACGTAGTAAGGGTGTATATAGTTTATATTAACTTCACGAGTTAATAATGTAAATAATTCATGTAGTTTAATTCCATTCCTCTAGAATATATATATGTCATTAATATTAAATACTTGTAGTTAGTATATCAAATATGATGATGTGTGAAGTATGGTTACTAGGACATCAAATAATTCTTAGTTCAAAGTCGTTATTCCAAGACATAAAATATGTTGAGGTTAAATTTCTTGGTTCAAGGACATGATTTATGAATATGGTATATGGGGTAGGAATTCCAAGGATGACCCATAACACCCCGTGGTGTTATGTTTCATTGTAGTTTTGATGCGGCATCCAATGATTGAAGTTACTTTCCTATATAGAGGAGAGACTATTCAATGGTATGTCAAATCTCATATGCTTCTATAGAATCTAAAAAAGATACTTCCATTCCCTTTACCATGGCTATAAATGATTTATAAGGGTGGCATTAAGGGTAGTCGATGAAAATATTAGTAAGCTAAGTCTACATGGATAGTTGGAAACTGGGATGATAATTTCATATCCCAAAAGCTTGATTCAATGATCATTCAATGGGGTGGATTGTCAGGGATTACCCATAACAACCAAGGGTGTCCAATTTCAAAACAGTGTCACCATGGATCAAAAGGATCGTTGTTCATTCCTAAATAGGAGGATATGACTATATGTTTTTTATCAAATCCCATATCTTTGATTCCATATGGAATATATGATTGGTCAAATAGATTTGACACTCACTATTTTTTTTGGTCCATTTTTTATTTTTGAAGACTCAAACATCTAGATGGTGAGGTTTGGGATGGAGTGAATTCTATCCAGAATAGTTTTGGATTCCCAAGGGTAGTTTATTTCTTAATTTTGATTATCAGGACCTATTCCATGTGGTTTCAGGTCAAAGGATATAGGTCATCAAAAGGTTTTGGAATGGGGAGTCACATTACTATTCTGAGAACGGTTACAAAACATTGTGATGTAACATTGAGGATGTCAAATCATCTAGAATAGACTGGTTGTGGGGATTGTAAATCATGGTTGAAAGTTATCAACTCAAGAAGATGATATGCTAAAATATTTTTAGGGATGACCAAAAACACCCTAAGGTGTTTTATTCCACCATGGTGATTTCAAGATCACAAGAAAGAGGTATTCCTTCATTTAGGTTCATGATGTCTCTTTTTTTATGTATGATTCCATATTAATCAATAAAATTTTCAGATATATAGTTCTATTTTATTTTACATGGGACATGAAATTTTTTCAGTGACACCAAGAAATCAAATAATGAATTGTGATATAGAATATTTAAGATTTAATAAGGTTTCAAGAACCATAAATATTTTATTGCTTCTTACTGAACACATTATCATGTGGATGAGATATGAAAACCCTTTACTCAATTAGTTCCCTAGATCAGGTGTCCAACAATCATGAATCAACTTTTACTAGAGAAAAAAGTGGTCCCTAGGTCTTTTATGACTCATTTTTTTACCCCCTATTTTATTCCAAAACACCTAAGTTGAAGAGATTATCAAGCTAAGAATTTAATTTTTCATAGACCTCCATTTGTGGGTTTTTATCGTGAAAAGTTATGAGTCTCCATCAATGGTAGTTTAATGTGTTAATATTTAGACCATCAAAGGCTAGAGTATATGTTCACTGAGCATTGACCAAAGTGTATTCATTTTGAATTCATGATATATGTGGACCTAATAGGAAGGGAATGTGATCGGCGATCCTAATTAAGTTACCAATAGTCATAGTACACCAACATGTTTCTTAGCATTATAGGAGATTTTTTTTAATCATGGACCAATGTTATTAGGTTGGGGATAACGATACAATATAAGCATACCAAGATATCCCAAAAAACATAACGTGTAATGTTCTACCATAACGATGTTCATATCACAACGATCAAAACCCACTTTATATAGGGACAAGATGCCTCTAGATGGTAGGTTTTAGCCTTTATAATTCAACATAAATGTCAAATATATAGATCTATATTCAATTATAGGTTCCATTGAGGGCTTGTGGGAACCTAAGGCACTAAATACATACAGTGTGATTTGTGGGATAAGGTTCTTAAAATATTACAGTACCACCCCATAATCTAGTAAATCATTGTCAACATATTTTGGTCCTTTAATAAGGAATAATAATGGTTGATGTACTTATGATTTTAAAATCATTTAGTTGGGACGCATTTGTTGTTTATTTTAATTTACATTATTCTAGGACATTTTCTTTATAGTTTAATGTCATGTTTTAAGAATGTGGGAACCAATGTGAAATATATACTTGGGGACACACTGAACTAGATGGGTAAATGTTGAGGTAGGAAGAATCTTTTACCCCTGAACATAATTATTGGTGTGTAATAGTATATTGGAGCCCGAATTTCCCATATTAACTTTATTCAAAAGAAATTCATATGTAGATCTTACTCGTGCACATGCAAGGTGGGAATTTATGACTCCAAACTTTCTGAAACGATGTATATTCCACTTTTCTATGCATTTTAATGTCATAAAACTAGAACATTCACATAATAGTTATTTCCCATATACAGTTAAGGGTCAATATTTTTATATTTTTTGGATGAACCCATGATTGGAGATCTGGGAGTCTCTATGTATCTTATATTTTCATCAATAAGGAAACACATTGTTCTTTTATAAAATATCCTTATACAGGTCTATCCCTTATGTAGGGAGGGTTGTTTTCATGTTTATTTTTATATTTTTACCCATGGTGGTAGATTTGAGTGTCACTTTGTGCCCTATGATGGAATGAAGTATGAAACATGTAGTTCTCGAATGGGAAACTCTTCACACCAGTAAAGACAATAAGTAGACAGTCATTGTTCCAAATGACTATTTTAGTTTGATCCTATGTTGGGTATCCAAGAATCACTACACAACCTATGATGATAGTAATAAATCGACATGTAGTTCATAAGAAACCATGATGTTTAATATCATGTGGTACTGAAGTAGACACCCAGACATTAAAAGTAAATATTGTGGCTAGAACTCAGTCTTGATATCATGGTATCACTACATATCTTATGATTATAAGAATTAAGCCACACATTGTTATGTAATAGAGGTGTGATGGGATACCATCATCTAGGTAGTGGTCCTCTCAGGATAGGTAAATCGAAATGTGATGTTTTGTGGCATGAAATGTACATCAACCATGAACTTTAATGTCATGTGCCATGAAATCATGGTGTTCCTTTTTTGTTCTTCCTTTCAGGACCTTGATAACCCTGTCTTGAGCTAATAAATCTCACACAGGAGGGGAATCCAAGACCAATATTCCTAATATCACATGGTCTATGCACGGTATGAGAAAAAATTAATAGAAAAGGTTCCTCGCAACATGAAGTAAACTGAAGAAAGTATTGGGGAATTTTGTATCATGTGGTTTATTGGCCATGATATTGGGAATGTGAATCCCTATTTATCTCACTGAAATGATGATAAAGCCATACATAGTTCTAGAAATTCCATTCATAATAGTTTCACATGTTAATGACATCATACATTCATTTTAATGTTGTACGGTATGGACGACGATAATTTGACATGAATGAAGAAAAATATTATGGTTGGGCCTGATAATAAATATCTAGGGGAGACTATATATCTAGTGTTTGTATGAATCATTACACATATAGTTCTTGGTAACTATAAAGTCTATTACATGTGATAAATACATCATACATGCAGTTTAATTTCTTCTAGTAAAGATGAGGGTCACCTGATGTGAGAAAAAAATGATGGGGATCCATTCTATTTAATATCATGTGATGAGGGTGAGAGATTTTGTGATAATTAGCATCCTCCCATTATGAAATGAGTTGTCATATAGTTTAATATATTGTTTTTTGGACCTACACTATATAATTTGATGTAATTTTGTAACGTAATGTACCTTATAACTTATCATCATCTGGTTATGATGATAATGTTTCTTAATGACACATGTGAAATGTATTTCTAGAGAAACATAACAATTTTCGGTGGCATGATGTATTCCCCATCAATTCTGGATAGTGAGTATGCTACATAGTGATGGACCTTATATAGGAATTAAGTAACATCCTATTTTGGTTCCATCCAAATAGGTTTCATTCTGAGTATCATTAGGTTTCTAAGATCCAATACCAATTCTTCTTCAAGGAATGAATTGATTAGAACCTTTCTATTGAAGGATCACGTGATCTGATTCAGATGGGCTTCAAGGTTGTAAAATTTATGTAACCTATTTTTATTAAGACAACCAAAATCCTCCAGTGGATTTGGTAATTTCCGATCATATGATAGTTTCCCACATATGGATATTATAAGCGAGGGAAGAAAAACATATGTGAGTAACACTACCAAGGTTCCCAAAACTAGTGAATTCAGTGTTGCCTATATACCTGTTCACATGGTGGTATGGTAAACCAACAAATCCCATATGATATTTCCCTACAAGGTTATCTTGTATTTATTCACCATAATTTTGAGTATATTTGATAGAGAATTATTTAAGGCCTCGCCCTATCAAATTTTCACTTCATGATAGTGGGATAAATGATTTGTATTGATGTTGTACTCTTAGTGCAATTTTATCATTTTTGTAGAATATATGTTTCTCTAGTATTCTATCAATACCATTTTTCTGACTCTAAACTTGGATATTATATAGTTAATTATGATGTTCATGATATTCTATATCTCAACCTCCTTGAGGGGTATTTCCACAGTCCACAAGGAAAAAAATTTAGTTGTAAGGATGCACATAAACTTCTCATAGAATTCTAGGGGATATGGACCCACAACATCAATCAACCATATGAAAAATATCCACGAATATTTAGATGTTATTATAAATTATGGGGATTTATGGATGTGGTTTTCATAAAAAATTAATTCATAAAATTTCTTGGTGACTTCCACACAGTCTTGTAACATGGATTACCATTAGTCACATGGACTTATATTATCATGGGAGAGATGCTCCCATACTAATGAACACTGCAAGGGCCTATATGGACTTATGCCATTATGTATGTAATCACTCTTTACTCTATGAATATAATAAGGATTCCATTGAAAACTAACTTGTAGAGGGATTTATACTAATTTTGAAAATTACACAATGTATAGTTCACAAATTAGCACAGAATAAATTCCCTTATATCTTGGGTGTTTCGGAGAGCCCCATTTTAAGATAATCAATTATTGGTTCTATCCATCTAGGAGTGGATATCATTTAGTTATAATTTGAGATGATGTTAAACTGATTTATTTAATCCATGTCATAAATGATGAATGATGGACCATTCTTCAGTGCATGTTGTGGAGGATCACATCCACCTAATCTGGGTCAGCCAAGATAGTTTCTACCTTATCTAACGCTTCAACATGAGAATTATATTACAAAACAACATGATGTAACGTGGGTTCAAAAATTAATTCCTCCACTAGTCCCTATATGTATCCAATGAGAAGTTCCAATTATTCATTTTTATGGTATACTCACCCTTGATCTGCTTTATCAATATATTTGAATCCCCATTAATGTTTAAGAAGTCAACATAAATGGAAAGTTACCAGAAAGTGATGAGGGATTTTTCATTAGCCTCAATATTATTTAATCCGACAAATATTTAGAAAGTGTATGGTAAAATTTAATTTTCTATAGAAACAAATAAAACCCCTAACCAACTTAATTGATCTCCAGGTTTTCCAATATATTATTAACATGAATATGGGTGGCACCTTGAAAATATATCTACCATTTCGAAGTTGTATCATGGGATTAACAAACCTTTTCCTCCATAATCTTATTGTCCAATAGTGTACTTTTTTGGGGAAGGATGTGTTGTGAAGAAATCAGATAGGGCCTAACTTTTTTGTGAAGCATCATAATATGGGGGGGTCCCAGTTCCTATATTAATTTGTCTTAGGTAGTATGTATTTTTCTCATTCCCCTAAACGTTTTATCCATTAAGGATAGTTCCAAGTGATCATTCAATTGGTGTACACATATATAAAGTAGGGATTTATTTCTACCAATGACATCATGACCATTTGGTGTAGTAGTTACTTCATGAGACTCATGAAGTCTTATTGACTATCCCAATCCCATTGACCCATGTGTTGGTTCTGAATATCAGGAATCTAATGTTAAGGACAATATTAGGGCCAGTTTGAAGCTTATTAAAACTCAAACACTGAAACAATACAACACAAGAGTAGGTTTCATGAATCTTATTCATCAAAACCCATCGCCACCATGACTACAAGAATCATTGATGTTTCATCCATGTGTCATAAAATCCAGGATGCTTCGTGGCATCCTTTTTTTCTTGGTGTTCCCTATGAGAATTGTGGAATGTATTTCCAATATATAAGAGGCTCCACAATCCTCTAATGAATTGTTACCATGACCTTTAAACATTTGGAATACAATTTCACAAAAATTCCTAAGAAACATTAGCTTACCAAAAAAATGGATCACCCAAGTTACTAGAGATTCCTAATCTATAATTTCATTTGGTCTTTATATCCCTTACTTATGTTTGGGATGCCCTTCGGGTTGGAAATACCCCCTTGGATTCTCTCAAGGATTCATGATGTATTAAACCTTCATCATTTATTCATAAAAATTTATTTATGCTAAAGTGAAGTACCCACACCTTGAGAGTTCCTTTCCTGCATTAATTTCCATTACTTTTTTATGTTTCTTTCCTTTACAATGAATCATTATTTTTTTATCCATATTTTTTTCATAAATTACATTTCCTCTGTGAATCACGTTTCCTTCAAGAATATTTTCATGGTGAGCTCGATGGATTTGTTACCATCAATCCTATGTGGCCCTCAAAACATGTGAAAAGTGATTTATTTGATCCTCTAGTGGTGTCTTATGATGTGTTCCTATACCTAAATCTTATTCACATCGGTACACTAATAGATATTGATGCATCACATAACTACAAAATTTTAGACACCTCGAGTGACCATGATTACGCCAATCTCCCTTGTAGTATTTATGGTGTCATACATTAAATAAGGTTTTAAGGGAAATATTCGTGTATGTCTAGGGGTGATAATTGATCCTCCTTCCTCTTAGATCTAGGACATTGAATTTCTATGAACCATAATCCCTGGAACATGAAATTAAAGAGTATCCTAACCCCATGAAATTATCCTGGGGTTACCTACCTCTGGTATTTTCCATTCCCACTAAACTCCACGGGGGTGATATCATTCTCACATGGAATGATATCCCACTTGTATTGATTGGAATCTACTCGTGGAGAAGGGATACCATCCTGGTGTAAGTATCTAGCCTTTCTTACTGGATGTATCACCCTTTCGCATCCTTCCATTCTTCAGACGCAAATACTAGAGAGGTGATGGGAATAATGGAATCTCAATACCCCATCCCTCTACATTTATGATTTTTATCTAAGGGTCAAATATCCTGATTAATCCCTAATCTCCATCTCCCCGGGCCTCTTCGACAATTAATCCATACACCATCCCTTGCTAGCACGTATTTCGCAAACTGATAATATTTTCCACTACTTCCTCTTGTTTATCACTCTTAGAATGAGTCATATGGCCTTACAGTTTTTTAGTGAATGTGAATCCCTTCTTCTAGTCATCCAGTATGATGTAATCCCTAAGTCCATCTTCATGGGTCAATAATCATGCATAACCCTGAACCGATGAACAACATTTTCTTTAATACTTATCCTCTATATAAGGTACACACAAATCCTTCATGTGTTTTAAAAATAAATATTGTTAAACTTTTCCCCCATCCTATGGTTTAATCTCTTGGATCCCAATATCCTCCACTATCCATTCACATCCATATATCTCCCTTGAACCACTATATCTCATGAGGATCATGCCCCACCCCAAGGATATATCTTCTTCGAGTCCACCTAGGAGGCTAACCATCTGTAATCTCCAATCGTGTATCCCATTTTGATTGGGTAGATAACCATGTGTAATCCCCAACACCCCCTTTCACAACTAAATTTACATTGATTCTCAACTAACTAAAATAAGTAGGTAACTTCTTTGAGCTTCAAGCCCAAAACTCTCATATTCACATTAGTTTTATCACCTTCATCACATCCACTTAACCCGACCACCTATTATCCATCCTAATTCATACCCAAAATTCCATTTCCTACTGGGATCATGATATCACTTTGTGATTCCAACCATTAATAATCCCAATTCAACCCATATATTCTCCTTTCAGCACACGGGTAGCTATCCAGGTGTAATCCAATCATTGTACCATCTTGAACTGTGTGGTTTTTTATCCCACTATTCTAAAAAGGGTATGTAGAAATCCCCCTCGTGGTTCTAGCCCAATGAATGGAATAACTATGTTTTCTCCTAATTGGGGTCCACATCTCTTGATCCACCCTCATTGAGGTCCAGATTAGACTTCACAATGTGAAACATTCTATTTACGGGAAAATTCACTCCAAGGTCCATCCTTAGTGGGTGTTATAATCCAACCACTTTATAAAACATCCAGGTGCTCCTTCCTTGGGATGTTCCTATCTAATCTCCCACCATAATTTTTATGATCAGTGTGATATGTCTTCTCAAGATTTTAAACCTATGTCATAACCCATGTTAAACTGTTGATGCTGAGGAAAAAATTAGAGAAATTCCACTGTAATAAGTTACCTGATGATCTATGTGGTATGTTTTAGGTTTATATTCCCTTGAGAATCACTCTAACAAGGAATAATTCAAGTGTTACAAATTATCAATTTCTAAACATGAAATTGATGACCAACGTGACTACTCTCACGACTGGAGGTTACTAACCTAAATTTTCCCTTTGGAATGTCTAAAAAGAAACATAACAATTAACCAAAATACACCTAATGATGGAATATATAAGGAGTTTCAAAAATATCTTAATCTATAACATAGACCTATACTATGTAGCTAACTCTGAAGAGGAATCAATAGAAGGAGCAGAAGAAATACTTTCATCATGTTTCTATCAATGAATAAGAATCTATTAATGAGTGATTATTGTCACCCCCTTTGTAAGGAAAGAAATAAGGGATGAAAATGCAATTCCACAGTGTGGGGTCAATGCCCATGGTTGGTGTGCTCTAGAGGAAACTCTTGGAAAAATAAATGTTGAATATAACATTAACTAGTTATCCTTCAAAAATTGGGATTAGTTTCATTCAATAAAACTACATATGAGTGTTTCCCTATGTCTAGATATACTGTTCGAGGTCCCACCAAAAAAATATTCATCCTGGAATAAAACTCACCATAATTTGGGGTAGTTAGTCATTGAGCATTCTAGTATGTGGGATTGTCAGCATGGATCTCTCTATCAAACCAAGGAAGAATGAAATAAACTAGGGTATTGTGAATTGAATTGTTATTATTCATGTTGATGGAAAAATATTCATTCTTTTCATGACCCAAGATATAGTACACCAATCACTAACACCCCACCCCACAGACACATTGTTAGGAGGGATGACAATGCATCAATCCCACACTATTCCCCCTCTAATGTGACATCATTAACTGTTAGGGCTATTATGTGGCCACATCCCATATCACCATTAGAAATTGTACGGATTCGGGTGATAGACATTCTTGGAAGATGGTATGAAAAATATTGAGTCATTCCCTCAAGGTATATGTCCTGCCAAGACCTGGAGGCCTTCATGCCCCACCATCATTGCATCCCCCAAGGTCCACATAATGATACACTACTACACACTACAACATGTATCCCTTCTAGGATCCCCTCCATGTAATGTTCAAATGAATCGCTCCCCTATGCCAATGAGGTGATGGGCGTTTGAGTCACCCTAACAATGAATACCACCAACAAACATCAAAGTAGGGATCACACTAAGCCACTGACTACTGGTCCCTCTAGTTGAAGTGTAGGTGTTCTATACACCTACTCCACTGGCCCCATCCTAGGTGACCCCAAACTAAAATCGAGTGTTAGATCAAGAATATGCCCTTAAAGGGGTGTCATATTCTATGTCTTCAGGTGTCCATTACACCATTGACACGTATTACTATTTCAATGTTATTGAAAATTAGTGGAATATTAATCGTTGGTCGGGATTAAGACCCCATCCAAACAACATGTATACTAAAAATACTACAAATACGTCCTTAATTAGTGCTAGAAAAGGGCATCAATAGTGCTATAAATCATTGTTAATCGAGGCGAAGATAAAGGGGTTCCTTTTTATTAGAACTCAGAAAAGAACATGTAAATGCCCCTTTTATCAGTGCTAAAAAGTGCAGAAATAGGGGTCTTTTATCTGTGCTAAAAACAAGAACTGATAAAAAGGACTTGTATCATTAAATTTTTTTGGTGATGATAAAAGACACCTTTTAACAAGGCTTTTTTAGTGATGATATAAGTCAAAAAATTTAAAAAAGTTAAAAATATTATATATTGTGAGTCGGGGTATTTTTAACAGCACTTGACCCCCCTATCAGAGCTAGGCGGACCCCCTACCACTCTCCTGCTCGCTGCCTTTGCATGCACATCTCCCACATGGCCACACACCCCTCCCTGCTTCTACCCAAACTCAAACCTGAGACCTCCCCCCATGGGTGCCTGCACCTTTACCCCTAATCTATTTAGTTTTTTTTCTGTATTTAATGATATATATATATATATATATTTGTATAATAATATAGATTACTATAAATATAAATATATTTAATCATATTAATACATATATATTTATTCATATATTAATATATTTATTTATTTATTTATTCGTATATTTATATATTGTGTTATTTTTTCATATATTTATATATATTAGTATTAATATGAATATATTTAGTTATATTAATACATATATATTTATACATATATTAGTATATATATTTATTCTTATATTTAATTATATTTATATTTATTTACAAATATATTTCCAGATATAGTTTATTATTTGTATATATATTGGTATATTAAAATATATTTATATCAATTTTTTTATATACATTTATAAAATATTTTTTATGTGTGTTCATAAATAAATAAATAAATACATAAATACATACATATATACAACACAGACACGCATAGAGACACACACACACACATATATATATTTACAAATAAATACATATATTGTGTACATGAGTAACAGTGGAATGTTACAAAGACAATAACATCTAATCCCTATGTCTGTCTCAAATACACAACCAATCAAATCGAATAAAATTAAACAATCTTCGATATGATATGTGGTATAGTCCTATCAGACATCCAGATTAGATGTTATACCTATTTGAATGTTAAACAATCATGGTATCCTGACTAAAAACACAGTTTTGGAGGATTTCTAGGAATTTTGGGAATCAAAATATGTGATAGAAGGTTCCCTTTAGTTAGTAGCTTGTAGATCTCATTATAATCTTTTATTTTATATGTTCTTGAGCTCAAACGGACTCCCGGATCAAAATTTATGGCCATTTTATGTTAGGGTTACATTTTCAACTCACTTTAGATAATTTGTTATTATTTTTTTGAAATTTTGGGTCTTCAAATTTTTATTAAAAGATTACTAAAAAATTATAATTAGAAAACTAATAATTATTAATATTTGATAAAATAATTTAAAGCCATTTTCCCTAAAATTATTATATATTATTTTTAATAGTATATTTATACTTATCTAAAACATATTTAAAAATATATATATTATAATTATATAAATATATTTATACTTACATAACAACATATAAATTTTAATGAATTTTTATAAAAATATAAACATTATCAGCACTAGTAAAAAGTACTGATAAACCCCGTATTAGCATTACTAAAAAATGTGCTGATAAGGGGTCCCGTTTTACATCATGAAAAAAAAGTGTTGATAATGTTTGGTGCTAGAGAAACATAGTACTTTGGAAGTGTAGGATGAAACTTTCTATCACCAGTAAGATACGTTTATATCATGGGATGGCTTGTGATAATGAGATCATGTGCATAGGGTCCCCTAGTCCAATCACTCGTCATTGTGTAGGTCATCCCTGCTCTCACACTTATTATGGTAGTTCTCCCCATGTTACCAGCATTGTTCCAAGTAGAGGTCCTACCCATATTGTTGATATTCAATATGGAGGTCCTCCTCATGCCTACAATCCATGATATGGAGGCCATCTCCATATCTCAGATAATCAATGTGGATGTCCTCCACATGTTATTCCTACTTCGAGTGGAGGTCCTCCTTGTACAATCATTAACCAGAACAAAGTATTTCCTCGATCCACCACTTGTCGACATGGAGAGCATACACCTGTTCTCAACAACTAATGTGGGGGCCCTCCATTCTTTATTACTCCCAATCATAGAGTACCTCCCAAAAAATCTCACAAACCGTATAGAGGTTCACCTCATACTCCAGAGCTTCAACACAGAGGTCCTCCCTCTGTTTGATTTGACATATTCACTGGTGCTCTTTACACCTCGGCGCACCAAAGCGGAGGACCTCTCTACTCAAATTTCAAATAATATTAATTTCCTCCACATGCCACAAATATATCAATATATGTTCCTCCATACTCTAGAATAAACCCACACAGAGTTCACCCCATCCCAAGGATTTACCATTCCCTAACCAACCATCATAAGAATAAGATAAATTCATCACTACTGAAGAAAGAACTCTGAGAATTTCCAAATCATTATCAATCAGGCTTTATTTTCTAATTCTAATGTAAAATGTAACTCAATGGTGGGGCCTTCACCATGATCCTCTTCATTGTAGTCTTTTTATAGAACCCAACATATGAGTTTTATCCTCCCAAAAATTATTTTTTACCAAATCCTCAAAACACTCCATTGATACATGAATGAGGCAGAATATTTTGCTGACTTCTAGGGTCTGGTTGTGTAGTATTCTATATTATTTCAAAACTCATTTAATATCTCAATATGAGATAATAGAGAGTTGTTCTAGGGGTTGATACACAATTATGACTAGCATGTTCCACTACCAATGACCTCTACTTTTGTACAAGAATCGGTGTTCAAAACCCCTTCCTATATGGACATAATGATGCACTCTGTACTACCCCTAAGAGATGACCTAGGATGTAGTGGCATGTCAGATCAGGCAGTGCTCACTCCACTGGTATCTACACCACAAAAACTATCTATATAAATGGAGTGTCCAGTTCCACATCTTCCCCCAGTAGTAAAATGAAGAAACCATGAGATCAGACCTCATTCTAAGTGAATATGTTTGAGGGAAACTCTTTTAGTGGGATCGTTATCTGAAATGTTCTGTCATATTTTATCACCCATTTTTGACATTCTATAGTTACTCACCCTAGACAAATTCATGTGCTTTTTCCAAACCCTATGTGTTATGTATTTCCACCATCAAGGTTGATAGATGTATTATCACAAAACCCAAAAACATTGTGGTGAAATCAGCCAATAGTTTCATATGGCTGACTTAGAAATTCTTCATTTTGATCAAAAACCTATATTACTAGGTTATCACCGAACACTTTTTAATATATGCAATCAGATCTTCCCTATTCTCTATAGAATTTTCAAAGTGGCATCTCTGTCTCTCCAGATCTGGTGTTGGGGGTAGTATACAGCTTTCTGTTTGACTCCAATCTTGGAACATCTAGACTTATCAAGTGACATATAGTATATTCCAGCACACCCGATTATAGTGAATGTTTTTCCTCCAATACATACCCAGAAGGGGGATCTTGAATATTGGCTAAAGAGGATGACCCATTGCCTGGGGCATCACATCATCATCCAGAACCCCCCCCCCCCTCAGGCGATATCACTGACCTGTAAATACATATGCATGGACTTATAGGGACCTTTATGTCATTACCTAAATATACAGACCCTAATAAGGGTTAATGACTAACCAAGACTTCTAATCCTTCTAACCCATCTGGTTTGGTGCAGAAGATGGAGGTTAATCCTACTACGAATTCCCTTGTCGAGAATCATTCCAAACAAAAAAGGAATATCAATGAACATATTTCCAAGTTCCTTGAGTGATGAAATCCAAACTATAGTGATCATTTGTATGATTTCATCCCTCTTTCATTGGGTTTAAAGTGGTAGCCATAGGTCCCCCTTTCCCTAGGACCTCCTCTCAATCTTGACAGTCCCTTTCATCCTGATTGGGTATAGATTAGAGTTTTTGTTAAGAAATTGTGGTATGTATCCCAAAATCAGCTCTATGTACATGGGAATCTTCCACAGGATCCAACTCAGGTTGTTATTATAGATGTTCCATATGTTGTCTCTCTAGTGGATCCACTAGGTGATCCATGATTATCTAAGACTATATACTATTTTTAAGAACCCAATAATGTACAGGTAATCAAAAATACACTCAATGAAATGAATCCCAATCAGGAGGAACGATGGACACTCTCATTGACCTCCTTGAGGCCCTCGAAAAATGACAAGTGATGGTACCACCAAATAGAAATATGTATTCTGTATAGTTGGATGATATGCCAACACCCCTGGGTTTCGATAATCTAACCTTATCCCAATTCAATGGGATAGGTGATCCGCTACAGCATGTGGAACAGTTCATTTCATGGTGTGGACCCATGATGGGAAATTGAGAATAATATGATTCCACAAAGATTTAGTGGATTTTACAAGAATTGGAACAAACTACATTCATTTAGTACAACCAATTACCCATCAGGTCAATATCTTGTTGGGAAGATCATCACATGTAAATTCATTAGAAGTTCATCTCCTCCACTACCAAGATTCATATTGATGTCCTCTTAATGTGAAAATAATTTCTAGATGAGTGATTTATAGCCTTTTTTCTAGGTGTAAGGGCCTCATGTATTTACTCAATATGTTGTGGACTCATGAATATCTTATAATGATATGTATGGGGAACGTAAAAAGTAAATTGGTCCCCTCCATCATCAATCATAATTTCTCTACTGGATTATGATTCTTATGTAAATATGATACATTCATAGTGGAGGCCTTGCTATAAGCTAACCAAGAATTCTCGTTGCCTCCTATATCCCCTGCAAGAAGAGATTCCACGGATGAAACTTCTTCCATTTCACATGTGAAGGCCCCTGGACCTCTAAAACTATTACAAGAATAGCCTCCTCCATATCCTGATCGTGGAAAATGGCCTTGAGCTTAGCATCACCCATCATATAATTTAGTGTCACCACCCCATGTAGCACTACCACCTAGGTAGGATAATTAGGATTTAACCCCCATTCAGGATCTAGCCCCTCATCAGGGCCTAATTCCCAAAGTTCATTTCCCCTATAAAAGAAACCATACCCACTCATTGGATAATGCTTAGGTCCCTGATTATTTAATTAGTACCATAGATGAAATAATCCATATGTTTTTATAATGTAGGTGGAACCAAGAGGCTGATCTCCCGGATCTCCCTGACTATTACCCTTATTAATGTTTCCTTATACACATTTTCAAGTTATGCTATAGGTTTATGGACTAGATCTAGGACCACATTGATAATAATGAGGTCATATTGGGTCCTTCCCCTAAACATGTGGCATGTGTTTTTGAAAAATCTAATAGTGTTTGTGAAGGTGAATATTTGCAGGTCTCTAGTCAGAGGTCTCAAATCTGTGACTATTGTCTATCCAAAACAGTAATTTCTTGCACCCACAATTTCATTTGTTCCCGTTTGAATTGGATTTAGCTTCTTGAAGATGCCACGCATCTTTAATCATTCAATTATGTATCAACATCTCATGCTTATACAAGTCAGTAGAGCATGCATTGATAGTGATTGGGATATAAAATCCTTCCACAGGTGTTGAATCCATCTTGCACTCTTAGAGACCTCAAGCCCCCAAAGATGTGATTCTCTAGCATAATTCATCTCGTATAGTATAATTATAATGATGATGATCGGGAGTATAACTCATTGAATAACATTGAGTTGGTGGAACCCTACATGGTTCCCAGCAATAAGGAATGTTCACACGGTTCTCCAATGTTCATGGTCGGTGCAATCACTGATGAGGCCATGCACATGTGAGTAATCTAAATGATCATATTAGTACTTCCTAACAGGTTGTACACACAACCATGACTAGTTAGATGACTCCTCGTAGAGATATGTATTTTTAGTACTTTCATTTTGTCTCATCATGTTCACTGCCACAATCATTTGTGCTACTCTACCATTCATAACCACCGTGAATACACCCTGATCAGTTACATCTATATGTGACCAGAATCTAGTTTTCCAATAGCGAGCTGATAATAATTTCCCTGGATTCTTCTACTATGGAATCAAATATCCTCATCCCTATCCATAATCATCTTGTTAGACCAACGCTTCCCATAAAAATTCCATTCATAGTGTGATATTTTTAGGTAGAAACATGCGCTTATCATATATATACGTCTTTTGAAATAATCTTTCCAACAACACTACAAAACTATTTATAGTCAAGGGTATTTTCTTATAGGAAGAGATATGTGAGGCCCTCGTAGAGGATTAGAATATACCCCCAAAATAAAAATAAGGGTATATGTTGAAGATCCATTCAATGCTGGGGATGTCAAGTGAGAATAATGACAGCCATCATCTCAATCATAGGATAAGAAAATAGTTCTCTCGTGTATGGGAATATTCAACCATTGTACCTTACAGGACAGATCAATGGTGTGGTGGTCCATTGTTGTCTCATCAACCTATGTTCTTGGATAAATATCATTTGAACCCAAATTCATAGAATTTTTGGACCATATGATGTTGATATCATACCCCTAACATGAAAATTTAGGGATATAACAAATTTCGATCAGAGATCGGGTGGAAATATTCTCTTTAAGGACTAGCATGATAGATTGCATCTAGCACTGATTATATGGTCATCTCATAGTATACCACCTACAATTCATTGATTGATAGGTCCTGGCTCCATATTCATGTGTTAGTCCCCTCCCCATATCAAAAATTCCTCAAGTACTCCCTAAACAGTCAAGTTAGAGTGCTATAGGGTGAAAAATATACTTTTCATCATTTTAATACTACTACATGGATGAAAATTATTACATGAGCAAGGAAAAATGTGCTCAGAATAGAATGGTTGAGTATACATCTTTTGTGGCTGACCACTAGATGGACATGGATGATGCTTTCATCATCTCGATCCACCTGTGGGATGCAAAAATGACATACATGGGGCACTGGTTCACCAATTCATGGATATGGGGAAGAAATGTTCCTAGGTAAAGAGAACTATAAAATAGTGACACCTACTACTATATAAGTGAGGATTGGATGATACTTGAACCCCTTATTCCAAACATGTATCGATATGTTCACCTCATGGCAAGAGTATTACACCACCCCAATTTTTTATATCATGTTATGCTAAGTCATCATAGACTGACGTTCCCACACTTCTTATTCATCATAAATCATGGGCTCTTCATTCTAAGGACACATGGATTGGGTTTATGGACTATGATTCCATGGTTTCAATAGTGTACAGTTCCCCCAATATATATTTCACATCTGTCAAAACTGATACCAATGTTATCCCTAGATTTGTTTACATGGATGAAACATATCATCTCATAGATCTACCTATATAATAAGTTGAGGAAGACATGTAATATGATATTCCCATATTCAATTAGGGTCTCTCTACCATAGTATATTATTTGGAATGGGTGAATCTCTATAACGTGGCAGACTCAAGGCCGATAATGAACAATGCAGCGATGCTAGTGGAAGAACAGAAGCATTTGGTAGATTTCTTAAAGCAGTATTGTCATGTGTTTTCTTTTAGTTATGAAAAGATTCTATGGTTATATCCTTAGGCATATATGTAACAAATTTGTCTCCAAATAAGTCATCCTAGGTTGAAACACCCTCCCACGAATATGCACCTACATCAGGGTGTTATGGTCGGGACCAAAGTTGATAATCTCATTAAAGAAAATTTAATCTTGGAAGTCTAGAACCCCATGTGGTCAACCAATTTCATTATTTTCCTGAAGAAGAACTAAAATATCATATTCTTCATTGACATTTTGATCTCAACCGTTATTACTTGAAATATGATTTTCCCCTTCCTGTAACATAGTTGTTGATTGATGCTACCACCGGATTCCATGCTCTCTCCTTCATGTTTGGGTATTTCCGGTATAATTAGATTTGAATGGCCCCCAATGATAAAGAATCCACCACCTTTGGGGAATCATAGGTTACCTTTTATTATTAGGTAATGCTTTTAGGTTTTAAAAATGTAATAGAAACATATCATTGTGCAATGAACTTGATATTCAAACCAACAATAAGGGAAATAGTGGAATTCTATGTGGATGATTATGTGTCCAAATACCTCCATCATCAGAACCATGTCATATATCATGCTAAAGTGTTTGGATACATACACTTCTGCCATCTAATGATGGACACATTGAAATGTGACTTTGTGGTTACATCTGGGAAGTTTCTTGGATTCACCATCATATACAGAGGCAATGAGATCAATCCCAAAAAGATAAATGCTATCAGTCAGTTGCCTCCTTTGAGAAACCTTCAGGAATGTCAAGGCTTTCTAGGCCACATAGCCTATATAAACTGATTCATTGTGAATCTGGACAGAAAATGTAAGCCCTATTCCATGCTTATTAAGAAAGCATCCATATATCAATGGGATGAAGAGTTCTTGAATGCATACAAATAGATCAAGAAGTATCTTCTACATCCTTCGGTTCAGATTCCACTCATCTTCAAAAATATGATAATTTTATATGTGACCACCATAGAACAACACCTCAGTTCCCTTCATCTCTAAAACAATTCTGAGTTGATGGATAATAGTTTGTACTATCTCAGATTCATGCTCCATGGTATAGAATTTTGATACTATCCTATTGATAACAGCTTCCTCTCTTTGTTTTCCACATTACAAAAGTTGCAGCATTATATACAGCATCATGAGGTACAGTCAGTGTCCTTCTTAGATCCATTATGTTATATTCTGAATCTACCTAGGTTGGCATACCATTTTGATTGGAGGTGATGATATTTTAGTAGATCGTGAAAATGTTCATTCCATAAAAGGAACTCAAGGGTCAGCCGCTGGCATATTTTATTACCTCTCATCTAGATCGTAAGGAGTAGTTAATGGAACTTGACTTTATAGATGACACTATTCTCTCAGTGAATCAGGAAATGCCATGTTGGAAGATTCCTTATGATGGCTCCTCTAGGAGTTACCCTCTCAGGAGGCTCAATTATTCCTGACTCAACAGTGCAGTCCTAGGTATTTTCATCATAACACCTATATAGGGTGTCTTGTCCTATTCATTCCAATTGACAGAAGGCTACACCAGTAACAAGGTAGAGCATTATGCTCTCGCAATTGTCATTGAGTCGGATCTTGAATTTATTTTCCCTACCTACATGTGAAGTGGGGGATCTAAATTTTTCATCAAGCATATCAATGGTGATGATGTCTTTTGGAATCCATAGACCGTTCCCCTGCTAGAGAGCACACATCAACAGATGGCCATGTTCCCTTCTCAACCAAAGTTCACTCATGTCCTCCAGTCACAAAATGGTCAGGAATATGCCTGGGATAGTTTATCCACTTCTATTAGAGACCGTACAGTATATTATCTCTTCATTCATGTGGCGCATCAGAGGGTTATCTCCCCAGTCGGTAAAAATAACAATTATAACAAATAGATAATCTACTTTACCACTAATGATACCACATCATGTCTTATGGATCCATCCACCATAATAAATGAAAACACTAATAGAAAAAATCCTTTCATTCAGTATCATCAATATGGTAATCTTCCAACATACATAGTTGATCCTGAGGGAATCCATCAATGTGTATTGCAGTTTTCCCTCGAGACCAGTCTTGACGATGAACAGATCCTCAACAAAAAAGGGTTTGATTAAGATATCCTCCATTGATTTTAGGTATATGAGGTTCCATATGTTGTGTAGTAATTTCATGTTCGATCTTGTGGAGCCTATCAGGAATGGTTGAAGCTCTCTCAACAGATTTGACGATTGTGCTCCTTTGGACCGACCGTTGCCCATGATTGAATTGATTTTTCCAATAGGTGTCACAGGTGTCAGATATATTCAATTTTTATTTATAATCCATCATAGCCTCTCCATAGTACTATGTATTATTAAACCTTATAGTTTGGGGTCTCAATTTTGTGGGACCATATCTTCCAGCAATAGCTCATCGGTATAGGTTTATTCTGATCGTATTATAATTAATCACGATGTGGGAAGTGGAAAATCTGCGCAACCAGTTCATTTCCCCCTATATTGTTGAGTTTGTGACCTCAAACATTATCCATATATTTGAGGACCCTCATGCTGTTATCATCTATATTGAAAATTAATTTCTAGTAGATGTGATAAACTTATTGAATATTAAGTATAATATCTTGTCCAACCACCCTTCTAGCTACCGTGAACCGGAAAATGGACATATTGAATCATTCAAAACCCCTTTCTAAATTTTGCTGAAAATTGTGGGTCATAAGAAGAGGATTTGGCTAGAGAGCCTCCCCAATAATCTATGGCCTTAGTTTATGACAACTCGTAATTTCACCTGATAGACCACATATTCCATAGTGTATGTAACATATGTTTTCTTACTCATTGAGATTTAGTTTCCATCAACCTGCATAGCTGTATATGATTATTAGATGTCAAAAAGAGTGGAATTAGTTCACCAAACTGATCTAGAATCCCTCAATGAGAACATGATCCAGGCATTGAATAATATGGAGAGGCACCAGAACAAGATATCAATAACATTCAATAATAATGTTCATATCTTAAACATCCATCATGGTTAGAAGGTTTTGGATCTGAAGACACCAAATATACATGGCATGAAGCCTTTAATGTCGATGCCCAAATGGGAAGGGCACAACATCATTCATATGGTTTACCCTAATAGTGCATACTCTTTGTGTACCATGGATGGCGAGCAAATTACACCTCCAACCATTTCCAAGTTCCACAAACAATGATTTTCATATAATATAAAACTCATCTTTCACAATGATAATCTTTATAGATATTATTTTACATTCCTTTCTCAATGACCTTAAACTATGATCTCAATCATCCCACATGATGTTAAAATGCTCAGAACAAACCTCTCATCCTGCGTGATGATATACCACACAATTCCCTTTATGGCCTAAGCTCTATGACGATAAACTAAGATCCACATCATCCTTACCACATGAATTTAAACTACATGGAATCTTAGAACAATGTATGTCTTTATTTACAAGCTTTTTGGATACGTAGAAATTTCTAGGGAGCTCACCTTTGGGTTCATCCACCAATTCAAATTTTCAGCCCCATGGCCCATGTTTTTTGAGGGATTTTAAAGTGTGGTATAGACATTCATATTCCTCATTTATGTCTGGTTGATTTATAGAGCCACACTACACATCCCAATGTCAGAATCATCATGAATACATTTTGAGATCTATGACTATAATCTATGATCCCTTTCATCCCATAATCATGATGTAAAATTTTGACTCCACATCCCACATGATGCTAAACTATCACATCCTACATGATAAATGTTAAAATTCTTATAATTTATGGTACATACAACATTACCATAAATTGAAAGTACCAATTTGTTCTTCCTGATGCTAACATTATCCATTATATATGACATTAAACTATTCAACACCTTCATCCTTACCACATGACATTAAACTGTAATGGATTCCCAAACAATGTAGGGCGTGTTTCCCATTATCATGTGATATGTAGAAATGACTAGATATTTTATATATGGTCCAGCCAAACTATTAATCACCTTCTTGGCCTAGGTTCCTACTAAGAGTACCTGATGTGGTATTGCATTTCTCAGTCCTGATTCACATTGGGCTACAATAGTTTTAGCACGTACCTCCCCCGACAATATATTTTCACACCTTTCTCCTTACTGCATGATGTTTAATGGCATAGAATTTCTAAATCTGAATATTTCATGATTATAATCCTTTTGGGATACAAAGTAATACATATATATTTAGACTTTTGGACTAGCGTTAATTTATCTCCATTGTCCCCTTTTCCAAATTTATTTATTGGGAGTTTGTTGTGGGGTGTCGATATTTGTGGTCCTCAATCCCATCAGGTATATTTTTCCATTCCATGTGCATCCCCATTGGGATATGATTTTCCCCATTGTTCTAGCCACATAAAACTAAACTGAGTTGTGACCAACATCTTGACCACATGTTGAAAAATGGTACGGGATTTTAGAACTATGAATTGATTGACTTCCATCCTTAAGGGATATGTAGGAATCCATAGACATTTTTTCCTCATGTAAAGCCCCTGTTTGACACCCCCTTTTCTTTGGAATATTTTATATTGAATTGGGCCTCTATTTCCTTTATTCATATCAGGTTCTTCACCTCACTATTTCTTATACATCTGTTAGAAAACCCAAATCCTATGGTCTAAGCTCTACGTCCATAAACTATGTTCCCTAGTGTCATACTCACATGAAATTAAAACTATGTAACAACTTTTATATGTTTTGACGTTAAAGTACATAGAATTCAGGAATTACATGTGGATTGATTCCCATCCATAGAGGATATGTAGGAATTCATGTGAATTTTTCCGTCTTTTTCATCCCCTATTTTGTCAACCCTCTTTTATTCCTCATCCTATTCATTTGGCATTGTTAAATTTCCTAGCCATATTCAAGATACCTCTCATGGATTGTTTCCTTATGAATGGGTATAGATTCCTCTATATGATATACCACATTAGCATGCCCAGATGCTTTATGGTGTATCACCTAGTGTGTTGGATTTTTCATGAACATTTTCTCATTCTATCTATATGCTTCACGTTTCCTTTTTTGGGGGCACATTATGTTTCTTTTCTGAAGGGATCCCCCAATAGAATGGGCTCACACCACATTATCTCACCAAATATCTTAGGTTAATTTCTGGGAAGACATTGAACAACATTTTGAGGTAGGTCTTATGTATGGAATATAGTTTAGAGCCGACCCTCATTTTTCTGTTCCAATCCTAGATAACGGGATATGGATGTTGTATCTCAAATGTTGGTAGCAGTCATCCACCATAATTATTACTCCCCCTCTATATCCCATATATTAGAAATTTTTATTCACATCCTTTTCCACATAATTATGCTCAGGTGGAACATTAACACCTTCATTGTTACTTATCTATGCACCTTTTCATATTGAGTTTTCCGATCAACATCATCGAGACACCCTTACCCTAACCTCTCTGTTCCCTTGTTGTGTTCTTCCCTATTTCATAAGTATACTCTCTACCGATTTTTTCCCACACTGCTAAAGAATCATGTGGCCTTAGGGGTCTTGGGATGGTTTTCACCCACATATAAGAGTTGTAACTCCTTTATTATCCAAACCACATGACAATATACTATGAGTTTTGGTCCTAAAAACATGATGTTAAATAGAGAATTTTGGTCGAAGCCTTATGACATTAATTTTTTTTTCTTTTTTCATCAAAACATTTCATAACATTTAAGGATGACTTGTCCCTCATTAACATCAGGGTTTTCTACTTAGCCACCCATCATGTGTTCCATTAAAACAATTCCATTCCCAATGGTCCAAACACTGTGACTCTAAAATGAGAGTTATTTTTACAAACTCTATGACCTTAAACTATAAGTTTACATATGAATCAAATCACATTAAACTGAGTATCCATATATAGGAATTATGATATCAAACTATGAGTTTTTTTCTTAATGAAGTGTGTGGTGTGGTGTTGATCTCTTTGGTCCTCATTCACGTTAGGTTACATCATGGCACCACACCACACATTCCCACAGTTAAAAAACTCTAAATGTGGTCCAATATCAGTGAACCTAAACTATTATCTCTTGAATCCTTTTTATAGGATGATAAACTAAATAATAGCCATCTTCCATAGCATATGACGTTAAAATATACATTATGAATCAAGGATGTATGAGAATAATCTACTCAACATTATGATGTCTTTACCTAATAAAACAATTCCCCTTAGTGTTGGTAATTTTCCATGACACCTTCAAGATCTATGCATGGCTTCACTCCCATCCTTATGGGATACATAGTGATTCATGAGAATCTCATCCCTGGGCCCAACTGAAGTGTTATAAACTCACCCCTTCATCCATTTTTGTAACTACCCAAAACTCTATAAATGAAATTTATCTTCTTATGTTCATATAATTTTGATCACATAAAATAACATATTGAAAAAAATATAGACATCATAAATGAATAATGAATGAAATAAGATATATTTTTAGAAGTTAAAAAACCTATACCAATAGAATATTAACTTTTCCTTAGGAATAGTAATATGACCCTTATGAATATCAAATCAGACTAATGAATAGTTACATCACACTTGAATGTATAAATAAAGTATAGGAAACTTATAAATGAACGTATCATATAATTACATCATAGACTATGTAAATGAATATTATAAATGTTTTTTTGTAAAATTTTGTTATTTTATTATGTTATAAATATTTAATTACAATTTTATACATAAGAAACTAATTTAAAAGAAAATTAATTTACATATAATACATTCATAAATTAACTTGTTTTGGTCTTATGATTTTAGGATAATTATACAAGGACTTTGTTAATTGTTGAAAGTGTTATAAAATCAGTTATAGATTATAAACTTATCTTTTTGAGTTAATGATTATTTTAGTTAAACATAAAATTTCAAATATTTATAATTTTTCCTAAAACAAATTTCATTATTTGATTTTAAAAATTGGGAAATGGTTTGGGTGTATTTTTTTGTTTTTTAAAAATAATTTAATTTTTTGTAAATAATAAATTATTATTATTTACAATAAATGATAAATACATGACTCATTGAGTAATGGGTGTTGTTTTTATGATGTAAGAACCCTTTATTCTAACTAAAATTCACTTATTACTCTATTTAGTCCGATGAATCAATAATATTGTTTTCCTCGATAAAAAAGAATTAAATAATGAAGAAAATAATAATTAATCTGCCACATGTGCACTATAAATACCAACACTCACCACCACACATCCTTACACCTATAAGCCTTGATGAATGTCAAATGTATTCCCAAAACCCTCCCCAAGAATCTCCCCCATGAATATGAGCTCCATGTCTTGAAGAAAGACTAAAACCAATCCCATTAATAAGGTTCTTGAGGATTATTATTGAAGAGGAAAACATCCCCTTTTTTCTATTTATTTCTTTTCATTTTCTATTATTTTATTATTCTATCAGAACCTCATCTATCCAAATGAGCACAATAACTCTATTTTCATCTATATACTGGAATGATGTGTTGTTATTGGAATATACATCATTCAACTCCCATATTTAGAACTTTTATTTTTAAAACGAAATCATCATCCACGACGTTCCGATTTACAACCTCCAATGACAACAAATTTTCCATTATTCAATTTATCATTCCAAACTGATAAAGTAATAATATTTTGGGTAAAAATGACTACAAAATTTGTATTAAAATCGAAATAATTTTATATAACATGTGTAGATACATAATATTAATTCATAAAACAAAACTACTTCACGATGATCGAAAAACCACCAAAATAATCTACATGATTATCACTAATGTTTTACAGAATGAATAATTCATATACCATATATCCAAAATAAATTATAAAAACATTTAATATTATAGATTCTCATTGATACCATATAAATTCAATTCTATATAATTATTATCATTATTCAAGAACTTCCAAATTCATATACAGTTATACTATAACGAAAACCCCGGAAATGAATGCTCCCGAACAAAAAAGGTATCATATATCATATAAAAACAGATATAAATGAACATAAATATTATAATAATTAAATTACATATACATGATGTTCTAAATTAAGTAATTAATTGATTTAATTTGATTATACCTTATGTTATGTTCATGTTTGGAACACATTACGACCTAAGGTAAGGGTTTTTTCCTGAACCTCCGTTTTCATTCACGTTATGATTTATACCTCAATACACCAATGTAATTCCTTATTTTTTTAAATAATTATCCAAAATTATATATATATAAATATATGTTAAAAATAATATATCTAGTTTAGTACATCATTCTTTTTTGGGAGATTAAATTCTTTACTAGGATATGTTCTTAATCCTCCCTGATACGCAATCCCGGTTATTTGGAACATCTCAATTTCATACAAACATTCATTTACCATCAAAAATATGATTTAAGAAACCATTATTTTTATTAAATAACAATTTTTTTCAGGAAAAAACTATATTTTTAATATATGGTTTTATACAAATATAATTCCAAAATATCATTTCTTTTCAAATAAATAATATTATTTCTCTAAATAATTCATCAATGAATTTATAAGAGTATTTTTATCTATTTCAACACCCTTGT
Source organism: Viscum album (assembly GCA_963277665.1). NCBI lineage: Eukaryota > Viridiplantae > Streptophyta > Magnoliopsida > Santalales > Viscaceae > Viscum > Viscum album. Next base: position 2,081,917,484 of record OY728165.1, read on the forward strand.
TTATTCTTATGTTTAATTGAGATTATTATTTAATAATTTTATCTACCATATTTTATTTAGTGGTTTGTGATAAGTTTTAATGTGGATGTTCTACCTTGATACCATTCACTATATTACCATGAATTGTTAAAGATTATAATTACATTCTGGGGAATGCTACTTATATTTATTATGTTCATGTAGCCTATGTTTATCATCGTTTATATGATGAATGAATTTGACATATAAAGTGACAGGTGGGGGCCACTAAATCCCCTTGAAGAATCCATTTGTCTTAAGAGACAAACAAAATTGGGTTTTAGTCAAGGCCTTAACCTAGTATTTTCGGACGTATTCGCCAAGGCCTTGATGATATATTTTAGATGTAAGAAATTATTCATTTTTTCATTATGAAATTATTAATAAATAATCTTTGTGATATTTTACTTTTATAATATCAATGATTAATTTACAATCTCTAATGATCATTTATATTGCTTGATTTACAAAAATTTCATTCCTACCATATTATGCTCTTGATTATTTTCAATATAATGTGTTTTTATTTATTCACCAGGACTAGGGTTTATTTATATTATAACATACTCAATATTAGTTACCTATACTAATCACTTGAGACCAATATTTTATTATGATTAATTTTTCCCTTGAAAGAGAATATGTATATTATGAATGACATTCAATAATAATCTAGGAGATAGGGGATTTCTAATCGACATTCTATGATCATTTTCCATTCGATCTATAATGTAAATCTTATGTTTATATCTAGTTTTCAAAATGTACCTATTTATTCCATCTATATATAAATTCATTGTAATCATATCAATGCAATTAATTGATTCACGTACCCTGGGCAATGGGTGTTAGGGTCTCTAATATTGGTATCAGTGGAAATATAGTATAACCCATGGAAAACAAATTTATAAAACATTGATTAGGGAACATTTCCATAAGATATAAAATGAGGATATGATTAAAAATATCATCCTTGAACTTTAGTACGGTATATATTATGTAGAACTTCCTAGAAACACATCCTTGTGATCTACTATAAGTGTATGTGGTTCTGGAATAGATTTACTTTGGGTAACAACTCTGATTAGGTTTCTTGGACCTAACTCAAGGTGACCTCATATACAATAAAATTCCTTAATCCGCACCCTTATTAACATTCCATGTGGATGTGATTATCATAAATCATATTTTCTTTACAAACCATTATGAATTTTTTAAAAGTAAATATGTCCCCAAAGGAACCAATTTTATGATTATGAAAATAAATATGCATATAATTTCAATTAATATTAAGTATTTTTCTATTATTAATATTATAAAATATGATTCATAACATAATCTAGTGTATTCCCTTTTTTATAAATATTTTTTAGAGGGTTTCAAGGAATATAAATCAATGCATGTATTAAAAGAAGGGATTTTCCTCCTATGAATGACAATGATTGTTGTATTGGAGCTATGATGGGTGATGGGAAACATATAACTATTAAAGGAAAAATGACTCACAATATGAACAATAATCTAACCTATACATAACATCCAGATCCACAACGTCGATGGGAAATTATAGATCACATTATGTGACAATAGCCACCATCATTCAATGGGGCTACACACACATTTCATTCAGAGCAATGGATAAGTCCCTTAGAGAAGATAATTATCTCCTTTGTATGTTATGAAAGGGAGAAGCTTACTATTTAAATTTGTCATATTTTTGATTACTTAGATTTATGGTGGTCATTGATTCAAGAACCCAAGGAGGTGGATGAAATAGAAATCATGTAATGAAGATAATTTAAAGAACATTTCCAAGAAAAATACATTCCTTATGAACAATGAGTGGTTTTGGAAAAGAAAATGTTTTATCCTCGACAACATGTGTATGAGAATGTTTCCATGTGTGAATCCATGTTTACAAGGATATAATGGAAAAACATGTACTACATATGTAATCTAAGGATAATTATTTATCCATTATTTTATGGATTAAAACCATTCATCCAAAGGGCACTAGTCACCCAAAATATCTCATCATATGAAGATATGGTCTTATTTGCTATAATGATTGAAAAATATTTCTCTAATTCATATGACTCAAGTGTAAAGAAAGATCTGAAATGGGATAATGTACACTCTAGAAAAGAAAATATGGAGATGGGGAAGAAGGGGAAAATTTATTTTCCATCATTTGATAATTGTGGAATTTAACACCTCGGTATATTCCTAAAGGGTATGGGTGTTCGTTATATGTGTGGTGAAAATGGTCATGATTGTTATGATTTCAATGGGTGAAATAAGCTACCAGTGTACAATGATATAATTACAATGATATGGGTAAATATTCAAAAGAAATATTAAGCACAAAGGAATATTTCCCCAAATATGGCCAAGGGAGAATGACAAAGTTTATGAGTTCACAACTACTGAGATTGAAGTTCCTAAGGATATGGTGGAAGGTTCTTTAATAATTTCCTCAATGATAGATTTTTTTGGATCATCTCATTATTTTATATCATCCCAATTTTCCTATAAAAAATATATTTCTATTTTATAAAAAAAGGAGGTGTCTGTTAATGATCCTAATGGAATTATCATTGAAAAAAATATGGGTTGATCTATACACATTATGAAACATAAACATTCCATAGTTATTGACCTTATCCTCATAACCATGATTGATTTTGATATAATATTCAATATGAATTTTCTTTCATCTTATGATGTGAAAATCTATTTCAAAAATAAAGAAGTTTCAATTTTAGAGAATGATGTAGAGTCCTATATCATTACGGTAGAAACCACACCATCTAATTCTTATCTAGACCCACCACCATTAGATCTACTGAATTCAATTAATGGGGTAGAATAGAACACAATATCTATGTTTGGGGAAAGAAATCATTTAATTGAGGACATACCTAATATGAAGAATTCATTGATGTATTTTTATATGATTTTCCTACACAATGTCCAAAGTAGAAAATTTAGTTCTATATTGATTTTATTCCTTGGGGATGGCATATATTTATAGAATATGCACAGTGGAATTAGATGATCTGAATAAAAAAAGAGTATTTTTCATATTATGTGGTTTATTCATCATAAAATTTCTCCATAGGTAGAGCTTATTCTATTTTAAAAAGAAATATGGATCTAAGAGACCATGAATTGACTCTAGGGAAATTAATGTTGTTATGATAAATAAAAAGTATCATCTTCATCACATGGTTGATTTATTTTAACAACATCAAGGAGCCATATATTTTTCAATTATTGATCTTTGATCTCAATATCATTAATGTTGTGTTAAAGAAGGAATAAATTATAAATAATGAATTTAGAACCAAGTATGGACATTACATGTTTACATTAATTCCATTTGGACTGACTAATAAACCATTTGTTTCCATGGATCTAAATAATTAATTTTTCAAGGAATATCTAAATGATTTTATTATGGTATTTATTAATGATATATTAGTATACTCTAAAATCTATGAAGATAATGAGAATCCAGTAATAATTGTTCTAAAGACTAATATATGAATTGAGAGATTTGGAATGTTTAGAAATAGTAATTTATAGATTCAAAAATATTATTTTCATGGATATATTTTCTATAAAGTTGCATTCTTTGTTAATACTATATATAAAAATCATTTTTATTAATGGACTACACCAATGAACATAACTAAGGTTCATACTTTTATTGGTTCAGTGGGTTATTGTCAGTGTTTTGTTCATAATATCACATGATTTGATAACCTAGTAACCAAGCTTTCTCGTAAAGGATTTAAATTATTATGAAAAAATAATGTGACAAAATTTTAAAATAATTGAATAAGAGATTTATTAACTCTCCCATATTTTCTATAACATCATGAAATGGTGGTTTTTTGATATATGGGAATGCACAATAGAAACGAATTGGGTTTGTCATTATATAGAATGATAGAGTTATTTATTATTGACCAAGACAATTAAAAACTCCTGAAAATATCTATCCAAATCATGATCTTAAGTTAAATTAGGTATTTGTTTCTAAAAATATATGGATACACTGTCTATATGGAGAAATATTTGTGATATATATATAGATCACACAAGAATTAAATATATCTTCTAATAGAATTAAATCAACATTAGGCAACAAATACAACATGAGATACACAAGGATTGTTATTTTTCAATACACTAACACATAATGAAGGAAAATAAGGAATCATATAATTTGTGTAGGAAGGATCATGGAGTTTTGAAAAAAATGAGTATTGAAAAAGATCACGTGCACATGGATGTTGCAAAGATAAATTCAACAATTATAAAGGAAGGTAAAACATCATTACTTTTTCAACTGGATTCAAAACCATATTTATTACAAATAATTACATGTTTTTAATGTGATGACAACAATATTCTAAATAAAACTAATGTTGTGAATTATGTGAAGTATTTATACCTCATGTGTGAGGATCGAATTATAATATTTTGGAGGAGGCTATGTGTTCCCTACATACCCGAGCTAAAAAAGTAGTTGTTTTTTGATTCCCATACCTTGAATTTCTCTATTCCCCCTGGTAGAACAATGATGTATAGAGAATTAAAATATCATTTTTGGTTGGATTACATGAATCAGGATATTTGTGATTATGTATCAAGATGTTTACTCTATCATAGTGTGAAGGCTACGATAAAACATCCTAAAGGAATCATGCATCCTCTTCCTACTGCTATATCGAAATGGGTTGAACTCACTATGGATTTTTTTACTATATTACCATAAAAACCATGAAATAATGATGAAATATGGGTCATTGTTGATAGTCTTACGAAATATAAATAATTTTTTTCTATAAGTGATAATTTGCCTCTAGATCACCATGGAAAAGTCAATATTGATGAAGTTATAAGACATGATAGGGAACCTCTCTCAATTGTTTCTGATCATTTTTTATGATCTACATTGAATTTATGTAGAAGTAGTCAACAATATTTGGATACTAAGATTCATTTTAGTACTGTTTATTTCCCTCAAACCGGAGGGTGGTCGGAAAGGAAGATCCAAACAATATAAGACATGTTGAGATCATGCTCACCTGATTTTTGAGGTATGTGAGATTGGTATTTTCGTTTTTTATAGATTTCCTACAATAATAGTTTACATTACTATATTAAATTGATCCATATAAAGAATTGTAGAGAAATAGATGTCACATAAAATCACATTGGAGTGATGTTGGTGAAAGGAATTTTATTGACCAATATCATTTGGAGGAAAAAACAAAAAATGAATGAAGATTCAAACCCATATCATAGAAGCTCAGTGAAAGAGAAAGATCTACGATGATAATCATAAAATTATTTGGGATTTCAATTGAGAGATTATATTTTCTGGAATTTTTCTCCATGTAATGGTGTTATATGATTTGCGATGAATGAAAAACTAAGCCCTAGGTAAATTGGACCTTTTGATATTCATAATAGAAGTGAAGTTGTGTATTATCATTTTGAAATGATTCCTTGAATTTATAAGGTAAAGAATTCATTCTACAACTCTTTATTATGAATGTAAATGGTAGATCCAACTCATGTGTACTCACTTGTGAAGGAATAGAATGAGTACATTACTTCTCTCATTGTAAATAGCCTATCTAGATTCTGGACACTAGAGAATAGGTGTTAAAGAATCAGAATACTCGACTAGTAACCATACTTTTAGTCAATCATAAATTTGATGAGGTGACGTGGTATCTTTTGGAGATTATGATTAATAATTACCCAAATATATTTTGTTGGGTAACAATCTGGATATTTCAAGAAAGAAATTTTTTTAGGATGGGAGAATGTAATAAATGAAATCTCAATCAAAAAAATATCCCCTTACTATGATTATATAGTACAACTCACATAAAATCATGTATCGAACACAATAAAAACATCATAAATGAAGAATAAATGAAATAATATGTATCATTATATGTTAAATAACCTATACTAAGTAAATATTAACATGACATTTGAAATAGTAATTTGAACCTTATGAATTGTAAACCAGAATAATGAATAGTAACATCACCCATGAATGTATAATAAAAATAGAGGCACCATATAAATTTATGTTTCAAATAATTCTATCATAATATAAGAAAATTAGTATGATAAAAATTGTTAAATTTAGTGTTTATATTTTTGTAATTCATAAATATTTATTTAAATTTTATTATTTTATAAAATAACTTAATAGGAATTCTTTTATATAAAATTTATTTATAAATTCACAATTTCCCTATTATTTTTTAATTATTTTAAAAGACCTCAGATAATTTTTGAAAGTGTTATAAAATCAATTATTAATTTAAAATATAAAATTTTCATATAAAGGATGGTTTTAATTAAATATTGAATATCTCAAATTTTTAAATTTATTTTAAAAAATGGATTTAATTTTATAATTCTACAAATTTAATAATGGTTATGGATTATTTTGGATATTTTTCAAAAATACATGAATTTTTGTGAATATTAAAATCTAATAATTTATGATAAATGATTAATACATGATTTATTGATTCATAGCTGTTGTTTGGAAAAAATAATAACCCTTACATAGAACTCACATGTACTCAATAGTATATTTAGTTACAAGAATCAAAATTATTCCCTATCATGTGAAAAATAATTAAATAATGAACAAAAAAATGAGAAATAACCTCTCTCCTCCATTGTAAATACAAACCACCACCACCACTTCTTCTCTCACCTATATGACATGAATCTTGTAAAATTTATTCCCAATCCACTCTCCAATCCAATCCCACATTTCCATGATAAACTATTATTAAAAAAATTCCGAAATTACTCCCCTTAAAGAGGTTCTCAAGGATGAGTAATCATCCTCTTGATTTTCATTAATTGTTTTCTTTTATTATTCTCTTCTAACATCCTCATCCAAATTAACATGATAATTATAGTATCATATATATTGTATAATAATGTCAGTTTAATGGAGAAAACTTCATCAAACTCCTATATTTCTCGGTTTTATTATGATAATTAATTCATCGTATGTGAGGAGGTAATTTACAAACATCGAGGTGAATGATTTTTCGTTCATCAATTTCTCCATCAAAACTAGTAATTAAACAAATTTTTTGGTTAAACTGGACTATAATATATTTATTACAACCAATTTTATCTTATATTTCATGTATATATACTTTATATTAATTTATATGAAAAAACGAGTTTGTGATGAACAAAAAACCCCCAAAATAATCAAAATGATTATCACTAATGTTTTATCAAATATATCATCCTCATTCCATATAAAAAACAATTATATAAAATTTTAATTGACTATAAATTCGTTTATATCATCTGAATTCCATTCTAGAAAATTATAGCTATTCTACAGGAATTCCATACTCGTATACAAGTATACTGATCATGAAAACCAAGGAAATGAATGCTCTAATGCAACAAATTTGTATCTATAACTCATAAAATGGTTATAAATTTATGTAATAAAATTTTACTAAATCAGACACATGTATATAAGGATATTAATTAATTAATTAAAGGATTAAATTTGATTATACATAACATTAAGGACCTTTATAGAACACATTAGGACACAAGATAAGGGTTTCTTCTTGAACCTCCATTTTCATTCGGGTTATTATTTCTTCGGTTATACACAAATTTCATTCCTCATTGTATAATATAATTCATATAAGCTATATATATATTCCAAATTCATATATCCAGATCATTTCATCATTATTTGATGGGAGAATAAATGCATTACAAGGTTCCCTTCTTAATCCTTCCCGATATGCAAGTCCGGTTAATGGGACCATCCTTATTTAATAGCCAATTTAATATACCATCTACAATATAATTTAATAAATCATTATTCTATAAAATAAAATTTTTTTCATTAAAAACTCTCTTATTTCATTTCTGTTTTAAAAAATATCTTTCTAAAATATCTCTTGTTTTTCAACGTAAAAAAATATTTTCTATCTAGAATTCTTCGATGATTTTATAAGAGTAATTTTTTAAACTTTAACACCCTTGTTGATTATTATGGTTAATTAGGATATATATTTTATGACATAATCTACCATATTTTATTTAATGTTTTATGAATAGTGTGACATTGGATGTGATACCTTGATACCATTGAACACATTACTCTGAATGGTTTGTGATTATGATTATAGATTGGGGAAAATTTTTATCCTTTCAAATTTTATTGTGGTTTATGTTTATCCCCATTCATATGTTGAATTATTTAAAATTTAAAAGTGATGTGTGGTAATCCCTATAGATCCTCAATGTATTCGTAAGAATCATTATACAAAATAGAATTGGGTTATGGTCAAGACCTTACCCAAATATATTCATACGTCTTGGTCGAGGCCTTGACTATATGTTTCAGATGTCTAGAGTTATGAAATGATTCATTATGATATTAGTAATTTATAAACCATGTTGAATTTTAATAGTAAAACATCCATGATTAAGGTTCAATATCTTATGATTGAATATATTTATTTATTTACTCAACTTTAATACCTACCTATTATGATCATGTTTAATTTTAAAGGAATATGTTTTTTGTTATTCACCATTCATAATTTTTATTTCTATTATACATTCCACATTATTACATACCCTTACTGAGAATCTGATCTCACCCCTTTATTGTGTTATATTTTCACCAATATGTGAAGATATATATTATGAATGACTTGTAGATATATGGGAGTTTCTAATGGATTTTCTATGTTTTTTTTCTTTCAATTTATAATTTAAAACATATTTTTATAGATGGTTTATAAAAAACTACTAAACTATTTGGATCTTATGGGTGTGAATTTATTATAATCATACTAATGTAATGATGTAAGGAACTTGGTTTGCGAATCATGGTTTTGAGTTTCTACAGTTCTTATCCTATATAGTATAGTAAAAACTTTTGAAACTAGATTTTGAAAACACATATTAGGGAATGTAACCCTAAGATAGACATTGAGGATCATAATAGAAAAGAATCCTAGAATTTTTGTACGGAAGATGTTATGTGGATCCTCATAGAAATAAATATCTTCTCATATATTATATGTTTATGTGGTTTAAAAATAGATGTATCTATGTGAAATAACACTAAAAAGATGTCCCAGGCCTGACTCAACATAACCTAGTACACAACAATGATCCATACTACACACCTAGTTTGACACACCTAGCGTATATGCTTACCATAATTAAAATTTCCTTTATAGACCATTATAAAGGATATAAAATTAATTATGTCATCAAATGATCCATGTTTAAGTTTATGAGAATAACTATGGCTATATTTTCAATTTATTTTATGTATGTCCCTTGTATTGAGATTATACATTATGACTCATAACCTAATATAGTGTTTTGTGATATTTAGAAATGGATCCTAGTATAAGGAATGAAAAATTTGATAGTGCATTTTTTTCATTGAAGGGGTATTCATCTAAATAAAGATAATGATGGATGTATTCGAGTTGTGATTAATGTTGATCAAATTATAAATGTACTTGTACAACTAACTAAGGTTATGAAAAAAAAACATTTCATGTACGGAGCATCCTGATCCACAACATGGAAGTGAAATGTTAGATCACAATATGAAGCAATAACCTCTATCATTTATTGGGACTAAAAACCCATTTTAACTAGAGAATTGGACAAGTTCATTATAGAATATATTTCTCACATTGGGATATAATTAAAGGGAGAATAATGTTATGGAAATTTATCATCTTTCTCAAGAAGCAAATCAATTTTGGTCATTGATTCAAAACAATTTCAAATAAATATAAAACATGGAATGAAAATAATTTGAAGATCTTTTCCTAGAAAACTATTTTCTTTCTTAACAAAATGATTATATGGATAGGGAATTATTGAATTTGAATAAAATTGAGGATTAGAATTATTATAATTATGAATCCAACTTTAAAAGGTTTTTAAAAAATTATGTGAACTATATACATAATACAAGGAGAAAGATTCATTGAATATATGATGGTTTAAAACCATTCATTTGAAGGGATATAATATCCCAAAAATTTAAATTGTACCAAGATATAATCTAAATTTCTATTATTATTTATAAGTATTACTTTATTTCATTTGACTAAAAAGTAATGAAAGGAATGAAAAGGGTTTTTGAACACTCTAGAAAATAAAATAAGGAAATTGGAAGATGGGAAGAGTTAATTATCTATCTCGTAATATTATTGAGAATAAACTCCTTGTTACATTCTTGAAGGGTATGGATTTTTTTACAAGTTTCCCTAAAATGGTCACTAATACCATGATATAAATGGATGGAAATAAGATACAAATGTTGAATTATATAATTGAAATGATATGGTACCTCATACAAAGGACTATTCTATGCTGCATGGAATATTTCCCCAAAGAGGTCTAAGGGAGAATGGACAATCCTATGCAGCCACAACTACTGAGGCTGATGTTCTTAATGTTGTGGAGGTAGCCACTTTAATAGTTTCCTCAAAACTAGCCAATTATTTACTTGATTTTGGATCATCTCATTCATTTATATCTTCCCCATTGTCAAAGAAAATTAAAAATTTCCATTTTTATTTAATAAAGAATTTGTAAGTGAAAAGGCATATGGGGAGTATCATTGCAAAAAATATTTATTGATTTATACCCTTTAAGAAACATAAAAGTTCTTTAGTTTCTAAAAATATAATTATAAACATGAATTTTTTATACAATACACATATTGAATTGGATTTAAAATTATTATGTGAAAATATATTGCTATAATAAAGAACTTGTAATTTTTTAGAATGATTTAGAGTCTCTTATTATTAGAAAAAAATCCTCTCCATCTAATTCTTATCGAGATACACCCTCGATAGCCATAATATGTTAGTTTTTTTGGTAGAAGATAACATAATATCTATGGGTGAGGAATGAAATATTCAAATGGATGATGTAACGATTATTCTAGAATACATTGATGTATTTCTAGATGATTTACCTGAACATCATCTTTAGTGATAACATGAGTTTTCTATTGATTTAATTCATGGTTAAAGTCATTTATCAATAAATCCTTATATAATAGCCATAATTAATGTAGTGGAGATGGTGAAACAATAAGAGTAGTTTAGGATCAAGGTGTTTATTCAATATAGTTTTCTCTATGTGGAGCACCTATTCATTTTGTTAAGAAGAATTATGGATCTATGAGACTGTGCATTGACTATATGGTGATCAATGCTATTATGATAAATAACATTTACATTATTCCTTACATTGATGATTTATTTTTTCAACATGAAGGATCCCAATATTTATCAACTATTGATATGTGATATAGATATCATAAACTATGATTAACATAGGGAGATATTCCAAAGTCATCAATTCAAATTAGGTATAATCATTACAAGTTTTGGATAATTCTATTTAGACTAAAAAAATGAACCATCTATTTTCTTAGATATGATGAATAATGTTTTCAAAGAATATCTTGTTTAATTTCTTCTGGTATTTATTTATGATGATAATCATTTTCGCATTATTCTTAATAATCTTAATAGAAATGGGTTATATGTTATGTTTAGCATGTGTGATTTCTGGCATCAAAAATTTTATTTTCTTGGAAATGTTGTCTCTAGAGATGGAATCATAGCTGATTCTGTTAAATAAATTGTGGTTTTGAAATTTCGTACACAATTTAATATAATCAAGGTACATAGTTTCATTAGTCTAGCAGGTGACTATCGATGTTTCATTCAGAACTTCTATCAATTAGCTAACCTATTTTCCAATCATTCTCATAAAGGATTAATGTTCCGAGGGACAATATAATTCGAATGTGTTTTTGTAGAGTTGAAGAGTATATTAGTGAATGATCTAATCATGGATATACCATCTGGAAATGTTTTATTTGTTATCTATAGTGATTCATAAAATAAAGGACTTGTTTTTTCTTTATACAACATGATATAATTATTTTATATGCATCAAGATATTTAAAAACTCATGAATATAACTATCCAACTCATGATCTTGAGCTAGAATATATAATAATTTCTCTAAATATATGGGGATACTTTCTCTATAGTAAAATATGTGAGATATATACAGATCACAATATCTTGAAATATAACATCTCAAATAATGAAGTCATCATGAGGAAAATCATATGGCTTGAGCTACTCAAGGATTTTGAATTTCAAAACACTGCCAACTAGGGAACGAAAATAATGTAGTGAATGCTTTGAGTATGTAGGATCATGGAGTTTCAAACAAAATGATGAATGGAAAAGATCCTTTGTACATGGATATAGAAAATATGGATATGGGATTTAGCAAGGAAGGTGAAACATCCTTACATTTTTAACTAGTTTCCCAAAAATATTTTTTGTAATGAATTTAAAGTTATCATTGTGATTATCAGAATCATGATATTAAAATTAAAACATTGAATGATGGAAAGTTTCTAGATTTCATTTATGAGGATAGAATTCAGAAATTTGGGGGGAGGCTATGTGTCCCCTCTATACCAGAGTTAAAAAGGGTATCCTTGTTTGATGACCATAGTTATAATTTCATTATAAATCATAGTATAATTGAGATTTATATATATTTGTTAGAACATTTTATTGTGGGATAACGTTAAGTAAGAAATTTTTTATTATAGATCAAGATATTTAGATATTCAAACAGTGAAGGAAAAAAGAATAAAATTCTAAATAATTCATGAATAATATTCTCGTTCATATTTGGAAATGGGATGGCATCTATATTTATTTCATCACTCAACTACAAAAAAACCCCAAAAAACACTGACAAATTATGGATGATTTTTTATCAATTTTCTTAATATTCACATTTTCTATTATATAATGAATTATTTTTCATTATAGTGACTTGAACTGATCAATATTATTTAATAAGTAAGACTTCATGGATAACATATCCATTGTGTATGATCATGATCCATGATTTAAATCAAAATTATTGAAAATCCTTCCCATGTCTTTTCATATTCAGATTTATTTGAGTACATATTATCACCCTCAAACTGATGAGCAGTTAGAATTAAGGGTGCAAAATTTAGTAGAATTTTTTTGACCATGATCAAATAATATTTGAGGTATGTGGTATAATTATTTTCATTTGGTATAAATTTCCTACAATAATAGTTTCAATTCTAGTATCAAAATGGTACAATATGAAGCATTATATGGAAAGAGATGTCATGTAGAAACTTGTTGGGATAATGTTAGTAAAATGAAGTCTATGGGCCAAGATCTTGTGGGAGAAACAACTAAAATGGTAAAGACTATTAATACATATATCAAATAATCTCATGGATGGAAAAAGATCATTGTCGATAATTAATGGAATAATTTGGAGTTTCAAGTGGGAGATCATGTTTTCTGGAAATTATCTCAATGGAAGGATATTATAAGATATGTGAAGAAAGAGAAACTAATCCCAAAGTACATTTTACCTTTTGAAATAATGGAGAGAATTGTAATGTGTATTATCATTTGGTAAACTTTCCCATGCTTTGTAAGGTACCCAATGTGTTTTACATCTCCGTGTAAACGAAGTACATTCCAGATAAAACACATGTACTTACATATGAAGAAATAGAATTGAAACCTGACGTTTCATGAAGTGAGGAGCCTATCTAAATTCTAGGGAATAAAGAACTAGTGTTAAGGAATCAGATTACTCAAGTGGTAAAGTTACTTCGGAAAAATCATATAATTGATGAGGCGATATGTGAGCCTAAGGATAATATGGTAAATAATGGCCCAATTATTTTTGGGGGCTAATAATCAAGAAATTTTGAGGGAAATTATTTTTAGGATTGTATAATGGAATGACCAAGAACTCTCTCAATGAAATTAGTATTCTATGGTTTATATAATAAAAACAACATAAAATTACTTCTATAACACAATACAAAGATCATTAATGAGTAATGAATAAAATATGTGGCATTTCTAGAATTTAAGGATCCTATACGGATGGTATAGTAACATGACATTAGGAATAGATGTATGACCTTATGAATAGTAAATCAAACTAATGAATAGTAATACCACTCATGAATGTATAACTAACATATAGGAACCTATAAGCACAATATACATTAAAATGTCATATAAATATGTCATTGTAAAAGTAAATGAATATTTAAAATTTTCTAAATTAATTTTTGGGATTTTTATACATCGCAAATAATTAATTACAATTGTTTAATTAATAATTTTATTTAAAATAAATATTATTGATATAAAAGTTACTCATAAATTAGAATTCTGTTTTTCTTATTTTTTTTGGATAATTTTTGGATACATTAGTTACTTTTTGAATGTTTAATAAAATCAGTTGTAGATTTAAGATCATTATTTTTTGACTAAATGAAGGTTTTAATTTAAAAATGAATTTCTCATATTTAGAAAATTACCTTCATAAAATGGGGTTCATTTTTAAATTCTATAGGTTCAATAATATTTAGGGTGTATTTTTGTTACTCTAAAATACATGAATTTTTTATTAATAGTAAAATATAATAACTTAGGATAAATGATAAATACATGATTTAATTAGTCATAGGTGTTTCTTAGATGATGTATCCACCATTTTTTAGAACTCACATGCACTTTTTAATGTAACTAGTCACAATAATCCACATTATTTACTATCTTGAGTAAAATAAAATCCTAATGATTTAAATAATTATAAATCACCACTTCCCTTCACTATAAATTCCACCAATCACTACCACTTCACCTCAAAACCATGAATCTTGTCAAATATCTACCCAATAATCTCCCTAAGCCTCTCCCCCATGTCCAAGAGAACTTGATCTTAATAAAAGTCTAAAATCAATCCCCTTAATGAGGTTCTCAATATGGAGTATTCAAGAGGTAAACATCCTCTCTCATTTCATTTTTTTCTTTTCGTGTTCAAGTATTTTATTATTCTATCCTCACCTACTATATAAAAATGGGAATTATAACTCAATTATAATCTAAAAATCATAATTATATCATGTTAATGTAGTCTCTCTCATTAAACTCCCATCTCTATCACTTTTATTTTAAAAATGAAATCATCACCCGTGAGATGCTGATTTACAACCATCAAGGACGACATATTTTTTTCTTCATTTTTCCCATCAAGTATGGTAATTAAACCATTTTTATGGTTATGACATACTATAATATATTTATTATAACCTATATAATTTTATATAACATGTATATAATCATAATAAAAATTCATAGGACAAAACTAGTTCATGATGACTGGAAACCCGCCAAAATAGTCTTAATGATTATCACTAGTGTTTAATCTAATAAATCATCCTAATAAAACTAAAAAAATGAATTATATAGCTTTTTATTATTCTTTATTTCCATTAATATCATCTAAAATCTATATTGGATATTTATACCCATTCTATATGAACTTTCATACTCATATACAAGTATATCGATCGTGAAAATCCAAGAAATAAATGATCTCGAGTAAAAACATTTATCTAATAAATCATAAAAAAGGACATAAATGACCCTAATAAAATTATAATAAATTAACAAATATATATAACATTGTGTATTAATTATTTAATGTATTTAATTTGATTATCAACAACACTATGGTCATGTGAATAACACATTCAGATATAAGTTAACGGTTTCTTCTAGAAC
The DNA here is from genome assembly GCA_963277665.1 of Viscum album. Lineage (NCBI taxonomy): Eukaryota > Viridiplantae > Streptophyta > Magnoliopsida > Santalales > Viscaceae > Viscum > Viscum album. The sequence continues at coordinate 2,081,933,272 of OY728165.1, forward strand.
CTCAATTTTTGTTCGAGTTATGATTTATCCCTCCTTAACGAAATTTAATTCTTCATTATTTTAATATAATTACTATAAATTATATATATGTGTTCAAAAATCATATATCAAAATTTTTTAATCCTTATTTTATGATGGAATAAATATTTTAAAATGATCCCTTATGAATCATTCTAGATACGGAAGCCCGATTAAAGGTAACGTCCCTATTTTTTACCCATAATCGAGTACCATATAAAATATATTTTAATAAACCATTAATTTTCTAAACTCAATAATTATTTCATTAAAAAATATTGTATTTCATTTCTTGTGTATAAAAAAATATTTCCAAATGAACACTTCTTTTAAAAGTAAAATAGAGTGGTTCTCTAAATAACTCCTCAATGATTTTTTAAGAGTATTTTCATCTATTTAAATTTCCTTGATATTTATTATTTTTAATTAACACTATCATTTTTTATATTTTAAACCATATTTTATTTAATTTTTTATTATTCGATTAAATATTAATGTTCTATATTAATACAATTCACTATATTTATCTAACTGGTTAGTGATTGTGATTAGAGATTTGGGAAAGATACTTACATTTATATATTTATGATATTTTTGTTTATCCCCATCCATATGAGGAATAATTGGACATATAATGTTATGGTATTGGTTCTCTATATCCCCTTGATGCATCGGTATGTCTCATAAGACAAAACAAAATTGGGTTTTGGCTAGGGCATTGCCCAAGTATTTTCAAACATCTTGGTCGAGGCCTTGACAATATGTTTTAGATATTGAAAATTATGAATTACCTCATTATGATATTATTATTTAATAAACAATTTGACATTTCACTACTATAAAACCCATGAGTAATATTCATTCTCTTTTGATTAGTAATATGGATTTATTTACTGAGATTTCATTCCTGACAATCAATTCTCAAGATTATATTTAAGGGCATGTGTTTTAATTTATTCACCATGCATAATGGTTATGTTTATTATAAATTAATTATAGTAATTTCCCTAATTGAGAATCTAATCTCACTCCATTATTATGTTATATTTTTCCCTATGATGTGAACACGTATATTATCATTGACTTTCAGGGATGTTATAGATGTTATGGGAGTTTCTAATTTAGTTTTTATGTTGTTTTATACTTTCCGATTGTTATTTAAATGTTATGTCTGTATCTATATTTCCAAAACTACAAAATATATTTAGTATTTTGGGATTTTATTTCCTTGTCATCATACTAATATAATGATGTAAGGAACCAACTGTGGGTAACAAGGGTTTGGATCTCTAAATATTGGGCCTCAGTATCATCTAGAAATGTCTTGTGGGTGTGGTTCTATTTGATCCCCATTCACATTGGTCTGCCTCATGGAACCACACATCATATATCCACTCTAATTGGCCCTAATTAATTAACCATAAACCAATATTTTAAGTGTATTAGTATCTAAGACAATAAACTGCATAAAAACTATGATTTTCTCATTTGAGAGGATCTCACCACATTTTGGAAGTGGCCAGATTCAAGAAATATGTGTCTCTTGATTCATTCCCTTGTGGGTTACATAGAAATTCTATGACATTCTACCCCTGGTCCTGGAAGCAGAATCTTGAAATCACCCTTTTTGTAATTTTTGGCATGTGTTCCCCTTTGAAAGTGTGTAGTGTGACATTGAGACCCCATCTGTCCCCATTCCAATTGGGTAATTTACCGCACCACATGTTTTCCATGTCCCTATCACAACATGTAAATTTCATTACAATTTATTCTTTACTATATCACATTAAACTACACTGGTATGTCCCACGTAAACAACATTAAACTAGAAACCTATTGTCCACACTCAATGAACATAATCCCAGAACTTCTACTCTGAGAAACATGACTGTTAAACTATTCAAGACACCCGTCAAGAACCCAATCCTTGAAATAGGATTTGATCCCACCTATGGATGTTCCACACCAATATGTTTTAATTTGCAGTGGTATGAGACATTGAGAGTTGGATTCAACATGTAAATTTTCCCAACATCACATACACAATTAATGCATCACCTTATTTTGGTCTACATCAATTTCATGTATGAAGGGACCCCCCCCCCACCCCCCCCCCCCCAACAGCATAGTTTCTAGATTTATTTCTCAGCTATAATAAATGGAAAATTCCCAAAATGTCTTTGAAATACATTTTGAGAAATACCCAACATTTTGAATCTGGTCAGCGGTCAACCTTCATTTATCTGTTCCCATCCATGGGAGCATGATATGGAAGTTTGGATTAAAATATTATATGTAGTTATCCTCAATCATTTCACCACCCTCATTTGGTTTTAGACACTATGTGTATTGATTCACATTTTCTCCCCCTTCTATTCTTTTCAATCTCTAATACCCCTAGTTTGTACATATGTATATCCATATATGTAGAGTTGGAATGTTTACATGCTTGGGATTTTTCTCGCCTGACATTTCATTCAATTTTTGTGTGCTCGTGTTTGATGGAAAAAGCCTGAAATCACTCCTTGTTTCCTACCAAGAGCATTGATCACATGGGATTAGGGGTATCGATAGGGTTATACCCACATAAAGGTGATGTGAAAACTTATGGACTGAGTTCTATGAACTTAAACTAATATCTCATTCATCCAAGAAAAATTACATTGAACATATAATTCTCTAATGTTAAACAAATGTGTCCTTAATAGATGATGTTAGAATTAGTGGTCTAGTAATGTCATATAACAATTATCCACAACAACATGTATCTGAATACATGATGACAAATGTCACAATGTTGTTTTGTTCTAACTTGAGAGGGTATCACCCTTGGAACTGGTCATACCCCATGCCACCTTTCAAGACCATCACACATCTAGATTCCCATAGCGACACTTTGATTATTCATTCTAGTTCATCCACCCTAAAAAGAAAAAAAATAATGAATAAAAAAATAAATGAAAATAAATATATAATTCCACTTCTCTATTTTTATTTTCAAGACATGCATGATTAAATTTCTCCTGACATCGGTACCTTATCATTCTATCCACTATAAGAACATGAGGATTGATTCCAATCCTTATGGGATACATATTGACACCAGGATCATTGATCTCAGTTCAAGATAAAATATTATTTCACCATTTCTCATTCTAAATGTTGATGTTAAACTGTAACCATGCACCTAATAAGGTCAAGATGACCCACGATAATTACTAGATGTTTCAGCATCCTCACCATACAGGACTTCCCCCACCAGTGTTGGTATCTGACTAAAATATGTTAAAAACTACATATTTCATCATTACAATCCTTTTGGGATACACACTTAATCACAAACGTTTTGTCTCGGGCCTATCCAGAAGTTCATCAACCTTCTTGTCCCATTTGCCCCGATTATGATCCCAAAACTATGACCTTAAAATTGGATCCCCATAGTGATATATGGCATGGATGTATGTCTTCATGTCCCTTGTTAATATTGGTTTTTGTCCCTCAACTCATCATATATGGATCATTTCCCTTAATTCCTTTGTATTTTTATGGTTCAAAAACCTATGTTAGATCATCCATGTCAGGTTCATCTCCTCTATTCTATGAAATCATTTTAGGAATAGGAATCATAGTATGTATAACAAGATTTAATCTATTATCCAAGGACCACGTAGTATGACCATAAACATTGAGAAATCATCCTTGTAACATGATATTAAACTGTGGGATTTCCTAATCACATGGTATTAAACTATGACATGCATCATCCTCACACACATGGAATAAAACTACAAAGCTTCTTGAGCCCTCATTTGAGGGGTCCTCTCCCAAAATTTTGGTCATCTACTACATTTTTCTTGTCTTCAACTATCAATCGGCCTTTGAGATAATTCTCCCATGGAATATATTATTGTCCTTTTTTTAGACCAATGCACCTACACCAATGTAATCCAATCCATGATGGAGTAATTCCAAGATTTTTGGAATCCTTTTAAACATTATATCACTCCACTTCCATGCATTGTGTTCCCATTATTTGGATCCTCATCCAATTTCATTTCTGAAGGGACCCCCGAATGGTTTGGCTATGCCAGTTCGGGTCACCTACCAATACCTGAAAATTCCCCAAAGGACTTTCACCGACATATCTAGTTTGGTTTGGGGTTTCAAATATGATCAGTGGTTGGCCCTCATTTGGTGTCCCCTATTATTGGCTAGAGGTACAGATACAATGTTTTGGATATGGTCAACATCTATCCCATACTTACATTCCATCATCGTTATGTTCTAAATTTTGGGTTTATGATACACACATCCCATTTTCCATCTCTTCGGATTGATTCCAACACCCTTAATGTTATCCTTCTCGTGCACTAGGGCATGTTGGTAAAGAAACGTTGCTTACTCTAAGAGACATATTCTCTAGTCACAGTCTCTCTCAACCTAAATAAACTAGGAGGTATGTTAACAATATCAAACCCCAGATATTAAATGATTGGTCGACACTCTCATACAAAGTTAATGATTAGGTTGTCCTCCTTTTTTTCTCAGATCATGTATGACATAGCCAAGCTTAGGGATTGATAATTAGTTACTTCACATATTTTATTGAGATACGTTAATTAATGTATGTAGAAAATATTATTATTCTCATAGTATAAATATTTAAAGAAAAATGTTTGTTCCGAATGTATGGCCAAAACATGACCCCTATGGATCATCCACTTCAATGGAAATCTTCATCATCTCCATCTTCTGACATATAGATTACATAGTCTCATATTTATTTCTTTTCTCCCTCTCCACATCTATAGCCACAGAGAAAATCTCATTAGCCCTAATATTCATTCATTTATGTTCTTTTTGGAGATCAGTATCTGAATGGATCATCGGCTTAACTTTCGGTTGGGCCTTCTCTAACTTGACCTATAACCACATGACGAGTGTCAATTGTTCAGTAACAAAGGATTAATGACCATTCGGCCTCTTTTCAAGATGTTGTACTTCCTTTCCCGCCTACTAGAACATTTGGATGTCCTCAAAATTCTCATAACACCTAATATCATTCATATGCAGGTTTCTTTCCCATATTCTCTATGTAAGCATGTTCCATCTCATCATGTGTAGACATTGAGAATCCACCCCTCCACAACATATATCTTGTAACCAATGGAAAAGAAATCTCATTCGACTTATCCACTCTGATTCATGTGTCTTTTCTATTAATCATTTGATTAACTTCCCTGCTAAGCATCAGGTATTCCAACTAGCCTTGACATCATAAGATTAAAATTCATCAAGATCTACTGTATCAAAAGGTTTTTATAATGGAAATGCATCCAATATATAAAATGTACGATCCTCCTTTAGCATCATGTCTAATTTATCAGGGTCTATATCCTTAGGTTGATCCTTATCACTTGATTCTATCTCGGTGTGGTTGTCCCAGCCAACAAAATGTTCCAACCCAACAGTTGTGACACTCATAAGTTCCATTGATTTCTCAATGTAAATAATTACCTGGATGATTTGTATATGATTCCATATATGTAAAATATCTCATATCAAGAATTCAACCCTGGGTACTCTGACCACTCTCACAACCACAACACCTGTTATTCTATGGATTTTTTAGTTAGGGATCTTATTAATCAAAATGATTAAGAAAACCACATATTTGACTCTGTGATGTTTTAAATTTACAAATGATTAGTAATGTATAATCTATATCTTAAGAAATCATCAATGGGATGTTGGGGTGTGGTACCCCATATATAAATGTGGGCTCTAAGGACTCAGTGTCTAATGTTTTCACATCCACATCTCTAACTGGTCTACACACTTCTCATGGTCTGGGCATAAAACATTCAACAATCCCTTCTGCACTGGAAGTATCCTTTCCCCCATGAGATGGGTTCTCCAGTATACGATCATCCTACATGAAACATGCATTATTGGAGAATCTAGATAAATAAAAAAATACAAAAACACAGGGTGGTGGGTCAACATTAACATCAAGGGATTCAGTGAAAATTTTGAATGAGGTTTCCTATGAATTTATTATCTATCATTTATCCAAATATTATTCATTTTAGGCTACATCATTGGTATCCTCCTTAGTATATTACTCATTGAAATCTTCTCCCCATGATCCATTTGAGTTTTTAGACAAGAGGAAGCAGTCCTCCATCTAAGCCACTGACAGTGTCAAGGGAGAAATAATGTTTAGAAGCACCCACACTTGGGTTTTCAAGGGATGTATAGTTCTGTGAGAATTTAATATGACTTTTTAATATATCATATATTGTCCCCCTCCCTCTAGTATTTTTAGAAATCTCTTTTAGAGAATCTGATTCCTCACAACTCCATCCCATATGTATTTAGATGATCCCATAGGTTTTCCATACAGTGAAACTATCTGAAATTATCTCAAGCCTCTAAGACTTTAGATAGATATCATCATGAGGAAGAGACATGTGGCATAACCACTTCCAAAGAACCTATGTGGTCATCATGTGAAACCCCATTAATGACTCCCCTTCCTCCTAGGTCCACTCAGATGAGACCACTAGATCATTTGTTGATACTCATCCCACATTGTCTCTAGTATGTATTGGTCCATGGGCCACCACCCATGCTACCATAACCTTTTAAGCATGATCCACATTGGTTCCACCCTCATGATGTTATTTTTCTACCACTCTACCTCATCCTCGATACGCATGAACGTCTCATCCTGCCCGGATTGTCATTTGCTTCGTCATCTCACTAGGATATTTACCTTCCCATCAATATGTATATTCCTAGATTAATAAAAATTTAGTAGTGGTTAGTGGAATCTCATTATATATATTCTCCACCTCTAACATGAACATGAGCCATATCTTCCTCATCACTCATGGGTGGTCTTCATGGCGTACTCCCAGTTACATCCTCAGATTCAGCCTCTCTAGACACTGGATATTCCTTAAAAAATCAATGTGGAGTTAATGGTTTACCGATTGTATCATCGTACACCTTTTACACAAACACCCCACCTCAAAATGACAAAAGATATTATCGCTTCTTAGTGGTTTTTGTTCCAACATCAATAAATGACCCTTTTGACAGAGAGAATGGGTGAATGATGAATTTGTTTTCTGACCCTATTTTTTTCAACCCTTCCACTAGACCTTGCATGAGTGTAAATATCCATGTGAGGTTTAGGATTGTTGATCAAAAGCTATTCCCATAGGGATAGATGGGATTTAGTTATTCATAACCTCACATATGCATGGAAACCCAACTATATAAGAAGTGAAATGGCCTGCACACACCTAGAGGATTCTTTCACTCATTAATGTGATAATGTACCCTATATAACTTCTATAATGATGGGATCCCTAGATTGAAGCATTACCCAGTGTCTATAATTTCACCCTAATTAACGTGGCCAACAACACTCACATGTTTGCATCTCTCAATGGTAGCATCCACCAATAGATGAGAATCAAAATGAATCCAACCAACCTAACTCTCAGTTATCAATAATCCTTGATATTGTAATCCCATAGTTTCAACTTTATTCCATAATAAATTTTCCAATAAGATCCATTCCTTCCTCATTGGGCTCCCCTTGGATAGGTTTTTTTACACATTAGTAGTTTAATGAGTGCATTATATACATCGATCAGCTTCTTCACTAGAAAATTTAGAAAATAACCAAACCATTACTTGAAGTAGACTTCTATTATCATAATCTTGTCACTGGTGAAACCTGAAACTAGGTATTGAAATGCCTTATATATGGGTGGAATACGTTTAGAATCATCCAAAGTGTTTTCAAATGGAATGGACTCTTTATACATGCCCCAAGATTTAGGATTCCCAAATACTTATCAATATCCAAGAGGATGACTGAAACCTCCACATGATATACATGAAACATATTGGTATATGGTTACTATTGTCTTAATAGCTATATTATGATGTCATGTGATTGAGATACATAGAAATGGGAAGCTCGTTCTACCCCATACAAAACCACTCTCCTCAATATCATCTCGAACTCTACACAAGATGCACACATCATGTAAGACTTGTCCCATTCCTCCATGAAATTACAGCCCTGTCACATATCCCAACTATCTATCCACCCCTTCTTCTATTTCAAAAACCCTATCTTAATGATAGTTTTATGATATAGTGGGGTCACTTCTTTCACTAATTTAATTCCATGAATGTTATATAGGTCATTGTAAAGGAATTCCATCATGAAAGGGGTATGGTTCATCCCAATATGGCCTTCAGGGTCCCTATACCACTGATTTTATACAAATGTGCCTATAAACCAATATGTAAGATCTTTTATAATTATTTTGGTATGAATACATCATCTACAATAATGAAGCCATACAATTGAAACCTTTTTCAAAGAAGGTAAACTTTAGGGACATCTTACTAAAGCTCCAGCAGTGACTTGTGACCAGAATGACTACAAACATACTCCTCACCCAGGACATTTTATCACATTGGTTCCCTTTGAGTGGGATAAGAAAGAATATATTTACCATCTTCTTGATCATCAATTGATCGGGGAATTTGAAAATATCTCAATTCTATTAGCAGAGGTCAGTAGAGAAGCCTGATTATAATGAAACCATTCGGGGAGCAGCCTTGTACTTGGCATGCCTCATAGAATAGTATCTTATCAGATTCGTAGAGAAAAGGAACATGGAACCCAGTTTTCAAAGAAGCATTTTTGGGGGAGGATCACTTATGGAAAAGGGATATTTGGTGAATTTTTTATAGAGATCTAGTATTGAAAATGGTCCCTAGCTGAATTATTTATATGTGAAGGTTGGCCTAGCTTTGTGGTGACCATCACCTGCCAGATCATTATAGTAAACTTTACTCACATGAGCTTTTTGGTAACCTTCACCTACCAAATTATCAAGGTTCATCATTATTACATGCCTTTTTATGAGTTTCACAACAACAATTGTTTTTCATGGATGATCCCTTAAAATATGACCCTCATTTTTCTAGAAATCTCCCATTCAGAGCAGATCATTTAACAGTGCCAAAAATTCTTCTACTAAAGATACAATGAAATTCATTATGGGTTTGAAGAAATTTCGTACTTAATAAAGTAAAAAATTCATCAAAATGAGTCTAGTTTGTGAATATTATTCATGGAGACCATTTTTCACCATGACTGTGACCATCATTAATGGTTCCAACCTGAGTTCATGAGCCCAATCATTTCACTGGATTCCTCATAAGCATTATATGACACATTTCATATAAATATGATAATCCCCAACCTCCAAGGAATCATTATCAAGACCCTTCAAATTTTGATCTCCCATTTTGTGAAGCTCCAGAGAAATGAAAAATTTCCATAGAAAAATGGTCACCCAGAACACTTGATCATCACAAGTCATGCTTTACATTGTTCATCATATACCCCAATTTTTATAGGTATTTCATTCACGAAGGCATCCACCCATTTTGATGGAGGGATCCAATTTGGATCTCTTGAGGATATACGAATCATTAATCCTTCGGGGATTACTCTTCTAAAAAGAACAATGCTAATCAAATTACCCACACCACAAAAAGGGAATTCCTTCATGAAAATCACTTCCATCTTGAAGAATATTTCTTTCGTGATGCCCCTTTCCTTCAAAAATTTCTTTTTCTTCATTAATCCACTTACCTTTTTGAAGAACCATTCCCTTATGAAACACCTCTTGGAGATCCATCTTGCATTGCGTGCTCTAATCCTATGTGTGCCTCTAGGCTTGGGAGAAGTTATTTCATGGCTCCTCATGTTTATCTCGTGATATGATTCTCTACTCAATTATTATTCCCATAGGTACAATAATAGATATTGAATTATGAAATATATACACCAATTTGGACCCCCTAAGTAACTTCTCCTCCAATCCACTCTATTCTGACATTTCAATTGTTCTCTGTTCGCCCAGAGTTAAAGAGAACTGATCATGTAAGTCGAAGGGGTGATAAGTGACCACCCATAGTCTGAGCTCTAGGATGTTAAACAATTTAAAACCATCATCTTCATTGAATAATGATAAACTATATCCTCACCCTATTAAATGAAGATGGGGTGTACCACCTCATGAAATTTCCATGCCCACTAGCCTCAATGGGATTTAGATATTCTTCATAATGAATTATATCTTCATTGCATTGAATAGAATCTGGCCACGGGGATGGGAAACCATCCTAATGTAATACTCTAGCCTTTTGTATCATAGGTGCCATGCTTGATCCACCATTACACATTCAAATGAAAATACAAGAGAGGTGATGTTCATATGGGACTCTCAATAACCTATCTATCATAGTTTGGGCATTGTAACCATGGGCCTATATCCATGAATAAGCCCTAGTCACCATCTCATTGGGCTACTTTTACACATAATCTTCAGACCATCACTCACTGATTCATCTTTCACAACATGAAATTATATTCCACTGCTTCCTCCAATTTCATAGAATGATGATGACTCACATTTCCTTATAGGTTAGTAATGAACATGACCCCTTTTTTTCGAGCATCCATTCTAGAGTAATCCCTAGTTTCCATCTTCATGGTGCACAAAAAAAGTGTAAGAACCTAACCAATTAACTACATGGGTTAGAGTTTTATCCTTTATGTACGGTACAAAAGAAGAATCCTGGATGTTCATTCCTAACCATATCTAAACTATGGTTCCCTCTTTCTAAGGGTGAACCTCATAGATCTCAATATACATTGTAAATTTTTCCCATCCTAATTCTTCCCATGAGCCGCTATATCTTGTGTGGATCATTCCCTGCCTAGAGGATATATCTCCTTTGGGTCCAGCTATGAGGCTATCCATGTATAGGCCCCAACCACATGTCCATTTTTTATTGTGTATCTAACCATGATATAGGCACAACTACCCCATTAAAAAATATGGATCTTTATTCCCCACAAAATAGGATACATAAGAAGTATCATTGAGGTTAAAGCCCATCACTGTCATCTTCACATTGGTTCCATCTCATTCATTCCATCCACTTCACAAACCCCCATCCATCCATCCAGATTCATACCCAGTCTGCCAAATCCCAATGTTATCAGACCATCCCCATGGGCAGGGGACCATGCATAAGCCTCATTCACCCTATTGATACTCTTTGTATAATATGGGAAGATAATCATGTGTAATACCCCCACCAAACCGTCTCAAACAACATTTTTTATCTCTATCTTCAACACAAGGTACATAGGAAGCCATCTCAAAGTTTAATCCTAGTCTATGAAAATCCATGGTGTTCCACTCATTAGATTCCACCATCCTGGATCCACTATTAGTGGTGTTAATGACAGCCGTAATGGTGTTAAACATTCCATTTATGGGACACCCAGCTCCTAAGTCTATCCTTAGTGGGAGTTAAAATCCTCCCATCTAGTAAACCTTCTTTATTCTCTCTCCTAGGGATGTACCTATCTGATCCACCTTACTAATTATTCTGACCAGTCTGATTTATCTCCATAAGAATGTAATCTTGTGGAATACAACATCTATAGATTTGGATGCTAAGGACAGCCTCATAGACATTCCAATGACATAAGATACCTTGAAATATATTTATGAAGCCTTGGGTTTCTGCGCCCTTAAGATAACCTCTTACAAGAAGGAATACATGTGTTCTAATATTTCAGTATCTAGACATGCCATCTATGCCCAATTTTATTACTCTTCCAACCAATGTTTGTTTCCTTGACATAATTCATTATAATTTCTTGATGAAAGTAGTATAAGTTACTAACATTTAAAAATATATGGCCTCAATAATAAGTTCCACAAAAAATGTATTAATCTATAAGGGATAATCAGACTAGGTGATTAATTACATGGAGGAATCCATGAAAGGAGTGGTCGACATCTCATCATCCCATTTCAATCAAAGGGTATGAATCTCTATAGAATGGATGAATATATTAAAGATTTATAAATTGGGTATATGGGAAAAAATGTGATTCCACAATGCGTGTTCAACACGGGAGGTGGTAACGCTTTTCCAGAAAGCATATGAAACAATGTTATTCCCTTCTTCATTATCACGGTGAAAGGAAGATATTTTCAATATAGGTTGGATATGAAATGATGAATGTATATGAGGTTACATTAGATCCCCCTAATTTATATTAAATATTATTGTGGATACATTTATAGGAGGGAATTGGACTTTGTAAGCTCAAAATATGTGTTATGGTGGCATAACACAAAGTCAAGAAACATCCATGATCTTTCTAATAAAGTTCATTTAAGTGGATTCATCTTCAGACTATGCTACTGCAACAGGACAAAGACACTTTGAATATTTATAAAATGATAACATCGCTGCCAAGATTGGACCACTAGATCATCAACAAAAAATTCTGATATTATTTCGATGAATGGATTAAACATATGATTCATGTCATATTGATAAGTGGATGCATTATTCTTTAACAGAAATGGTGTGACATTATATAAAATTATCTTGTATGGTTCACTAAATGTAGTTTCTTCCTCATATACAAGGTACATATTTATTGGATTGTACCATGGGTACCCATCCATGACAGAATGGTCTTGGAAGCTAATAGTTGCATCGATCCAGATATCTATGGTCTGAAATAGGAATTATCCTTTTGTAATGTTTTAATTATGGTATCTAAAATAAATAAAGCGCCAAATTAGCCTATTATTTTTAATTATAATGACGATGTAGGAAATCGATCCTGGGTATTTTACCTATTATAAAAATTATTATTTTAAGAATTTATTAACATCCACCTCTAGATTAGTAACATGAGAGGGATGAATCATCTTGGGTGCCAACTTGAAACCTCGATGGTCACTGATTAAGCTGAGATGGTGCATATCCACGTCTAGATTCTGTCTGGGTATTTCTATATAATTCCATTAAAACCCATAACCATGGTATATTAGATATTAAATATACATATATTTCTGCTTGATAGTCATGGCGACACTAATAATTGTGAACTATGGGTCTTCTTATGTTACTATATTTGTCTTCTTGATCTCATCAATGGTGGTTTATACATCTTTCTCAAATATTTGAGGGGGATTCCTAATGTCATCCTTTTTTCGTTCCACGTATGATTCTGTCGAGGCATTTTTAGATGAATATATCATTAATAGGGTATCATTTTCACTATAGGGGTGATAGATTCCATGGGAAGAGATATTATCATCTCCAACAATTATATTCATTCACGAGATATTCTAGAGCATATTTTCTTTTACACTATAGTGGGGGGCGCAAGTGACTTGGGAATCTAGGATCATTTCTACTACCTCAACTAGATTTATGTGTATAACATAATCATTGTCAAGCACATTCCATGAATTTTTATGGGTGGTCCCCAATACATTAGTGTTTGGAACCTGTATATTATCAACAACCATTGTTTATTTTCCTTACAATTTATATAATCCTACCTCATCATATGTGTCACTTCTTATCTTCAAGGGTGCACTATCACCAAGTAGTATACCAACCTTTATATAAATGGGGTATTTGAAAAACTTATGTAATTTTATATGTACTACAATGTTTATGTAGAGACAAGTCTTTCTAATAAGAACATTATATGTGTTGTCTTTCTGGACAACCATATACTCAACATTTGATGTGAGATCCCAAAATAGAGCATTCATATTGACATTAATGAGTGGTATTTCCTCGTACTTATAATACCCTTGAATGGTAATATTTGGGGGAGGTAAATCCCCCTTATATATCAAAACTATTGACGTGTAAAAACCATGATGATGTACATCCTAGAACAATTTTCAATTAGATCTATTTTGATGTGGACATTATCTAGTCTACCTATATCATATAGGGGTATGATATGTCCATGTATGACCTCTTCCCAATCCATCATTATGAATGAAATAGTGACATGCCATTATATGGGTATGGTCTCCACTCAAAAAAAATTAGCTATAGAATATCCAATATTTAATTCATGTTAGATCTGGTGGCTTAAATGAGTGTCTCCTAGGGTTCGTTTGAAATATAGAGTGCATCAAGGATCTGGAGCATCAATGGGACAACCTCCAACTATTTCAAAATTTCATGCTATTAGTCCAGTGTTCAGTGCATCCCGAGGTGGGGTTTCTCATTATTGTATGTCTCAGGAGTTGCGGAATTTGTGGGAGATAGGATTAGAGCTTGTACAACGAGTGAGGGATAATATAATTCAAGTGGTGTAGATTATCCCTACCTTCCCCATTGTTTGGTCGAATCTAATAATATCACCTCTTCTAGGTGTTCATTTAATAAAACTATGAGTGGATGACCGCTGGAGGTTTCAGGGACACCTCCATGACTCTATTGATGTATTTGTAGTGTTTTCCCTTGGGTAATAGCTATATAAATGTCCACCATAGGTATTTGAGAAAAATATTGGGTCTTCCCACACCTGTGTTTCCCCATGTATCCTTGACTTCTATGCCAACATCACTAAATTCTTCAATTAGGTAGGAGGAACACAAAGTCAGAGGCATATTTAGCATTGGATAAGGGGTCTACCATGTGTTTCACTCAAATGGAATCATATATGAGATTTATTTTTGAAGAGGGTTCAATTTGGTGGGGTGGTTCTAATCCATCAGATATTTGAATAATAATATCTACAATAGTTATTTCCAACTTAAGAGTTGGATACGACTCTTCCACTTATGTTTGTTCCTAAGTATGTTGATAATATCCACTACTGGGAGGCATATTTTATGTGACCATCTGATAATATGGAATTTATATTAGTTTATGAAGCTATACTCATAGGGTTGATTGAGTTTAGTCAATGTTCTTTTGATTCATTCAGTTAATGAACTTTTTTCCATTCCTGTCTAGAACATTTTCCAATAGTAATATTCTTAGAAATGGAAAACAGTTATCCAAGTCACCTATTATGGATAGTTAACTAGCATCACCAACCTTAACATACCATTATTTAACGCAATTTTTTAAAGAATAATTCAACTTGGATGTTGTGACCCAACCTTATAGAGAAAGGTAAAAGTTTTGGAATATTAGTGTGGTTGGCCTCATTGATCTTCTAATGAAGTGGATTCTTATATAGGTCATTGTCTATTGATGCAAAAAAATAACGGGAGACATGTTCATTTTGGAAGTTGAATGTTTTATACATATATTTCTCAAATATTGAGTGACCTGGATCTCTTTTTTCCATTTACCTGAGGGTGATTTTGTGTTGATTCAACTCAACAAGATGTGATGGGTAGTTTTGGAATTCGCTTTGTCCATGAATGGGAATTGATACAGGTTTAAGGGTAGAAACATTTTTTTATTCCTTCCTAAGAATTTTCCCCATTGTTGAGGGGATGTTTTGAGATTTATCTTGGATATGTTGAATATAATCATCGAAAAAAAATCAATTTCCAAAAACATGTAGAATTCTTCTAGATATTTTATTGGGATCATAGGTTACTACAACTCATCCTATATGTTTTTTGTAATGGTCTACATGAATTTATCATGTGAGATACAGATATGTACTGAGTTGGATAAACCTTTCGATCATTAAAATATGTTATACACCCGCTCATTTTAATGTTTCATGATGTTATTCATGTTGAAAATTTTTACCTTCCTCAATGTGAAGCTTAAATAATAGTGTAATTAATGATGAAGGTCTTCCCATCCAATAATGAATGAAGCTAGAAGACTACTATAATAAAAATATGGTTTCCCCTATCAGATTATATACAAAATAGGTCATCATGGTCACCATTTGGTGTTCTTGAGGGCCCCTCATCAAACTACAACAGTATTGTAAGTGTGTGATAAGTCTTTCTAGATCTCATGTGCCATCAAAGGTAAAAAATGTTGTATTTCTGAAATTATGTGGGGAAAAAATGTCATACTCCCATTTGAGAAATAGATTTTCTCTTGTTGTATAGGTGTCCATCACCCTTCCTTGTCATCTATTAGGGTAGATGGGGACTCAATAGTGTTCATTATTTTTAGAGGTACTACATCGTGAGTCACCTCCCTACTACATCGAACTAGGTGGAATGATGAGGTAGCCCCATTTTCATTTCACATTGATTATAAATTCAATCTAACACTAACTGTTCTCCCTATAAATGAAGAGTATATAATTTTAACGATGATAATTCATGATAATTTTTTACATCCACATTTATGATGATTGGCTACCTAGATCCAGTGTCGGTATGATGCTCAGATTCTGCTCTTATGGGTGGATTGGATTTGTGGGAGAATATTAATAACATTTTAAATATGATACTCAGTGGTAATGTTTCCCCTGAGTAGATCCTCATTTATTTTTCTATATGTTTGTATCTCTTTCTCATATTATGCCATCTATGCCTTTATCGAACGTGTTGCACATCTTCTTGGTAAAGAATTGGATATGACCACTTTCTTCCCTTTGTCCACATAATGTTTCTACTATAGAGGTGTAAAATCAATATTCAAAGGCTACATGTTTTGTATTCTCCTTTTCTTTTGGGTACCTGCATCCTATGATGGTATATCTTGATCCTCCCCTTGGGGCATATTTTCCTTATTTTGTCCCTCTAAATCTATTTATTTATCCACAGTATATATTGCCTTGATGGTGGCTATATTTATAATGATTTATGAGTAATGTTTAATTTTCTCATTTCTCTCAATGAAACAAGAAATTTCCTCACCTCTTTCATTAGGTCCTTTTCTCAAACCTTTGTCTATATTGGAACTTTTGGGCTTCCGACCCTAGCAGCATGTGATTTCCATTATCGTACTATGTTCCCCTATAGATCTATATGTCGTGAACCTTTGGGATATTTTGGTCATGGTTGATGTCCAAGACTCAAATAACAATTCTTCATCTTCTAGAATGAGGAACAATTGAAATTACAACCATCAATACTTACCTTCCATCATTGATAAGATTAATACCCTCTATGGTGGTAGTGATGATGAAAATCCTGCCATACCTACTGGTCGATACCTATAAGGACACAAATGTCTTTGGTTGATCATTTTTTTGAAAATACAATGATTCTAGTTTGATATTTTATGATTCAGGATATGGATATTGAGATATAAATTCCCCTGGTACAGTAGGCTTGGATTAATTTGGAATTGTCGTTGATTTCCCCAATACCTCTTAAGAGAAGATAATCCTAGGGATGATTATTGAAGTATGATTTTCCCCATCACAATGGGTAGGGGTTCATTTGTTACTACTTTAAATAAGTAATAAATCCTATTATAAATTGATGATCTAAGGTTTGGAGGTGGTGGTTGATATTATCCCCTGCCATGCTGGATGGCTTCCCTCTAGGATGAATTTTTTGGCAGCTACTATTGCAATAAATTAAATTTGGTTCTACTATTCTCATGTATGATTTGGGTGAAATAGTGGCCCATGGTGATATTTCATCTTTACATGAACATTTTTTGTTGATTTTAACATCAAATTACTTCTCAAAAATGTATTCCTTTTATTTTGAGGGGCCTAATTCAAAAATTTGATTGTTCTCCTCTCCCTTCATTAGTGATGTCTTCACACCATTAAGGATGGTGAATTCATTTTTTGTGACCAGATGGATATTGTGTTACTCAATCCTGATATTTCATAGGATTTGATGACATTACAAGATAACATATCGAGATAGTTCAGTTATTCCCTTGGTATGGTGAAGTTTAATTCTCTAGTCTTTCCCCAAAATCAAACATTAATTCATTATGTGGCTTTTGTGATAAGTTTTTAAATATCTTTGATGAAATAGATGCCAGTTTTTTGTATATATATTTTTTAAAACTTTTGGGTCCTGGTTGATGTAGATAATAGCCATGTCTAGATGAAAATACAGTATCATGATATTCTAAAGGTGATCCTCGTGTCCTAGATTAGGTTAGTTCTTACTATTCATTCAATGATGAGTTATCCAAATATTTTGGCATAGGTATTCAATGCTCTCCTTTTCTAGACCATATGAAATAACAATGATAGATATAGAAATGTGAAAAAACTTGGTGGGGATTATTTTTCTAGTTAACTAACTTTATTGGATATTTTTGGCCTTTTTCTCTTCATACATACATGCTTCCATCTTGCTAGATCATATAAGGTGCTTATTAGGGTCTTCTGCTAACTAGAGTGGGGTTTTGATGATAGTTGTATGGAAACTATATACAGTTGACCCCAATATTTTTAGAACCTCTCTATATGAATGCAGTTATGTTTTTAGCATAATTCTATATAGATTTATAAGGGAACAGGGATGATTTCCTTGTTTGTGTGAAATATATCTATTGGGAAGTTGAATTTGGTGTATACTTGGAGTAGAGTGAAGATAATCCATCTCCACACTACCACAAGGAGGAATATCATATTAATTATCAACTTATAATTTTTTTATGAGTCGATATATCCTTGGGTTGTTAATAACGTGTCTCGAAAAACCTCAAGGACAATGGAATTGAAAAAATTAGGGAAATGAGTTTCCTCTAGCATCATGGAAATAATATGTCGACCTTTATTTTGGGATTGTGAATGGATATGAGTATGATGTATGACAGAAATAGGAATATGTTGACAACCTTCTGGTGCTATGGCGGTATGGTCACAATAATAATAAGAAACTTTAATACACCATTGAGCTTCTTAGAAAGAAATATTATCTTTTCCTGAGGAATTTACTGTTATTTCATGGTGACCCACGGTAAAAATAGGGATATGATCCTGATCTTGGGCCTTTTCATTTTTTCATCAGTTTCATGTATTAATATTATTCTATCTAAAGGCATGTAATTCTCTCACATAGTGAGCCCCAATTGGTGATCGAATATGAGCCCAGTATGAATATGTTTTCCCTACCAAAATATGTCGATGTACCTCTAGAATTGTAGATGGAATGTTATATTCCTCATGTATAGCCTCAGAAAGATTCTATTATTGGTGTTCATCAGTGGAAGTAGGGATATGATCCTAGCTTCCATGATCTACGATATAGACCATGTTCCTTAATTGACACGAATTTGAGAATTTCCCAAGGCATGTCACATTGGTGATCCCCGGTCATAATAGGGATATGAGCCTAATCCCAAACCATTATACTATGACACCATTATTTTTCAAAATGAATATAATATTTTCCTGAGGCTTCTTCTACTCTCACTTGGTGAACGTCATCCTAAAAAGGGATATGATCCCAATCATTGGCCTATGGAATATCTCTCCAGTTTTTTTATCAGAATGTGCTGATGTCCTGAAGAATGATCCATTCTCACTTGGAGAGCCTTGATTTGAATTGTAATATGAGAATTCTCTAGTGAATCATCATTCATCAGAATATTCTTATAACCCTCAAAGAGGGGAGAAATAATTTGAACTTTATTCTCAGAAAATTATTGTTTAAACTGATCAGAGTGTTTAGTTATCCTTATAAAGAGATAGGAATGTTTTTTCCCATGTATTAGTACTAGGGTAGTAATATTCCATCTGAGTTCCACAGTTGAATCTAATATATAATAAATCATTAGAAATGTGTGTGAAGGAATATAATTGTTCACAATTTTAGTCTCCCCTATATATGAAAATATATCTTCAATTGAATTGGGGATATAAACCCAATTTATCTTCTTTATGACACCAGAATACTAAAATTTATATTAAATATGTAATTATTATGAAATTTTTTGTCCAATACTTTCAATTCTTAAATATATACTAAAAATGTCATAAATTCCATAGTATTTGTATAAAATATTTTTCACAATAAACCCAAAAATACTTATTTAAAAAATGAAAAAAAAAATCATTAACTTATTTTTAAATTTTAAACTAAAAATTGAAGTTATTTTAAAAAAATTATAATTTATTTTTTTTGAAATTATCTTTTAAATGAAAATAAAATATATAAAGAATAAAATCTTATAATAAAATTGAAGTTTTTAAACCCCATTTTTTTAATATTTTTTTATAGTTATTTCAAAATAAAATGATTATTGATGTATTAGTATTGAAATATAAATATTACTTATTATAATATAAATGTAACTATGATAGATATAATTTATTATGGTGAAACACAACACCCTTATTTTATGTGGTTCTTAAAAAAGAATCTTTTTTAGAAAATAAAATAATATATAAATATTTTAATTGATTAATGTTTCTTTAGATTCTAATGATTTTATTATAAATGTAATATTGTTATGTTGTGGTTTTTTTAGTTTTTTATTTTTAGTTTGGTGTTGTGTGTCACAGAATATATTTAATATATTATTAATTTAAAGGATAAAAAATATCGATTGATTGCCTAAAAATATAGAGAAACTTGGGTATGATCCTTGATTCATAGAATTATTTGATTAATGTGAATAATTTTGAGAAGTAAACAGTTAAAATTAAATTGTCATATATCATTGATAATCAATAAAAGGATGTATATAAATTATACCAAAGAAAATATCACTATAGGAAATGGATTTTTAAAATATATTAGAAAAACAATAAAAATATTCATGAATGATAAATGAATAGAGTACTTTTACTTTAACATGTTAAACCATTTTAAAATTGTATAATGAGGGAGATTGTATCATTTCTCATGAGTAAAATATAAAAAATTTGATAATTACATCGAATAAAAATCCATCGTACTAATGAAAAAAAGTATTTTTAAAAGATTCTTACAATGAAAATAAGAGGAATAGGAAGACTAAATTCATCATGGTTATGAGTCATGAAAGGTTAATAATTATAAACAATGTTTTTGGATTATTTTATTGATATTAATACTAATAATATCCCAAAATTATACATTATTTTTATGTTAAATGGAATATTTTATTATGTGAAGAAATTTGAATTTTTTGGAGAAATATTTTCTGACACTTTTATATTCACTCTCCTGTTTTTAATATAACATTTTCTGGGTAAAATTTTTTTTATTAAAATTATAAGGAAAATTTATTTATTAATTAGGATATATGTAAGATTTATACTATTTGGGATGGATCAATGATTTTGAATGATAACATAGGTTATGAATCTAAATTCATATTACACTTGTCAATATTGTCAACCCATCACCATTTATGCCATAAATATTTTATCTGTTATTGCATTGGGATGTTATTTAAACAAATTTTAAGGAACATAATTATGATCATTTAATTCATAAACGTGGACAACTATAGTCGACATAAATTAATCAAAAAAGGTGATTAATTTTGTATGAACCTCTTGAGGTAGTCTCCCTCGCATACCCTTGTTGTAATTTCAAATCATATCCTTCAACAATGAAAATAATATTAGTTTTCAGACTTGGGGAGGATTTCCCTTGTATTATGTGAGTTTTTTTAACAATGGTTTTTCTTTTAAAACACTCTACCAATTTGTTTAAATGGACGATTTTTCAAGTATTTTTTCAAATAAAACCCTCAATATATTCTTCTAGTTAATATTTCTCTGGTTTTAATCATTTCACATCTCTTTATCATCTATAAAAACTCTTTTATTTATATTTTAAACTAATTTTATTTTATACATTTTGATAATAATATATTAGTGTAAATGATGTTGTTCATTCCCTTTGGATATATTTTATATGAAAATAATTCCCATATTGATAAATTCTCTAATAAGATAGTGGTTTCCTTTTATAACCAATCTAATTTAAATATCTTTGAGTTAATTGTTTTGAATCGATTAGTATAATATAAGTATAATTTTTTCAATTTAATTAAGATTGAATTTATAATAGACTCAATTGTTGAGAACATATTCCATAAGGCCAAACGTTTCAAGACCCCACCCCAAAAAGACATCCCTCCTAAGACATCAATGAAGGAAGATAGATAATGACCCCCCACCTCCCATGTAAGGCCTCTAGATGGACCTAGGTTTGAGAATAGAACCAATGGTAAAAAATTCTAAAATAATTACAGGAATTACCCTATATAAGAGTAATATTGGGAAAAATTATGTATCAAAAACTAGAAAATCCAAAAAACATTATAAAATTAAAAACAAATACATCGTATAGTACATGTATAAGTAAAACCGATATAGATAAAAGACTCCAAATAAATAACCAAATGAATATATAAGGAAACAAAACATAAATGGCCTAATGATCTGATATTAATGAAGATAATGGTGTAAAAAATTCTTCCTCAATACCTAAATATATTATTTTATACAATGGGTGAGAATATAAGTGTACTTAGTAGGATCATACACATTTCTCCCATGCACATGTGAAAAGTGAATACTAATGAACCGGTTATAAATTAAAATAAGAAACCATATCTAAAAACCCAACTATCTTATTAGATCCTCTCTAAGGAACTCTCAAAAAATAATTAATTCCATGTATAATAACATAATATGATTCAAAGGTTCAATGGGTACCCAAAACAACTTTTCCACTTGGTCTCTCTCTCTCTCACCCCAACACCATAAATATTTGATCTCCCTTCTCTTAAATATGTCACATCATTCCAAAACCTTATGTTCAACTAGCCATCACATTCCATCTCAGCCAAAGGAACCGATCCATCACATCACATCTCACTCAAAGATTTCTAGGTCATCACATCACATATATCATGAAATCACATGGGTTGTAAAAACATGTCTCATCCACAAATGTAACAAGAGTATTAGGGCATTGTAAAAATAAATCACATCAACCACATTCCATTATCAAAACATTACCAACCCCCACCATAGTCCATCCCATCACCTCATCAAGAATCGCTATAGTAAATATTTAACATCTTTCTATCATAGCCCATAAAGGTAGTTTTAACCTATAAGAGAAAGTGGGAATGAGCATGTATCCATTCGTCCACCGTCACCACTGATATGTTTGAACCCCACCCCTACAAACCCCTGACAAATATATGGGTGTCATATTTTAGTGATTAATGTGATTGGGGTGTATACAAATAATGTACTCGGAACATAAATGATATATATATTTATAGTAGAACGCAATCCAAAGCTATGGGTTTAAAAAATCAAATAAACAACACAATATCACCATCCAACCTCCCAACCCCACAACTAAATGGACAACAATGTAAAACATGTCATAAGACATTCTTCATATATCATATTCTTTTTCAACTTCACCAATTCATTGGATTTCACATTACCAACCAATTCTTATATCCAACCCATTAATTCAAATATTCATCACATATAATTTATCATTAAACATAAACCATGTTTAACCACCCAACCCTTATCTAGTTACTTCATTACCCACCTCTAACCAATTAACCACACCAACCCATTCCATTTCAATTTCAACCTCAAAATTTGAATCCAACAATACCCTCATGACTATAACAACCTAATCTCACAAAAAAATATCCCATCATCCTAATATTTTCAACTAACCCTAAAGCACAATAATTTAATATCCACATCTACTTCCTCATCACCACATAAATATCAAAACTAGAATCATTCTCATCCACTGCATAACACAACCACAACCCATCACATAACCACCCACACCAAAACTGAACATCACCACCCTATAATATGGTTACACCAAAACACATAAACCCCACACACCACAACCACACATTTTATTCCCAAAAAATTACTTATAATATTTTATATTTAACAATGGGGTTATTCAATATGACATCTTTATTTTAGCTAATTCTCAAAAAATATATAGTTTCCATGTGAAACCAATTATTTAGATGAATTTATTTAATTAACCATTGATTCAAGGTGATATCACAAAAATCACACATCACGAGCTCTAAAACACATATCAACTAAATATAGACATAGGCTCCTAATATCAATGATTTTATGTTATACAACATGCATGACTAATCTAGAAATCAAAAAAATGAAGAGGTTGTTAAAACATTTGAATTATTTTTCTCACCATTATATTTCAAATTACAAATTGAAAATAATCATTGTCCATGTAGAAAATAACTTCTAAATATATAAAAAACATAAACCCCTCTTATATAATAATCTAGATGATAAATGATGGATCCACTAACTCAAACAATGCTTTACATTACACCACATACGGTTGGATTAAGAAGGATGAAATCACGAAGAAACTCTATGTATAGGATCATTGGGATCGAACTACCGTAACATCCCACAACACATGTTTTCCAAAACAATACCAAATGAAATGTATTCAGTTGATGTCATCCTTTATTTTAGGATAAACTAGAAGGAGACAAGGGAAAATTAGGAATGTAACTCATATTAAACCATCAAAGAATAATGTTAATGTAATGGGGTGTAAATCCACTAATATTGGGATAAAAGAGAACATTAGGATGCATTGGGGTTACTCAAGAAATTAGGGAATGATTGCAAAAGTGACTAGGTTCGAGGGACTCTTGGAATATATACCCATTATAAAAATCATAGGAGCACAATGGTTCCACACAAACCACATCACATCATTATTAAAAACTAAATGGACTATATTGTATGTCACATCACCAATCCACAAACTTAGAGGTCAAGGACCCTCTATGATTTTGGGGATATCCATGCACTAAAATCCCTTAATAATGGTTAATTACCTTATTATTAGATGAGACACCATATTGAAGACCCAAGATATTGATAAGAAATCAATATTGTTGCCCCATAACACCACATTGCAACCTCCTATAAAATCTAACATCCAATCCACATCCACTAAATACACTATAGGTGAACTCTTTTAAGGAAATAACAAAACCACCCCTTATGGAACTACTACAAAACATGATCCTCTTACACTATATCCACTAGCACACACTATATATCCTTATACTCCACATCATAGTACTCTATCCAGCTGAAATCTCAACACCGACATCTCCTTTTACATACTAAATACCTCAATAAAACCTCTGGAAACCTCCACCACTGGAATTACAAAACATGTAAGAGGTTATAAGGTCTATTATGATGCATCAGATATCTCCCAAACTAATCTCTCACATGATAGTAAAATCCAAAAAGAAGGAAATAGGTAAAATTTTTATATAAAAAGTTTCTAAGATACCTCTCAAGTAACTCATTACAACTTCAAACATCCACCAACCAGGAGAATTAAACCAAGATAACAAAGTTCACCAAACATTTCACATGTCAATAATACTTTATCATCCCCCTACCTGGAATGACACCACATAGCCCATACCATCAATCACCATAATCATCACATATTAATCCCTATACACACAAATCTAGGACCTATATCTTTTATGTCATGATATTTTCGGCTTTTGGTAGAACTAACTCTCTCTTGTGGATTTAAGAATTTTAGTGGAATGATTCTCAATTAAAAATTTTGTTTTCCGATCATCTTTTTTTGGTAGATTTAGAACACTCATTTTAACAAAAAAAAATGAACATCTGTAAAACCAAAATTATTCAAACATCACATCATTAAGATAAAATCATCGAAATGGAAAAAAATATAAAAAACATAGGGAACTAGGTATAAAATTTTCATCTTACATTTCCCTGTACTATCATATTTTCCAACTTTAATCTAAAAAACATGACCCAAATTAATTTTTCATCAACGAATCACCTTCTCCTAATGATTCAAATATCCATTGGATGCTCCAAAATCTTCAATTATCCCTTGATATCCATGTTTTCTTGATTTCTAACATGAGATTCATCATGAATATTCAGCTGTTTCTTAGGGACATGAAATATTTTGTCTATCTAGTCTACCCATGGTTGATTTTACAACTAATAAGACAAATCTCCAATGCTCTCAAAACTCAAAAGTATTATGAATCCAGAGTGACAACATACTACACATTCCAAACCTCCGCTGCACATGTTGTGGGGAAACCATTTTAAACAGGTCATCTCTAACCTCAGACCCAAATGTCCAATCCTGGTTGATTTTAAAATTGATAGGAAACTTTACCAATACATCTCATCACCTTAGAAGGAAAAATATACTAGAGTGAGGGATTATTCTCTTTTCCAAACATCCAATACACATATTGGGGGAAACCCTTTATGAACATGTGGTCTCTAACCTCTGACATAATGTTCCTCCTCTTAGGATCAACATAATACTTTTTACAATATTATGCTACTTTCATCCTCTCACATAAAACTCAAATCTTCTCTATCGTACTCTACATCGCATTAGGATCAATAGCTAAAAAATCTCCAACCTCATCCCAGGACAATGGAAACTAAATTTTCTCCAACCCAAATCCTAAAATGGGACCATGATGATGGATGAGTGATGGAGGTTATTTTAATATAACTGAACTAAATGAGTGTGAATTGGTTGTGATCTATTTAAGTGTAATATGTAAAATCAAAGCATATCCACTATTTATTGGATGGTCCACTATATCTAAGTATCAATCTATGAGTGTAAATAAATGGCAAGGTGATGACGAGTTCCAAAATAATGTTTCAATGCCCTCTAGACATGCAAGGAAAAATGCATTCCTTGGTATATGATAGTGGACCTTAGAACTCCATACAGCTGACCAACCACATCTACATACCACATAGCTAAAAAATACCATGAAACATGACTCTCTGATCGCCAATAAGATGGAATATTTAATTATTCAATCCATGATCACCCAAATAAAATAACATAGTCCTTGATCTTGGGGTAACCAAATGAAATATTCCTTCGATATGTCATCCCCTTTCCACTCGATGATAGAAAAGGGATACAATGAAATTTAATGATCATTATAATAACCCTTTACCTATTCAAAAATTAGACATTGATGGAAATACTCTACCACCACCAATTTTATCTTAGTACACAATAAATGAACCCTCATGAAACAACACATTTTGGATATTAATGAGTGTAATGATAAAGGTGAGTTCTAAAACTCTCAATGGACTTCGTTGTGCTTGAAACCACGAATTAAAAAACCTCCCTGAAAAGAACTTACATGTTTTACCATACTCTAACCATTATTCTTGAACATAAACATGGAAAACATGATCACATATATTCTCTTCCATAGGGTCTCCCCACTACAGCTCCCCCACCAATTACATTAGATAAATTTGAACAGTCATTTGGAATAAAAAATATCCTTAATCAATAATCCTAATATCTATGTTTAGGGTAGAAAAATAATCCCAATGAACATCCTTCTATAGATTCTATCTTACCTCTTTTAACCCTAAATTAACATACCCTAAGGAGTAAGAAATATAAAATCCATGGTCCTAATGAAATTTCATAATCCTTCTTGACTTCCAAAACATATATCAATAAGAAATGATATACCTAAATCAATTTTTATTAATGAAGACCACAAAGAGATCTCTAATGTGGTATTATCTTCATAGATTGATGGAAAATCCAACCTTTTTTTCCAGATCATGGGTGGAGTAGTTATTCTCCTGAAGATGTAATTTCCTAACCCATAAAATATCACAACGCTTTGTTGCATCAACAAAAATCCCTATATTATAAGGAAAGATTCAAAGAACCCCTCAAACAACACCCCTTACCATAGAAATTATTGAATCATAGAACTAATGAATTACCAATTTAGGAATTCAAACCATAAATAACAATGACCATTACAGATAAAAACATGTTTCTTTCTAGTGAACTATCAATTATTGTACAATCCATGAGAAATCATACATGGACCTTTTGATATATCCCTGAAGTCCAACAAAGTTACAATCCTATAAAATATTCTTATGTGATTCCCAGGAAACAACAACATTGTTATAGGATGGGTCCACAAACACACCCTGACAAGAAACCACATGGTTTGTTAATTGAAGTGTTATTTACCAAATCATTCTATTGGAAATTTTACATAGAGTTGGTGGCGTAGAAGTACTACAAGATAGAATTGTATGATTTTAATGTTTTCTATTGACATTTAGTAGATAAATATTCCTTCAGTGAACACTACTATGGAATATTCCATGAAAACATAAAATAAAGAATTCTTGATCCAAAATAATTTATTTGTTATTCATGACACCGAATTTAATGTTAATGAAATCATTGTTCACATACCTCTATATAACTCAAGTCTTCATGATGTCATCCTCTTTCACCCTCAATTGGTGATACCTATACCACATATTGGTCATATGAAACCAACAAGATCCTTATAGGATCATTTGTCCTTAGAAGAACGTCATAATTTTTTTCATCACAAGATATATCCTCTAGTAGTATATATAGAGCATCAGACTACCATCCAACGTATTGTTTAATAACACTAGGTAACCCTATGAGGACACATTGGTCTGGATAATGAATTGATGTATCAGATCATATATTATAATCCTCAACACCATCACCTCATTTGGTTCCATTAAATATGTATACATAGATATCAAAGAGGACCCAATCGATAAATCTATTCAGAACTCAACATTGCACTGATGGGGAATTTCCATAACCTCATCAAGGAAGAAAATATAGAATCTTATGACAAACCTAGAAACCTATACTATCATAGTGATTATAAATTCAATAGAAAACTCAACAATCAATGAAAAATGTGGCACTAAACATCTACTTCCTATGTTAAAACTCCTCTCAAAAATTAAACCTTCTATATTTTCATCCACATATGAGAACACAACACTCCTCCAAAAGCAGTAGATTGAAATATTAATGGAATAGAACTAGTCAATTAAAAGTATTCCTTGTTAATAGTATAGCTGAAGTAATAAAAAATTCCCATTGGGATTGATGTGGAGTTGTAATTAGTCTAAACCTTTAACACACATCAAATAATCTGGATTGGAATTCAGTGGGAGTGTTCAACACTAGGGGAAACCCCTATCGATGTATAGTCATAGATAAAATACAGGAGAATGTAAAATAAATAAGTGTGAATCTAATAAATAACAAAATAAAAACCATAGAGAGAAAATAAACATATAATGTCTCAAATGATCTATGGAACATTTGAAACTATTTCATCCCCTACATGCAACTGACCATGTCTAATATCAACTAACCTTATTTCCTTACCAGCCCAAGAAACCTATATATTCAAAACCTTGAACTCCATCATATCCCATAATTTTAACATTGATACCACTCTTTTATGAAACACTCCTTCTAATTGTACCCCTCATATGTTTGAAATGAATTATTGGAGATAATGACCCCCATGTATCATATCTAATCGGCCCCGTGTTGGGGGTTAGAACATTAGGATATAAAAATCTCACAAATGGTAGGAATTACCCAATATAATAATAGTATTGAGAGATAGTATAAATCAACCATAAGAAAATTCTTAACATTATATAAAAATGAAACTAAAACCATCCAACAATCCATTTATATTAAACAAATATTGATATAAAAGAATCTAAATAAATTTTTTAAATAATATATAAGGCTATAAGATATCAACAACTGAAATATCCATGAAAAAAATTTCCATTATAGCTTAAAATGTTCTTTTGGAAACATTAATATAATTTTCATATATGTAGGATGAGTGTGTGAGAATAATAAATTTGACAATAATAGTCTTACATGAATATGTGAAAATAGATTACTAATACTCACATGAGAATATATCAAAACCAACAATATATAAATGGGACAACTATCCATTATAATCCTCACCAAGGAACACTAAAAAATTAACAAAATATAATTATAGTAAAATAATGACAATCATATTGATAAAGGGTAACCCGCACCACTTTCCCATGAGGATTCCACTCTCACAACTAAACTATAGACATCCTAGGAAACCCATATCTTCTATATATCACATTATTCTAATCACACCATGTGAAAATGGAAATCACATCACATTTTCCATGAAGACACCTAGACATCACATTCTATCTCTCCTAAATACAACTAAACCATCATATCACATATCACTAGAAGAAACATAGCACATCACATCAGATATCATATACAACCATAACCAAAGTAATAGGTTATCGTGAACCTAAAGTATATCAACCACATTTCCTCTTCCTACACTAAATTACCCACACCATAATCCATATCATCACCTCAATACCTCATCAAACCTCAATACACTAATCTTTTGGACCTTTATCCATCATAGATAGTATTTGTAATAATATCTTGGATTACATATTGGGAAATATTGAGTTTCCAACCAAACATCATCAACATTGGAATGTTGGAAAAAACACCCCCAAAATATATGTGTCTTAATACAAGGTGTTCATTTTAGTTTTACAATATATAGAAAATCACAATGAACATATATGATATACATATATATATATATGACAACACAAAATTAAAATATTTGTGTTTACAAAAAAATACCTTACCAAATCACAACATCACCCTCCAACATTATAACACTTCCACTTTAATTTCATTAAATAAAATCACAATCCCACACAATAGTCCACAAGTCACACTTCAAATTTTATCTTCTTTATAAATATAATCAATTTTCCGAATTTCAAATTATCGACCAGTTAAATTGTCCCAACCATTCATTTTATTATTCATCCCATTTGATTTCACATTTGACATCAACAACATCTAATCACATTTCATAATTTTAGTTGAATAATTATATATTTACATCCCATTACCCAATATAGACAATTCCATATTTATTTAAACATTATCATTTAATTCAAATACTACACGGGGGACTAGATCATCACTACACAGATGAACAACTCATCATCCTTTTCAGGCCAACTATCCCTAAACCACCACCAATTAATATATACACTAATATCCTCATTTCCATAGCCACATCACAACTTTTTTCAATCTCATCCATCATTTAAATCAACCATAACTCATCAAATAACCACCCAACATCTCAACTGTACATCTTTTCCCCACAGTGTATTCAGAAAAAAACACATCATTCCCACAAAATAAAACCACACATTTCATAGCCACACAACATATCACCTATCATATTTCATATTTAGCAAGGGGAATTCAAAAATAAGACTTCATTATTTTAATTCATTCTTATAAAAGTTATAGTTTTTATGGGGAACTTATTTTTTAGCTCAATAGAAGTGATTACCCATTTATTCTAGGTTGTTTAACAATATTTAGACATCATGGACTCTAAAAATATTATCAATTTTGCTGTAACTTATGGTCCCGCCAACTAATATTTTCAGTGGTAAAGTAATTACAAATAATATCATTATCAATAGCATCAAAATGCTATGAAAACATGAAAATAATTGTATTTACCCTTCAATTTAAATTAACCATTTCATTTTCTTCATTACCAGAGTCAAAAATATCTTTCAAAAAGATAACAAAAATAGGAACCCCTCATGAATGATAGAGTAAATGAGGAATGAGTGATTCCCTAACTCTAACAGGCATCATTAATCCACTCTGTAAGGTAAGATCAAGAGGGAGATAACCACAAGGCACCTAGATAAAGGGGAACATTGAGATCATCCTAAGAAAAAATAATAAACCACAATCTTTAAAAAAACAAAAAAATAAAAGGTTTCTCATGAAAACATTCTTCGACATTTGAGAAAATGGAAAAACCAGGGAGAATTAATGAGACTCACCGTATTTATAATGGATCAATCTATACAGAATGGGGTCAAAAGACAATAAAAATCGATTGAAAGGGGTCCATGTGATACACTTGGATCTCCCATGTAATGAGTGATGTTTTTTGAAATTTCTCATGTTCCAGGGGATATAGTAATTTTTAACAATTCTAAAAAATTATGACCATGTGGGAGCCATCAATACCACACTACAACATATTTAGAAAATCACAAGGACTATGATGTTGCAACACAAACCATATCATAACCTATAGTTGAAATACACTTGTATATTTGTGTCAATACTTAGGTCAAATATCCAATTAAAGGGGGGGAGACAACAACATAGAAAGAGGTACCATGCCAAAAGCCCCAAATATTGAGAGGTAACCTCTGTCTCAACCCCCCCATCTTTACATTGTAGCCTCTCAGAAAAAATACCTTCATAAAAAAGTAGAACTACATGAATTAGGGGATACAATTTTCTAAATACCAGTCAAACCACCCCTAAAAACACTTTATTAGGGTCTGATCTTCCAGTGCCCCAAACACTGGCCCTAATATCAGGGCTACAAGCTTTATTCTGCATGACTATGCCTTGATGGAATATGAACTATAATGTTTCCTTATACCATAAAAACTTCAATGGACGTCTTCCAAACTCCTCAAACACATGAATTCTCATAATGTATTGGGTCAAAATATTTGGGCCATTAAAAATCTAATATGAATTGTGAGCGAACCATTTTATCTGTAAAAATAATAGATTTTTATAGAATTATAATGTTACATTATAGTCTAAAATAATATAAAAAGATAATTTATATGTTGGATATTTTTACCTAATTGAACAATTCCAATAAATTTTCTTCAAAAAAAAGAATCAAATCATCATGTCACAATTGGGAATTCATAATATGACATTTGTTTCATTCATTAAAATCACCTTGTGAATGTATTATTCTATGAGGTCTATAAATTAAAATAATTTTAGATGAAATTTTAATATATTAAAACAAAATTAATAATGATCAATAAATAATAAATATGTTTATTAGATGAATTATGTATTTTCTATATAAATTTTTGAATAAATGGTTTTTTCCTACTGGATTTTGTTCATAAATAACTAAAAGTACCCCCACCCCTAGATATTTATCCCGCATTAATTTATTTTTGTTTAATATTAAAACATATTATGGGAGAATTTATTCACCTAATACTCATGAAAATTCACTAGGCTATCTATTATAACATCTTTAGTGAAAATCATATTATTTTAAGTGGGAAGGTGAAAATGATAATCATATAACAGGGAATAACGAATAATCTATCATTAAAATTAAATCAATTGTATGGTAATATATGATATGATATTAATATTATCATATTATGTGATAATTTAGAGGATATTATAATAATAAAATTACCATTGGGTATGTTAGAGGAATAAAAACCCTTATCTCGATATAATAATGACTTAAGAAAGAGTGGAATAATGAGAGGTAATGTCTAATCAATATTCAAAAATACATAAAGGGTATAGTAATATACTATTGTGTGAAGTATATTTTCTTATGAAATTATATTTAGAATGTGGTTATAATAAAATTTTCATAATTTGAAATGAATAGAGAAAAATAAGAACCTTAAAAATCTACCAAACATAGATTCAATCCTTTAAAATTGAAAAAAACCATAAAGATTGATGAGGTAACTATGTTAGAGACTCATTTATTGTAATATTAAAATAGTTTATAGGCATTACCTAGTCAACCTCATAACCTTAATAAATATATTTCATTAAAATACATTACCATGACCATTTACCTTTACCATTTTTTTGAATTAATAAAAAACAATAACTAAGAAAACCAGTCTCATTGAATTAATTCAAAAATAAATTCCCTCATTTTAAAATTAAACAATCAAGAATTATTATTCAGAATATCCCAAAAATAATTTACATAATAAGATATTTTATACAATTCATAATTTTCCAATCTTCATAACCTAGGTAAATGTAAATATAAAAAAATAGGTGAGCATAGATACTCAATAATGATAAACATAATAGATCACAATAAGATATCATTAGGGAACATACTCTCAAAATATTGGTGTAATAAAGTTACATCATGGACTACGAAACAAATATTCACAAAATATTATACATAATATAACATGTCTATGAAAAACATAATATATTAATTAGTAAACAATCGTTATACATGGGAACATAATATTAAAATGGAGGTAAGCATAATGTTATGGAAATTTCATTAAATAAAGTATAAGCATTAGTATTGGGAAACAATAGTTTTATGAGACAAAAACTACTCCCATGAAAAAAAGAACTAAAATATATAGAAAAATACTTACCCCTTGAGATGAAAACATTTTGATAATTCATTTGAGGGTTGTGTAGGATCCCCCACATCAATCATCTATACTTATGTGTTCAAAATTAAAATAATTCACTAATAACATTATAATTAATCCATATAAATAATTTGGGCTTCACAGAATATTAAAATGAAAATATTCACATTGTATAGGATAAAGTCATATAGAAATAAATTGGGTTTCAATAAATACATAACAAAGAACACATGGAACAAATATGGGTTTCATAACCTTTTTAAATTTATTTAAATAATGTAATAATTAGTAATTACAAAAATAATCAAAACATGAAAATACCATACAAAATTGGATATCCAATTATATAAAGAAACTTTACTGGTAAACACTATTTAATCATGATAATTAACATACTTCATTCACACTATATAGTTAATTGGTATATAGTTGAGATAATAATTTCTCCAATCAATCAATCTGTGGAATCTAGTTGAACACTCGTCGATCTAAGGGAGTTTAAATAGTGTATTCATAAAGAAGATGATTTAAAAACAAATATTCACCTATTTATATTGAATGGTTAAAAATTACAAAGGCACTGATAGATCAAATATTTTATTGAAAAGAGTATTACACATTCGATCCTAAGAAATTAAATAAATGGTCTACAAATAATACGACCCATATTTAATAATGGAAACATAGAAGGATGTTGAAATAAATTAAAAAAAACCTTCTAAGATGGTTTTTTGAATTTTATCACATAAGAATTTATCGTGAATATAATTGTTTGATACCAAGAGTTGAATCCAAATAATAATAAATAGGTAAATTTATTATCGATAATCCATGTTACATAAATCCATGGAACATAAATTATTTTTAATATGAAATAAAAAATGGATGTGGAAAAATTAATGATCTTTTAAAAACCATTTTTGATATAATCACAAAATACAAACACACAAGACACATTAAAAAGTAAATTTTTAAATGGTGAAGTGAAATATTTTGAAAAATGTTGCTTTTTTAATTAATCTCCAATAATAGAGCCTTCAAAATCACATCGGATTTTCTATATCAAATTTGTAGTGAAAAATAAAACATTTGATAATAGAAGGAAATGAAAATTTTTAATTCATTGAAAATACCTTAATATAATGTCAATATGGTAAATTATTATCTTATAATAAAGAATAATATTTAAAAGATATAATATAAAATAACATATATTAATGACTTATGGTAAATTAATGAAGGGAAATTTCAATATAAAAAATTATAACTCAAAGAATGAAAATTCAATTACCAAAAATGATGTGTAACTAGGGTGGAAATTCTTTTAAAACTATTTAGAAATGATGAATTGATATGGATTATTATTTCCCATGAACAAAAAAACTATTCAGTAAAAATAAAATCATTTGTATTAAATACACCATGTAGTGAAACAATGATGTAAAGCATAAAAATTTCTCAAACTAAAGAATTTTATATTCTAATCACTTATAATTTGAGAAATATTTATTTGAGAACCCCTTTTTGATATTGATATATTTTGAATCAATTTTAATTTAGGGAAATTATATGAAATTTATCTACAACCCCTAAGTATGAAAGAATAAATTAATTATTATATAACCATAACATATTAAAGTTATCATGGTTCACATTAAGTAATATGTCTCAAGAAATTAAATTTAACAAAAAGAACCCATACATCAATTCCTACAAAGTCAAAATTAATTACATGCCTATGTATAATGAAAGAAACTATATAAACCACCAATTTAAAAATATTTTTATTATTTTTAACATTTTATAATCATTATTTATAATTATTCAAAACATTTATATTAGTTATTTATTATATTTTTTCTATTTTGGCAGTGAGTAATCCTGATTATCTTGAACTATTCTGCTGATATCTATGTTATTATTCATTATTATCTTAAATTTCACCATACCTATATAATATAATGTTATAGTATTTATATTTTATAATTATTTTTAATTTTATAATATCATTATATGTGTTTTTTGGTTACATTAAATAAATATTAATTTGGCAATGAAGATGTTTTGATGATTCTTAAAAAATGAAGAGTGTTTTCCTAAATAGTGATAAATATTTATATAATAACATTCCATAACCAAAAGTATCATTATCTATTTATATGATATATTTACACAAATTAAATTCCCATAGTCATCAATGATATAAATCTATATTATTATTCATGTTAGTGTTGAAACAAACTGAGACATGAACATTCTATAATTAATGGATAAAAAAGTGGTTTTGTTATAATAAGACTATTAAAAAATATTTATAAACATATTTACAATTTTAAAAACTTTATATAATAGATTTAATGAATTATATGCAAAAATAACCTATAAAATGTAATTTTATAGTGTAGAAAAAATCATTTTTTCGCTTAGAATGGACTTTTGGACAATTGAATTTACCTTGGATGTCTGTTTCTTGTATTGTTAATTGGGTTCCAAAATTGATTTTCAAAAAATTTAATAACTTCATGAAAATAATATTTATACATTTAACACATTTTAATTACCGTAAATTTAATCGTTTGATGAAAATAATTTTATATTGATTCATCCATGAAGATGGTAGTTCACATGAACAATTGGATGATGATTTCATTTTGCATACAATAAGTAAAATGAGGATATATGTTTTATCTTTTCATAATCATAAATTTGTTATATATGTCATAATTAAATATTTAGTTTCCTTTTAGAAACATACTTGTTATGTGTTGAAGTAAAATACGGATTTTACTTCATATTGTCAATATTTTGTTCAATGCATGAATTAATATTTAATTTTGTCATTATAGTCAAGGGAAAGGTTAATAATTTTTATAAAATCATTAATATGAAATAAAAAAAATTATATGAATTTTATCATATTAATTTTGTTTAAAGATATATTAGGTAGAAGAAATCCACATTTAGAAATATAAATGAAAAATGTGTGGTTATAGATTTATATCTCAGTTATTAATTATATATTTTGAATTTAGGGATAATACATTGGGGGATAGTCTTGTCTGAAGACCAAAACCAATTTATGAAATCTTAGTATTAAATGAGTTGTTTTTTTAGAGTTTTTAATAAAATATCTAGGTTTTGGTGTGAAGGTAACATAAGATTGGATTTCCTCTTTTATAACTGAAAAGGGATGGAATTAATATAAATGTCAAAATATTTATAATAATTGTAAGTCACTATAAATTCATGTTTTGAACAAATTGGGAAATGATTAAATCAATAATTTTTGGGTTTGATAATGTCCACAATAACCCATTACCACACATGTTTAAAACTTACATTATTATTTCCCTTATGGTCAAATAATTTTTATACATTATGATTTTTACTAATGTAACATGTTTTTACCAGTCACACCACAAAATTTTAAATTAGTTATAAATCTTATTTTAACATAGTTTTTTTATTTTTTAAATGAATGTGATGTCTAAAATTTCTTAATGATCAATTTTTAAAAACTATATTGTAAATGGGTAGTAATACAACAATGTTGGAGGTTGTGGTGTACTAATGGGATTCCTATGTCAAATGACCTTATCCATCATGTGTGGTGCTATTTGAGAAATCAATAATAGCATCATGGTGGTTTCCCTATATACCAAAACCAACAAGCCTCACAATTGGCATTGCGTACCCTATGGTTTGACCAAAAGGTCTTTGTTTTTGGGGCCAGGTTGTGATTAGTGCCTATAGTCGGTCTCCTTTGTGAGGCCACCATGTAGTGGAGGGATGTAATAGTGAGTGGTGATCAGGATTTAAATCTTTTTAATCACCAAAATTCACCTTATCTTATATTTTCATTAGTACTTACATATTTAACCTTAATGAGGTTTTTTATTATGTCTCTCAACTCAATTTTCTTATTTAAAACTAATTGACCTCTAAAATTTAGACTATATTCCCTATATACTGTTTCAAAAATGAGTACTAGGTAATCCTCCTCTATATAGTATAAATTTTGATTATTTACCTTCTATATTGGAATAATTTATATAGAACTAGTCTCAAGAAGACCATATCGATTTATTTCCCATCATCAGATTCAATGGGAATAAATTTTTATATATTTATTAAGTAGATGTCTCTATCTTATGGTATATTACTTGGAATTCCTTGTGTTATTATGGTTCCCTTTAGTTTTTATTGAGGAAATTGATTGTTTAAGTAAATGATAGTCACAATGATCTTTGACGGATATGGAAATTTTCTCAATGTATATGTTTTTTTTTCTAGAATACATTTTTAGAGACAACATGTGTTTCATAAAATTCATGAAATAAAACATTAAAAAGGAAATTAATATTCAAACATTGAAGAATTATGGTATTATTATGTGTTGAAAATTAAATGGATAATCCATTGAAAATGTTTTATTAAATTATAACATAGTTTCTCAAATGTAATGATTATATAAAAACATAATGGGTAGCCTATGGGGATCATAGGATAACTATACATATTCAAGTCATATTAGTGTTAGATATCAATATTAGTGGTTTACATGATGTTATGGTTGTTACAGCGTAGTCATTATGGGGTAATTTGGTTCCCATATATTAGATTTAATTATTCTAGTTAGTTTTTATTATTTATCTATGATTTTTATTCTCTCATGTTGTGTACCATCCATTTGTTTTGTTGAGGATACATTAAATTCTAATATATTTAATATGCCCATTTTCTCATATGATATAAATATATATGTACGAATCAAATTTTACTCATGTACATATGTATCTTTTATAAATAAATTTTCATATTTATATATGTTTTTGAATATGGAATGTTTCTCAAATTGAAACTAAAGGGTGAATTAATACAGAAATTGATTTCTTTAAGAAATTTTTTCATTAATATATTTTAAAAAAGAACGGCTAGATTAATATTGGATAAAATTTAATATTTTCTATGGTGGTATCCCACCGATCATTAGTGTCAGAAACCATCTTTTTTTGATCATTTTCATTCTTGGTTTGGCAGGATATAGGTAAAGGGAAGACCATCATGTTGTGGGAAACTATCTTAGATCATGTTACATTCTCGTGATTTTTGATGATGTTATTGACATATGTTCACAAGATTAAGGAATAAAGGGTTATATTAGGGTTCCATTATTTTGGTCTTCTAATTTATTAATAAACATTTTCAGCCATTAGTAATATATTAAATTTTTGGTTCATATCTTTTTTTTACATGGTATGTTTTCTAGTTATCTGATTAAATAATATATTTTCTTTCATCAAATAAAATTTATATTGGTGATGAAATAATTTTCATTATTATTTTTTAAATAACCTAGGGCATTTTTTATCCTACAGATATTGAAAATTCACTTAATGCATGACAGAAGGCCAATTCGGATGATAATACAAGACAACCCGGGTTGTCCTATTTTAAATGGGATTCATAGAATCAATTAGTTGATAAATACTTCACTCATTCTTATGTTTCAAACAATTGATTCTTGGGATTATTGATACACTAAATTTCAAATTGATATAACATGACTTATAGTGATGGAGTTTTCTTGACCAGCTCACTTTCAAGACAAACATCATGTTACTATCGGATTTCAATGATTATCTAAGCCTTTTTTTAATTTTATCATTTTTTTGGTTTTATAAATACAGGTTTTGATAATATAACAAATAAGTATTGAAAATTGTCACATGCCTCACTTTTTTTAATTAATACGATTATTTCAGAAAAAAATCTCCGAATTCTAGTCATTATGATTTAATACAATCTCTGTGGTGAATCGTCCACCTCACTCAGCCTTTGTGGAATCTATAGTCCCAAAGATCAATTACTGTGGATACATCACAAATATTAATTCTAGAGATATGGTGGATCGTTCATTATAATTCACTAAGTTTCATATACCAATAATTCATTGTGATAAGGGACCCTACAAATCAGATGAATAGATCATTAGGATTGATAGGATTTTATGATTCCTAAAACTTTTGAAACATGCCATGCTTGATTTTACCACGTATATTTTATTGAAATATTGTGAAGAATGTAGTGAAAATATATTTTTTTTTGAAATTATATTTCAATGGTTATATATCCTTGTTTACCCCTTCAAAAGTATTAAGTAAGAAATTTTATCACATGACACGATGATCTATAAGGGTATAACTATTTATTTTTTTGGAATGTGGATATTATTTTCTAATGGAGTATGCTACTTAGTTTTTAGTGTTGTTACAACTATCTCCATGTCAATTTTTCATTTAATATATTAGGTAAAATATGATTTATATTGGTTTGAGGCATTATATTTGGGCTATATTGATTCTTTTATTCTTATCCACAATTACAGAGGAGGTGGATGAGGTGTATTTGGATTGGAATTATATAACAAGGAAGAAATGGCTCTTCAGGGAATCATTTATATATTGGGGTATCAAGAGTGAATTTTCTAGACCAAATAAAAATGTTGTACCCAATTTTGTGGTTGTGGCAATATTACACAACATATATTAGGATATACTTAATTTTTCTATTTTTAGTATGGGAAAAAGGGACATCATGGACCAAATTGTAAGGTATCACATTATGTATGATAGAAATGTGTGAAATATAGTAAAATTCAATAATTATTTGATAGAGTATCGTATGTTATTAGAGGTGGGGACACCATTAATAAGGGAAATCAATTTATATTTCACACAAAATAAGGGGTGGGATCTCAACCACATACTAATTTTGAAACTAATGTTGCGGAGAAATAGATTTATGGATCTATAAGAATTTATGCAGTGGAGTTGGAACAAGAGGATTCATTGGAAGTACAAGCAACCACGTAAGGAATGATTATTATTTCACATTTTATAAATATGGATTTAATTTACATTATTTTTATTGATTCCTTTATATTATCCAATATTTTCTATGTGTTTTTCCAACGACTAGTAATATTTTCTTTCTTGGTGAATCTTTCCACTTCATTGGGGAAGAATTCAGAGTAAGCTTTTAGATGTCCTGAGTGTTTGTTTATATCCAACCTTGAGACCATATAAATTTTTTTATTTCATAATCATTACATATTTTGTCTCATCATTGGAATGGATTGAAATATTATCTATAAAGATCATGTCACCTTCTATCATTATCAGTTTCAATTTAATTCTTTTAATGGATTCACACATGAATTTAATGATGAGTGGGAACCTATATCTGAGAGGGTAGATTTATTTTCTTATAGTATTATAATTATATCATTCCAATTTTAGTAAATGTTTCTTGATGTTGTAGATCCATGCTTTAGTAACCCTCTTCCTGTAGGGGTGACTAAGTTTTCTGATGATTTTTTGGATTATTTATCTATGTTTCCAACTCAGAGTTATGTAATATTTAATATAATCATTCATCGAAGGATGAGGACCATTTCTTAACAATTTTACCTTTTTTATCGAACTAAGTGAATGAATTTAGTTATTAATATAACAAGATTTTTTTAAGGGAATTATTCATCCCATCATTTCTCATTGGGAATCAGATATTCTTTTTGAAAAAATGGAATATCATAGTATTTAACATTAGTTTTATTATTGGGCACTCAAACCAGATACAATTAATTAAAATGTCCCCAATAATGGATTGATTTTGAGTGTGATCTACTCAAGGGAGTCAGGTGGGTTTCAAAGATTGATCTATGAGCAAGATACCCTCAATCTAAGTGTCCTAGATGATGATATTATGAAGACAATATTCCATTGTGTTTATTTTAATTATGAGTACATGTATATTTTGTATGGAAATAATAACTCTAATGTAATTTATATGGATTTTATGAATGTAATATTTCATCTATTCATGGAATATTGCATGGATGTCTTTATTATGATATCCTCATTTATTATATATCAGAATAGGACCATACAATGAATTGTTATATCATCATTGGTATCATCAAAGTACACCATATGTATTAATGTTATAAAAATTTAAGTTATATATGTAGGACATAAATTTTTATTTCTATATTATTTATGGAATGGGTGTCATAGTGGATCTAAAAAATATTTAGATAATAATAGAACATGAGATTATTGAAATGTGTATGAGATTTTTAGTTTAATGGGAGTATCTTATTATTATAGTCACATTTTTTAGGAAATATCCAACTATGAATCTCATATGATAGATTTTACCCTTAACATTTTATTATTTTTTAGAGATTAGTCCCACGGATCATTTTAGGAGTTATAATTGAGACTAACATCAAGTCATGTTTTGATTTTTCCTATATTGGGATTCGGATATAATGTATATGGTATTGCCTAACGTATAGTGTTGGGATGTGTTTCGATGTAGGGGAAACTTGTAGTACCTTGTTTATCTCATCAGTTCATCTATTAAGATAAGAACTACCCAATTTATTATTTTAATTTGGAAAAAGTGATATATTACTTCTATACATAGTCTCACAGCCACATCAGGGAAAAATATTATAGTGTATTCATACGATAAGATCCTAAAATATATCATTACTCTAATAGATGTAATTTTGATATAGATATGTTGGATGGAGTACATTTAGGATTTTTATTTTCATATTGAATAAACTGCAGTTAAAGAGAAATTATCCACAACAACTTTGAGAATAATGT
Source organism: Viscum album (assembly GCA_963277665.1). Taxonomy (NCBI): domain Eukaryota; kingdom Viridiplantae; phylum Streptophyta; class Magnoliopsida; order Santalales; family Viscaceae; genus Viscum; species Viscum album. Next base: position 2,081,975,947 of record OY728165.1, read on the forward strand.
TTCTATGTCAAATGATGAATGAATTATTACAAGTTTTGTTCTTTATGGGTATATTTCCCAATATTCCCTTAAGTTAAGGTAGAGCTAACATATATAAACTCATAAATTACACTTTATTAGGGATAACTATTGATGATTAGATCCAACATAGACTATTTGAGGATGAAGAGTGTCAAAACATTAGGATAAATCATTTTGGTGGGGATACCTAAGTGGAATGATCTTGGTCTCCCAATGGAATGTATCACTTTTGAGAAAAGTTGTTTTTTGTATGAATTTCATATAGGAATTGATGGTTTATGGATACTTATACAATTTTTATTTTCACTGTGGGGCAACTAAGTTGTATCATGAACCGAGACGTCGTTACTAATTGTTGGGATTGACATGATTGATTGGGGATTTCATATCTCAATACCTTATTAATAAGAGGATTAATGAATAACATAAGTGACCTGATATTTTCCCAAAACCTTTACCCATTCTAGTACTAAAATTTTATTTGATATTCATTGACACATTATTGTTCACCCTCGGAGTTCTAGTGTTAAGTGTCTGATATGAGTAATTAGAGATCAAAACAAAAAATTATTGCACTTCAAAACTATCAAGGAGTCGACCAAGGTGAGTGAAATTGGGAAATATTATGTGAGGGGTAATATTATAATCCTTGGTGTAACATCAAGATTCATTTCATATAGTGATCATTTATTCACATCATATCATTGGAAATTATTAAAGGTTGTGATGTCTTCTAAAATGAAGTTGAAAATGGAATATCATCCTTATATGGATGGATAGACTGAGCGATAAATCCCAATTTTTGATGTCCTGAATCTGGAAAACACTACTAAATATAGTGGATCTTGGTCAAATCATCTACCATTTTTGGAGTTTTCTTGTATTGATAGTCATCACACATTGAACTAAAAATATCATTTTGATGATTTGTAAGGTAAGGCTCATAGATTTCCTTTTTATTAGAAAAATAATGGATAATTTTCCTTATTAGGACTACGAATACTTTTTGAAATTATGAATATAATCCAATTGATTATTGAAATATTATAGATATATCATATTTTACCTAAAATAAATGTTCATTTAAGTCATAATACATTATAATTTAAGGTAGGCGATTGAGTTTAACTCTGATATTTACCTCATAAGGGACATATATGTTTATGGAGGATGGAAATGTTAACACCTATTCATGCCATCTGATTTGAGATTGTAAATAGAAAAGTGAAGGTAGTTTTTCAGATATAATTAGTTTCACATTTGAATTATCTCAATATTTTCATCCATTTTATCATCTAAAGAAATATCATCGAGATCTATCCCATGTTATAAAGTTAAAGGAATTTGAGAATGAACATGATACCTTAATGTTTTAAATGACTATTTAGATGGTAAAATGACAGAGTAAGTTAATTCATAGAAAGATAATCTCATTAATTTGTGTGATATTTCATTCAGGTGAGGACAATCATTAGATATGGGAACATCAGATTTTCATGATATAGAAATGACTTTCTGTCTTTTCAAGTTCATTATATAGAGTCTTTTATGGGAATAATCTATTTATAATGGGGATAATTATCACACATTAACAAGTAGAATCATTAATGAATAATATTTTATCTTCATTATTTTTATTTCGGACGAGTTTGAGGATCATTGTAACATAAAAACATGTTTTTGAATAGTATTGTAAAAATGGGAAGCGCCATAATTATACTGGAATCAATGTTTTACACTTTCCAATCCAGTAAGAAATGGAATAAGTAAAAGGTAGGATGTAGTCTTGTATGTGTCTTGGTGGTGATATCCATGTGTTCTATGGGAATCTATAATCAACACTGGTATGGTAAAGCCCATGGAAAGACTAAAACAGTTTGTGAACATAGGTTAGGGGTTTCCAGAGCCCATGATCAATCTATTTAGTGTGACCACCATACATTGGTGGGAAGCACCATTGTTTAATGGTGGGAAGCACCATTGTTTAATGGTGGGAGATATAGGATTTTAAATGAATTAATTGCACATGATATTACATTGGTGGTTACATGTCTTGACATATTCTATTCGGTTAAACTGATTTTTTCTCCTTATTAGATCGAATACTAGATCTAGTGTTTCAAAATGGATTTCTGATTTTTATTGTTCTATATACTAGTAAAATTGGTTTTTTTCTAATCTTATTGGGTATGATCCTTGTAGATTTATTCTTGTGAGGAAAAAAAATACTTGTTCCCCATCAACATTTGTGAAGGAAATAAGGTTTGATTTTATATTGAGGAAAGAATCAATATCATATAGAATCTCCCATGGTATGCCTTATATTATAACAATTCCATTTTGTTTGTATTAATGAAATTTAGAAATTTAAATCCATGATAGGTTTAATGAAATTTTGGGGTGATAGAAGTTTTTTAAAAATGGGGTTTTTATGTAAACCATGTTCAGGCACATGATGTGTCCGAAAAATTTCCTCAAAGATGATTTCAATATGTAAATGTTTATTCATGATTTGAATAATTTTGGAATCTCTATAGAAATTATTTTTTGAATGTTTGGGCATGAAAAGAATGGTTTTTCCATTGAAAATACTTTATCAAATGTGAACATGGTTTCTAAAATGTAATGTTGATGTAATAACACATTAGATAGTCCTAGAAGTATATGGTAAAACATAAAATATGTGATCCCTTATAGAGTTACCTATCACTATTGGATGTTCCCATGATTCTAAGGAATCTAAATGATATAAATTTCTTAGGGACCAAGGTTTTTTTCTATTAGAGATCACTTGTGTTAGCTATATTTTTTTTTGTGAGGTGTGTACTCCCTCATGTTGTTAATTTTTCATTTGGTTTTTTGAGGAGGCATTAAATTATTTTTATTTTGATATTAAAACATTAAAAATTTATTTGGATAATAATGAATAACACATTATTTATTTATCCTCTCATTCTCCATGGATAATTTTAATGTCTTCTTGGTTAATGTATTTTTAAATGGAATGTTTATTAAATTAAAACCAGAAGGTGATATTATATTGAAAATTATTTATTCATGAAATTTATTAGATACTCATTTTATATTATAAGTAACATATTCATGTGAATAGATATCGAATAAATTACTTTGTTTTATCATATAGAGCTTTAATTATCACAGATTAGTTTTTCTTTATGTGTTTGTTGCAATGGTTTTGTAGGATAATGTAAAAGGGAAGAGATTCATATAGAGAATGTGTCACCTTGGTTGTATTGTATTCTCATGGGATGGGGTAAGGGTTGTTACATTTGATTATATGGATATATACCAATTTTAATTCAGGATCCCTGATTATTGTCTTCTAGTTTATTTTATACACCTTTTTATCCACTAGTTGGATGTTACCTTTATTATTTTTTTGTGAAAATTATGTTTTCTATTTATATTCTAGGATTCCAAATTTTAATTGAGGTTATAGAATTTATTTTGAGAGATAAATCATTCAAAAAAATTAATTTTTTGATATTCTTGTGTTTTTTCTAACGTGTGGTGTTCATAAATTTTCTTTGGGCCATGTGGGAGGCCAATTCGAGTGACATTATTGGTTAGCAAGGGGTTTTCCATTAAATTAATAAAGTGATTTATCCTATATCCTTGGGAATCAATTATTCATTATTATAATAATTTGAACCTAATGATTCATAACATGGAATAATATTACTCTATTAGTTTTCATAGATAGACACAAATTAATTATAAAATACTTAATATATAATTTATTAGAAACTATTTTTTAGAAAATATAAATTGAGTTATAAAATGTAAAATATGTGTGACGGAATTAAACAAAATATTTATAAAATCCCCAATTTAAATAAAAAAAATATGTCATCTTATAAAAATATTTATTAATTTTTTATTCATAATTATATAATAAAAAGAATGGAATAAAAGTAATGTTATTTCCAAAAAGGGTATATTTTATTATTCAACTAAAATTTTTTATAGAAATTTTAAAAACATCATCATAAAATAATATTGACACTCAAAAACTAAAAATCGAATTAGATTTTATGTTAACAAATTTATAAATTTTTTTATTTTAGATTTTATATAAAAACATAAAATATATTGAGAAATATTTTTTATATTAAAAAACAATTTAAAAGTACTTTTTTAATTATATATTTATATAAATTACTAATAAATCTATATTTAATTAAACAATATCGTATTTTAAAAAAAAATTAATGTGTATATTGTTATTTTTATTTAATAAAAAGTACATCGTATAAAAATTTATACTCATAAACATAACAATGAATTGAGTATATTTTCATAAAATATCTAGTATATGTGATTATATAAAATATAATATATTTTGTAATTTGGATACAATTATTCATACATACTAATTCTAAAGAAATATATTTAACTAGATAATCATATCACGGTTTTTTGTGGTTCATTGTTTCTTATGGAGTAAGATATCAGTCAAGTATTTTATTTATGAAAAATATATAGTTAAATATCAATTCAATAGATTATCCCAATAAATAAATTACATCCTTTATATATTAATTATTACTTTCATAAAATATACTTCCATGAATGAAACTATATTAAATTTCTTATGATATTTCATACTCACTCTCCATGCTTTGACTAGTAAACTCATATTCAATCTCATAAATGTAATATTACTAATTATATGCTTTTCATTTATAATTTTTTCTAAATACGCATATATAATGAGATTAATTTTTTAAATTGGAGTTTTTTGTTATAATTTTTTAATAATTCATTATGTGTTGATTTTAGATGTTATTTCTCAATAATTTCTTTTCTAATTATCTATATAGAGAATACATTTCTAATATCTCATCAACATTGATTAAAGTAATGGTAATATGATATTATAGGAAAATAACACAAATAAAGAACTATTAATAACGAATTATGTACCTATTAAATAAAATTTATTATCAGTAATTCAATATATACAGATCAAGGTAGTGAATTTTTTCCTATGAAATAATTAGACATATTATGTGGTGGGTTTATTAAGTTACAAATACAAATATCAATTTTCTAGTAAAAATGGTAAGTGTTAATTACATCATATTATCTCCATAACTCACATAAATGGTTGTGTGTATATTGGAATCCTCTAGTATTGTATGTTTCTTATGAATATAAACATTATTAGACATTAAATCTGGGATTCTACATAAGTAATTTCCATGGTCCCTACATTTATGGCAGTGAACCATAGGTATTATATTAGAATGAATTTTTTTTCACTATATACACTGGGATTATCACTTTTAATTAGTAATTATTTGATAAATATCCTCATATTCCATGAATAACAAAACCCCATATCCCATTAATACATTCCATTGGGTAATTCTGGAAAAAAACTTGACATGATGGAATTTGAAAAAAAAATTCTGTCAACATCTTCAACAAGATAACATCCTTGAGACTCTATATCATGACTTTTCGTAGTGTATCCTATTTTGTGACTCCCCAATCCCACCTCTAATAGGTCAAGGGTTGGAGACTAGTACTGAGAATGAATATCACAATCATCGGAGGAATTATCCTATTTAAATGTATACATGTACACATATCCATGTCTATACGGTGGTAAAATGTTAAATCATACTATGAACAACCATGTATGGATATGCCTAAATCCCAAAACCACTATATGAAAGGATGTAAAAGAAAGTAAATAGGGCCAAATAAAATCATCACAAAAAATATTATAGAAACATTAAAAATCAAAATGTTAAACTGTGCCTATTTGAATAATAATGTAGGAACACACCTAGGTTTGTCCAACCTCACTAAGAACCACATGGCGTGGTTCCATCATTGAATCTATAAAAGGGTCGATCTTCTATACTATACATGAGACATGTTGTAAAATCATGTTTAGTGGTGAGTAAAGAATACTCAATATCACACCTTAAACTACAAATCCTGCAACAAATGAGATGAAATTATCTTTATAGAGGTATATGTCTACACCATGTATAATAAGATTGCCTAGATATAAACAATAAATACAGACAATATAGTGTTTTGTCATAACTTTAGTGTACCATCATAGGATTTAAACAAGAAGAATCTATATATCACTCATATGAGAGAACACACTCCTAAGTCTGATAGTACGGATGGATTTTTTCTAATAGGTAGTGCTCATCAGGTCTGACCCTTATAAACACAAAATTATTGTCTAAAGAGATACGATACACATATGAGAATCAATATCTGGGCCATGGGGAGATACCAAAAAATCCATATGGTTTATGCTTATATGTAGACGATTGATAACCATGTATTGTTGGTCATGACGATACCAAGAACTCCATCTAGTGTATAGTGATGAAAATAAGATCACACTCTGGGAATACGGTGTGATTCTACTAAATTCATCACAGAATTACTATAGATGGGATCGTTGTCCCATTATTAGGATATGATTCTATACTAATCCTAATGGAATGGATTTGGGGAATGCATCCAAATGAATATTTCCCAATATACAAAGGATAAAGTTTAAAATCCTTTTCTGAGGATGTACATATCATGAAGTATGGGCCTCATGGTGTGCCCCTTAACCCCCACTCATTTCAATGTATATGGAATGGGTCACCGTACCATGTTCTTGTAGAGGTACCCGTCATGTAGGATAACAACGTACTCTACTCATGATCCAGTACATGGCATAGACCATGTACTATAGTCCATTCTATATCAGTGTGAGGGAGTACATAGTGTGATATAACTTTTGTACTCCAACCTAGGTCTATGTACCCTTCAAGGTACATTCCAAGTCAATGTGTAGAGGTCACATACCATTTGTCCAAGTCATATTACGTGTGATACTTAAGTGTCTGCTGAAACCCAAGCCTTTATATAGGGGGGTCGGCATGGCATGTAGATATGACTTAAAAACCATGGGGCATGAGATTTTCCAATATCCTATATTTGGACACATTGAAACAACAATGTCCTAGATCTGGGTTCCACTCAACGGGTTCCCCGAAAATGGTTGGTCACGTGACCTCAAGCGCATTTCCACAAATGCCAGAGGCTGCCGACTAGCAGTGATGGCCTAGGTCTGATAGTGGGGAAACTATGCCCTTATTTGTCAAAGTGTACCGCAGCAGAAAAATACAAACATACCAAAATGGAAACATTAAACAATACCAAGATAACATTTACAACAGTACTAAAGTAAATAAATGAACAAAATACATATATATGATGGTGTAATATGTCTCTAAGTCTACGAAAACATCCAAAACAGGATACACTGCAATCTAAAACAATACAGTACATGGTATAAGTACAATAAAATAAAGCAAAATAGTGCAGCTGGAACATATCGGCATCACAATCCTAATCTTGGTCCCATGCTATCCCACTCTTCTACAACAATCATGTACTTGTATAGGGACTCTTTCCCTTATCAATTCCTAAAACAATATAATCTATTTGGGCCCAAGACTTGTCCCAAATAGGGTGTGAGAAATAAATCCCATTAGGCAACCACCAAAGGCCGATTCCCAATTGTTATTGAATTTGTTCAATAGTAGTGTGAAATAATGAAAATACAGTAAACTAGGAAGTACTCAAAAGCAGCTACTCCTACCAGTTACATTTCTGTTTAATTATTAATTCACAATTTAATATAATTGAATTATATGTTCCTGAGACTCAGCCTCAACCAAAAATCTCTTATATAGTGCCACAGAAGAACGCCCCAACAAGATATCTAACAAGTAGAAAGTAAAACAATACCAAGAAAATGCTTTATCCAGTAAGGTACAACATAAGAAATCACCACAGTGAATATGAAAAGTAAATAGAGTCCTCATACATACAAAACCATACCCTCGGGTAATCAGAATCAAAACCCTCAGGTGATTTCACATAGGCATAATGAATATTTCCCTCAGGCATACGAGATATTTCACTCAAACATGGAAGCTACTGTCCACAAGCATAAGAAAGGTTGCCTTCAGGATAAACAAAACACTTCCCTCAGTCATAAGAAACACTGCCCTCATGATAAGCAGGCAACCGGGCTGAGCCCAACACATAAGCAAACAATTATATATACATTTTCTCCCAAGAAAACTCATAGCATGCTATAATCACGGCACACCCTAGGGTATCGTTGCCAAACGTATAAACAAGGGAAACACACCCACGGGGTGTCTCTAGATCAAGGAAACAACCCGAAACAACAGTTTATACATATTCATTAAATTAACTATGCAATTCTACGTATTTAATCAGTCAAGGCCTTAGCCATACGGCACCCCAAACATGGGTTTGTAGCACAATGCTACACAAAAACAACTCAAATGTTGGAAATAAACACCAAACCACCTACCTCGATCTCCAATTAATGATATACATGAACGATGCCTCCTGAAACACCCCCAGAATGACGTAGATATGGGAAGAACAATAACACATTAAAACCCAAATAACAAAACCTTGAGAAATAATTGGAAGGAAACATTCATGGAGAGGCAAGGGCTTACCCGCACGGTCCAAAAGTGATCGATGGTGGAATAATCCAAGTTCTGGCGTGCGATTGGGAGCTCCTCCAATCTTTGGACTCCTCTCTCGGTGATTGAAAAGAACCCACTACATCCTCTACCAAATGAGGATGATATTTCCCATTTATAAAAAATCATAACTACACATTGTGTACTCTCAAGTATATAGTGTGTAATTTCCATTTTTATCTTTTCCTCTTGCAGCCACTTTCCACCGCACTACTATTCACCTACCGACTTGGTTACTTGGCATGTGTTACTAAGTACACGGCGTGTACCATCGTCTGGAAGGCGGATTCTCCCACCACCTTACTGTTCACATGAAAACTTATTACATGGCTTGTATATACTAAATAAACTTTGTGTAGTCATCTTTTAAACCCTTAATTGCTGACAGGCCTACACGCCCTATGTACTCATCCCACACGGCCAAAGCACACAGAGTGTACCCACAAATTTTGGGATTTTCCCCATTTCCCTTATTTTCTAAAATAAACATAAGGATAAATGATGAAGAATAATCCCATACCTCAAGAATAATAATCTAGTTATTAAAAAAATCCTCCCTTAAAGCAATTCATCCCTGAATTACCCTTCCAAGGGTGGTGAAGATAAAGGTGAGAACAACTCCAGCCACTGAGCACGTAAGTCAGTATCCCACTCCCAGCTTTCATCCTGCACTCGGACATGCTACCATAGCACCCATACGAGAGGAACTAATTGTCCATAGAGAAACATTGGGCCCCTATCAACAATACGAATCAGATGCTCCTCAAAGAATCCATCGACCAGAAGTTCAACCTCCTCATGCTGAAAAATGTGAGACGGGTCGAGTGATAATGGTGTAGCTGAGATACGTGGAAGACTTCATGCATGGACCAGTACCATTGTGGTAACTGAAACTGATAGGCAACCTACCTCACTCTCTCCAGAATCTTAAACAGCCCCAAATACCTTGGTAAATGTTTACCGTGTCTATTGATCCACCTATGTCCCAACCTCGGTTAAACACGCAAGAACACCTAATCCCTGACCATGAACTCTAAGGGTCATATGTGGCAATTCACACAAGATTTATAATGAGACTGTGCAATATACATCTACTTCTGAATCAACTGGACTTTCTCTGAAGTCTCTTGCAGGAGACGTGGTCCTAGTGAAGCTACCTCACCTGCCTCCAACCAGCACAAAGGTGATCGGCAAGGACTACCATATAAATCCTCATAAGGTGCCATCTCAATGTTTCCTAAAAACTATTACTGTAGGAAAACTCGACCATGGGTATGTATTTCTACCAAGATCCCCCAAAGTCTAGGATGTGTGCATGTAGCATGTCCTTAAGAACCTGTATTATACGCTTTGACAGGCCTTCGGTCTGAGGGTGGTAAGATGTGCTCTAAAGCACATGTGTACCCAGTTCCCTATAAAAACACTACCATAAACAAGACATAATGGAGGAATCCTTATATAAAATGATAGAAGGAGGGACCCCATGAAGATGTACTACCTCTCAGATATAAAACATCTCGATCTCATCAACACAGAAGGTCTCCTTGATCGGAAAAAAGATAGCTACCTTTATAAGTCTGTCCACAAAAACTCACACAACATCATTTCCCTCAGGTGACCTCAGTAACCAGGTCACGAAGTCCATCGCGACATCATCCAATTTTCACTCTAGAATGGGTAAGTATTGAAATAGTCTGGCTGGCCTCTGATGCTCTTCCTTCACCTGCTGATAGGTGGAACATCTCGTAACAAAACTAGATACCTCTCATTTCATACTCAGCCACCAATAATGACGTCTCAAGTCACAATACATTTTGGTAAATTTGGGATGAACTACCCATGATGAATCATGAAACTCCCTCATCAAATCCTCGCATATATCCCTTCAAAGCCACACTAGTCCATGGATACACAATACCACATCATCGCTTATCGTCCAACTGGGACGAGGGTCCACACATTCCATTGACTCATGTAGAATAAGGCCTTCTATATCTGATATCTATCTCAACCTTTCTCTATACAGAAGGGCAGAAGTCATAGCTAAGGAAGAAAGATAGGCTCACCCCTGACTATCATGCACCACCAAATGCATCTTAGATAATAAAGCCATAAGCTGCCACTCACCACTGGCCTCCTGTACTACATGTATCTGAGTCCTCCTACTCAGTGCATCAGCTACTGCAATACCCTTTCTAGGTGTATAGGAAAGAGCTAAGTCAAAGTAATGAAGGTATTCCACCCAACATTTCTATCTCAAATTTAGGTCACACTGGGAAAAGATGTATTTTAGAAATTTGTGGTCTGTAAACACCACAAAATTTTCTCCCAATAGTTAATGTCTCCAATAGTGTAACACATGAACAACTACAACCAACTCGAGATCATGCGTCGAGTAATTCCTCTCATGTGGCCTCAAATGACGAGACTCGTACACAACTACTCGATCACCCTGCATCAACACTGCTCCCAGCCAAATGCCTGATTTATCATTTGAAATTGTATAGCTCATCTGTTTCTCTTGAAGTATCATGACTGGTGTTGATGTCAATCTTCCCATTAGCTCTGGGAAGGCTTTCTCGTAAGGTTCTAACCAAACGAACTTCACACCCTTTTTAGACAAACACATCAATTGTGGTTCTAAGTGGGAGAAGGCCTGTATAAAGTGCCTGTAGTTAAAACCTAGCCCCAAGAAACTCCGTATTGCAAACACGTTCTTATGATGATCCTAGAAAACTACTTCTCTCACTTTCACTGGGTCTATCGAAACTCCTTCCTCTGAGATAATATGACCCAAGAAGTGTATCTGGTGCATCCAAAATTATCACCTTGAGTTCTTATCATATAGCTGATTCTCTCTCAGTGTACTCAAAATGACCTCAATATGGGTAGCATGGTCGTGTTGAGGGTGAGAGTACACCAGGATGTCGTCCATGAAGACTACCACAAAAGAATCCAAATAAGGGTGGAACACACAATTCATCAGAGCCATGAAAATTGATGGCACATTCGTGACTCCAAATGACATAACCATGTACTCATACAGATCATATCTAATCTGAAAGGTTCTAAGCAGTATGTCCAATAGTCTAATGCACAACTGTTGATATCCGGATCTCAAGTCAATCTTCGTGAACAATCGTGCTCCATGAAGTTGATCGAAAAGATCATCAATCCTTTGCATGGGATATTGTTTTTAGACCATCAACTAGTTTAGATTCTGATAATCCACACATAATGTGAGGATACCATCTACCTGGTTTGGAAACAGGATAGGAAACCCCCAAGGAGAAGTACTGGGTTGGATGAAACCCTTTTCCTATAAATCCTCTAATTGTTTATTGAGCTACTGCAACACTGGTGTAGCCATCCTATAAGGAGGAATAGACACCGATTCTTCTCTTTTCACATTATCAATAGATAAATTCACCTCCCGCTCTAGAGTTAGACCAGAAAAGTCATCCGGTAATACATCCCTGAAATGATCATCCACTAGAGGGAAATCCTTCTGACAAGTTCAGTGGTCATCCAGATATAAACTCACAATATGAGATATCACTCCACCTTGCTCAAGATGCATGGGTCCAACAAGACTCACTGTGACATCCCATTCACCATTTTATAGAAACTCTATGACCTAGGGTGATGTGGAACTCACCCTGTGATGATAGAAATCTACAAAGGCTTGAAAGGGAACCAACCAGTCCATCCTGAGAATGATTTCATAGTTTCTCATCTTTAAGACAATGTGGTCCCATAGAAAGTGACACCGACCATACTCTAGGGGGAACTCCCATTAATAATGCACACATGTATCTCTAGTTCCCAACGGAGTATCCAGTGTCCTGATATCAGAAGAAGAAGATACAATGATCCCAAGGTTCTTCACAATGGCCATAGATATAATGGTATGTTTAGCACCAGTATCAAAAATACTGAAGATAAAACAGAAGAAATTAGAATAGTATCTCTGACAGTGGAAGGTCTGGGATCCTACTAATGTTGAGTCTGTTGCACTGCATATGACTACCCAGTGTCGTGGCCCTATGACAGAGCCTGGCTACCCTAATCTGACCCGCCCTGCTGTCTCTGAGATCTTGGTGTCTGGATACCACGACCATGACCACCACCCCATCCTAATCATCCTGGCGTATTCCAATTACATGAATATTAAAAAGCTATTATCACTTCTCCTACACACTGAGTCTTCACATAACCCCTCTCAATATCCACTAGTGGAAATTCTCTGTAAAAATGCTGGAGATAACCCATATTTCCACAAACTCATCACTCAACTGGGTCATAGGGACACTGAGGTCTTCTATGCCCCTCTTTACCGCACTGGTAATACATTACCTGGAAACCTGAACTATTCATATTGGTGGTACTACCACTGTGAGAGAAATCCATCTTCCACTTCCTCTTACTGGTAGAAAAATTACCAGAAACTGGTGCCGAAACGCCCTAGCCTACACCAATAGCTTCCACTGGTTCTGCTTAGTAATAACTGCCTAGTTCACAATAGCATGCCCTATAGGCAACATGAATACGTTCACCAGTGCTCGGATTTCATATCGAAGACCATCCTCAAATACTCAATCCCTCAACATCTCATCTCCCACCAGAACAGGTGAAAATCTATGTATCTTAGTGAAGTAGGAAGATTAATCCATCACTGACATGGATCTCTATTGATTATTCAGGAACTATTGAGCTTGATCTTCCATTAGTGTCTCTAGAAAGAAAAATTCATAGAATACTACCTGAAATGTTCCCATTCCATGTCTCAGTGATGCTCAGTCTGGGAGGTAATATCCGACCATCTCTTAGCAAGTATCATACAACAAGAATGTAGGGAGCTTGACCCTCATCCCTAGAGGCGTCTTCAGATACTCAAATATAGTCTACATAAAACCAATCCATGACTCCACAACATGTGGTCCTCCATCCCTTGAAAATGTAGGTGGATGCTGCTACAGTAATATGCAGTTCAGCTCTTCTATAGATGTGGAAACCGGCGGTGCTCCCTGGAAGGTCTGCATGAATTGCATGAAGCCTTCACAGAACTGTGCATTCAAGCATACATCTTATATAATGGTTGTCACAACATCTAGCTATACTAAGGAATCTATCGGTATCCCATGGCCTACAATCTCTAGAGTACAATCATTGCTGCTCTCTTGGTGAACAACTCGAGTTCGTCTCGGTGGCATGACTCTACAAGGTCAAACACACATCATAGAAAAATATCATAAAGGACCAAAAACTGAATATGTAAGAAGGAAATATGAGAATGAAATAATTCATGTTTTACAAAACAAGACTACATGTCATGTATAATAACAAAATGGAATGTTCCCTCAAGTCTTTCACATGGGCATGTACTTCTTCATGAACTGGTCGTGTAACACCACAAACACACAACGTGTTGTCCAAACACATGGCATGTACATGAATTTTCATCCACTACCTGATTCCTTCTATACATCTTAGCCACATAGCTCTCTTTTTAACAAGACTACATGGCATGTATAAGGACTATACTGTGTGTACTAGATGTGCTTCAACGACCTATGTTGTTTGAAAAACAGCCGGGTACATAGCTCACACTACACGACATGTTCCAGATACACATGACGTGTACGGATTAAATTCCAATTGATCGTGTTGTTAATGACATGGAAGACTACTTCGCTGACAGTACACATCATTTTACACCCACACACAGTGTGTACACCATGCCATTTCCCCAACCACAAAGCCAATTTTACATGGCCTCTCACCGGTCATGACTACACGGTATGTCCCTCAGGGACATGGCGTGTACTAGATGAACTTCGCCGACCAGTGTTATTTGGTAAACTGCCAGATACACAGCTCACTCTTCACAGCATGTTCTAGATGGAAACATCGTGTACTAGAAAGGATATCACCAACCCATGTAGTTAGTTACATGGCCGAATTCCCAGATTACACAACACGGCGTGTTCAGTAGTCTCACGACGTGTTTAAGTGAATATTTCTCCAACAGTGTCATTTTTCACACGACAGACACAGGTTCAACACGACACAACCTGTAAAATCAGTACATTATGTGTTCCATATAGAGTTTCCCAATCCCGTGTTTCTGCCTACACGACCTATGACACATTTAGAAACTACGTGGCTTGTACAAATGGTGAACGATGTGTACTTAAAAAATTATCATTTCTTACCGAACATAATAGTAAATGGTGTGTAATCTAAATTAGACGATGTGTATTCAGGGGTTTTCTAGACAGTAATCCTCATAAAATACCCCAATGTCCAAAAACATATTGAACAAACACCAAAGTTCCAAATTCTAATCTGTGAGGGCCCATACTCCCTACGAACCAAAGCTTGGTATTTTATACATTTTATAACATGTTAAACAAGTCGATGATCCCCCATATTCTAGTTGATGAGGGCCCATGCTCCTTAGGAACCAAAGTTTGGAGTCCATTCAAAAAACCTTAAATAACAATATCCTATCAAAAATCATGTATTTCGTCAAGGAATCTATCAAAAAAGAATTCATTTCTCTAGAACAACATCTATCACAACAACATGAAATTTCTAATGCACCTACATGGTATGTGATTCAAACATGTTCCTAAATGATGAATGAGATGGAATACCCTCATCTCATCGAGTTGCAACTGAATAGAAACTAGATATAAAAAATATAAATATCACACCACAAGTGCGTCACCCAATGGTGAAATTGAAATAAACATTAATAATCATAAATAGAAGATCAAAATTTAGTTCAAGGAAATCCGGCCTTCACCTGTACACGGGGTATCTACTCTCAAGAACAATTATTACCATATCCTATAGAAATATATCTCTTTCAGTCATCACCAAATAATAAAATAACTCAGAGAAAAGAAAAATCTCCTGGAACCACTTTGTAGCATCCTGGATCCGGGTGCCACTCAACGGGTGCCTCGAACCCGGTTGGTCACATGACCTCATGCGCATTTCCCAAAATTACAGAGGATACCAACTACTAGTGAGGGCCTAGGTTTGAGAGTGGGGAAACTATTTCATCATTTTTCAACGTGTATCTTAGAAGAGAAAATACTAACATACCAAAATGGATGCAGTAAACAATACCAAGATGAAATGGACAACAGTACTAAAGTAAAGAAATGAACAATAGATATATATATATATGATGATGATGAAATATGTCCCTAACTCAAATAAAGCATCTAAAACAGGATACACTAAATTATAAAACAATTTAGTGCATGGTATATGTACAAAAAAAAGGAAAATAGTGCAGCAGGAATTCAGCATCATCGCAAACCTAAGCCGGGTCCCTTGCTTTCCCACTCCTCTGCAATAATCAAGTACCTATATAGGGACTCTTTCAATTTTCAACACCTCCAGTAATATAATAAGTTTGGGCCCATGACATGACCCAAATAGGGTATGAGAAATTAATCCCAGTTGGAAACCACTAGAGACCCATTCCCACCTTTCTGTGAATTTGTGCAAAAGCAGTGTGCAATAATGAAAATGTAGTAAACTAGGAAGTACTCAAAAGTAGCTACTCCCAACAGTTCAATTTCGATTTAATGATTATTTAACAATTCAATATAATAGAATTATAAGTTCTGGAGACTCAGCCTCATCAAAAAATCTCATATATAGTGCCAGAGAAAAAACCACAATAATCTATCTAGCAAATAGAAGGTAATACAATACCAAGCCTATCCTTTAGCCTAGAAGGTACTACATAAGATATCACCACAGTGAATATGAAAAGTAAGCAGAGTCCTCCGATATGAAAAACATACCCTCAGGTAATTAGAATCAAAACATTCATGTGATTTCCCACAAGCATACCATATATTTCCCATAGGCATAAGCGATATTTCTGTTAGGCATGGATGCAACTGCCCACAGGCTTAAGAAAAGTTTCCCTCAGGTTGAACGAAACACTTTCCCACAGGCACAAGAAACCCTGCGCTCATGCTAAGAAAGCAACCAGGCCAAGCCCAACACATAAGACAAGAAATTATATATACATTTTCTCTCAAAAAAACTCAACACATTCTATAATCACAATATACCCTCAAGTATCCTGGAAAAATGGCTAAACAAGGGAAATTCACAAACAGGGTGGCCCTGGATCAAGGTAACGATACCAAAATAGTTGTTTATACATATTCATTAAATTACATATAAAATTATAGGTTTTTCATTAGTCAAGGACTCATCCATATGACACCCCAAAATTGGGCATGTAGGAAAACAATACAGAAAAACAACATGACAGTTGGAAATAAACACCAGACCACCTACCTCAATCGCCATAGATCTATATATGTGAACGATGCCTCCCAAAAGAGCCGAGAAAGATGTAGATCTGGGAATAATTATAACAAATTAAATCCCAAATAACACCCCATCAAGAAAGAATATGAAATAAACACACAAGGATAGGGAAGGGCTTATCTATTCAGTCGAAACATGATCAACAGTGAATGAATCCGAGTTTTAGCGTACGATCGGGAGCTCCTCCAAGCATTGACCTCCTCTCTCAGTGCTCAAAATGATCTCACTGCCTCCTCTATGGATTGAAGAGGATATTTCCCATTTATAACAAAAAAATATAACTGTAGGTCATGTACTCTCAGGTACACGGCGTGTACTTTTCATTTTTAATTTTTCCTCTTGCGGCCACTTTCCACCGCACCACTATTCACCTACCAACTTGGTTACACGGCATGTATTACTATGTACATGGCGTATACCATCATCTGGCTGGAGGATACTCCCACCGCTATACTGTTCACCTATCGACTAATTACACGAGATGTTTATACTAAGTACATGTCCTGTAGAATATTTTTACACTCTTCATTGCTGACAGGCCAACACTCCCTGTTTACTTATCCCACACAACCATTGAAAACGGCGTGTGGAAAAGTACATGGTGTGTACCCACAAATTTTGGGATTTTCCCCATTTTCTTTATTTTCTCAAAAATACATAAGGAACAAGGAAAATAAGAAACTCATACCTCATGAATAAGAATCAGGTTCTTATAGAAACTTCTCCTTTATCCAAACTTTGATCTAATGACTTCCTTTGTAATATCTCGGTTCCGAATTCCACCCTATGGCACCCCATACCCAATTGGTAACATGGCCTCAAGAACATTCTCCCTAATGCCATAGGCTTCCGACTATCAGTGAGGGCTGTGAGTTTGATAGTGGGAAAACTATGCACTCATTAGCATAGTAACACCCTGGAAATAAACAGATGGAAAAAAACAGAAGTTGTAATAATCCATAAAAAAGTAAACAGTGGAAGACTAGAAATATAAATTGTATCACACGTATATATAAATGATGCATGGTATATATCAATATTAAGCATCTAAACAAGTGAGAATGCTTGAATACAAAATGGTACTAAGAAAAAGTACCAAAGAAAAAAATAAACAACTCCTCAGCATCGCAAGCCTCTGCTTAGTCCCAGGCTCTCCAGCTCTATCGAAAATCAAGTACATGAAGTAGAAGGTAATTTTACCTTATCTATACATGAAGAAATATAATATTTTTGGGCACAAATGCATTGAAAAAACAAGCGGTGAGACTAAATCCCAGTAGGAAATCACCATAAGATTTGTTCCTAATAGTCAGTTAATATATGGCAGGTAATAAACAAAAGAATGTAGTGAACAATAATGTACATAGAAGTAACCAATCATAACATTTAAATGAAATAAATTCCATATATATACAACATCAAACAAGTAGGTAACCCTTTGAGTAGTTCTGTCAGCCTAAACCCTCTAGTTCAACCAAGACAAGGATACTACAAAGGCTCTCTACGGATGCTCTCTTAGTTAATTACCCTTATTGTACTAAGAGTTTAAGACTCTCTGAGGAATCTCACATAGTCAATTAACCATATATTCAAAAGTTATATTGACTCTCTGAAGAAGATCACACGGTCAATTACCCTTATAGTCAAAAGTGATAAAGACTCTCTAAGGAAGATCAAATGGTCAATTCCCCTTATAGTCTACTACACCAGGTTTTCACGATCTTGTGTATGTCAAATGAGCATAGAAATGAAATACAGATAAAGAAATCCTCAAGAACTACTTGGCTAAATATTATACAACATCTCAAGCAAGTCAGATAAAATAATCACTCCATCCCACAACACTAGGCATGGGAAACATCAAGGAAGCCTAATGGCTAAACAAAACCAAACGGCTATAAGTAGAACATACATGGGAAAACACATCCAATGAATAAAAAAAACAAATTCAGATCCAAATAACATCTATTTACACATACACGTATAGCAGGAAATCAACAGGGTTAAAACGGTAAACACACAATACCCAGTTCAATTGTATTGGTCAAAATTTCACATATAACTCAAATAAATTCAACGGAAAGGCACTAACCACCTACCTCTATGTTGGGTGATCAGTATTCATTAGTCTCAGGGCTTAAATCACCTTATAACGCTGAAGATATAGAAAAAATATAAAAAGTTAAATAGAGGATAACTTGAAAAGGGGGTGGAATTGGGAAATGAAGCTCAAGAAGAATAGAGAGCTTACAGAGTTCATCCCAGTGCAATACACAGTGGTTAAATCGGATATCGGATTCTTGGTCGGGGTCTCGGAAGAATATCGATGTCATACAAGAGCTCTCGGCTGAAAAAAACCTATAATATGACATTTCTAGTAATTAGACGTGATGATGGTATGCTTAATGAAAAAGAAAGAAAATACATGGAATGTACATTTCAAGTACATGGTGTTTACTTGCCTTTTCCATACACCACATTAGGCGGCATCCAGGATACCCCCACATGGTCATGTCTATGGCCATCACACGGCCAGCACACTACCTCCTACGATGACCCAGTACAAGGCATGTACTCAAAAATTACACGACATGCACTTTAGTAATTTCTTGAAATTCCACTCTTTCTCAAAAACGACCAGAATAAAGAAAACAGAACTGAAAAGAAGATTTGTGTTCTTAAAAACTTCCCACCTTAAATAATTTTGTCCCCGAATTTCCCTAGAATGTCAATGTAGAAGATGAAACCCCGAATAGATCCATCCATTGTGATCATATGTCTGCCTCCCTCTCCCAAGTCTCGTCTTGTACCCGCCTGTGCTGTAATAGTACTTGTACTAGAGGTATAGATTGTCCATGGAGAACCTTTGTACTTCGATCAATAATCCTGATAGGATTCTCCACAAAAGATGCATACACTTCCAACTCAACCTCCTTGGGATGGAAAACATGAGATGGCTCCGAGAAGTAACATTGAAGATAAGAAACGTGGAAGACGTTGTGCATTGGCTGGTACCTATGAGGAAATTTCAACTAATAGGCAACCGGCCCAACTCTCCCCATCACCTAAAACGGTCTAACGTACCTTGGTGAAAGCTTAACCTATTATATATTCCTCATGTTCCCTATCCTCAGTGTGACATACAGGAAAACCCGATCTTTGACCTCGAACTCCAGAGGTCATCTCCGCTGATCAGCATAAGACTTCTGTCAAGACTATGATGTAGTCATCCTCTTATAAATAAACTCTATCATCTCTGTGGTATTCTAGACAAGATGATATCCCATCATTTCTACCTCTATTTCCTCCAGCCAACATATGGGCGATCAGCATGCCCTACCATAAAAAGCCTCATAAAGTGCCATTAGAATAGTTTCCTGAAAACTATTGTAGTAGGAAAACACTACAAGAGGTATGTGCTTCTCCCAAGAACCTCCAAAATACAAAATACATGCTCGATGCATTTCCTCAAGTACCTGAATCATTCTATTGGGCCTTCCATCTGTCTAGGTATTGTAAGTTTTACTCTATAGTAACTGTATTCCCAATGCTTTCTGAAGCCCCTACTATACCCGAGAAGTAAAACATGAATCTCTATAAAAGACAATAGAGTGTGGAACTACATGTAAGCACATAATCTCACAGATGTACAATCATCCCAGCTCATCACAATTAAGGTCTTTATAATCTGCAAGTAGTGAGAAACCTTCATGAGTATTTCAATGACAATCCAATCTTCATCATTCCCTCAAGGTGACCTCGGTAATCCAATCACGAAATCCATCGCGACATCGTTCCACTTCCACTCAGGAATGGGTAACTGCTGCAAAAGCCCAGCTGGTCGCTAATGCTCCTCCTTCGACTGCTGACAGGTGGAACACCTCATGATGGACAATCCACATCTCTCTTCATACCTGGACACCAATAATGATGGTGTAGATCATAATAAATCTTGGTGACACCAGGATGAACTACCCAAAATGAGGAATGAAAGTCCCACATCAAGTTCTCATGTTTGTCTGCTGGAACTCATAGGCACCCATGGAAATGCAAGATCTCATCCTCAACTATGGTCCATTCCAATATAGGGTCCTCTCCTGATAGGTTATCACATAGGACTAGGCCTTCTGAATATGATAGCTGCCTCATTCGCACTCGATCAAGAAGAGTAGAGGTAACACCCAAAGAGGATAGAAAAGTCATCCCCTGTCTATCATGAACCCTTAAAAGCATCTTAGAGAATAGAACCATAAGCTGCCACTCACTACTGGCCTCCTAAACTGCCTATATTTTAGTCCTCCTGCTTAATGCATCAACCACTGTGTTGGATTTCCCACGCATATAGGGAAGCTCAATGTTAAAATACTGAAGGTACTCAACCAACCTTCACTGTCTCACATTCAAATCATGATGATTGAAGATATACATCAGAAATTTTTGGTAGGTGAAAACCACAAAATTCTCTCCTATAAGGTACCATCTCTATTAGCCTAAGGCATGAACAATAGCATGAAACTCGAGATCATTCATCGAGTAATATCTCCCATTTGACCTCAACTGCCTCGACCCGTATGTGATGACTCCTTCTCCCGACACATGCACAGCTCCCATCCCAATTCCTAAAGCATCATAGTACATAGTATATCTCTTTCACAGCTCTTTAAAAACATGTATCAGTGATGATGCCAACCTCCCATTAATCTCCAAAAAGAGTGACTCACATGAATATGACAATATGAACTTTGCAGCCTTCTTAGTCAAGCCATTCATTGGTTCTGTTATGTGTGAAATTATCTGTATGAATCATTTTTAATAACAAGACATCCCTAGAAAATTCCGTACCTAAAATACGTTCGTTGGCTGCTCCTAGAAAACTACTAATCTCAATTTCTCTGTGTCTACTGATACTCTTGTCTCTGAGATAACCTGACCCGAGAAATGAATATGGTATATCCAAAAGTGTCATTTTGAGAGCTTAACATATAAATGATTCTCTTTCAGTGTACACAAAATGATCTCATGATGGGTAGCATGGTCGTGTTGAGTGTGAGATTACACCTAGATATCGTCCACAAAGACCACCACGTCAGATTCCAATTATGGATGGAACACTTGGTTCATAAGTTCCATGGAAACTCCAGGAGCATTCGTGAAACCAAACAGCATAACCATATACTCATATAGACCATACTTTCTCTAGAAGGTTGTAAGAGGTATATCAGAATTTTTAACGCAAAACTAATTTCAACCAAATATCAAGTCAATATATGAGAACAATTGGGCTCCACGTAGTGGATCAAATAGAAAAACAATCCTCGGAAAGGGATATCGGTACTTAACCATCAACTGGTTCATATTTCAATAATCCACACAAAGCCTGAGTGTACTATCTGCCTTTTTCGCAAATAGGATAGGCGACCCCCATGGATAAGTACTGGGTCAGATGAAAACATTTTCCTAAAAATCATCCAACTGCTTCTTGAGCTCCTATAAGTCTGGTGTAGCCATCCTGTAAGGAGTAATGGACACCATTGCCTCTCTTGGAATAAGATCAATAGAACATTATACCCCACGATATATAGGGAAAATTTAACAGTTTTTTATAAAGACATATATGAAATGATCCACCACTAGATGAAAGTATAATGGTGAAGTCCCATGGTCATCTAGATATAGAGGAGAAATCTGGGTTGTAACTCCTCTTAACCCAGGATGCTCGGGTCCCGCTCTACTCTCCTTGAGATCAAATTTGGACATATGATAAATGTTCCACCTTCTGGTGATGTGAAAATCAACCTACAGTAATAGAAATTGATTACTATCTGGAAGGGAGCTAACCTATCCATTATGAGAATGAAATCATCGTATGTCATCTCTAGGACATAAAGGTCTCATAAGAAGAGACACCCACTAACCTCAAGAGGAATTCCATGCACTAACGTGTACTTGCCATTCTAGTCCCCAACAGAGATTCTACTGTCAAGATATCAGCCAAAGAAAAGATACAGATCCCAAGTCTCTCCACAATAAGAACACAGATAAAGCTATGTGATTCTCAGGTATCGAAAAGAAAAGAAGATAAAAATGAGGCTACAAAGATCGTACCTCAAACTGTAGATAGTCCAGGATCCTGCTCCTGTTGGGTCTTCTCTACTACAAAAGTATGATATGCACTGCAGCCCTATGACCCTTCCTGACCACCCTAAGTTGATCCACCATGTTGTCACTGAAATCCTGGCGAATGGCTAGCACGGCTAGGACCTCCACCTCGGCCTGAATGGTAGGAAGAACTCCAGTTCCTAGACGGGTGAGAAACTAGTGGTGCTGCTCCTAAATGAGGAGTCATAGTAGAACCCCTATCACCAGCTGCTGGTGAGAATATCTAATAGCGGCGTTTTAGGTGACTAATCTTGCCGCAAGATCAAAACTCCACTGGGTCCCCAGGAAATGTGGCCTCGTATGCTCGCTCCTCCCACATTGGTAGTATACCACCTGGCTAACAGAATATGCATCCCACCTACTCTGATCTCCTCATGTAGTCTCCCTATGGAACTTCATGCTATCAGCAAGAAGATCAATAACTCTAAATGTCGAAAAACCCTACCTCAAAGCTCCAGAATCCCTCATATTTCACTTGGGGATCAATGCCTCATTGACTATTGAAGATATCGAAGTCAAGATGAAGATGTTCCCCAATGATTAGATACCCTTCCTGAGACCATCCTCAAACATTTGTGCATGGAACAACTCATCTACCCCAAAACGATGTAAAGTGTTGCAGCTCAGTGAAGCAAGAGAATACTCATAAACAGAAAGAGTACTCTGCTCCAAACTCATAAACTCTCGGGCTCAATCACCCATCAAGGTCACTCGATAGAAGTAATCAAAGAAGGTGAATTGAAACTCATCCCAATCCATATTCAGTTGGCTTACCTCCTGTGAGATCACATCCCACCATCTCTTAGATGAATCTAGAAGAAATTACATAGAGAGATTGACCCTACTCTCTTGAGGAATCTCCAGATTCTCGAAGATCAATAACATGGCTTCTTTCAATGACAATGCAGCCTATGGCCATCCTTCCCCTGCGAAAATGGGGGGAAGCTGATACTAAAAGAACTGTGTCAATTCTTCTATCAGCAATGATGGAGGTGGTGCTTACTGGATGGTCTGAATCATCATCATAAATCCCTCCCTGAATTGAGCATCAGCACCTGTGTCAGGTATAACTATAGGTGCTAGGACTAGCACAACTCGAGGATCTAGCAGCAGTCCCTGTTTAGCCATATCTGGTGTCTGATCATCGCCTTGCAACTGGCGTACAACTGGAGGACGTCTCGGTGGCATAAATCTACAAGGTCAAGAGCACACTTTATAACAAAATTACCAAGGACTGAAAACTGTATGTGTAAGAAGATAACATGGAAAATAACCCCTTCATGTTTTATAAAAAATTACTACATGGAGTGTATACTAACTACACAGTGTTTTCCCTTAAGTCTTTCAGATGGGATTGTACTTCTTCCTGAACTAGTCGTGTAACACCACAAACACACATCGTGTTTTCCTTACACATGGTGTGTACTTGAATTATCTTCCAATGAACTATTCCTCTTACATAGGTAAGCCACATAGTTCTACGTAATATGAGATTACACGGCGTGTTTGTGCAAGAAACAATGTGTACTTGATAGGCTTCACCGACCAGTTTTGTCGTCACACGACCGGTTAAATAGATCATCCTACACAGCGTTTTCTAGGTGGACATGGTGTGTAATGCTTTGGTTTCAACTTCCCATGTTGTTAGCCACATTGGTGAACACACGACTAACTATAAACGACGTGTTAGTCCCAAACATGGCATGTACAAGACGATTCAACCGGCCTGTGTTGATCGTTAGATGACCGAATACTCGGGATACACTACACGACATGTTCCATATAGACACAATGTGTACAAGGAAGGAAAAAACTGACCCGGGTTGTTGGTTACATAGTCAGATTCCAAGATTAAACTACACGGTGTATTTAGAACTGACACTGCATGTTTAACCCATTGGTTCTCCATCCGTGTTGTTAGTCACATGGGAAGACATGGGGTCAACCCTACATGGCGTGTACGAACGGTACACGTCATGTTCACAGAAGAGCATCTCTATCCCGTGTATCTTCCCACACGGCTTATGACACGGTTAGAGACTACATGGCGTGTATATAAGAAACACGATGTGTACTTATGAAAATCAGTTTCATGCTAAACAGAAGAACAAATGGCGTGTTGTGAAAACTACATTGCATGTATTCTTTGTTTTTCTAGACAGTAAGCCTCGGAAACTACTCCAAAGCCTAAAAAATACTGAAAAAAACACCAATGTTAGAAATTCCGATCTGTGATGGGCTATAATCCCCGTTAATAAAATATTGTCATCTTATACATGTTATAACAAGAAAAACAGTGAAATGATCCATCAATTTCTGGTCTTTGAGGGCCCATTACACCTCAAGATCCAAATTTTGGCATTCATTCAAACAAAACCTTACAGAAACAATACCCTATCAAAGATCAGGTATTTTCTTCAAGGAATCTATCATAACAACATGAATATCTAGCACAACACCTATCAAAAAAACATGCAGTCACTAATGCACCCTATATGGAATGGCAAGAATGCATGACATGTGATCACTAGAAAGTGCTTATATGATGCATGAGATAGAATACCCTCACCCTATTTGGTTTCAATGGAAATAGAACCTCAATAACATCAACAATAATAGAAAAATACAAGTGAGTCACCCAATAGTGAAAATAAATCAACTGTAAAATTGCAAAACCAGAAAAAATTTGGAATATGAGGTAAATTGGATTTTCCTTGTACACGGGTTAGCTACACCTGGGAACATCTTATTACAAAGTACATATTCCTTCTTATCCATGACATTAGGCTCCAAACAGTATGTCAATGAAAATAAACACCTCTGATACCACTTTGTAATGTCTCGTTTCTAAAAGAAACCTAGTGGCGCCCCATACACGGTTGGTGACATAGCCTCAAGCACATTCCCATAACACCAGAGGCTGATGACAAGTAGTTATGAACTTAGGTGTGATAGTGGGGAAATTATGCCATCATTGGCAGAGTAACACAGTCGAAACAAACAAATGGAAAAAATGGATGCATTAATAATTCATAAAATGGTATATAATGGATGACAAGAAATAATAAACTGGAGCACACATATTAATAAGTGATGCATGATAGATATGAATAGGAAAGAAGCCAAAAAAATCACAATGATGGAATACAAAATAGTACTAATCCAAAGTTCAAAAAAATAGATAAACAGCTCCTCACCATCGCAAGCCTCAGTATGGTTCCACGCTCTCCAACTCAAAATCAAATCAAGTACCTGATGTTGAAGGGTGTTTTCCCATATCTATACCTATAGTAATATAATCTATTTGGGAACAACTTCATAGCCCAAACAAGTTTTTAGACAAAATCCTATTAGCCAATCACCGCAAGATTTGGGCTTAATAGTCAAGAAATATATGGCAGGTAATAAACAAAATAAAATAGTTAACAAAGAAGTACTCAGTAGTAACCAATCCTATTGTTTCAATGTAATCAGTTCCATACATCAATAATAGAAAACAAGCAGGTAACCCTCTGGGTTGTTCTCTCATCCTAACTCCTTTGGTATAAACAAAATAAGGATACTACAAAGACTCTCTGAGAAATCTCTCTTAGTCAATTCCCTTTATATTCCTAAGCGTTTAAGACTCTATGAGGAAGCCCACATGGTCAATTCCCCATATATAATAATGTGATAAAGACTCTCAGAGGAAGCTCACACGGTCAATTCCCCTTATAGTCAAAAGTGATAAAGACACAATGAGTAAGCTCACTCGGTCAATTCCCCTTATAGTCTACTACACCATGTTCTCACGGTCCTATGTAAGTCAATAAAGAATAGTAATGCAATACAGACAAATTAAACCTAAAGAACTAATTTTCAAAACAACCTACAATATCTCAATCATGTCAGAAAAATAATCACATCATCCTATAGCACTAGGCATGAGAAACATCAGGGAATCCTAAAGGCTAAACATGACCAAATGGTAATAAATAGAACATGCATAGGCAAACAGATCCAAGGCATAGAAAAAAACATAATTCACATCCAAATAACCTCTATATACACATACCAGCATAGAAGGAAATCAACAAGGTTCAAAAAGTAAAAAAAATACCCCGTACATTGATATTGGTCAAAATTACACATATAACTCAAATAATTTCAATGGAAAGGCAAAAACCACCTACCTTAGCACTGGGAGTTAATTATACATGATTCTCTAGGTATGAATCACCTTAGAACACTAAAAATATACAAAAACATATAAAACATTCAACAGAGTATAACTTGAGAAGGAAGAGGAATTGGGAAATGAAGATCTAGCAGAAGAGACCGCTTACCGAGGTGATCCCAATGCAATAAACAGTGGTCGAATCAGATATTTGATGCTTGATCGGGGGATCGAAGGAGGATTGGGGTCGTAATAGAGCTCTTAGATGAATGAAACATAGAATAAGATCTTTTTTGTGATTATACGTGACTTCTCTACGTTTCATGAAAAAAACAAAATACATTTTGTTTACTCTTGATGTACACATTGTGTAATTGACTTTTCCATACTTCAATTTTGGTGGCCTCTAGGTGACCCCCACATGGCCGTGTGTGTGGAAATCACACGTCCAACTCATGGCCTCCTGCGGTGACCCAGTACATGGCGTGTACTTATAAAGTAAATGGTGAGTACTTTAGAAATTTCCAAAAATTACCCTCTTTATAAAAAAACGACTACATGAAAGAAAAAATTCCTGAAAATAAAATCTGAGTTCTTACATCCTTGGTAAAACAATGGGAATTAGGTTCTTATGAACTATTCAATCATTGATCAGCAACTTCTAGACATCAAATCCATTAAAAAATTGATCTATGTTTCATTATTTACTGTGTGCTAAAGAAATATAATCAATAAAAAAATATATCTGAACTCCTCTGAATCATTACCTCTTCCATCTCCGAACCACATCCATTTTGATCCAATATTTATTCAATGATATCATATCATTGCACTGAGAAATAATTGATCTATGATTTGTTGATCAAGATATGTCCAACTATGTGCCAAATGAAGAATTCCCATGATGAAAACATGATCATGGGAGAAAATAAAAATAACAATCAATATTAATAGACCTGGATCGATGGTTTTTTCAATCACAGTTCATTAAAATTAGAACTAATATTGATGCTTCAAAATTTTTATTGTGAATAAATTCTACCAAAATTATATCAATATTACCAATCTTTCAAGATGACTGGTCTTTGAATCATTTTTTTTCATTTGAATCACATTCATCAAATAATTTTAGAATGATGAATGAATCAAATCAAATCAAACATCTTACCATGATTTAGATTGATCATTATAAAAATATGATGAATCTTCATAGTCATTGGTGAGATTCTTCAATTTCATTACGCATCCATCGTCAATCCATGTTCTATTCACTATTAATCTAAGAGAAATCCTCAAATGTTATCTCAAATGGATCGCCAATAGTGTAAGGGTAATATGGCTAACCCTGTGATTTCTCCCTAATATTCTATTTAAACACAAATCAATAATTTCATAGATAATTAGAAATAAAATAATTTATTTCATTATCTTATTCATTATCACATCCATGAAATTTTTTCTAAAAATACATCATGAACACCATGGTTAAGTCGCATCTAGGGTAAAACCTGAATTCTGGATTTGATTTTTCCTTTGAATTTCTGATCAGATCCTTCATTCAGAATTTATTCCACACATTAAGGAAATATTTTCATGCATAATTGTTAAAATATTTAATGTTTTTAAAACATTTATTCGAGGAAAACTTGGCCTCATAATAACATGTCTTCTCAGTGGCTAGTCAGAAAAACTGTATATACAATATCCTAAAATAATACATGGAAAACATGAGTCATTACAGTTCTACCCCCACGGGGCTTTACATCACCCAATATCTTACAAAATGGATAATCAAAGAGATGTGGGTACTGATCATGAATCTATACATCCAAATATCAAGTTCCCTTTTGGAGATTCCTAATCTACCACAAGACACATACAAAATGAATCACATTACCAAAAAGTATATTCTCCTACTAATCCTCTATCTCTAATGGGTACTAACAAATGTGGATTCATCCTTGATGACCACCTCACCCCAGTCAATAACGTTTGATAATTCATGAACATAATTCATAAACTGTGACACATAGAATACTACATGTACTCATTCTAACATTCACTGGTAGAGAAAATATGTTTTCACATTCCAAACACTACATTTTATTTGAAAAGGTCCAATTATTCTTAGATATATCTTAACTCACCAAAACAAATCACCATAATCTATGTAGAGGTGAAACATAAAGGGAACAATGGTCTCCTTCCTCAAACTCGATATTCCTCTATCATATATCTACATAATAATTATGTACAATCTGTGTAATCTCCCACCACACTTAGATGATCAACACATTCTCTATAATTTCTCTCACCTACTATGTGACCAAGAGTGTTGACTATCCTCTGTCATCCAAAAAAGTTGTGACTTACAGGTTCTCACATATAATTACTTGAATAGATCTATAATAATCATGTAATGTTAGTTGTTGTTGTATGAATATGATACTAGTGGTTGTGATACTCCCAACTATGGACAAAGTTCAACATTCTATCACACAACATGTCCTACAAATCCTTAATTGTCTTCTTAGTCTGTTAATCTGTTTGGGGGTGAAATTTTATTCTCTAGCATAACAAAGTCCAAAAATACTCAAATAATATTTTCAAAAATTGTCATGTAAAGTGACCATTATGTCCAGAAATGATCATTGAAAGAACTCCATAGAGTCAAACTATCTCTTCAACATAGAGTTTCCACATTCTCTCTACTAAAACATTATCCAATATATAAAATAAGTGGTTCATCTTGGTGAGTCATTCAATGATCACCTAGATTTCCTCATATCCATAGAATTACATGGTAATAGTTTTAAGATGTCAATGAATATTACATCCCACTTCCACTCTAGATTTTCACGGGATTTATCTAAAACAACTAGAACTGGTCGGTCAGCCATCACATGTTGAAAAGAATGGAATAGACAGAAAAACTATGCAAATCCATTCATTATCCATGTCCACCAAAACTGACATCATTTTTTCTAGACAATATTTTCTTCACCTAGAGGTACCAACAAAGGAGATGTATGAGACCCTCTCAGAACCTCCTCCCACAATGTTACCAGTACCACCATACGTCCTCTAAAAATAATGAAAACCTCCCAACATTTTATAATCTATCAAGAGCTTGTACAATGGATATCTGATTATGCAGGGTCTCACAGTATTTATCCTCATGTCGTATCGCATTAATAGTCTACAACAATAGAGTGGTAAAAAGCATTAACTAGAGGTAAGAAACATTGTCTCCATCCGTGATGAATAACTACAATGATGCCAACTACTTTTATGCCTCTTTCAACAACTGTGAAATCGATCTCATAGTAAGATCATCTTCTACTACATTCAAATTTCCATTTGTATATTAAATTTCCTAGCCATAATACTGGGGGAATTATATTCATTTCCTCTTTCTCAACCTACAATCCTTCTAAATGAATATATACATGAGACTCTATTTTATTAGAATTGATGAAAAAAATCTCACCTGTTATGTAGTGTCACAACATCTTTTGTGAAAATACGACTGCTGCTAACTCAAGATCATTGCTCGTATAGTTCTTCTCATGTCGTCTAAACAAGCCTGATCCATAGGAAGTCACCATTAACCTCTTTATTAGAAAACTATAACAGCCCCGTCCAACCCAAGATCAAGATCTTGTTCGCTTTGGGCCTTGCCCACACGGTTTGGTTTTCCCTAGGCTCTGACCCTCAAGAATCCCCCAAGAAAAGGTCTCATGAAGGGATTAGTATCCACACCACCTTATAAATGGGTTCTTCATACAAATCCTCCTTCATTGTGGTATCCTCACAACCCCCTCCCCACCAGAAGGGCCCAGTGACCTCATTGGCACATCGAATAGACACCATCTCTAATAACATTTTTTACGGCCCAGTCCAACACATGATCATGATATTGTCGGCTTTGGTCAGCATCAGCGTGGTTTTGTATTCCCTAGGATCTGACCGTTATGAATCCTCCAGGAAATGTCTTCATGATGGGATAGGTATCCACACCACCTTATAAAGGGGTGATTCTTGTGCCTCTTACTTTAATGTTGGAATCTCCCCCCCCCCCCCCAAGAATGGTCCAACTTCCTCACTGGTACATCAAATAGACACTAGTATTGATTCTATTTATAACGGACTAGTCCATCCCATGATCATGTTATTTTCTACTCTAGGCCATGCCCACACGGTTTTGTTTCCCTTGGGCTCTGACCTTCAGGCATCCCCTAAGAAAAGGTAACATTATAGAAGTGGTATCCACACCAACTTATAAAGGGGTGCTTCGTTTACCTCCTCCTCAGATGTGGGATTATCACACCCACAATATAAATTATTGATTTATTAAAAATTTCATTTATCTTCTTATGTTTATGTGGCATCATGCATTATTAAGATTTTTATGTTGTAATATTTAATTTATACCTTCTGATGCATGGGGGTATCTATTAGTTTTAAAGCTTAAATTTCATACGGTTATTATGTCATATCTACTTCTATGAAAACCTTAATTAAATTCTAGGTTGGGAAAGAAGGAGGGTATCGTATTAAGGGACCCATTTAGTCATTTTGTTCTTGGCTATTTACCACTATGCATTAGGGGGTGTCTTTTTCTTTACAAGACCAATACTTCCCTGGGCATTCCAATACTTATGAGTGGTATCGGTTCCTAAGGGGACCATCAGGGATGGAACTATTGGAAATCTGTCTTATCTAGCCTCAAATAATGTTCAATACCTTTTTTTAGATCGGGATGAACTTAGGGTAATGTCATACCTCAAGAAATAATTGGTCTTCGAAATAATTACATGGATGGGATAAGTGATATTGGATAAATTGAAGGATGTTCTATAGAGATACCTTTGGGATGGGCTCAGACTCCAACTCTAAACTTGAACCTTATTAATGATGAATTGAATGTTTATATTATTTCCTCTTGAGCCTATTGAGATTTGTGATACTTTTCTGGCATATTGAAGCACACATTGTTGACAAATGACATAGACCCCATGTTAAAGAACAATATTGATGTATTATTCTTCAAAGTTTTACCTTGCATTTCTAGGATTTCTGTTTGTGTGTGTGTGTGCGTTATTTTATAGGTGCTTTTATTATGATTATGGAATTGTCCGAAGTACGTGATTAGGGATGTCTGTCATTGGGAACCTAGGATGAGTTAATTACTTTATTTCTATTATTTCATTATATTAATTTTCATATAATGGCCCATTTCATTTTAGTATCGTAGGAAATGTTATGGTTTATACTTAGTAGGTGTAGGCCTATGGGGACTTTACCTGATCCCCTTCTCAGGCGTTGTTGACACACGAGTAGATTATATGTTTG
Source organism: Viscum album (assembly GCA_963277665.1). Taxonomy (NCBI): domain Eukaryota; kingdom Viridiplantae; phylum Streptophyta; class Magnoliopsida; order Santalales; family Viscaceae; genus Viscum; species Viscum album. The sequence goes on from OY728165.1 coordinate 2,082,008,590, forward strand.
CATGTGTTGAAAAAGGTAAGTGTGAAGCTTCCAATTCTTGGTTGTTTCTTGTAGCATAGGATGGATAATCGGGATGAGGAATGAGCCTTGATCATGATTTATTTGTTTCTTTGTGTCTTTTATATTTAGTTGATTGAATGATTGGGTTTCTGTTTTTCATGTTTTTTTATTAGAAATGCGTCATCGCATGCCACTATTTTCTGAGATTCCACACTTGATTCTTATGCAGTTGGATTATTCATATTTCTTTTGTTGCAGTTTATTTTTTTATAAGCTTACACTATTTATTATTAATTGTTGTTTACTTACATTGTGATAATACCTATTACCTATGAAAGAATAATCTCTCCCATGGACACAAAAGTCCCTTGCTTCTAGTTGGAATCCTATGGCATTCGAGGAGATGACTTTTTGATCATGTAACTCACTATTCCGTCCACCATCTAAGTGGTGATCAGAGTTGGGACGTTAAAATGTGGAATCAGAGGTGTGTTGATGCTCCTTTCCATCAAAAAGTCTAACAACTGAAAAAGGAGAATAGCTTCAGCACCAAGAGATTCATCCTTTGAAGAAAGATCAAAAATTGACAAATCCATGAACAAGGAATTCTTCACATATGGGTCGGGAAAGTTCTAAGTAGGTCACGTGAGTATACTTGTGCTCCACATATTGGTTGTGTAGTTGACTTGTGAGCCATATTTTATTTTCTCCCAAAGCCTCAATGGCCTATAAATACCCCTTGTGGGCCCCCCATTTCAAGGACAAAAAATCCAAATGTCAGATTTAAGCTCTCAGTGCCCTAGTCTTTTCTTGAAGTCATCTGAACAATTCTAAGGTACTTTCTTACCTAGAAAGGAAGATCTAAAGCAGGGGAACATGGCCTAAGGGTTAAAATTCATCAACAGTTGTCCACCTAAGTGTCTAAACCTTAATGGAAATGGTCAAACTGGCATTCCATCTTATCCTTTCAATAAAACTTGTGTGCCACCATTTTGGATGCCTTTAGGGATAATACTAAGGGAATGAGCCAAGTCTCACCCAAGTATTACCCTATTGGTTAATCGTCGCCCAAGTACACCCATGTCATGCAAGTATACTTGCGCGACCAGGACTTGAGCCCCAAAACAGGACTTGCACCCCTGCCTCTTTTTGGGTGCCTCTCCTACCTATTCAACTCTATTCTTCAAATCCACCTATACTCTTCAATATTTTGGCTTCAAAACGCTCTTCAAATCCAATTATGGCATGGTTTCTTTGTTAGATTCTATATTTGAAAGGAATTATGTGGAATATCTCCCAAAAACTCATGATTTACATTTATTTATGTCACTATGGTTAGAGATTTCATCCTTCAACCTTTTCCATTAAAGATGAGAAGACATTTTAATCTGGGAATCCGCCTTAGAAGTAAGCCCCAGTCACAAGTTCCCTAACATTGGCCTCCATTTCAAGAGTATTCCCCAGTCACAAGATCCATAACCTGGGCCTCCATTTTAAGAATAAGACGCAGCCTTAATTCCTTTTCATTTTGGCTTCATTTTCAGGAATAAAACCCAATCACAAGTCCCCTCCTAATTTTGGAATCTTACTCAAGAGTAAGCCCCAAGTTAGAGTATCCAAATCTCCATAAAGCTCATATACCTTTATGGACACTGTTCCTGGGCTTCATCTTTGATGTAAGTCCCAATATTTATCTATTTGGGAAATCATACATACATGAGCCTCATATCATTCCTTGTGACTGCATATTTCATGGAACAAATTGTTAGGTTTGCTAATACCTCTTGTTTCTCACACCGAGTATGAATCACATGATATTAGTGAGTAAAAGTAACCATGATATTTCTCTTTGGGTCATCAAACTTACGTAAACCCCACAATTCTTAATCGAACTACGTGGACTTTGATCTCTGCCTTAAATTAGAGTATGTAGGAAGCCTTTCTAAGGATCAATCCCATCACCTATTAATTATCATCTATCCCATATGACTTTAAAGTATATCTTAATACTCGAACTACATGGGTTGTAATTCCTTTTCTAAACTAGGATACGTAGGTATCCCATCTGCATGTACGATCCGAACTCTAAAATAGTCCATGTTGTTCTGAACGACAATAAACTTCAAGTCCCAGACATAGTGGATTTAAAACTAGTATGGTTATCATAATGACCATGAAATTTATATATAATGTATTGAAGGATACAATTGACTAAGAATATCTAATAAATACGGATGATTATCTATTGATGAAGAACCTAAAATACATAGAAAAGATTCTCTAAATCTCATACAGATCAATCATTTATTACAAGATCTAAAGGAAAGATCAATTTCATACTTGGTAAATTAATAAGGATTCAAAAACATAACTCAAATCTATATGAGATTCCCATAGTAGACAATAATTCCCCCCAATAAGCTGTGATGAGTCCGACCTCCCATCCTCTTGACCAATGAAAATTCTTAATTCTCATCAGTTCACAACTAATGGGAACCTACCTTTGGAATGTAGGTCTAAATGGATATAGAATCATTGGATGTTTCTGGTTCTATGAATAATCTCGTTATATACCAATTGGAAAGTTTTAACATTAAACAAATGTCATCATCCCCGTTTCTAGAGAAAACAAAATTCGTGAACCCAATTTGAATCCTTAACCAAGTTAAATGATGTTGTACATATTTTTTAGTCCCCTATTTAATTAGATGTGAGGGACAAAAAAGCAATCAATAACAAATGTGCTAATAAAAAATATGTAGTGGACAAGCCTATATTAATTATGTTTGGTATACCAAACATGCACTCGTTTCCAAGATCTCTCTGTATAACAGAAATGGCGTACCTAATGTTCACACCTGTGAATGCATCTGTTGCTACTCCTACTGGATCCTTGTCCACTCTGAGGATGACATCACCTACTCAGCATCTTCAACACTGGGTATCTAATGCATTGGTTAAGGAATACAGTCAACATGGTAACATTTCAACTCTAGAGGCCGCTTGACAAGCCCTCCAAGTCAATAATTCACCCTGGATGTCCGAACAATGACGACCAGTTATCAATAAGTAGGTGGTGCCAACCACCGCCACCAACCATTTCGAGTCGTTATCCCCAGAATGCAATCACTAGTCCCTCCCATATTATGTGGAGGTGAATGAGAAGGTCACTCAAGGCCTTAATTCAAGGACACAAGAGTTATTCCCACGGGCTCCCAACAATAATCGCCGCCAGACTCGTGTGGCAGTGCACCCTTAACATGATGAGGGTATCACTTTCAGGGGTTCAACACAGTTCCCTCAAACCTGAGTCCACAAGAAGAACTCCCAGAGGAAAAATATAGTCAACAGGGAGTAGGTTTTTACTTCTTCCCCCTCTGGAGAAGTCCATCAAGCCAACTTTATGGAAAATAATGAGCGGGAATATACACCCTAATGTCCTGATATTACTATCCAGCAGATTAGTTTGGTAGTAACATGCCAATCCTTACAGGTAATTCCAGTGGAGTATTATAGGCATGCATATACACCTATTTATAACTCTTCAGCTAATCAGAAGGCTCATCTGACTACACCCAATGAAGCTGGCCAATCTAATATGGTAGAAACTAATAAGCAGGGACATACACCTATTTACAATCAACAATTCTACCAGCAGTATCATCTGCCAGTATTGAAGGAAATTCATCGACCATACTTGAAGAAGAATACTAATCAGGCACATAACCCTGCCAATATCCATCAATCCTACCAACAGTGTAGTTTTATAGAACCCATATAAGTCATTCGGAAATCTCCGACAATAAATTTGTACCAGACTCAACTCTCTGCCAAAACACATGGGTACTTTAAGAATTCTCTAACAGGAAAATGAGGATAGGAGAAGGAATACACAGCTACTCCAAATAGGGAACGGATATATATTATAGTTCTAGCAGTTGAAATCACCAATCACATTCTAACAAAGGGTAAAGAGAATAAGTAAATCCATCCTCATATTCTGGATGCCTATTCAAATATTATAACTCCTTCAGAAGCATCACAGATAAAGGAATGAAAATATGTCCATATCAGTGGAGTGACACATCAACATATCACTCCAGAATAGATACACATCTCTGTTCCAATCCAAGATGGTTGTAGGGAATACTCCCCCATGTCATTTGGACAATCAAGTCAGGCACATACACCTGATTTGAATGAAGATAATCAGCCTAACTTGACTATTTCTCTTAAATAGGCACATAAACCTGCCCATAACAACAAATTTTTTCAACAAGTGGTTCCAAAAGGGATTAAGAAGGCATATAAGAAAAATACTCATCCAACACAGTCATGAAATCAAGATCCAATCTCTAATAAGGCCTTGCTCGATGTTGGAGTTCTTGATGCACCAAGAAAATTATCTGTTGCAACTCAAGATTCTACTCTCTCATTTCCCAATAGTGGGAGCAATAATTCCGAAGGAATTCATCAGACACTTCTTCATGAAGTCTTTCTTCATGAAATTGTGTTCAATATTGAAGTAACATCTTGAACTGAGAGCCATGATAGCCCTCTGTATGGCTAGAAGATCAAGGAGAAAAAGGCATCATCTTTTTCTGTAACCCACCATGGGGGTCCTACCCATGATGATTAATTTAGCTATGAAATTGTTCTATGCATTATTAATTCACATTTCATGGAAAATTCATCAATGGAAAATGCAGTGATGAGAAATCCCTCTTATCTTGAGGCACTTGAAAATGTGAAGCCAGTCATGTCTGATGCTTTACCACTAGCAGGTGAAATACTTTCACAATCAGAAGATAACCAGAGGTGTACATCATTCTCTGAACCACCCATAGTTCATTCATCTTCTAGTTTGATAAATGAATTCTCTACTAGTCTTTATGAATATGATGAAGAAAAAAAGGAAGATCCATCTCTAGTATAATTAGATAGAATAATATGCATCAAATGATAAAGAGAGAGTGCTGAATATAAGAAAACAACTGGCTAAAGGTGAAGTACCAGTCATGTTTTGGAATTTTCATAACTCTCTGTATGATATTCCAGAAATGATTATGGAAGATTGTATTAATGATATTCATCTCAATATGTGGAAAATTATTTTTCAATTGAAAAATAAAATATTACCTTACGATGAATATGAAAATCATGTTAAGATAACAAAAGGGTTACAATGCCAAATTGATTTGGCATCTCTCTTAGTTTCCTGATATCCAAAGGTTGAAAAGCATCAGAGAACCCTTCATTGTTCATGTCTTGGCACACTAAAAATATTGTGCCAATTAATATCCAATGCCCCATATTGTATTCATATCAGGGGATGGGGTGTTCATGGAGAACTCCATTTCACTGTACTCTCCAATCAACAGTGACCTCCAAAGGTAGTCTCATGCAATTTTATTTCATGAAATTGTCCAAATATAGCTGGGTTTGTGCATAATCAAAAGCTTACTCAGGAATAGGCCTCAACTAGTTCTTCTCAAAGTCAGGCATGTAGAGAACATGTTGTCGTATTACTCTTGCATCAGGAAAATTAGAACATAGAACATGATTCTCATTTAGAGCATACACATTATCAGGTGACATAAGTGTTAGATATCATCCAATAGTCTTTTGAACCAGGTGATTTCAGTAGATGTAGGTTAATGCATCCAGCCAATTTCCGAACTAAAGTAAACAATATCAATATAACTTTTAAGAATGTCGCAGTTGTAGTAGCTCAAGAGACACCTCATATTTCTAGACAAGGGAAACATTTTTCTCAACCATCGCAATCAACAAATAAGATTTCTGGAGTTAAAAAGGAACATAAGGAACATCCCCAGTCCACCGGAATGGGGACTTTTTCAAATCCTCAATCTCTTCCTCAGGGAAATTCAGTCTTCTCTCGATTAGGGAAGAAGCCGCAAGAGTAATGAAGAGCCTAATTATCAGGATATTCCCTCAAAATTACGGTTCATCATGAATTTCGTGAGGGATCAACTGAACTGAAGGCAGTGTATCATCAGGGACTTGGAAGAAGTCAATATTTCAAAAATGCTGATAAAAGGGATGCAATGCATTATGCATCAATAAATGTCATCAATGTCATTGTTACTGATCCTCCAGAACATGAGAATCACTCAGAGGGATCAGATGAAGAAGTTTTTTTTCAATAGGTTGTACACACAGACATAAATAAAGAAGGTGTGCGTACACAAAATCAAAGGGTTACCCATAATGTAGGTATTCTATCAAATAACCAACTTACCCCTCTCTAAAAGGCATCCAAAAAAGAGAAAGGAGAAAGTTAGGTTAAATTCTACTCTTCATTTGGAGAAGGACAATCACTCTCACTAGAGAAAAGATTCACACAGCAGGAAGAAGAAATGAAGGAAATATGGCGGTTAAATGCAGAACTGCTTCAAGGTAGTCTTCTTCCTAAGCATGTTGGAGTCAGTCAGTTATGGGAATTTTTTGCAGCTACTGAGATGGATCAATAATATCATCCTTTACTAGTATACCCTCACAGCTCTAATCATATGGGTCTTGCGCAAAAACAATCGGTAGTGATACCATCAATTGGAGTACCAGTCACCACACCTGTCCAAGCTCTATTTATTGCACCTGCTCAGGTCTAAGATCAACCAGATGTTTCTCAAAAGATAATAACTACCATTTAGTCATTAACAGTTAGGTTGGAAGCTATGGAGTGAAAAGGTGAACAAATTCAACCAGAAAAGAGGCCTTTCCCTGAATGGGTTGATGCAATTCCTCCCCCATCAAATTTTGAAAGTACCACATTCAAAATTTTTAATGGTTCAGGAGATCCAGAACAACACTAACAACATTTTGTTTATCATTGTGATCCAATGATGGGAACTCCTCAACAAAAAAAAACAGTTAAACTTAGGTGATTTGTATAGTCATTACAAGGGCATGATTTTGTCTTCAATACAAGCTTGAAATCACGGTCAATTACTGGGTGGGAAGATCTCTGTCAAAGATTCCTTCTTCAATTTAGCTCAATGATGCTGAAGACAATAGTTTTTGATCATACAATTTGTATGAAAATGGAAAATGAAATAATTTCAGATTTCATTGATCTTTTGAAGGGATTAACATATTACCTAATATTAGCACTCCCCCAAGAAGAGTTGTTTCCAATCTATGTGGAAAATTTGCATGATGAATTATGCATACTGTTGATCCCTTTTAAATACAGAAGAAGGTTTGGAGACCATACTTTAATCGCTCAATAGATTGAAGACTCTCTTATGTAGACTAAGGATAAAATTCATGTAATTACATCAGCTCCAGGATGGAGAATGGGCAATGCAGATACTGATACAGTTACGCTTAAACAGGCACCTGTACCTGCTTCTACTTCAAAACCATCCTCTTATTGAAGGGATCCATCTCTTGAGCATCAACAACAGAGGTAGTTTCTTCATGATGGTCAAAGCGATTAAAGGCAAAAACAATTTGGGGAGTTGAGGAACAATGTTTATTCTTTCCAAAATGACTAAGTTCCTAGTTACTTCATTTCGTCTCTGAAAAATAATTTGGTACAGTTTCCAAGGCACAAAAGTTCACACAAGGAAGGAGATGAAGACCATTCCAACTATTTCCCATTTCATCAGATGTTGGTTTATCCCATTCAGGAGTGTTTTGACTATAAAGACCGCCTACAAATGATGGTGGACTTGGGACATGTGAAACTGAAAGGTTCTTCCGCTCAGGTAGCATGTGTTACTGCTACAAATCCAGAGGAAGAAGGCGAGTGGAAAGAAGTGAAAAGAAAAAATTCATAGAAATATGATGATTGGATGGTCAGAAAAATGATCAACCGACCCCATGCCATTTTACGGAGGCAATTAAAGAAACCAATTGTGTCTTCTGCTATGAATTCCACAGAAAAACCCTCTTCATTAGAGGGAAATCGTCAAATAAATGACATAATTCAATGAAAGAGGAATAGTTAGAAGAAGATGAGATCATGTCAAAGCCCATGTTTTCTTTGACTCTGGATGATTTTATGCCATCTACGTCAAAGACATGGGCACTTCCCCACCAAACGGCACAGTCTAAACTGCCTAATTAGGAATAATCATTATCAGAAGAAGAGTCGATCGTTGGTTCTGTTAACATGATTCACTTAACATATCCTTATGCCAGTCATAGTTTCGATCTTGATGAGCCTGAGTTCCCTGCATCAAATAGAAGAATTAGTGGGAGTTCCAGAGGTCTAGGATACAAACGAAGATGTTGATATCCCAAAAACCACTATTTCAATCATACCCCTGTAAGAACTGTATATGCAGTAGAAATTCGTGGAAGAGCCCTTCAGCGAGCTCAACAAGAAAAAGAAAGTTCTTCCTTGCATGGAATATTCAGTCCTAGAACAATTATTTTGGAAGATCGTTTGGAGGTTACAACTTCTTCCTCTCAGCAAATAATTAGTCTTAATTAGTCTAATCTGGAAAATCCAGGAGTATTTCCAACTCCTACCCCAATACAAGATGCATCGACTTCCAAAGCATCAAACTCTACAGCACCTTCAAAACCACAAGTTCTTGTTGGGAAATGCAGACCTTTGGATCAAAATATTATGTCTCTGTACATTTGGCCCAAGTACTGGACAAGATATCAATTCTAGATGCTTTGAATCTATCAAAGGATCTTCAGGAGGCACTCATTGAGGCTTTTTCAAGTCTTTATGAATTCAAAATTGAAATTGTTGTGGCTGAAGTTACCATATCGATAATGATACTACAAAATTCCATGCAGTGATATCTTTTATAGATGAAGATGGAGATGATGTTCTGTATGGACATATTAGACCATTGTATTTTTCTAGAAAGGTCAATGATATATACATCTGACGAGTTTTCATTGATAATGATTCAAGATTCAACCTCATCCTCATTCGCACACTTCGTCGATTGGGCCTCACCGAATATGATTTACCTCCTTCTAGTTTGATGTTTCAAGGATATGATAAAAATGTACAAGAACCTCTATGTGAGATTACACTCAGAACTTAGTTTGGGGATCTTGTATCCAATTCATATTTCATGGATGTTCTTCATGACCCAACCTTCAATATTTTGTTTGGAAGACCTTGGCTACATCAACATGCAGTTATCCCTTTATAATACCATCAATGTCTCAAATATTATTTCAATGGTAAAATTGGGAAATTTTATGGTGATAAATCCCCATTCAAAACATTTGAATCTCAACACATTGAGGTGAAATTCTATCACATTGAGGGAAAAGAGAAATCCACAACAACGGAGGTTACCAAAGTTAATGATCCATATGGTTTGGAAAGGATTCCAGTAAACCCATTCATATAGTTGAGTACAGATTATGTGTTTCCTATCAGTAAAATTGATATGATAGACCCAAATATAAATACTCTTTTGGAAACATCCATAATGTCAATTATGACAATCAAGCAAAACAGCATGGGAGAAATTGGTAATTCACCAAGCAATGATGAAGGCTCAAATAGAGATTTCGTCATTTCATCTGTTGAAATCAAGCAATTATATACTTCTTCATCAAGGCCCTAAGAAGTTATATCAATTTCATAGATGAACGATGATGTCGATTCTTGATCCATCCACTCCTCTTTAATACCCAAGGAAGACCCTTCATCATCAATAGGGTCAGAAATTGTAGCCTCTTCTTCAAGATGTTCAAAGTTTAACATCTCTCTTGATCCTGGAAATTATGCTTCATCATCTACTGTGGAAGTAGAAATAGAAGAAATAAAACGTGTTCATGAAGAAGAGAAACATGTTAGGGATAATCCTCCATCATTTGAAGAGGGTGTCTCAACTACTGTGGATGAACATAGTGAAATAATTCTAGGTACATAAGAAGATCCATGCCCTAATTTACATTGTGCGGCCATGACTCTTGAAGAGCTAGAAATTTATATTTATTTCTTAGAGAAAAATCGAGATATATTTGATTAGAACTATAAATAAAATATATGGCTTGATTCCGATGTTTATACTCATAATTTGGGTTTGCCAAAAGTACATTGAGGATTCAAGAAAGCTGCAAGAAGAAGACGCCCAACTTATGCTTCCAAATTGAAGCTGAAGTGGATAAGATAATCAAAGATAACTCGGTCAGAGAAGTTCAATATCCAAATTCTCTGGCTAATATTTTTCCTGTGAAAAAGAATAATGTACAAATTAGAGAATTCATTGATTTTAGAGATCTTAATCCACATTGTCTTGAGGATGATTTTCCGATTCCGATCATAGAACTCTTAATTGATGAAATAGCTGGCTATGATGAACTTTCTTTCATGGATGGATATTCTAGGTATAATCAAATCCGAATGGCTCTAGAAGATAATGAATCTTGAGATTTCGGATCCCCTCAGGGTGTGTTTTTATATCAGGTAATGCTCTTTGGCCTAAAGAATACAGGCGCAACATATCATCGTTCCATGCATCGTATATTCAAACCCTTTTTAGTGAAATTTTTTGAATGTTATGTGGATGATTTGGTGGTTAAATACGTACAAATTTCTAATCACATGGCTGATTTGGATGTCAAATTTCACAAACATCGACAACACAATTTGAAGATGAACCAATTTAAATGTGCCTTTGGGGTAACCTCAGGAAAATTTCCCGGCCTTGATGTACACCATCATGGTATTGAAGTCAATTATGAGAAGAAAAAATCAATCCTTTGTATATCACCTCCTTGAATTTTGAATGAATTTAGAGGACTTCAAGGACAATTGGCCGATATTCAGAATTTTATTGCCAATGTGGCAGGAAAAAGTTTACCCTTCATCAAATTGAAGAAGAAGGGAGTCACTTACCAGTAGAATGAAGATTTCCAAGAGGTGTTTGATATCTTCATGAACTATCTCTTGAGTCCACCAGTATTAATTCCACCTGTTGAAGGAAAGCCACTTAATCTTTATGTGATAGCTTTAGAGCACTCATTAGGTGCCTTCCCTTCCCAAAAGAATGATGTTTGGAATGAAAATAGCATTTACTATCTCAGTCGAACCATGATTGAAGTAGAAACTCAATATCCAAGTATTGAAAAGTTCTTCCTAGCATTAATCTGTGCGGTTTAGAAATTGAGACACTACTTGGATCATCATGATTTTCAATTGGTATCTTGCAATAACTGGATCAAATTTATCCTTAGTCATCTAATGCTTACATGACTTCTGGCAAGGTGTGCAGTTAATTTGCAGCAATTTAATATCCAGTATGTGCCTCAATAGGTAATAAAGATCCAATCTCTGGCTAATTTCCTTACCGAACACCCTTCAGTAGAAGCTACATCTTTAGATATTGAACTTCTTGATGAGGAAGTCTCCACAGTTCAAGATAATCTTCAAACATGGGAAATGTACTTTGATGGTGCTTCAAAAAGTCCAACAGGGAAGAAAATGGAAGAGCCAAAATTCGCCAATTTTGGGTGAGGAATTGTACGTATTTCCAAAGAAAAGTCAGTACTACCTTATTACTTCTTATTGTGGGAAGGTGGTACAAATAATGAAGCATAATATCAAGCTCTCATCATAGGATTTGAGATATTGCTTCAGGAATAGGTGAATCACTTAAAGGTGAAAGGTGATTCAGACCTGGTAATCAAACAAGTCAATGTGGATTATGCCATCAAAAAAGAAGAGTTAATCCATTTGTATGATTATGTCAGAGTGTTAATGGAAGAATTTCCATTGAAACCGACATTTTCTTATTTCCTATGATCACAAAATGCTCAAGCTGATGCACTGGCTAATATAGCCACAACTCTGGCAGATCCAAATCAGGACGAGACAATCATCAGTATTTCCCACCTTCGTATAGTTTCATCTTATGTTCAAATCATAACAGAGGAAATCAATGAAACTAGTCCCATTTCTGAACCATATGGTCATACTATAGGATGGATGACACCTATCATAGAATACCTTCAAAATGGAACACTCCCACCTGATAGAGCTAGGAAAGAACATGTCCGGCGACATGTGGTCAATTTTACTCTTTATGATAGCCCAGATCACATAGATTATATTCTCTACAAAAAAGGTCTTAATGGAATTCTCTTCAGATGAATTGATGGTGAAGAGACAATGGATGTCATGAAAGAATTACATGCTAGATTTTGTGGTTCCCACCAGTCTGGAAATAGACAATATGATCAAATTCGAAGGCTTGGATACTTTTGGCCTTCAATGATACATGATTCCGTAATTTCACTAAGAAGTGTCATTATTGCCAAGTACATGCCAATTTTATTCATCAAACCACAGAGTTGTTTCATATAGCTATATACTCATGGCTATTTTCCATATGGGGAATGGAGGTAATGAGACCTTACCCTTTAGCTACAACGATGAAGTTTAAGTATATTCTTACTGCTAGTGACTTATTTTCCAAATGGGAAGAGGCAATACCACTCAAACAAGTTAGTTCTAAATGCATTGTTAGCTTCATCAGGTCTAACATCATTACCAGATTTGGTGTCCCTCATACCATATTGATGGAAAATGGTACCAACTTATATTTATTCAAGGTAAGGCAGTTGTATCAAGAATACATCATCAAATCCAACCATTAATATCGGTATCATGTAGTGGCCAATGGCCAGATAGAGGCCTTCAATAAGACTCTTTCATACATACTGCAAAAGATGATGGAAAAAGATACGAAATCATGGCCTGATAAATTTTTTTATGCCTTATGGGCATATCAGACCACCACCTGCACTGCTACATGGTCAACTCCATATTCATTGAAATATGGAACAGAAGTAGTATTGCCCATTGAGGTTCAATTACGTTCTCTCAGAGTATCCATTTATGATCAGTCATCTACAGATGAAAAATCCCAAAAGCGATTGGATGAATTGGAATGATTAGAAGAGAAAATATTGTGCACCCTGCACCACTTGGACGTCTATCAGAATACAAAAGCACGATCTTTCAACAAAAAAAATTATTCTTCATTCATTCAATCAGGTAGAATTTGTATTGGTTCTCAGAACATCAATGATACTAGGAAATAAGCCTCCAATGCTTGAGCCAAAGTGGGAAGGACCTTATTCAATACATAAGTTCAACTCCAATGGAGCTTATTATTTAATCTCAAAGGACAGAGAACTCATCATGACTCTAACCAATGCTAGATTTATGATGAAGTATTTTTTGTAACACAAATACTCTTTCATCCAACGTGACGTTAAACTATATCCCCTTTGACGTCAAACAAGACGTTAAACTGTTTCCCCATTTTCTTCTCTATAAGACATTAAACAGCATAGTCCCCCCCTACGTCCTAGCTTCATGACGCTAAACTGTACAACACTCTTTGTCCAACATGACATTTACCTGTATTCCCCATTCTTTGTCCAGCATGACATTAAACTATATTGTCCAAGATACATGATGATAAACTGTGTTGCACTCTTCCTTGCTATAAAACGTTAAACTATACAGCCCCTCTTTTTTCCTTACTGCATGAAATTAAACTGCACAGTCCCTTCTTCGTCCAATATGATGTTAAATTGTGCATCGTTAAGGTTTTTTCTACCTCTTCTATCTCACACATATAATGACTCACGTGAGCTTAGAGTAAACACCAACCATAACACCCTCTGTGGGCTGCTAAACATGCGTAATTCCCAACACCATTGTTTAGGTCGTCTTCCCCAAGAACAACTTGATTACCAATTCATTATTCAATCAAACTACACGAACATTGATCCTTGCCTTCTTGGATGGGTACACACACAACCTCATGAGTTTCATTCCCAAAACCAATATTTTCACATCGGTTCACATCCATCTTATATGATGTTGATTCATGAAGCCACCTCCAAAACCAATATTTTTACATTGGTTCACCATCGCCCTTGCTTTATGACGTTAAACTATTCGCACTTTTGTCATGTATGAAAATAAACTACAACATTCTTTGACACCCTCACCTGAGATGGAATCATTATTTACATTGATCTCGAAATATTGATAGATTCAAAAGACTACGTGCATAAATAGAAATGCCAGAACCATTAATCTTAGGTCAATCCATCATTGCACTAAAGTCCCATTTCACCCTTCACTTGTACGAACAATATTTGTATAGAGGTTATTTCAAGAACTACGTATGGATTGATTACCATCCTTATGGGATACGTAGGAATGTTCAAGAATCCCTCTAATACAGCCCCACGTCTATAGGCCTAACCCCAAATTCCAGTTTCATTCCCTTGGCTGAAAATCCCCCTGTGAAGACATGAATGCCATATGAAAACCCTGGTCTTCATTCACATTAGTTTTATAAAACACAAAATGTGTATTCCTCATTATGGTCCGAGTTCTATGACCATTAACTAAGACCTCTTACACTATCATCACACATTACGTTAAAAAATATTTCTAGAACTACTTATAGATTGATTCCCATCCTTATAGTATATATAGTGAAATCCAGTACCTCAAATTCAGGACTCAACCACAACATGATTCTGGTCCGCATTGGTCTATGTATCTCTTTCATGAATTGGAAAATTCCCATTTTTATATGTCATACTCCTAACCATAAATACTTCCATATCTCCATAACCCTTTTCGTGACTTCTATTCACAAAATGTATGATACCTGAGAGTTTTTTTTCCTGACTATGCAACATGTGCACTTAGGTGGCCATGCATAAGTAGTCTACATAATGGACCTGTCAGCCAAAATATGCTATTAGTTGACTATGCAGCCAATTTCGTTAAATTTCCCTACATAATTCAACCCCCTAACGGGTTTGTTAAATAGTGGTAACATCATTATTTGGAGGAAATCCTCACTTTTACTTATTTGTATTAATGAAAATATGTAGGGATCCACAAAAATATCCATCCTTAACATATTTGTCCCATACTCTTTTTCATGATCTGAAAGTATTTTAGTCTATGATTTATATTTCCCTTCCCTATGTTTTGGTCAAACTTTCGTATTTTCAGATAAATTATCAAGGAATTGTGTAAATTTTAATCCATTTTGGTCAAAGATATTAGACCTTAAACTTTATCCTTTTTATGTCCGATGTGCATGACATTAAATTTCCCACAACAGACAAAGGAACTCTGAACAGAAGTCTAGTCCCATCTCACTAAACATACATTTTTTATGATTTATGTAATATTGAGAAAACAAAAGATTAAATGTTTGTAGGGTTATTTTTATAATATTAACAAAAATAAAACTATGCTTACTAGGCCCATTGACTTAGGTAAAAACATAAAGCAGGTAACAAGAGAATGCAGGCACAAATGATTGAAGATGAATGTTTTTTTCATTGATTCACAAGAGTTAGAAGGACGCCCATAGACTGGAGTCTCTTCTCTTTTTATGGAATTTCATAAGGATTTCAACATAATTCTTCATTTGATGTAGGGCATCCCTAACTTCATCAACAACCACTTGATGTTCATGCACTCAACCAGCTTCACCCTTTCCAGCATGGTGGAGTGTTTTCATGGCATCTGTGATAGAATTCATACAATTTTTTTGAACTCTTTTCAGTGAATTATTATGATGGTCATGTTCCCCAGTAATAGCATCTAATATTTACTGAAGGTGTAACTCCTGGAAAACTTTCTCCTTTATCTTATGCTTCAGCTTCTTCAACTTGGAAGCATGATCTTCCTCAGTTCGGGACACTATAGCCTCAAATTCAAAGATATTAGCCAACAACCTTACCTTGGTCACGTCTTGATGGTACCTTTTCTCCCGTTACCTCCTTGAAATGACTTGTTTCACCTCAGCATGGATCTATTGATATCCAAAACCGCCAATTCCCAAAAAGAAGAATAGGGATGACAGTTGCGGGATATTCAAAGACAGATCTTCAAGATGCACTTTAGATACAATCTTCTATATGTTCTTCCATGCCTCGGGATGTGAAAATTCTAGCGCCTTTTGTACATCCACTTCTGACTCAGCATCAATGTCATAGGGGGGAATATAATTCGTGATTAATGCACATAGAGGAGTTCCCTATTATTCTCCTTCCCCCATGACCCTTGTTACATCACCTTCTTTTCATGTTGTGGTAAAGGCTGAGACTTCACCTCCCGATCTAGCCACTAAAATTGAAGTTCCTACATAGTCAATTGAATGTATTGGTTAGTTTCAAAGGATAAAAAAAGTTGATTAAGTTTTCTTGAAAATTAAATGCAGCCACAAATATTATTATCTCTTACCCAATAGTAGATCAGCAACATGTGAAGGATCCTCCCCATATTTCCTAGAATAAATACGAGTTTTAGGAAGTATTCCAAATAGATCTACCAGGTTCAGCTCCACTTGAGCTAGTGTCTCTACAATAGCAGGATTTTCTATACCCCCTATAGGAATTGGCAGTTCAGCTGCTTGCTCAGATGGAACTACACATTTCAACCAATCATGGTCAGAGATTTTATAAGAAATTATTTTAACAGGATGAAGGATAACACTCACATCTGAAGTCTTCTAAATTACATGGTAAATTAACATGATCTAAAAATTCTTCGAAATATGCGCCATGATTCATCATTTCATCTAGTGATATCTCAGATTCCTGGTTAGCCTCACTAGTGGGAGCATTCGACATGTCTTCTTGGTGACCCTCATCATGCGGCCTCTAACCCATGATAGTTTCTTCATAGAAAATTACGGCATCAGTTGCAACAGACACCAAATGTTGTGGTGCAGTTGTTGAACCTAAAGTATCACAGAATGGAAGTCAGTTGATGTTTTTATTCAACATTTTATGATGAATTTTTAAATTACCATAAGTAGGAACTTTTCTCCTTGCAGCAGTTGTAGGTGCAGTACTGGGAATAGATGTTGGCTCTTCCTCAGGAGTATCCAAGTAAGCATGAACTTCAGATTGTTCATAAATACCCTCCATCATTCTCAGAGGAGGTTCATCCCTCTCCCTAAAAGTGTAAATTGATGAAGCGCCTTCAATCCCAAGAAGTATGAGAAATATTTTCATGATATAAGATTCATGACTATCCGAAGGACTTACCACTACAGATGAAGCATTTAGATGTGGACATCATCCTTCGATGTATTTTCTTATTTGGATTTTTGGGAGTGTGGAAATAATCATCTCCAAATACAGGAACTTTAGAATGAAAATCCATGTCTAATTCCTCGTCCATGTCTTGCTGTCCTGCTGATACCTCGCCCGACTAGCGAGGAGATTCATTAGCTCCGATGGCAGTACCACCAGGGCTATACTGTGCTGAAGATACCTCATCAGTTCCTTTCATTTCAAGCTATAGGAGGAACAAATTAATTTCATTTAGTAATATGATTTAAAAAAAATCAATTTGCAAATCAAATAAGGAAAGAGACTTACTTCTTCAGGAGCCACGTAATCCTGACACTCCTCATCTCCGGAAGCACCAGTCCCCTTAGTGGTTCCACGATCTATCATTTCCTTCACCCTATTGGTGACAGAGATGGAATCATCGGTGGTATATATGAGCATCTACAGCTCTCTGATGTAATCCCACACTTCATCGGGGTTATCCTCAAAATAGATATTGGAAGAAGCATGAATATTCCCTATTCAAGGGATGTGTAGGCCTTCACATAGGTCTAGCCTTGAGGTTTGAGAATCGGAATATAAACTTCACCATGTATGGATAGCCTCAGGTCGTAGATATTCTACATATGTACTAGAAGGCTGCAAGGAGGGTCCTACAATCTTGGACTTTAGCTTCTTCCTAGATCCTGCAATCATATATAGAGAATAAGAAAATAAAACTTGTTTCTCTATAAAGTAATGACAATTACATTTCCCCAATGAATTAACTCACCAGGAGTCGATGGAGTGGGTCTCTTGATTTTTATAGGAAGATGATATATGGAATGGGTATTATTTGACACATTTCGTGCCTCAGTATCCCCATCCTATGAATCCGGCGAGTCAGCCATGGGTGAGGAACCTGGTGAATCAACTTCGGGTGTAGAAGAATCACCTTCTAGATAAAGGGTTTCTTTCTCAATAGTTCTATTATTTTTCCCCACCCGATGAACCAGATGATTCAGTATCCCTTCAGGTTATGATGTTACCCAGTTCTCGGCATACCATGTAGTCAAGTTACTCATCGCTCTAGAAACTGGTAGATCAAACACTGCCCAACTCTTCTCCATAGCTATCATCAACCATAGTTTTTGGGAAACCATCAAATGCTGCTCTGACCTGACATGAACATGAGGGTATACAACAGTCTGCTGTAATCACTTAAATTGATGTGAGAATCTGTATAGAGCATTGGCCTCTCATATAATCTCTATGTCAATCCTGGCAGCCAATACACCATCTCTGCAAGCCAGTATGTGTAACAATAATTCTAGGCCAGCTGTTCCATCTTCTACAAACCACCCCTATTGGAGGGTTTCCATAAGGAATGAATGGTAATTCCATGAACATGCTTAGACTCACCTTCATATCATAGAATTTAAGGGATAATAGGTGAATTTGAGAAAATTCTTGCACTGACAGCTTGAAAGAACATCTAGGAACCTGTACTCTACTCTGTACAGCATATGTCTTGAAATGAGTGGTGATCCATCCCCACAAAACTTGGAATGGTCCCACTATGGTCAAAAGAGACTTAACCATATAAACATGGAGTAATCTCCTATGAATCATTTCCAAAATAGGGGTGACCAACCCAACCATTTTCCTCTCATCCAACTTGGCTAAAACAACGATCGTCCATGGCCTGACGCCTCCCTTTGAATCCCTAACTGACAGAAGATAAACACTGAGCCACAAGGATAAAAATCCCACCAGACGGATCTTTCTGGGATTCTATGATCCACTTCGTACCCCAACATTTCAAATTCTACTGCTTCTAGGGTCGGCTAGAATGTTCCAAGAGAACCCCTATTCTCTGTTCTGGGGCAGGTAGTATGGAGAGTACTGGTGGGCCCCTTTTTTGCTTCTTGGTAAGAAACATATCCATCCACTCCTCTGGATGAATATCCTTTATAGAATGAGTTTGGGAGTTTTTTGAATTCTTGATCTTGTAGAAAATTTACAATAATTCTCGAGCCAAAGCCAGAGTCTTCGCTGAGTCATTCCAGGTCACCTTTGGGGGATAAATTCATCATACATATCGCCCAAAATTGGAGCCCCTGAGATCTTTTAGACATCCCACAAGCTGATGCCTACTTCTCCATGAGTCATATGGAATGAATTGGTTTCTGGGCTCTAATGACTGATTAGCACTGGCACAAATTCATCATTCCTATAGACATATGTCTTCCCATCCCATATGGCTTCATATATTGTAGTTCCCTTCAGAACTTCGACAAAATCTACATAGGTTTGTCACACCCAATATGCCTACATCCAATTTGGCTTCACAACTCCTCCAGGATGTATGTCCAAACTTTTCTTTTTTCCCTTGGATTGATCCATCTGAGTGTTTCGGAAGATTGAGGGATAATAATGTAGTTGCAGCTTAGGCTTGTGATGTTTCAGATCCGGGGCACATGGGCTATGATGCATTATATACACCATCTCCACTATTCCAACATTTACAAATGATCCTCAAACTGAGGAATTTGCTGAAGAAAAATTGATGTATGTCTGAAACCATGAATCTGGGAGATTGTTCATTGGCTCTGGAATGTTGACTTCTTACATATGATCTTGGCCATACAGAGGCAGGTAGATACTTTTTGGGAAATTAAGATTATATTTCTTCAACTACATGGACAACTCTGGGAGAGTGCTATTGCAAATATCATAGTAATCATGGTAAAAAAATTCTCATCATATCCTCAATCTGCTTGCTAGCCAGTTCATTAGCTGTTCCAATTCATCTGGGAGCCATTGAATCTGCACAAAGGTCGAATAATTAACTTTTATGTAAGTTGACTTTTTATAAAATTTGTGAAGAAATTCAAAAAAATGGCTAAGGAATTAAGGGGTGAATGTCCCATGTCGGCGTGCAAGTCTAATTTGGTCTAACAAGTATGGGTGTGCAGGTATCACCACGCAAGTCCAAATACCTCTGCAGAAGAACAAAAAAGAAGAAAATCAATCCACTTGCGTGACGAGAGCCACTAGCATGATGAGAGTGAAGTGATTTGAGAGCCAAGTGCATTGAACGAGAGTGGAAACTGTATTTATAGTCCAGGTCGCACCCCTAAGCTCCAAAGCCTGCGCGGATCGCACCTACATTCCACTACATGCACGCTCAAAATGTGCATGTCATAGTTCCTTGAATTTCTCCTTTACTTCAGAGTCAATTCCTCCTTCCATGCGGATCCAACTCTGAGTGGGGACTTTTGTTGACGCTCCTTTCTGTCATGATGTCTAACAACTTAAAAAGAATAATTCCTTCCGCACAAAGAGATTCATCCTTTGAAGAAACATCAAAAATTTACAATATAATGAACAAGGAATTCATCACGTACGGGTCGCACAAGTTCTGAGCTGGTTGGGCAAGTATACTTGTGGGAAACATATTTTTCGCATAGTTGACTTGAACGCCCTATTGTATTTTCACCCAAGGTCTTCAATGGCCTATAAATACCCCTTGTGGGCCCCCCATTTCGAGGATGAAAAATCCAAATGTCTTATTTAAGCTCTTGGTGCCCTATCCTTTGCTTGAAGTCTTCCAAACACTTCTAAGGTAATTTCTAACCTGATATGGAAGATCTAAAGAGGGGGCACAAGGCCTAAGTGTTGAAATTCAACAACACTTGCATGCCTAAGTGTCTAACCCTTTAGGGAAATAGCCACACCTGTGCGCCCCATTATTACTTCAATAAAACTTGTGTGCCACTATTTTGAATGCCATTAGGGATAATACTAAGGGCTTGAGCTAAGTCTCACCCAGGTATTATCCTATTGGTTAATTGTCACCCAAGTTCAACCATTTCGTGCAAGTATAATTGCATGACCAGGACTTGTGCGCCCAAACAGGACTTGTGTGCCTGCCTTTTTTTGGGTGCCCCTCCTGCCTATTCAACCCTTTTCTTCAAGTCCACCACTCCTCTATAGGATTTAGACTTCAAAACCCTCTTCAATGCCATTTATGGAATGGTTACTTTGATGAATTACTTATCTGAAAGGAATTTTTTGGAATATGTCTCAAAATATCATGATTTACATAAAATTTATGTCACCAAGTTTAGTGATTACTTCTATTCAACCTCATCCTTTAATGATGAGAAGATATTTTAATCTGGTAATCCTCCATAAAAGTAAGCCCCATGATCCCAAATCTGGGCCTCCTTTTCAAGAGTAATCCCTAGTCACAAGTTCCCAAACCCATGCCTCCTTTTCATGAGTAATCCCTAGACTTATGCATAATTCATCACATAAAACTACATACTCGACACCCTGCTATGGAAATATCATGATTGGAGTTCTCATTAATCTCTATCTCAACTCCTAATAATTATATTGGAACTTCTCTTACCACCCAAAAGGAATACCTGTTTTGTTCAAAGCTATCATGTTTACTGATTCCTTGGAGAAATAATGTATAAATATCTGATATTGTCCCACAATCTAAAGGAATATATTCACCTCCATCATGATATTGGGTGGATCCCAATCTATAACTGCATTTACCTTGGTTGGGTTGACTTCCACTCTATCTACTGAGATATCATGTCCCTGAAAGGGAACTTCCAGAATATATAAATTGAACTACAATATCATTATTTAATGTAGATTCTCTCATAGTATGTCTAGAACCATTATCAAGGGTCCACATAAACCTCCTTGGATGCTGATTATACCAGGATACCATAGTTAAATACTACCATGAATATTTTCAATAAAGGATGATAGATCTAGCTCATGTTTCCCATGTACACTTGATGAGAATTTCCCATCCCAAATGGCATAACCAAGAACTAATATTGACTATAGTGACAACTTAATTTCTTATTTTTATATATCCTCATTTTATACTCACCAATGGTGATAGATTGAACTATGTTCAACCATCAAGATCCTTTGTTACAATCAGAACCGATCAAAGTGTCCATCGATCATAAATAGTGTATAATTATACATGACATTCACCTAGTTCATGCCCCACTTTTCTTCACATAACCTCAAGCTCTTGTATGCATTCTTGGAAAAGAACATAAGGGCTGAACAATGTGAAAAACTAGGTTTAATGAAGACCGTCATTTTCCTGTCCTTTCACATCACCCCCAACTCATGAATCTCTATGGGAGCCAAATGATATGCTAGTATAGATATAGACTTTGTCTTATGATATATAATAATTTATAAGTCTATCTCCTGGTGGGGAGGTAAACCTAGAACACTGTTAGGGAATATGATCTCTTACTCCACCAGTACTATACGAAATTGAAAATTCATAACATCCACTTCACCATTGGTGAGGATAGCCAACTGAAGAGTAATCATATGCACCCTCTTATTCATGATTTTATCATGCACTTCCTAGGTTTCGTTTTTAGTGAGAAAGGAGAACATGGTTTTTTAATTGATGGAAAATCATGTCCTCCTCATGAAATAGTCAATGTATGTTTATATTGTGGATGGACTGTCCATACCAAAGATGATTTCATTAGGTAATATTACTTATACAAAGAGACCATAACCTATACTCTCTCCTTCAATTGTTAGGTAACACTACCAGTAGAAGTGTGTCATCACGGAGGCATCTCCAGTAGTATTTTCCATGTATAAAGGTCAAGACAAGGGCTCAATTGGAATCTGTATGTGTCATTCAAGATAAATGAAATGAAATTAATGACTAACACATGTGTCTATAAGTACTCTATATAAATTATAAAAAACAATGATCAAACATAGTATCATTCTTGGAGCCTTTGGATTGTAATATATGACTTCATGTAGCTATCCCCTCCCCTATCCTCTAGATCCATGATCCTAGAGTGGAAAACATGGGGGTTATAGTGGTAAAAAGTAAAAGCATATACCACCTCCAGTTTCATTCACAAATCCTCTACCATGTCCTGCACCCTATAGAACAACATGTTCTATGAACTATCATTTCCTTGGAGGCCCATCCAGGTTCTCCCTTTAATTCATATGGAATGTTGAACATTCTTGAGCAAGATGTACCCTAGAAAAACATGAATAACAACAACACTCTATGGGATTAATAGACCTACCATGTGTCACATGAACAATAGATCTTCTATCCTGGTAACTCCTCCTAAAACATCTCATATGTTCATTTACATGATACTGATGATGGATACCTACATCTGAGGTATCTTCTCATGTATGCCCACTACCAGCAACCACTAGTTGTATATAATCATCCAAGAAACTCTAAACCACCAGAACTCACTCTAGTTCACCAACATGAGTAGGAATACATATAAGAATACAACTAGATATGGTGTCTATATGCAGAAATTTCTTGAATATTAGATCCCTAAATAATTGTTCGTGAACCATAATCATATAGTACCCAGATTGGTCGGTAAAACATGATTAATAATAATCTATTGTCATGCTTACATATTGAATAATTCCATGCTCTTATATACATACATCCCATAGTTTATTAGTTGATATATAATCTCAAAAACAGTTCTCCATCAATGACCAAGGTTGGGTAACCTTGTATTTTGTCTAGGTCATTAACCCCCACCATCACACTACTGAACCATGAATAAGGATCACCACTGAGACAATAATTTGTTTTGCTGGTATCCTGACTAGAGAGAAAACTGGGGTCACCACCTTGATCCAGCCTTTATCCACCTATGAGTTGGGTTCACCTTGTAACCTAGTGGGTTATTGTCATTGAAAACAAGTAAGGGATCTCATTATCAGTACCTCATCTACAGTTATTGTGGGTACCATCAACTATTCAACTGGTGGTGGTATAGATGGTGTAGCACCTACTGGTATCACCTCTAGAACTGGTCCATTCTTTGATGCCTCATCACTAAGGGGATCATCCAACATATCATGATTCAAAATCCTTGCTGACATTCATCAGGGAGGAATCATGAATGTAATAATAATGTACCAAGGTAAATGAGTATATCTAGATAGCTAACTAAAAAGGGAAAAAGAGAACACAACTCATTCATATATGATGCATGTACAATTATTTCCCCTTTAACAAATTCTCTCATGTACCGATTTAAAATGAATGTAATTTGAGTCCTTCTGAATGGATATATTGTCCTCCTACCCAATAATGGTTTCCCATACCTAAAATCTGAACTAAAAACACGTAATTTTGTTTCTCCAAATCCCTCCTCTATTAGGATTGAGGATTTTGAGTAGTGATGAAAAGTCATATCACAAACCTGGCAGGCTATAACTTCTGTATATGTACACCCGCACACATCTACAAGACTATATAATGCTGAAATATAAAAAGAAAATGATCAACCAATAATTAATAAATATAAATCCCACAACCAGAGTACAATTGGAAATAATGGAATGTTAATAGGGCTCAATAAAATCCCACACCAAGAGTCTAAAAAACCAACCTAAAACTAAAATGTGGACTACATTCAGAATATTACCGGATCACACCATGATTTGTCCACTCAAGCTAATCAATGTCTAGTCCTGGTCCATCAAGGACTCTGTTGAAGGGTCAATATTTTGCACAAGACATGACATGTGAGGAAAAATCCAATGTAGGGGTGTTTATAACAATACTCATTAGGACACACCAAAACCAAAAAGTATACAATAAAAAAGACTCATTCACCCCTATAAAAATATATTTATACTGCATATATAAAAATAATATCCAGATTTACTCAAGAATGGCATGTGGTCTAGAGGTATGTTATGGCGATAGTATACTAGCCTAGGGTTCTATCTTGATGGTTTCAAAATTCACCAATTCAAGAGAACACACTCTTGAGTCTGATAATACTGATGATTTTTTTCCAAATTGTAGTTTTCATTGGGTCTCACCATTAGAAAATCATGATAATGGTATAAAGAGATTTGATACATAGTTTTAGATCACCAAGAAGGCCATGGAGTGATACCAATAACTCAATATGTATTAACCAACTATGTAAAGGATTCACTCCCACATACTGTTGGTTGCGATGATTCAAAGAAATACACCTTTGGCATGAAGATGGATAGAGGATCTCACTCTAGGCCTCAAATAGGGATTCTAATGACTCTATCCAAGAACTCCTACTGAAGAAATCAAAATCCTATGAGTATAATAAAATAACCTAATAATCTTTAGGGAATGTATATGGGGAACGCATTATAATATAGAATTACCAAGATACAGAGTAAAAGGGAACAAATCCATGTATACAGAAATACACTGCATGTAGTAAGGGTCACAAGATATGTCCCTCAACCCTAAGTCATGTCTATGTAAATGGATAATGTCATCATGTCATGTCCGTGTAGAAGAATATAGCATGTAGGCTTCCAATTTACTCTACTCATGTGATAGTACATGGTTTAGTCCATTTGTTCTTGTCTATTTCATGTCTTTGTGGTTGAGTACACATTGTGCTCCAACCCATATACTCTAACCTATTTTTATGTACCCTCTGAGCTATACACTGAGTCACCTAGGAGAGGTCACAGCGCTTAGAGCATACTGACACTCAGTGTGATCATTATTTATCTCTAAAAAACCTAGCCTCAACTCTGGTGGTCCCACATTGTGTATCAGCATTTCATACATGTCTTTTAGTGAGAGGTATTTTAAAATCCTAGAACTGGTCTTTTCAAGTCTTCACATATGTCCAAACATTGATCCAGTTACCTCCTTGGGGAAAAATTGAGAGTCAATTCCAGAAGAATATTTCCCTTATTGGTTAAATCTTTTCCATCAAATCAATTCAGAAAAAAAGATTTATTCATTTTTCTTTATTGTGTGATGAAGTATACAAATGAATACTAAATTAGGTATCCAAATCCATCTGATTCGATCCCACATCCCTCATCACACCACCATAGTTTCATGTCAATCTCAGATATATGATATCAGATCTTTAGGACTCAAAATGGTTGCATAATGATTGATTGATTATGATATGATGAAATGATTTCCAAATGAAGATCACCCACAATGAATGTAGAATTAGGGGAGAAACTCACAAGAACAATCAAGAGGAACTTGCCTCGATCTAATTTTGTGAGGATATCATGTCATTCCCATTATAAATGAAATCAAAGAATAAATTATATAATCATGAATAAGTTCTCCCAAATCCTGATTAACCTATCATATCCCGCAAGATAAATGATATATGAATCAATACATTTTCAAATTGAATCATGTTCATCATAGAAACTAAAAATAGAGAAATAATCAAATCAAACCAAAATCCGACTGAAATTTGGATTGATCGCTGATGAAGAACGATGTGGCTTAATAGTCAATGGAGAGATCCTCTGATTCTATTTAATGTCAATCGACGAACCTTGATATGGTCACCATTCTTCTGAGAGGAATCCTCCAACATTCTATCCAATAGATCTCTAACAGCTCAGGGGTTATAAATGTAACCCTTTGATTTCTCCATAATTTATTATTTGAAGACACATAAATCACTGTGTTGATAATTAAAAAATAACAATATATTTAATTTTTTTATTCATTTCTATGCCTTCGTTGACATTTCTGTAATCATCATTCACTAACCAAGCTTAATTAATTCCAAGGGTAATACTCACATTTTGAATTCAATGGATTCCTCATATTTCTAATATGACCCTCTGTTAAGAATTTAATCCACTTTATTAGGAAAAATATGTGTTCATACTATTTAATATATTTCAAATATTTATTCCGACCATACTGAGCCACAGAATCACACATCCTGTCATTGTCCAGTATCTAAAATAATGCATATAATATCCAAATATAATATAAGGTAAATACAAGTAATAACACTCTAAAATCCACTTATTTGGTGTGTTTAGAATATCTTCTATTTTTATATAGATAATAATAATTCCTGAAAGTTATATTACTATAATAAAATTATTTTTCACTCTAGATCTAATCCCATTGGTTTTCTTATATTGAAAATCTCTGCATTTCCCATGTCATCCAATGCTAATATGGTTTCTTTTGGATTCATACATTACTAAAACCAAAATTATTTAATTTTGATTAATGAATATTTTAAAATATAATAAAATTATAATATTATAATTACATGAAATAATAAACTATTAAATATATTACATTTCAAAATTGTTATATCATATTTCAGTTAAATTTTAATCTGTTTTCATTCATTACTGGGTTCATCAAGTTGAGTTCCCTTAAAATTATTTTCATAATTCATAACATAATAAATAAAAAATAGGGGATTAAAATTTAAATTTTATTAAATCAATAACATCCTTCATTATTGGCATATGAGGTGTGTAGTTAGGCCTCTTTTTTATGCATCGAGTGGCAATTGTGTAAATACCAGATTTAGTTTTTTCAAGGTTATTACACCTAGGTACATATGTTTCAAAGCCTACATTAAATTTACCTATTCATAATTGGATTCTATTACCAAGAAAACAGAAAATTTACTAATTTAAAAAAAATAGGATGTTATCATATAAATATACTTATCACAAAGATATATCCCTATAGTCATTACTAAAGTTCTATAATCCTAATCCCATAAATATTACCTATGTTGAATAAAGGTTTTTCAATAACCATGATATTATATCCAATATTATCTTATCAATAGACCCTCGAGTTTTTATGTATTATATTTTTTGAATAAATTAAATTTCATTGGTAGATTGTGATACACAAAATAATAAGTTATGCTTTACCAACTTGAAACACTAGGTTTTATTATTCTATACACGACACTTGGTTTTAACAAATCCATAAAATATTATTGATATAGCTTTGAATATGTAATAATTATAACCTATATTTTAAACATAGAAATATGAATAGTAAAAACTAATTTTTTAATATTAATTACAATTTTTTAAATATAGTAAACTTATTGAAAAAAGACATAATTTTTTTAAAATCATTATAATCTTCTAAAATACTATCTTCTCAAAAAATGTATTTTTTTTTATTTTGGTGAAAATTAATAATGTTATTATTTCACACTTCGAGAAAACTAATTTTAGAAAACAATCATAATTTTTTAAATTATTATATCAATATTTTCTTAGGGTTAATTTTTTTAATTTTTCTGCAAATGTTTTTTATAAATAGTGAACAATATTGAATTATAATTGAAAAATACCTTTTAATTTAACATATTTATAAATATAATTTATATTTTAAATTGGTTTTATTGTTAATTTTGTTCATTTATGCATGAATTTATTAATTTTAGGTAATTTTAATAAATTTATTTTTCAATATCGTTATATATAGTTTGTAAACTATTGAAAATTTTCATTAAAAAAATATTTTTTCACATTTCAAACACAGAAAAAATATTAAATTATAATTTTAAAATTCCAGGAATAGTTTTCAGAAAAAATTATTCGTCAATTTTAATCAGTATAATTTATTTTATCTTATAATTTCAATTTTATATTTTACCAAAATTAATATTAAAAATTGTAAAAATTATTTACCACAGTTAATGTAATGGTTGTTTTACCAGGGCTTAAACTTAAACAATAAGGATTAAAATAGTCAAAATCCAGTAAAAAACCTTATTTTATATCCAAATGCATTCTATTTTTTGTATTATTAAATTATTTTATCCTTATATCATGGAAAAAATGTGGGTGACATTCTTCTTTCTCAAAATATTAAAACTGTTCCACTCACCTCACTTATTAGAGGACACCCCCTCTCCCCTCCCCTTAAAAAATTAAAAACATTTTGGTTCAAAAATTACATATCAAATTCCCACCCCAAAATAATTCCTATAATTCTATAATATTTATTTTTTATTTAAATCCAACCAAAGAAGGGTTTTGTGAAATAATAAGAAGGATGCCCGAAGAAGATGTAACATTCATCAACAAGAGTTTTTTTATTTCTTCCAGATACACATTGTATTTTAATAATACCTCGATGATATAATAACATAACTATATTACATATAAATATATGTTTTATGTTATTTTTATGACCTAAAACTGTATCAGATTCAATCAAATGTGTTACAAAATCATCACTCGGGTATACGGCAGACTACTGTTGTGCGAACCAATATCATTAATTTTTCCATTAGAACCTCCCCAGGCTTGGAATAATGATGTATTTTTTATTAATATATGATATTTTATTATATTATATTATAATACGTCTAGAATTATTATTTCAATCATACTTTCATACACTCTATTTTCTATTTATATAATAACATTGCCCATGTGTTTGGCAGACTAATGCCTCTTGACGAAATCTAATTCATTCATGATTTACATAGAATATTTTAAGGATGGTTTTAATGAACAATATTTGGTATATATGATATTTATTTTATTCAATAATATTTATCTGTCATTTTTATTTCATTATTTTAATCCTACACGTCAATGGAAACTGTTATCTTGTGTACGCACGACCAACCATCTCACTAAAAGATGTATTTCATTTTATATCAAATAATTTTATAGAAGACTCTAAATACATATATAATTATTAAATATAATATTTATATTTTGGATCAAATTATGGTTATTATGAAAATATGATTAAATTTAGAGGACCAAATATAAAAAATCATAACATATATAAAAAACAATGCAGTTATTACCAAAAAACTAACATTAACATGGAATTTCTAATAAAAGGGAAATAAAAAAGTTATCAGAAAAAAATATATGGTATGATATATATAAATATTATTCATTAATATATCTATAATAAACTTTTATTTATTATATAGGATTTCAGAACATGTAGCACAAAATTCAAAACTTATGGTATGATATTTTGACTCCACATTCCTTCATTGAGATATACTATACACCTATATTCTTTAAAGCGTTATAAAGACATACCCTTTTACAAATAATATGATTAATTTATTAATAATAATTATATTTTATGTTTCATTTTATGTTATTCTTTTATGTATTATGTGATTCAAAGATATAATAGTTGTAATGATTTTTTCATACAATCTCCTCTCATCGGGATTATTTATGATTATGTTTCGAATAACAAAATAATATAATAAATCTCTCATGACACTGAATAATATACATATCCAATAGTGATTTATTATATTTTAAATTCCTTTTTTCCTTTTGTTCCCTCTTTGGTATTAAAATAAACTAGAAAATAGTATTATGAAAACCTGATTTTATTTCTCTCTTCAATTAGAATCATGTTTTATTCCAAAAACATATTTTCACAAATTGTTTTCAATTATTTTTTAACTTCTAATAATACATTTTATAAAAAATTAATCTATTTTTGAATTTATTTTTAAAAAATTAAATTAATATTCATTAATTTTTCCAAACAAATCATGTTTTTATTTTACAAAAAATGTAAATAGAATATTTTTATAACGTGTACTGCATTAAACCTAAATCTTATCATCATGAAATTTGTTTTATGTGAAGCTTAATTTAAAAATTTTAAAGGTTATTTTCAAATAAAAAAAATTTAAAAAGTATTATGGTCTAAAGAGTATTTTCAATGTAGGAATGGATATTTTCCTTAAAAATGTTTTTCAATGATTGATTAAACAATTTTAAATCCATTATGACATATATAGGTGTAACATTTACCTTATTGAGGATATGATACAAGAAAAAATTTATTATTATTTATTTTAATGATTTATGTTTATGATGGAATTATGTTTTTAAAATATTTCTCTCTTTCCCATGTAAAACCATGATAAAATTCTTATGAAAACTGGTTATTTTTTCACAGGTAATCCTATGAGAAATGATGAAATGATCATTAAACCTGCCACTTATCTCTAGGTTATGATATGATGAAATATTTATGAAAAAAAATTCATTTCATGGTTTATGATATTATAAATGTTTTTTGATCTTCTTGGAAAGATATATGTTGTTTTTATTATGATATATGTGGGAAAAATATCTCCCTCCAAGGGATTGGGTATATATATATATATCATATGAGATAGATATGACTGAACAGAGAGTGTACCTAGTTTAATAAGTGAAATTTAATTCTATTTTGGCCTAGGGAGTAAACCTTGACTATTATGATTATTTAGGGAGTGTACACATTACTCAATTATTTCCTTGGGAATGATCCATGACAGATATGTAAATGATTTTATATGCTAATGTGTATGAATAAAATCTATGTATTATTCCAATGTTATGATCTCATGACTCATTTTAATTTATTCTAATATAATTAATGTATTATTAAATACCAATGGTATTTCAATGACCCAATATAATGATATTTGATATGATGGGTATGGTTTTCTTATGTTATTCTCATGTTCACATACCCTTATGTTAATTTTATACATAAATATAATTATATTTTACCCTTCCTATATATCTGAGGTCACCATATCTTATGTTTTCTTACATTTAGTTCTGTTGAAATGTATTATGTATGACATTTATAATGATGTTTCTAGATATTAGGTTCTTAGTTGTAGATTATGTAGTTTTCCTGTGGATAATTTTTCTCTATATTTCCAAAGACAAAATATAATTATGGTACCTAAGAATGTGTTTGTATAATGCAATGAGTATTCAAAATGATGAAATATATATGTATGATAACATAATGTTTCTATAATCAGTATCATTATATACGTTTAGTAATTATTTGGAAACAATGATGAAAAAAATTAGTGACATACATAAGGACATGTTTAAGGAAAAGTATAAGGGTGAGT
The DNA here is from genome assembly GCA_963277665.1 of Viscum album. NCBI lineage: Eukaryota > Viridiplantae > Streptophyta > Magnoliopsida > Santalales > Viscaceae > Viscum > Viscum album. The sequence goes on from OY728165.1 coordinate 2,082,040,416, forward strand.
TAATTTATAGGAAAATGTGTTTAAATTTTGTTAAAGTATAGAGAGAGTTTTTCCTAGGAATGTAAATCCATATCAACACACATCATGTGGATGTGTTTTGGAATATAGGTACTGAGGGCTAGTATCTCTGAAAATGGAACATTGATCTTGACTCAATGACCACCTAGTGCAAGAAAATGATACTTTCTAGACACCTAGTTTAACACTCCTAGGGGGAATTCACACAGTTATTAAAAACCGTAATGAAGGATAGAAATGGAATATTATCTTTATTTACCTACTATAATCCTCTTGATTCATATATTAAATAAGGTTTTGTGATTTAAAAATCATATAAGTCATTTTCAGGATTATATGGTTCCGCATTATGGTTATTATTTCATCCAATATGATTTTTTTGTTCTAGTCAATAGTTGGAACCTAAAGGAAACATGTCAATGTCATGTGTGATAGATAGTTTAGTTCTTTTCCGCTTGAGGATCCAAATGTTATGGGATAATTAATGAAATATCTAATTATTATTCTCACACATATTTCTTATGATATGAATAATGGTGGACTTTCAAATGAATAAATAGGGTAATAATATTCTAATGAGTCCGTCATGAGGAAAATCCTACCATCCGATAGTGGGTATTCTGATATAATAGTTCTGGGACTATAGATAAACACCACTAAAAATATTTTTCTTATTCTCCCATGTTTGGGATAAGAAAAATTCATTTTGGCTATCTTCTGTTTGGATGGTGAATCAGTTCAATTTTGGTCTCATATAAATAATGTGAGGAATCTTGATGAAATTTACTACATATAATAGATTGTGTTCAATAACAAATTTTTTAAAAAGTAAATTTCAATTATACATAATACAAATATAGATAAGGATTTCATTGAGTTAAAGTAAATGTTTGATGAATCTATTTGTACTTATGATGAAAAATATATAAGAGTTGCGAGCGACTCTTATAGTATTATCATCCAAACTAAATGAAATTTTGAATATTTTTTCATTTCCTTAAAACCAAGACATTAATGGTAATTATCAATAAGATAATTCAGTATCTATAAAGACATTTTTAGATTTTTTATGGAGGAAATTGAGTTTGAATTTATATACCAATCTCATTGAATTTTTTAGAAGTGAAAATTAGAATTCAATGTCAAATATGTGAACCATAGATAGAAGAATATGAGATCACCATTATGCTCAAAGTGTGGGATGAATAAGGGAGTAAATATTATTTAAGGGACTAGTGAATGTTTTAATTTTTAATGGAATTTTCATTGGTAAATTTATTTAAAAATTTATGGGAAGAAGTTATCTAATGATGTTAATATAGGGAATGTTGTATAGAATTCACCACACACACTCTTGTGTTTCAAATACTATGAGTACGAGCATTATGATAACCAATTCTCAAATATTAAATTTAATTATGATGATCAACATTAGTATCCTCTTAATCTAAGATAAAAATAAAAATATCCTATGATCATTATTTATGATGAGGGGTGTGGTAACAACATAGTGAACAGTATATTTACCATATACTATAGAAGTATTAATGCTTTAATTGACTATGTATCTACCCATTAATTCATATAAGAATAGTTTTCTTCGGTTATCATGAATCTATCCAAATTATTTGATATAGAGTTAACGGTGAAAATGCTTAATGGTAAGATTATTGAAACTCAATTTTATACATTACCTCAAATTTATTTTGTTTTGAATGTTTCTATTTGTAAATATTTTCATTCTTCCTCTACTTGAATTTGATATATATTAATGACGGATTGGATTTCTCTAAATTAATACCAAATCAATTTTAAAAGAAGGGAATTCATCTTTGATATTCCAAACCAACCTATGATTGTAATTTAAAGTGATTATATGTAAAAGAATCCAATGGAGATCACATACATTGTATAGGTCTTAATAACCATTTATAGTTAGTATTTATCTCAAATTATGTGGTAGAAACATGAAATCAATGATATTCCTATTGTGTGGGAGTTTTTTATGTGTTTTTTGAAGAGTTTTTTAGCCTTCAAAAAAACATGATGTTGAGTTCTCAATAAAACTAATTAGTAGAACCAAACCAATTTCAAAGACTCCCTATAGAATATCCCCACTTGGTTTTCATGAATTGATGAATAAAATCTAGGACAATCTTGGACATGGATCAATTTGACCACGTGTGTCACCATGGGGTCGACCTGTTCTTTTTTAAGTAAAGATGATTAAATGAATATTTTTTTGATTATTTGGAGCTGAAAAGGATCACAATAAATAAGAATTATCATATTTCCTATATTGATGAATTATTTGATCAACTACACAAATATTTATACCTTTCCACGACTGAACTTCATTATGGATATAATCAATTATGGTTCATGAAGTATGATATACTGCATAAATAATTTCAAAAAATTCATGGTCACTATGAATATATAGGGATGATATTCGGTCTTACTAATACCCATGTTATCTTCATAGATTTACAGAATAGACCCTTTAAAAATTACCTTGATCAGTTTTTCAAGGTCCTATAGATTTTATTTTTGACTAATCAATGAGTAATGAAGATCATGAATTTCAAATTAGAAATGTACCAAAGTCCCTAAAAAAGACAATATTTGAAAATTTTATCACATGTGAATTTTGGATGAAAAAGGTTACATTTTTCAGTCATATAATCACAAGAGATGGTATATATTTAGATCCATCAAAGATAGAGGCTATTTATTGTTATCCTATACCAATATTGGTGAATTAGATCCATAGTTTCCATGGTTTACTTAGATATTATTGATGGTTTTTATAGACTTTCTCATTGCATTCTAATCATTTAAAAATTTTGACTCAAAAGGGATTAAATTTTATCTTGATAAATGAATATGAGTAAAACATAAATAACATAATAGAATATGTGTCAATGAACATGTACATACATTTTCCTATACTAAATAAGGTATTATAATCAATATTGATGCACCCAATACGATATTGAAATATGTTATTATGCATAAATACATGGTTATAACATATTCCACATAATAATTGATGAATCGTGAGAAAAATTAATCAAATCATTATTTGGAGTTAGATATATTATATTTTTCATTATTGATATTGATGTGTTTTATATTTAGGGAAAATTCTAATATATATATTGATTATAAATGATAAAATTATATATTAACATAGAATGAGTTGAACATATTCCGAATAATATTGTTAGAGATGACTAATAATTATGACTACTTAATAAATTACCAAATTTGGAATGAAAATAAGGTGGTTGAGGCATTGAGTCAAAAAGTTCATACTAGATTATCCATAATATGATTACTAGAGATCCAATATTTATGGATTTCAAATGGATAAATCTTGAAATCCTAATGGAAGGGGAAAAATTACCTGCACAATTTTAGGCACAACCATCTATCCAAGGGGTGAATAAAGATGTGAAGATAGAAGATATAGATCTGAAAATGAAGATTAGAAATGTTCAAGATATTAACCTAGATCATGATGAAATGATCAGGTTTAGGAACTGTCAAATGTTTTTTTTCCATAACATGTTTGATGAATGATTTGTTAGACTAAACACATAGTTTTCTATTCTCTGTTAATATTGGAATTATGAATTTGTATAGATATTTGAAAGAGTATTTACGGGAGGATGTAATGTATCTAGATAACATAGAGATTTTTTCTCAGTGCTTGGTATTTCAGTAGGTTATGAATAAATGAGATATGTTTAATGGGAAGTAAAATTAATTATTTATATCATAATAGAAATGGGTTAAATAACCATGTATTTTGTCATCAGACTCTCCAAAATGTAAAATGGAACAAAAAAATATGGGTTGTAGTAAATATTATTACATAGTATGGAAACATCATCGCTATTTGTCAAAAATTATCTCAATATCATCTTTATATGATATAAATTAATTAAGATGTATGGTAACATGGATAACCACATTTCATTGTGTCTTACTAGGATTCAAGTTTTAAAAAAAAATCACTAGCAAAGTCATTGACAATCCCTATATATAGAGATGAGTTTTAGAATTTTGTGTCATCCACAAATTGATTATCTATCTTACAGAACAAATAAAACCCTAGATAAAATGTTGAGATTAAATTACTTGGATTTCAAAGGTGGATAGGATAATCACCTTCTTGTAGTTAAATTTCTTATGAAAATATCATTGACTCAAACATTATGATGGATCCTTATGAATCCATATATGGAAATAAAAGTAGCATTCTAATGTGCTAAAATGATGTTTGAGAACGAAAACTATTGAGACCTGATATTTCTTTAGAAAGGGTTGATGAGGATAAGTCCCTTTAGTAAAAAAACAATGTAGACTTGAGTAGGATGATAAATTATGCCGATAAATGCCAATAGGATCTATAATTTGAAGTTTTTGATAAGTTTTATCTAATAATTTCTCAATGGAAAAAGGTTATAAGATTCTTGAAAAAAGGGACTCTAATTCCTTTATATATTTGTCCCTTTAAAATTCATTAATATCTCGGGACCACAGATTATTGATTTTTACTTCCACCGAACCACTATTATGTCTACGTTGTGTTCTATGTATCACTCCTGAGAACATACATCCATAATCATTCTCAAGTATCCAATTGATTGGTCATACCACTAGAGAAAGAGATTTATTTTTAGGAACAACTAGTGTAGATTCCAAATTATACAGAGAATGTTCTAAAAAAAGAACAATCATCTTTTGAAAGTATTTTTATTTAAACCGCCAGTTGGAAGAATGTATTTGTGAACTTTAGGATGTTATGAGTTAAAATTATCTTTATTTGATTGTAAATATAACGAACCATACTTTACATACATTGTAAATACTTCAAAATTTATGTATACTTATTACAACAAATAACAAAACCATGAAGGACTGTATAGGTATAGAGTCTTTGGAAATTGGGAAACATAAACAACTGGTTTATAAATCATCAACAGTGTCTCCCATTTATCTCATCATATCTAGAGTACCTTTTTGGAATATCCTACTTAATAACCTTCTTCCTGACCTGGGGAATGAAAACATACAAAAGGGTGAGATCAAATGCTCAGTAAGGGTAAACAAAAGAAATATCAATCACATCATATTCATAAAAACATAACATTTTGGAAATTATAACCTACAAAAGAGATCATCATTTCATAAAATCGGATAAATCATTGTAGTGAAATGTAATCCCAATAATCATAACTTAAAACATGAAACTTTGTGGCATACACACATAATCATAGCGAATCGTTTCTTTTTAATCAAGACTCGTTGCCAAGACTATCTTAGCGGACAAAGTCCATTTCTGAACCGAGTTCACTCCTCGTTTCAGCCCTGTTTCACTGAACCGGTTTAACCTGCCATTCTAGCCATGTCTATCTCATGATATATAAATATTTACCCAATGCATTGGAGGGAGATAGATGTCCCACCCATCTCATAATGATATCATTCTTATGTATGCCAAAAAATCATAAATCATACATCATTACATAACCCTTGTAATAAAAATGGGATTCTTAAACATCACATCATCATAACATAATCCATAAAAGGATATTGTAAAAATAATTCCATCATAACATAATAAAATCAATTTAAAAAAAATAGGGATAGAAACAGAACCCTATATTATCTTATATGGAAAATAATTTTGATAAAACACTTGAACGCCATTCTTGAGGAAAATATCCTTTCTACTTCAATTTTTTTTTTCATTTATTAACATATCATACAATTTTAAACTAAAATAAGTAGATTAAGGATAAACATGAAAACATGAAATGGAAGCTTCATGGAAATAATATTTTATTAAATCATAAAATCCATTCATTCTGTATATGTTAAAAAACATTCTTATCGTACTTTGGTAGGAAAAGTCAAAAAGTACCTCGTACGAAAAACGAAAAAAGATTCCTTTCATATCTTTTACTAAAAAATAATTGAAGGTTAAAATTGGATTTAAACAATTTTAGATGGATATAAATATTACGTATTGAAGAAACATGGATGTGGATGATAAATATTCCCCAGTAAATTCTGAAGTATAAACAATCTCAGATAACAAAAATGTGATTGCGATATTTTCCCTTACCTTAGTTCTGATTTGCTACGTAAGTGTCCGAACCTACTTTATAATGATTTAAATAATGTCATTGACTTATTCCAGAATCATACTCATTGTTATGATATCATATATGGTCATATTCATAGCTTCTTATTAGTAGTATTTCATTTCTACTTGTTATTCGGATGTTTATTACTTTTTGTTCTTATGCGGGTTTTGTCGAATAAATTATCATTCTTATTTTTAGGTTATAGATACCTCATTTACATAATGGTATTAGTGTAGTATATATCTTATTTATTCATTAAATTCATTTATATAATCATTATTCAATTAAGATCATGTAGAATGAGTGACATCACATCATGGAGATGGTATTCCGTACGTACGCACGAGCGATGATATTGTTCCCATGATCATGGAATTGTATTATAGTGTATGTATACTATTTCAGAATCAATATAAATTTAAAATAATCATATATAGTCATTATTTACACCATTATACCCATCGAAGTAAGTTGGTGGTGGAAAATCGATTACACCACTGCGTGAAGACGGAATTCCGTACGTACGCACGCGCGGTGATTTCGTTTTCTATAGGATGAATATATGGAGAAATAGAATTGTTTTATACTTATAATAACATATAAGTATATGAGTGATACTTATGTTATTACTTCATAATGAAACAACTAATGAAGAAGAATTGGAAGAAGAAATAAAGTTGAAAGAATCGGTAACGGACATTACCTCTTCTTTGAAGCGCCTCTTTGAGACCTCCTTTTAGGGCACTAAAAATGATCGTTGAAAAAGACCAAGACCTCTAGGATATTTATAGGGAAGTGTAGAATATAATTTTCAGGGTTTGTCCGAGCTTGAAGGCTCAATGTGGTGTGATGAAGAGAGGGAGGACGTGCCCTTTTATAAGGAAGGAGAGGGGCACCTCTGGAAAAACTGAAAATATTATTTTATTATAAAGTCATATTCAGGTTTTAATAGTTCCAAATTGATTTATTTTGATGCTAAGGTGGGGATGTGTCGAAATCCTATTATCCAATATAATTTAGACATGTTTAGATATCTATTTGAACCTTATAATTTAGATTTAACGTTAAGTTAGATAATTTAACTTTTACCGTGTCTTCTTGTTTTCTTACACTATAAGGTTAATAAAAATACTGTAACAATCCAAACGAAACCCAAGTTGTTTATTATTAGTATATATATCCTAATTGAAGTCATTTAGCTGATCCTTAGATTTTTAGGAATAAAATAACAATTAATAATATGATATTTGTTTTAAAACCGATTTTATGTCAATTTTGACACTATATGGTAATTGATTTTTGTGAAAATCATAACAGAATGATCAGTTCAATAAAAGATAAATAATTCAATGATAACATATAATATTAACCTATAAAATTATTTTAATTCATAAAAAGTCTCAGATCACATTTATTTGGGTATTTATAACATCAATTATGTCAATATTTCATTAACAAGATAATTACTGCATCATCATTGTGTCATAAATAAATTAAATTATTTATATTATAAAAATTACAAATAAAATACCATTATGTAGGAAATTGTTTTATCTTTCTAATTAATATTTATAGTTTAATTTATCATATGTATAACACTATATGAAAAATTATTTACTTATTAAACATTGATTTTAACTATTTTAACCCTTCTTTAAATACATTAATATTAATTGTATTAATCTAATCCAAGTGGGCCTAAATGGTAATATTTTATTCCTAAGGTTATTTTGGGTTGAATTAATCTTATCCAATAGAATTAGGACATTTGTTAAGTAATAATCATATCATTTTTATCCTTAATTACCCTATTTACTTTTAACCGTGGTAAATAAAAGTAAAAAGTTAATATTCCCCAGAAATTATATTCATCTCATTGAACCACATTTTACTTACTGACATCAACCGTGTCTCTCAAATTTTTTAAATTCCATTCAAAAAAGTAGTAAAATTATGTTTTATGTAAATTTGCAAATTTTCCTAGGAGGTGGGTAAAAGACGGTCAAAAGTTAAATAAAATTTTTATATATCTAAAATTATTATAAAATGACTCCAATGAATTTAATTGAACTTATATTGGTATTATGTATCAATTTTAAACTAAAATAAATTTAAATAAAATAAATAATTATTTAAAAAAAAAGTCGATTTTTAAATTGTAACCCATTGTTTTCATAATTCATCAAAAATTGAAAGTTTTCAGAAAAATACCAAAATTTCACCCTAGGCTAATTTCGATATTCCGAATCCAAAAAAAAGTCCATTTTGAAAAATAAAATTTACAAAATTTCAAAAAGTGGGTATTACTATTCATAATGGCTAGTTTTAATAATTTTAATAGCATAACATTTTTTAGTGAAACTCGGTATTGCGTACAACACAAGCTATAAAGGAAGGTCGTGGATGAATGTAAAGCAAGCCAAGCTAGTGTTGTATGTAGTGAAATATTCTTTTGATGATTTATATAACATAAAAAAAATATTTCTCATAAAAGTCTCGGGTGTTACAGTAACAGGGTGAAACATTTTGAAGGACAAAATCATTTTAAAGGTGTTATAAGGTAACACCATTAGATTCTATGAATTATTATTATTTATGATAAATTAAATTTCATTGATATCTTTTTTTACATGAAACTATAATTTGATATTTTATTATACAAAACACATGGATTGGTTTCATTACATATGACATTGATTTAAATAAAATCATTATATATTATTAATAGAGTTTTTTAAATGTGAAGGTTAAAACATAGTCATTAAACCTGGATATTATTATAGTAATAATAATATTTTAAATATAAATTATAATTATATAATATAATGAAATTATATTTCTATAAAATTAAATAATTTTTTAAATGTATTTATATTGTTCGCCAATACTGTTTTCTGTGAAAAACATTATTATTTTTTACATTAAAAAATTAAAATTTTCATATATTTATAAAAGTAATTTTTTAAAATAACCTTAATTTCTGAAATCATTATTTAAAAATCATTATAGTATTAATTTATAATATTTTATAAAAAGATTCATTGTTTGGTGAATAGTAAAAAATACTAAATTTTAATTGAAATCTGTTATTTTGATAAATTTATTTATATTGTAAAATTATATTTAAAATAGGTGTCAAGGTATAACTAGATAATTTATAAATCTATTAATTCAATATTTTTAATTTGAATCAATTTTATATTTTTGTTTTATATAAAAACATTGTAAACTTTTAAACATTTTCTCATTAAAAAGAAAATTGCATCTCACCTCTTTGGGAATAGAATTAATTTAAAATTTACTAAAACAGTGAATAGAATTTTGATAAATTGTTTTAATATTTGGCTTGAATTTTTTTTTATATTATCTAATTATTTAAAATAATTTTTTCACAAAAATAACTTATAAAAACAAGAAAAAATAACATACCATGGTTAAGGTAAAAATAGTATTAATAGGGGTAGACTAAAAATAAAAGGGTTTAAAATAACCCCAAACATTTCCAACACCGATTTTCCGGACATAAATTTCTGTTTTCCATTATATTATACCTAACAGTCAATTATTTGCGCCTTTTCACATCGAAATATTTTGAGAAAATGTCTTCTTTTTCATAATATTACATGTGTGACACACACCACACTTATAAAAGGCCAACCACATTCCTCTCCACATTACAGTATAACCCATTTTGGTAGACCAAGACATAACAAAATAATTTTCCTAATTATATCTTATATTCCTATAATCCTTATTTTTTACATTAAGAAACTAATTAAGGATTCTGGTGAAAATCAAAGGTGGATACTAAAAAAAGAGGTAAGGTTCATCAAGAATCATTGTTTTTTATTATTTTATCCTCCACCAACATGTATTATTACTATAAAATTATTTAATAATAAACACTTTATATATCATATACATATAAATTATTATGTTATTTCCATGACCTAAAGAAATCTACAATTTTATAAAATAGGATATAAAATCATTGTTCATGTGTATAGTATACTATCTCCCCATGAACCGATTCATTCATTTTTCAATTAAAACATCTCATCATTAGAAATGATGATGTATTTTAATTATATATGATATTTATTATACTATTATCCTTATTAAATTATTATATCGCACATAACTTCATAATATCTATTTTTGAATATGATAATGTTGCATGCATGTACGGCGGACTACTACCCAGTGAAGAGATGTGATTCTTGCATGCTTTATATGGATAGTATTAAGGATGGGTTTAAAGGTAATATGTGATATATATTATATACAATTTATTATATGGGTGAAAATATGTCATTTAACTATCTTTAATTCAATCCATCTTGGAAATGAGAGTATATTTCTTGTGTATGTATGGCCTTCCTTATCCTTGAACGTTGTATTATAATTTCTAACACTATATTTTATGGATTACTATAAAAAAAATATATACATAAAAAAATTTATATTTATATCATGGTTCATATTATTGATATTAATAAATCATTAATAAATTAAGATTAGCAAACATAAAAAATAAAAACATTCATGAAAAACAATGTTGTTATTAACCAAAACATAACATTATCAAAGAATTGATAATAAATTGGTTAAAAAGTCATATAAAAATAATATATATTATGATATATTTATATATATTTATTTATATTTCTATAATAGATTTATAACAAAAAAATATTTATTATACAAGATGTTTGAACATGGATTATGGATATCATGACTTAAGCTAGTGGATTTTTTAATCAATTTTCATTCTATGTGATATTTGTTATGTTATGCACCTACATTTTTCATGGGGTGTTTAGGCAACCAAGTTTAAATTTAATATCCAAATTTTTCTTCTACTTATGATATTTTCATTTCTGTTTTATTTTTTCCTTCATTGGGCATTTGATTGAATGATAGAAATGTGGTAAATATTTTATATACCAATATAATCATTCATCGAGATTTTATTTTATTAGGTTTCCAATGATAACAATTTATGATAAATATCCCAATAAACCCTTAAATTTTATTTGTTATTGATATTCATGATATTTCCACATAATTTAACCATTTTACCACTATTTTTTTAATTATATAAATCTTGAAATATTTTATAAGAATATCCAAATTTATTTATCTCTTTAATCAAAAATCTATTTTCTTCCAAACCCATGTTTTTTTAAAATAGTTTTCAAAAAAAATATTACCACTCCCAAAATTATTTATTAAATAAGTTTATTATGATTTTTTATATTTTGAAAAATTATTTTAAATAAATATTCATATCATTTTAGAACAATTCTCTAATTTTATTTTACTGAAAATGTAAAAAGAATATTTTTTTTAACATGTACAACATGAAAAAAACATCACATCATCATGAAAAAAAATACTTGAAATTTTATATGTATGTTTTCAAGGTTATTTTTTGAGATATAAAATTTAATTTTTTTATGTATCTTTTTTTTCAAATATGATTGAATATTCTCATATGAAATGTTTAAATTAAGTGATCAAAATCATTTTACATCTAAGATGACAACCATTGTGGATACCTATACCGTACTACGTATATGATCCATCGATACCATTCTTATTCATTATATAATTGGTTTATGTTTAAGATGGAATGAGTTATATGAAATATATTTATCTTAAATATATAATACCATAGTTAACTAAATCTTAAACCTACTTCATTTTTAATATTTTATGATATGATGAAATGTTGAAATTATTATGAAACTTATCTCTTTCAACATGTTATTATATGATGAAATTTTTATGAAACTAATTCAATTTCATGTTTTTTGAAATTATTAATGTTTTGTGATCATATTGAACACAAAAATATAGATTTCATTGTGGGACTGATGGGACATTTTCCTTCCACCAATTCACTGGGTAATGACTTATATCTCATGAGATATACATGACCATTATAGGCATTGAACCCAATTTAGTTTGGTACATTTTCTTGTGTGATAGTATTTGGAGTGAACCAGGATTAATATGATGGTTTTGGGCGTGAAATCTTTTTGATATGATAGCGTTTTAAATATTCCTTTATGAATATAGAATGGATTTTCTATGATTCTATGTATTTCACATATCTATTTCTTATTCCAATATTAAACTCTCAGGGATCATTTCATTTAATTACATTATGATTCATGTCTTTTTAACAGAAAATATTTATTCCATGACACACTATTTGGATCGTTTTTAAAAATTTATGGTTTTCATATGTTATGATCTTGTTCCCCTACCCTTGTCTTGTTATTATACTTACACATATCCCAATTTTAAATTTACTAATATTATGACATCATCCAAAATTATGTTTTATTTCCCTAGGTAATGAATTATTTTATTACATATGGTATGTCTAATAAGTGTTCTATTTGTGAATATGTTAGTGGTATAAGATGTAGTTTTACAATGGTCTAGCTGTTTTTGTTTCCGTGTTTCCAAATACTCTAAAATAGTATGTTCATTTAGTGTTTGTTTTTTTAATGTAAAGAAATTCATCCAAAAATTTGTAAAATATTTATACATGATAAGATAGGTTTGTTATATTATCAACCATTTTTTGAAATTCAAACTCCTTATTTATCTTAAATAAATATCATTAAAATCTATAAATAAAATTAAACCCTACTATAATATTAACTATAGATTCCAAAATGATATCATTGTCTCATCCCGATAAACATAAAAAAAATATTTCATAATAATAAATTCCCAAGACTATTTTGGTTTAGTGGTTTAAAAAATTAGGAAAAAACATTAACTAACAATCCTCATGTTCATTTCTTCAAAAAGACATTTTTTGCATTAGGTATGTACCTATATATTCTATAATGTGTCATGACATGTCCCAAAAATTATCCATATTATAAAAACATTTATTCATTTCATATGTGTATAAACTTCATAATCTAGGGAAATGGAATCAAAATAAAGTTGAATGATCTTATATTCATAGTAAGGTTAAGAATAAGTGATATAAATTGTATATCTTTAGTTTGAGTAAAGTTATCTTGTCAGTGTAATCGTGATATATAAAAAACTTATACCCAAAAAATCATATGTGATGCACCATGGAATAAATCTTATCATAACCTAATTCTTGAATGACTCAATAAAAATTATCCATGGGGACTTAATATAATAATAATAATAATAAAAATGCAATAGAACATATTTCAGTTTGGAAGAACACATTAGTAAGGGGAATCATTACATTCATGAGAAACTCTATTAGTTTACATTCTTATTAAAAAATTAAATACACTAAAAAATTATTATCTCATGAAATCCAAAAAATTTACCAATTAATTTGATAGATATATTAGACTCCAATAACAATTTATTCAAATATAAGGGTGATTCATTAAAATCATTTAATTTTTAGATAATATATAATCAATGAATTTAATGTTGGTTTCATAAAATATTCAAATGAAAATCACAAAAAATTTAAATCAAAATGAACCCATTAAATGAAAAATGGGATTCATTAACGAAATATAAAGATCAAATGGAATTATAATGGGTTTTATATCTATTTCAATGGATTCACATAATTAAATTCTAAATAATTACATCAATAATCATAACATGACAAACACATAGAAAATAAATGTATGTTTAATTACATCACGTGACATTCTAGGAAAATACCATTCAACCATAATAATAAATCATATTTTAGTTAAACTACATAGAAATTGGGTATATGGTTGAGAAAATAATTTACCCAAAAAATCGATATATTAAACCTATTTTAACACTCTTCAATAAAGGGAATGGGAAATAGGGTATACAAACAAAAAAGGCATTAGAGAAAAATTTATTCCTATTTATAGTGGATATATACCTTTTATTGAAATGAAAATTACATATTCCAAGTAGAGAAAGAAGGTGGAATGTTTCTAATAAACACTATGTAGTGTAATAAATCTAACTCAAAGAGATGTTGACATAGATGGAAAACATCACCATAAGAGAAAGCGATGAATGATATCACACAAGAATGTTTCAAGAATAATATTTTTTTATTCTATAATTTAAATCCAGAAATTATAAATATATATTTTTACTAGAGTATAATTCATGTAACATAAATCCCATGAGTAAAAATTAATTTTAATTTGAAATGTAAAATGAAGGTGAAAACATAAAATAGATTTTCAAATCGTTTATAATATTGGATTAATATAAAAACATACATGTTATATTAAAGAGATAAATTTTATAATGTAATTTAAAGGATTTTGGAAACATTTATTGATAAAATTAATATATAATAATGGTTCATTGAAAATGAGAAACAATTTTCTAAAAGAAATGTGGAGATAATTATGAATCATCTCATAATTAAAGGAAAATAATATTTTTAATACTTCCAAATTACCATTTATTAAAACCCATATAGAAAATAATTTCAATATGGATAAAACAAAAATTTTAAACATATAAATTGAATATTCCATATATTCTAATTATGTGGTGTCATAACCTAGGTAATGTTTATGATGAATCATTATACGTCAATGAATGAAAATAAATATACAAAAAATCTCTTCCACTGGTGTTTTAATTAGGTCAAATACAATTTGATGAAAAGTAACTGGATAGAATTAGGATTTACCATAAATTTAAAATAAATTAAAATAATACTTTCAGGGTATGAATACACACCTTCAAATTAATAACATATGGTATTACAGAAACATGTCTCAATGGATTTAATTTTAGAAGAAAACCTATACCATTTGAGTACTATTATAATGAAAACCGCTTATAGCAACAATATATCTTGAATAAATGGAAATATAATTAAGCTACATGATATTTATTTTCAAACCCCAAGGTTATGGTGTTGTTAATTTATCTTCAAATATTAACACATTAATAATAGTGTCATGCATAACAAAAAAAATATGTCATAAGAAATATAATTTGCGAAAAAAAACTCTATATAAATTTTTGAGTTGTCAAAATACTCTCTAACCTTATATATAATAATACTTAATATCATTATAACCTAATAAAAAGAAATTAAAATTTCTATTGACTTTTATAATTTCATTTATTAATAGTTTTCACTTATATATTAGTCGGTAATTATTATTTTTTGATATCACATCTGAGTAACCCTGACCATTTTGAACATATTTTATAATAATTATGTTTTTCTTTATCTTTAATTCAAATTAAATCATTCCAATACCATTAAAGACAATTATGTTTAGTTTTTAATATTATTTATACTTATATAATTTCATTATATTATTTTACACTTACAATCACTATTAATGAATTTCACAATAAGCATATTTTTATAACTCATTCTGAATGAAGTGTTACTTCTTAAATAAAGAGTTAATTTATAATATTTAACTTAAATAACATTAAAAACTCATTATTTATATATTTATATCATATATTAGATAAAATGAAATTGATATATTCACCAATTTTATAAAATTATGTCAATTCTCAAGTAAATATTAATCCAATACCAAAGAAACATTTACCATAATTTATGGATTCTTATGAAGTAGTTTGGTTATTATATCATTATACAATATTTTAAAAGTATATATTTAGTGTATTTTAGTGTATTAAATCAGATATAGAAATAATCAAAATAATAATATATTGCGAAAAAAATTATTTTATCATCTGAATAGTTACTTATAATTTATTTGAATGCACTTTTGGATGGTTGAATATACCACTATTGTTTATTCCTGTTATTTTTAATATTATTTCAAATTTTATTATACATAACATTAATAATTTGAAACAAATAATATTTTTCAATTAAAATTTCTTTTATTATCTTCAAGTTAGTGTAGTTATGAGAAGAACAATAGAAACTGATCGTTACATGGATGTAGAAGTCCATAAGTACCTATGTATAGAAAAAGATTTCATTTTCTGCATAACTATGAAAATATAATAATATACTTTAAAATTTAATAATACTAAAAAATAAAAGTATATCAAAATTATATATTTAATTCCATTTTTAATCAATAAATTTTAAAGAACAAACAAGAAAATTTATGGAGGCAGTAGTTAGCATAATACATGAATGGAAGATTCAATTTTCATAATGGAAAAAAGGAAGAGTGGTAAACCCTTATACAATAGATATTGAAAAATTAAAACAGTGAAATTATATTGATTTTATTATTTTAAAAAGTGGTAATTTTATTTTATGATGACCATGTGAACATATTAATATTTAAATGATAATAGGGGAGGTAGAGTCATATACATTACTTCTTGGATTGTCTCCATTACAAATGGAGTTATGTCATTGATGGATAGTCTCTTTAGGAGAAAAAACCTCTTGATTTTGTCTATGAATGTTGAAGATATGATATATGATTTTTTGTCCTAATTAAGTGTTTTTTGGTGTGATGTGATTTTAGGAGAGGAGTGTCTCTTATAGAAGTGAAACTGGGTGAATGTTTTGTAAATTTATAAAAAACAATTAATAATTAGTAGTCACAATGAAGCAATGGGGCTGAAAAATTGAGAAATAATGGATATTGGAAGGGATAAAGATGATATATCCAATAATAACCCTTTAAAATTCGTGATTTAATCATGTATATGATTTTTTTCTTCTTGATTAAACAATTTTACCCATTTTTTTTTACTTAGGTTACTAATTTTTATCAAAGTAATTTATCTTTTATTTTTAAAAATAAATTTGTTCTTATAAAAGAATTTGGATATAATCATTCAAACTTTTAGTCATATTTTATTATATTAATATTATATAAATATGTTAAAGATTATTTTAAAATAATAATTGTAAAATTTATTATAAATAATTTTTTGGAACATATAATATAGGTTCCAAAATTTTAAATCTGGGTTTATAAATTAAAACCAACATTTGTAAAATTATAAATTAACATATAGAAAAAATATTTTTTATATAGAAAAGTTACTTTAATTTTAAATTATTACTTATATGCTAATAATCTAATAAAATTCTTTTTATTTACAAAAAAGATATTGCACACTATTCACTGAAAAAATAACATTTTTAGAAAAATCATTAAAAATGTTCTTAAAATAATTATGGAATTTTAAAGGAAAAAATGATGTTTATTTTGAGAAATCATAATGATATAATTTTATATTTTAACTTTTAATTAAAATTGTTCAATATAATAAGGAAATGTTTTTATTAGAGGATAACATTCCAATGTATAGGTACATTTTATATATAATTTCTATAAAAACACTTATAAAGCATGAATTAAATAATAAATATTATATTTTTTTAAAATTATCAGTTAAAAATAATATAAATAATTTTATTTTTGTAAAATTTACAACTCATAAACTATAGATTCATAATCTCAATAATGAATTATGTTATTTTTTATAAAATAACCTATATTTATATATTTATATATTTTGTAGTTCAACTACTACTATTCCTAACTACAAATTAAAAATCTAGGATTTGTTTATTTCAATTTCTATGTTTCATTTTATTACAGTGTTTTGTGTATATAATGTAATTAAATGTATTTTTTTAAATAAAATATAATATTAAATCTTGAGATATTAAAAATATTATGAGAGAACACATTCTTCTTATAATTACTAATTAAAACACATTATGTGTATTTATTTGTTTATGATTAGAATCCATAGGAATAATGTGAATAATAATTCACATTTCCATTATATCTCAATTACTCCACAAACCCTATTATACACCCATTACATCCTTAATAATGTATTGTAATAGTTAGTGTTACAATTAGTCTATAAGAATCTAAATAAACAAATTTAAAATTATTAAATATATGATATGATATTTAATATATTTCATTTTCAACTAAATTTATCACACTTCACCCATTAAATAATTTTAATGTCATGATTTAAATTATGTAATCAATTTAATCAAATTTTACTTTTAATTATATTAAAGGATTCTTTAAAATTTGGTGGGAATATTTAATATAAAATATAAGGTTGAGTTCAGTTAAATTTTATCCCTAAAAGTATTTACATATTACTTCTACATTAACCACATGATATATATCCCCTTGTGAAAACATCATAAATCCAAAGGGTTTGATTTTCAATGTTGTTACATTCATTAAGTATCTTGGAAAACATTAATAGAATGTTGAATTCTACTAAATTGAACATGCCAATGATGATGTTAAAACCTTATTTACAATTTTTCAGATTTTTCATAGTCTTTTAAAATTCAAAGTGATGTTTCCTTTTTCCCAAGAATAGATAAATGTGCTTGAAAAGGGATGATCATTCTAGTAAAAGAAATATTTTATCATATTTTTTACTATTTAAATTATTTAATAACCATAATTAAATAAGTTAATCCTATTATTTTCATAATAATGGGTAAATTATCAACATTAATCATGCCCAACAGTTACATTTACCTATTTTCGTAACTTCTAATATTATATTTTCTTTCAATTAAACCTTATAATTCAATAAAGTATTTTTGTTGTAATTTTTATTCTATGAATCCTATTATCTTTATTATTTATTTTTCTTATAATATTCAAGGAGTTTGTTGAAAAATATGGGGTAGGATTGTTTTAAATTATAATTTCATTATTCAGATCTATTTATTTCATATAAATAATGATATAAATTTTAAAAATTATTAAAATTTTAAACTATTAAAAATATTATTTATTTATAAGTATTTATCAGGAAATATATCGAGCCTCTAAAAGATTTAATGACCTCAAATCATCATTGGGAAGAATATAAATAGTGTAATAAATAAATTATATTAATATAAATATAAGATCTTTTACACTCAAACTCCCCTACTAGATATTGATAAACATCTTATATCACACCACCATTCATGTAAAACATATAAATTTCTCTCAAAAATGATTTTGAAACTCCTATCATGATGCATATGACTCATATAAATATTTATGAAATAGAATAATCAACTTTTGAGAAGAAATTTTTTTACAGTAATAGTTAGATCAATCAAATTCTTCTTCTTCATTTTAGTAAAAGTGAAATAAATTTTATGGTCCTCTATATGCCTATCATTATCTCTTGAATAGATATTTCCCAATTATACTTTGTAAAATATTGATGTTAAACTTATAATATTATTTAATACAAGACACATACTCTTGGTGATCAAAACATATATAATCTTCATAAATATATTTTTGGAACACACTAACCCAAAAAAGTCATAGACACCTTCCACAAAAAATTTCACAAAAACAATAAAAAATCATAGTAATTTGATAAGGAATTAGTACAAAAGGGCCTCTAGAGGTTGTGTTATTTTAATATATACAGATTCAAACCACCTTATATGTTCTATAGATGTTTTTTAAATGGTTTTGGATATGTTTTTTAGTGAGAAAATAGTATGGATTTTGATTATTTTTTTATTATCTTCTACAAGTTACCTAAATATCTGAATTTTTTATGGTTCATTGTTATTCAATGGAGTTTTTATTAATCAAAGAAAATTGTATTACTAGTGGTGTTTAAAAGTATGAATATTAAAAAATCAATTTATTATTAGGGGTAGTATATATATATATATATATTAATTTAAGAAATTTCATATTTATGGGTACTTTAAACTGCCACTAAATTTTTATCATATAAAAAAATAATCATATATTCTATAGAGACATCCAATATATAATACACCAAAAACATCACAAGTTGGTATAGTTTAAAGAAATCAAAAAAAAATAAAAATCTTTTCATTTATGTAAATTCCATTCAATAATATATAAGACAATATATAGATATATAATTAAAATAGAACGATATTGTAACATCATTTTTTAGTAATCATAAATAATTTTATTTTATATACATTACCAAAATTAATTAATAAGATAAATTTATCTTTTACATCACTTCACTAAGAATAGAGGCCTATAACTCCCTGTGATTTACTGGCCTCTACTGCTACAATATTGACATAGGGGTTTAAATAACATATTAACTTATATTTTATAAAAAATAATTAAATAAATAAATTCAAAATTATTATGAATTAATTCTTGAAATGACTTGGTTCATCTATATAAAGCAAGATATTTATATTTTGATATCAAAATGTAAATAACCATGAATTAAGCTGTAAATATGCTATTTAATCTCAATGTGATCATGAAATAAATTTAATTGTAATTATTGTAGACACTTTTTTCGATATCAAAACCATGATTTCAAGTACTAAAACAACCCATTTTATTCCTTTATTAGTTTATAAACACTAATTAATAAAATATTAATTATAAATAATTTTATTTTATTATTATATACATTTTAATCCCATTTATCATTCTTAAAAATAATACTTCTCATTATTTTAAAATTATTATACTTTCATTGTGAATAAATATAGATAAACATAAATATGCTGCTCATTTATCCTATATGTAACAATGTCTCAACAACATTAAGAAGTTCTAAAAAATCTTCACACTTTTTTATAACATTTTATGCTTTTAAGTCCATTTAATTAAAATATCAAACCATTTGAAATTCAATTAAAATGATTAAAGAGACAATATTGTGTCTAAATGCATACCACTTCATTGATTAAATATTATAAAATTTATTCAATTGAAAAATTTCAACTCCTTATTAGAAAATTATCTTGGATTTAAATTCTATTGACTTTTTTAATTAGATAAATATATATATATAATGGTAGGTGAATGAAATTGGTGTTTAATGAAACTCACCTGTCAAGGATACCTGGTTAAATATTTCTAATGTCATACAATCACATTAGTCGTGATGAAATGGAATAACATATATAAACCATATAAGTGAAGTTCATTAAAATTTGAAAATAATAATTGATAATATTATATGTACAATAATGTAATAAATAATAATTTTAGTGCATTTATCAGGAAATATAAAAATTCATTCATCAATGGAAAAAAACATATCCCTCTAATGAAAATAATAGATTTATATGGATTTATCCTCACAATCATGGTCTCATGGAATCAATCTATAAAAACTCACTATATCCTCTGTGGGAACCCTAATTGTTTCAAATGGAACTACTACCTTTAATTCAATGAAAAAAATTCATAACTAACCCACATCATCTCTAACATCCCTGTTTTAAAAAAATCACATTCCAAATAACTAATGTAAAACAATTATAACACATAAATAACAAAGGATATAATTTTACAAGGAAATGGTATATATAGAATTTAACTATTAAAATAATGGAATTTTATTTATTTATTATATTATGAACAAAAAAATATTATTAATTTAATATTATTTTTATAAACATCCAAAAGTTAATATTATGTTTTTATTAATATCATAAAAAAAATATTTTGTGAGTGGTATATAAATCGATTAGAATTCTTTAAATTTATATTTATTCAACTAAAATAAAAATAAATAAGGTAAAAATTAAATAATTTCATTTCAATTCCTCTTAATTGAAAATATTATAATAATCATCTATCAGAAACATAGTTTCAATATCTTTTTCTTCACCGTCCCTTGAAATGATAATGGTTTCTATGTTATCCAATATAACATATTTTATTTTCCATTATTGATAGGGTTTATTGTTATAAATTATTTTAGATTCATCACCAATATCATACATGTTTCTTGGTTTCACATGCATAATATAATCTAATTATTCATATACTCTACCATCTTGATAATATACCATTTTTTCAATGGAAATAAAGATAAATAGATCTTTTTCTCTATAATCACTACAATCATTCCATCATTAGAAAATTATTGTGGTTAATATTAAAGAACCATGTTTTACTACCCTGAAAATATTCATACACTTGAATTTGTGTAATACATATAATAATTTCAATGATAATTTAACACAAAAATTTCAATGAAACTTTAATGGGGTCCCTAATTCATATTTAAATTTTAGAACACTTTTTTTTCTAAACTATGTTGTGATCAATTATAAGAAACCTTATGCCTCCAATATTATAATTATTTAATCTCATTTCATTCTTCAAAGTACTTAGATCCAAAAACATCAATTAATATAATAGTATAGATTAATTATATGAATTCATTATCTATTAGAATAGATACAATATATTATTAAGAATATATTATTATAATAAAGACAAGAAATATCCTTATTTTTTATAAATATACCTGATTTAAATATCATTCCATAGTTTCATTCATGAAATATTTTTATTCATGACTCATTTTGAGTTTGACTCATAATACATATCTTTTACTGTGTCCTCAATTATTCAATATATAGTCATAAAATATAACCATTTACTTCAAAATATCTTTTTATTTTCATTAACTATTATATATAAATTAAAATGTGGATAAAGTCTTCATCTTCATGACCTATATTATCAAATATTGAAGATTTAGTATTTCCCCCAAAGTAAAATTAAATATAATAAACGCATTAGAAATGGTTGAATAATATTTATATCAACTAAAAATTCTTCAAAAAAAGGTAAAATAGTTTTAGAAAAGATTAAAAATAATAATAAATCCAATTAGATATGATTTATTTATCACATTAGACTTAAAATGACCTAGGTACCTAATACAAATGGAAATAAATTAATATGATAAATATGTTTATTATTTATATGAAAATTTCAATACCTGAAAAGTAAGAAAATAAAAAATTATAACACTATGGGATGCATCCCTCAACATTTTAATGGTCCTCAAACAATAGCTTCCTGATCCACATGTACATTCTTAAACTACGGATAATAAAAAATAATCGGGGAATGATCAATCCAAAATGGAAAATTATTATAATAATTCTTTCATTATGTTTTTTCAATTTGATATGGTTTAAATATTTCTCTCAAAGTTATCCAATGATAGAGATAATTTAAATTAGAACTATAGATATCTATTCAATTGGAAAATTACTAATTACCTGTGGTAGAAGATACTTGGTCAATATATGTGTCTCAAGAATTTTCAATCAATACAACATAATATTTTTTTGAAAGAATGGATCATGAGATATAACAAAAATATAAATAATATACTTTCACATTATTTAATATTCAAATGAATACCTTTTTTATATATTTAAATGAAAAAATTGTCACATGATACTTCTTATTCTCAGTTTTATATAGATCGCACCCAATATTCATTACTTTTATTTCATTATGATAACGTTAACTATTATTACATTTTCCTTTCATTTTAGGTAATGTAAGCAATAGAATTACCACAAAAATTCTTCAAAATGGTCATAAAATAAATATTATGATGTATTAAATAAAATTACCAATATTGACTATTTTAAAGAAAATATCTTTTATTCCATTATTTTTATTTAATTTTATCTAATTGGTGAAATCCACATTCTCACATATAGTCAACCAAAAAAAATTTTAAAAAATTATATCAACCTTTCATAACCATGCCAATATTTCAAATAAAGGAAATTATTTTTTTTAAAAAAATCAAATATTCTTTTTATTGAATGGTGAATTTTATTATGAATAATATGAGATTTGTTATAAAATATATGTTGAAACGTGATTATATTTTTTATGTAATTTGGTAGTTTTGGAAAATCAAAATCAATGTTATAAACTATATATGAAAATTAAGTCTATGTTTTTTATTTGGAAATATTTCATAGTACATGGATTTCAGAAATCATCCATATTAGGTTATCACATGTTATAAACATTTTCATTATTGTAGCATCTAATTTTAATAAAACCACATTCCATAACTCATGAAACACTTGTATAATAAGCTGAAGGTACACCTAAATGTCACTTCAAAGAATTTTCATCAAGTGAATAACCACTTATACGGTGAATGAAGTCTTCATTATATGCATTTAAAGAAGAAAATTATAATGAATTAAAATAATTAAAAATATTTTATAATTATTAATTATTATCCCAAAATGATTTAATATATCAGTTTTACGTGTTAAGTGATAATGTAAATGATCAAAAATGAAATTTTTAGGTAATGTATATATTTAATTAATTTTTTTTAATATCCAGTATGTAAAATGCTCCAATATGTATTTTTCTCTATGTATTTATATTATATGTTCCTAAAAGTTTTTAATGACAGAAAATAACTATTATAATGTGTTTTTAAAATAATATAACAATAAATATTCATAGGTTGTTAATTTTTTTATTCTTAGTTATAGTAAATTTATACAGACATGGAATATTTTTTGATAATTATTCAAAAAAAATCTATTTCAATATAATATTCTTGAATCGTTCACCCAATTTAGAATATAGTCATTAGGTACTGCTTTTATACATGAGATTAATCAGTAACAAAATGTGATGACCCAGACCCCCCCCCCCCCTTGGTCCCTTCGTTTGCCAAAATCCGGATCCTTAAGGGGTACGGATCGGTGAGACCAATCGGTGAGACCGATCGGTGCGACCGATCGGTGCGACCGATCGGTGTGACTGATCGGCGGAACCGGCCGACGTCACCCGGCCTTGCCAAGTTGTTCCAGTAACACGCACAAAAGTTTAATTAAATACTGAATCGGCTCATGAGTCAGTTTAAACCACTCAGCACCTTTAATGATGAGTCAAGCCGCGTGGTCAACCCACGACTTCCACGTCTTACGCGGTTCGGCGTTTTTATCTCAACTGTTCCCGGCTCTTATAAATTAAGGGTTAGGCCGTGGTTTCCCCCCTTCTTCGATCGTGGCTCTTCTGGTGCATCGGGACCTCCACTTCGTTATCCGTAAAGTTCCGCGCCCCCGACCTAAACGTCGATCAACTATCAACAAGTATGGAATTTCCTTCGTCTCTCACTTTTGTGTATCATGCGGGGTGGGCGTTATTTTTGTTCTTATGGAACTGGTTGAACCGAACCCTAATGAAGATAATAAAAGTAGTTCTAAAAAAAGAAGGGGAAGGGGTTGTGATCATTGTTTATGCTTTATCTTGTGATCATCCCTTTTGTTGTACTGGTTTATGTTTTCTGAAAATTGAGGTCGTTGGTGGTCGTGTGTGTGCACTTGAATCCCCTCGTGATGTTTTAAATGGGTTGCTGAAATTGTGAACTCCTGCTATGATATTGGTTAATCACGTATATCTGGCTGAATAAGTTGAAAGTACCAGGATCAACCCTTCTGTGATAACTCCCGGTTAGAACACACGGAAATTTGAAATCATGGAGTGTATTAAATCTTTTAAATATGAAAATCCCTGACTTGTGTTGGTAGTGGTAGTTGGTTGTTTTCCCTTCGGGCCATTTGCTAGAAATGTGGGAGGGGATGGGATGCCCTGTTCTTTTATACTCTCAGTGGCTGTGTGAATTTGGGGGATGGGATCTCCTGTTGGTATGGTTTCAGTGGTCGTGAGTTTTTATCACAAATTGGGGAGAGATCCTCTGTTTGCAGAACCGGGTGTGAGTGTTTTGGTTGATCGATGCTTTTGACGCTTTCCTTGGTTATGCTTATGGTAGTTTCCCAGTAGTGCTTAAATTTAACTGAACATTTTTACTGAACGTGAAACAAGAATGGGAAAAATGGTTTTGTGGGAAGGGTTGTGAATTGTGACTCAGACTCAGTGGTGTTGTGTTCTGTAGGTTGGCTAGGAAAAACTAAGTTTTGGGTGAGTGTTTGTTACCTATATCTATACTTGTATCTTTTTGTTTCTTATTCGCGCCCCACCCAAGTTGAGAACTTAGTGCCGAACACCCCCATTTATGGGGGAAGGGTGTTTTTTCCAACACTATACTTAGTGTCTGGTTATTAGCTCCTTTTCTGCTCCCTTTCCCAGATAGCCCAAGTACCTTCGGGCAGGCTATGATGGCCTGAAGTCCATTATTAGCACAAGAACCATCGGGCAGGGTGTTGTGGTGGTTGTCCAGGTGTGTGCGGCTGGTGGTTTCCCAAGTGTCTTAGGGATGAGGCCCAGGTGTATTCGGGCGTGGTAGTGGATCCTTTAGCCCAGGTGTCTTCGGGCGTAGCGGTGGTTGTTCTGGCCTAGGTGTTTGCAGGCATGGTTACATGTGACAGTTGTGGCCCAGGTGTGTGCGGGGGGGATTCGGCAGTGGGACTGCGCGTGGTTGTGGCCCAGGTGTGTGCGGGCGGGTTTCGGCAGTGGGACTGCGTGTGGTTGTGGCCCAGGTGTGTGCGGGCGGGTGTGGCAGTGGGACTGCGGTGAGAATGGAGGGATTGGGCCGATGCGTAGGATGTCTCAATAACCAGTGGGAAAGTGGCGCGGGGTACCCAAACATCGATGTGCTCTTATAT
Source organism: Viscum album (assembly GCA_963277665.1). Classification (NCBI taxonomy): domain Eukaryota; kingdom Viridiplantae; phylum Streptophyta; class Magnoliopsida; order Santalales; family Viscaceae; genus Viscum; species Viscum album. The sequence continues at coordinate 2,082,066,912 of OY728165.1, forward strand.
ATATATTACTTGACTTGCGTTATTTGGTGAGCGAGCCTTGGTGAGGCCTGGGATGGATAGTTTGCCTTGTTAGGTGTTTGGTTTACTCTTTTCTCATGGGACTTTAGTACGTTCCCCCACTTGTGCACGATAGTCTTGGTTTTCCCTACTGAGTGTACTTGTATGCTCACCCTACGTATATAAAACTGCTTTCAGGTTTCCTGGAGGACTTCGAGGATCACGCAGGACCTTACTAGCTCGGACTTTTGGAGCAGTTGCAGTTGTTTCTCTTTTTCTTTTGGTACTTACCTTGTAGTCACCTTTTTCACTTTGTGGCTTTCACTTTTGAAACATGCATGTGGGAATGGTTTACTTTTGGCTTTAATTTTCTTTCTACCTTGGTGTTGTTGGGTTTCCTCCTCCTTATCTTTCGATCCTATAAAATAAAAAAAGGGTAATGCCTTCCATTCGTGAGAATTTCCTATACCCTTGGTGCTAGTCGCCACTCCGGGACCTATTGAAGGCGGGTTTCAGGGGTCATTATCTATCCTTCAACTTAAAGAAGGATGGGCCTGGCAACCTGCTAACCCTTCCCTCCTTTTGGTGAAGGCGGGTCGTGACAGAATGGTATTAGAGCAAGGTTGAGAGATAGGATGGAGTCTGGAGTTAGGCACAATGAGGATTGCATGGGATGGTAAGGCAACGGTGTTGGGTGACCTTGGAGCGTGAATTAGCCCAGGGAAGACCAGCTAGGACACAGGATTTTAGGGCCCCCCGTGATCCGATGCAAGGACTCTGGGCCTACCAAACGACCAAGTGAGGCCACACTGATTGCGGGGTAGAGACCCTAGGAAAGGTACATGCATGACAATGACTTGTGTTCTTGTGTTTCTGGGATGTCTTGGGAAATTAAGAATAAATTAAATCTTAACAAGTTTTAAGAACGATTTTCTTTGCACTACTGGGCTTAGTCATTCCTTGTTTACCTTGCAGATATGGCACCTGGAAGGCGACCACGTGTGGTACAGGCGATCGAGACTCCAGAGACTACTTTGGCCAATCGGCAGATAGATGATCGAGAGGAAGAGGACGACCAGTGGCAGAAGACTCTTCGAGCCTTCCAGCGACAGGCCCTCGAGAAGTATGAGGGCAGCACCTCCGATATGAAGATGGAAGGCTGGCTAGAGGAGCTAGTCATAGCCTTCGGCCTGATTCAGGCCCCGACTGAGTACTGGGATCCTCTGGCTGTTAGCCAGATGCGAGGAGCGGCACGTCAGTGGTGGATGCTTCACCTGGGGAGTAGGAAAGAATCTGAGGTTGCCTGGGCGGATTTCGAGAAGGAGTTCCGGGCGGAGTTTCTCTCCTCGACAATGAAGGCGGAGAAGAGGCAGGATCTACTCTCCCTCCAGAAGGGGAGCATGTCCGTGAGGGAACTTGGAATCAAGTTCAAGGACCTCCTGCGTTTTTCTCCGGACCTCTTTCCCGATGAGGAGTCTCGGGAAAGACGTTTGGAGGAGGCGCTCCGACCCTCCCTCCAGTATGATGTTACCCCCATTACCCTTCCGACATACTTAGAGGTTCAGAAGAAGGCCGAAGTGGTGGAAAGGATGCACGCTCTGGGCGGAGTGTCATGAGAAGGGATCCAGTTGGGACCATCGAAGGGGAAAGCCGTCAGCGCCAGGCCTCCAGCATCGGGACCCTCCAGGTTCCGACCCACAGGGAGCAGGCCGCAGCAGTTTCATTTTCGATCCCCTGGGCCACATTCCTTTCCTTCAGGCTCGGGACCATGGTGCTTCATCTGCGGGAGCCCTGGACATCTCTGGAGTCAGTGCCCCGATCGGGTGCAGTACAGCAGTGGCAGTCATCCCCAGCATCCGCCGCAGCAGCAGTTTCCAGCCAGACCCTTCCGGCAGCAGCAGCAGGGACAGCAAGCTCCTGCTCCTCCGCAGGCAGACGTTGGAGGAGGAGGCCGACCTTAGGGAACTCCCCAGGGACCCCGACCAGGGCGTGGTCGGGGAGGTGGCCGACAGCCGAGGGGTAGGGGAGCTGGGCGTGGCCAGTTACACGCCACAGAAGCAACAGTTCCAGCAGGGCCAGAGGTTGTTCGAGGTACGATCAGCGTGTTTAGCACTCTTGCTTATGCTTTGTTCGATACCGGAGCTTCTCACTCCTTTGTTGCACCCAGTCTAGCCCGCGCCTTGGGTCTAGATGCTGAGAGACTTCCAGTGCCCTTGGTGTTGAGCACACCAGTTGGAGGTCAGACCGACTTGCTGTTCGTTTGTCGGGGATGTAGACTGATGTTATGACCACATCAGTCAGTTAGGGATCTCCTTCTGCTACAGATTCAGCCGTACGATGTCATCCTAGGCATAGACTGGCTATATTCTGTGTGCGCCGTCATCGACTGTTTCCAAAGAAGGGTGGTGTCCTCCGGTTTGGACGGCCAGCGTGTTACTTTCACCGGCGAGCGGAACTGTCCGACGGGAAACAGGAGGGAGGAACCTCTCCTCTCCTTATTGACTGAACTGACGATAGAATCTGTAGACGCGGAAATGGTGGAAGTACTAGAGATCGTTCGTGAATTTATGGACTTCTTTCCTGAGGAGGTGACGACTCTACCCCCTCGGCGTGATATCGAGTTCGAGATAGACCTGCATCCCGGCTCTCGACCCATCTCGATGGCTCCTTACCGGATGGCACCTTCGGAGCTACGGGAGTTGCGGATACAGATTGACGATCTGATGAAGAGGGGTTATGTTCATCCAAGTGCGTCACCGTGGGGTGCCCCAGTCTTGTTCGCAAAGAAGGCAGATGGTGGCCTCAGGTTGTGCATCGATTACAGGAGGCTGAATCAGGTAACGATCAAGAATAGCTACCCTCTTCCGAGGATAGATGATCTTTTTGACTAGCTGAAGGGGGCAGGATGGTTCTTGAAGATCGACCTGTGATCTGGATACCACCAGCTGAGGGTAAAGGATAGCGACGTCCTGAAGATGACGTTCAGGTGCAGGTATAGGCACTTCGAGTTTGTGGTCATGCCCTTTGGTGTTACGAACGCCCCAGCCATGTTCATGGGGCTTATGAACTCCATCTTTCGGGAGTATCTGGATCGGTTCGTGGTGGTATTCATCGACGATATCCTGATCTATTCAAGGTCAGAAAAGGACCATGCAGAGCACCTGAGGACAGTTTTGGAAGTCCTCCGACAGCACCAGCTCTACGGGAAGTTGTCAAAGTGCAAGTTCTGGACACGAGAAGTGCACTTCCTCGGGCATGTAGTGTCTGAGCGGGGGGTAGCGGTCGACCCATCAAAGGTTGAGGCAGTTGTTTCTTGGGTATCACCCAAGAATGTGGCAGATGTCCGGAGCTTCCTCGGACTGGCAGGTTACTACTGGAGATTTGTACCCAACTTCTCCCGAGTAGCAGCCCCTTTAACGGCTTTGACCAAGAAGGACCAAGTTTTCGTGTGGAGCGAGCAATGCGAGTCATCCTTCAGCTACCTAAAAGAAAAGCTGGTTAGTGCCCCAGTGTTGAGATTACCAGAAGAAGGGATGGCCTATGAGGTATTTTGTGATTCTTCAGGACAGGGCCTGGGATGCGTGTTGATGCAGCAACAAGGGGTGATCTCTTACGGGTCCAGGGAGCTACGCCCCCATGAGCGTAACTACGCCACCCATGACCTGGAGCTTGCAGCGGTCGTTTTTTCACTAAAGTTATGGCGGCACTACCTCATCGGGGAATCCTTTGTGGTCTTCACAGATCACAAAAGCTTAAAGTACATCTTCTCCTAGCGGGACTTGAACTTGCGACAACGGAGATGGGTGGAGTTCCTCCAGGACTACGACTTTGAAATCTCTTATACTGAGGGCAAGGGAAATGTGGTGGCCGATGACTTGAGCAGGAGGACGCAGAAGGATGCGGTCCGAGAGTCCGAAAATACCTAGAAGGAAATGGAGGAGTTGGCTTCCTTACACCTGGATGCAAAGATGGATAGTGGCAGAGGCTGCCTATATCAGATGATAGTGTGGTCGTCTCTGTTTCGACAAGTGGAGGAGTCTCAGTGGGGATACCCCAAGTGCGAAGTGATGCGTGATCGGGTTGACCAGGGCGATGCTCCGAGAGAATGGATAGAGGATGGTCAGCACCGGATGCTTTTCCAGAGAAGGTTGTTTGTTCCAATAGTGATGTGTGTCAAGGTTCTCAGTGAGTTCCATAACTCACCCCTGGCAGTGCACCCAGGAGTTACCAAGATGTACCAGGGGCTGAAAAGGCAGTTCTGGTGGCCCGGAGTTAAGCGAGCGGTGGCAGATTTCGTGGCCAAATGCTTAGTATGTCAGCAAGTGAAGGCTGAACACCGGGTTCCAGGCGGCCTACTGCAGCCTTTAGCTGTTCCCGAGTGGAAGTGGGATGACATCTCAATGGATTTCGTCACGGTACTACCCAAGGTCCAAGGAGGGTGCGACGCCATTTGGGTGGTGGTGGACAGGTTGACGAAATCAGCTCACTTTCTGGAAATCAGGGAGTCAAGTACTGTGGATGCTTTGGCACGAAAGTATGTGAATGAGGTGGTGTGGTTGCTTGGAGTTCCGAGGTCTATAGTCTCAGATAGGGATGCAAGGTTTACCTCACGAATCTGGAGAGGATTGCATCATGCGTTTGGCACCCAGTTACGCCTTAGCACAGCTTTCCATCCCCAGACAGATGGACAAACGGAGTGAACCATCCAGAACTTGGAGGATATGCTACGGGCCTGTGTTCTGGACTCAGGAGAGTCGTGGGTGTGATACTTGCCTCTAGTAGAGTTTTCCTACAATAATAGCTACCACTCTACCATCGGTATGGCCCCGTTTGAGGCTCTGTACAGGAGGCCATGCCGTTCACCTGTGTGTTGGACCGAAGTAGGAGAGGCAGGCATCCTTGGCCCGGAGGTAGTTCAGAACACGACAGAGAAGATTCAGCTCATACGGGAAAGGATGAAGGCGGCCCAGGATCGACAGAAGTCGTATGCTGATACCAGGAGAAGGCCCTTGGAGTTTGAGGTTGGAGACCACGTGTTCTTGAAGGTCTCCCCGCGGCGTGGACAACGAAGGTTCGGCAAGGGGGGTAAGCTTTCCCCCAGATTCTTCGGACCCTTCGAAGTGTTACGGCGGGTCGGCGAAGTGGTTTATCAGCTAGCGTTACCTCCGCCGCTGCTAAGGATACATGATGTCTTTCATGTATCCCAGCTCCGTCGTTATCTGCACGATGTTTTACACGTCCTTGATTGGGGTGAACTGGACATCGAGGATGACGCAACCTTTATGGAAAAACCAGGGATGATCTAGGATCGCAAGGAGAAGGTGCTTCGTGGGCGAGCTATTCCCTTGGTTCGTGTGTTGTGGAGACATGGCGGGCTCGAGAAGAGTACGTGGGAAAGGGATGCACAGATGCGTGCACAATACCCCGAGCTGTTTTGAGATTTGTTCCTTTTGTACCTGTTGTGGTAGAACGTTTGACCTTTTTGGCTATGAAATGTACTAGTTCCTTTCATCTGTTGTGTGTGAAAAGACCCAGAAAAAGGGAAGAGGACACCCGACCCCTAATCAAGACGCATTAAGGTGGATGCGATTAAACCCGTGCGGGCGAGTCAGTGCCGCCCAAAGCGGATAATATCTTGACATGGGGGAGGGGAACTCCCCAAACCCACATGACCGGGCTGTTTGGCGTGGTATGTTGCTTAGTTCTTGTCAGGAGAGTGTTTTTAGTTAGCAGAGGTTCACTCCTAAGAGGTATCTTTCGAAGATGGTTGTTCGGACCCTCTCCTTCCTTCTGGTTTTTTGTGATTCTCGAGGATGAGAATCGTTTAAGAGGTATCTGATGTGATGACCCAGACCCCCCCTTGGTCCCTTCCTTTGCCAAAATCCGGATCCTTAAGGGGTACGGATCGGTGAGACCGATCGGTGAGACTGATCAGTGAGACCGATCGGTGCGACCGATCGGTGCGACCGATCGGTGAGACCGATCGGTGCGACCGATAGGTGAGAGCGATCGGTGAGACCGATCGGTGCGACCGATCGGTGAGACCGATCGGTGCGACCGATCGGTGAGACCGATCGGTGCGACTGATCGGTGGAACCAGCCGACGTCACCCAGCCTTGCCAAGTTGTTCCAGTAACGCGCACAAAAGTTTAATTAAATACTGAATCAGCTCATGAGTCAGTTTAAACCACTCAGCACCTTTAATGATGAGTCAAGCCGCGTGGTCAACCCACGACTTCCACGTCTTACCCGGTTCGGCGTTTTTATCTCAACCGTTCCCGGCTCTTATAAATCAAGGGTTAAGTCGTGGTTTCCCCCCTTCTTCGATCGTGGCTCTTCAGGTGCATCGGGACCGCCGCGTCGTTATCCGTAAAGTTCCGCGCCCCCAGCCTAAACGTCGATCCACTATCAACAAGTAGGGAATTTCCTTCGTCTCTCACTTTTGTGTATCATGCGGGGTGGGTGTTATTGTTTTTCTTATGGAACTGGTTGAACCGAACCCTAATGAAGATAATAAACGAATTTCTAAAGAAAGAAGGGGAAGGGGTTGTGATCGTTGTTTATGCTTTATCTTGTGATCATCCCTTTTGTTGTACTGGTTTATGTTTTCTGAAAATTGAGGCCGTTGGTGGTCGTGTGTGTGCACTTGAATCCCCTCGTGATGTTTTAAATGGGTTGCTGAAATTGTGAACTCCTGCTATGAAAGTGGTTAATCACGTATATCCGGCTAAATAAGTTGAAAGTACCAGGATAAACCCTTCTGTGATAACTCCCGGTTAGAACACACGGAAATTTGAAATCATGGAGTGTGTTAAATCTTTTAAATCTGAAAATCCCTAACTTGTGTTGGTAGTAGTAGTTGGTTGTTTTCCCTTCGGGCCGTTTGCTGGAAATGTGTGAGGGGATGGGATCCCCTGTTCTTTTATACTCTCGGTGGTTGTGTGAATTTGGGGGATGGGATCTCCTGTTGGTATGGTTTCAGTGGTCGTGAGTTTTTATCACAAATTGGGGAGAGATCCTCTGTTGGCAGAACCGGGTGTGAGTGTTTTGGTTGATCTATGCTTTTGACGCTTTCCTTGGTTATTCTTATGGTAGTTTCCCAGTAGTGCTTAAAATTAACTGAACATTTTGACTGAACGTGAAACAAGAATGGGACAAATGGTTTTATGGGCAAGGGTTGTGAATTGTGACTCGGACTCAGTGGCGTTGTGTTCTGTAGGTTGGCTAGGAAAACCTAAGTTTTGGGTGAGTGTTTGTTACCTATATATATACTTGTAGCTTTTTGTTTCTTATTCGCGCCCCACCCAAGTTGAGCACTTAGTACCGAACACCCCCATTTATGGGGGAAGGGTGTTTTTCCCAACACTATACTTAGTGGCTGGTTATTAGCTCCTTTTCTGCTCCCTTTCCCGGATAGCCCAAGTACCTTCGGGCTGGCTGTGATGGCCTGAAGTCCATTATTAGCCCAAGAACCATCGGGCGGGGTGTTGTGGTGGTTGGCCAGGTGTGTGCGGCAGGTGGTTTCCCATGTGTCTTCGGGATGAGGACCAGGTGTCTTCGGGCGTGGCAGTGGATCCTTTAGCCCAGGTGTCTTCGGGCGTAGAGGTGGTTGTTCTGGCCTAGGTGTTTGCAGGCATGGTTACATGTGACAGTTGTGGCCCAGGTGTGTGCGGGCGGGATTCGGCAGTGGAACTGCGCGTGGTTGTGGCCCAGGTGTGTGCGGGCGGGTTTCGGCAGTGGAAATGCGTGTGGTTGTGGCCCAGGTGTGTGCGGGCGGGTGTGGCAGTGGGACTGCGATGAGAATGGCGGGATTGGTCCGATGCGTAGGATGTCTCAATAACCAGTGGGAAAGTGGTGCGGGGTACCCAAACATCGATGTGCTCTTATATATATATTACTTGACTTGCGTTATTTGGGGAGCGAGCCTTGGTGAGGCCTGGGATGGATAGTTTGCCTTGTTAGGTGTTTGGTTTACTCTTTTCTCACGGGACTTTAGTACGTTCCCCCACTTGTGCACGAGAGTCTTGGTTTTCCCTACTGAGTGTACTTATATGCTCACCCTACGTATATAAAACTGCTTTCAGGTTTCCAGGAGGACTTCGAGGATCACGCAGGACCTTACTAGCTCGGACTTTTGGAGCAGTTGTAGTTGTTTCTCTTTTTCTTTTGGTACTTACCTTGTAGTCACCTTTTTCACTTTGTGGCTTTCAATTTTGAAACATGCATGTGGGAATGGTTTACTTTTGGATTTACTTTTCTTTCTACCTTGGTGTTGTTGGGTTTCCTCCTCCTTATCTTTCGATCCTATAAAATAAAAAAAAGGGTAATGCCTTCCATTCGCGAGAATTTCCTATACCCTTGGTGCTAGTCGCCACTCCGGGACCTATTGAAGGCGGGTTTCGGGGGTCATTATCTCTCCTTCAACTTAAAGAAGGAAGGGCCTGGCAACCTGCTGACCCTTCCCTCCTTTTGGTGAAGGCGGGTCGTGACACAAAATATATAAAATTGACAATATATTAGATGAAATTGATCACATCATAACATATAACACATCATAAAACCTATATACTTAGTGTCATTGTAGATTTCATATATAACATAATTATTTTAAAAAATATATTCAACATCATCGACCAATTATATTCATAGAAAACACATTCCTAAAAACATCATACATTATATTCTTCTTTACTACCTAGGAATGGAATCATAACAAAGGGTTATCTCAAATTAGTATTAATAGGTGAACATAAGATATATTTATTAACTATCATAAGGAAAAATTAAATGAAAATTTCAGTGTGAAGAAATAATAATTCTATAAAAACAAAAAATATAGAATTCATATCCAATAAAACATGTATAATGAACAATGAAACAATGAATTCAATATAATATAAAAAATAAGGCATGAAATATGGAAAAATGACCAAATTTTCATATGCTCAAGAATTATGGTAGATGAATTATTATATTATAAAAATGTAGAATAAGATTTTGGTACATATATAAGAATCAAAAAAAATATTTATTATGTTATGTATCACTTCCAAAACCACCAACACATTTTCCACTGAGTCCCACTTCGACAAGGTTCACTCTCTATTACTATAGACATTCTCAATATTGTCCCATAATGGATTAGTGGCATGCCCATATACATGAAATTTTATATTATGATAAATAAAAATTTATAAAAACATTTAATAACTAAATAATTTTATTACCACCAATTAGATAATGAAAACCCATGCATATCTAAATATATATATCACATGAACATAAAAAATTAATAATTCCCTCATATCATTGTTAACCCATAAAAAATAATTGAGTTTTCTGAAAATTTTTAATTTAATTGGACATAACACATTTAGTGAATTAATGATTATGGTATCATTATATTATATTCCAAATGATTTTAAATGATAGTTGAATGGTTTTTTTCAAAGATGAAAAATTAGATGTAATAACATTTGAAAAATACATAGAAAATTATAATAAATAATCAATATAATTTTAGTTACATTTAATTTAACAATAATAAATATATAATATTTTTTTTGTGAAATTAATTTGAAATTATTTAAAAATTACATCAAATAATAATGAAAACCTATAAATTTCTAATCATAACAACACCTAATAAAAGGGTAAAAAATGTGATCATGTTAAAAATGTTACAAATGATTCGCTTAAAATATTTTTAAATTAAAGATAATGTCAATATATAATTTCCTCATTAAATACTATATATATCTGTGTGTGTGTGTGTTTGTGTAAGGATTAAAAAATATGTGTAAAATCATTGACATGGAATAAAATTATTCTTATCTGCAAAGCAGTAGTATGGTTGGTTCCACTTATGAACATCATTATAGATGAAATATAAACCAATGGTCATATAAACTATGATAATATGTTTAAAGCACATAAATAAATTGTGTAGAAAGAAATGTATTGTTGTTTTTGTGATAAACAATATAATGTTTTCTATAATGTGAATTTATACCTAGATAATATATATCATAAACAGATATTGGAAGTCAAACCATTAAAATTACATTTCAAATACATTAATATTCATTAAGTTCATGTATAATAAACATATCAATATTTCTCACATACAGCATAATGATATATATATCTATTCATATTTTTTAATCTTCATTTATTTACATTTATTAATAATATATTAGTTGTTTATTTTTTTAATCATCATGTGTTTTTTATTTTTATTTTTTCATTGAAATTTCAGTATAGTGATATTGAAACATGTTCATTGATACTAGTCTCATTATTACCAAATTATGAAAGAAATTAGAATTATTTTTTTAGTTTTTTATGAATTCCAATAATAATTTGATGGGAGTTAGGGTCCTATTTTGTTAAAAATTGCATGTTTTAAGACGTTTACAAATAAGAACAACAATCTTTATAGTGAACATTATTTTATTAATAATTAAAGATCTATATTAATATCATAAATTACAATTGAATGTGTGTGTTTTGGAAGTTCTATTGTAGAGGTACTTTTATATGAAAAAATATAGAACATTTAATTGGAAAAATCAGCTGGTTAAAGGTTTAATATAGAATCACTTGGTAATTATAAGAGTTAGGTCATGAAATAGTACTGATATTTAATTTTTTGACACTAAAATATAAAAAGTGACATCTATTCTTTCTACATATAAAATAAATTACTCAATATCCAATCCATTTTATTTCATTAAGTTATTACCTCATTTTTCATCATTTAATGATTTACCAAAGAATTTTTTTACCCAAGACAATATATGATCATAACTACCTAATTATGTTATGATGATTCCAAATTTAAACTCTACACATTATTATATATTTTATAAATATTTCATACTTAACTTTTCTGTGAAAAAATAATATATATACATATATTCATTTTTAATTAGAATATATTGTATTAAAACATTAACTGGTGTAAATATTATTTTATATAAATTACAAATAAAATGACTGTTGATGTATTTTTATTTCATTTGGAAATTATATTCTTTTTAATCATCATTAAAAAAATTCAATTTTATTTATTAAGATCAAAATATACACCACCTAGAAATAAATAAAGGATTAAAAATACCACTAATAATAAATGATTCTTGTCAGACCCAATTAATATTATTTATTTTTATTATATATATTAATTTTTTTCAACCCATTAGTATTATAATGTACTATTTTATTACATAAAATAAATAAATTAATATTTTAATAATAATTATTATAATAACATGTAACTAATAAACATTAATTTTATTGTAAATTAATATGTTTTTATTTCATTTCATAATTATTTATTATATGTGATTTTTTTTTAAATTTACAACAATTTTAAAGAAATAATTTGACTATTTCTTAAATGTATGTCCAATGGTAAAATATGAGTTGACCATATATACAATAACTACTTTTCAAATGAAAATATAACCAATGAACATATATATAATATTACAACAGATTCTTGTACATAATCTAATATACTTATCTAAAATAAATCATCATATTTATTAAATTAATTGTTAATATTTTTATCATATTTTTACCATGTTTTATTCATGATATAATTTTCATTGGGTTTATGACCTTAATCATTAATCATTATAATTATATTATTATCATTTTAGTTGTTTTATATATTTATATTTCATTCCATTAATAATTTTTATTATTTGATTTCTTTTAGTAATTTCATAATGTATTTATACTTGTATTATTATATTATATTATAAAGAAATAGATTTTCATTCAATGGGTTCAGTGTTTACTGTATAAAAAGGTTTTAAACATCATGGATTTACAAAAAGGTAAATACCTACTAAATATATGATAGATTATATTCTAATCCCTGTAAATGAAATATTAATCAATAATTAATTAGTCTTGATTAAAAAATGAGGGATCTTTTCCCTCTTTACGACTTCATGTTTCTACATCGGTTTCTCAAACAAATGATTCCTTCAGAGAACATTTTCCATGTGAGTGGTCTTGTTTTGTAGTACAATATCTATATGATAAAATATTTCTACTGACAATTCTCCATATTAGAGATTTTGTTCCATTCATACTATATTTTATTTTTGTTCATGTTATGGTTTATATATTTACTTTTTCTAATGTGATGCATAGAACACAACATACACTATGGTGAGGATCTGTGGAATTGTGAGATGGTAAGATGTCATCCCAATATGGCCGATGATTTCATAGGGGAAATGATTCTAGAGATAAATATTCCATACATCCCAAATATAAGAACCCAATTCCATGGGGATATTTTAGGAAATATATTTTCATAAAAATCAAACTCAAAATATAACTTGATTATCATCATGTCTTTTCTAACAACTTTTTGTCGTTTAAGTGGGTAACTAAATCAGTTGGATATTCTCTTAAATTTAATGATTATGATCAAGTTTTAGAATATTTGGTTCTCTAGATTTATCACAAATCATTTCATTTCTACACATTTTCTTCTAAAATTCCTCAGTTGTTTCTATTTGAATTTATAAATAAAAACATCTATTTTTTAGGATATCTACCAAGGGAAGGTGTTGATCCAAACCAAATTTGAAATACATCACATTTTCTCATAGAATATATTCCAAATTTTTTTGTTATTTCAATATTTTCAATAATTTTGAGGATTATATGTTTTAATATTTATTTTTAATATTTTGAATTACTGTTTAAAACATCTCTAGAACACCAAGGTAATCCATGGACTACAATATAGTTCAATTGAAAGTGGTACCCCATAAATCCATTTCAATTATATTATGTATATCACATAATTAAATTATTTTACAAATATTCTCACAACATTAATGAAACTGTAGGAAATCAACATTGGTATGCCTGGAGCCGATGTCTATAACCATTACATTGGCATGATTATAAGTAAATGCAGCATGAAGGAAAGACCAATTTTTTAGTATTGTTAAACCACACACACACACATATATATATATGAGTCCTTTATTACAAATGAATATGATAATTAAAACATAATTTTTTCATTTGAGGATATCGTTATTACACCAAGTGTATCCATTAATTTCTTTCCTTTTACACGTCTTGTATTGCATGAGAATGAAACAAAAAAAAGGTTAATATAAAATTCTCTATATGTGTTTGTAAAATTAAATAAATAATGAATTGATGAGAATAAATCAATAAGGAAAGGTAAATAGATGATAACACTTCCTATTAAAATAATTGGATAGGTAACAATGAATATGTGATGGAAATTAACAAAAACAATTTCCATTTAATAATATGATGAGGATGAAATGAATCCATAGATAATGTCAAAGAAAAAATAATTGATAAAAAACAACAATAACTAAATTCTAAATAAAGAAAATTCTAAATTTTTGGACGTCATTTCTGTGGAACATGAAATATATGCCTTCAAGACCATTTCGAAAATGGTTTAAAACCACAAGTAGATAACCAAATAATTATGGCCACTAATTTTCCTTACTAAAAAATATTTATGCATAAAGTGGATATATAATATATGATTCCCACCATTAATTTCTATTCCAAAGAATCCCTCATTTCAGGTAATCTATTTATTTAATAAATAATGTGTCTTATCATATATTTGTATTGAAAGAAGAATATAGATTTATCAATATATTATTATTGTGGGATAATTAACCATAATGGGCTTTGATGTTTCTGAATGAACATACTATTGATAGATCATTAAAATATTTTTGAGTAAAATACCATTTAAACATTCCAAAGTGTTACCTATCATGTTAAATCATTTGAATCATAATCCCCGTGAAGGAATAACATTAAATGAAACATAGAATATCACGAGAATAATGAGATTCATGATATAACAAAAAAATTGATGAATATACACAACATAAAAATTATATGGTTCATAATTTTGAAAAAGTATCAATGTAATGTAAATTTAGATGAAATCCATTAACCCCTTTAATCATTTATTTAAAATGACACAAATTTATAAATGAAATTATATTCTATGGAAATAACCTTTTAAACATATAAATAAATATTCAAAACATTATATCTTCAGGATAGTGGAAAATTCAATTCATTCTATATATGTTATAAAACATTCATTTTCTGTTATAAATAAGGCATAAAGTACCTTGCTTTAGAAAACAACATGATGATTATTTTTAAATTATTGTTAAGAAGAGAAAAATAGGAAATTTTTTATTTAAATAATTATTGGATAATTGTGAAAAACACTTTTTAAAACAACTTTATAAAACACTAACATGGATGAGAAATATTACCTAGTGGAGACTTAAATAAAAACAATCCAGAATAATTATGAGATATTCAATAACCTCATACAAATTTTTAATGAGAAGAATTATATGACCCATGAAATAAAGACAATTATATGGATTTGAAAATTATATAATATTCCAGATAAGACTCATTAAATAAATTCATTTGAATTATATACACCATGCATAAGAAGTAATTATTGTATAAGGAATTTTTCCAATATAAATAAAAGTGATATATAAATCCATTACCTTGTGTTTCCTTTTGGTGAAAATCATTTAAACACAAGTATAAAATTTTTAAGAATTTAATCATCATATAAAAAATAATTTCATGTTTATAATCTCAAATAGTAACTAAATATAATTTCTATTTACCTATTTGTTAAAAATCATTCATTATTTTCTCTATTTTGGGTGTTAATTACCTAGTTTTTTTACTTTGTATTGAATTGTTACATGCTATTCCAATTAATTATATGATGATTTCATCATCTATATAATGAAAATATGATTTAAATATCATTTATTTTCATTATATATGTATTTATTATAATCCATAATATTTGAATATAGGAAATGAAATACACAATTCATGGATACCGTAGGTTGTATGTCTGCATAAATGATACTTATGTTTCACAATCATATTAAATGAAAAAAATATAAATGATATATATAAATATTATAATTACAGTATTATATTTATGTCATATATGTCACACATTTTATTGAAACCGTCATTCATTCATTCCAAGTATATTGTTCACAAATAATATCATTTTGAAGAGGCGGTAGTCCATACTTCCACAAACGATATTAATGTATTTACACAAAGATGAAATAATGAAAGTATCTATTATATAAAAATTCTATAACTAATATTAAAACAAAATAATCATATATATATATATATATATATATATATATTTCTTATGAAAAAATAATTTACATCATATGTCCAATCCATGAGAGGTGGTAAAGGAAAAAATAAATGACATAATTTATTAATGTGGTAGTTCACCGTACATGAATGGTATGTTTGTTACCCATTTGATGGAAGTGTGCGTAGTTATAGGTTGAAACCTTTACATATAAATATCACATTATATAGATTATACTGGTGTTATTATATAATCATGTAATAAATATAATTTAATTGTTTGAGAATGAAATAAAATGAATGTGAACATTGAAGAGTGTAACCTCCTTTTCAGGTAACTTCTGTTTGTTTATACAAAATAACTTCCATGGTAGGATTTATACAATAATTTAGTAATATAGAATGATTTGAATTAAATATATAGGAAAAATAGACATGGTTTTTCCAAAATAGAAGGCTCAATGTGGTGTGAGGAAGTGAGGAAGTAGATGGCCTTTTATAATTGGGTTGAGAGGAACTTTTGGAAACTCTAAAAATATTTAATTAATATAATTTAATGTTCAATTTCAAATGGATGTTGTTTGAGTTATTTATAATATAAAATTATTATGTGTTAAAATTTTCATAGTAACTAATTTTTATAAACAAAAATTTCACATTATTTTGATTGTATCTTGTCATAAACCCGTAATTAAACCAATTTGACTATTTTTGTGACAAACTCAATTTTTTACTCCTTATGGTTTAATATATTTAATATTAAATTCCAAAGGAACCATAAATGATTCATTTATATTATTTTAAAATTTATTATAATAATATAGAAGATTTATATATTTTTATTATTTTTATATCATTAAATTAAATATTATTTATTTTAAAATATCATTAATATTAATTTTGACATTATTCATTACATGACATTTTAATAATAACATAACAACATAATATATTCAAGAAAACTCTTTTATAAAATCTCTAGTATTTAAAATTATTCTAGAAAAATCATGTATTAAATTAATTATCTAAAATTAAATTTATATAAAATTTTTTAATATGATTTGTTTGAAATTTTTATTAATTAAGTAATAATTTCATCATCATTGTGATATAATTTAATTTAATTATTAATTCACTAAAACATAAAAAATCCTAATAAATAAAAACACGTTTTCTTTTAATATAATATTTATAGACGAATATATCCCCAATATAACCCCATATTAAAAATATTTCACATGTTAAAAACATAAGAATGAAAAAATTGACTTTTCGTCAAATTAAATACCATAAATTGATTAAAATCATAAAAGTGTCTCAAAGAAGAAATAAAATAGGTCCAAGCATGATTTTGGTCAAAAATCACTCATCCAATGAAATTAGGACATGTGTTGGGGTAATTTTATAAAATTATTTTTACCCGTAAGATCCTTATTTAACATTAAGTATAGTAATAAAAATTACTAATGTTTACTATTCATATTTTTACCAAAATAAAAGGAAAATATTTACTAAATTTGAAATTTTGATTCAAAATATGGAATCCATTTTTCAAAATTAAAAATATATAAGTTTAAAAAATTAATTTAAAATTAATCCCATCAACCGACCAGAAATCAGGTTTTCAAATTGACATCATTCAAACAATTGAAATATTTTTATTTCCATATTCAATTTGAAATTGATTGTAATGAAGAAAATTTGATTAAATGTTTTAAAAATCAATCGAATTATACATTAAAACCAATTATAAATATAATTTATCTCTGTTAATTATTTAGAAAAAAAATTAAATTAAAATGCAATATTTGTTCATGGGGTGTTAGTTGATTTATAACTACTGGTTTTAACCTTTACACTCCAAAGGAACTTTTAGAGGCTTGAGTTCTGTCAGACCTGTACACTATGCATATTATGCAAAGCTAAATTTAAATTCATTTCATAGTTGGGGAATGTGGTGTCCAATTGGGTTTGGTCAGGGCCACCCACTGGGAGTCGGTGTTAGCAACCCACATTTTTTTTCAGGGTGTTGGGTGATGTGGGTGCATATAGGGTAGTGGAGGTTAGGTTGGGCACTCCCTCATTTTTTTTTGGGAAGTTCTGATCTTGGGTTTGGTTCCTTGGTCGACCAGTTGTTTTGTGTTGTTTTGATCATGCCTGCTATAGTGGATCCCCTTAGGCACATTTCTTCTACTCTTGTTCAGTTCTCACTTACCCATAATATGATTTATATTTGAAAATGAAAAAAAATGATGAGCAATATTTTTTCACCACTCCTCAAAGTAAAAAAGTTATCTAAAAAATAACCAAAATTCAACAAAAGTAAATTTTATATTACAATTGAAAAGAATTTTATTATTTTTTCAAATCAAATATAAAATGTTTCATATCTAGTTTTAAAATAATATTCCAATAAAAAATGATTAAAATTTCCTAAAAAATATAGTTTTTTTGTGTTAAATTGATGATATTATTTTATTATGCCTACAATATTTATTTGATTAGTATTATAAATATTTTATTTAATATATTACATATATATTTCATTAATTTAATTTACTAATGGTAATTATTTTAATATATTATTTTAATTACATTTTTTATCATAAAACTTTTCTTTAATAATCAATTCGTTTTTATATTTATTTATAATCAATTTGTAATTATGAATTTCTCATATTTTTTTAAAAAAAATATATTTTCATAAGTTAGTAAATACTTTTAGTAATAAAAAATATATCACCTAGGTTATGTATTATTATATTAAATAATAATATTATAATAATATATTTTTGTCTGGTAAAACACGGTCTTTCGTATTACACATGCTATTGAAGAAATTCATTATTGTTTATAATGAAGAAAAACCCAGAATCTTGGGAATTACAAGCTATATAATATATTAAATATATTAATAATAGTAAATATTTTTAAAAGTATTGGGTTATTATTTTCCCTTGCACTCTTTGTGTTTTGTGTCATACATTCTGCCAAATACAATGTTCTTTATAATTTCAGGGTGTTACATTCTACCCACCTTTATTAAATTGTGACCTCGTAATTTTAAATAATCATGGGAATCATGGGTTTGATATTAGAAAATACTATTGTCGAAAATATCTCATCATAAAATATTTTGAAAAATGTCATTTAAAGAATCATGTAAGAGAAATATAAAAGTCAAATTTAATAACATATAAATAGGTTTATAACTAAGAGAACAATAGTGGAAAGGAAAAATAATGACATAGAGGAAAAGTGTAAATATTTATATTATTGATTGAGGTTATCAATCCCCAAAAATTTAATGATCAATGGAAAGTTTAGCTTCTCATAGTCATAGATATATGATGATTTATAAGGCCTTCGGTTAAATTAAAATCAATATATTAGGATAACATTTTGTGTTCATTTTCATAATGCTGAGTAATTATATTTTTTTGAAGAATTTAATGAAAAGTATTTAAATGACATATTTTTATTTTATAAATTAGATTTTTCATCCATTTTTTGTGATTTTTTCAATTTCAAATTCACCTCTTACTTCAAGAAATGGATATCAAAAAATTACTGTTCATACTAAAAGTACAAAACTAAACTTTTGACAGATCATAAGGTTTATAAAATAGAGAAATATATTTTCATTTATCTATAACTATTTTCCAAAATCAATATGTTTAATACATTACCCTATGTCCCTAAAAAGTAACAATATAGGTTCATCATTAACATCTATTAATCTAACTGTTTAAATAATGACAATGAAATATTTTGAAGTGAATTGTGTAGGTTATTGGTTAGTGCAAAACCCATATCATCCTTCGGTCATGGGATCATGTCTCATGGCCCTAACATACATGATAGGATAACACCCAGAATACAACCTTTCTTTTTACTAAAATAATAATATAATCTCAAAAATAAATATTATCAACATTGTTGAAATATTTAAAGTCAATAAATATACTTTTAACTATGGTTTTAACTACAACCTCAATACATAAATACATCGTCAATTTGTTTCCATATATTTCCTTTATTGGTCTATTTTTTAACAGAGGTAATTGATTACTATGATCTTATTCAAATCCTTTATAATTTTTTCTAATGAAAATGGGAATTATAATAATAATATCACATAGGAGATTCCAACCAGGCACACAGTAAGGTCCATTGTTATGTATTATGATACACTAGAGTTAGGCCTGACACACCTTTTTAGAGTTGTTACCTCTAGGTACATTTTTCCACAAACCATATCCACTTATAATATCTATAAATGTAAGTATTTATACAAAAACTACATAATATCCATCAAAATTAAACATTAGGTTATTCTATTATACTAATCCTCAAAATCAGCCTCAAGTTCTTGTTCTCTAATCAATGTTTTTCAAAATATTGTTCCTGAGGGTGCTACTAAACATCATGTAATATCAAATATTTGTACCTGAACCCAATAACTACAGTTCTGGGGTCTACAACCATTATATTGGCTTCATTATAATGATATTTAGCCTGAATGGCTGATTATTTTATTATTATTGGTAATACATATAAATATATGAGTGTTATAGAACAAATAAATATAATAATCACAACATAACATTTTTTCTTTTGAAGACAACTTTATTCCATCTAGTGTATCCTTTCCAATCCTTATTAATAATCTTCTTGCATCTCCAGGGAATAAAAAAAATAAATGTGAGAATAAATTCATAATATGAGAGACTAAAATAGAATAAATAATGGATTAATGAAAATAAATCAATATGTGAAGGTATCTAATCAATAACAGTTTCTATTAAAATAAATGGATAATGAATATTCAATATGGAAAAGTAATGAACTAAAACAAAATAAATTTTATTAATAATATGTGAATAGAATGAATCTGTATATAATTTCAATGAAAACTTTATTTAAAAATAATATAAATAACTCAATTATGGATTAAAGAAATGCTTAGATATTAGACAACCTTTCTGAAAAACATAAAAACATATACCTTCAAGACCTTTCAAAATATGGTTTAAAGACCCAAGTAGAAAAATATTTTATTTTTATAACTAATTTTTCTCATGAGAACAGGGTGATGCATTATGTGGGTTTATAAATTTTGTTCCTCACCCATCATTATCAGTCAAAAGCATTTTTAATTTAGATTAATTTATTTAATTAAAAAGTAATTTTCCTTATCTAATAACTTCATTGAATAAAGAATATTTATTATTCAATATTATCCCCAGTATAAAATGAGTAACAAGAAGGTTTTTTGATTTTGATGAATGAAAAAACCATTGAATGAACACTAATACATTCTTGTGGAAAATAATTTTTAAGCATTCCAAAGTATCCCATACAACATAGAAATATTGGAATCCTAATCCCCATATGGGGATAATATGAAATGAAACATATATAATAATGGGAATAAGGATATTCATGATTTAACATACAGAAGGGATGTACATATACCACATAAAATTGAATTCATGTATAAAAATGAGTAATTCTCGAGAGAATATAAATTTGGATGAAATCCCTTACAACTTTTTAATTGTTTTTGTAATGGCAGATCATTTTTCTGAGAAAGTAATTTCTTGGAAAATAACATTATAAGTTTATAAAAAAGTATTTAAAACATTATAAAATCATGAATGAATAAAAATACATTAATTTGGAATTTGTTAGAAACATTAATTTTTTTGTTTGAAAATCTATAAAGTAACTTCTTTAGAGAAGCGATAGGAAGACATAAACAAAAACAATCTCGAATATCGATAAGATTCATAAATAATAACATAAATTTTTATAATCAGTAGAATTATACGCCCCATAAATTAAAATAAAATTATATGGATATGAAAATACCATATTATTTAGGATAATACTCATAAAATATACTCAAATGATATGTTCCATGTATAAGGCATGTGTCCAAGAGAAATAAAAGTGAGACATAAATTCCTTACCTTGTGTTTTCTTTTGGGTTAACATCTATAAAAATCTTGTATAATTGTTTTTATTATGATATTATCTTATAATAAATCCATATTCATATTTATAATATCATATATTAACTTCTTATAATATCTCCTAACTCGTTTCATAAAAATATTTCATTATTTTCACAATTTATGGTGTTAATGTCCGAGTTTATTTAGTATGTTTTGGCTTGTTAACTATTTTTTATATTGATTTGTTCATGATTTCATAATATACATAATTTAAACCATGATTTAAATATCATATATATTTAGTATATATGTATTTATAAAAATATATAATATTCGAAGATTGGAAATGAAATGAAATGTTGGTGGAGACGATAAGTCATATGTATATATTTACGCTAGTTAAATTTCTTTTTAATATTAAAAGAATGAAGATTAAATAATATATAAGTATATTATAATTAAATAATTATATCTATGTCATATATGTCACATATTTTTATTAAAATGACCCCTCATATATTACAAGTATAGTGTGAACTAATCAAATCTCTTTAAGAAGGTGGTAGTCCACACATCCACAAATAACGTTATTATTTTACACAAAGTAGAATATATAATGGTATGTGTTATATAAAATTTTTAAAATAATGAAGAAAATATATCATATATATATATATATATATCAGATGATAATAGTGATTCCATCATAATTTTCATCCATGATAGGTGGTGAAGGAAAAATGAATGACATCATTTTGTGAGGTGGTAGTTCTTCATACACAAACTGTATGTTCATTTACCATATGATGGAAGTGTGTGTAGGTGTAGTTATAAAAAATAACATAAAAATAACATATTATATTTAGGATACTAGTGTAATTTTATAATTTTGTAATAGTAGAAATAATATCTGAATAGTTTGACAATGAAATACAATGATAGTGATCTTTGAATAATGTTACCTTGTTTGGAGGTAACTCATTTTGGTTTATACCACATAATTTATTTTAATGGATTTATACCTAAAAGTATTCTTATTCGATGAGTGGAGAGATTTATTAAGGATATATGGTCTGTAATTTTCAAGATACAAGGATCAATAGGGTGTGAGGAAGTGATATAGGAGGTTCTCTTTTAAAATTGAGTTGAGGGAACGTCTGGAATCTCTTGAAATATTTAATTAATATAAATTAATTTCCAATAAAAATGGATCAAAAGTGACTTAATTCAAATATAATATGAGGATAAGTAAAAATAAAATAAATCCTTAATTATTAATAAGATTAAGTCACATTATTACCATTATATTTTGGCCTTAATTTTTATTAAAAACATTTACTCTTACCCAGACAACTTGGATTTTTACTCCATAAGGGTTAATATACTTACTATAATGTAACACCCTAGGTAAATAAAGAATATGGAACTTTCATATATATCCATGTTTGTGAATAAATTATTAATATGACTTTAAAGGGAACGCTATGCTCGATGGCGTACCCAGCACGCAACAATGAGTTTCTTGGGAATCTTACGTTGCACTCTAATAATAAAATAATATTATTTTAAATGGTAGTTAACATGTAGATGTTTTATTGGAGGGAATGGATAGAAATAACTAAAATAAGATTATATATGTTTTTAAATGTTTTTACATTTATCCAATAAATGATAATCGCTTAAAATACGGAAAAAAATTCAATTTCAGGCGTATATGTCCTAGTTTTCACTAAAGGTTCACTTATCGCCTTTTGATGGAAAACCGTCATTAAATATAGTTTTGTTCACTCTTATAAATTCTATTGGACCAAATAAAACTCTTCTTAAAAATTGGGTCATCAAAATTTACTTTGTGTAATTTTTTGGTATCTTTCCGATAAAGTTCATTTTTTAATGAATAGTGTAAAATGTTGTATTTTAATTCAAAAACTCTATTTAATATAATTTATTTATATGATTAGATTATCTTTTGAATTTTTTTAAAGTGAAATTATTATATATTTTTACCCTTAAATCCAATAGCGGTCATTGTAAGTAATTTCACTTTGAAATAAGACTTAAACTAGTGTCAATCTTTTGATACTTATTGTTTCATAAAAACACGCTATTTGCTCTAACATCAGGAATTAATTATTAAATTAATTAATGTGACTTATATGTTTTTAATTTTATAAAATAGACTTAATTTTTGAATTCGGAATATCAAATATTTCTTAGGGTAAATTTTTGGGATATTTCTGAAAAAAATCAATTTTTGATGAATAGTGAAACCACTAAGTGGTACTTATAAAAACTGATTTTTCCATTTAAATGATATTTTTCCAAAATTGTGTTTTGAATTTGAAAAATTTGACATAAATGGTTGTCATTAATAAGTAAAATGTGGTTCAATGGGATAAAAATAATTTTTTGTGAATAGTAACTTATTAAGTTTTTAATCGCGATTAGACGTAATTAGTGTAGATTATGGTAAGAATAATGTTTTAATAAACTGAAAAGACCTAGACACATGTCCTACCCTCATTGGATGTGTCATGGCCAACCATGAAAATCCATGGGTCAACTTGGGGACCCCATGGAGCCACTTTGGTTGGGAAATGACATAAATATCTTTTTATTTAATGTTAAAGTAAAAATGACACAAACATGATGAGTTTTACTAAAACAATTTTTACATGGGGTTATACAAGTCATATTTTTGAGTATAAATAGTCATTGAAAAGATAAAGATATTTCCTACATCATAATATTTTTTTATATTTTTTAGACATTAAATAAATTAAATAATTTATGACATCATGATGATGTAGTGATGACCTCATTATTTAACGATTTATATAAAATGGAATGATAATGTAATATCTAATACATAAACATGTCCAAAACCTATTGGATGAGTTTATTTAGAACCCTTATCACCTTATCCCCGAAATAAATCAATGAGGTACCTTTAAAATCCGAAACACTTTTGAAAATAAAGTAACATTTTGTAACATTACAAGATTGCCCCTCCTCTCCTCTTAAAAAAGGCCCCCACCTCTACCTCCATACCAACACTCCCAAAGCCTTTGACTCGGACAACCCCTGCCTATTTTGTCTTTACACTTCCCTATATTACTTCTTGAAGCCTCACATTGGGCAGAATTATTCCCAAGGAAGCCTTTGAGATAAAACCAAAGGGAGTTACGCGATTTTGAGGTAATGTCTTCACTTGTGTCCTTTTGTTTTATTTTTCTTCTCCAACCCCCTAAACTCTTTTTATTAATTTATTTTGTAACAAATACATTATATTCAATATATAAGGATGTTTTTATAAGAAGTATTCGAGCCACACTTACACACACCTACATCTAATGTTTAAAGAACATACTGTTTCCATGGATGGCGAATTTCTGCCTCCCGAAATGATGATTGTTCAACATTCTTCTAACACCATGAAAGGTGGACATTAAGATGAAACTATATTTATATATGATATATAATATGTTTATGTTTTATTTAAGACTCTGTATTTTTCATTTATGGCGTACCTTTATGGATTTCATTATGGGTAAACGAGATATCTTTATTCAATGAAGTGCGGACTACCGCCCCCTCAAAGTGATTTGATTCGTTAATACCATATGTGGTACGTATAAAGGATATATTTAATGATATTATATATGATAAATACTGTAATTAAAATACTATTATGTATCATTATTTTTTAATTCCATTAAATATGAAATTGAAATGGATGTAGCGTTCTTGCGCACGTACGGCTTAACGTCTCCATGAACGGTACATTTCATTTCTTATCTCAAAATGTTATGTAATATTATAAGTACATATATATAATCGCTATATATGTTATATATTACATCTAAATTATGGATATCATTATGGAATTATAACATATATATCTATCTCATTTTGTTTTAATTCCATTAATATGACAATAAAATGAAAGTAGCGTTCATGCGTACGTACGGCCTACCGTCTCCATCAACGGTGCTTTTCGTTTTTTATCTCCAAATGATATGGAATAGTATAAAATGAATATTTACAGGATATATATGATATTTTAATCATTAATACTATTCTGAAAATTATTTACTTATAACTTCATGGGAAATCTTTTTTCAAACAAGTTCATTTTTGACTCATGTACCAAACATCGGCAAAAACGTCTGATATGAACTAACATTATTAATCAATTATTATAACATTATAATATGTGATATGAACTGAATAATAATATCTTAAGGAGGTACTTAGGCAATTATTAATTAACCAATGTTTATTATTCAAAAAATATAAATAAATGAACAAGACAAGTTGGGCTTGAGGTAAGAGATCCTACTCCTCTCTTTCTTTTTAAGTACACTCTTTTATGTCATTCCTTCTAAAGCTCATATTTTTTGATATTGGTATGCTATTTTATATTAATATTACTTTAATTTTTAATGTTCATGTGATCAAGGACCCTATTATCTCTCATCAATCCATTTTTTAAGTTTTGAGTGGCCCGTTAGGATGCCGAATTTCCGTAAGAGATCTAACCTCTCTCTTTCTTTTTAAGTACTATCCTTTATGTCACTTCTTTTAAGCTCCTATTTGTTATGTTGGGGGATTTTATTTTATTTTAATCTTTCTATAAACTATATGTTAATATGATGAGATACCCTATTTGATCACATCAATCCATTTTTGTATGTTTTATGTGGCGTCGTTAGGCTGCCGAGTTTTCGTAAGGGATTTTTCATCTCACTTTATTCCCGTGAGATTTATGCTACATTTGCCACAATTTCCTTTGATTGGTGTATGTAATGACCATTATTCTACACATTGTGTATTATAATTTTGTTTATGATCATTTACATCAATGATGTATTGTCCTTATTTCATGGGGTGCATGTTTTGAAAGATACCCAAGTCGGTAAGGGAACCTTTCACCCTCCTCTTTTTAAAAGACTTATTTTGTTGGGTATTTTAATTTACATATTGTAATGTTGGGATATGTTCTCATATATCCTTATTGATGTAAATTTTATGTCCAACTGATGAGATACACTTTTTTATCTCTCATCAATGCATTTTGATGTGACGCCGTTAGGCTGTCAAGGGAACTTCTTAACCCAATTTCAATTTCTTTGGGTTCAACATGTAGTCATTGAATATGTCATCCTTTGAATATGTATTAATTACCTTTGATTATTTTACACTTAATATCCACTTATATTTTGTGTATTCTTTTTTCACACATAATTATGTAATTGATTTATCCTTAAACCAAGGATACCGTCTTTGTATGGGACTTCATCTCAATCTCATTTCATTGAGGAATATTTTATTTTATACACAACCATCTTTTATACGGTGTATAAACCCCTTTTGACTTTTAAGTTTATCCAAAAGGAATATTTCTTTATAAAAATAATTTTTTTAAACGACAAAAGGGAATGTTACACGTATGCGGCGACAACGACTTCTCCGCCGCCATGACCATTATTTGAATTTAGGCTTCCTCTACAAGACATACCTTTTTTTAAAAAGAAAAATAAAAACCATGTTTTAATTTTCTTTTATTTTGGTATTGAAAATGGTTATAATAATGTTTTTATATCAATGTGTTGTATTGATATCATGTGATTGAAAGGTGGAAATTTTATGTTTCCTTTATGCATGTTTTATGTGATACGATTATGTTGAGGTTCTTGGGAATTATTATGAAGACGGGTGGTTCTGTGATAAACTAAGGGCAGGTGAGAACGATATAGCTCTCCAATGCATTGGGTAACGCGAAGGAGTGAAACGTTAAGGTTTCTCCGAAGATATTTAGGGAATATACTGTGGTGGGTATTCCAAACGTAACCAAGAGGGTTAATCCATACATAAGAATGTTATGAATGCCTCAAGTTACCTTCTATTTCTTATGATTTCTATGGTTTATTCATGATTTGATGAGGTATGATAAAGTGCCTATGTTCTATGGGTAACGTATGACTTCATTCTTATGTATATATGAACTCTTGTTTCCTTTCCATATTTTTTTACCACTTACTAAGCTTTTTATGCTCATCGCAAGTTTTCGAAATGTTTTTCACAGGTCAAGGGAAAGGTACATGATGTGATGATAGTGTAAAGGATGTGTCAAGAAAGAATCCATGTTTTATTTTAAATATTTTTTTATTGATGTGAAGAATGAATACTGTCTTTTATGTAACCACTTTGTTTAAATGTGGAATGTAATGCATGTTTCATGATCTAATTCTCTAAAACTCTAAACCTGAAAAGATCCTCAATGTGTAAACTTGTAATAACTCAAGATTAGGTAAGGTTTAAGGCTGGGGCCTTATAGTTGGAATCAGAGTTCGGTTTAGATATCTTTAGAGGTTAGGGAATTCATTAAGCATAAGTGTCATTACCATAATGGTTAGGATTTCGGAAAGAGTCCTAGTTATAGATAAAGTGAATGAGTAAGTATATCTTAGTGTTTATCTTCCTCATTAGTACATGATGGTTTTTTTTGATATACACACACAGACCTTTTTGGTTTTAGTAAATGGATGGATCTAGCAGGAACCAAAGTAATAGTGGATGTGAAGGAAACTGTGACAGTTTTTTGAGCAAGCAACTGAATTATGTGGGAGCTACAATGAGAACTCTTGTGATTATCCTCAACCAACTATCTGGAGTCATGATTGACCACCTAAACCTTGGTGATTTCTATAAGGCATCATATATTCGAGAATCAAATCCCTACGGAAGTACATGTACTAATCATAAAGGTAAGTGTGTTCAAAAACCTATGTGTCAAATATGTGGAAAGAAACACCTAGGAAAATGTTTCAGAGGGACAGAAATATGCTATTAATGTGGAAATGATGGTCATAAAGCCAGAACCTGCCATTGAAAAATGAATCAACCAGTTGACTCGAGGAAAGGGAAAGAAGTTCTTTCTGAGGGATCAATTGAATGTTTTAAATGTGGTGTGCATGGTCATTATGCAAACACATGTCCTATGAAGAAGTTTTATGAATAGGATCACTATTAGGGTAAAAATGATCTTTTACCAATACCTAATTCCATTCCGATTGAGGATGAAGAAACTGACAATGACCAATCAATGGTATGTATTATTTCAGGACTACTGTTTTCCTATTTTGGAATCTTAGGATATGATTCATGATTTTTTTTATAGGAAAGAGGTATTTCGGAATAAGTTGGAATGGAATGGTTTATGGATCATGAAGAATGTTGAATGATTAATATGTCAACATATAAGGGATTCAAGAGTTATGGTGAAATTATTAAAATTATTAAGTATCTTTTGATGATGGGGTAACATTAGAAGACATTTTATATTATGTGAAACCCTGATGTTTAATATATGCAAATTTTATTCAAGGAATAGTTGTCCTTTCTTTTGTGGACATTGTTATAAAGAACCATTTGGGTTTATATGATCCTTACTTTTGAAGTAATTATGGGTTACTATATGTTATGATTGAAGTGAAAGGCATGAGATAATATTGAGGTTAAATTATGTTATGGTTATTTTTGATGATTTTATCCCTTTTTGGGGAATGAATATGAGAATTATATAGTTTTGGAAAAAGGACAACATGCAGACCGTGTGACTACCCGTCGCGTCGGACAAAGCTGCTGGAATCGAACCCACAACCAATGTGCGACTGATATTTATCACCTACCACTGGACTACGTGAAGTCCCTGGTTATTTTGACTGATTCTTTTTTGTTATATAATTTTATGAAATAAGAGTAAGTTGATTTTGGTTTATTTATGAAAATGATTAACCTATCATGGAGGATATGTGATTAGGATAATTACTTTTCAATACGAGACTTTAGGAGAAACTGATGTTGTTTGGAGATAAATGTTACGATTTAACATGGAAGAATATGTGACTAAATCCTTCAAATATTTGGGTTTCAATCATAGATTTGTTTACTTTGACGAATTTTATGGACAAATTGTTTATCGGATGGTCCTCGTTGAACATTGGGTTTTGTTGGACAAATTTTGGATATTAAGCATAGATTATCTTTTTATAGGGTTATCCTTTTTTGGATTATATGACCTTGTACTAACATTTTTGGTTTTGTTTTTGGTTAAAGCCTAAAGACATGGGAAGTATATAGTTCTCTTTGGTGGAATAGGTGATTCTCTAGAATTTGATTATTGTACTCTTAATGTGAACAGGTCTCCCTAAATACTTGTCTTTTGGAAAAAATATGAGTTTGATTAAGAAATCTAGTAAAAGATGAATGTCATCATGATAAATGATTATGTTTCCTTATGAATAAATTCTTCAATAAAAAGCAACGTAAAACAAAAATGTTTTCTATTAACTTTTCCTACTGGGGAATCGAATACTGTTTAACCCATCACAAGTTTGTTATTTTCTTATGGTTAACTTTCTCCTAGACATGTTTACTATCACTCTCCCTCAAGAACATGACCCTTTTATTTTTCTTCCATGTCCATGTTTTTCTACATGGAATCCTAGTATGGGTTAACTCGGGTGACCTCTGTACTTATCTTCCTTTATTTTAATGTGATTTTTTACCGACTCTTGTTCCGATGTGGGACTTTCAAAGATGTTTTGAAGCTCATTTTTTTAAAAATTGCGAGGACGCAATTCCAAAAAGGGGGGAAGGATGTAACACCCAGGTAAATAAAGAATATAAAATTTTCATATTTATCCATATTTGTGTATAAAATATTAATATGACTTTAAAGGGGACACTATGCTCGATGGCGTACCCAACACGCAGCAACGAGTTTCTTGAGAATCTTACATTGCACTCTAATAATAAAATAATATTATTTTAAATGGTAGTTAACATGTAGTTGTTTTATTGGCGAGAATGGATAAAAATAACAAAAATATGATTATATATGTTTTTAAATGTTTTTACATTTATCCAATAAAAGATAAAGGCTTAAAAAACGGAAAGAATTCAATTTTTGGAGTATATGCCCTAGTTTTCACTAAAGGTTCACTTATCACCTTTTGATGGTGAACCATCATTAAATATAGTTTTGTTCACTCTTATACATTCTATTGGAACAAATAAAACTCTTCTTAATAATTGGGACATCAAAATTTACTTTGTGTAAATTTTTGGTATCGTTCCAATAAAGTTCATTTTTTTAATGAATAGTGTAAAATGTTGTATTTTAAATCAAAACCTCTTTTTAATCTAATTTATTTATATGATTAGATTATATTTTGAATTGGTTTTAAAGTGAAATTATAATATATTTTTACCATTAAATCCAATAGTGGTCATTGGAATTAATTTCACTTTGAAATCAGACTTAAACTAGTGTCAATCTTTTGATACTTATTATTTCATAAAAACACGCTATTTGCTCTAACAGCGGGAATTAATTATTAAATTAATTAATGTTACTTATATTTTATGAATTTTGTAAAATATAATTCATTTTTTAATTCGGAATATTAAATATTTCTTAGGGTTAATTTTTGGGATTTTTCTGAAAAACTTCAATTTTTGATGAATAGTGAAACCACTAAGTGGTAATTAAAAAAACTGATTTTTCTGTTTAAATGAAATTTTTCCATCTTTGTGTTTTGAATTTCAAAAATCCGACATACATGGTTGTCATTAAGAAGTAAAATGTGGTTCAATGGGATAAAAATAATTTTTTGGTGAATAGTAACTTATTAAGTTTTTAATCGCGATTAGAGGTAATTAGTGTAGTTTATTGTAAGAACAATATTTTAATAAAATGAAATGACCTAGACACATTTCCTATCCTCATTTGATGTGTCATGGCTGACCAACACAATCCATGGGTCAACTTGGGGACCCCATGGAGCCACTGTGGTTGGAAATGACATAAATATCTTTTTATTTAATGTTAAAGTAAAAATGACACAAACATCAAATGTTTTACTAAAACACTTTTTACATGGGTTTATACAAGTCATATGTTTGACTATAAATAGTCATTGGAAAGATAAAGAGATTTCCTACATCATAGTATTTTATTTCTAATTTTTAGACATTAAATAAATTAAATTATTTATGACATCATGATGATACAGCGATGACCTCATTATTTAATGATTTAAATAAAATGGAAAGATAATGTAATATCTAAGACCTACACATGTCCAAAACCTATTGAATGAGTGGATTTAGAACCCTTATCACATTATCCTCGAAATAAATCAATTTGGGACCTTTAAAATCAGAAACTCTTTTGAAAATAAGGTAACATTTTGTAACTTTACAAGAGTGCCCCTCCTCTCCTCTTATAAAACGCCCCCACCTCTACCTCGTTGCCCACACTTCCAAAGCCTTTGTCTCGGCCAAAATCTGCCCATTTTGTCTCTACACTTCCCTCTCTTACTCCTTGAAGCCTCACCTTGTCCAGAAGTCTTTCCAAGGAAGCCTTTGGGCTCAAACCAAAGGAAGTTACCCGATTTTGAGGTAATGTCTTCACTTGTGTCCTTTTGTTTTATTTTGCTTCTCCAACCCCCTAAACTCTTTTTATTCATTTATTTGGTAAAAATCCATTATCTTAAATATAATAGGATGTTTTTATAATAAAGATACAAGCTACACTTTCACACACCTACATATCATGGTTAAAGAACATGCTGTTTCCATGGATGGCGAATTTCTGCCTCCTGAAACGATGATTGTTCAACATTCTTCTAACACCTTCAAAGGTGGCCATTAAGATGACACTATATTTATATATGATATCTAATATGTTTATTTTTTACTTAAGCATCTGTATTTTTCATTTATGACGTACCTTTATGGTTTCCATTATGGGTAAACGAGATATCTTCATTTAAGGAAGTGCGGACTACCGCCCCCTCAAAGTGATTTGATTCGTTAATACCATATGTGGTATGTATAAACGATATATTTAATGATATTATATATTATAACATATTGGAATTAAAATATTATTATGTATCATTATGTTTTAATTCCATTAAATATGAAATAGAAATGGAAGTAGCGTTCATGCGTACGTACGACTTACCGTCTCCATGAACGGTACATTTCATTTCTTATCTCAAAATATTATGTAATATTATAAGTACATATATATAATCAATATATATGTAATATATTACATCTAAATTATGGATATAATTCTGGAATTATAACATATATATATCTCTCTCATTTGTTTTAATTCCATTAATATGTCAAAAAATGAAAGTAGCGTTCATGCGTACGTACGGCCCAATGTCTCCATCAACGTTGCTTTTCGTTTTTTATCTCCAAATGATATGGAATAGTATAAAATGAATATTTACTATATATATATGATATTTGAAGCATTAATACTATTCTGAAAATTATTTACTTATAACTACATGGGCAATATTTTTTCAAACAAGTTCATTTTTGACTCATGTACTAAACATCGGAAAAAACGTCTGATATGAAATAACATTGTTAAAAAATTATTATAAAATTATAATATGTGATATGAAATGAATAATAATCTCTAAAGGAGGTACTTAGGAAATTATTAATTGACCAATGTTTATTATTCTGTAATATAAAGAAACGAACAAGACAAGTTGGACTTGAGGTAATGGATCCTACTCCTCTCTTTCTTTTTAAGTACACTCTTTTATGTCATTTATTTTGAAGCACATATTTCTTGTTATTGTGATGTTATTTTATATTAATCTTACTGTAATTTTTATGTTCATGTGATGAGAGACCCTATTCTCTCTCATCATTCAATTTTTTATGTTTTGAGTGGCGCCGTTAGACTGCCGAATTTTTATAAGAGATCTAACCACTCTCTGTCATTTTAAGTAATATCCTTTATGTCACTTATTCTAAGGTCCTCTTTGTTATGTTGGGGGATGTTATTTTATATTAATATTTCTATAAACTCTATATTAATATGATGAGATACTATATTTGATCTCATCAATCCATTTTTGTAAGTTTTATGTGGCGCCGTTAGGCTACCGAGTTTTCGTAAGGGATTTTTCATCTCACTTTATTCCCGTGAGATTTATGCTACATTTTCCACAATTTCCTTTAAGTGGTGTATGTACTTCCCATTATTCGACTATTTTTTTAATATACTTTTGTTTATTAGTATTTACATCAATGATGTATTGTACATCTTTCATGAGGTGTATGTTTTGAAAGATACCCAAGTCGGTAAGGGAACCTTTCACCGTCCTCTTTTTAAAAGACTTCTATAGTTGGGTCTTTTAATTTTCATATTGTAATGTTTGGGATATGTTCTCATATATCCTTATTGATTTAAATGTTATGTCCAAGTGATGAGATACACTTTTTTATCTCTCATCAACTCATTTTGATGTGACGCCGTTAGGCTGTCAATGGAACTTCTTAACCCAATTTCGATTTCTTTGGGTTCAACATATAGTTATTGAATATGTCATCATTTGAATATATGTGAATGACCTTTGATTATTTTACACTTACTATCCACTTATATTTGGTGTATTTATTTGTCACACATAATTATGTAATTGATTTATCCTTAAACCAAGGATACCGTCTTTGTATGGGACTTCGTCTCAATCTCTTTTCATTGAGGCATATTTTATTTTATACACAACCTTCTTCTATATGGTGTATAAACCCCTTTTGAATTTTACATTTATCCAAAAAAAATCATTCTTTATATGAAGCTTTTTACTAAACGACAAAAGGGAATGTTTTTTGTCATACATATGCGGCGACAACGACTTCTCCGCCACCGTGACCATTATTTGAATTTCTGCTTCCTCTACAAGCCATACATTTTTTTAAAATAAAAATAAAATCTATGTTTTACTTTTCATTTATTTTGGTGTTAAAAATGGTTTTCATAATGGTTTTATATCATTGTGTTGTATTGATATCTTGTGATTGAAAGGTGGAAATGTTATGTTTCCTTTATGCATGTTTTATGTGATACGATTTTGTCGAGGTTCTTGGGCATTATTATGAATATGGGTGGTTCCGTGATAAACTAAGGGTGGGTGAGCCCGATATAGCTCTCCAATGCATTGGGTAACACGAAGGAGTGAAATTTTATGGTTTCTCCGAAGAGATTTTGGGAATATACTGTGGTGGTTATTCCAAACTTAACCAAGAGGGTTACTCCCTACGTAAGAATGTTATGAATGCCTCAAGTTACCTTTTTTGTCTTATGATTTCTATGGTTTATTCATGATTTGATGAGGTTTGATAAAGTGCCTATGTTCTAGGGGTAATGTATGACTTCATTCTTATGTATATATGAACTCATGTTTCCTTTCCATATTTTTATAACCCTTACTGAGCTTTTTATGCTCATCCCAAGTTTTTGAAATGCTTTTCACAGGTCAAGGGAAAGGTACATGATGTGATGATAGTGTCAAGGATGTGTCAAGACAGAATCCATGTTTTATTTTAAATATGTTTCCGTTGATGGGAAGAATGAATACTATCTTTTATGTAACCACTTTGTTTAAATGTGGAATGTAATGCAAGTTTCATGATATAATTCTCTAAAACTCTAAACCTGAAAAGATCATCAATGTGTAATCTTGTAATAACTCATGATTAAGTAAGGTTTAAGGCTGGGGCCTTATATATAAAATGAAAAAACCCCAAAATTTATCAAGTATTAATTTTTCCAACTTATTCTAATTAATTTCATGAATTTTTTAATTT
Organism: Viscum album; assembly: GCA_963277665.1. Taxonomy (NCBI): domain Eukaryota; kingdom Viridiplantae; phylum Streptophyta; class Magnoliopsida; order Santalales; family Viscaceae; genus Viscum; species Viscum album. The sequence continues at coordinate 2,082,101,771 of OY728165.1, forward strand.
TATGAATTTTAAATCCGTTAATAAATTATAATTTATTAAAAACATTATTAATGTCAATTTTGACACTACTCATTACTTGACATTTTCAAAATATTAGAACAAAAATATAATTTTGAATCATATATTATGAAATAAAAAATATTTCCAATTAGTCTAGAGAATTCATGGATTCAATTAATTACCTCTATAAAATTTATTTTAATGTGTTTAATATATTTATTTGATAATTGCATTAATTAAACAAATATTGTGCCATTGTTATGGAAGCCTTTAATTTAAATATTTTATCCCCAAAAATTATCAATAATCATAATTAAGATAAAAAATTTATCTTTGAAAACTATTTATACATTAATATATCTATATATATCCCCATATAAAATATATTTCATCAGTCAAAAACAAGAGTATTAAAAAAGTTACCTTTCATAGAATTAAACACTAAAAATGGTAAAAAAAAATTCCAATGTTTTCAATTAATATTTTTTCATCTAGTAAAAGGGACCAAATTAATAAATTTGGAAAACAATATTCCAAATAAGAAATCAATATCTCAAATTAATAACACATATGTTGCTAAAATTGAATTAATAATAATCTCATAGATGTGGCATGAAAGTGATATTTTAGTGTGAAAATTTTCTAAACATAAAATTGTTTTTATATTATTATTAAATGTGAAAAAGATTATAACATACCAAATTTTTTTATATGAAAACATTGATCTGATTATACTTTAAAACAAAAAGAAATACAATTTATCAATATATATTATTTATATGAAAAAGACGTTTTTTATTAAAATGTAATATTTTGTCACTATTCATCAAATCGTGAAACTTATTAGAAAAATAAAACTAATTATACCAAATTAAATATTATATTAATATTTAATAGGATTTGTTTATTTTTTAAAATAAAATATATAATGGTTTCAAAATTCAAATTAAAAGAGGTTCTCCAATAAAAGACGGTAATATAATCTTTAAAAAATATAGGTTTGCTAAAAATTTGGTTTGTTCCTATCTTATTCCTATCAATCTATTAGATGAATGTAGAAAATATTTTAATGAATATATAACTTTTATATTTCAATAATAACATTTATTACGAGTAATTAATTTAATTTATTTTGATAAAATACCTTTTGAGCATAAAAATGTTCAATTATATTCATTTCTTTTTGTATTTATTTATAATTAATTATTAACCTATTAATTCATATTATATTTTTATAAAATATATATTTTCATAAAATTGTTAATAATATAAATTAAAAATAATTTAATTTCTTGGTTATGTCATATTATATTAAATAATAATATTTTAATAATATATTTTTATTCAGTAAAACCCAGTCTTGTGGGTTACATAAGCTACCAGATAAAGTTATTGTTGGGTGAGAAAAAATCTAAATCAATATCACTTGAATTTAATGCCATATAATAGACTAGATGTATTCAAAATTGTAAATATATTGTAATGTCTAGAGATATTATATTCCCTTTTGTGATTGTTGTAGTTTTTCATACATGTTATCGAATACAATGTTTTCACATTAGAATTTTGGGATGTCATAGAAACAAAAAAACATTATAAGGTGGTGTACTACGAGAAAATTGACATATGATATTTAATAGTATTAGTATGTCATTATTTGATATACAAATTTTTATTTTCACATATCTAGACCATTATATGAAATATTATCATCTTCCACTTAGACTTATATGGTTCATCATTCAATTTTTGGAAAATAAATCATTGAGATATATACTTCTCCATATCATTATTAATGTTATCCTTGTAAATATCTCTTTGATACCTCTATAAAAATTTATACATCCAATATTGGTAGATAATCAAGATATATGACCATATTCTGCAATCTTCTTCATTAATTATACCGTCAATTGGAGAAATATTTATTTCATTAATCATATAATACAAATCATGTTGTGCTTCAATATTCATGTTCACCCTTATATCAATGTTTTCAACTAATTTTTTATCATAAAATCCAAATTTAATATCAAATTTCAGTTAATTTTTAATTAATTTATTATATTAATCAATGTAAAAAATTTCATTTCATTTTTTTCGATGATTGCATTATAGGTGAGGGTGATTTCAAGGGCCCAAGATGAAGTTGAAAAAAATTGGCCAAAATGTGCAAGAATTCTAGAATACAAGTGGTCTAAACCACACACTTGAGAAAATTCAGGAATCCAATTGGTATGATATTTTTTTGATGGTTCAAAATAATGAATTTTACAACTCTTATTAAAACACCCAATCCCAATACATCAATTAATGGTCCCAATAGAACTGCTCTATCTAAGACAATGAATCTACATGAAATCAAAAGTGGTGTGTTGTATTTGGACCATATCCCAAGATCGAGACCTCTACATTGAGAAACCATTTCGGTAGAGATATTCCAGAGTTGGGGCCATAGGTTTTTAGTTTTCTATAATGTGAGATAAGTATCTCTACCCAAAAAAACCATGGTACAAGTGGTTTTAAGTAATTTGTGTGTCCAAAACTACCTTTCACTTTGACTATAAAATGTAACCTCAGTAACCCCATATTTGAGATCAAAACAAAGGAAACTATTTATCTTTTTGGAGTCCCATATGAGTTGTCATCTAATTCAATAGGTTCTGGATGCCCTTATCAACATAGGGTTATCAAGGATGAAGTCAATGTTCTGCCCAAGGATTCTCCTCCTCTAGATGGTGAGCTAAATAGTGGATCATCATTTCGATGGAGCTTCACTTACATAGAAGGGAGTTCCATCACATGATTCGCTATTGGTTTTGGGTAATTTTTTCTGATTTATGCCACTCAAGTTTTAAAAAAACATGATTCTCCTTTGAAATCATTTCATGAGTTTAATTAATTAAAATATTTTCATTTCATCATTGATTGGGTTTAGATTGAAATTGGGGATCTTGGGATGATCTGATTAGACAAAAAAAGAATACATTTTCACATTCACATGCATGAAATTTCATTATTCGTTACTATCCCTTGATCTATTCTTGAGGTCCAATCCTTGAAAACATGCTTGTTGTGTCAAGGGTTTGTTATTTGTACATTCTTTTAAGAGGGAAGAGGGAAATCATGATCTTGAAAACCCTCAACCATGGAATTATATTAAATAATTAGAATATTTTAGAACAATGAACTATAAAAGTTGTGTATTGAACATAAAATTTCCTCATTATATCATAATTCTTCAAATTATAAATTTATTTATCAACACTAAAACTCTATGATTAAGTTATTTTAATTGTAAAATTGTTTTCCAAATGACTGATTTTTTTGTAATATTTATTAAAAATACAGAAAAAAAACATCCAAAACTCCTTGAGAGATGATATGGTGTATTTATTATAATATAAATCAACATTAAAAACATATTCAATATTACGTGTCATGAAAACAAGGTCATATACTTGCACCATTTCTCTGGAGTGCATTTTTTTAGTGTGTGTGTTTTTTAACTTCATGTATTTAATATGTATTTGTTTATTTCTATCTTCTAGTTATGTATATAATTGTTTTTATAATGTCATATTATTTTTAGTTGTTTTTTATGAGTCGTTCTAATATAAATGATCTACATCCTTCTAAACACAAATCAGAGAGGATACTACATCAACGATACCTAGACACATTGATTGATGATTTAATGGTGAAACCACCACATCTTAATACTCCTCCAAGACCTTATTTATTAGGAACTAATATAGAAATATAAATTAAAATTTATAAAATAGTAGAAAGAAATTATACCTTAAAATATCTAACAACAACTGATGTGAACCACTAACATCCATACATCCAATACCCTAAGGAAGTATGTAACATTTAGATGATATCTGGCCTCATCCACCTCCTTCATAATTTCAATAGTCTATCATGTGTTGACCCTCACAAATATATAACGTAATTTCATATATTATGATCCACCATTAGACTAAATAATCGGAGTGAGGGCCTTATTATGTTTAGGTCCATCACTTTCTACATTTTTTGTCTAGCCAAAGACTGGTTTTACTCTTTTCCTACCACTCTTCCATGTTGGAATGACTTTAACAACTCTTCCTAGAGAAGTTGTTTCCTACCTTCTGAATTCTATCAATTATAACTGATATGTGTGGAATCAAAAAATCCTTTGGAGAGCCCCTTTATGAATATTGGTAGAGATTCAAAAGATTTTTCTCATATTCCCCCCCCCCCACAGGATCAGTGAAAATTGATAAATCAATTCTTCTATAAAGAACATATCCCCATGTATTATGGTATGAAAGATTCTATAGCTGGTGGTTCCCTTGCTGATAATTCTTTTTTCAACACTCATGACATAATAGCTGAAATGGATTAAAATGACCATCAATTTGGTGCACGAACAATTATAAGAACTCTAAGAGTACTTGACATAATTCATTCATCCAGAGAATAAAAGTTAGATAATATACATGATGAGAGTAATATTATTCTATGGAAATTAGCTCAATCAAATGTTAATCCAACCTCTCCTCTCATTCCATTACATTTGGGTTTTTTCTGATAACAATAATTTTTATTAAAAGTGCTAGAAACATTAGGATTCATCTAAATCTTGTGTAGAAGTATTACCTAGTGGTCTATTTTAATAAGAACCTTCCTTAAATAAAAAACAATTCAATCCAAATCCAAACCCTGGGTGGAAAACACAACCACAATACCACAAAGAAGAAACTCCAACTATATTAAACCAATCTGGTATCAGCAAGATCATGGTTTTCAATCATATTATCATTTACCTTCTCGAAATAATCTAGATCCTCTCAATTTTTAACCAAGAATCAAGGATGTTGAGAAGAAATTGTAGTCCTAGAAACTCTATTTCCATTAGAGCACACAATCGTCTATTAAAGATCTATTAACTCAAGTGCATAAATTGGAAAAAAAACCCATTGGTGAGATAAAAATGAATTGTTCTGGAAGACTACCACACTATCCTAATACCAATCCCGATTACAAAGATATTATTTATTAAATAACACTTCTTAGTGGTAAGGCGGTTTCTTCTTACACTGATTATACACCACATATAATTCCCCCAACTGATAAATCTTTTTATTTACCCAAAATTGAATCTAATTATGAATAAAGTCAAAAAGGGTAAACATGTTATTATTTAGGAATACCTTGAACAATACATTCCTCTTATTTTCCAAAAAATACTCTCTAAATCTATAAAAAATAATGATAACAATATTGAAAAATAAATAACGGATGAATTTAAAAGGTACAAGTTATCATTCCTTTATTGGGTTTAGTTATAATAATTCCTAAATATGAAAAAATTAATAACAATATATTCACTAATAGATGATGACTAATGGGAAATGAGTGAGTCAACCTATGAATGAATGACTCGGCCTTAATACAACTAGAAATTCCATACAATTTCTATGATTAAGGAACATTCAATATACATTGCACTATAGGGGAGACCTTATATTTAAATTCAATTCAAGATTTTGGTACTTTAATTAATGTGATACCTTACTCAATAAACACATAATTAAAAGTTAGATAACTTCAAACAATAGACTTTATTGTGAATCTTTCTAAACAAATCACAACAAAACCATCATGGTTGATCGAGGATGTCCTTGTAAGGGTGAAAAGAATTATATTCCATGAAATCATCTATATTCTCAAGATGGAAGACTCTTAACTCAAATACAATCTCCTGTAATGTTTTGGGATGAAATTCCTTAAATCATTAAATATGGAAATCAATGTTGACAATGGTATGTTTTATATGGAGTTTAGTAGAGAAAATGTTAGTTTTGATATCTTTGATTCCATGAAACACCACATTTAGGATCAATCCACTCTTCTTTTATATTCAATGGAAGTGCTCCCAAATAATATGCACACAAATAATTATCTCCTTAACCCACACTCAAATTGATTTTCCTATTCTTTACCCTTGGCTAATTTCTATTTTGATTATTTTTTTAGTGTTGTGTGGGTTCATAAAACATTAAATATTGTTCATTAATTGAATAGTGTGTTCATTCTGAGGTAACCATGACCATCTATGATTCTTTACATCTCATTTACATTGATTCTCTTCCTTATAGAATAAACATGACAAAATTTATAGTTTCAAGGACCTTATTCCTCTTAAATCCTGTCCCTCAATCCAAAAACATTGGTGTTTGGATTATAACGACTTCCATTTAATTTGAAATATTCATATCTTGAGGGTATTTACCAATTTCCCATAATTATTTATAATGGCCTCTCTCCAAATTAGGTATAAAAATTGATCAAAATTTTGAGAGAGTGTAAAAAGAAAATTGGATGGACATTAGATGATATTAGTCGGATTATACTATCTATTTTTATACACCATATACTGTTAAAATTTGAGGTTAATCCCATAAGGTAATCTCAACCTCGTTTTAATCCCACCCTAAAAGAATTTTTAAAATTAGGAGATAGTAAAATTCTTGTAGTTGGGATTGTCTATCTCATTTATGATATTAAATGAGTTAGCCTATTGAAAATTGTGCCTAAACACATGAACAACAATATTGCAAAATTAAATGAATGAATTGGTTCATGAACTTATAAAAAATAGTTGGAGAGTCTTTTCTGACTATCATTTATGGATTAAATCCTTGTGTAAGGACCAATTTCATAAATATTTCAATAAAAAATGATATAAATACTAGATGTTATGTCCCATAATTTTTTCCTAATCAATATTTGGGTTACTTAAAAATCAATATAACCAATGAGGATAAAGAAAAGAAAACATTTACCTCTGAAATTATCACTTTTCCTATATAAGGATGCATGTTGGTCTCTTTAATACTCCTGGTACTTTGTAGCCTTTTTATTGAGTATATTTCAAGAGTGCCTTATTAATTTCATGAATGTTTTCTTGAATTATTTAATAGGTTTTGGAACATCCTTTGATGATTTTTTGACACACCTAGGTGTTATCCTCCATTGCTTCATATAAAAAGAACATTTATTAAATGAATATAAATTCCATTTCATGGTTTATTGGGTTATAGATCATTTACATGTTATTTAAAATAAGGGAATTCGAGTGGATTAATCAAATATTTAATTAAATTAATCACATATATATCCAAAATTTGTTAATTTGGTGCGACATTTCTTAGGTCATGCGGGTTATTCTATTCCAATTCATTAAATACCTTAATAAGATCAGACCTCCCATTCCCCAATTATTAAAATAATATTTTGAGATTTTGTTGGATAAAGGTTATTATGATTCAATATATTCACTAAAATAGAGTTTCAAATAACCTTCCATCATCCCATCAAAAATCATGTATCTCCACTTTGATCTTATGTGTGATGCCTCTAACAATGTTGTTTAGTTTGTTTTTTCATAAAGGGTTGGGTTTTCTATTCTTGTCATAGAATATGCCTCAGGTACCATTTTCCAAGCCTAGATAAACATCATTACCACTAAAAAAGAACTTCTTTAAATTGTGTTTTCTATGAAAAAAAATATTCATTTGTTATTTGGTAAAAAAAAAAAATTTATCATGTTGTCGTTGGATTTCTCTTAAAGAATCCTACTGTTAAGCCCCGCCAATGGATTCTCCTCCTCTAAGAGTTTGACCAAGAGATTTGATATAATATAATATTGGAAAATGTGGTATCCTACCAAAATATGAGGATTTACCCACCATTGGACCACTATATTAACTCATCCCTCCATGTTGAATATTTATTTAATCCTTAGTAATTTTTTTATCTGTTCAAACCTACCCATTGGTATGTAGACATTGTGACTTTTCTGGTAGCATTTAGGGTCCCCACATATTTTAGCACATCAAAAGATGAAATAACTAAGAATGAGTCATGATGGTGTATTTGGGATAATCCATACCTCTAGAGAATTTACAGTGATCCAGTTGTTCAAAGGTGTTTCCCTGACCATGAGTTTCAGTATATCCTTAGGTTCATCCATACATTGGAATGTGGGGGAAATATATTCTCTCAATTAAAATCTATAAATATCCTTGACTCTGGAAATTTTTGGACCACAATGTTCTGATATTCTCATAGTTTTTTTAATTCGTCCACAAGATGTTAATAAATAGGGAATATCACAAATATGAATAAACTCCCCCCAAAAACCCATGGTATTTCTTGAGATATTTGAGCTCATGATAATGAATTTATGGGACCTTCTCCAAATTAATATGTCTTGGTTAACAACATATTGGATATTTGATATCTCTCTAATTTTGTGGATGAAAAATCTAAAGGACTGAGGACCATCAATTGGTTGTTGATTTTTTTTGTGTTCTCAGTTTTTCAGTAGGTTTGGCTTTCCATGATTCACCATTATTGATCAAGATTCACATTTTATAAATTGTGACATGATAATCAGTCTCTATCCTTATGGGTTTGTTTGTAAAATCTCTATTTCAAATCAACCCTAAACTAATGAAAAAAAACTCAAATCATGATGTTAAGAGAATCTTGGAAGAAAGAGTACAACCCAATAGTAAAGATTATAGTTTTCACTTGGGTGATGCACTTTAGGGGTAAATTACCACATTTAAAACCAAGATCAAGATTTCAAAATATAGGATTGTGTTTGGAGTGGCATGTCACCTCCTAGAAGCAGTACAGAACTATTTATATAGTGATATTAAAAAATGTAATATGAATCTCTTAGATGCAGTTGGGTATATGATGTTATTGTTTTAATAGTTGGAATAAATTTGGCATACCGCTTATGAGAACTCATTGATCTATAAGGATATAACCAAGGATTTACACGACCACTGCATCCTTCCTTCAAAATTGGGAATAAGTTCAACCCTTTACAATGAATGGTTGAATATTTATCCTGGTAATCATTATTCTCACTGGTTAGGAATATGCACAATTACTAATTTCTATCCTTTTTCTGTTCTTCAGGATAAAAATTAAGAAACAAAAACAAACCATCACTATCATTGGAGAGTGTATAAAGCACTCTCATGAGGCCATTCTGGAGTCCCCAACAAAGAAACTCCATGTTCAATAAGTAAGATAAAAATAAAAACCACCAAGTTTTATCCATTCGTCACACATTCTCTTTTATTAGAGTGAGAGAACTTCATACTCTATTTATGGGGAGGATAATTATATTCCTTGGTTAGATAGAAATTTTCTTCATCTATCTATCTTTTTCCTTTTTTCTCTATCAAAATGGTATTTTCACTCCCCCCTGAAGTGTTCCCCTTTCACTTTTGTTTTGGAATATTAATTTTTTATTCCAACTCAATCATGGAAAATGATTCCCACTATGTCATGGATATTACTGAAAAAGACTTTAGAGATTCCCAATTTCATGTTGTTTTACCTAAAAGAACAAATAAATAATGAACATTGTGATTTATAATGAATTTAAAATTGAGGCGTGACTTTATTTAAATTGTTTTATTTCAATGATATAAATTTATGTATCACTTCGAAAATAGTGAGATGAATCGTACATGTTTTAAGAGTAGTATTTAGGAAAATTGTGCAACTTAATATCTCTAAAAATATTTACACCCAACCATGAAGTGTGATGTTTTACTAAATAGATGTTATATACATGTTATGTTAATTTTTTTCTACTGAAAAAAATTAATTTTTTATATATGCATTCATTGTAATATAGTTTTCATTATTGTACTAGATTTACCTATGCATGTGTACCTATTATCTAATAGTTTTATTCTAAGAAACAAAAACAAAAAAATATGTTTTGTGTCTTGGGAATTTCAAAACCACCCTTCCCTGACCTTTGATATTTTTATAACAATTAAAATTATTATTTTGGGGATATTAATATAGTGTTGAGAGAAGACTGTGAGATTTGTTCTAAGTGAAACTTTTCAAAAAATACAAGAACAATTATAATAATAATAATTTAGAGGAGTGATGAAGTGTGTAACATATAGAGATATATAGGTCATGAGATTATGGTTTGACTTCTGGGAATGCCTAAGTGAGTGGGTCTTAAAATTTGATTTCAATGGATGTAAGGCGTGTTCGGTGGATATAATAATTTAAGAAGAAATTTTTTTAAATAACCTATATTAACTAGATAGAAAGTGGCAATAATAAAATTTAGTGGTTATCACACACATGTGGATAATAATTGACATGGTTAACTTTCAAATTATTTTCACATATTGTTATAATTACACTTATTGAATTTCATTATGATATAATTTTTTAGATTCCTTTCTCCATAAACACAACGAATAACCCCTTGGTGTGGTTTTTTCATAGATTAAATTGCTATTGAGAATGAAATTTTCAATGAATATAAAATATCATTCAAATTGGAAATATATCCATGAATCATTTTTTTAAAATGTGACTTTTCCCAAGTGTGAAAATATTTAGGTGTGGGTGTGTTATTATGTAATGATTTACTATTCATGTTCACCGTTACATAATTATGTTAAACTGATTTTGTATCATTCAATACTAATTTTATGAAAAATTTAAATTAATTTTTGATTAAAATATATTTCTATAATCATTGTTAAAAAGATTAATTTCAATTTTTTTGAATATTCTTTAGTAGGTAGAGGTCATTTAGAGGGCCCATGTTGAATTTGAATAAAAATGGGAAAAAGGTACAACATTACAAGATCACCAAGGGAATAAACAAAACACTTCTAATAATCCATGAATATGATTTTTATTACATTTTTAATATTATACAAAATTCAGCAGTCTAAAAATTTTCTGAATAAACCAATCCTAATTCATTTATTAAAGGGGCCAACCAAACTGATCTATATAATGCATCGAATCAGGACATAGTCAAAAGTGATGTGTGGTATTTCTATCAAATCTCGACATTTAGACCTTCATATGGTGCAAAATATTCATTGGAGATATTGAATAGGTGTATAAACATGTTTTATGTATTCTCAAAAGTGTGATAAGGCTATCTACCAACCAAAACCTAATGGCCATGTGGTTTTAAGAAATCAGTGTTCCCAAAACCACATTCCACTTATCCAAATAAAATGGAACCTTGAGCACCAAATTTTTATATTCAAATAATATGAAATAAATCATCCATTTTAGAGAAAAAATGTAGTCCTATCCTCATCCAAAATGTTTTGCAGGCCACTATCCACATAGGGGGGTGAAGGATAAAGGAGAAGTTACACTCGACCCTTCTCTACCTTTCAATGGAGAGTAAAATAGTGGGTGATCATTTTCCAGGAGCTGCACATACATGGGATAAAGTTCTTAAACATGATACACTAATGATTTTTTTGTAATTTTTGTGTGAATTATTTAATATATGTTTTATAATTACATGGTTCTCTTATGAATTCATTTGATGGGATTAATTAGTTGAACTGTGTTTCATCACTACACTGATTGGGTAGAGATTTCAAGTGGTGATCTTGGGTTTATCTTATTGGACAACACAAGAATCCTTTTTCACATTCACATGAATGATATTTCCTTATTATTTGTTATCCCTTATACTATACTTTAGTTCCAAACCATGATAACATTATTTTCGTGTCAAGGGTTGGTTCTTTATGCATTGTTTTAAGAGTGAAGATGGGAATCAAGATCTTGGATACCCTAAACAAAATAATTCCCTTAAACCATGCTAAATTTTCAATACAATTGACTATAAAATATATTTAGTGAACACAAAATTACCTACTTTTATCATAATTTTTAAAACATCACTTATTTTTATACACTCTTACACTATCTAGTTATATTATTTTGGTTTAATAGATTTTCACAAAACCACCCTTTTAATTAGTAATCATTATTAAAAATACACACTTTAATCATCCAAAACTACATCAGAGGAAACCTATGGTATTCATTATAATAAAAAAACATTAAAAAAATATCAATCTAACATGTCATGATAACACGATCAAATACCATCACTGTTATGTTTAAAATTTGTAATATTAATTAAATTATTTTGTTGGTAAATATAACCCTTCTATTTTTCTTTGATCATTATATGGATTGTGTTGAGTATTAATTTTTAAAATAAATTATTTCTCTCCATATATAGTACATATATTAATGGACAACTTTGCATTGTCCAAGCTCAATACACTAGGTGACCTCAAATGCACATCTCAATGCTCTAGAGGTTTCTGACTAGTAGTGAGTGTAAAATTACTATATCGTAGAAACTAATATATTCACATCATAAACATTAATAAAAAATTAAAAATTAAACATCATATAATTTCATTACATATAAAAAATATCTATCTATAATAAATGAATTTTTAATCATACCCTAATACAACAAACAAAAACAAATCACCCATTTAGTTAATCAAATATACATATAAGGAAATGTCAAAAAGTCTATACATATATCCCCAAGAATCACCTCAATTATAAATTCTAACACCATAAATATACTCTAGAATTTCACACATCATGTGCTCAAAACTAAAATTTTGACATAAGAAAAAAAACACAATTGGGTTCTTATATAGGTTGTGAGTGAATAACATAGTAGGGTATCTCCAAGTTACCATAATATATATCATTATGTGTGTGTATGAAAGAGTAAAATTGGGAATGAAAATAAACATTATCATCTGGTCATAATATAGTAAACAAATCAACTTGACACTAGTTGAGAAAAAACATAATCAGACATCATGAATTAATCAACACACCACAATGCATGGTCATACCTACTTCAACTCCATTCCAAAATATAGTTTCCTTATACAATATTATTGATACATACCCAAATATTCATGATAGGGTTTCACTCATACTAAAATTATTATTACATGATCAAATATATATGGTAGGGTGTCATCCAATTCTAGACCACTACACCTTTTTAGGTAGGGCCCCATACCACACATCCATTCTAATACAACTATTTAAGGATGACCAACAACCACTTCCCAACCACTACCTCATATCTTAATGAATGTTACATACCATAATTTAACCACATCCCTCTATCTTCGTAGGGTTGCATTGGTATTTCCAGACTCAACCTTTTCACTTATGGTGTATCAATCCTCCCATCCCAAATATTTCATCTTCATAGACCGCTCCTCGGTCAGGTATCTTCAACAATAACATAGTCAATCATGGTAGGTCCTTCTCCAATGTCAACTCAATATAGTCAATTTCCTATATCCCATCACATGTTACAACAGATCTAAAAACAATAATAAATTAGGTTTATCCTATATATAACATATCATATAATATAATTTCCTAGAAAGCACATTCTCAATCATGGTGTTTCATTCCTCGGGACCCATCTTTATGTGTCCTGTTGCATATTTTACCCACATAAATATGTATAAGTTTTAAATAATAAATAGTAAAAGTATCATATCCATATTGAGGTCCTATATCTTATGTAATCATTCTTATAACATGTGATACATGAAATCCCCTCTCAATTATGGTAGGTTTCATCATCATGACACATGGTCACTATCCTAGAAGGATAATATCTTCACAACCATTTCGTTTACACATGAACAATATATCTATCACATTGATGTTTCATTCTTATATAATGGGGGGTCCAATATGGTAGTTCAGACAGATCTTAGTCTATGATCATTGGTACCCACACATTTCCATCAACCCATGGGGACCTCATGTCCTAATGTGTCTTTATGACCTAAACCTCAAGAGGATAGTTCTCATTCCACATCCAAATGACACATCACAACTCAGTATTTTTACCTAAGGATAGTCTCAAGATAACTCACTCTATATCCATTGGAAATTTTCCAAAGTCCATAAACAATTCTAAAATCCCACATTTGGGTATCACATCGCATATCCGAAGAGAGCCCTCTGAATGCATACCGTAGAGAAAATCATATCTTTCACACAAAAGCATAATTCGAAATATGTTTCCCACTCATCATGCACACCAAACTCTAATACAACCATTTTATTGTTCACTTTGTCCCACATGAGATGTACACACTTCATTCCCATCATCACTTGGGCATAGCCTCACATTCATACATCATCAACACTAGATAACCCTTCTAGTCTATTTTCATCTAATATAATTCCCAAGATTTATCCTAGGATCATGGTTAATCAAATCAACAAATTTTACCTTAGGATACATAATTTTCATGTGATCTCACTTTCTAAAACCATGATCATATTACTTCATATGACCCATGTATTCTAATTCCACCATTTTCAATTATCTAATGGATCTTCTATTTTATATTCATTATACCCAATCCTATGAAATTATGGAAGGAATTGAGGGGATAAATTAAAATTATTATGTACTTTGTATCATTGGGGCCACTAACCTTAAACAATGAGTAAACCCCTTATTATGAAATTCACATCCTTATATAATCATTTCCATGTCACATGCAATATCATCTATTCTCTTGAGTTCCTATATCAAGCCACAATTATTAAATAATTCATTATAATCATTTATAATTAATTATTCAATATAAATTATAGATTAATAATTTTAGAAAACTAATCATGAAATATTTCTCCTCTAGAACCACACCAAACCTCATGCCTTCTATATCTAGGAAAAACCTCTATCCAGGACATTTAAAGGCCCCAAAAATCCTATATTATTTATCAATTGAGAAGATAAATCTTCAAAATAAACCAAGATATAATCCACTGATGTTTTAAACTATAAAGTTATGAGAAGAATGAATTGGAATGAAAAATATCACAGCACAAAACTCCATGAAATCACTAAAAAACCACAGGTTTTGTGTGAGGTCAAATAGGGGTTAAGGAGGGGTAGATTTCTAGAAATTACCTCTCTTGATAGCCTTTCTCCTCAAAACACTAAATTGGGTAACCCTTAAAATATGGGTATTCCCATTTTTAAAAAAATACTAGCATATAGTTATCAGGTGACCCTAATGGACATGATTTAGTGAATCCCCACATGACATTTTCATAGTGTGGTCTCTAGGGATTAGATGATGATCGACCCTTGGAAATGGGGACAACCACTAGGCTTGACACATTCTTAGTGTAACCCATATAGGCCCCCACATCATTCCCACGTAGATGAACTACCTCATGACGCAACAAAACATCACGCCATATCCTTTTCCTCCTTCTATTCACGATTTCCACAAGTTATAGGGTTCCTCTCTCAGAAAACCATCATCATAACATAACCCGTCCATGTTATAATTTAATAAATTTTAGTTAGAGGACATCCCACAGGGATAAGATATCATTGTGGTGTGTCTTATTTGGGTTAGAGAACTAATTTCCCTAGGTATAACGGCTATTGATAAACACAAATTTATATAGATTCTTCTTGGTGATATCCGGACACACAAAGCATATGGTGTCCCCTCACATTCATGTCTTCTTGGAAGAAAGGAGACACAAACCACATATCAGGGAATCTCTTCAGTAAAGGTCATCACAACATGATCGATTCCGATCACAGTGTAACAATACTATTGATTAATTAAATATCATTGGGACACATTTAGTTTTCATTAATACTATCCTATGAACTATAAATATCTTCCATTACTCAATCTACATCGATAAAAAATATCATATAGACTTTATTATACCAAAAAATCCAATCTGAGTCCCAATTCATGAAACTTAGACTTCTCTATTAGAAAAATATATAATTAATCTATATTTCACAAATTATAATAACATTTGTTTTAACAAACTCATCACCCAAACAAAATATCAGTCTTGAGAAGCTTTATAATTCCTCCATACACAAACATGAACCTACCTTTGACAACAATTCACCATTAACCATTTATGTTCCATCCACAATGGCCAAACACACTCCATATAGGATTCTCCAATCCCTAATCCTAGATAAAATATCTTTTATATGGTGTTTTAAATAAGGATCTTGATGTAGTTTTTATATCACTATATCCCATTATATTAAAAATCCCTCATCATTCCTCATTCTCCCAACTTCTTATGGAAACAATTTTCCTCACCCACTAAGCATCACCACATTGTGTTCCCTGATCATGATGCATTATATTTTAAAAAAATCCATGAATATTTCACTCACCGATGAAAAATATTCATACCAACACATTATTTAATAATATGGTGTGTTTCACAACCAAAAACACAATCCAACATTGTCCCACCAAGACAACAGAAAAAGTACTCACCAGACGACCTATAGTATCACACCCAATTTCAAAATGTTCCCACTTAAAGAATAAATAATCCTTCTAACACGACTATAAAATTAAAAATTAGTTAATTACAAGGTGACTAGATATATCCATATCCACTCATCTTCTAAATATCTTGTTCCACCCAACCAAAAACTCTCCAATCTTATAAGACCTACAACTATTACACATAGGATTCAAAAAATCATGTTGGTTATGATTCAAACCAAACAAATATTTATCCTTATTTTCATGGTGAAAAAAAAAATTTCTTACATCAATGGTCCCTAGTTTTCCATTATGTAAAAATGGGTTGGGCATTATTGTCCCACTCTTACCTTAAATACAACTCAAAACACTAATAACAACCCATTCGTGAATCACTAGGAACACCCTTTATGTCACCCATAATAAATGACTCCAAATTAGAGTCTCGCGCTTTAATATAAAATAAAGTACACCATCCCCCCAATATGACTTCCCTTTCATCTTTCCACATGTTAATCACATGAATTTTTTCATCATCATATGTGTGTTTCTCTTCCCAAGACATGCTCTATCATATCTAACGACCCATGAAAACTCATTCAAGGAAAAAACATAGATTTTAAATACCATGATATTTCTATTCATCACCAACATCACCTATTACTTTATGGATATATTAATATCACATCCAAACCAGGAGGTACCATTTTTATAATCATCTCACCACATTCATTAGTCCATGATCAAAGGAAAACATAAAGGGCCACATCTCATTTTTCATCACAACCCATGGTTGATCATAATCTAAACTCACTCTAGAGTAGTGTGTTATCGATGTTCCAAAGAGTGTTGTAAACATAGTGGGTCAGTGGGGCGACAATATTTTATAATGAAAAAAATACTATAACTAGAATCTCTGGGGACTCTGTACACTACCGATTAAATGACCATTAGATTCTCCTAGTATAGGTGATCCAATTAAAAATAATTGTTTATTATTTACTTCCTTGATCACTCAATAATTAATGTGAGGTATATATAATAATATTCCTCGTAATGAAGGAATTTGATCACAATCAAATTTTATTTCATGAAATATAATACAATGACTCGTCCTCCCCCCACCCATCTAGGTATTTTTCATTGTCTGAATAAATAAATGGTATTAGAGAAAATTTTAAGGTGTTTTGTTACCTCTATATAGGATCAATGTTTGATGTGTTAAACCATAGTGGAATAACTATTTCTGTTGGTAGTAAATTTTTATCATTCAAAAAGTAGGATGAAACATGACATTGGATTATTAGGTATGGATTTAATCATAGATTATATTAGTAAAATCACATTAAAAAAATTGAATATAGATCCCTATAAAAAAGGATCATAAAGAATTGCATATTTATTCCCTTGAGATTAATTCCTTAGGGGGATCGTAATATAACCATATCTATATAATGTTTATGACATGAAACACATCTAAATATATATTTTAGAAGCTTCTAAATATTTATGAATGAAGCTCAAAAGTCCGAGATGAAAAGTTTCATATTTTATGGAATAAGTTAAAAGACCAATTGATACACTCAAATATGACAGTTGATTCATATTTTTTTTAGGTAAATATTCCTAAATATAATATGATTTTTAAAGTTGAGAATATTGATGATACAATATTTATGAAATAAATCCATTGAAAATTGTTTATATAGTTTGTTGCAAAGTTATCTATTATTGAAGATAATATTTTAAATGTGCTGAAATTAGATAGACTACAAAGATATATATTTTCATATGAAATAAGGATCAACAAAAATTATTTTTTTAATATAAGATTCAAAGGATATATCATTTAATGTTATAAATAAAAACATTTTGAAGTAGGATACTCATTATAAAGATAAAAATTATCTAATATAATTCATAACCACTAATCAAAAATAAATAAAATTAGAACTCGTAGGGATTTTTCCACCCACATACGTTAAATATGGATTTTTCAAGAACCATGCATCTATGTGTTCATGAACATTTAAAATGATGGTGAGGAAGAAATATCAATGATGAAATTGATAAAGGGTGGGAATGGTAAAATGAATAAAATGAAAAAAACCAATAAAATGAATATTTTACTTTCTCAAAAAGATTAAATCCCATAGGATATAGAAGTAGTAGAATCTAAGTATAGAAGTGAAAAATAATAAAATTATCTAATTTACCTTTTAGATATTACACAAAATGAATTAATTGAATGTGTGAAGGCTATAATATAAGGATGATTTGACAAAGAATCTAAATTCATTTCACCAAATAATGAGATATTTTTTTTCATGATAATGGGAAAAATATGATTGGTATGTACTTTTTCAATTCATATATCAAAAAATAAGTAAAGGATAATTCATAGTTTATTTTTGATACTGATCATCTTAAATATAAAAATTCAGGAATCTAGGAGAAATAAATAGTGATTATACTCAAAATTGTGAAATGAGAAAGATTGATTAGTGGTTTAGAAAATTTTATTTTGGGATAAAGTTGAAATATTTAAAAAACATAACTAATAAGTCATGATGTGTTGATAGACATGTGATGTTCACAGAAGGATCCTTACATTTGTAATTTCATTAGGATGTTTGAGTACGTTAGCCCCTAAGGATGATAAATATGTTCATGGGGGAACAATTAAAATGTATGAGGACTAGAAACATGTGTATTGGTTTTCTAAAAAATGATCTATGAATCAGAGAGCATAATAATGAGAAAAATATTATCATGGTTAATGTAGAACTATATGAATGAATGCCCTAAAATAAAGGTTTAGCTAAAAACACTCAAAAATAGTTTTTGACTGTAAATGTTGACAATGAGAACAAAAAATCATATGTTATTATTATTGGATGTTTTGGAATAAGAAATTTGTGTTATCCATTATAGAGAGATTTTTTACATAACAATTATATTTAAAATAGTTAGTTAGAAATTATTTCATTATTTATAATTTTAATACTTTTTAATTTTAGTGTATAGTCTATGGAAATATGGAAATCATCCATCAAAAGTTTCTTTTAAAAAAATAAAGAGGCCAAAACCCGAAACCAATAACCATCAACCCGAAAACCTCCAACAACAGAACAAAAAACCTTGGGAGGCCTGAAATGATGAAGGCTGAAGGAATCCTCTATGATCAGATTAACCCTTTATGCCTTCAGAGAAGTGATATCATGAACCCAAACTTGGGCATTTCTGGGAACCTCAATCAAAACCATATGATCTCCCACTTCATTCTCCTTTTTCTATGAATGTAAGATATTGATGACATCATTGAGCATTACCTTGAACTTTTGGATAGTATAGATAATCAACCAAGAGGGGGGATATAATCATTCAACACCTCATGAAGGATTTTTAAGTCTGTTTCCACCTCTGATAAAGAGAAACCCATCTGATGGAAGTGGATGATACCCATGAACATGGCCTTGGCTTTGGCCTATAAAGAGGAATCATGTCCCAAGCTAGAGGAGAAGGCCATGAGGAACAACCCCTATGATTTTTGGATCACCCTTCCCTTGCGAAGAGCCCCCATATTGTAAGACCCATCGGTATTGAACTTCTGCCCTCTAGAGGGGGGATTGTAACCCACCCAGCTTCCACTGTTGATGCAGTTGACCTGATGACCACCATGACAATGGGGAAGCATCCACCAAAAGGATGGAGCATTCCTCCACCCACCAATGAGATGAGCCAGGTCGAGGCGACTAGCCTTTATCATGATGATAATGGTTGTAGAATCGGAAAGAGTCCCTTAGTGCCTCAACTTATTTCTGGACTACGAAATTTCCCAGTAGCCTTCTATAAGGATCATCAAGCGCACCCTCTTCTCCGAGATTCTGTCTCCCAATCAGCTGAACCATCTGTTTAAGAATGGAATATCCTCAATTTTTTTGATATTCCGACCTATGAACTCCCCAAAAAATCTCCAAACTCGACACACTCATTATCCCTTAAAGAAGAGGTGCTTGTCACTTTCCTCCTGGGGAGCTTTACAACAGGAAATGTTTTTCGGTATAGAATAATTTTAAACAAATTGAATTGTTTATGAATTGTAGATTTGAGAATAACATCATGGTCGAAATAACATTGATGGATATTTATTGGTCTATAAAAAAGTTTCTTGATAATGGATTCACTTAGAATATGATGAAAAATATAGGCCTCATCATGGGCATGAAATATGACATGGATGGTGTATTCCTTATCATCAATTATGAGGGGATAAATATAATAGGATCTAGATAGCCAATGTATGGTGAAAAATACATTATGTCACGACCCTTCCCAGTGGGGCTCGTGCTGCATCTCCCAAAGCCCGCCTTCAATAGGTCAGGGGTTGGTGACTAGCATCGAGTAGGCATTTCACTGACATGGGAGGCGTTGTCTATAAACTTGTGCACACACACACGCATCTCCAAGCCCACATGGGTGAAAAGTAAAAACTACTGAAAATGTAAATGCATGCATACACTAAAATCCTAAAAAACAGAGTACGATTGGAAAGTAAAGTACGGTAATGTAAAACACTGGTCCAAAAGTACAAGCTCGCCAAAAGAGAGTATGCAAAAAGTCCAACCTATTAAAAAAGGTATTAGGACTGTAATCTGTAGCCGTAAGAACACACCTCGGTCTGTCTGATCTCACTGAGAACTGTCTGGTCCTGTTCCACCTAGAATCCTGTTAAAGGTTTAGTCGTCTTCACAAGACACGGCACGTGCGGGAAAAGCCCGTGTAAGGGTGAGTATAACAATACCAATTTGTACACTCTGAAACCACAAAGGAAATACAACAAGGTAAATACCACAAAGGAATGATACAGTCAGCTCCACACAGTATATGTCTACAGAACATATAACAAGAATATCCAGATATACTCATACACAATCGACTATCACGATACGACCACTAAGATCCAGCTCAAAGATTACACTAATCACAAAACAAGGAGAACACATTCCAAGGTCTGAAGAGAGAGATATGAAGTACTAATTCCGGGAGAACACACTCTAAAAGTACTTGTGAATATGATGCTCAGATGAGGATCACGTCCAATAGTCATGGGGTGATTCCACCAAATTAGTCTGAGCTAACCTAATAATTTGAGGATCTACGCTCGAGTAAAGTAGGTCACGTTGATACCATGAAGTTCTACCTAGGGTACCCCGAAGGAATAGAGGATCTACCTCTAAGTCTCATAGAGGGTATTCTAACAACTCTATTCAAGAAGTCCCACTGAAGGGATCATACTAATGTATGTAAGAAAGGATAACGAAAACCTTCAAGAGAATGACCAAGGAGATGAACCCTAAGTAAATTGGCCCATGTCATATAAGGAAACTAGCTCAAGCCATGTAAAATAGGTAACACAGTGTGTACTAGGATTACACGTCGTGATTATTGAATCCCAGTTCTTCCCATGTAAATGGCCAGTTTCACCTATCTTAGATGTTTAAAACTCAACTACATGGCATGTAGAAGGATCACACACCGTGTTCCCTGACTCCGAGTACTGCCCATGTAAACGGCCCATGTCTGGAATCGAAGTTGTGTAGAAAAGAATATACATGGAATGTAATTCGAAGCACACATTGTGTCATGTCCCTGGGAAACACCTGTGTACCCTGGCCGTATGCCCATACACGGTTTATGCCCGTGTACCAATAGATGGGGTATCCCATGTATCTGGATGGGTCTGGCCGGGGAAGGGTATACACCCCATGTCCTTGGCCGTGTACCCAACCCGTGTTTGTGTACTACCAGAGTACACGCTAGGTGGATCACCGATGAACACACGCCGTGTAGCCCATACTACACGTCGTGTTGTCGGGAAACTTCCAGATGCGGCATCTTCTTCCTCACGCCTCTTCTAATTTCCGGATCTACGATCTCTAGTCGGTTCGTCCAGATAATTCAGGTCTTGGTTAGTCCCATCATACGAACACCCTATAAGGTGTTTTCGGTACGTTGATCAGGTCATAAACCCCAAATGATCCATCCATAGAGAAACACCCAAAAAATCCATATGTCTTGATCCACTCCGAATCATCTTTCAAAATTATCATCGCAGCTCCAGACCATCCTCCTGAGGTTAGATCTACAATCTCGGATCATTGCACCAACAAATGAATGAAAAAAGATTGATTTCCTCCAAGACTGCGAAGAATGTACATGAAGAACATGTAGAAACCGGGGAAAAAATCACTACAATCAAGATGGACGAACCTCGTTCGATGTTCGTGTCGATCGTGGTTTTTCACCATTAGAAGTTTTAATGAAACCAAATTTACTCCAAGAATCAAATCCCCAAATTCCTGCAAAATCCCATCCATCAAATACGATCGATTTGTGGGATAATCTATTTGTGGATTAGTCCACGTTCATTGTATGAATGAAGAACAGTGAAGGAAACAAAACCAAACATCCTACATGGATTCACAGTGTTCGTTGGTGAAGATTTGGTCGTCGTGTCGTCACAGTTGGGGAAATTCATTAAGAACGCCGTCACCATGTTGGCGGGTTATCTCCAGAGCATTTCTAGAGCCTCTAGAGGAAATTCAGAGTTATGTGATTTGTAACCCTGATCCCATATGAAATCTCCATTTGAAATGTTGAAATATTTCTCTACAGCAAGGTTTTAATAAAATATTTTTATTAAATATTTTATTACAGTTACGTGCAAAAATTAGATTTCACCACTAAACTATGCTGATCAATTTTACGCCTCGCTTAAGGTAAAATTACTATTCTGAATGAAACGGTGCCCTTAGATATCTGATCTGAGTATTTGTTTAGGAGTTATTACAGTTTTTCAGGAAAACCCTACGTGAGCGTAATTTAATTATTTAATTAAATTCAAACATTTATTCAGGGCACACCGGGCCTCGGAAATTCACATAACTTAAAAGACTAGGCTCGAAAGAATTCCTATATAATATTAAATTAAAATACGTAGAAATATAAGTCGTTACATCACACCACCTTAGGGATTTACGTCCCCGAAAATCAAAAACAAAGGATACTCAATAAGATGTGGGTACAGCACATGAATTTGAGCCTACCGCTCCCACGTGCTCTCTTGGAGATTCATGTGTGCCACCGAACATGCACCTATTGAATAGCTCTCCCATGAAGGATCTTCTCCTACCGATCCTTGATCTCCATAGGGTACTCAGCAAAGGTCGCTCCATCATCGATGTCTAGCTCACCCCAGTCGATAACGTGCTATGGATCATGCACATAACTCCACAGTTGTGATACATGGAAGTCATTGTGTACCCGGTCCATATGAGGAGGTAGAGACATGTGGTACATCACATCTTCAACTCTAATCATAATTTGGAAAGGGCTGATGAACCTCAGAGATAGCTTGCCGCGTTGGACAAATCTCTGCAATCCTTGTCGAGGTGAGACCCGATGGAACACATGGTCTCCCTACTCAAACTCCCAGGGCCTCCATATCCAGTCGGAAATAGACTTTTGATGACTCTATTAAGTCTTCATACACTCCTGTATGACCTAAACCTTCCTTGTAGTAGCTCGCACCATCTCTGGGCCCATGATTG
The DNA here is from genome assembly GCA_963277665.1 of Viscum album. Lineage (NCBI taxonomy): Eukaryota > Viridiplantae > Streptophyta > Magnoliopsida > Santalales > Viscaceae > Viscum > Viscum album. The sequence goes on from OY728165.1 coordinate 2,082,125,610, forward strand.
CTGACTCTCCTAGGTCAGTCTAGCAAAGTGGTGACCTGAAAGGTCACCCGTACAGAGCCTCGAATTATGTGATATCAATAGTGGAATGATAAATCTTGTTATAATCAAATTCCACTAGTGGTAGGTTATCCTCCCAGCTATGACCAAAGTCATGTATGAAAGATCATAGCATATCCTCCAGAACATGGATTGTCCACTCCATCTGACTAACTGTCTGAGGATGAAACATTGTGCTCAAGCGTAACTGAGTCCCAAATTCTTGCTGCAATCCCTTCCAAAAATGGGATGTGAAATTAGAATTGTGATCTAAGATGATTTTGGGTGAAACTCCATGAATCCGAACTATCTCCTTAACGTAAAGGCGTCCCAAGATCTCTACTAAACTCTTCTCTCGTATGGCTAGGAAGTGGGATGACTTGGTGAGTCGATCAATGATCACCCAGATGGAATCGTGTCCCCTGGACATATATGGTAAACCCATCACGAAGTCCATGGATATCCCATCCCACTTCCACTCTGGAACCTCAAGGGGCTGAGTCAAACTTGCTGGCACCTGGTGCTCAACCTTTCCTTTCTGACAAGTAAGGCACTGAGAAACAAAATCCACCACACTCTTCTTTATTCCTGGACACCAGAACTAACTTCGGATGTCCTGGTACATCTTATCCACACCTGGATTCACCTCCAATGGAGAGGTATTGAATTACCGCATAACCTCCTCCTACAACACCACTGGTACTACGGTGTGCACTCTAAAAAGAGCAATGTGCTCCCCACCTTTTGAATATCGATCGGAAGCATCACTTACAGATATCTGAGCACACAGAGTCTCACAGATAGAATCCTTGAGTTGTGCATACTTGAATCACTGTATGAGTGGAGGAGTAACAAGCATAAAATGAAGGTAATATCCCTTATCTCTATCCACGAAGGATAACAATAAAGAGGACAACTGCCTCATCACCTCATCCAGCATCTATGAACTAGATTTCTTACTGAGAGCATCTTCCATAACGTCCCCCTTCCCTGGAGTATAAATGATCTCAAAGTTATAATCCTAGATTAACTCAATCCATAGTCTCTGTCTCAAATTCATATCCTTCCGAGAAAAGATATAACTGAGACTCTTGTGATCAGAGTAGATGGTAAACCTCTCTCCCATCAGGTAGTGTCACCACTTCTTCAATGTGAAGACCACCACTACCAACTCAAGATTATGGGCCATGTAGTTCTGCTCATCTGGCCTCAACTGACGTGAGACATATCCAATCCCCACTTTCCTCTGCATTAGGACACAACCAAGCCTGGTTCCTGATGCATCATAGAACACCATGTACTCGACACCCTCCACCGGTAATCTCAAGATCGGGGTGATCGTTAGACTTTGTCTCAACTACTAAAAAGCCTACTGGAATCTCTTGGTCCATACGAAAGGCTTCCTCATTCTGGACAAAGCTATCATGGGTGCTGAAGTCTTGGAGAAATCAAGAATGAATCTCCGAGAGTAGCATGCCATCCCCTGGAAACTCCGCACCTACCTCACGCTTTGGGGTGGCTCCCATGCTAGCACTTCCTCTACCTTGGTTGGGTCCACTGCTACACCATCTTCTGAGATAACTTGTCCCAAAACGTGGACCTGCTGTATCCAGAATTGGCACTTCAATAGTTTTTCGTACAACTGGTGCTCTCGGAGCGTGTCCAGATCCATTCATAGGTGCCTCACGTGCTCCTCCTCGGACGCAGAGTAAAACATGATATCATCGATCAAGACCACCACAAACTGATCTAGATAGGGCTGAAAGATCTGGTTCATGAGTCCTATAAACACTGTCGAGGCATTTTTCATGTCGAAGGGCATCACCATGTACTCATAGTGACCATAGAGACATCTGAATGCTTTTTTCACCATATCCTCATCCCGTACTCGTAACTGGTGATAACCTAATCGTAGATCAACCTTTTAGAACCATAGTGCCCCTCTTAACTGGTCGATGAGGTCATCGATCCTCGGTAGTGGATACCAGTTTTTCACAGTCACCTGATTCAAGATCCAGTAATCCACACACAGTCTCAAGCTCTTGTCTGCCTTCTTGGAAAACAACATTAGGGCCACCAAGGGTGAAACACTAGGTCCCAATAATCCCTTCTTTTGAAAGACTCCCAGATGCACCCTTAGCTCACGAAGCTCTGCAGGATCCATCTGATATGCTGATGTTGATATCAATGTCGTCCTGGGTTGCAACTCAATGCAGAAATATATCTCCCGATGGGGAGGAAGCCCGAGGAAATCATCCAGAAAGACGTCCTCATACTCAACCACTACTGCTAGAGACTATAAACTCATAACATATGTTGTGATAAGGTATAGTCCAACAAAATGATGTGAAATCGGTTGTACCTTCCTATGCATGAGTCCATACTACTCTGTCTGGGTCTCCTTTTCACCGATGAAGGAGAACCTCATCCCATCATTGCGGACACACCGCACCCTTCACCTAAAACAGTCAATCTGGGAATGAACTGTGGATAGCCAATCCATACCAAGAATAACATCGTATGGCCTCGACGTACCACCAAGAGGTTCCAACTGAAACTCTCGCCTCTAAGGGTCGGGTCACACTGTCTACAAAGGTGTGTAATCTCTGAATCTTCTCCAGTCGGTGTTTCTAAGCATAAGGGTCAAGTCAAGGGCTCAACAGGAATCTCAATGTCTCAAACTAGATAAGAAGCCAGAAAATAATGACTAACACTTGTGTATATAAGTATTACATCCAAAGTAGAAAAGACACAGATTGTACCTCTATTCATTCCAGGAGTACCTAGGTCATAAGCCTCTGCTTCCTGTAGCTATCTCTGCCTTTTTCCACCAGCTCCCTGAGCCAGGGATGGACCTCCTGGATGTGGCTGTGGAAAAAGGTCAAAACTTCGAGCACCTACCGCCTCTCTCCCAACTCCTCTACTACATCCACCACCCTTCGGATCTGTCTACTCCGCACGTTGCCTCTACCTTGGTGGTCCATCCAATGCTCTTGTGTTAGTAGTTCAACGGGTTTTACAATCTCGAGTGAGATGTCCCCTGCCATTGCATGAGTAACATCGCCTCTCTCAAGGCTGTCTAGATGCGCCATGTGAAACATGTAATGGCAGGTGACATCTCGATCGAGATTGTACATCGTCGTGTCCTATTGACTGGGAAAAACCCATGTACCCTGGCTGTATGCCCGTACACGGTGTCTGCCCTTGTTGCCTGCCTCTGTACCAATACATGGGGTATCAATGTATCTGGCAGGGTCTGGTCGGGGAAGGGTATAAATGTCATGCCATTGGCTGTGTACCCAACTCGTGTCTGTGTACTCCTGGAGTACATGCTAGGTGGCCCACCGATGAACACACTCCGTGTAGCCCATACTACACGCCGTGTAGTGGGGAAATTTCCAGATGTGTCGTCTACTTCCTCGCACCTCGGTTGATTTCCGGATCTGTGATCTCTCGTATGTTCATCCCGATACTTTAGGTCTTGGATCATCCAATCATACAAACACCCTATCGGATGTTTTAGGTCCTTCGATTGGGTCATAAACCTCAAACGATCCATCCAATGATAAAAACCCAAAAAATTCATATCTCTCGATTCACTAGGAATCGTCCGCCGAAATCATTGTCGCAGCTCGGGACAATCCTCCCGAGGATGGATCTACAATCTCGGATCGTTGCACCAACAAACGAATGCACAAATATCGATTGCCTCAAAAAACGTGTAGAACACACATGAAGAACCCATATAAACCGCTGAAGAAAATCACAATAATCGAGGGGTAAAATCCTGGATCGATTTTCGTGTCGATCTTGGATCATCAAAATTAGTAGGTTGAACAAAACCAAATTTACTCCCAGAATGAAATCCCCAATATCCCCACAAAATCCCATCCCAAAAATACGATCGATCCCTGAGCTAATCTATTCTTGGATTAGTCTACGTTCATTTAAAGAATCAAGAACTGGGAGGGAAACCCAAACCAAACATCCTACCAGGATTCACAACGTTCGTTGGCGAATATGCGGTCGTCGCATTGTCGTCACCGGTGTAATTCATCAAGAACTTCATCGCCGCGTTGGGGGATTTTCTCAGGATCTTTTCCAGAGTCTATAGGGGAAATCTAGGGTTATGAGAATTGTAACCCTGTTCCCCTAGAAAATATCTATTTAAAAAGTTAAAAGATTTCACTAGACCAAAAATTTAATAAAATATTTTTATTAAATATTATATTACAATTATGTCAAAAAACTAGATTCTACCACTGACCGGTGCCAGCCGATGTTAGGCATCGCCTAAGGTAAAATCACTAATCAGAATGCAACGGTGCCCTCAAATTTTTGATCTGATCACCCGTTCAGGAGTTATTCCACTTTTTTAGGAAAACTATACGAGCGCGTAATTTAATTATTTAATTAAATTAAAACATTTGTTCCGGGATCATCGGTCCTCAGAACTGCACATTGTCTTAAAGCATGGTCTTGAATGAATTCCCTTATAATATTAAAATAAAATACGGAGAAATATGATTCATTACACATTATATGAATAGATGTTCTATATTTCATAAGAAATAGTCATATCTTAATTTGGCTAAGCATTTTATGTGACTCTAGAATGAAGTGGTGTTTAACTAAAATTCATAAAATATTAAAACATTATATCTTTAAGTAGTTATTCAAGGATAGAGAAATAAGGGGTATAATTACATTATTTAATAATAAAAGGGATTCATGTAATCTAAAAAGGAATAAAATATACAGCGTTACAAAATACATTTACATTTCATTCAAAAATATTTTTAAAACATAGTGATGAATGAAATATTTTGTGACATCTCTAATAAAAAAATGATTACACCCAAATGAGTAATACTTTTAAAAAATAAAATATTATTTAGATAATATACAAGATGAAAAAAGGATAATAATTTAGGTAGATTAAACTATTTCATAAATATTTCTATGGATTGATGATACCTACTACCGTCAATGGAAAAACATGTTAAAAGTGTTTGATGAAAATTATTGTAGGATTGTCTAGTTAATAGTGATTACTAAAAAATATGAGTTATTCAGTTATATTAACTAATATTATTGAGAATATAAATTTATTATTTATATCATAATTCCTATATTATAGACATTTAACGGAATATTAGTCACTAATAACTAGGTTATGAGTATCATTGAAAATATTGATTTTAGTATCAAGTCCCATTAATAATTTATGTACAATAAAACATAGTCATGTGGAGGAACATGATTGTCAATACAATGGATGGTATTGATTTAAATGAAAAGAATAATTTAGTGAAATATTGGAAGGATTAATTTCTTACATTTGCATTCATCTCAAATAAAACATTATAATGTTTAAATAAGTAGAAGACTTTCAATGATATGTGCCATTGGAATTGGCCTTCAATCAATCAATTTTTTTCAAAAAGAAAATGTTTTCTTTAAAATAAGGATAATATTGGGACATTTAAATCTCAAAGATATTAAGGAATGTTTTTCATATAATAATATAGGAATATGGTATATAAGTATTTGAAACAATATACTAGAAAAATAATATAATATCAAGATTTAATAAATATAGATAACAATTAATTTTTAAAAACTAATAAATAGATTTCAGAAATTGGTGAGCATATTCCACCACAATCTAGTTTAGCTTTTCATGAAGAAAGTGATTGTTATTGCAGTGTATGTGATGGATCCCATGGTTACATAGAATACTAATATTAAGAATATAGTTTTGAATAAAATTCATTAGATTGGGTAAAAAAATATAGGAAAAAAACAAGGATGATGTTAGTGAAAAAAATATTACTCGTGACTAGAAAACCCCAGTTAAATTCCAGAAAATGTTGTTGTGGTAGAAAACATATCCCTTGTCTCAAGTAGATCCTAAATAAATTACTATACTACTATGTAAGATAATTGGAACCAGGCTACCCATGATAATCTTATCTAAATTGAGAATAATGCAATGTGGACGTTATTTTAAATATAGAGAAAAAATATGTGATAAAAAAATTAATTTAATCAAATAATATAGATACAACATGACATGTGCGATGTAACATTACATTGATTTTGTGAAATGGATACTACAAAATTCGATGAATTAATGGGAATGAAAATTTTTCACATATAGTTTTTCTTGAAACAATAAGATTATTCTTGTTAATTACAGCACAAAAAAGTGTTAAAGTACATCATATATATGCTAAAACATACATAAATTAGTAATTTATTGTGCAGGAGTTATATATTGAACAATCAAGTGGGTCTCTCACTAATGAGGATGCAAATATGGTGTGTTGGTTGAAAAATGTTTTTATATGATAATACAAGTACTAATGGTCTGATACTCTTAGAATTAATAATATATGATGTGCCTTATATTTTAAATATGATGGGCTGATCACATATTCTATAAATTTTCTTATAAAAAGTGGTTGATAATTTTACTTTTATTTGTGGACAACATCATTTTCAATGACATGAATGTTAAAAATTAATTTTTTTAAATATGCATGTTGTGTGAGAATGAATTGTCTTTCAATAGTGATTATAATCATTACTTTGTCTTTCTAATGATTTAAAGAAAGAATGATGATATTATATTTAAGAATTATTATACTAAGGATGATCATTTGAGTTTTTAAATGTGAGACGCAAACCAAAGGACATCCCTAGAAATAACCCAGAATATTTAATTGAAGTATATGGATGAAAAAGAGGCTAATGATACTGAATATAAATAGTTCATTCCATATTTTTTATAATAGATATCCACAAAACCTAATATTGTTTTTTCCAATTTAGAAACTACAGTTTAGAAATGTTATCTTAGGGAAATTAATATATGATCAATGAAAGGGATAAACTGTTTTGTCAATCATACAATAGATTGTGTGTTATTTTATTACCACATAATAAAATATGATTTATTATTCTATATAGATAAAATTTGAGATTATTTAGTGGATAAATGAATGTAAAAAATTTGGGGGGGGGGGTGGATGTTCTTATATTTATCGGCTGAAAAAGAAGAACGAATAAACATCCTTGCAGATGGTGGAGGGTGAATATATATTTGCTAGTCATGCTTGAACTCAATTTATTTAGATGATGAAATAATTTTATGATATTATTATGAATATGGATTCCCCTATTTCAAAAAATAGTTACCACTAGAGTAATATAAAACATAGAAATATTACTATTAATCATTCATTAATCACAAACATAGTGATCATATATCATTTTATAAATGATTAAAATGATCATGGAATATCAATGATTGAGTTTGTGCATACATAATATCTTATTATATAAATATTGATAAATGTGATACCAAATGTGGATATTTAGGGACATCAGTTGGCCCATAGAACCCAAAAAAACTTATTTACTTACGTCGTTTTAAAACATGACCCCACTCCACCATTTGAAATTTCTATTAACTACATCATATGTTATCTCTCATAAGTTTAATGTTTGAGAAACCTATTTTATTTTTTGAATGTTCCAAGAATAAGTCATTAGGTTCACCGAAAAATGGGGATAATTATTCATTATTTAGTACATGGGAAAAGAAATGCATGTAAGGGGAGAATATTAACTTCCTATTTAAATATAGGGGAGTATCGATGTGTTTAATCATAGAGAGATGTTTTTGTAGTGATGGATTAATAGTATAATGATAATGATTATTTTTATGGGGATATTTTCATTCAGATCTTATTTCTCTCAATAAGGATTGGTTAAATAGGCATAGAGTTTTTTATTCTTGATTCATTATGCCCCAACTTTTTTATGGACATTCAAATTATTTAGTCAGGTCAACATTTTTTAGGGTTATTGAATAAAAAATAAATTAAATACTTCTGAAGTATCATACGATTATCAAAAAAACCAAATAAATGGATCGTTGGATAATATAAATTTCAATATTTTTTAGGATTTATTTTTCTGAAATTATATGTGAAGGAAATTAAATACCAATATAAGAATTTTAAATAAGGTAAATTTTATTGAATAATATCTTGAAGGAATAGTAACAATGATTTCTACATAACAACATCCATTCACCAGCATAGTGTGTCAGGCTTTTATTGTAATTTGGATAGTGGTATAAATGGCTATATAAGATGAATAAATTCTTTAACAAATTATGTCATGTCATGAAGTGATGATATGTTCTTAAAAGTTTAAAATACTCTAATTTATATATCATAGTGAGAATTTCATAAGATCTAACTAGGACATCATAATAATAAAACCACTTCCATTTTTGAAATGACGAAAGATTGAACCACAAAGTACATGTCATACCATAATGGAGTTATTATTAGAATAAGTGTCTCTATAGTAAGGACTTACTAGTAGAATCATTCCATGATGGATATCCATGAGTTTTTTTTATTTAAACACCATTGATCATCTCATAAATTAATTTTGACAAAAATATATTACCACTAACTAGAATGTTTCTATATAGTGAATGTGGATCCACCCCACGATGTGGGGTTAGATTAAATTTAGTGATTCTATCAAAAAAAATCAATTCACAATAGACTTTAGTTATACATTGATTAATGTTTATTTTTATGAAAATATCCCTATATTATAATATCTTCCAATATTTTTGGTGTATTTTAATGTAGGATCATTATCATTTTATTTTGATCTCACTGTTTATTTAGTGATTCACTAGGAAAGATGATGTAACTCAATAAAAGATTCCTAATATAGTGACATTTCACTATGAAAAAGCATTCCATGACATAAAATAAATATATATTATTTAAAATATGAAATATACTGAAAAATAATTCAATGGATAATAAATAAAGAAATATAGAACATAATATAATATGTCTCGCAATGGACTGTATGCTAAATTCCATAAGAGTACAATAATAATTAACAATGAGAAGAAAAATATATCAGAGACTATCTCTCTTGAAAATGTGGAATTAATAATTAATATGAAATTATAGAAACACTTTGTTCCTTTATAAATGTATTTTCATGATCATATAACCATAATGAAAAATTATTGGTAGGGCATAAAAGAGTTCAACACTATAATGAAGATTAGTGGGTTCTTCTTGTTTTAATGACGGTTGTAAACCTAGAGGGTTGGTGTGTACATTAAATTTTTTAATCAAAAAAATTATATCTACATAGTGTCTCATTTTTATTAGTACACTACTGATTGAATTATACATGTATTAGCATAGATTGGTTAAACTAAGTAAAAACACTTATATTCTATTTATTACTTCGATCATTCTAGATTGAGAATGAGGGATATATAATAGTTGTCTTTATAAAGATAAAATGAGGACATAATAAAAGATTATTTAAAAAATTTCAATTATATAATTCTACCATTATTTTATTTTATGTTTTTGGGTCTTACACACTATAATCCCCATGGAAACCGTTACATGTCCTTAAACACATCCATTTAACTATGATGGGGTCTCTTGTCATATATCCCTAGAAATATCTAATAACTAGTAGAACTAATTTATGTTTGAATATATTTTAATTTTTTTTATGATTATTTATTAATACATATTTTCATATTATGGTGTTGTACTGTGATTTTGGAGTTCCCCATAAGGGGTTATATAGGTTGAATGGGTCATTTGAAATAAAATGGGAGTTAAAGGCTGAGATGTTTTTCAGGGATTGTGTAGTATTTATCATACCATGTGAACCACTACATAAAAAAATTAAAACCATGTAGTTTATTATTTTGGTGATCACATGTTTAGAACAATTTTCATAAAATACTGAAACATTTCATACACCAAAAAGTGATGGTTTCACAGTTTGTACAAGTTTTTGTAAACATGCATCCAAATCATGCATCATGTATTGGAATTAATTTTTTTGGGTAATTAATTATTTTCCCATGTTAAATTAAAACCCCTGTTAGAGACTTTCTTCTATCCATATTTCTATCCCTTGAGTTAGAACCATAGTTGAAGCATCGTCAATTCTTAAACCATTCGATCTATTTTATTCAGGTTTCTTTTGATTCAACAATTCTTCCCTCCTCATTCACTTTGCTCATATTTATTATTTATTAATTTATCTTACCATTTACCCATCATTCCCTAGTTATTACCATTTTCACTATGTTATAAATTTAGGTTACTTTTAAGATTAACACTATATAACATCAATTAAATTGTGTATACAAGATGAGTAACATTTTAAGATATTCTGGTAGGTTATAAATAATTTATCCCAATGTTTCTTTTCATTTTTCAGGTGTGTGAGTGTTGTGTATTCACAATGATATAAAAGTTTTCATGACTAAAATTAATACATGAATAAAACCTTATCTTCCATATTCGGTAATTAAACCAATTAGCCATAGCATATGTATAATTTCACAGACCCATAACCCCATATTTTATTTATAAAAAAATTCTTTACCTTTTATTTATGTATTTTATATCATATCCACTATAACACCGATTATATTTAAATAACATATAATTTTGAGTTAAATGAAACTTATTTTAAGATTAATACATTTTTGGGATCTTATATATATAATGTTTTACATAATTATAAGAAGTATTACATTACATATGGAATAATTTCAAACAGTGTCCACTTTTCTAGAAAATATGATTCTAAATATTACATTATAGCTTCATTCCTGCCCAATTTTCCTCATTCAATATTATTAAAAATTCCTAATGAATAAATATTTATAGATTGACTAAAAATATATAAAACATGTGAAAACATTTTATCATGTGGGATGATAAAAAATACTATTTAATATTAAAATATCATAAGCCAATTATACTATCTTGAAATCAGGAAAAACTTTTGAAATTTAGTCTCCTTTTTCAGTATAGACTTTTAACTCAAATAAACATTTATATAATCATTAAAAATCATTATTGGACCAGTTATAAATGTTAAAAAACCATTTGAACAACTAAAAATTTATATTATTGAATATTACATAAAAAATATATGAACTCGTAGAAAACATTCTTTGAAAATCAATCATTTTATCATCAAAACGTTAAAATAGTCCATTAAAAATAATCTCATATTCATAAAATATGAAATATATATAAATATAAAAATTCATTTTAAATAATATAAAAAATCCATGTATTAATATTGGGACATCATTTTCATATCATTATTATAATCACATTTATAATAACCAATTTAAATTCAATAACCTACTAGATTAATTCAAATATAAATTCTTTGAATAAAAAATCCTTACAGAAAACTTTAGAGGGTTATTTCCATCGCATATTCAACATTAAAAAATAAATAAGAAAAAAAAATTTAACAAAATAACTACAATATTGGACTCCTCACTATAAATCTCTTACGAATTGGAAATTAATCCTTAAAAAATCACTTTCAGTTTTTATAGAAAATATAGAAAATAAAATTTTCTTTTTTAAAAATTCTACAATTTAAAATTTACTATAAAAATAGAAATATTTTATTATATAAAAAATGATGTATTTACTTAAGGTAACATTAACAATTATTAATATTCATAGTTACAATAAAAAGTTATCTTCTCATAAATTTTTGAAAACATTAATTTCACACATTCTAAACATATAAAAAAATTACTTATTAAAAAGATTCCTCTTTAAACCACTATAAATAATGTAAATTATTTTATAAAATTTTAATAAATAATATTTTAAATGTAATAAGAGAATTACTTGTATAGTTATAAAGATCATGTACATGAAGGAGAAACAAAAAACATCATAAAAATTTCGCATGATGTTCATAAAAAAAATCTCATACATTTTACTCACACTCACCACATTTTTCTAATACATTCATGAATTAAAAAATTATATTAATTATTTAATTTATTAATAACATTTTAATTTAATGACATTTTTATTTTCTTTTTTATTTAATTTATTGCCATTTTTTTAGATACAAAATCTGTTAATTTCTGATCAGATGTTTTGGAGACATTCAAGTCATAATCTCCAATACAATTTTGGTAGGATAATCATGGTCATTGGGTTCATGGTCAAATAATATAAATTAACATAATCATTTCAAAACATCTATATATATAATATACATATACATTTATTACCATGCATGTAAATCAGTCACTAAATTTATATATACAGTTTTATTAAGGTTGTACCCAGACATACACATGAGTGAAGTTCTATTTTCCAACAGATAGAAACAAAAAAGATATTTCCTATAAATAAATAAAATAATTTTATAAATTATTAATATATTATTTCAATCCATATCTATAACCAGTCATTTGATGTGATGATAAAAAACCTAATAAATCATCTATAGGGGTGCTAGTCAGCAAAAACACATGATTGACATTTTTATTTCCATTTTGATTGATTTCATATTGAAAATATTAGTAAAATAAATAGATAAAATTCATTATTACAAGGATATTGTTGATTATAATTTTTTATTATTATAAAATAATTTATAGAGGTATAAGAAGAAAAAACATGAAATATAATGGTTTTTAATTTTACCTCTTCCATGGAAATCCTCATTTGGATTACAAGTTTACCATTCTATGTTTGGTATATTTTTAATACTGGAATATATAGGACATTTAAAAGACAGTCAGGTGGTATTTAGGTAGATATTTTTCATGTTAATGTTTCTAATTGTGTGTATATAAGTGATAACTGAGTTAAATCTTCTGTTGGAGGGAGGATTGGAACATTTATAATAATTCTTATCTATTATATAATATAATGTCATATTCATAGTAAATTTTATATTAAAATAAAATATATCTTATAGGGTATTTAGATCCACTCAACCAAAAATATTATATATATTATTTATATATATTTGGGACTTAATTTTTAGTCTAAACCACTTATATCAATTTTCAATTTATTGTGGTTGAAATTTTTTTATTGGGTAATTTCATTATATAAAAAATAATAAAATAGTTCTTATTGAATAATTTTAACTATATGATAAATAAAATTGATTCAATAAAAAAATATTAAGTTTACCCATGAGGTAAAAAATAATTTTAATATAACTATGATAAATACAATGAAATCAGTTTTTATATAAATCTCATTTTAATCAATATAAAATATATTACTCCAAAATAATCTATAATATTGATTACCAGAAAATTAATATGTTTATTTTAAATAAAATAAATAAATTATTTCACATTGAAGATGGACCAAAACTGGATAAAACTATTAAATTACCTGATTAAAATACTATAAGTGATATTTTTGTAAAATCATTATTTTTCACCGTTTACCAAAAAATCAACCTCAGAAAAATACTAAAAAATCACCATAATAAAATTTAAACATTATTATATCAATAATTATATAAATATAATCAAATTAAAATTAAAATTTTATAAATTTAATACTTATATATAACTATATAGTATGTGGATAATCAATTTAAATTGATTAAAACTATTTATTTTTATATTAAAACATTATATATAAATATTATAATTACTATGAATACATTATACCTTATCATGAATATTAATAAGACATAAATTTGATTTATCATTAGTATTTTCTAGTGTTTCATTTTCTTCCCCCCTTAATGAAATTGTCTCCTCATAATTTTTACATTAAATAAATATGTGAGGAAATTTTTCCTCCATAACTTTTTTGGATTTACTTTTTTCATCTTAAATCATATGGTTGATCCAAAACCTTTAAACTGGTGTGTTAACTTAATCCAAACTATATTTCATGTATGATCATGTATATGGACTTTTCATTCCTTAGATGAAATATTTTTTTCCAACCTAACTACATTAGTGGTCAAAATATGATATTAATATTGTACATATTTACTTAATATTGAAACATGAAAGCATATTTTTCCTAAGATAAACTAAGAGACAAGTCTATTAAGTAAGAAACTAATCTAGTATTTTCTAGAATTTTATACAGTCTATGAAACTGTGGAATTAAATTTACCTCCTTATTGAAATGTATTATAGCATTATAAGGATATATTTTAATAAAATGATGGTCTCATACCTTAAAAAAATTATCATTCCTTTAGAAATATATATAATTTTTGTACCTTCTATATGATACTCTTACATAGTTCTAAACCTTCCTTACCTTTTACCCCATACCTTCAAACAATTCAACTCCTAATGACATTATTTCCCAAAAAAAATTCTTAAAATATAGGATTTAGACACTACTTTCAATATAATGCCTCAATTGGTTCCATATGTATTCAATAACTAAAACTGTTGTTATATGAAAATTTCAATAAAAATGATATTTATCCCTACTTAAATGATAACTACATGTGAAGTACATAAATATAACCCTCAATGTTTGAATATTATACTTCAATTTCCTATTATACGATCGATGAAAAACTATATTAAAAATTAAATCATTACACATCATCTTTTAAATTCCATTCCAAAAATTAGGATGTAGATATATTCTTAAATTAGATACATCTAAGAGATAAATACATTGAAGGCTGACAATATCCTTAACATATAGTTTGGATATGTTGTCCAAATACACATTATCTCTAATAGGAATAAAAATTATAGATAATTTCAATTGGTCAAAAATAACCCTAATCAAATTATTACATTAAGATGTCCTTAATAATAACAACAACAAATCCATGGATATATTTTCTCATTTTCATTTAGGAACATCCACTAGTTAATGCATCCCCTTCCACAGTTTTTTATCTTTAACCGATTTTCTATTCAATGATTTAATTCTAAAATAAACAATATATTATTTTATTTGAACACACGAATAATATTCAAAGAGGATTTGTCACAACCCATCCTCAGGCATGTTTTGTGACTACCCCAAGCCCGCCTTCCATATGCCAGGGGCTAGCAACTAGCACCAAAGGCGTAATCCCAAAAATAGGGAAGGCATTGACTTTTTAACCTGTATCACAAACACAGTTTGAACACTAGCAGTAGAGGCAACAACTAGAAATAAACACTATGTAAACCTGAATACAAGAGAAAGTGCTGAAAGGAATGGGGTCGGAAATACAATCCCAACAGTAAAGTACAACTGCAGAAAAGTAAACAGAAACTACTGAGACGTCCTCCTGGAATCCTACCTTAACGGTGGGTAAATATGGCCTCCTCAGCACCTCAGATCCATCCGTCCGCTCCGTGTACGTCTCGCCAAGTGGTCCACCTCTGGGTACCATCTAGTTCTACAAGTCTCTACCTCGATCTGTGCTGCCCGTCATCTGCAACCAACACAACAAAGTGTGGGCATAGCCTGTGCAGGGATGAGTATAACGATACTCAGTAGGGACCCTAAGACCCCCGAAGGTCTCCTAGAATCCACAAAGGATAAACCACAGAAGAAAGATACAATCACAAATTATAAAACAACCATACTTAGTATATTCCCATACATATACCAAAGTTATCAATCTCAGTTCGGCTCCAACTCTTGAGCCTAGGCACAACCCAGTCCACATAGAAAGTAAATTCAATCACATCGATGGTAATGATTGAATGTCAAGACACAACTCACACATGTATACATATTTAGTATAGGAATAGAGATGATCAGATGTAATCACTGATTCATGTATGTTTTTGGACCCACACAGGATACAAGACCAGTTAAGCTGTCGGCACCACATAGGATACAAGACTAGCTACTCTATAGAACGCACACAGTATACAAGTACAGAATTCAAACTTCTAGACCCACATAGGATACAAGAGAAGTGTTCATCGTTGTCCAACCAATGGAGGATCCCAGTACAGTAGTCATCATTGTCGAACCCACCGAGGATCCCAGTAGGGTGGACGTCGTTGTCGAATGCACTAAGGATTCAAGTATAGTATTTGTTGCAGTCACAACTAGCTCTAGGGTTCCCGCACATAGCATGCTCAATTCGGAGAGGGTTCGTTCCTTAAGCAAATGGTTCATTAAATAAACTATCAAGAAGTCCAGATTTGATATTCCCTAATGTTCCATCTCATTAAACGGGACCCAACGTAACAGATAGTGCATCAATCAGACGCCCGGTTTGAGAGTTATTGGCTTTTCCGTTCCAAGGGCCCGGTTCAAATTACACTCGTTTCAAACCCGGATGTTTTACACAGTTATCCAAAACTCACTTATATTATCGCAAAGGGACCACCTCTTCAAGAGGATCCTAGTGCCATATATAGTGCATCAATCAGACATGCTGTCTACAAGATATTAGTGTTTAATAGAAATGGGCCCGGCCCATCAAGCCCAGTGGGCTGGCGGGTCGACCTGACTCGGTTTGGCAGGTCTGACCCGGATGGGGGTTGGCCCAGCCTGGTGTAGCGCGGCCCACCTAGGTACCCGGCCCGGCAGGTCCGACCTGGATAGGGGGTCGGCCCGGCTCAGTGGGGTGCTGCCGACCCGCGGATATAGCAGAGTTCGTGGCCTGGCATGGCTCGCCCGGTGATGCCACTCCCTGCTACCCAGACGGCTGAGGCCAACCAATATCCTACAAGTGTATCCCACATAGCGTGCCGCTGTTCTCCCATTCGGCGCAGCATTTTTCTTCCACCCGGCTTGCAGGTGGCTGCCCGATTCCCCCATTGATGTGGCCCGCCCAGTGCGGGCTGCAGTTCCTCCGTAGCGCAGCACCCAGAGGTCGTCGCGGTCTTCTGCGCAGCCGGCAGTAGCTGATCAGTTTTTCCAGAAAGCAGCCCATTCCTCCTCCGCGCAGCACCTGCGGGTTCCTCAGTTCACCAGCATGGTCAGCTACGGCCGGCCAGTTTGGTTCGTCCGAGCGGCCTACGAAAGCAGGCTGTGGTTTCCTCCACGCAGCTGGTGCACGATCATCGTTTCCAGTAGTCGACACCTCAGGTCTTCGCTGTCTCCAGTCACCGCTGCCTTCGGTCATCATTTCCAAATTAATCACGCACAAATGGAGGTTCATTGGGTCATGTTTGTTCGGCCAGTGCCCTCCGCGTTAGGCGATATCTAAAGGCTGAAGACAATCCAATGTATTCAAAAAAGAAAGAGGCACAATTTTATTCAAATAAAATTGATCAAAACCCCCTACCGTGATTTTGATGTTCTCGTGTCGTTGTCGCAGGAAGAGAATTCGAAGATGACATTGGTTCATTGACATCAGGGTGCGTCCGAGAAGGAAGCGTAGTCGACATTCATCGTGGGCGGATCCTCCTCTTTTGGCTTGGATGAAGATCGAAGATGGTCTCGTCATTCTTAATTGGAGAGAAAGAGAATTCCTCATGTTTTTCGGGGAAGAATGTGCCTACCCAAATTCTCCAAAAGTCCCACCACCGAATATTTTTCGTGCCAATATAATAAAAAGGCTCCCCCAATATTATATTATACCCATGCATTTCAAAAAGGATTCAATTCCTTTCAATTTAATTAATGAATATATTAATTAGTTGTGTTGGCACAATTAAGAGAAAAGTGAGGTGGATAGTTCACCCCAATTAAATAAAGGGTTGTGGCCTCATTAATTCAAAGGGAAGTCCATGAGTTTAATGGCGGTTAAAGGAGTTATAAGAGGGTTAGGTGCTTGTGTGGCCCCCACCACACTATATCTTCCCATGGGAGGTTATGTGGGGTTTCGGTCCCACCCCTACATCCCTTTGGTGGGTTTAACCATAACCTATATAATAAAAATATGTCTCAAATATTTTTAATATTATATTTTTTTAGAAATCCCAACTTATAACTTCCACCCTTGAGCAAACGCACCTGCGGTATAGGCCTCCTTAAGAAAATACCAGTGCTGTGAGTTCATCGGTGTCCTCGGATTTCAATTCCAAGCATCGGTTTAAAATATAGAAATACTCTCACATACGTTTACTGAACGCACCCAAACAGAACTTCAGAAATTGATTCCGGGCACATCGGGCTTCAGAATCAGGCACCGTCAGAAACTAAAGACACATAAAATTCAAAGGAATTTAAGAAATAAATTTCTCTGAAATTTACGGATTTTTACATTACCCCCACCTCAGGGATTTATGTCCCTATAAAGCTACAACACACACTATGGAAACAAAAGTGGGTACTGAGCACACATCTAAGCCCCCCGCTCCCATCTACTCTCCTAGAGGTTCTTGTGCTGCCAGCGAATGTGCACTAGAGGAATCAACTAGCCACGTAGAACTCGCAAATGCCGATCCTGAATCTCCACTGGGACCCCCATGAATGTCTCCCCATCATCGATGTCCAGCTCCCCGTGTTCAATGATGTAGGGTGATTCATGCACGTATCTCCACAGGTGGGATACATGGAAGACGTCGTGAACTCGATGCATCTGAGTTGGAAGGTCCAGGCGGTAAGCCACATCGCCTACAATTCAAAGGACCTGGAACATCCCGATGAAATGTGGAAATAACTTGTCACCCTAGCCAAATCTTTATAGACCTCGTCGAGGTGAGACCCGTAGGAAGACGTGGTCTCCATCCTCAAACTCCAATAGTCCTTATCTCTTATCAGCATAGGACTTCTGTCTGATCTGTGCAGTCTTCATCCACTATTGAATGATCTGCACCTTCTCTGTTATATCCTACACCATCTCTGGTCCAACAAGTGCTAACTCCCCTGGGTCAGTCCAGCACAGAGGTGATCTAAAAGGTTGGTCGTACAGTGCCTCGTAAGGGGCCATCCCGATGGTGGAGTGGTAATTGTTATTGTATGGAAACTTCAAAAAGGGTAATTGGTCTTCCCAACTATGACCAAAGTCGAGGTCACATGCACTGAGCATGTCCTTAAGAGTCTGAATGGTCCTATAAGTTTGACCATCCGACTAAGTATGGAAGGCGGTGCACAAACGAAACAATGTGCCAAAATCCTCTTGTAACCCCTTCCATTGCCGGTATGTGAAATAATCATCTCGATCGGAGATGATATTCAATGGCATACCTTGTAGCCGTACGATCTCATGAACGTAGAGGCGTCCCATGATCTATACTAAGCCCTGCTATCTGATCGGTAGGAAGTGGTCTGACTTGGTGAGTCGGTCGACAATCACCCAGATAGAGTCGTTCCCTCTAGATGTACCTAGAAGCCCCGTCACGAAATACATGGATATCCTATCCCACTTCTACTCTGGAACCACTATGTGTTGAACCAAGCCTGCTGGAACTTGGTGCTCCTCCTACAATTGCATTCATGTGAGGCATCAAAAGCTAAACTATGTTACTGCTTTCTTCATACCCTACCACCAATGTTATCGTCTGAGGTCCTGATAAATCTTCTCCACTTTTGGGTGTACAACTATAGGGGAAGTGTGTTAATCCCTCAAAACCTTCTATTATAATGACATTGGTACCATGGTATGTCCTCTGAAAAGGATGACATGCTACCCACCTTCAGAAAACCCCTCAGGTGCTAGCCCTGAGGATATCTGAGCACGTCGTGTATCACAGTCAAAGTCTCCTTGTTGGGCCTCCATGAATCACTAAAGGAGTGGAGGAGTGACTGTGAGAGACTGCGGAAAGGATACTCCATCTCTATCCACAACGGATATCTACAATGCGACCAGCTTCTCTATCACCTCTCCTAGCAGCTAGATGCCCGATCTTCTGCCGAGAGCATCTGCTACAACGTTCCCCTTCCCAGGAGTATATACTATCTCTAAGTCATAGTCCTAGAGGAACATGAGCCATAGTCACTGTCACAGGTTCAGGTCCTTCTATGAGATGATGTACCTGAGACTCGGGTAGTCAGAGTATACTTTAAAAAGCTCATCCATCAGATAGTTCCACCCCATCTTCAAGGTGAAGACCACTACTACTAACTCTATATCATGGGTAGTGTAGTTCTTCTCATGTTTCCTCAACTTCCATGAACCATAGGCGATCACTGCTCGCTCCTACATCAGGACACACCCAAGTCTAGTCCCTGATGTGTCATAGTAAACTACATACCCAATTACCTCCTCTGGTAGCCTAAATATTGGTGCACTTGTCAACCTCTGCCTCAGCACCTGAAGGCTTTGCTGGTATCTATCTGACCACATGAACAGTTTCCCCTTCTTTATCAAAGTTAAAAGCAGTACTGCAACACTGGAGATGTCTGGCACAAATCTACAATAGTATCCATCCAGGCCTAGGAAACTACGTACCTCCATCACACTCCCTGGTGGATCCCAAGTATGTACTGCCTCAATCATTGTAGTGTCCATTGGAACTCCATCCTCTAAGATGACGTGTCCCAAGAAGTGAACCTCTCGAATCAAAATCTGAAACTTTAAGAGCTTACCATATAGCTGGTGCTCTTGCAGTGTTTCCAGTACTACCCGCAAATGGTAGGTGTGATCCTCCTCAGTAGTAGAGTAAATTAGAATGTCGTCGATGAAGAATATGGAAAATCGATCGAGGTTAGGCTGGAAGATCCTATTCATGTGACACATGAACACTGATGGAGTTTTGGTTAAGTCGAAGGGTATAACCAAGAACTCATAGTGGCTATACTGAAACCTGAAGGCCATCTTCTGCACATCCTCATCTCGAACTCTGAGCCGGTGATATCCTGACATGAGGTCTATCTTCGAGAACCACTATTCTCCCTTGAGTTGACCAAAGAGGTCTTCTATCCCCATGAGTGGTTACTTGTTCTTCACGGTCACTTGATTCATGTGATGGTAGTTGACACACAGTCGCAGGCTCCCATCCACCTTCTTGACCAAAAAAATCGGTGATGGCCAAGGTGGAACACTGGGTCGAAAGAATCCCTTCACCTGCAAGTCCTCCAGATATAACCTCAGCTCATTAACTCATCAAATTCAATCAGATATGCTGGAGTAGATATTAGTGTTGTCCAGGTGTACAAATCAATATAGAAGTCTACCTCTCTATGAGTAGGTAGTCCTGGATTGTCATTAGGGAAAACATCTGCATACTGATCCACCACAATAAGAAAACTCGGACTCTTCACATCATCCACTCCAAGGATGAGACTAACCAACTGATGTGTGATTGGCTTCCCCCTGCTCTGCGTAAGTATATCCTACACTGCAAAGGCTCCCATCTCATCGGTGAACGTGAACCTGGTCCCATCAGTGCGGATACACCACACTTTCTGCCTAATATAGTCAATTTGAGCATGAATTATGGGTAACCAATCCATACACAAGATGACGTCGTAATCCCTCAACGCCACTACAAGAAGATCCCAACCAAAGATCTCGGCTCCTAGAGTAAGTTCACACTACCGGCACTAGTGTGTAATCATCGGGTCTGCTCCCATAAGAGTCTGTAGCCGTAAGGATCGAGCCAACGGCTCTGTTGGAATCTCCGAGCTCCAAAAAAGGGAATCAGCAATAAAATAATTACACGCACATGTGTCTATAAGTACCGCATCAAGGGTGGAGTAGACACAGATAGTACCTCGAATCATCTCAGGTGAGCCGTTGTCGTAGGCCTCGACTGTCAGGAGCTGATCTTACCTTCTTCTTCCAGCTCCCTGTGGTTGGGGTGGACCTCCTAAGTACTGAGCTACTATCATGTTGCCCTGCTGTAGATGTAGTAACTCCTGAATCTACAACGCACGAAGAGTGTCTAGAATAGACTCTGAGAAAAAGATACTCTCTAAGTCTGTCCAGAGTAAAGATGCCTTGTAATGCACCTGGAGAATCAGGCTCTACCATCTACATGCTGCTGCGTGCAGGATACTCGCAGAAAGGGTCACTATAAGGTCAGTTGGTTTCCTTACCAATCAGAATACTCTCACGACATCCTCTAGCCAATCCTCAGCTGCCTGTGGCTCTCTCTCTCTCCCCGAAACCTGGGCGGCCTCTGCTGCTGGAACTCGTGAAATGCACTCAGGAATCATGCACTCTATACTGCTAGAGATGGTGGTATTAGTGGCCCAGCGGGTAGTGGTGTGGCTGGTACCTATGCTGTGACGGGGCCCTACACCAAGGCCTCGTCACTCGGTGGGCTACCATCTCGTACGTAAATCAGAAACCTAGCTGGCAGCCTTCATGGGGCCATCCTGAAAATATATAGGTGCACCATGTTGAAAACATTATACCTGGTGAGATGACACAATTTAATCACAAAGGAATTTTTTTAAAAAAAACACACATGCAATCATTGTCTTTGTGCACTGAGTCAGAGATCAGAAATCATAGTACTAATGTATGGATACGTAGGCCACCGCACCAACATTGGTTTCCCTAAACTGATAACCATACCCAAAACACTTAACACTATTGCTACAAAGAAAATAACGATCATATTCTTGAGTTCTATGGTAGAACTGTCTCCTCTAATATCGATTTTTCACGACCTGTCCTTGGGCCCATGCTGTGACTACCCCAATCCCTCCTTCCATAGGCCAGGGGCAGGCGAATATCACCAAAGGCGTAATCTCGATTATATAGAAGGCAGTTCCTTTTTAACCTATAACAAACACACAGTATGAACACAAGAATTAGAGGAAATAACTATAAATAAACACTAAGTAAAACAGAATATAGGAGAAAGTGCTGAAAGGAAAGGGGATAGAAATACAAGCCCAATAGTTAAGTACAACTATAGAATAGTAAATAGAAACTACCTAGATGTCCACTAGGAATCCCATCTGAAGGGTAGGTATAGATGGCCTCCTCAGCACCTCTGGTCCGTCCGTTCACTCTGTGTACGTCTTTCCAAGTGGTCAACCTACGGGTACAATCATGTTTACCGAGTATCTACCTCGATCAGTGTTGCCCATCGTCCGCAACTAACACAACGAAGTGTGGGCATAGCCCGTGCAGGGGTGAGTATAACGATACTCAGTAGGGACACCGATACCCCTGAAGGTCTCTCAGAATCGGTGAAGGATAAACCAGAGAAGAAATATAAAATCAAGAAGTATCAAACAAATATACTTAAGTATATTACCATACATATACCTAATTTATCAATCTCAGTTCGGCTCCAACTCTCAATCCCATGCACAACCCAGTCCACACCGGAAGTAAAGTCAATCACATCGATGATAATGATTGAATGTCAAGACTCAGCTCACATAGGAATACATATTTCGTATAGTGATAGAGATAATCATATGTAGTAACTGATTCGTCTATGCAGTTGGACCCACACAGGAAACAAGGCTAGCTAAGCTGTCGGACCCACACAGGATACAAGTCCAGCTACTTTGTCATACCCATACATGATACAAGTACAGAGGTCAAACTACCGGACACACAAAGGATACCAGTATGGTGGTCATCACTGTCGAACACACAGAGGATCCCAATATAGTAGTGGTCACTATCGAACCAACATAGGATCCCAATACAGTAGTCATCACTGTCGAACCCATGGAAGATTCTAGTATAGTAGTCGTCGCAATCGCATCCAGCTCTAGGGTTCTCGCACACAGCACGCTCAATTCTAGCAGGGTCTGCTTCTCGAGCAAAGAATTCGTTACAAAAACTATCACGAAGTCCAGATATGATGTACCGCAAAGTTCTGTCTCATTAAAAAGAACCCAATGCGATAGACAGTATGTCAATCGGACGCCCGGTCTGAGAGTTATTGGCTTTTCCGTTCCAGGGTCCTGGTTGATATTACACTCGTTTCAAACCCAACCATTTTTTTAAAATGTTGTCCAAAACTCACTTATAGTATCTCAAAAGGACCTCCTCATCAATGGGATCCCAGTGTCGTAGATGGCACATCAATCGGACGTGCGGTCTAAAAGATATTCACGTTTAAGCAAAACGGGCCCGACCCGTCAAGCCTAGTGAGCTGGCGGGGAGACCGGACATAGTTTGGGGGGTCTGACCCAGTTGGGGGTCAGCTTGGCCTGGTGGAGCATAGCCCACCCAGGGACCCGGACCGGTGTGTCCGACCCGGATAGGTGGTCACTCGATCCCGATGGTGCGTGGCCCACCCGTAGACCCGACTCTGGTCACGGGTTGGCTTGTCTCGCCTGGCAGCGCAGCCACTCCCTGCTGCCCGGCCAGCCAAGGCCAACCGGTTTTCTCTGGAGTGGCCGGCACGCATAGAGGGCCTCTTTTCTCCCACGTGGCACCAATCGCGACTTGGTTTTCATCCGCCCGGCCAACAGGTGGCCAGCCGGTTTGCCCACCGAAGTTGTACGCCCAGCGCGGGCCACAGTTCCTCCAGAGCGCGGTGCCAAGACGGCGCCACTGTCTTCTACCTGTCCGGCCGTAGCCGGACGGTTTGTCTAGAAATCGGCCCGTTGATGCGGGTCGCACCTCCTCCACGCGGCACCTGCGTGTGTCACGGTTCACCATCCCAGTCGGCTACGGCTAGCCAGTTTGGTTCATCCGAGCGGGTCTCGGATGCAGACCGCGGTTTCCTCCATGTGGATGGTGTGTGGTTGTTGTTTCCAGTCGTTGTCGCCTCCGGTTTCCACTGTCTACGGTCGTCACCACCTCCGTTTTTCGTTTCCAAAATAATCACTAACCAACTGAGTGTCGTCGGGTCATGTTCATTCAGCTTGCGCCCTCTGCGTTTGGAGATATCTAAAGGCCAAAGACAATCCAAGGTATTCAATGAAGAACGAGGCACAGTTTTATTCAAATAAAATTGATCAAAACCCCCTACCTTGATTCTAATGTTCTCTTGTCAGTGTCGTGGGAAGAGAATTCAAAGATGATGTCGGTATGTTGACGTCGGGGTGTGTCTGAGGTGGAATCATAGTCGACGTTCCTCATAGGTGGCTCCCCCTCTTGTGTCTTGGATGATGATCAAAGATGGTCTCGTCATTCTTCATTGGGTAGAAAGAGCGTTCTTCATGTTCTTTGCGGAAGAATTCTCTCTCCCAAAATCTCTAAAATTTCCACCATCGAATATTTTCCAAGACAATATAATAAAAAGGATCCCCCAATATTATATTATTTCCATGCATTTCAAAATGATTAAAATCCATTCAATTTAATTAATAAAGATATGAATTAGATGTGTTGTAACAATTACGTGAAAAGGAAGGTAGAGAGTTCAGCCTAATTAAATGAAGGGTGGTGGCCTCATTAATTCAAAGGCAAGTCCATGAGTTTAATGGGGGTTCAAGGAGTTATTAGAGGGTTAGGCGCTTGTGTGATCCCCAGCACACTATATCCTCCCGTGGGAGGTTATGTGGGTTGTGGGTCCCACCCCAACTTTCCTTTGGTGGATTTAGCCACCACCAATATAATAAAAATATTTCTCACATATTTTTATTGTTATATTTTTTTAGAAACCCTAAATTATAACTTCCACTCTTGACCAAACACAACTGTGGTAGAGGCCTCCTTAAGCAAATATCGGTGATGCATGTTTATTGATGTTCTCATATTTCAACTCTGAGCATCAGTTCAAAAGAAAGAACAACCTGCACATATGTTTACTGAACATACCTGAACAAAATTTTAGAAATCGATTCCGGGCTCACCGGGCCTCGGAATCGGGCACCGTCAGAAACTGTATACTCATAAAATTCCAACGAATTTAGGAAAAAAATTTCCTTGAAATTTTCGGAACATTATAGGATTAAATACATCATAGAACATCACAGTTGAATTGAATATTGATATCAATGAGCCTCCCTATATAATTCCTTTTTTCAAATATTTATCTTGATACACATAACATCTTTTCAATTTTTATATAAGTTATTTGAAAATATAATGCACAAGAATATTACCTTATTTAACCAGTTCAATTCGTTAATATAAAACATGATATTATTTCCAATACACTTTAATTATTTATGAAAAAATAATTTATATGATATATGGGACAATGGTTATGGGGTCTGGTATGTATGGTTCCGAATCTAAATCAAATTAAATCATAAAATAAGAGTTCATTTACTAAACATAGAATGGTTAATAATTCATTATTGTTTCTACTCAATGAATCCTCTACCTTTATTTATTTACATCGATGATAGTTAATCACATAATCATAATACTTTACATATTTCAATAATCCTATTTGTTGCATGTGAAATTTTTTCTTAGTTAGAATATATCTGAAAATTTATTATATGTTTTTATTTTACATTTCTCCCCTTATTGAATATGCATCCAAATTTTTGTTTAAATAAATATAAATAGAAAACTCAAGGTAATGTATAGGGTAACATTTCTAATGGGGTTAAAATTGGAATGATGATTATGAAATTACCTAATTATCATTATTTAAAATACAATTAATTACCTTTTATAAGTAATCACTCAAAATTTAAAATATATCCATTTTATAATGATATTGTGAAAACAAGTGCATTAATAAACATTTTATTTATTCAAGGAAACATTTGTTTCCATAATTTATCTAAATTAATGTAATTTCATTAAATATAACTGGGTTAGTTAGTTAACATAGAATGTTTCTGATGACCCTTAGTTACAATAGTCTAGTCCAGAGAAATATTGAATCCTGGTGACATTATTTAGTAATGGGAATTTGTCTGTCATTTTAGTTTTTTTATCAACATAATGTCATCTTTAGATACTATAATACAATGTAATTAATTAATCTATAGGAAAAATTTACTTTTGATGAATTTTACATAAAAAATATTTTATTTTATGGTTTTTATAATAATATATAGTTTTTTATCATGATCCTCATTAACGTTAGAATATATTGTAATATCGTTAATAAAAACTACTATACATTATTCTAAATATGAATAAACAATATTCATAAGACACATAAATATAATGGGTTATTTTTCTACCTAAAGGGCATAGCCAAAAAATCATAATAGGCATAACTAGTGTGAAAATCCTTCCTTGGAATATCTTCACCCATTACATTTAGCTGATGGCATCCATCATTGAATTCAATCATTAAAAAATAACTAACTCCATGTCTGTGGAAAAAAATTCATTAATTTAAGGAAAATGAAACTTATTCTTAACAATAATGATATTGATCTCTCTATAATCAATCAATAAAATCATATAAGAATCCATATTTTTAACAAAAAATAATAAATCGAAGGTTAATTTCTAGGATAAATTAAACTTTTATTAGAAAATTGTTATAAATAAATTTTCAACTGGAAATGATCTATTGGGTACATTTTATATGATTATTCTAAAAATTTATTTTCATCTAAAATAAACACACCGATAATTTATACATCTAGATAGGGAATAAAACCATGTGAATCATCATGAAATACATCCATAAATTAATTTCTACCTAACACATCACTATTTTTTTCAATTTACTTATTTTAAATAATATGATAAAGATATCAGGAACCGCTCTTTTTAATACATTTCTATTATTATTAATATATTTTCATGGGTATGAACATATTATTTTATAAGAATCTAAAATCATAATGATATTTTTATATAACGTCATTTTCAATGCAATAAAACATTTAAAGATAAACCAAAAGTCAATCCATAATCAAAATAACATCAACTATTTCTATTGGAAAGAAAAATATACTTTTAGGAATAACCATTAGATGGATAATAATAGGGAAAATACTATAAAAAATTATTTCTTTAACACTTCCACAAAAACATTTTGACCAACATTTATGCCCTCATATTATGATGTGATTTTTAAATTTTTATAAAAAAATATTTTAAATAATAGATTACATAGATTCGGATCTAGACAATGATTTTGAAAAATATGAGAAAAAAATTAATTTCCCAATAATAATGTTATTTTATGTTCCTTAATTTTTTGAGTTATTAGAAAATGAATTATACACACCCTTATTATTATGGTCTTGATGATTTATATCCTTCATTACCATATTCAAATACACATTTTCATAATGGCCCATCTAATTAAAATAAAAAAATATAAAAATTGTATTTTAAATATTTTTTTGAAAAAAATCATTACATATTTTATTGCATTCATGAGCCATATATTCCTAAATAATGTATTGATAAAACATTCCTATTTTCAAAATATTCTACAAGAAAATTATTCATACCACAATTATAATAAGTAAGAAATTTAATGCTCTAATATTTTTATTTCTTCGATTGATTCATCATTATCGCATGCCACATGTAACACTTCTTATAGTTAATGGTATAAAAATTAGAAAACAACTTATTGAGATTATAGACATAAAATAATTCCCTTAAAACTATCAAACTAACGAGTAAAAAAATCACCTAGTAAATATGGTTTTAGTACAATATAAAATCAAAACAAATTACTATCATGATCTAGAATAAAATTTAGGTTATAACAATCATATAAAGTAAAATATTTCTTAATATTTAACAATTATTTCCTCCTCCTTTTGCTTAAATTCCCAAAATATCCTTTTATTTTATATTGGAAATTTTTATGAAATTATTTTGTAAGGAAAATATTCTAGAATCCTATATACACCAGGGAATAAATATCAAAATTTTCATTGGAATTTTTAATAGGTTACTAACACTTGTTGAGTTATACTTAAAATGATAAATAGAAATATTGACCTTCTTATTCCTTGAACTACAAAAAAATTCACATATATTATCCAAATAATTGATCTGTCATTCTTTAATTACTGGTTCTGATGATGAACCAAATATTTTACAATGTTTCATCGTGAAATTATCCACTATTTATATATTCCTATTCAAATTATTTAGACTATATCATGCATGGGTAACTTAATTTAAAGGAATAATTCAATGAGTTATCATTTATACAATATTCTTGGTTCGAATTCTAACACATTCAATTTTATAATTTGTCGTTTTTTTATCCTCCTAATGCATTTCTATATTATGCACACTTATTTTAATTTTGAAAAACATTTTAAAACATGCATAGATTATATGAAGAAACATCGAAACACATAAAATTTTTCTCATAGTAATATAACTAAATAGAAGAAAACATAATGTTTAATTAATTAATATTATCCAAAACACTACTATTCACTATACCATTGATCAGTGACCTACTATAACACCATGTACTCATAAACATAAATCTCATGATAAAAATATAATTGAATTATTCTTTAATATTGATAATGATACCAATTCTAACACAACATAATTTTAAAAAACCCATCATTATGAGTTTACTAATATGTACATTCACTCTCCTTCTTTACTATGATATTTTATGTTTAGATTTTGGTATAAATATGAATATAATTAAATTATATGAGGAATATTTCCACACATTTCCCATTTTTTCAAATAAAATATGATTCTTATGGTTATACTTTTGTTTCATTCCTGACCAAATTAATTTATTCAAGAAGTGTCACTATAACAAACATATATGACACATTATAGCTCATTATCGTCCTTAATCCCATTTAAAACATTTAAATGTGTGTTATGATCCTAAAAACCGTGCTCAGTAAGGGATATGAAAATAATTGATACCCATTACTCCATTTCAGTATAATGAAATCCATAATAATAATTTCTATTTATAAAAAAATTAAATAATTATTTATTTTCACATAAAATCAATATAAATGAATAGTATTCTAAAAAAACTCACAATAAATAATTAAGTTAATATCAAACTAATTAATATTAGTTTTGAAACAAAAAAACCCTATAAAATATTTTCCTTGAAAAATATATTATTAAACTTTAAATGATTAGAAGAATTCCTTAAAAAATAAATAAATATTCCTACAAAATAAAATTTAAGGATTTCAAAAAACATATTTTAAATCATATAAAAATATTTTATGAATATTGTGAAATTATCATATGATCGCTCTTACAATCACCGTTAAAGAAATCCTTATAATTTAATAACATACCGAATTAATCGAAAATATTCTCAATAGATAATCATTATACATTTTAATTATGGGTTATATCTATCCTGGCCAACATTATGAATAAATCAAATAATCATAATTTTAAATAAACAGTTTTAATCCCCCACATATCATCATACAAGTCTTAGAAATTTGTTTTATAATACATAATCTAACAAAATTTTTGTTTCCACATAAACATACCGAAAAATATATATATATATATTAAAAAGATTAAAAAATATGAAAATATTCTAAAATAATGAAAATTTATTTCTATTTAAAAAACCATGGAATATTGTAATGATGTTTTAATAATGATGAATTAAAATGGTCATAGGAATAAAATATCATGTAGTAAATGTTAAAAATTAATCATTTCTAACCTTCTAAATAAAATCAAAATCGGCCTGATAAAAAGATTCATTTTTAATAAATCATAACTAAATTAAATGATTGTGGAGAATTTTATTAAAAATAATTTTATTATAATAATAGTTTTATTCTATTAAATTTAAATAACATGGTCAGGAATGATAAGGAAAAGTAATTAAACATTTAAAACAATTATTTAAAGAAAAATACATTACCTCATGTCCCAAATCACCGCATATGCCTTTTATTTTCATATATACTATACATAAATTATTAATATAAATTAATTAAAACTATTTTAAGGTTAATATATTAAAAACGATCATTATTATTTAATTTATTATCATTTTTTATTTAATTACTATGTTGATTGGTTTTAAATCAATTTTTTATGCTCTTTTCATAATATCTGAAAAAAAATTGGTCTGTTAACGGTCATTAAATGATAAATAGATTAAAATTCTATAGAATTAAAATAATGTAATAATGATCATTTTTTAAATGAAATACATTTTTTAATGAATCATGAAATTTAGTTATGAAAATTTTAATGTGTTGTACCATAGTGGTGGTAGTACACAAGATTGATGTTTACATTTCAAGCAGGTTAAAAAAAGAAAAAAGTAAAAAAAAATTATCTTTCTAGGTTATAATTAGGATATAAATATCATATATATTATTTAAATCGATATTTATATCCAGTAACATGAGGTAATGATGAAAAAATAAATACATTATACATAGAGGTGGTAGTCTGTACCTACAAATGAGTGAAATTTTCATTTCTGTTTGGACAGAAATGAGATATAAAAGGGTCAAATCATGAACATAATAGAAATTTAATTTAATAATTATATGGATGTAGTTATATCATTATGGTAATAAATTATTTTAATATGTTGGAAGAATAATGAATCTCAATGAAATAAGGATAATACTTTTTACAGTTATTTGGAAATCCTCCTTTGAGATACAACAAAAAATTAATATATTTTCCCTTTAGTGAGATAAAAACCTCTATGAATTTTGGGAGAGAAATGGGGATAGATTTGAAAATATCTTGGTAAAGATAATATGATTAATGTTTTTTCAGAAGTGAGGATATTGGAGGTCCCTTTATAAGGGAGAGAGGTCGAACTTTAGTTAATATTATTAAATTTAAAATAAAATAATGTCATCTGATAATTCAATCAACACTAAAATTTGAGTATAATATAATTTTGTCTAAAATAAAATAATAAAATAATATTATATATATTTCATTGAGATATTTTGGGACTTATAAGATAGCTAAAATCCATTTTACCAATACCATTGAAACTAAATATTATCTAATATAATTTATTTTTATAAAGAAAAATAATACGGAACTAATTTATAAATTTTAACCGTATAGTTTAAAATTTGTAATCTAATAAAAAAGTTCCAATTTCCAAATATTGTAAAAAATTAATATAAGTATGCAATATACAATGATAATTTTTTTTATAAAAATTCCATTTATAATTATATAAATTAATTTACACTAAAGTCCATTTTAAAATTTAATCCCATGGAAATAATTAGTATAAGATTAATTAAAGGTGAATTCTGTGTCTTTATGGCCAATAAAAAACATAATGTAACTATTCTATTAAATTTTCGAGTAAAAATATTTTATGGTTTTTTCCATATCATTATTTCTTATTATTCACCAAGAAATCAATCTTTTTAGAAGAATATAGAAAATCCATTATAATATAATTTTTCTTATAATATAAAAAATTAATTCCATTTCATTAAATTAAAGATCATTAATTAATAAATTTTACTTTTAAATAAAACCATGTAATATTCGGTAAAATATTTATTTCAAATAATACTATTTTTTTTAAATTATAAAAACAAATTAGGCAATCCAATTATTTTGAATGAATCATTTACTATTTTTTTATTTGAAATATATATAGTATGTCATGAAGAGGTTTTTTTATATTGATGGTGTTTCAATACAATATAAAAAGAAACATATTGAAATATTTTCACTTTGTTTTCAACTATTATGGATTTGGATTTTCCATTTTTATAGTTGGCCATAGCTACTCAAACATTATATAATGTCCAATTCCGAATGATAAATCCGTATATGTAATTAGATTAGAAATGATTCAATATTAGGTTCTTAAAAACATAATGTTTCATCAAAATCAAATGTAATTAAATATCATCAATGGAAATTCTATTCATTTTTTATCGAATAATTTATAATTAAAAAAATAAAAAAATATCTCTAACTCGGTAAAAAAATGAGGTGTGACATAATGTATTGTAATGAATCTTTTTTATATGTTTCTAATTTCATAAAATTCATGATCGAAAAAATGTTATATATATAAGACAATCCAATAATAAATTTTAATAAAAAAATTATTAAAAACCATAATTTTAAAATTGTAGAAAATATTAATTAATACTTTAGAGTAATAATATTTTTCATTCCAAAAGATAAATACATTTAAAATATATTATTTCAAAACAAATAAATCATTAATTTAAAATTAAAAATTATAACATTTAAACCCATATATATAAATATATAACCACTTTAGCACAATATCATTTCTAAATAAATTTTATCAAATAATATAATAATGATATAAACATTCAAAAATAAAAAAAATCCTCATAATGGTTATTATAAGAGAATTATTCTAAATAACCTAATAAAATAAAAATAAATATTCATTATATATTATCAATTTGAGAAGAAAATACATACCAAAATTAATTTTCCATAAACTAACAAACATCCCAATAATTTAAATCATTTCAAAAACAATTTCAGTTTAAACAAAAAAACCCCAATATAATTAAATGTAAATTATAGAAGTTTAAAATTTGGAAAACCTATTGAAAACCTTTTCTAAATCATCTAATCACTCATACAATTAATTAATAATATAGAAAATGAATAAAAAACTATTTTATATCAAAAAGATATATTTATTTGAAGAAGAAACAACTAAAAAATACCATTGATAAATTATTTTATTTATTTTTTTAACTAGTTTGATTTTTAATCATGTTAAATTAAATTGAAATATATTTTTATTTATCATTAAAATAATTATCATATATTTTTATATAAATAAAAATAAAATATTGTGAAATAATGGGTTGATTTGTTCAAAATAATACATTAATAACTAATTGAAGTTACATATAGAAATTCAACCAATGACATAATAAAATTTTCTTCAATAAAATAATATATTATTAATTTAAATAAATTTACTAAGTAGATTCTCAAAATACATTTTCACCTCATAAAAAAAGTTATAAAATGTTTTAAATTAGTGAAATTATCTTTAATACAATACATTTAATCTATATCCAATGATTGTTATACACTTTTAATATTTGAAAAATAAATCAAATTATATATTAATTATAATATTATTTATAGGAAAATAATTTAAAATTCCCTGAAATATAAAATTCATAAAATCATGTAGTTTTGATGAAAATTACCACATGTTTAAATCAATACTATTGACAGGAGCATATATAGAAAATATATAATGAAATTTATCGAATGAAATATAACATTGTAGTGGAACTATAAAAAATTAACATGTTGGGTTAGAGGATTGGCTTGTCCAATGTAAATATGTATGTCTTGATCGAGTGGGCCTACGATGATAGGATACATCAATCATTTTTTGGGTGGGGAAGAGGTAAAAATTGTGCGCAAAGATCAAATAGGGAATATTAGGAGATATTCATGGATATTTCTAAAAAAATTCTATTTTTAATAAAAAACAATAATTTATAATTTTTTTAAATAATATTGATCTTTTAAGAAAACAACCACAATTTGAAAAACAATTTTAAATGTTCCATTTAGTGGTTGATTATAAAACCACTAAGAAGAAACCACCTCTAAAAATATTTATTCATGTATTTTTCTAAAATTTTATAAGGTTAAATTCATTTTAATTTCTAAAATCATTCACAATTAAAATAAAATGACTAATATATTTGATAAATATTCTACACCATTGTTTCAACCATAGGGTAAAAATAACAACACTTTGGTATGTTCAATAATCTTAAGTTCCATAAATTGGATAATGGGGAAATTTTTTATGTCCATGATAGTCTTACCTATCAACATCACATTATATAATTTAATGATATAATTTCACTACAAAAACATTTAAATCATTATATGTTCGTGATTTTTATATCTATATTAACTCATAATATGGATCTAATTCCATTCAATCATGAAAAACCTACACTAGTACATATCCTTGAATGGTACTATAGATTTGATTGGCATTAAAATCCTATGTAACATAATATTTTATTACGATGTTTTTTTAATAAATTAAATTTCTTTGATATATTCATTTATACATAACACTGAGTTTTAATGAATAATGAAAAACTATTATAATTATTGTTTAAATATGGTTTTTATTATCATGTCTTAAAACATGGAGGAATTAATAGGCTTTAAAAATTAAATATTAATTAAAAAATTTTTATTATAAAATCATATTAATTAAAAATACATAATTTTTAATAATGTCTTTATATGTTTGTAAAAGAATATTTTCTCAAAACAAAATTAATTATTTTTATGAAATATAATAAAAAAAATTCTGAAATTTTCTATATATTAATTTGATAAATTAAACAATAGATTTTAATTAAGAGTTTCAATATTAGAATTAGTTAAATATTAGGGTTCCTTTTGAATTTTTTTTTTCTTTTAATAACAAATATTATTAGTTTTTATTTAAAACAGCTTTTCAAAAAAACTATAAGTTTCATTTACATTTTATAATGGGATTAAAAGAAAAATTATTTAAATTATATATGAATTAATCCTATTTATGTCATTGGTATCATTTTTTTGTTGAATTTTTAATTAAAAACTTTTTAATCTTTTGAGCATTTTCCCTTAGAAAAATAGATTTCTCGCTACGCCTGTAGATTAAATTTTAAATATAATTTGTATACATATGTAAATAGAATTTGGAGATATAGATTAAATATTTGAAATAAATAAATTTATATTATCTAATAAGGTCGACTTATGGTTTTTACCAAAATAAATAGTAAAATAAATAATGTTTATTTACCATGGTCAAGGTAAAATGGGTTTATTAGGGGTAAAACTAAATTGATAACGGTTAAAAATAACAAAAAAATTTATCCAACACCCATTAAAAAGCTATATTTGTACCTTATATCTTCAAGGATTAATAATGGTCCCTTTTTATCATTTTTTAATGAGAAATACAAGGTTACACATTTTCCATTTCAGAAAATTACAAGGGTGAAACTCACCTCTCTTATATATGGCCACCCCTTCTCCTCTCCTCTCCAAACATCCAAAAAACTTTTGATTTTCCACGATCTTCCCAAATAAAATCATTAATTAACTCATCCCATACTACATACCTTTTTTAGTGACAAATCCATTCTAACAATAATATTAGTATAATTGATTTACTAAAATATTAATATTTTAATATCGTGAACTTCAACTATATCATCTTCCATTAAATGGGATACAAAATCATCATTTGTATGCACAGAGGAATACTACATCATGGAATGATTTTATTCATTATTCATCACCAAATATTTCATGTAGATTCAATCATTTATTTAATGGCTGTATATGATATTTATGATATTTTTATACTTTTGGAATTATTATATTACATATCACTTCAAAAATTCCATTCTCTAAGGATATAATAATGTCACTTATGAGTACAACAGACTACCGCCCCACAAAGTGATTTTATTCATTCACACATTAAATGGTAGGAAATAATAATTGGTTTAATGAAAATATGTGATATTTATAACTTAATAATTATTATGAATGGGTAATATATTATTTACCATTTTCATTTCAATCCCTTGAGAAAATGTAATCAAATTTCATTGGTATGTACATCCTACCATCTCCTAAAATGGGGTGATTCATTTTAATTCTATAAATCATATGAATTTGTCTAAAAATATATATACATAATATATATGATATTTATATCATGTTTAATGTTATTGAGAATATGGAACCATGAATAAATTATTAAGACCAAAAATAAAAATTCCAAACATACATGAAAAAAAGTCGTTGTTACCCAAAAAAATGTGACTTTATCAAGAGATCATTAATAAAAAGGTAATAAAATGTAATAATAAAATCATATATGGTATGATATATATAATTATTCTTATATAATATATGTATACTAATCTTATATATATTATACAGTACATTTGGAATTGTATTTTCTAACTTCAGACTTATAGTAAGGGATTTCTATCAAACATTTTACTTCTATGATGCACATGTCAAATTAAACAACCATTTCATTTATATGGTTTCTATACTACCAATGATTTAATTTAATATGATTATCAAGATAATTTTATTTATTTTAATATCCTTTTATGGATCTATCTTCCAAGAGGTTTATGGTTCAAAAGTTACCAAAGAGGTAATGTATTTTCTTCATTGTTTCCTCCAATGAGACATATGTTATGTTATGCACCTATATTCCTTTATGATATATATATACTTACCATTTGAAAAGTAATATCATGGATTTATATATTATCAATATATTTTCTGATTCATTATTATTATTCTTTTACAGGGATTATTATTCAAGGTTAATTAAGTGGTAGATATTTTATGTTACAATATCATCGTTTATCAGGATTACTTATGATAATGTTTTTGATGATAAAAATCTACGATCCATATATCAATAAACTCATTAACATTATTATCCTCCAGTTATTTTAGAATAATAATTTCTTTCCCTTCATTTTCCTCTATTAAAAATTTAAAGATACCAAAATATTGTTTTTTAGGAAAATTCGTCGTTATTTTCTCTTTATTTGAAAACCCGTTTTTATTCCATATCCATGTCTTCTAAAAACGTTTTGAATAATTTTTTAACATTATCAAAATATTTATTAATAATTTTTTACCATTTATTTAATTTTACAAAAAAAATAAAAGGAATCCTTATGTCTTTTAAAAAACAATGAATGTTTGGGTTTTACCAAAAAATGTGGAAGGAATCATTATTTAATTGTGTACGACATGAATGTTATTTTCCACAATCATGACAAACTAATTATTTTAAATATTCCATTATATGTTTTAAATTACATTTATAACCAAAAATATTTTTAAAATAGTTTATGAATTTTTGGTTTTAAAAATATATCTTCAATATAGAATGGATGTTTCTAGAAAGAAATATTTTATATGGTTTTTAAAGCATCCTTTAAAAATTTCCAAGTATTTTTTTAAAAAATTATTTTGAAATTTTTTTATGTTTTAAAAAGTTTTTTTCCAATTTTCAAAATATATTACCTTTAATAAATGTTTTTAATGATATTTTAAAATCATTTTACATCTAAGACGGAGAATGTGGATGTTACCTTTTCCTTATAAAGGATATCATTCAATGATACAATTCTTATTGTTTATAAGAATTTTTTATGTGTTTTATTGAATACTATATATAAAACCCATTTCACTTCAATGATTTGTACCATAATGAAATTATTATGAAACATGCTATCTTTCATGGGGTGTTATATGATGAAAAAGTGATATGATTATGAAACCTGTCTCTTTTCCACGGTATATTGTATGATAAAATATTTATAAAATATATTTATTTCATGGTTTTGGGTATGAATAATTTTTTTAACCTCATGTCACACAAAAATATAGTTATCATTATATAATGAGTGGGACCTATATCCACCTCAAAGAATTGGGTAATGACTTATGTCTCATGAGGTAAATAGGACTAGAATGGGGAGTAACCTTGGTACATTATGGGACATTGTGTACTATGAGATTCATTGAGGTGAACGACTATGATGGTTTGGGGATTAACCAAATTCCACAATGATATTATTTTTAGTGATACTTGAAGATTATGGAAACCATTTTCAATGCATATTTGTATTCCACGATTCTATGTCCTATGTCAATATTCTGCACTCATGTATCATGATCATTGATTTTCATATGATCCATTTCTTTAAAACCTCTAATTGTTGTCTCATGACTCAATACTATGATCTTACATATATAGGTAATGGTTTTCAAATTTTATTTTAATTTCCTATTACCCTTATATTCATGTTATCCTTATGTATCACCCATGTTTACCCCAACTGAGAGCCTAAGCTCATCCATTCTTATGGTTCATTTTCCTAGTTTATGAATAAATTTATTATGTGTGATATATATAATAATGGTGAAAGTTGTTAATACATATTGGGAGATGTTTTTGTTCACATATGAACTAGTCTTTTATGTTTTTATGATTCCAAATACACTATCCATTTTCGATACTATGTGTGTGTTTATAAAATGTAATAAAATTTCATCTAAAATTATGTAATATCTATGTATAAAAATCATGGGCCACTATCGGTAGTATGATATGGTACGTTTAGTTAACCTTCAGAGACTATGATGAAAAAACATTGGTGAGATCCCTAAGGTCATGTCTAAGGATCAGTCTCATGATGAGTCAAATTATATGAAAATGTCTTTAGTATTTGGTAAAAGATATAGTGAGTGTTATCCAAGTAATTTCATCCATATCTAGATACAACAAGTGGATGAGGCTCTATAATAGAGGTGCCATGAGATAATAACTCTGAAAGTGCTTCCTTGAACTTGACTTCATATTCACCTCTTGCGTGATAATGGGCCTAACTTCACACTTGGTTTGATACTCTAAGGGGATATGCTTTGGAAATTCACAAACAATTTTTGAACCACTGTGATGGATTTAAATAGATGATGCCTATGAATAACCTAGGATAAACCTAAGGTTTCATAGATGAAAAATTATATTTCTAGATTGGGACATCCTATATGTGATTTATCATGATTATGTGGTTCCCTATTATGAATATTGTTTCTTATAGTATGTTTTTTATTTTAGTTAATGGTTAGAACCTGAAGTAATCATGTTAATGTAGACTAAAATAGAAAATTTAACGATTGTCCTCCTAAGAAGCCAAATGTTATGAGAGTTAGACAGAAAAATAACATTTATATTCTCATGAAACTTTATCAACCCATAAATCATGCCAGACTTCCAAATTATGAAATTATGAAATATTATTCAGTTCTATACTTCAGGAGAAAATGCCCACCATCCTTCACTGGATCTATTAACATATTAGTTTCTGAGAAATGAATCACTTCCACTAAAAATTTGTTTTCTATTATCTATTTTTTTTAACATGAAAATGTTTTTTTGGATTGTTATAATTTTGAAGGGTATGTGAATCAAGGATGGAATCTCATCAGGAATACAATAGAACATGATGAATTTGGCCCCATTGATTGGGATGAGTTCAATAACATATTTTTGAATAAGTAATTTCTTTATATTCATTATATTAAAATGGAGGAGTCACATGAGTTAAATTAAAAGGATGATGACTATGATGCTACCTATAAGGAAATGTTTCCAATAGTTGTGTGATATGCTTCTTGAATTATCATCCAACCAAAAAGTAAGGTTGATCAATTCTTATATGGCTTAAAACCTTGTCTACGATGGTAGTTAGCTACAATATACTTCAATATATATGAAGGAATTTTTTATGTGTTATTAGGTGAAAATAGAGGTTTCGGTTATGTAACAATATAATTGTATTGACATGAAAATTAATACGCAATTTAAAATAAAATGAAAAAACCATGGACAGATGATGATGATCTTTCTTTGTTACTAAAACTGAGGGGAGAAAACTAATGGAAATTGTCATAGGTTGACTAATAATTCTTTTTTAAGCGAGTACGGGAAGCTCATATGAAAATTGAATGGTTAAGTGATTGGAAGAAGTTAGATAAAGATACAATTAGAGAGAACGCTCCATAGAATTCATCACCCACACTGCATTCATTCAAATTAAAAGAGTATGGGCATCATTATAACTACTAAAATATTATAACTTTTAATTACAATGATAAACATTAGAAAAATCAAAAGAGAAGATACAAATGGAAATATTATGTGATCATTATTTCAAATGAGGGGTGTGATAAAGATGTGGTTAAAGGTACACTTACCATCATATCTAGAACTAATAATGTCTAATTTGACTCGGGATCTACCCATTCATTTATATATTATGAATTTTATAAGGGAACCAACAATCCACCGAAATTATTATATGTAAAATTATTGTTGATATTCTCTAATGTTGTGCTGATCACGTATCAAGTCCATGACTCTACTTTGGTTGAATTTTATGAAAATTTCCTTCATATATACATTTACATTCATCGTATGGCTGAGTTAGATGTTATATTAGGCATAAATTGGATTTTTCTACATAAATCCCACCTCAATTTATGAGGAAGGTATGTCATATTTTATTGTCTAGAATATCCTATGATTATAAGTCAGTGTGATAATAAACATGAACTTTTGATGGAAATCGCATCCATTTTATTGGTTTTGATTTTTATTTAAGTAGGGAGTTTATCACACAGGGTTGGGTACAAAATAAACATCGATGATAATCATATTTTGTACGATTTTTTTTGATAATTTTCAATAATATTTTCCTATACATTTCCAAAAAAATTGAATTTGTGTTCTCAATATAACTCATACATAATATCGCACCAATTTCAATGGATTTGTAAATAATAGCCCACATTTAGTTGAAATGATTGTAGAATTGTCTCTTGGAGAATCTTGAATAGGTATTCATTAAGACAACTCTGTATTTATGGTGTTTGCAAAATCTTTTTATTAAAAAATGATTAATTAATGTGATTCAATGTTGATTATCGAGAGTTGAAGAAGATCATTGTTAAGAAAACATTTCTTCTACACCATATTAATGAACTATTTGATCAACTGTGTGGAGCTCAATATTTTTTCAACATTTAACTCAGTTCAATAAACTATTAATTTAAGTGAAATAAGTAGGATATACCCAAGAAATCATTTTCCATAAGTTATAGATAGTATGAATATATTGTGATTCCACTCAGTCATAAAAATTCCTCTTCTATCTTCAGGTATTTAATGAATAGAGAATTTATTGATTACCATGATCAGTTTTTCATAGTATTTATAGATGATATTCTTATCTATTAAAATAGAAAGGAAGGGTATGATGATTTCTCTATAATTTTAATAAAAACCCTAATGAAGGATAAAATATATGAAAATTTTACAATGTGTGAGTTTTGGATGGAAAGGAGACATTTTTTTGGGTAACCTAATCTTAAAAGAGGGTATATCAGTAGATCTATCAAATATGATTGTTATTGAGTGTTGGAATAGGCCATCAATTGTGACTGAGATCCATAGTTTTCTTGGTTAAGTTGGATATTATCATCATTCTGTGGATAATTTCACATGCCTATCTAATCCACTCACCATGTTAACTTGGAAGGGATCTATGTTCTTCTATACATATTAGTGTGAGGAGTATTTCATGAAACATTAGAATTTATTAGTTAGTACACCTTTTATAACTTTAACCAATAGTGGAGAAGGGTTTTTGATATATATTTTTGAATCCATGAACGTATTGGGACGTGTAATTATGAAGAATGACATGTTTATAGCTTATGTCTCCATAAAATTGAAGGTTCACCAGTAACCAACACCCAAATCAGGATTTGGAGTTACCTATGTTAATTTTATAATTAATGATATAGATTAAGTATCTTTATAAACAATAGTTTTATATATATACTAATCATAAAATATTAGATTATATATTCTAACATAATGACTTTAATATGAGCTAGAGAATATTTTTAGATATGATTAAATATTATGGCATCTCAATACATTTCCAATATGTGAAAGTGAACAAGGTGGCTAATGCCTTGACTATAAATTATCATGGTAGATTATCTATAATTAGGTTAACAAAATATTTAATATTTATAGATTTTTAGAGGATGGATTAGGAAATCCTTTAGAAATGGGGGAAATATTATCTTTCACTATTGAATGTTCCAAAATATATCCAATTAAACATTAAATTGGTATAGAAGGAATATGTAGATATGTAAGAGACGGTTGGAAATGTTCCTATGTTTAACCTTGACCTTGGTTGAATGATGAGTTTTAGGAACCATATATGTTTACCTTACATACCATATTTTATGAATTAGTTATTAGATAAATCTCAAAAAAAATTATTCTCTATTTTTCCTAGAATAAATAACATAAATAATTATTTGAAATATTATCAATAATGGGAGAGAATAAAAAGATATATCATAGAGTATATATCTTATAGATTGGTAAGTCGTCATACTGATACAGAGTGAAAAAAATATACGTGTATGTTACATCCATTATACATACCAAAATAGAAATGGTAAAATATAACCATGGATTTTGTCGTTGGACTCCCCAGAATGTGTAAAGGGAATAATGGTATATGGTATGTAGTCAATATCCTTAAAAAATCAGCACACTTCATTTTTATTAGATAAATCTTCTATCTTGATCATATTTCCAAAATATACATTAACTAAATGGTTAGGATTCATAGAGTACAATATTCCATTTTGTGTGATTGGGATCTAATTTTTACATAGAAGTTATAGAAAAGTATTCAACATGATATAGATATGAATTTAAGTTTCATCCCAATATATTATCCTCATATTGATGGTATGTTTGAGATGAGAATTTAAAATCATGAGGATATGTGAAGATATTATTTTTTTGCAAAAGTTGATTGGATCTACAACTTTCTCTATTTTAGTTTTTTTACAATAATACCTTTTACTCAATAACATAGATAGACCATTATGAATCCCTTAATAGAATAATTATAGACCTTTAATGCTCTAGAATGAATTTGGAGAAAGAAATTTATTGGTACATGAGATATTTTATGAAATCGAATATAAGTCTAGATACAATCAACAACACATCAAGGTATCTCGGTGTTAGTAGAAAAGTTATGCGGAAAATCACTAGTGTGATGTAGATTATGAAGTTACTAACAAGGAGTTTTTAAGAATTTATCCTTGGATAAAGGTAATGATTTTGGAAAAGAATTGAAAACTAAGAACTTGGTATATTAGTCCATTTTAAATACTTTATCTTGTTTTTATGGTAGATTATTGGTGGGTGCTTCGACAGAACATCTATCAAGGCAATGATATGCTTAATTTATCTCTCTTTAGTAAATAAAAACCATTCCATTCACATGTATTTAACTCAGAATTTATTATTTCGGTAGAATGAAATTTATTATGATGAAAAACTGACGGAGAATCTGGATCACACGTAAAATGTCTTATTAAGCAGTACCACACAACTAGTTAAATTTTTTAGTGGTGAAACCACCAGTTTGAGGAAGCTATATAGGAACCTGGGGATGTAATGAAGAATAATTATCTTCATTAGATTTTACTAAAGAAAAAATTTCCAATGGAAACCCAATTTTAAATGGTGTATAATGTAAC
This sequence comes from Viscum album, assembly GCA_963277665.1. Classification (NCBI taxonomy): domain Eukaryota; kingdom Viridiplantae; phylum Streptophyta; class Magnoliopsida; order Santalales; family Viscaceae; genus Viscum; species Viscum album. Next base: position 2,082,169,314 of record OY728165.1, read on the forward strand.
ACGCTGAGTTTTTTTGAATTATTATTTTTGAATAAATTAAATTTTTAACAAAGCATGTGTTACATCCAACATTTTGTTTTATCAAAACAAGAAAAACTATTAATGTTATTATTAAAATATGATTGTTATTATTTAGTTGTTAATACTAGATACTGAAATATTAATAACCACATTATAAAAATTAATTATAATGGTTTCATTTAAATAATAATAATTAACTTTTCATGATGTTTTTATATGCTTGTAAAATACTATTTTCTAAAAAATGGTTTTTATTTATTTACATTAATAATAATAAAATTAATTTTTGACACTTTATAAAAATAAATTAATTAAATAAAATTCATTTTTGAAATAACCATGTTACAATTATCCTTTTTTTTCTATTTTTATGACAAGATTAATTTTATGTATGAATTGTAAAACTTTTTGGTTTATATTGAAATATATATTTTCAATTAAATAATTTATAGGGATCATTTAAATTTTAATATTTTTTTTAATGGTTGAAATAATTAAATAATATTTATATAAATCTATTGTAGTTAGTTTAAAAGCTTTTTTTATATATTTTTTATATAATTAATTTTTATACTTTTGAATATTTTCTCTTTGGAAAACTCCTTTCTCATCATGTCTATGGGATTAATTTTTAATTAATATTTTATTTTTATGAATGGAATTTGGAAAAATGGATTCTATTTTTTTTAATAATAATAATTTATACTATCTAATTAGTTAAAAATATTCTTTCTACCGTAATAAAAACTAAAAATGGTAAAATTTATTTATCACAGTTAAGGTAAAAATGGGATTAATGGGGGAAATGTGTTATACTGAAAGGATAATGGATAAAAATATCACAATCATTTTCCAGAACCCATTTTATTGTAATAGTTTTTCCTTATCTATTTTCATCACTAAAATGGTCCATTTCGGATCCTTTTTACATGATAAAAACTTACGCTTACTTATTTCTTTTAAAAAATTTACAAGTTTGTCATTAACCTCACTTATAATAGTCTCCCAATTTTTCTATCCTCTTCATAAATCAAAAAAGCATTAGTTTATAAAATACCAACCCAAATAACTTCTATAATTCCATCATCCAATCCTATAATACTTATTTTGGTTAGAAATCCAACTTAAAAATAATTTTAGTTGAAACGAAAAGAGGTTTTCTAAAGAAAAAACTGTCACCCATTACCAATTATATAATTGTATTTCTTAATAGATCACCTTTAATTCTTATTAAAAAATTTTGATAAAATAAAATCAGTATCGTACATTTGTTGAGATTTTTTATCTTAATGTAATGACTTACAAACATCTCTTTTTTCATCAAATTGTACCTGAAATCATCACTGGTGTGTATGGTAGACTATGGAATCAAGAACCGATGTTATTAGTTTTCCATAACTAACTTTTAAGGCTTTATATAATGATAGATTATATTTTAATATATTATATTTATTATATTATTATTAGGATTGAAATATTTTATCACCAATACTATCATATTTTCCATTTTTGGGAATATAATAACGTTACTAAGATGTATGGTGGACTACCACCTCACAAAGCACTGTAATTCCTTTACACTTTACATGAAAGGTTATAAATATGGGTTTAATAAAAATATATGATCTATGTGATAGAAAAATAATATTTAAATGTTAATATTTTATTTATCTTTCTTTCTCTCAATTCATCGATAGAATGGAAACCGCATTCATGCATACGCACAACCTACCATCTCCATGAATAGTGTATTTCATTTTAATCTCTAAATATTATGGATTTACAATAAAACTATACATACTGAATATATATAATATTTATATCATGTTTAAAATTATTTATATAATGGAACCATCATTATATTTTGAGTACCAGAATATCAAACATACATGAATAACAAAGCAGTTATTTCCGAAAAATGAATTTCACAAGTAATTATTAATAAACTGGTCATAAAATGTCATAGAAAAATAATATATGCTATGAAATATATATATATATATAAGTTTAATTCTGTAATAAATTTCTAATAAAATAATATTTATTATACAGAACTTTATAATGTGTATGATGAAACTCGAGAAGTAATGTAAGATATTTCTATATCACTTTTTACTTCAATGAGACACATGAAATATTCACCACCAATTAATTTTATTTTGTGAATATATAAACCATTAATTTATTTCATATATGTTATTTTAATTATTTTATGGGATTATATATCATTTTTATTATCTATCATTCAAATGATTTATGGTCCCAATGTTACTAGAGCGGTAAGGTGTTTTTTTGAATTTTCTTTCCGTGAAGCATATGTTATGTTATGCTCCAATATTATTTTATGAGGTTTATATATAGAACCTTTGACTATAATATCATGAATTATTTTATTTTCATGATATTTTAAAATTCATATAATTCTATTCCATTATGAGGTATACAATACAATGCTACAAAAGGAGGAGTGGTTTTATGTTACAATCTCATCATTTATCATGATTATTTATGATTATATTTATGATGAAAAAATCATTTGACTAAGATCCTAAGAAACTAATTATTTTAATTATCCACTAGTTATTTTTGGTGATTACATGTTTTATTTAAATTTTTCTATATTAAACAATTAATTATTTCAAATGATTATTTTTGAAATAGAAATATTCTTTATTTCTCTCTTTGTTCAAAAAACCTTTTTCTACCATATCCAAATTTGAAAAAATGTTTTCAAAAAACGTTTAAAAATATATAAAAGATTTAAAAAATAAATTTTTAAGCATTTTTTGACTTTTAAAATGTTTCTTTTAAATGAATCTTCATGTCATTTTCAAAAATTAATTACCATTTCGATTTTACTAAAACTTTGAATATTATGTTTATTTAAATATGTATGGAATTAATTTTTTTTCCTATTTCATGAAAAAATATTTTTTTAATGATTCATTTATAATTTCATATTTTTATTTTAAAAATAAAATTATTTCAAAATTTATGAATTAATGTTTTGTTTTAAAAATTCATCTTATGAATATGAATTTTATTTTCCTCAAAAAATGTTTTAATTGATATCTAAATATTCCTTTATATGTTTTCAAGGATAATTTTAAATAAAATTATTTAAAAAAAATATTATTTCATAATGTTATTTTCAAATTAAAAATTTTTTTTTTTGAAGAAATTTTTTTAATGATATTTGAAAATCATGTTTCTTATAATATTGGATCCATTTATGTTACTTATGCCTTACTAGTGATATGATCCAAGGATACCGTTCTTATTCTTTCTCTAAATTGTTTTCATTTATGATGTACTGATTCTTCTAAAACCCCTTTCTATTCTAGGGTTATACCATGAGGAAATTATTATGAAACCCAATTATTTTCATGAGTTATGATATAATGAAATGATGAAATGATTATTAAACCTCTCTCTTTTCTATTGGTTTTGATATGATGAAATGTTTATAAAACCCATTTAATTTAATCGGTTATGATATAATAAATATTTTATGATCTTGTGGCACACATACATTTTATTTTCATTATATGATGTGTGAGATTTATATCTCCATATAGTTCATTGGGTAAAGAGTTATAAATCATGAGATAGACAAGACTAGAATAAAGAATAAACCCTATTTAGTATGGAAAAATATATGTTATGATAGTCTTGGGAATGAACCATGAAAAATATATTGTTTTTGGGAGTGAACACATTCTTCTATGATTTACATAATGGTAAGCCCTAACTGCTATATATGTTATTTAATATACTTATGTGTATTTCGTAATTCCATTTATTGGGCTATGTTATGCTCTCATATATCATGCCATTTTATTTCCTTATTATCTATGTCTTATTTAATACTAATCATTATTCCACAACTGAAGATTATGACATTTGATAAGGAGGGTATAGTTTTCAAAATTTGTTCCCATATTCTCACACCATTGTATTCATACTTTAATGAGATTCATTTCTCCAAGTTTTTTAGAAATATATTATTTGTGAGATATCTTACAAGGGTTATATTTATGAAGAAAATTGTCGGAGATGATGTAGCTCACATAGAAAATAGTTGTTTATATTTCCATTTTTCTAAAGGAACATCACCATTATGATCCTCAGGTGTGTGTTTTATAATTTAATGAATATTCATCCAGAATTATGTAATATCTATATATGAAAATCATGGGCTTCAATATCCTAAAACTTATTGTACATTTGTTGATGACTATTATTGAGAGTATAAATCACATATAATGGGAAGAATTACCCACTTTAACCTAGGGGTAATAAAGACTACCCATAGATATTAAATTAAGTTAATAGAATATACCATAATCCAAAAAATGCTTATATTTTCCTACAAACACAATTAAAATACAAAAATAAAATAGCTTTTGTTATATTGAATCCAACTCTGAATAATCCATGTATCATAATATATTAATTTTCACCCCAATCACTGACCAAACCTAAAAAATTATTAAAATCATATATAAAATTTAGGGTGGGATTACAATTATATTCTGTATGTTCCTCCTAGAAACTCTAATATAAATGTAAATGTGGAATATTACATATTATATGAAAAAATTGTGAATAAAAATTTTATCCTACCACATGGAATGCTACAGGCCAAACTCAGTAGATATCACTCACTAAACCCTTATAAATTAGTAGTAATATAGTATTTCTCATCAACTAAGATAGATTATCAAAAATACTAATAACATGATATGTTCCAAACATGAAAAAAGGTTCTATGTGATCTCCATAGGATGCTAATAAATACTAGTGAATTAATGACTACCTTTGGGAGTGATTTTACCAAAAATAACAGGAAGCCTAGATATTATAAAAAAGAATAAGGGTAGTTTTCTAAAATATTACAAAGGTTGAAAAGATATAAGCGTTAGGGAAAAACAAGTTCCAACATATAAAAAATACTAATAAACTCAAAAACTACTAAGTTCTAACCCCAAGTGAAAAAACATCACATTTATTCTCCCAAAATATATTATAAAAAAAATTCTTCAATATGAAACCACTTTTTTAAATATATCAGATAAAAATAATCTCTACACACCCAATAGTGTATATAGGGTGTGTGAAAAAGTTCCAAATATGATCCCACCAAGTGTATCATAAAAATTATTTATAAAATAGTCCTATTATTCAAAAGTAATTTAAAATTATTTTTTTATAAAATTGAACACAAACCATATATAACTTTCACTTTTTTAAAATTAACAACGAATATCAAAAAATAGGTTCTGAAAGAATTTTGATAATCCCCCCAACAATACATTAAAAAGATAATCTCTAAATGAAAAAAATTCCTTGGGTATCAATAGTTCTAGTTCAATGTGGATCTTCATAAGATAATACTGATTAATAGGCCACATAGTGTGCAAATTACCCTACAAAAACATGTATAGGGTGGATGATTTCACTTTCTAGAGTGTCTCTTTGCTGCAACATAGGAAAACTAATGCACACATCACCCATGTAAAGGAGATCTAGCAGAAAGATTTTATCCCTAAGGATTAATCCCTGCTTCATCATTGATAACATTTGGTTTTACCATGATAGAATATTTAAATTTTCTTTTAATATTTGAAACAAAAAAAATTATTTGAAAACATTTTTTTAAATTACAACATAGGGAAACTCCATTTTTAAAAAAATTACCAAGACCACCACATTTGTAATATTTATTTGTGATTACCTTTTCATAACTATTTACATGATATCTCTATAAACCAAACATTCAATAAAATTAATAAAAAATATCCAATGAAAAATCAAGAATTTTTATATAAAATAATAAAAAATTTTGTAAAAAACTAGATTGAAACACAAGGAATATCATCAAACATAGGTGATAAAACATAGATAAGCGGTGGTACTTAGTAATCAATGTGGGATCCAAAATCATGAATTATTTATATGAATATCCAATTCTTCAATTCCAAATACAATATGAGCGAATGAAAAATCACTTACCATAATGATTCTGGAGGAATAGACAATCATCAATTGATGATCTAAAAACAATACACTACTCTATGACATATCTATAATAAACCTAATTAGATCATGTCACAAACCATAAATGTAGTATGAATATTTAGGATCTACTGTTCTGTTCAAGTATACAATATAAGGTCAAGAAGAACAAAGAAGAATGACAAATAATGGCACATAACATTGAAAAACATTTTCGAAAACATAAATATCCTTCAAAAATGATCATTGAAAAGAAATAAAAAAATAGGATAATCATCCATGTATGAGATCATATTCCCTTAGAAAATGAATGATCCAAATTGATGTGTTTTAGGTGTTGTAATTGATATTTAGAAAAAAATGTGTCTCGTAGTTTTTCCATATGGTTTAACAAACCATGAACTAACCATGTACACTTTTTTGGGCTATAGAATATTCCACCAACATTGTAATGACGGTTATATTATCCACGAACCAATCATATGAAATACCACTTCCCCAGGTGTCATGGATTGTGGGGAACCCAACATTGTTTTCACTAACCATATGCCAAACTATGTTCCATCCTATTGATTCCCAATATAAGGTTCACAATTTCTCTTTAAGAACCACATTGTTTTCTAAAACTATACTACACCCATGGATAGGACCCTAAATCTCTTAAAATATACATATTTTACTGAAAATTACTGAATATGAGGCCTAATGGAGATATGTTCAAAAAAGGAATGTATATTTCGAATAGAATCAGGATGTGATAAACCTCCACCCCACAAACATTTCTTCCATAAATTATGATGGGGAAAATCCATCAAGGTAACATTGAAACATTTTTTGGTTGGTATATTTTTCTGACCAGGAAGTTTTTCATGATGAATTTTTGAGGTCCGAATATTTTGTTGACAATAAATGTTTAAAAAGTACCTTGACAAACGAATGAATGATCTATAGGAGATACAAAATAATATATACAAGGTGATGTTGTTTTCCAGTGTTTACTAAATTTTGGGGGTCCAAATTTTAAAGTTTGGTGAGAATTTAAAAAAGTGGATTTACTTGAATATCCCATTTAAATATGGAAAAGGAATGAATTTTGGGAATAGTGGTCAAGGAATTGTATTTTTAAAAGACATGAAAAATTTTGATGGTGAGATATGTGATTATAATGAGATTCACAAAAAAGCAGAGGTAAAGTGCATTATGAGGGAGAATTGTAGTGGAGTTTCAATGGAATATATGGAATTCTCTGTGACTATGATGAGCTCTAAAATCTAAAAAAAATCTATTGTGGTTCGTGATATAGATAAAATATCAAAAAAATAGCTTTTCTATTCAAGCTACCATAGAGCTGAATTTTCATAGAAGAGTCTTGAGATGGTCAAATTACCTATAAATTGATCACAACCCATAATGAAATGTAAAAAGATCAATCGTAAAACGTTCTACTCTTGAAATTTGAAGGATATTAATGGATTAGAGAGATTCACAAAATAAAAGAGAATTTCTAAGGCCAGTTGAGCTTTGTGAAAGGAAGGCACGCTGCAAAGGCCAGTTTGGATTTTTGGAGGATTTTTGTTTCCCGAAGTCTTGTGTAGCTTTCCAAAATCACAAAAACTAGTGTTATCTCTGTGAATAATTGAGTTCTTTGATCTATAGAGCTCTTTCATCTAGTGTGATTTGTGAAATTGTCAGCTTGGAAAACCTGTGAGCTTTATGATGAGTTTGGATCATTTCAAAGTCATGTTTGAGATTTTCAAATGTGGGAGCTTTGAAAAAGTAGTTTTCTTTGTGAAAGAGTTTCAAAAGGGATAGCCTAGTTCTCATAGGAAATTTTTTTTTCATCATTTAATGAAGGTGGAACGTCAATAGAGAATCTATTTTTAACTGATCATGTATTCATTTGTGATAATAAAAACACCTACATGCCCATAAAACTAAGAGTGGATCCTTTCTAGAGAAGTGATCAATGGAAGAGGAAGAAGGTGATCATTTCTCTCAGTAGTGATCCATGTACAGAGAAACACGGAGTGAACCTTGATAACGTAATTGGATGATCATAAAAATTATAAATGCAGTGATCCAGGATATAAAAGTGACTTATCGAACATTATTTGATATGAGCTTTAGTGGATTTGGTACAGCGGTACATCACTGTTGTATTCTCCTTGAATATATCTCAATAAAGGTGAACCATGTAACATTATTTTCTTATTCCTGGTTTCTTCATGGATTTGTATATAAATCATCATCATTAGATAAATAAGAAAAGAAGTGATCATAATAAACACATAAGTTCAAACAAGATTACCCTTGGGATAAAGAGGTCAAGATCTGGTGGGGCAGGATGAATCTAGAGAAATAATATCTATACCCTCAATCCCCACCCCACCCCCCTCTCAGTGTATATAAACACCTTTTGGTCCTAACCAATTACCTATTCACCAAATCAGTATATAGTTTCTTAATATGTTTCCAATGTGTCCATGTAGGGCACACAAAGTGATTTTTCCTCATCCAACTTGAGGTTTTCAAATCATGTGGGTGTCTCGGTTACTTGTGGAATATTTTTTGAGAAATATAATTTAATTGCATTGTTATAGAATCATTAGTAGATTGTTGATCTATAATATATCATGGTGCTTGAAATACTATAGGGTTCTGGCTATAATATTTTTAAATGAAAATGTTGCACACTGTGGAAGACTATCCTGTGAAATTAAATGTGTTTATTTGAATTATAAGAGATACCATTACTATTAATTCTACTATAAAAAAACTTTATTTGATATAGGTTCGTCTCACTCATTTTTCTCACATGTTTTTGGGAACTTATTAAAATTTCAATAGAGCTCATTCCATTCGTTATGTACATGTTGATGGATCTCTGAAAGAAGTAGATTTTTTTATGTCTCTCAAGTTATTTCATATTGTCTAACATAGATATTGTTTAGGGTTTCTTGTTTCATGACATTCACCTCTTCAATTTGATTATCAATATGCATTGGTTAATCACTCATAAAGCTCAGTTTGATTGTTTTCATAGATGGGTGTTTTTCACCACTTTTGATGGGGGTTCCCCTATGTTTCATAGAGAGTGGGATCCAATGTACATTTTTTCTATTTTCATATCTTCTAGAATCTAATAAGATGATATTATATATAAATTAGTTGAAATAGGAATCTAACTTTTTCATCCTCCCTTCAATAGTAAATGTGTTTCATGAAGTGTTCTCGAATGATTTGTCTGGGTTACCTACGAAGGGGGATATGTATTTCTTCATCAACAATGTTAGTAAGAAATAGTTTACATAAATTTCAAATTACTATATGGCTTATGATGAGTCGAAAAAGATTATAATTTTGTTTTTTAATTTTATATAAAATTGATTTCCACAATAATGTATGTAACCTTGGGAATCCCCCATGATTTTTCCGAATAATGTAAATGTATCTATTCTATTATACATCAATTATTGTAATACCAAACGAGTAACAATCGAGAGAAAATATCCATTAACTCACATTGATCTATTTTGGAAAAGTTTATAATGGGGAAAAATTATTTTATATAATTTATATTCAGTGTATTTATAAAAAAAACAAAATTGAGGATTTGGAAATTCAAAGTTCTGCCTTCATAAGTGGGTATGGACATTTCAAGTACTATGTTCTATAATTTAGCCTAAATAATGTTCTGACATCTTTAATAGAATTGATGAACTAGACTTTCCACCTAAATGTTGACTCCTTTTTATAGTGTTTTTGGTTGACATCCTAGTGTACTCTAAAATAGATATGATCATGTGTATCACTTGTGGAATGTTTTGTGTCACGAACCGAATCTGATCGCCACCAAAAACAGTACCAAACTCGGCCCCTGACAATGCCATAAGGGCGTTCCCGATCCCCATGGGCTGGTACAAGTGGCTGGGTATCAAAAACTGAAAATTGGGAATGATTTCCCCGATTTTGTATACTTAAAACAACAAATGAATCCATGAAATCAAATCAGGATTTTTCAAACCATAACATCTTTTACTAAAATTCAAAACTGAATTACAAAATTTCAAACAATATTTTATGTCCATTACAAAGGTATAAACCCATGAAAAGACAGCCCAAGAACCTCCACATGGAAAGAGGCACCGCCCTCAAGCCATCTCCAAGACACTACATCCCGATGGACCGCTAAAAACTCGAACCAATGTCATAAAACCTATACCAAAACATGTGACATAAGATAAGCATGTCTACTTACACCCAAAGGTGTATGTAGGGTGTGAGTGAAAGCCCGGTAGGATACAACCACAAAGATATTCCTTGTGACAAACATTTCAAGACAAAAATCATGGCAATTTTTTTAAACAAGAAAAGCTTGTTACAATTTTCTAAAGGATGCAATAATAAATGAAAATAGTTTTTATGTGGGATAATTTTAAAGGACTAACAATTTGAAAATAAATAAAAAAGTTAATGAATTTTCCAGCCAACAATACCATATACCGACGGTAAGTACAATGGATCTAATGAGCCTATGTAATAAGAAATAACCCCTAGGCACTATCTAGATGTGGGTGCCAGGTACCTCATATCTCGGTGAGAGTAACCAAAAAAAAAATATTTGTTCTCATGCAGGAGCCACAAGTAGGGATCATACCGATAACCTATTGGTCCTGAAACATCATCATCATAGTTTAGTTAGAGTTGTAAGCGTCAATATTGCTAAGTGAAATGGAGGCCAAACCCCACGAATTGACTTGCATACTTGTACATGTCCACCCACCTAGATACCCGGGTTTTCCCTTTGTGCTCAAACAAGTTCAACAATCCAATAAATATAGTTTTCACATAAAAATATCACTTCCACATCACACACTAACCAAACAGCCTCATGTATATCACAGAAGTCCCAAATTCCACTTTTCATGCAAATGCATTTTGAAATCAAACTCACACCAAAATTGCCTAAAACACTTTTCACATTTCTTTTAAATTCCCACAAATCATTTAAACAATTTTATAAAACCATTAAAAGATATTTAACTCAAATAAATTCCCACACACATGTCACATAATACCCTTCTCACCTTCATAATTCATTTTATCAATAAACGCACATGAAACATCCCACACTCGTGTTTCGCACACAAAACACGATTTAGTAAAACATTTCGGCAATTTATAAAACATTCTAATTTTTTTTTCATCTCAAATCACCACATTACCATTCAAGAACCCACATTAGGTTAACACACTCACCCAAACAGTACATATACACCCCTTCCTAACTTTTTTTTTAAAAATAAAACATTTTCAATTTTTATTAAACAAAACCAAGAGGTATAACCTTTGTTTGCACACTAAACCCATTTCAAAGCCCTCATTCAAAACCGAAATCATACCAATACCAATCCAAAACAGAATTTTCATCCCTAAAACAATTATTAAACCACCCCTAGGTGTTATCAATATACATCAAATAATACCACAAAGATACACATGAAAACACACGTTTTCATAAATCACCTTCAAGAAGTACAACACGATTTTACACCTTAAACTCATTCAAAAACCCCTTTTTGAGGCCCACATGACAATAAGAAATTAACAAACCAGAATTGAAATCCCCTTTCAAGACTAATAAATCAATTTTATATGTTATAAACTAAACCCAAACATTACCCCAAGAGTCACACATGAAAAGTACCCAATTTCAAGATAAAATACAACTAAAAATTAAATGTTTAACCAAACCAATCAAAAAAAGTTTTCACACCATACAAAACAGATTATAAACATACTAAATTTATAATCCAATCCAGCTAACTCATCATAAAATGGTTACACATGGAATCACCTACCTTTTTGAGTCGAAACCCTCAAAACATGGTGTGTATCCTTAAGCACACCACCACTGCACCACAAGGAATATAAATCCAGAACTAAACCACAATAATTGACCCAAAAGACACCAAATCAGACCATAGTATTGAACCCCAGCATTTGGATATTAGGAACATCAAGAAAGGGGAATTAAAACTAAATGATAATGGAAGGAACCAAGAAGGAATTCTCTTACATGAAAAATCTTGAGGGGATCAGCCCCAATCCACCAATATTTGAATTTTTAAGTAACCAAAAATGGTATGGTGGATTGTAGTATTTATATTAGGTCATGTGGGGACTAAATTTGTGGAAAACGAATGAAAATTTATGGAGTTATGAAAGAATCATTTTACCTCATCAAATCTGGTCGATTTGAGAAAGATTGAGAAAGATCACCGTAAGTTTTTGGGTATATGACCTCCAAAGAGGAAAAGGTGATAAAGGTGGTGAGCCTAAGGTGATTAGCTTCGAGTAGGAGGTCTAATCACTAAAAAACAGTAAAAAAAGAATGAGATATTGAAATTTTAAAAAAATAACGTAATGTAGGAAATGGGCTTACAGGTAGGCCCATTACCTTAATAAAAAACCAAAATCCAACAAGATTTTGGATTTCTATGTGGTCCAAAGGGATATGGAGATTTAAATATATCATGGTATACCAACTAGGAAGTATAATGGGTACAAAATAGTAAAAATTGAGGAGTTATAGAAGAAACAATTTTTTTTTAAAATCTGGATTTAGGCTCACGTTTTGGCCCAAATTTTCAAAAAACACCATTCTCACCAAAATGAGTGGTAAACCCCCAAAAAAAATCAGGAATAGAAATTAATTGAATAATGAATTTAAAAAAAATTCATGGGTGTGAAAATTCTCCCCACCATAAAACTTTCTGCCCTCTGAAATCCACATCAAGGACAAAGTAAAAACCAAACCCAATTGAAAGGCAAAAATGGACTTCTTTGCTAAGCTTCGCCCCCAAAGGCCAAAACACCTCCAGTGATCAATTAAGGCAGAAATATTTCACAACCAAAACATACAACTCTATATTGAAATGATCAAGAACCTTCAATATTTATCCTAGAATAAAACTCCTCAAACACCATCTGAACAAGGCTCATGCAATTTTCCCAAACAGACAAGAACATCGAACAAGGTTACACTTACCATGATATAACTAAACCATTCGGTACTCTCCAACCCCAACATTTATCCAAGGAATATTTAGGTGGTTATATAGCTCCAAAAAATACTATCCACTTCTAATCCAATACCAAGGACAAATGTGATTTACTGGTACAAGGATACGCAAATGGGCTCCCCACCATAAGAGACACCTTAAATTTTTCCATGACTGAATCAAGACACTAAAAGGGGAGCCCTGAAAAAAACCCCTCATACAAGCGGTAGAATCCCATTAAAAATATTCAAAATAATATACATGATACTCATAGTGGGTCTCCCCACCATAAAAACCATCCATCTTAACTTACCAATATGGGTCGGCATAGAAAGACCCAAAAACTGAAAGAGTTGGGATAGCCGCACGGTTAGCCCACACAGTTTGGGAAATTATGCGCTAACCATGTGGATACTTATACCTACATGGTTTTCTGGGGAATGGTTACTACTAAATGTGAACTCAACATGTCTAGACAAATCTAAAACATTTCCCCCAAACCCAAAAGAAAACAAAAGGGGTAAAGAAAGTCATTGGGAGATAACATGGGGATGAGGCCCTCCACCTCATTCCACCGAATAAGAACAAAAGAAGCAATATGACAACACCAAATGTTTAAAATATTTCCTCCTCCCATATAAAGAATAGTTCTTTGTATATGTTTAAAAACTACACTGGTATTTTCTCTGACTACGTGCCAGCTTCACTTCGAGACCTATGGCTGGAGCTGGAATGATTGAAGCATCTTCAGCCTTGCAATTAGGATTTGGAAACCCTTGAATAGAATTTCTTCTTCCGATGCTACAAACAACTACACACAATCTCAGATGGGTTCATCAATACATAACACACTCCAGAACTCACTTTACCCTAACTTATAATTAAAGTTAAATAAGGGTTTAGAGGATGCACTAACATCACACCTTGTTTCTTCGGGTGAGAAACAGCAGAAATAAAGGAAACATATAAACACCTTCCTCTAAAATAGATGTTGTCGAGTTCTCCCAAAAGGAGAAACACATATGAAAAAAATAGGCGCACAAAATATTGTAAAACTTCACCTTTACAATCAAATGAGAACGCGACATCACATCGCATCACCGAACATGACCAAAGTGATTGATAGAAATAATATAAGTAGGGGGCCTTACACAAAACCCCCAAACATCACAACATTCTAGAAAGTGGCCATAACAGCCTCTCGTGGCCAGATTTCCCACACTGGTGGTTTAACATAAACCCATTCATTGAAGAGACTATGGAGGACTTAGAGGCCCTCTTAGACATTATCCATACAGACAACCCCAAACAACTTTTACCTTCGACGAATTAGGTAGCTTAAGAAACTAAGGTCTCTTTCAACCATCCACGAGAACTCTTCTGCAACAAGAGGATCTGAAAAATCCAAGAAATTAAATGGTGTAAACTCATTCAAAAAATCACATGAATAAATTCCTTAAATTTATCAACTGGATGATTTTCCAATGGTGAAACAATTTGGGTTGCACTTCAGTTGTGCACTAAACCTTAATGGGGGCGTACATTATCCAACAATAGAACCCAAAGACCCAACCAAGCTGGTCCATTGGTAAAAAAATTCCAAAAACAGATCCAAACTCATTAATGGAACCACCATAAATGTTCCCCAAAACATATATCATAGGAGACTACTAACCGGACCTTCTACCCAGCTTACTGACCAAACACAATCCCAAAACACAGTACGAACAGGAGGGGTTCTTGTAATCAAAACATCCCATAACATCAACATTTTCCAAAAACACATAATATATTACATCGCAATCAATTCATCAAGACATCATGTTTTTTTTAAAAAAAATTAATTTGAAAAACAAGGGTTCAACAGTTAGAGTATCCAGTAATGGTACCCCATGGGCCTCACACATGCATGTTTCTATGCCACACCAGGCACCCTCCTCATATTCATCCCGACACTCATCCAGTAATTCCATAAACTATCCATCATCACATATAACCCAATGTATGTGGTCAATCATGGAAATACAAAAGGTTTAAAAGAAAATTCATTCCACTTTTCAAAAACAAAACGGTCAACCAACCCATCCTTTTTCTCAAAATTGCTAAAAATGATATCAAAATCCCATTTCTCGTCGTACAAAACTATTCATAAGGACAAAAACATTTAGAAAATAACTCCCATTCATGTTATTGATATCAACTTGAAAACATCTCATCCCATTAAATCCCCCTTTAATTGTTTAGAAAACTATATTTGAAACACTTTTGAAAAATAACATAAATATGGTTCCTGATTTCAAAAGAGGTGTAAGCACACTAATTTCCATTTCCAAAAAAAATTCTTAAAATTCAGTTCCACCATTTCATAAATCAAACTATTCCCCCTTTATTTAAAAATCATTTCACAAAAACTTTACGTTTTGTAAAACCAAGTTACATTAAAACCAAAGTTCCATGATTTCAAAACTAAAGCACAAACAATGCGAGAGGAAACTAGTTTCAGTGGGTGACTTGGAAATATGGTTGGCAGCCTTATTCCATTCACTTCAACATCAAAGAGCGTTTTCACGGGAATATTTGTGTCTCCACATTGCTTTCCAGACCCTGCGATCTAACTGAGACCATTAACCCAACGCTCTTTTCATTTCCCCTAATTATCATCAGACCAAGAAAACCAAAATACATAGATAAATCCCAACATCCCCTGGTGACTTGAATCCCGAAATGAGGTGTGGTGATCAAGCACACTACCCATAATTATAATTTCATGTCCTAATATTATTAACTCCAGACTATCCTGAAAATTTCCCAAAAAACATGACTCAAATAGAGCGAACCTTCTCTGATACCATTTTGTCATTAACCGAATCTGATCGCCACCAAAACTGGCACCAAACCCAGGTCGTGACAAGTCCCAAAGTGAATTCTCGATCCCCATGGGCTCGCACAAGTTCCTGGGTATCGTAAACTGATAATTGGGAATTATTTACATGATTTTTTATACTTAAAACCACAAATGAATCCATGAAATAAAATTTGGATTTATCAAACGAAAACATCTTTTACTAAAATTCTGAACTGACTTAAACAATTTTAAACAATGTTTACAGACCATTAAAAAAGGTAGAAACCCAAAAAAAATACATCCCAAGAACCTCCACATGGAAAGAGGCACCTCCCTCATGCCATCTCCACGACACTGCATCCTGATGAACTGCTAAAAACTCAAACCAATGGCATAAAACCTGTACCCAAACCTATGACATAATATAAGAAATTCTACTTACACCTAAAGGTGTGAGTAGGGTGTGATCAAAATCCCAGTAGGATACCACCACTAAGATACCCCTTGTGATAATAATTTGATGACAAAAAGAATCGCATGTTTTGTAAATAACAAACGCTTGTTACAATTTTCTAAAGGATGCAATAATACATCAATACAGTTTTCATGTGGGATAATTTTAAAGAACCAACATTTTTAAAATAAATAACAATGATACTAAATTTTCAATCCAACAATATCGTATACAAACAGTAAGTACAAAGGATCTAATGAGCACATGTAATAGGAAATAACCTCTAGGTAGTAGCTAGCTGTGGGTCCCAGGTACCTCATATCTCGGTGAGAGTAACCACAAAAAATATTCATTCATGTGCATGAGCCACTAGTAGGGATCATACCCATTACCTAGTGGTCCCCAAACATCACCATCATAGTTTATATAGAGTTGTAAGCGTCAATCTTGCTAAGTGAAACTGAGGCCAAAGCCCACAGATTCACCAGCATACTAGTACACGTCCACCAACCTAGATACACGGGGTTTCCCTTTTTGATGACACAAGTTCAACAATCCAAGAAATATAGTTTTCACATGAATATATCACTTCCACACCACACATTAACCAAATGTCCCCATGTACATCGCACAAGTCACAAATTCCACTTTTCATTCAAATGCATTTTGAAATTAAACTCACACCAAAATTTCCTAAAACACTTTTCAAATATCTTTAACACTTCCACAAATACATTAAACAATTTTATAAAACCGTTACAAGATATTTAACTCACATAACATCCCACACACATGTCACATAATACCCTTCTCACCTTCACAATTCATTTTATCAATAATCTCACAAGAAACATCCCACACCCGTGTTTTTCACAAAAAACACAATTTAGTAAAACATTTCAGAAATTTATAAAACATTCTAAAAATGTTTGACATCTCAAATAACCACTTTACAATTCAATAACCCACATTAAGTGAACAGACTCACCCAAACAGTACATACACCCTTTCCCAACTTTGTTTAACCAAATAAAACACTTCAAATTTTTATAAAACAAACCCAAGAGGTATAACCATTGTTTGCACACTAAACCCCTTTCAAAACCATCATTAAAAACCAAAATCATACCAATAACAATCCAAAAAATAATTTTCAGCCCTAAAAAAATTATTAAACCACACCCATGTGTTATAAAGATACATCAAATTATACCACAAAGATACACGTGAAAAGAACATGTTTTAATAAATCACCTTCAAGAAGTACAACATGGTATTACACCTTAAACTCATTCAAAAACCTCTTTTCAAGGCCCAAATGACAATAAAAAATTAACAAACTCGAATTTCCAACATATTTCAAGACTAATAAATCAATTTCATTTGTTATAAACAAAACCCAAACATTACCCCAAGAGTCACACATGAAAAGTACCCAATTTCAAGCTAAAATACAACTAAAAATTAAATGTTTAACCAAATCCTTCAAAAGCAGTTTTCACACCACACAGAATAAATTATAAACATACTAAATTAATAAACCAATCCAGCTAACTCATAATAAAATGGTTACACATCGAATCACCTTCCATTTTGAGTCGAAACCCACAAAACATGGTGTGAAACCTTAAGCGCACCACCGCTGCACCACAAGGAATATAAATCCAGACCTAAACCCGAATAATTGACCCAAAAGACACCAAATTAGACCTTAGGATCGAACCCCTACTTCTAGATATGAGGAATTTCAAGAAATAGGAAATAAAACTAAAAGAGGATGGAAGGAACCAAGAAGTAATTCTCTTACTTGAAAAATATTGAGGAAATCGGCACCAATACACCAATATTTGAATATTTAAGTACCCAAAACAGGTATGGAAGATTGGAGGATTTATATTAGGTCATGTGGGTACCAAATTTGGGGAAAAATACTGAAAATTAATGGAGATATGAAATAATCATTTTACCTTATCAAATCTGGCCAATTTGAGAAAGATTGAGAATGATCTCCCAAATCCATGGGGTATATGAGCTCAAAAGAGGTAAACAAGATAAAGGGGATGAGGATGTGGTTTTTTTTATTATAGTTGGGGGTTGAATCACCAGAAAATAGTAAAAAAAGAATGAGATATTGAAATTTTAAAAAAATAATTTAAAGTTGGAAATGGGATTACGGGCATGCCCTTTACCTTAATCAAAAACCAAAATCCATCATGATTTTGGATTTATATGTGGTCCAAAAGGATATGGTGATTTTAATATATCAGGGTATTCCAATTGAGAAGTGTAATGGGTATAAAATATTAAAAATTTAAGGAGTTATAGAATAAACTAAACTTGTTTTTAAATCTGGAATTGGGCTCATGGTTTGGCCCAAATTTTCAAAACCCACCATTTTAACCAAAATGAGTGGTAAACCCCCAAAACAAATTAGGAATGGAAATTAAATGAATAAGGAATTTAAAAAAAAGGTCATGGGTGTGACATTTTGGTAATTTTAATTGAGTAATAACATTATTATAAATTTTCAAAGTTCTAATTTTGGATTTCGGAAGATTAGTTCATTATATAGGTACTTTTATAAAAATATAATTTATTTAATCCAAGAAAAGTGATAGGTGTCATGTCATGGGAATAGACATTGAATGTCTTTGAGATATATTGATTCATGGGTTTGGTTGGATATTATTGGTACATCATTAAGTATTTATCATATCTTCTATCATCTTTGATAGATCTTTTCTAGAAGGTGGTGAATTTATTAATGAATTATAAGTATAATGAATGATTATATTATTTAATGTGGTGTTTGAAATATATTGGGATTTGGACTTCAAAAATGTCCAATCATTTATATGTTGTATATTTTTTTGCTTTGACTATCAGCTTGTGAAGAGTCCTTATATAAGGAGATCCTGTAGTGGATTATGTCTCATAATAGCTTTCAAATTATTTGAGGTACTATCCCACTCAGGATATTGATCTTGAAATAGTTTCTTATTCCCTATAGAGTTGGTGTAACTAATTTGTTTGGAAAAAGTTTAACTTATACTCTGAAAAAAAAATTTGTTATATATTTTATCAAAAATAATAGAAACTGCAACATTGGGGTGGGTATAAGACCTCTATTTTTTCAAATTTTATATTTTTTATACACCCATAAAATGTTATGTGGTATCAGAAGATCTTATTAGCATGTTTCCTCCTATAGATATTTTGGAGGGAAAGGATGAATAGAACATGATGTTAATTTTTTATTAAATTTTCATGAGAGTTATAGAGGAGGATTTTGGTATTATAATTGAATGTATTAAACATAAATCCACCATCTTTGTGGATATTATCCAACTGTAATATAAATATGACGAGTTCTAGAGTATCGAGGAGCCATTATATGGTTGTATGACCATTGATGAGTGGTTTCTATCTTATGAGGGTATTCATTTTTAAAGGCCATTATATTCTCACATCTTATAAGATAAATATAGTCATGAAATTTTTTATTCATTCCTTTTTGGATGTCCACCATGGAGCCACAATGTTTTCCAATGACATGAATCATTTTTTTGGTATCATGGTATGAAAAGAGACATAAATGACTTTTTATCTCAATCTTTTACATGACAATAGATTTGGGAACAGCGGAAGAATACTTATAATTATATTCTTCCACATATCATTCCAAAATGGACGTAGAATGATATTTCTATTTATTTATTAATTTTTTTACCAAAAAATCAATATGGTTGTAATTCCATCTTGGGGTGAATGATCAGTTGAATAAATCTCATTTCATATTGATCCAAGAATCCAATATAGTGGATTACCTATGAAAGATTTATGTTTATTATAATGTGTGGATGGAGGGAATATTTATGGACATTATCTCATATATATACCCTAAATTCACATCATGGTTTTAGAAGTTCTTCTAGAAGGGAATGATAACATATGTCAAATTTTAGAAAATTATATCATCAATAGACTGATGAGAATTTGAATAGGGATAATAATATTTTAAAAGATAAACATCAAGAATGTGTCTTGGACTTAATATGTTCCTAGGATAGCCATTTGTTGCTGGTTGAATTTAAATATAATAACACTTACTACTCATCCATCAAAATGTAAAATTTTGATGCTTTTTATGGTTTCCCATTAATCTCTCTTCTATATTGGTCCAATGTTAGAGAAGGTTCATTGGTTGGATAGTTTTTGGTTCATGATAAAACATTTAATATGTAGTTAGGTCATTAATTTTTGGAGACTACTCAGAGTTAGTACAGTCATTATCTGGATCAACACCATCATTTTTTAGAGTTTTTGGCTTGTGGTGAGTTTTTTCAGATATTCTCACTCCATTTTGGCCACTGATGGCTCAAAATAAAAGGGGGAATCACTCTTAGGTATATGAATCCATTTTAAATCATTGAAAAAAATGGAAATGTGGAATTCCACAAGGATCTAAAATCAGATTATTTCCAATATAAAATGATTTTATGTGTCACAACTCATTAACTATCATCCTGTACTATGTCATCTTCAGAATTAAAAAGACCTAAATAAAGAACCTAAAATTTATGTCACTAAGAAACCACTAGGATTTGTTGGTTCTCTAGTTATGGTTCAATGATAGAAGTCTGTACTATTGATTTGAGTTCTATGGAAGCATGTTTTGGATTCTCTTGATACTTGGGAGCTACAATATTTAATGAGGGTGTGGTGACATCAACTATTTAGGGTCTAACTTTTTTTAAATTTATTGTTGGGGTCATAAAGTTAAATAGGGTTGATATTTGACACGTCTATGTATTTGTTTTAGGTTCTTACCTTCTTGTGTTTTGATGATCCTTAGATTGTTATATCCTAGTGGGTTCATGAAATTAATCACACATACAGACACACACACACAGATATATATATATATATATATTGAGATGGTGTCCCACATTAAATTCCCCACAAATCATGTTAACCTCATGTCCTAATTGAATATTTCATGGAATCTTTATTCCTTCTATATCTGAAAACCAAATCCATATACAATATCAAAACCAGGAATACATAACCATATCCTCCTACAACATACCATTTCCATGTACATTTATAAATCCATATTCGTTCCAAACTATGTTTAAATGAGATAGTTGGAGAGGCACAATAGATTACAATTTATATTATCCACATCATATGTATAGGTGGTATACACAAAACCCTAAAAACTATTATGGGTATGATAAGTTTACCAATGATTGGTGGATTTTTTTAAGAATTAAAAATATTACCAAATATATATAATAGTTATCAAGATTATCCTACGGTCAATTACATGTCACAAAAAACACCTTAAAACACAATTAATTATTACATTATCACTACCACATATCATAAAACATTATACCTCAAGATACATCATGACCCAATATTATACTCTAATATGAATAATACAACATCCCCACATATTATTATGATTTTATATACCATTTCCAATCCCTCATTTTCAATTAACTAATCAAATTGCATCATAATTCATATGAACTTTTGTAAATAAAAATTCCACACATACATCATTTATATTTAAATTAAAATATAATAATTCAAGTAATTTAATTAAATACATTGTACTCTTTATTTTATAATCCTAAAACTATTACCATATATCTAAATTCAATTAGATAAACAATTATTGTAATAATTCACATTATTATTACATTATCTCTTTATATAATGAAATTACAAGACACCAACATCAACATTATCCCAAAACCATTGCAACTTGTAAACCACATGAAACAACCCAAAATACTACCTCTCCAATTATTACCATAAATAATCACAAACCTATCACCTCCTCCATAATATGAGACTTTAAATAAAATCCAATACCATTATCTCACCTAGACCATAATAATAGGAAAAAACCACCTAAATCCACCTTAATATTTATATTTCAATATTCAATTATTAGTTAATGAGCATCATAAAAATATTTATCAACTAATTAAATATTTCTATATTCTGTACCAAATTACAATCATTTAATTAAATTAATAATTTTAGATGATAATTAATTCTAATAAACAACACCATATTCAAAACACATCAACACAGTAATATAACAATAAATAAAGCAATAACACATCCAAAAAAACATGTATGACACATATTATTCACTATATTGTACCCTTTAATTTAGTCTAATATATTTTTCCTGTTAAGTCAAACTAAAATCACTTCCTAATGAAAAGTACATTTTTACTAATCCGCATTAGCATAGAAATGAAATATATATAATGTAAATCACTTATCATAAAAAACAATTGAAACTAAATACTATGAAAAGAAAAAAATATTAATAAAAAACAAATATTCTATAATGTATATCACACCAAACCTATGAAACATAAACTCCTCACCAAACCTTCATCCGAAAACCACATAAATAGAACACCAACATCAAGCATAGACTTCTACAAATAAAATATATAATGATAAAAAACTACTAGAATATCACCATGATTTTTATATAATCAATCACAAGATGCCAATGGTTCAAGGAAACATCAAGGGAATCAATCATGATAAAAATAATGTCATAAGGATGTATAGTGTTTGAGAGGTAGTAAATGAATTTATAATGAATGGATGGATAAATAATAATAAAAATAGTATGACCACAATATGTCCTTGGGAATAAAGATTATGTCATTAATTAGCACTCTTTACCCAAATCTAAAACCCAGAGCCTCCTCTCCTTCAATAACATGGACAATTAACTTTATTAAAATAAGTGAAACATTGACTATGGTGTTCCCACCAGAAACAACGATACATTCCCTCAATATAACATTAAAACAATAGATACCCATATCATATCCTTGACTAAACAATTTTATTTCACCTCAATATCTACTAGTCCTCCATGATAATACAATTTTGTGGTGTAAATAAAACTACCCTATTTTATAGTATGATGGTAAAATATAATCATTTCTTCTCTAGAAATTTATTATTTGGAATCTTCTAAAAACAATAATAACAACATAAAAAAATGGAAAATTCCTTATAATGGTTTTAAATAGTCCCAAAATCTCCCTAGAAATAATTTTTAATCCACCCAGGCACTAATTTACTAGGAAAACGGCCAGTCGTCCTTGAGCATCTCTGCCTCCATGAACTGCCTTAAATATCCTCAGTGTAATCTTGGCCCAACTATATTGTGGTTTACTTAAATATACCAAAGTCATATATTTTACTCATTATAAATATACATAATTTATTTCTAATTGACATATACCCAAAAACATGTGTGTGTGTGTGTGTGTGTGTTTGTGTGTCTGTGTGTGTGATACATCTAGAATGTGTTTTATATTAATATTTAATAGAAATAATATTATATGATATATATTGAGTAAAATAATTTCTTATAACGTATGGTTATATCATTTGATAAGTTATAAAGATATCTTATAAATTATTTTCATACATATTGTATTGTATGATAGTTTATTTTATATGACTATGTGAATTTAATTATACAGTTATCCCTATGATTAAAATATGTATAAAAGTGTTAATGAATTCTATGTTAAATATTATATAAGTAGGATATCAATTATATGTTATTTCATAAGATAATAAGCATGTGGGAGTTCATAGTTGAAGGTTACAATTGTGGAAACTAAAATAATTTACTTGTATGTTTATGAAATATTTATGTAAATCAAGTTGATTATGTAGCATTCTATCATCATATATAAATTTATATAGGATTTAAAAACATGTATGGGAATTCCTTAAGCATGTTTCAGGTCAAAAATATCAGCCACTCAAAGTTCCCTACCATCATCATTTATTAATTCTTGTGATATTATTATATTGTAGATTATATTAGGGTGTGACAAAAATAAATTTATCGACTCGGTGTATCTTTTGGAGAAAACATTGATTGAAGAGTCTATTTTTTAATCTTAGTTGTATTTTTCAATCATAGGTCAAACGATTCAATAGAATAAATATCTATTGAATGGTATAGGTTCTTAATTTTTTATATATCTTCTTTTCTATTTCAAAGGTATGGTGTTCTAGAGATTAATGGTTTCTGATTTCCTTAATTTTTTGGAATAAGTGCTACTCAATCCTTATAATCATAAAAATAGTATCATTTAAATTTCAGGTATTTTAATGGCTAAAAACATGTTTGAAAATGAATAAATTATATATCGTTTAAATATAATATTGAAAACCAAGAAAAATGATTGAAATTTTTATGTGGCCCATCGTATCATTTTATTAATTGAATAATGTTTTAATATCATGTTTTACTCTATGTGATATCAGATTCTGAAACATAGAAATAACACTTCAATTTTCCCAAATATTATAGAATATGATTGGGGATATATAATAGGGTTAACACATCACTACTTGTTTCAAACTAAAATCATCTTATCAACCATATAATATTGATGAAATAATAATAAATGAAACCCTACTGCTGAAGGAAGGTATCACAACAAACTATTATCATTCATGAAATATGATCGATAATTATATAAACAATAGGTTATAATAAAAAATATATCAAAAAAATATTATGTCATGAAATAAAATTTACAATTTTTAAAAAATGAAATGATTTTATAATTTATAAGTTTCAAATAAATTGTTGAATGATTTATTCTATGATTTATATTAAATTAAAAACACTTTTATAAGTAAATTAATTATTAAAAATTTATAATTAAATTTTAATTATCCTTAACACATTTGTTAAATATATATCCCATAATATCAAATAGTAATATTAAGTACTTTTTAAAATAATATGATATCTCATTTATTTTATGGGTATAATTTTAATGAAAAAAAATATGGGTAATTTATAAAATGATTAAAAAAATAAGTAATTAGGATAAATTTTAATAGTTTATAGTTGTTATTTATTCAATATTTAATTAATTTAATAGTTGAAATTTACTATCATTATTTAAAAATTTATTTAAACATTATGAAAATTATTTTTATTTTTGATATGATCATGTTTTAAATAATTGTATATATGTTATATTTTGATTATGTATATTTTTCCATAATATAATTATAATATGAAATGTTAATATTTTATTTCATTTTATATATTTATTTAACTACCACCTAAATGATATTATGGAGGAATTTTTATTTGAAATAAATTTCAAGACATTTTATTTTATTATTCCAAATTTTCCATATAGAAATTTCTAAATTATAAAATGTTTATAGTTTTTTTTATTTTTGAATTGTTCATAAATTGATTATTCCATGATTAAATATATGATTTTTTTCATTTTTTTATTTTATTCATTTCATTGTTGATAAATATAGATGGTATTTATTTAATGAATGTATGGTTTAGTTTAATGCGTGGAACTGTTTCTATAAATTGTTTTATGTGCATATAAACAATTACAGGTCAAGTATGAATATTAAATTAGTTTTCATCAATATTTTCATTATAATATAGTTTCTCATGAGATTATATTAAGAAATTAATTATAGTTTATAAATATTAAGTGATAAAATTTAGATTGGATTGGGTTATATGTTTAATAAGTAATCCTTTGGTTGGGGTACTTTAGTTTGGATTCCTCACTAACATATAGGTATGTTTCATGTCTAAAAAAATGGGGGGTTGGTTATCTATAACTCCAATATTTTACTTTTGATGATTATTAAATTTATATAATTATAATCATTTACATTATTTGGTACTGATGTACCATACTTGTAAGATTTATTTTGATACATATGAGTGCAATTTGCCTTTAATTAAGGTTATTAATAAAATCCATGAGTTTTTTAGAGAAATATTTAAAAACAATTATCACTAATCTAATCACCTAATCAATCACGTGACATGGATAAAAAGGTTTTACAAATCCCCATGGGTTGTAAACTACTCTACTACACTTAGATAACCTCCATTAAGAATTATTTCATCAAATAATACAATGATAAAAATGAAACATCCCCTCTGAATTTCTACATAACCACTTCTTATGCCAAATGATCCTGAAAATAATATTAAAAGTTAAAAAATTAAACCAAAATAAAAAATGTCATAAGATAATTCGAAACTCCTGATCCAAAAATGAACCCTTCCAAAAAAACATCTCAATAGAATATAAATAAAGTAAAAAAGGAGAAACTATAACGTGATACTAACATAGAATAACATAAGAGTTCATTAAAAAATAGGAGTAATACTAAGAAATAAATTACCCATTAGAAATATCATGAAAGTAGTTGATTGTCTTAACATTGGCATAATACCCATATTGAAAACACATAATCCTCTATTGAAAAACTAGACCAACACTATACCTAGATTGAGAAATTTCATAAGAATGATACCCTTTTAGGTATCCTCCCCACACCTCATGTATACTCTTTGATAGAAACCCATTTTCAGGAAAGTATGAAAATACATCTATGAATATAACCTCTTTATTTAATTTAAAAAAATCACATTAGGCCATAATTTAAATTAATTGTATACACAATATACACAATTAACCCATTTAAGAATGATTAAACATTAAATAATTTCAAAAAATAATGATATTTTATATTATGAGAAATTGTTTTAGAACAATTATTCTTAAAAATAATCTTATTTATGAAATGCAAAAATAAACATAATTATTTTTTCACTATTTAAAATCACTAATATAATAAAAAAATGATATATCATTTTTTTAAGGTAACAGAAGATCTATAAATCAACAAATAAAACATTACAACACAAATCTAATTAACATCCACAAATATTAAGATTGAAAAAATTTCTACAAGGATATTATCAAAAGTATAAATATAAATGACCTTAATAAATATGAAATAAATGAGAGAAAATATAAAAATCATCCAATATTATAGAATATTAAATAACTTAACTTATATAAACATGATATATTAAAAATAGAAGAGGATAACCAAAAGTAAACAATATAATGGGAGTCTCCCTAAAGAAACTATGGTTAATGAAACCATTGATCTGTGTACAGTCTAGTTATATAAACTTGCAATGTCAAATTATATGCATGAGACACTAAGACCTATATTAGCTTTGCTTTGTTGTGTGTTGACCCCCATTCCATGGTACTATAATCAATTCTGAAGTCGTTAAGGAGTTTGTACCCTTTTACTAAAGGATTGGTGATAATAGTCTTATGGTACCACTACCAGGTGATCAAAATACTAGGAAAGATTAGTTAGTGCATCATTGACTATTGTTCAGGTACATAATCATATACATCCCGACATAATTTCTTATGGTTCCCGTGATTAAATAACCTACATCGATTACCATGAATCATAAATATCACCTACATAACATAGTAATGGTATAAAAACCCTTCTCACCTACCCTCCATGTAATCCCTTAATAATTATATAAAAACCAACCACATATCAACATATTAAAACATATTGACACATAAAATCAAGAGTCTTAATCTCAAATCTTTAATATGGTACTAACCAAGATTTCAAAAATTATATATGAAAACCAAATCATAATTCCATTCTGTAAAAACCAATCCACAAAACAACACATTAAAAATATTTTTAAATACCATATTATTTAATAAATTTTATATAAACACACAGATAAAATTTTTATCTATAAACATTTTTATAAATATGAATAGTTCAAAATGACTTTTTAAATTAATACCATCCATTTTTATATATACCATTTAAATATAAAATAAATTTCTCCATTTTAAAACATTAAAAACTAAAACCACCCCATTTATCACTAAAATAATTTGGAAAACAACTTTTAGGAATCTTAAAAAAACATCTATGTTGACAAATTTATATTAAAATAATTATTGAACATAAGAATTTGAGGAACCCCATTTTTACATCCACTAAACATAAAAATATGAAAATAAATTTATAAATATAGAAAAGTACAAAAAGAATAATTTTAATAAATCCAAATCATGATTTCAGTGTATTCATGAAATCATGGATTTAAACTAAATTATTGATTCATAGATCCATATATATCTTTTTACTAAACAATAATCCTAGTATTTATTCCATCACTAAGAAGTTATTTCATGAAAATCCATAAATAAAGGGATTAAATATATGAAAAATAAAATAAGAAAATATATTTTAATTAAATATACATAAAATTATACAATGCCTATTAAAACATCCACTATTCATTCCATCCTCTCATTCATTCAAATAAAACACATCTAACATCATATATTTCTGATCAATAATTATTGGGATAAATATGATATAATATTTTAATAATTAATAGATAATTTAGATAGTTAGATGGAGGGTGATAAAAGACCAATTGAGGGAGGGATAACTACTTCCTATTGTGCCCCTTCCACACCGTTGTGTTTAACCATTATTTTATTTCGTATTTTCTTATTTTTACCCATTTTACTGACTTTTTACCCCTCTAAACCCATTACAGTTTATAACTTCCCCTACACCTATTTTTAATTTCCTCCTCCCAGTAGTGCAGCCCCACCATACCCCACTTCTTCCTTAATTTAATACATTTTTCATTTTTTTTATAAAATAAAATAAACTAATATCAATATTACAATAATATTACCATCCCATTATTATTATTTTTATTGGATTAATAAAATTATTAAAACATAATATACATATATATATATATATGTGGGTGTATGTATGTATGTGTGTGTTCATATATATAACTATATACATATATATGTCTATATATATGAATATATATATATCTATATATATTTTTATTTATATGGAATACATTATTATTTATTTATTTATTTTTAGTAGAAAACTATAATTATAGTAACATTGTTATTGTACACCCAACTACATTTCAAAAAAAATGGGATTCAATTATAAATTTATGTAAATCTCATAATATTATTTATATTTTAGCTCAATCAAATTTTCCCAGACATTAAATAACCCATATCGATAAGGTTCATTAAAAACACTCTTCCATAAAAACATTTTATCTATATAGGTTCCCATGGAATTACTATGAAATAAAACACTTATATGACAAGGATCAATTTCACATACATGAAATATGAAATTAAACACAATAAATCCCTCAAATAAACATAAAATAGTTTAATGGTTATACCTACCATAAAAGACATTTCCTTACCACAAAACTAAACCTCGTAAAAATGAATACAAAACCATTGAAAATTCACCAACATAGAATATTGAAATTATAACTAAATAAATCTGAACACCAAACTATCTTAATACAAAAACATTTTTAAAATATTACATCCTTCTAAAATTATTATTTCAAAAATAAAAAATATTTCTATTTAAAATTTCATTTTGATAGAATTAAAAAAATATTTATATACAAAAAAATAAATTTGTTAAAAACATATCCAAAATATTTTTCATTAATATATATTTTAAAAGTCTCAAATCCTAAACTAGACACACAAATATTTATTTTTCTTTTTTCTTAAACCATGAAGTGTAAAAAAATAAATCTAACCATATAAAATATATGCAATAAACATATGACAATGCTAAATTAAAACATTCATTTCTATAAAATCAATAAATAACCACTTTCTTAATTTGATTTTCACTAAAATAACATACTTTTAATTAGCTATGATAAAATTGAAGTAATTTGAGATCCATTTTATGGCCTCTAACCATAAACAAAAATTTTCATACTGAAAACCCCATGGAAAAACTAGTTCATCTCTAACATTATCGGTGTATTTCATAACCATTTAGAGTAATAAATACATATATAAAATTATTTTTTGTGTTTAGTACAAAGGTTTTACAATATTTTTAAAAAAATAAACTAAAATTTTTTATCATATTACTAATTCAAATTCCATAGTTTACAAAAACATAATATTTTATATAATTTACTCCTTTTAAATCATATATTATATAAAAAAATAATTAATATAATGAAAACATCCATTTTAAAAGCATAATGTTTCTAAAATAACACTATTTTTTCATATCTAAATCATTTAAGGTGGAAAACTAATTTAATCACATAATCCCTAAACTAAAGACCCATTAGACATTCATGAAAATAGTCCAAAATCATTTTAACAATATCATTTTCTCATTTACACCAATAAAAATAACCTCCAAAATTTATTTACATAATTTTATAACTCCCAATTATATGCATTGACCCATTAGAATGATATCATTGATTGGAATGTTTAACTTTTGAGAATTGAACACCCCAATGTAAAAATGTATGATGTAAAACAAAACAAAATTAATAAATAAAATATCTCAAGGATAATAATTATATTCTTATTTTCTATTGAATAAACCAATCA
Source organism: Viscum album (assembly GCA_963277665.1). Classification (NCBI taxonomy): domain Eukaryota; kingdom Viridiplantae; phylum Streptophyta; class Magnoliopsida; order Santalales; family Viscaceae; genus Viscum; species Viscum album. The sequence goes on from OY728165.1 coordinate 2,082,200,082, forward strand.
AAATTAAATTCAATGTCATTGGGAAATCATCAACCGCCATCAAAATCAATCCATCAGTTCAATATAAATGTTTAGAAAATACTAAAATAATAATAACATAACAAATGAAAACCATTCCACGATATATGGATCATGTGTATAGAATCAAATGTAACATTATCACTTTATTTCGATATTATTAATATGAATTCCACAAAAACACAATGTAAGGATCTATAGTTCCAATGTTATTGGAAGATTAGGAACATAAACACAAAAAACATAAACCTAAACCAAATAATAATTATTTAAATATTTTTATGTTTCACATAAATATGATTTATATTTTAAATCTGGATGTTGTAAATTGGGTATTTTTATAATGAAATGGTTGAGATTTAAATACGTGTAAGGAAATAATCAATTTATATTTAAGAAATAATACATGTGAGAAAAGAGTTATATCAAGATATCAAAAAGAGAATGATCTTAATAATGGAAACATGGAATAATTTAAACGACATCATAAGATAACGGGATCTAAAATATATAGAAACAACATAAAAAATTCCATCACAATCATATGTCAAGGAGAACATCCTAGAAAATATAAAATAATGTGCAGGGATAACTAACAATAAAATATACATAGTATATCATCTGATGAAAACATTTCATATTGAATTGGAGGACCATATAATCCCATACCCACCTTTTACGTTATTTTATGTAAATTAGTATGTATTTTATGTAATAAATTCTTATATAAGTTTTTATCAAAAGTGAAACCCATGAGAAGGTAATTGTTTACATAATCAATATTAAATCAGAAGAGATGGATTTTTCTTAAGAAATTATTTCATCACTTTTATACTTGGAGTATGGAACATAGTTTTAACAAAAATATGGACACAGTAAATAAAGTATTATTATATATATATGAATTCCATTTAATGAATTTGTGTTATATATTAACATAAGAAATTATTCAACGTAAATACATAATTTATTTTAATATATAATAGGTAAAATGAAATATTATTTAATGAGAATAATGAGATAGATTGGTACTCTCTCATATGTTGCAAATAATTTAGACGTTAACAAAACGATTACAAACACATGAATTCATATTCAATTGAAAACACAAAACTCTATAACAAGGTAGCATATGAATATAGAAGAGGAAAGAGGAAAATAATGTGTAATATCAATGTGGATTCTTAATGCTTCAGAAGAGATCCCTATAATCCTAAAAACTCCTTAAATATACTCTATGTGTTTGAAATTTTAGGAAAAATATGAAGAATTATTTTTGAGTGGAGGGGATTTATAGAATTGGTGGTAATTTACAGTAATATAGGAAATATGGTTTATTAATTTCTAAACATTTTTTTTGGAAACCATAATATAATAAAAAACATTATCTATTATAGGATTTTGGCACACAGTTTTCAAAAATAGGGCCTTGTTTTAGAGTATTTTAACATTTAAGGAGGAACCCATTTTAAAATATATTATTCTGAATTTTTACAATATTTTTGTTCATAAATATTTTTTTTTAATAAATAAAATATATTTTATGTATTTAATGTGTCTTTATAGGATTGAAATTTTTTATTTTATTACATTATAATACATTATTATAAAGTAAAAAAATTATAATGTCTATATATTATTAATTACAAAACATTTTACCATTATGATTTCATAATACTTGTAATATATTTATATTTTAATTTAATTTTTATCAAATATTTATATTATCACAGAAAATTATGAGGAATTCACCATTGGAAATTTTTTAAAATCTTTATTTCAAAAACAATATGCATTTTATCTATATCATTCGTTAAAAAGGGGAAATTTAATCATTAATTAATTTTTATATTTATTTAAAACACCAATATTACCATGTTATTGTATTTTTAAACCATTCATAGAATACATATGGTTTCATAAAATAGATTTATTTTTAGGTCCGAAAATAAATATTTCATTAATTTTTTTTAAAGATAAAATTTTATTTTATTTCATAAATATATATCAATAAAATGTAAGTATAAATATGTTTTAAATAAATGAATTATGTTTACTTAGAATAAAAAAAAAATTTCTTATTAAATCGATAATAATTTGAAATTTATCTTTAATGTAAGGGTGATAATGGGATTTTTGAAACCGTTATATTATTTCTAATAGAATTTACACCATAATAATAATTTGGGCCCTGATACAGAAGCACATATCAAAAATAGAAAAATCCCAAAATGTATAATGTGTGATTGTTTTACTTTCGTGGGGTTGTATATCTAAAATAAATCTAGTCAATTTCTCTACAACTTTGAACTTCTCTAACAGGTGATTCCTCTTGATCCTCATATGTTGACTCTCTATTTGGGATTTGTTAAGGTTAAACCCCATTTATTTTTTCCCCTAACAAGCTATGATTAGTGGGAATCAAATATCAGTATCCTACAGGTTGAGGCCATTTTTTATCCCCTCCTAATCATCTTGATCTAACATTAACCCTTAATATACACTAATTATAATGGTAACATAATAATGGCTAGATTACAAACAGTCATAATGTCTGCTGTTCATAATGGTTTTAAACAATATATACCTCCAATATCATTTACATCATTTTTATCATGATTATATAGACACTATTTTAAAAATAAATATTCCATTACTAATGTTATGTTTCATTTTTAATGTATTTTTCATGATTATTATAATTATATGGGATAGAGTGGATCCAAACATTAATATTCTTCTTTATTTAATTAATTTTTATTTTGACACCGTAATATTCTTCATTTTAATTTGTATATTCCCTCTCTAGATGTATTTTACATTTTATTGTAATAAATTATTCTCTTTTTTAATTATGTTGGGAGTGGGTTCGATATTATAATACATTAATAAATATGACACACATAAATACATTCAAATTTTATAGACTCTATATATTATTCTTTTTCATTAAACTATTCCTCCATTTATTAAATTTCACAATCATAATTTTATTGAATACACTACAGTGAAAACTAATAGGGGTAATTATGCTTCATTTTCTATTTAGGTTCATAGGTTTCCTCTACTTACTTATGGTTCCACCAATTTACAATAAAAATATATTATTTTTTATTTTAACACATTATAATATTTTAATGAATATCTTTAGGGACTATCACTAATTTGGTGTGAGATTCTATGGCATGGGGAGGCTTGATATTAATATAATAATAATATTTACCATATTATATCACATCTATGATGTTTTTCTGGAAATAATGGAATGACTTATGAATAGAGACTTGGATTGGAAGTCATATACCTCAATTTAATATAGAACATGGTTTCTATCATTAGCACAACATAATCCTTATATGTTTCAAGTCTCCAGCATCAAATCCACTATCGGATGAATAATAATTAAATAAATAAATATATTTATTTTATTATTGTAATTAGATCCTGAAACTAATCCTTTCATATATAACGAAAATTATGGAAAATGACGATGGTTATCTTGATAATTTATTGATTAAGATGGGGATTTTGGAGGAGTGTTCTTAAATGATTGATAAAAGATCAATGGTTTGAAAATTAGTGTTCCACCAATGGTTTTGATTCTCACAAAACATAGTGATGTATGACCCTTCGTCCATATCATTTGATAAAAACCAGAGGTAGGTTGTTTTTTAATTGATTTAATACCAATTAATTTATCCCACGATGAATATGAAATAATTCTTAAACATGATGATTTGAGGGTCAATTTTGATTTTGGGTGTGCATTTATTTTCAAGGGATTGAGTAATTGATGATGATTATTAATTTTTCATTGATTATTTGTTCTTCATTCAATTATCTAATTTAAATTAATTGAGGGAAAACTCAAAAATGGTTAAAGTTCATTCTTCTTTTTGTGTATTTTACATTTATCATATATTCTTTAGACATTCACTATTGGTGATTTCTTTGGTAGTAAATTCTACTTGTTCATGGTAGGATATCATTACAAAATCACACATTAGTTTGTGATATATATTTTAAAGGTTTGGGTTTAGGATCTATATGATAGTAGTGGTCTGTGATGAAGACATTAGAGTTGTGATCAAATTTAGGGATCCCTATTTTGATGTTTTTCTTATGGTGATGAGGCTATGTGACTGAGGTGATTAAAGATAGGATATTATCTCAAAAATACCACTACCACTGGAAACCATGAATATTAGATACTAGATCAGTGTTTAATAGTTGGACTAGTGGACGAACTGAAAGAGGCAATAACATGGGTGAGACATGTTGAACATCCTATATTTTCTATGAAAATCATAAAACATGAGAATGTAATTTATAAGAACACAAATTTTATGGTCATATTCATTATTCATAGGGTTTTTATATAGAAAAAAGTATCACATTCCATGTGACACAAGCAACACACCATGTGACCTGTTTATTATAGCTCATCGTGTAACCTCAAAGTACATGGGAATGGACATGGACATGCATATGGGCATGACCAAAGTACCCTGTAAATGACTAGTACTCAAACATTATTAGGGAAACATGAATAGCCTTATTGAATGAGAAAGGGATGATACTTTGACATGTACCATCACACATTCATGACCATATTACATGGTCATTACCCAAAGTACACATACATGGTCCATGGTATACAGGCTCAAGTAGGCGGCACATGTGGAGTGTAATCCCAATATCAATAATCCATATAATCCTAGTAAAGGCTATCCATATAGAAAATTAAATTTCATGTGTTGTGGAGAGACACTGGAATACCCATGGTAGGAAACACACATCGTGTAATCCCAGTACATTCCTTGTTCTTTTTCCATGGTTGGTTAATTCCCTTTGAATATTTTGTGTGGTCCAATATTTTTTTTATGTGACACCTTGGTTTATTCCCATGAGTTTACATATTGAAACTATTTCTTGGGCATAGTATGTGATCACATATATGAAATTAGTCTTGTATAGAGTTATACAATCCCTCAATGAGACGTAGGGTTTTATACTATATCATTTTTTCACCTTCCCTAGGGCGGTTTTGAGGTATATTCATGTGAAACTCACATGAGAGTATGATCCCCTACTTAGTGGGTTATTCACTATTGGGTTCACTATACACTAGAGGCTTGGGTGAGATCCCATATCTTTATATCATTATCTTAAAATTTATATAAATTACATATGTGGAATGTATTGATGAGAATAACCTCTTGAATGGATGAAATCAGTCTGAATGAGTGTTACCATGAGGCTTGGAGTAGATTCTTGTGGCATGAAATGTGGTTAAGACCATATTGAGGATTGGTTTCTATTATTAGTATATCTAATTTTTATTATTGTTATGTATTATATTATAATTGATAAGACCATGTGATGAAGAGATATGTACTCCAATGATTTTATTATGTTTAAGGATTTTAGGGTGTTCTAATATTTATTATTGTAATCACCCCTACATGGGCTCTTCATACACATGTCATACTATATATAGACAAATAGCCTATTAAAGAAGTCCTACTAGAAACAAGATTATGTATATGAGAGTAATATATATAGACCATGGTTTTTATTAGTATTTTTTTAATAAGCCTCATATTACATATTAGATTGAATAGTTTTATCATATTTGGGGGGATTATATATAAACCATTATGCATTCATATATATTTATCATACTCTGATGTGGATAGATGTTTTACATACATTATAGTATCCTTTTTATTTACCGTCAATCATTTTACTTGTATTGGGTTATATATATATATATTGTAGTTTCATTAGGGTAAGGACTTCCATGTGTGTTGTATGACTACTCATTTTTGGTCACCAACTATTGACCTATTTAAGGAGGGATTAGGGTGCCTCACTAAGCTTCCCACTATCCATGAGGGTCACTATGGGTTTTATTATGATAGTGTGATATTAGAGCAGTTTTATCCTAGGACTAATGTTTAGAGTTTTTCTACCAATGAGATTGGTTTTGGAACTAGAAAATTGTATTTTATTGTTTTTATTTTAGCTCTATGGACAGGGACTCCTATGACTACCAATATTTTAATACACTATAATTTTTAATTCATTTCATAAATATACACTTAATGAAACACCAAATGATTTTTTGGCCAAGTTTCATTTGTTAATTAATCTCATTACATAAAAACTAGAAAAATAAATAAAATGACATTACTTTAAAACACAATAACATGTTCTTACATTCGATGGATCTTTTAAAATTGAACCAGATAGCCTGGGGAAGCACATAATGAATGGCTGAGATATAAAACCAATAAACGGAATTATTAAACCATAATATGATAAAAGTAATTCATGGAATTCAATAGGAACATCAATGGGCTAAAAATGGGTGAGAATCATAATCATGAATATTTAGGCATGATGTTACATGACAACATCAAGACATCATAAGAATGTGGAAACAACAACAATCCTGACACTATTGACATAAGTCAAGGATTACCAAAAAGAAAGTTTATCTTTGTTTTACTATGATATCCTCTCATGTTCTATACTTGGAATATAATGGGATTAAAAAATTACACAATGATTTAGACTTCTATATAATTTTGGGACCGCCCATTAATTTCATATCATGTACATGCATAAGTGTGCCACATTGATCATTCCATATAAGAATGTATTTAATCAATATTAATCACATGATTATAGAGTATGAGATACATACATGTTTGTCCCCAATCATTAAAGGATGTGTACATATAGTTGAATACCCTTGGGTGTAAATGGGTATTCGTTTTTACAACGTTTTTTTTTTGTATAAAAAAACATAAGATAATTTTAGAAACATAATGGATGTTCATAAAGATTCGTAAAAAGTATTTATTAGATTAATAGGGTTGTATCATCCCTCTAAAATCATAACTAAAGTAACAGGTAAATGCAAGAACATAACTTAAAAAGAAATATATAATATTAAAGGACATAATACAAATAAGGTTCTTGAATGAAGAGGATAATGAGAGGATCCCTAACCTTGAGATGGTGATTCAAAATTATTGGGAGGATCTTCATAAGAGTCTTGTGGAATAGTATGAGGGATATAGATATTTAATATTGATCCAATGTTTTTGATTGTGGAGGAATGGGAGTTTGGGTGGGTTTATATAGAAAAATATTGGATAATTATTTATTAATTCATTAAATTTGGTTTTTGATGCTATATTATCAATTGATACTACCAAAACAGAATTCCATTGTTTTTTCCAAGGATTCTTCTAATTCGGTTTAGATTTAGTTATTTTAATTCCATGAATAAAAAATTATAAAATAATACCCTTGGTGATGTGTAAGTGAATCATGTTTATAAAAAATTGATTTTAAAACCATAAAATATAATATATGATTTTGAGGATTCATTAAAAATTTATAAAATTAATAAAATAACTTAAAACGCATCATTTTAAATAGAAAATAAATTTTAGGTCCAGGATTCCTTTTTTGGAATATATTACATCATTTTTGGTCATTGTTGTTTCATAATACATACTATAAATTTATTTTGTATTAAATTTTTTCAAAAATTTTCAAATGACTTTGAAAATAATGAAAAAAGTACCACATTATATTTTAGATAATTTGATTTCAAAAATAATATTATTTTTATCAAAATATTTATCTAAATATAATAATGTACCCTTTAAAATCCAAAATCCTCATTTTATAAGAAATACAAGTTTTTTGAAAATAATTTTTTTCTAAACCTTAATAAATTTACATTTGAATTCATTATTATCATTTTCATTTAATAAAAAATATTATATAATAATGTTTTTAATAATATCATTTTTTCAATGATTCTTTATTTCAAGAAAAAAAATTATTGATTGAAATAATATGTTTCCTAAAAACACCATTTATGTTTCATCATATCAAAAAAATAATTTTTATCAGTCTTATTATTTAATCATTATAAAGTACTAAAAGATAATTATAATCATTATAAAAATATTAGTATTCATACTATTAGGTTTTCGATTCATTTCCATTATTAAACCATATAATTCTATACTTGTCGGTTTTCGGATGGTGAGATCTTATATAGTAGTTCGGTAAACATGGATTTGGTCATGATCTCAATGTTCATGAACTTATACCATAAATGGTTTCACTCATGATTTTTTTAGAATCTCATCATGGGCTTGGTTAAGTGAAATAATAGTGATTCTATCTCCCATTAAAGCTCTTCTAAATGGGATTCATATGGTATGATTTTTCTATTCAAGGCCATCAGTTAATTTTTCTATTTCAAATGTGCTTTATCATAACCCTTAATATACTAATTTTAATGGTAAAATTAAAATCACTATATGAACAAAATTTATAATTCTTAATGTTTATTTTAAATTGATAACACATACAATTTTTAAAATTAGTACATGTGTTTCCTATAAAATCATTTCATTAAAATGAATTTACTTATATAAAAATATAATTTCATTTATAAGTGTTTGGTTCATAACATTATTCCCCACTCCATAAATATCTCCCTACAAATTTTAATTTCTTACCCTGAAATTTATGAGGTTACATCTATTTCATCAACTATTATATTCCCCATATCACCTCCTAAAACATGGGGTTCTTCCACAACACTTAGACCTGAAGATTTTTCTTATTTCATAGAAATTTATCTTTGTGGTCTATGTTCTTCACAATAATATCCCATTATGAATGATCATTCTCTAATGGTTCCACATTTGAACCCAATACGTGTAATGGGTATTATATATCCTTCCATAGGGATACGTGGATCACATCATGTACTTGATATATTTTAGGTGGGATTGTCATACGATAAGACACTTCTCCAATTTGATCAATGATCTCAAAGGGGATGGTGTATGTAGGACCAAGGCTTTCCTTATTTCCATACATCATGAATTTATTCTATGGATATATATATAAATATAAAGGAACACATAATTCTTGAATTAAAAATATAGGTATCATAGATGATTATATTGAATGATATTATGTCTAATTTGTGTGTATTCCATATGATGATGAATAGTTGGGACATTCTATATCATTTTGTTGATATTATTAGGTCCCATTAGCTTCCACTATCCAAATTCATCTCAGCCTGTTGGAGTATGACACTTGTTCCTATACAAAGACTCATGAGGCTCTATATCAATTCTAGAATTTAAAATATTTTTATATGTGAACTCCACTAGGGGAAAGGAGTTCATGCCAACATCCTTGTAAATACATTAAAAATGATTCCATCACTTCCTCTAGAGTATAAATGGTTCATTAGGTTTTTCTATCCTTCTAGGAATGATAAAAAGTTTTGAATCTTATTTATATATCCCATTATTACTAATGGATTCAATAAGACCATGTGGTGTACATATAATATTGATTAGATATAATAGATCGTGGAAATCCATTGGTCTAACGAATTCCTTTGGTCTATCATGTATATTTGGTTAAGGGAGAAACCATCATTATTATCAATGAAATATTCTAACATTATAAGATAATCAATAAAAACCCAGATGATGTTATTTTCTTCAGGTGTCTTATAGAGTTCTACGACAATATTCATAGTTATTTTTTCCTATTTCCATAATGGTATAAGAAATTCCTAAATTATACCAATAGTTTTTTTCCATGACTTGTTTTAATTACAAGAATCATGATAGGAACATCAGAATATACCTCTTTGGGATATCCCATAATAAGTATTTCATCAAATATCTATACATCTTAGTTATTCCTAGACTAATAGAGCATGATGAGATATGAATTCATCCATAAGTTCCCTATTATTTTTAGGTTTTTACGGGAAACATATCTTGGTTCCAAACCATATAACCCCATCATCACCAAAGTTGAACACCATAATATTCACTACATTCTTCGGTATAAAGTAATCATCTCACTCAGCATCCTAAATCCTATCAATAATAAAAGGTTTATCTTATATCTAATAAAGATATCATAAATATACTTTTATTTCCCCCATATCATCCCTTTATATTTCAGAGAATATTGTATCACAAAAAATCATCATCATGGATAAGGTTGCAGGATCATTTCTACTCATAACATCTGAAATTTTATTTTCATTCCTATGATTGTAATGGATTAAAAAATTATAATCCTTGATCATCTCCAACCACCTTCTTGGGATCATATTATATTTATTTTATGTGAATATATACATCAAGATTTATTGATAAATATATATGTGAAAAATTATTTCTATAGTTAATGTCACCAAATCATCAGCCTAAGTATCATTGCAACCAATTATTGATATTTCATTGGATAGTTCAAATAATAAATCCTTAATTCAAGGGAGGAATAGGATTTCACCTTTTTATCTTGCATTATTATACAACAATCCCTTTTTTGAAACATCTCTATAAGTCTAAAATAATTACCACTAATGTGTAATTTGTGTATAGGTTTAGTGATCAACCTCTTTTTAGGATACCTAAAGCTTTATCCGCATTCATCAGTCTATAAAAACTATACTACCTTCTTAGTAAGTTTGTTTAGTGGGATTAAAAATCATTAAACGTTTCACAAAATAGAATACAGTACCCAGATAATCCAATTAAACTATAAATTTCCATCATAGATATTGGTAGGTTCCATCCTTTAATTACATCTATTTTTTGATGGATCCATAGATATATTTTTATTCATGATAAAATTCCTTAGAAATTTTATTTCACTAAACAAAATGGGCATTTACTATACTTTTCAAATAACTTTTCCTTCATCAATGTCGTAGTTAGAGTATTTAATTCTTCCCCATATTCCTCCTTGATTTAATAGTAGATAAGACTATCACCTATAAAGAAAAACAATTTTTTTTAGAAAATCCCTAAAGGATATATTTATTAAGACTATAAATATTATCAATAAATTTGTAAATTTTAATGGAAATACAATGAACATGAATTTTACATAACTTAAACCAAAATTAGCATTGTTGATATCATCATTTTAACATTTAATTGATTATATCCCCATATAATATCGACATTATATAAGTATTGGGATCTATGTAGCTAATCTAAAAAGTTATAAATTAATGGAAGATGATGAATTTTCTTTATCATGATATTGTTGAAAATATGATAATCAATTCATAGTCACATTGACCCATCATTCTTAATGATGAAGAGGACCATTTCTCCCCATGGTAAAACAATTTGGCATATAAACCCGTTATCTAGCTTCTCCTATAATTGGTTATTCATCTCCTTAAGTTCAATAATTTTTATTATATATGGATTCTTGGATGTTATAATTTCTTTGGGTATGATGTCGATTGAAAACAAAACCTCACAACTAGGAGGAAGACCATTTGATTCTTCGAGAAACACATTAGATAATTACTTAACAATTGGACTTTCTCCAAGGATGTCCTTTTATTTAGTTTCAATAATTTGATATCTATACACTCATTTTTAAAAAAATAATATCCCTTCATGAGATGATTGTACCAATGAAGAATTATCCTCAACCATATCCTGTTATAAAATCATAGGGTTATTTTTAATAGAGAGGGTTATTTAGTTCTCATGACAATTTATGTTGGCTCTATTCAAGTTGATAAAATACATTTTCAGAATATCTTCGAATTAACAAAAGGTTTTTTGTGAAATTAAACTCACGAATTTGTAAATGGGATGATTTATATTATTTGGATGAAACAATGGACCCATTTTCTATCATCACTGATAACTCAGATTCCATGTTTTGAGGTGGTTTTTGAATAGTTCTAAAAAACATGTGTGATATGAATGAATGTGTTGAACCATAATCAAATAGTTAATTAGATAACCTTCAGTGAATAACTAGCATAATTTTTACCACTTATTTGTTAGGATCAACCTCAGTAGTTGTTAGGTCATATGATATCCCTTTATCTTGAGGCCTTTAATTTTTTTTATCAAAACTTATCATAAAAACCTCTTGTATTTAAGAAATGATTCTCAAAATTTCCCTACTACATGCAGTTTAAACATTTCATGATAGGTTTTTTTGTTCTGCGTATATAAAAATCATGTGGTAGTGGGAGATTTTTGAAATTTAATTTTAATAGTAATTTCTCGAATCTAAGAGAGGGGATATGTCACATCAAATTTATAATTAATATATTTAGTATTTGAATAAATGATTTCCTAGTCTTAGGAAATTTCATCATTGGTGAATTTTTATCATCCAAAAGACCATTTCTGATTGCCTTCATTGCACTGTGAGGATCTAAGGGTATAATCCCTCTTGTTGTGATCCACACTTTCTCCTATGATCCCCGAGTAACCCCACTCAATCTATCAGTGCTATACATATCACTCAAATGTATTTCATTGTTCGTTATTGATTGCTTGTTCTTCACTCTTTAAGAAATCTCCCTGGTTCTTATCTTTCATGAGAGGAGAGAAGTATTTATCGAGAGACAATTCATTATTCACAACAATTATCTATTTCAAATTTTGGATTCTCTACACAATAAATGTTTTCATCTATTTATAATGTTATGATTTAGGTTAAAATAATATTTAATTGCACTTCATCCATTAAACAACATGTATTACATTTGATAAACCACATTCTAAATGATAATAATTTTATTATTATTTTCATGTTCCAACTTGTATAATAACAAATATTAATTAATCATCTTGTTAATTTATATTATTAAATGGACACTATCTTGTTCCATTCAAACTATTATTGAACATGTGCAAATAAATTTAATTCAAAAATAAATATTTCATTCACATATTTAGAAATAAATATTTATTAAATATTACATCAAGTAAAAAATATAATTTTATTCACATGCTAGGGAATATATATTTATTTAATTTATGTGATCAATATTACATTAATTAATTTACTCCATAAACTTGATAAAAATATTTATTCTATTAATTGAACTCAAATATAATTATTTGATCAACAGAAACCCTTAGTTTGTAGCCCTCTAGGATTATTTTTCATTGGAATTAGGTAGGCTTTCCTAAATTCCAATATTAATAGCTAGTAATGGGTCAAGGAATCCCTGAAAAATAACATAATGTCATAACATCTACAACCACATAAAAATGCTCACTATATAATATAACCCTTTTATCACAATATATTATCAATAACAATTCACATCAATGTCAGCAACCTATTTTCTTGAAATGTCTTTATATTAATGTATGATATAAACACATAGTTACACAATGGCCATGTAATTTTAATGTGACAGCTTTATTCCAATAAAAGTGCTGAGATATTAGCTTCCATAACTATATAAGGGAAAAATCCTTCATCAAATTATCCATTAATGATATGTCAATTGTCACACACCAATATTTTCATACATTCAACTAACATATGGTGTTATGGTTTTGGTTAGTGAATATTATCATGTGAGCCACGAAATACATTAATGATAGTCTTAATTTATACAGAACATTAAACATGCTAATAGACAGGAATGTCTGATGACACCAAAACATGTGGACTTCCAACTGGCGGGTCTGTTATCATAATCTCTCATCTTGAAGATTACCAAGTGTGATATTCATGAAAATAAGCCCCATACTCATATAAGAACTTTCACCTAATGGTTTAAATATTATGTGTCCCATCATATTATATTATCCAACCACCTAACTATATTAAGAATATTTTCATATCACAATATGTTTCTCATGATAGTAGGGAACTTCTATGACCTTATTAAATAAATAGATACTCTAGGAAATTATTACATTAAATAAATTAATAAAAATGAAAAATATATAATAAGATTTGATTTTAATATACAATGAATCAAATATAATTTTAATCAATGTAAAATTTGTTAGTATCAGGACACTAACTTTAAAAATCTCTTACATGGACTGGAGCCAACTACTTATGACTTTCAGTCCACCAGACCTTACATGATAATAATATTTTTATTGAGTCATGGATTTATTCAAGGGTTCCTCTACATTTTCACTCATGGAATTACTATTAAATGAAACATCATATCTCTTACAAAAATGCCTCATGATATGACACATTGAAATTATGTGCATCATTCTTTGATTCCACCTTGTTTCTTTTACAAGATCCACTACTGTTGTATTATCATAATAAATTGTGAAATGATCTTTGTTTTTAGGATCCACATAAATATCTTGAATGATGTTTCACATAAATTTTGATTCCCTAGATACCTCATAATTTATAATATAAATTAACTCAGCTGTAGAATCTATGACCTCAACCTGCTTTATGCTCTTCCAGCTCACAGAACCTCCATTCAAAGTGAAGATGTATCTCATTTGTTACATCATGTCATCTTGATAAGTTTTGAATCATTAATTTCCATATAATCCACGGACTTGTTTGTCAACTCATCAATAGGAAAAGTACATATCCTAAGTGTTCTTGAGATACATTAGGATATTCGTGACTTCCATCCAATGAATATATCCAGGATTAGATTGAAATCGGCCTACCACACTCAATGTGTAGGAAACATCCATCCTAGTATGTGGCATATAATACATGACTGACCCAATCACTAACATTTATAAAATACTTTCAATTATATTTCATAACTCATGTGAATGAGAACACATTTTCCATGAAATATGAATTCTAGGTGATGCTGGGAATGATCCCCTCTTGGATTATTTCATACTGAATTTCTTCATTATGTTCTCATTATGTGTACTTTGACATAGGCCAAGCAGTCTCTCAGATATATCATTATCGATCTTGATCCTAAGAATATAATTTTACTTTCCCAATTCCTTCAAGGAGATATATTTATTCAACCATAGCTTAAGATATTGTAATACATGTATTTTTTTCCATTGATTGATATTTCATCAACATATACAATTAAGAAAACAATTGCACTCCCACTAAAAAATTTTTAGACACAAGTATGATACTCATTATTTAGGAAACCATATTACATAATGGATTCATTATAAAAAATTCCTTTACTTAGATTATTTATTTATTCAATATATATATTTTTTCAATTTGAATATCTTATAAACATCCTTTGGAGTCAAAACCATAGAAAAATTTTCATATAGACATCTTTGTTAAGGTTTTCATTAAGAATAGATATTTTAATATCCATTTTCCAAAAATATCAGAGTCATGATAAGACATAATAGAAATATGAATTCTGTTGGATATCCATTTTGAAATTGGTTAAAAGGGTTCATCATAGTCAATTACTTGATGTATTTTAAACTATTTTGAGACGAGAAGTTCCTTATAGGTAATGAATTCTACTTCCATGTCTAGTTCCTTCATAAATCTCTATTTCAAAAAAACATAATTTAAATCCAATGTAGGATATACCAATATCGAATCCTGGTTTTGGATTAGGGAATCCATTTTATAATTCATGGCTTCATGCCCCTTGGAATCATAAGTTCTAGTTAATGATTCTTTATATGCTAAATGATCATTATTATGAACTAATACTGAGTACCCATCCTCAGTGACTAGAATACCATAATTTGATGATTCAATAACCTCTATTTTACTAATAATAAGTACTTGTGTATTCAGAACAGTTTCATATTCTAGGGGCTATGTGGAATATGTTCCTATACTAATTCCTATATACCTTTAGCCTGAAGTTAATCAAAGTCTATCTCTATCCCACAATATATTTTGGATATTTTATCTAAATCAAGTAATATGGAATGTATTTACACTATAATATTTTTTTGAGCGGCCATATAGATAATAAATCATTATTTCCTTGGGGTATACTATAAAGGGACATGTTGTGTCTTGGGGTGAATATGTGTTACCTAAAGAGGCCTTAACAAATGTGTTTCTTACCCACACATGTAAAATAAATAATATTGTTTTTATTCCACAAAAACATTCATATCTAATACCATTTATCGATTTATTATATGTACTTATGTCTATAATGTGTATCCCTAAAAGGATATTGTAATACCCGCATGACTCATCATTGATTTTACCTTGTCCAAAAAGGTGTGGTTCCTCCTTTCACTTATATCATTCTATTGATATATATAAGGAGAATTGAGTTTGAAATTAGAGTCCAAAATCTTGTATGATATCAATTATTTATTTATTAAGATATTCCCCACCATAGTTTGAGTGGAGCTTCATAATTTTCTTACCAATATGGTTCTCAACATCATTCTTATATTCAATGAATTTATCAAAAAAATCTGACTTGAACATCATGAATTTGACATATCCATATCAACTAAAATCATCAGAAAATGTTATGTTGTTTGAGTACCCACACCTTTCTTTAATAGGAAATGGACAACACATATCAATATGAACTAATTAAATAAGTTATTTAACCCTTTCACCCTTCCCACTAAATAATGATTTCATCATTTTTCCTTGTAAACATGTGTGATATATAACAAGTGGTTTTAATTACAAACAATATAAATATCCATCTATATGTAATTAGTAAAATTCTTTTGACTTACATGACCTTCGCAGTTATGCCAGTGTTGGGTGTGGTATGATTCATGTGAATTAACATTGTTATCTATTTTCCTTAATTGGTTTGTGTAACACAACACATAAAATTCATTATTTAAGTGTTCCTTAACATAAAAAATGGTATCTTTATGGAGTAAGGAAAAAATATTTCCAAATTTAAAAAAAAAATCTATCTATATCATTTTTTAGATATAGATATAATGTATCTATAAAAGTTTTCACATAATAAAAACCATAAAAAGGTAAGATCATTCTAGTAGGAAACATGAGGTGGAAGTCCCTGATAGCTACAACAGTGATTTAATCATCGATGGTGGTTGTAGATCTATATCCTATAATTCAATATTTATGAATATACTTTGTTACATCATTTAAATACATATTTTATTACTATAATTTGTATCTAATACCCAATTTATTGGAATAGATATATTTCACTCAATAAAAAAATAAACCTGAAGCTTCCAGTTTATTCTTTGATTTGGTGCCAGTTTTAATCTAGTGGAACTCTTGGAAACATGTGAAATATTTATAATCCTATTCTATTACTTTCATTTTGATCTTCCTCTTATTTGAGGGTGTCGAGAATCATTGGTATAAAAGATATTGAATTCCCCTATTCATTTTTTCACCATAAGGATGGAAGGATTTTCTTATTTTGTATCCTTATCTACATGGTGAATAAGAGTGAGAAGACGCGGTGAAAAAATATCAATGTTTATCATATTAATATTCACAACAATACAAGGTAATCTCAGAGAGAATGATTCCCAAATGAAATCAGCACCCAATTCTTCTAGGATTTTAAACCCTAGAACCTTTGGGCACTTAATGTGGCAAATTATATTGACTAAATAAGGCCTTGATGGGTCACCATCTACAATATTTCATTGAAATATCACCTTGGATATCTCAAATTGTTCTTTTCTATCTCTCTTGGTAATGAAAACATATGTTCTCAAGAAGTCTATACGCATCCCTGTTTTCAGGAGACATCATGAGTTCACTAAAATTTATGAAAGCATAAAACATTGAACATAAATAATGTTTCTCACATGTTTTCCATATACCCAGAACTCTTCATCACTTGCCTTATTAGGTGGGTTGGGAATTGAGGATTCGTGCATGAAAGATTTTTATTCATGGCATAGAACAAACGGTGTTTGTCTAAACCACTCCTAGATCTTACTTGTATTTAGGGGTTCTTCATTCAAAATTATTGATCAGAGGGATCATTTGGATGATGAGATTTATATTTTATTCTATAATTAAAAAATAATATTGTTATTAATTTTTTATAATTATATATTTTTTGAGAAATTGTTAATTTATTTTATTAAATATCCAACTATTTTATCCAATCTCAATATCCCTCACCATTGAACTTGGGATGTCTAATTGCTTTAACATTCTAGTGCCAATGATCTATATTCCCCTTCACATAACCGTAATAGGGGTTGTTCAAGCTATATGATGATATTTATGAAGGTAGGTATTTTCTAACTATGAGTTAGGAGCTCCTTGATTAGTTGAGTTGATTTCCCAATCCTAATATCCTTACGTGTATTTCCTTATCACTTCCCTCTAAATTACACAAAGTCTAAAATAGGATTCTCCAATTCATTTAAAATGTTTATGTTTTCCCATAATGCACAAATAAACTCTGAAAATAAATATAAGTGTCCTAGCAAGGGTTGTTCAAACACATATTTTTATTTTGTGTTATTCTTAATATAGTAATGGGAGGAAAAGTCTGACATAATATTCAATAAAGGTATTTAAATTTATTATGCCTAAATTGCATCTTTTTTATCCTTTATAAGTATTTTTAATTATAAGTGGACTTTACATAATTTACTAACCATGTTGGATAAACTATTTATGAATAATTTATTTATTTAATTTCAATATTTTCACATTAATTAATTTTTTATATGAATACATCGTTTAATCCATAAAATATATAATTTCATCGAAAGAAATAAATAAATTAATTAAATTACCATTATATGATCTTATCTAAATGTTGATTTAATGAGAAAACATTAAATCAACCTATGACCAGGAGGAATAAATTGATTTTCCAGTCTTGTAATGAGTTACAATATTCCACTTATATACCTATGTATTTTCTATGTTGGAAACATAATGGTTCAATATTAAACCTCCTCCATATTCCTTGGGATGATCAATTAAATAAAAATTATTTATTGATCACAAATAGGTGAGGGTAAACAATGGTTTGTTAAATGGGATTTCAATGATATCCTCAAACATGTTGGACTTACATAATAATTGGGGATATACAACATACAAGACAAAATTTATTTTCATATTAAATAATTAAAAGTCCATGAATAAATTAAATTAAATTAATTCCAACACAATCATAGGTATTGGTCAAGCTCAGGATCAGTCATACATACAATGAAAACACAACAGTGACATTCTATAATTCATTTCTATATTCCTACATTATTACTATGATTGATTCCCTTTTATTAATTAATTATTTAATTCCCTTTCATCTTAATAATCACTCAATCTTAATTGGAACTACCCATTATTTATTTAATTCTTGATGAATAAATGATAAAAAACAACATTTTTTTTATTACTATAAATTAATTGAGAATTTAATAATTATTAAAACAATTATTAAATTTTAAAACATAAAATAGGTACACAAAAAATAAATTTTGGTTTTAATGATAAAATTTTTAATTTATTGTAATTTAATTCATTCATTATTTGGGATACTACACAATGTGTACCACCCAGAAACACATCATGTACATAAGTTTCCATGTATTTGAGTCACACACATGGGGATTCAGTGTGTTAACTTGACTATACTACATTGCCTGTACAAGACAATTACCAACCTTGTATTCTCTTGCTGTGTTCCGAATTGGAATGACTAAAATGTATTGTGCAATAAATTCAACTTGTGTAATTATTTTCTTAGGGAATCTAGGTAAATTGCCCATGTCTACATGGCATGTACATAGGCTAGTTGTTCTATAGCCTAGTTTTACCAGTAAAATATTTGGCACTTTTTAATGGAATCTCTAGTCTTTATGCATTTTTTATTAAACCATTAGTAAAATAAAACACTTATTAAAAATCATTAATATTTTAATAACATGTGAATTCAAATTAGATTAATTAAAAAACTAACAACAATTGTGCATAGATCAAAAATAAAATAAATAATTATAAATTTATATATGTCTGATCTGATACCACTTGTTGGTTCTGAGTGCAGCCACAACATGCTATGGTCCGTGATATATTAAAATTTATTTTAATATTCATTTCATAAAACCAAGAGAATGTATCTTTCACAAAAAATTTATAAGTAAATTTTTTAATATTTGAGTTAATGAATACATGGTATTTGGAGAATTATTTATTGGTGAATGTCGATTATCAAAAAAGACCCTTTTAGATTACCTTCCTTGTGCTATGTGGGTCTAATAAGAGAATCCTTCTTTCATTGATCCACATATTCTGTTATGATCTCTATGAAACACCACACAATCTTCATGGTCTATCATGGTGAGTAGAATGTCTTGTGTTGATTGTTCTTGATAGCTCATTCTTTTGTCTTGATGAAATATCTCTTATGCACCTTGTTCTTGATAGGGAGGGAGAAGGAGGAGTCGAGAGAAAATTAATTTTTTGTGAAAATTCTCTATTCACAATTTTGGATAATCTACATAATATACATAGTCGTCTATTTATAGAGTTTTTTTTTGGTGAAAATACTCTTTAATTGTATGCCTTCCCTTAAATAACATTTATTACCATTAATAAGCCCTATTCCACATATTAATATTATTATTATAATTAATTTTTTGTTCGTTCTGACATTCAAAATAAAAAATGTTATTTAACTATATTTCTATTTAATATTTTTCATTAGACACAGTCTTGTTCTATTAAAACCCCTCTTGAACACCGAAATAAAAAATTTATTCATAAATAAATATTTCATTCCCCTAAAATTGTATTAATATTTATTAAATATTCTATATTATAAATAAATAGTTTTTTATTATCATATTGGTGATTAAATATTTATTTACTTTTCGAGACCAATATTAATTGGAAAATATTATTCCTTGATTTAGAATAATATTTATTACATTAATTAAACTCCAGTAGAATTTAATCAAGATCAACAGAAACCCTTGTTGTGTTGCCCTATAGTATTCATTCAATTTGGAATTTTTTTTCTTTTAGATATATTATGATACTAATATCTATAAATAGGTAAATTAACCCAAGATAAAGTACATATTGTCGCAATGTATAAAACAACATACTAATTGTCACTGTGTATTATAATATCTTTATCATAATATATCATTAATTAGGTTTCACATCTATGTCACCAACCAATATTATTGATATGTATTTCAACATCTATCTGGAATAAACACATTGTTACACTACAGACATGGATCTTTAATGTAATGGTTTCATTTCAATCGTAGGGATTACATATTAGCTTCTATAAAGATAGAATGTTAAAATCCTTCCATTAGTTATCCATTAATGCCATTTCAATCATGATTCACCCAACAAACCTTAATCATCTCCAACTTATGGAATGATGGTTTTGTTCTATAAATATAATATTCTGAGTCAGGACATACATTCATTATAATCTTAATGTATTAGGACCATTACACATGCTCGTAGAATGTTAAATTTGAGGACACCAAAACATGTAGAATTTCATCTAGAAGCTCTATTCGCATAATTTGCAATCTTGGACATTAACAAGTGATAACTTTATGAAAAGAAGCATAATCTTCTTATGAGAACTTGATCCTTCTGGTCTAAATACTTTAGGTCCCATCATAGTAGTTTATCCAACCATTGAACTATATTATTAATATTTTAATATCAGTTCATGTTTCACATCATAGTGGGGAACAATTATGATCTTATTAATGTGATAAAACTCTAGGACATTATTACATTAAATCCTCACAAAAACAATGAACAATTTGTATTAGAAAGTTAATTTAATATTCATTACATCAAATATACATATAATTTGTGTACAATCAGTTAGTCCTAGGATACAATCTATAACATGGTTGAGGGTTTCCTTGGTAATCTCTTTCTTCCATCACATTGGTGGGTTTCTCCCATTATTAATATCATTCTTGTTTCAATTACATCATAAACCAAAATCATTTCTTTTTACCATTAAAATAAATTCTATGATTTAGCTTCCCACACATTCAACAAGTGGGATGATAGACATTATTATAACCATTATATTTTTCCATCACACCACTATGATTATAATCCATTCTCTAGTTCATTTACCCATTCCCAACATACACTAGAAGTTTTTTTATATCTATTTCATCATTGAGGTAACATCAACATATTTATTTATAGATTTCAAATTCTATATTTTTACACATATCAATGATTTGGAATTATCCCCCAAAATAAGTGGATAACATTACATTTTGGGAAAATGAAAATACTATAGGGTTATCATGAGAGTATTGTAAAGTTTTCATCATAATTTTGATGGATTTGTCAATTTTTTTTGATTCTAATGAAGTACCTATCAATTTTAATTATATAGAGAAAAAAAATATTCTTTTAAAAAATATTTCTACAATTCCTTCAACTCAATAACTTAAATCACTTCTTAAGGCTTGTTATTTTTTACCATTATCTACCATTAATAATATTCTCCCTATATATGATAAATATACTACTCAAACATTTCTTTCATAGAGAATTGAAAAATGGGGATGCTATTTGAAATGGATAAGATCTATTGTTTCACAGCTAAGGGGTCTGTAGATCCATATAACATCAGTGGATTTCGTGGCATAAAGGTATAAATTGAAACTTTATCTTTATAAGGGGGATCTTTTCATCTTACTAATTCAGGATTCAATTAAAAAATTATTTAATTGATAAATTTTATTCATGATGTTCCGGAATCTTACTCCCATCAGGTAAGGAATCTCATTCTGAATTTCCTCATATTACACTTCACATTTGTTGTAGTCACAATTTCTACTCTTTCATGACATTGACTATGAAATGGGAAAATTAGGGGTCATAATTTATTAACAATTAAATATATAACTAGGAAACCATGAAAATTTAATGGGATAACTCATAAATGACAAATATTCTTTAAAATATAAATTTCTAGGATTCAACATGTTTTACAAATGATATATTTCCTAACATAAAATCTTATGGAAATTTTTTTCCCTTAATAATTGCTTGTACAGAGCATATAAATTTATTAAAATTTATCACTTGAGAGTGTCAAAGAAGGTGTGAAAACGTCCAATTATCCTGAACCATGTAATGATCTAGTCTATCACAATGTGAACTTCTCATATTTATTTTCCCTTTGAACATCTATTCTGTATCCACATCAACTTGTAGTACCAATACATTAATGTATTTTGTAGGAAACCTTTTACTCTATACATTAATAATATTTAGGGATGTATTCCAATATTTAGTGTTATCCATGAGTCTTAAACAAGTTATTTATAATAAAAATCCACAAAATTAACAAAACCTAGCTCTAATTCCAACTATTACAAACCATATTTTAAAACACTTTAATTGTCTGTTTATTATATAAAGATATACATAACAAAACCCCATAATATAATATGGTTTAGTGTATTTTGGTAATAAATTACATGACATAAGAACTTGTGAAATAAATACATATAAATTATTTAAAAACTACACAACATGAACTTATATTCAATATATCTTCTAAAATTGAATGGAATAACATAGGGATGTTAATAAGAAAGGGGTGGTCTATAAAACTCATTAAAGGAATAATCATAGAATAACATTATCAAAGTAACACATGTGATTAAATAAGCATATCAATGAGACAAAAAATTAGTGAGAATCGTAATCTTGACAAATGAGGCATGATATAACTAGATAACATTCAGGAAACATATGACGGTGGAGGAAACATAAATCATGACATCATAAACATAATTCAAGGATATCCACAATGATATCATAACATTTTCTTCTTAGGATACATCCCATAAACCACAAATGGAATTTCATAATATATAAACATAACCCAATACATTGGAGTGCTATATTATTCTGTTCCAACCCATCACATTAATATCATGTTCATGCATTACTGTGCCACATATATCTTACAAAATAATAATTTATTTCATAAATATTAATACCATGATTATGGAGTCTCATATAAATATATGGAATTCCATAATAAATTTAGGATAAAAACATCTAGGTGAATACCCTTCATTAGAAATGAGTATGGATATTCACTACACAATAGATGGCATAAAAACACAAGATAATTTCAAAATCATAATGGCGGTACCTAAAGATTCATCGAATTTTGTAGAGATAGAAAAGGTGGTATTTAATTCCATGGAAATCATATTTTAAATATGAGGGATGTTTAAGAGAATAAACCCACTTGAAAAATGGATACATACAGGAATCAATTCATAGAAGGTGCCTGAATAAAGTGTTGGAGAAGATCCATTACCTTGAGTGGGTTCTTCATAATTCATTGGAGGATCTTCGTAATAGTTTATGGGAACCTTGGGATAGCTATAGAGATATAATTTCAGAGTAACATCATGATAAAAGGGTTTTAAGTGAATAGTTAGGGTTGGTTTCGTGGGTTCATATAACAAAAGAGAATGTAATTCTTTATTAATTTCTAAACATGGGTTTTGGACTCTAGATAATAAATTAATTGAAACCACAGACCATCACAAGAATTCTACCTATGGTATATACAAAATAGGGGTGTATTTAATTGTTTTAAGTCCATGAAAAAATATTATTAAAATAAAAACCATGGTTATTTTTAAGTTAGACTTGTTTATAAATAATTAATTTTAAAATATTAAAATATAATATAAGATTTCAAGGATTCATTCAAGATATATAAATTTAATAAAATAACTTCAAAACACATAAATTTAAAAGAGAAATATATATTTGATCTTTTATAGCATTTATTTCATACAATACATCAATTTTTCATCATTATAATTTCATAATTGATATAGTATATTTATAAAATATTTAATTTTTACCAAAAAAATTGACGCACTTTAAAATTATGAAAAATTAACCATTGAATAATTTTTAAACGACTATTTTAATAAATTATATTTAATTTACCAAAATAATTCTGTAA
Organism: Viscum album; assembly: GCA_963277665.1. Taxonomy (NCBI): domain Eukaryota; kingdom Viridiplantae; phylum Streptophyta; class Magnoliopsida; order Santalales; family Viscaceae; genus Viscum; species Viscum album. The sequence continues at coordinate 2,082,224,866 of OY728165.1, forward strand.
ATATATGAATTGACTATTTTAAATTAAAAAATTCGTATTTAATAAAAAGTAATGGTTTTTTGAAACTATGAATTTTTTAACCCTTATAAAAATTACATTTAAAATTGTAAAATAATATTTCCATTAACATTTAATAAATATTATTTAATAATAATATATTATTAAAATATGATTTATTTTAAAATTTTTTAATTTCATCAAGAATAATTTCATTATTGAAACTATATACCTCTAAAAAATTCCATTTATGTTCCTTCATATCAAAATATAATTTTTATAAAACATATTATTAAATTATTATAATGTATAAAAAGTTAATTATAATCATTATAAAAATATAAAATTCATACTATTGGGTTTCAATATATAGTTCTTTATTACACTAGTGAATTCCCTAAGGGTAGGTGTGTGATGATGAGATTCTCTTGGCATGGTTTGGAAAACATGGTTTGAATCATGATCTTGATGATCGTTAAAATATATCATAAAAAGTTTCTATTGGGATTTATTCTATGAATATCATGTTAGGATTCATTAATGTAAAATCTCATTTATGTTATCTCGCTTGGATACTCCCATAAATGGGCATTATACGTTATGATTCTAGTGGTCAAGGTCATCACTTCCTCTTTCTATTTGAAGTGGACTTTATCATAAATCAAAATATACTAATCTTAATAGACATTGTACAATGGATATATTATAGTATTTTGTGATATTTAATGTATTCCTAAATTTTATATACCAAATAATGGTCAAAATAAGTGCATGAGTTTTCTATAACTTCATTTCATAATAACTCATTCACTAAATTTGAAAAATAAATTCATTTATAAATTATTATGTTGTTACCACTCCATTGTTTGTGTGGTAGTTGATGTATCCCTTCACCAGGACATTGAAAACAAAATTTTAGACTCGGTATCTCTATGAAATATTAATACAGAATCCATTGGTAAATTCATTATAAAGGAATGAGTTGTGGTTTCCAATTTTATACATGAGAAAGGTCCTAATATTTACTCTTTATCCATGAAACAACATGATTTTATTTTTGGATGACCTAATAGTGATTTGTATCTTAGATTCCATAGCAGAAATGTGAGGAAGATACTATTGGAAACTAGTATTTTAGTATAGGTTCATGTGTAGGATTTAGTACATATAGGTGGTTTTCAAGTCTTTCCACCACCCATTGAGCTGATGGTTGATCTGGAAGTACATACTGGGGATGCGCAAAGGCTGAGAATACCCCATCAATTTCAAGGGTAGTGACCTCATAGGTATCAGGGTGTATTATACCCCTACGCAGCTAATGACTATCCAAAAGAAGTTACCTGATTTTTCTTCCTTTTGAGGACACCATCAAATCATAAGGTGGCCCTACTAGTAAGTCTATTTTGGGGATCTACATGGTGATGGTAGAGTGTGGTGACTGGGATACAAGATGAAATATCTCTCGCTTGGATGCAGTTCAATTTTTCCATTAGAGAAGAGTTTTATCAATCCCTATTGACAACATTGTTGATCCAATATATTTTATAGATTTTTCTGGGAAGCTTGACCATGGTAGAGTATTCATTTAGCTTCACCAACCTCTTAAGATACATTTTAGATAAGGTATGATATTTTTTTTCCTAGGATGAATTCCCTTTTAGAAATTCATATGATGATATACCAGGGATCTAGTGACATATTTTGTATTTCTAACCTATATTCGGGCTTGGAAGAATGCCTATGTGTTGGATAGATTACCAGCCAAGCATACAGTGATAGTTGGGGTTAGTTCTACAAACATAGGAGTTGAGTCATTAGAAATGACTATTCAATGATAGAAATATTTATCCAAGAATATGATATCTCTCTGGAGACGGTATTAGGATAGAGATTCTGCATTTCATAGGTCTCTATATTGTTCTAGTCATCCTATAAATAGGTGTTTTCTCTCTTGTGACAGTAATAGACATATTGTTTGGGATTGTCCCACACATTGTAAAGATGACATAGTGATGGTCCATGGACAAGCCAGTAAGATATAGTATTTGTCTTAGGGATTTCTGAAGGGTTTCGGATGTGGAATATGAGTATTTAGGGTAGCTGTAGATGGCCAATGGTTTGACATGTTTCCACCACCACCCACAGGTGGTCCATGCCAAGGTCATGGTGCATGTGGTTAGGGATAGTAATAGCTAAATACCATGGAGGAAAATGACCATGAGGACCTAGGTATGATTATATGAAATATATTTTTCTTCAAAACTATATAAATGAGTTTTATCCACTCTATTAATTCCACTTCTCTTATTTAATACATATATATTTAGGTTGAGACCTTTTTTCAATTATTGTGCTTGAAGACTCATGTTGTAGGGGATTTTATGATCACACAATTCTACTGATAGTGAGACCAAAATCTTTTAGGAGTGATATTATTATTGGATATCTTTTTATAATTGATGATACCTTTCGACATCTTCCTTAGTATTAAATGGATATCTATAGTTTGTTTCTCAATTGACTATTTTAGGGATAGGATGGGTTGTATTCACATTTATGGGATGAGTGTTTCCTTTAGGGGTGAGAATAAAACCCATTAATATTATGATGGGATCATACAAAAGATGATATAGTAGATTAATCATCAGTTATCTATTATTACCCTTAATGTAGTGGATGCAATGGGCATTAAGGTTCTAAAAGTGGTGGCAGATTATGAGGTTGTATTTCTTAAATATGTATTGTGATTACCTCTACAAAAAGGGTTATAAATATATATATAATTATACCTTGGGACTACCCTAATATATTCTATATCATATTGGATGCATCAGTTAGGGTTTCTTGAGTTGAAGGTGAAATTGGATGACTCGCATAGGTTGGTCTTTGTTAGTCCCAATGTTTCTCCCTAGGAAGACCTAGTCATGTTCTCCCAAATGCTGGATGGGAGATTCATATTGTGTGTGGATTATTTTTAGTTGAAAAAGGTAACCATGAATAATAAGTATCAAATATATTGGATCAAATACCTCTTTAACTAGTTTAGAGGTGAGTGATGGTTCTCAAACATATACCTTATATCAAGTCATCACTATCTTTGAGTATGAGATGTGGATGTACCAAAGATGAAATTTTGTTATCACTATGGTAATTATGAGTATATAATGATTCCTTTTGGAATGATGAATGTTTAAATAGTGTTTATGGGACTCATTTATTGGATATTTTCATCATTCTTGTACCAGTTTGTGTGGGTCTTGTTTTTGTCATCACTGATGACATTCAGCTATACATAACGTCTGAGGAGGAGCATCGGATAAAATTGAGGATATTCATGAACATAATCCAATAGAACTAGTACTATGTGTATCTCTTAATGTTTCAATTTTAGATTCAGTATGTCTACTTTCTAGTTCATATTATCTCAATACTGTACGTCTCAGTCGACCTAGAAAAGGTTTAGGTAATGTTAGCTTGGGAACTATCCAAGAGAATGATAGAGGTGTGTCGATTACATATTTTTTAAAGATAATAAAATAGATCTGTTCATTATTTATCCAAGATATCTGAACCCTAGACTTATATGACCCAAAATGGGAATCATTTCATGTGGAAAGAGAGGTTCTAACTTGAATTTAGGAGTTGTGGAATCGATTGACTAGATCTCCTATTTTGAGGCTACCAGAGGAGGGATTCTAGTGACAAGAGTTATAAGATTCCTCTTAGACAAGTCTGGGGTGTGTATTAATATAGATTCAGGTGGTGATAACTTAGAGGTCTCAAAATTTGAGTCCACATTAGTAGAAATACATGACCCATGTTCTACAGCCAGTGCTGGTAGTCTTCTCCCTTGTCATGTGGTGGTACTATCTCATGGGTGAGCGGTTTCCACCAGACTCCCAAGAATATCTTCTCAGAGAAGGATCAAAACATAATAAAGATGTGATAAATATAGTTCATCCTTTATTATGACTTTGATATAGTTTATACTCTTAGGAATGGGAATGTTATTGTATATTATCTCAAAATGAGATCATGTTCACATTTTTTGACTAAGGCATTAATGTTGTTAGCCTTATTGAAGCTATCCTTAGTGTAAATGTTTAGTTAAACATACCTCCAGTTCATGTTTACTACCCCCACCTATTTTATACAATGTTTTCCTTTCTTATCTTAGAGAAAACTAGTTTCAGACCTTGTATTTTCAGATATCCAATAGATTGCATCTTGTTATATTTTATGAACGTGGGGAGCACATCATTATTTTCAGACAATTAATGATTGAACCAATAAGATTACATGAGGAAATTCGGACTGAGATTCCTAAATCCACCTAGTTAGTTCATATATGTGTGGATATGTTTTAATAAGACCATCATCCTAACTTTTTGTGTCCATTAATGAAGAAGTGTGAAGTTGATTTCGACTTTTTATGCCGCACTTATCAGCAAGTGATGGTTGAGAACCCAGTTCTAGTAGGTTTAGATCAACCACTTGAGGATTCAAAGTAAATGTGATAATATATATCTATATAATTTTTTATGGTAATCCCATAAAATTTATGAGTACTATATTCATTTAGGATGATCATTGATTAACTCACCATATTTTCCCACTTACAAGCTAATTGATTATAGAGTATATTAGAGATATGAGATGCCTTTACATGTAAGAGATATTCCAACATCACATAGTTCCCTCAATGATTATTTCATACCTTGATTAAAAAATTGCATCATGATTATGGAGATTATTATAGGAGGACATTAGGGATCATTTGTGTTTGAACATGGTGTTTCACCCCTAGACTGATGGTCAAACTTAGTGGACCATTCAAGTTATATAGGACATGTTGCATGATTTCATGTTGTAATTTCTATGTAGTTTGTAGGATCACATACAGTTGGTAGAATTTTCATAAAAACAATTGATATTCTATCATTGGTAGGTAACCATTCAAAAACATTTATTTAAAACCCTACAGATCACCACTATGTTGGGATAATCTAGGAGATTTAGTACTCTTGGGCTTAAATTTTATGTTAGTGAAAACAATGAATGTATTTATAATATAGGTGTGGATAAGGGATTCCCATATTTTTTTGATTTCTTATATAGCCTGATGATGAGGATATTTGGAGTTTGAGGAGGGATACCATGTGTTCATGAAGGTATCACTTCAATGTAGATGGTAGATATTCAGAAAGGGTGGCTAGTTATCTCTCAGATTCATTATATCATTCTAGGAACATTGTAGGGTTGATGGTGTTATGTATTTCATAGCCCTAGTTTTGTAATTACACCACACATATGACATCTTACATGTTTCATAGCTAGGGATGTTTGAGCATGACCATTCACAAGGTACGACTGGTGTGATATGGACCTCATGGATGGGGCTACCTTTGTAGAGTACCAAGTTAATATCAAGGTTCAGTAGCCAAATATCCTCCATTAGTGAGTCATGAGCTTATGGTGTGTTTTATAGTATCCTGGGAATCTTTTGGAGATAATTTGGGAGTGGTTGAACCATATGTGACCTTATTACCCTCATATTTTTGAGTAATCCTTTTTGTTTTTTTTTTGGATGAAAACCCAAATGTTGGTCATAATGTAATGACTCTATTTCTCCCTTTTAAGATTTTATAATATTTTGAGAATTTTTTCAGAACTAGGCATTGGGTCATCTTGAGATTATGTGTCTTGGTGTGGCTGTTTATTGATATAATAAAAATATTAAAATAATTTTGTAATATATGTGTAGTTTTTTAAAAATAATGTAATAAATCCATAATGGAGTCTCAGATCAGAAATTGAATACATGCATTGAATCCAAAATGTGGGTTTTACCATAGACATGACATAATCATTCTATGTGTTAGGTGCATGGGTTGAGCACTATCATCGGTGGAAGAATAATTATATATATATAATTATTATAATTAAATATTAATCCTGATAATATCCTATATATTTCTCATTATTGAAACCCCCTATGATTATTTACATAACCCTAGGGATTGAGGGAGGTCTATTACCGGAGGATTCTTGGATGATCAAGGATGGATAATCAGTGTGCCATCAATGCTTGTGGATAACACTAACAATATAAACATGCAACCATTATTCATCAGTGAATGATCTAAAACCAATTCAGACCATTGTTTTCATTGTTTTAATCCCATTTTATTTATATCATGACAAACATGAATCAATTATTCTAAAAAATTGAATAATGTGTCGATCATGTTTGGGGTGTGGGTTTATCATCCAAGGATTTGGAGAATTATGATAATTGTTTGTTTTTTATTTATTCATTACTCATCATTCATTTTTTGAGTAGAAATTAATTGAATCAAACCTAAAAATTTCTTGAGTTTTGTTTCTTTTATTATACGTTGTGCATTTATCATCCATTATTCAAATGTTCTTCATTGGGGTATTCTTTAGCTGTTTATTAAAAAAATACATGGTATGTGATCATTGTGCGATAACTATTCAACACAATAGATTAATAATACAGTTTCATTTTGGGGATTGTTGGAATATTAGTGGTGTGCAATGACTATCATAGATATTCAATTTGATTTGTATCTCTCTAGTTCGTAGTTTAACATGAATCAATGACATGGTGTGATGGAGGTGATTGTAGATTTAATTTAATGTCTAGAATCTAATCACCAATGAAAAATAGGATTGGTAAATCTCATATCTATTTTTATCGATTTATCTAGTGGTAGAATAAATGGTTGTGGGGTTTTGAAATACAGGTAGAAAAATCTGTATTTTCTATGAATATCTTGAATACACGGCGTGGACTCCAAAATAACATCCACTATGTTTTCCATCCTGTGGTTCTAGGTATTATATAGAGATAATAATATAACATGTCATGTGAAATTTTTCACACATTGTGTGTCTTGTGACTGGTGTCTCAGCGTGTACCCTTGGGATACATTAGAATATAATTGACTAGAAACATGGGAACAACTAGAGTACACAAGCATAGCCTAGTACATGGATACAGGAATCAACACTGAAATGATCAGAGTAAAGATGTGTGGCATCACTTGATAATCATACACAACAATGTATATGAGCAATACCAGATTAAATATACATGGTACAAACTACATGGGAATGGGACAGGGTATATAGACTCAGGAAAGAAACACGCACTAATTTCCATCCTTACCTATACACATTGTGTACTCCTAGTCCATGTTGTGTATATAGTGAAATACAATCCTAGTGGGATGATGGGACACATGATGAACTAGGGTATACATGACACATTGAGTACTCCTGGTACACACCATGTAATTTCTCCATGGATAGATAAGTCCCACCGACTCATTAGTATGGATTAGTTTTAGTTAGGTGTGTTCAATAGGTTTATTCTGATATGTTTACTTTGAGAAATTATGTCACGTGAATAGTATTTGATCATTTCTATTGGATTTTTCATGGATATTGTTCTGGATTCCTTCAATGTGACGTAGGGTGTGATCCACTATAATTTCATCACCTTCCCTCAGTGGGGACTGATGAATCATTAGGATCAACATACATAGGTGTGTGACCCCATACTTAGCATGTTCATTCATGTTGGGTCTGGTATACTCTAAAGGCTGCAGTGACATCCACTATCTATGTATATGGATATTTGGGGTTCTAATGGTTAATAATTTGGTGAATACCAATGAGAAAAACCTCTTATATGAGAACCATAAATGATATCATCGATTGTGGAGTGTGTTCTCCATGGCATCAGTTGCATTCAACCCTTGATCACAATCCTATGGATGGAAGTATGGTTCTGACCTCACTTAGATTTAGTTTCTTTTATAAGTATATATTCGTTTTTTTATTTCAATGTATCATATTTTTATTGACATTACCACATGATGATAGGAAAACTGATCTATTTATGCATTAATATTGGTAGTTTTGGGTGTCCTATTTGGCATTGTTATACACACCCATATCTTGGAAAAGCCCATACATATTGTGTCTTATATTGGAAACATGTATTTTAATGATAAGGAGTTGTCCAACTGTAGTAAGATAGATTGAATATGGTTTTTACCTGTTGTTTCACTTTATAACAAGCCCCAACTACATATCATGTTGGACTATTTTATTATATTTTTTGTGATTTTATTAATCCATTTAGGTTTTCCAGTACTTTTTTCATAATCTAGTGTGGGATTGTTGTTATTCATGAATTGTATAATCAATTGTGTTTACATTTATACAATTTATAGTTATTTTGATGTTTGTGTGTGCTCCAAGGTTCCTTATGCTATCTCCACAAATGTATGTGATATGATTACATAGCACTAGTTTTCAGTCCCTATCCAATGTAGGTGGTATTGGGGTGTCACACTAAACGTAGTGCTTTATAGTTGATCCCTATAGGGTTGGGTTGTGACAGATAAGGTGAATTTTTTTATTTTATAATACATTGTCTTTGATGCCCAATATATTCATCGTCTTATCTGTGTAAGGGAGACTTTCTACAATTATAGCACCTCTTGATTTTGTACCTATGATGGGTTAGCTATGTACTTCCTCAATAGGGATTCATATGTAACACCCAAACATTAACCATTTATTCCATGTCAGAGGGGAACATGACCTCATGCATATCTCCCCATACACAAGATGGTGTCGACTAATAGTGAGGGTCTAAATATATTAGTGGGGAGACTATACCCTTCATATCATTTCATACAACAAATAGTAAAAAACAATATAATAAATAATTAATTATAGTAACATGTGGATATCTGATGTTCGAATGAATGTCATATAAATAAATGGCTCCTAATATGGTAGGTCCCATAAAATAAAAATTATAGATAAATAAATAATTAAATGGTGTCCACTAGTGTCTATTATATTCAAATATTTGCTACATGATCCTCTTCTTATCAATCCACCATAGGCCCCTTACCCATCACAAAATCTCTAGTCAGGAAATATAAAAGATCGTTGAAATTCTTGTGTACGGTGTGAGTATAAGACTCATATGGTCACCACAATTAAATCAAAAAAAATGTGATAAAGTATGCATGTTTATTCAATGAATAAAATTAATTCATAAAAAATGATAGCAGTATACAATCAGAAACAATATAGTCATTCCATAACCAATATATCACTAACCCCAAGCTCTACCTGCTATTGATCCATGCTATAAGGATGATGTAATGAAGATTAATGTAACCAAAACTAGACATGGTAATTGAGTGTCTGATATATGGAACGAAACACATAGATCAACTAGACATCGAGTTCATGATATACTACATGAAACTCATATATCTTCTAGTTTTGGGGTTCCATAATTATGGCATGTAACTAGAAAATCAACTAAGCGTCGAGCATCTTGATACTTAGGAATTGAGTGCAACCGCAACACAAGGTCCCATGGTATAATTTTATCTAAAATATATACTTTGGTCCATTTTTTCTATCATCTCAAGTCAATTAGACTCAGCCTATAAGGGATAAACATGACACGATAGTCCTGTGATTCTAAAATCAAAGAACAATGCACTAAAGAGAGGTAACACATATACAAGGTAGATCACACATGTAAAGCATATCAAAAAGTGAATAATTAAGTAACACATAATATTAGGTGATCCTAATTAATCCTATAAATAAGATACTCTAGTTTCAAACATATTATCAAATATCATACAAATATTTATATTCTACACACTCACAAACATGTTATCATATAAAAGAACATTTATCAATTATTACAACACATAAATTATAACATGGAAACATGTGTATCAAAATATACTAGAGTCAAGCAACTTTATACAACATGTGAAGTGATATTCGGATGACAAGGGTTGTTAACAGAGTCCAATGTCACCACTCAGAGATGTTTCCTAGTGATAGGAGATTTTATTAGAATTTTCACCATCATTGATATTTAAAATGAAAATGCATTATATTAAATCTAAAAAAATACCTTAAAACCTATAAAAACATAATTTTTTATTTAATCACTAATATTAATGAACTATAAATCAGTCCTTTAAAAACATTGGTATTTATCAGTGCTAGTAAAAAGTGTTGATAAATGGCATCTTTATCAACACTAAAGAAAGTGATGATAAATTTAACGCTTTATCACTAATTTTTTAGCACTGATAAAGGTCTTCTTTATTAGTGATTTTATGTGTAAATAATGGTTACCCTTTATCAGTGGATTGTTTTTAGAAATAAAAAAGATAACATTTTTCAGCACTTCATTTTTAGCGTAGATAAATGATACCCATTTTCAACACTTCATTTTTAGTGCTGAAAATGTGTACTTTTTATCAATTATATATTTTGAGATCTGATAAAGGAACCCATTATCGGTTCTATTTTTGGATAAATTAATGTCTGAATAAATAAAATGAAAACAAAATAAGTGAATAAAAAATTCAAAATGAGTTTATTAAAAAAAATTGGAAATTTTATTAATTAAATAATAATTGATAAATTTGGATAAATTTATTATACTATATATATAAATTATAAATCCTAATAAATATAATTTATTAAATATATATTTATATCTTAAAAATGAAAATTAATAAAAATAAAATTTCAAAATAAATAAATTGAGAAAAATATTAAAATTTTTATTAATTAGATAATTATTTATAATGTAAATAAACAGTATATATTAAATTTATTGATATATATTTATGTATATAAATATTATGTATAAAATAAAAAATATTATTTAAGGTTTAAATTAAATAGTAATATATTTAGTTAATGGAGGTTTATGGTTAAAAATTAATATGAATTAAAAATACTGACTAAATTCCTTGAGTAATGGACATAATTTAATTTTTATTTTATTTTTCAATTTATAACTTAGGTCAAACATATTTCATTTATTTCACATATACGTAATTGATGCATCCTTATATACATACGCACAAAAACAAAAACAATTTGTGAATTATATCAATTTATGTTATTTATTTTACATATATATATATTTACTGTGTATTAATATTTCAAATATGTATTCATTTTTATTTGAGTATATATCAATTTTTAATTATTTATTTAAATCAAATGTATACAAATTTTCAATGATGTACTCATTTTTAATTAAGCCCTTTTACACATTTTTAACATGCATGAAATGAAGATCAAATATTCATTAATAATCTTAAAATATATTTGTAAAAAATATTTATAAATAAATATATTTATAAGTCTATATTTTTTTATTAATAAATTTATAATTATAAAAAAAATAAATTTTTTAAAAAAGTATTTATACAATTATAAAAAGTAATTATAAAATTATTAAAAAAATAATTAAATAATAAATATATTTACATTATTTATATATATATAATTATATAAATAAATATAATGATATAAATATTTTTTTAAATTTATTCATTTAGGTATATATAAATAATTATGTTTTCAAAAAATAATAATAATATTATTTTATAAAAATTATTATTATAATTATTATAATTATATATTATAATTATAATTTTTCAAATAAGTATTATTATTTTTTAAAGTATTATATGTTTTTATCAGTTATTTTTTAGTTATGTTAAATCCCTATCTTTATTAGAAGTAAAAAAATGATGGTTAAAGATTCATTTTATCAGTGCTTATTAACATAGTTATGATAAAATGGATCTTTATTAGCGCATTTTTTTGAAGCGTTGATAAAAGTGTCCTGATGTGATTTAGGAACTCTATCCGTTGTGATCCAATTCACAATATTTTAATCTCTCCATATAAGATACCTACTAATATCACTTCTTGTTGTGGAATCCATGCTTGAATCTTGGTTAAAATCGAGGCTCCAACTATTCCATGGATTGAATTCAAGTCTCGATCAATTCAAGGGTTGAATGAAACCATGGCTTGAATAAAATCATGGTTTTTGAATATATAATTTTCTCCTTTATCAACTGATCCTTCTCGTCCCACATCTAGGTATCCTCATATATTTATTGGCACTATCCTATAAAAAAACATCCCAAAATTCATTCATTCTTAGATATTATATTATATCGTCTTTCCCGATAGCATGTGGCCCCCCTTGGAACAATAGTGGTACTATACTTCATGAAATATATCAAACCCAATGTCAGTTCATGTATTTTTAAGGTATAATAGGATCCCAATTCTTATATTACATGACACATTCCTCTTTTCAATTGTAAACTTCTGAGAAATTCATCCATATAGTGGTTGGTTTTTTTATTGGTATAGAATATTACATTGAAAATCACTTAGATGGTGAAAGATGTGTCATCATTGGGGTATTATATTATGTCATGAAGAAATTTTCACTACGAGGGTTGAGTGAGGAGAAACCTAAATAATGGTTTACCCAATTATATTGGAAAGGTAATTCTATAAGTTTTTTATAAAAATGGATGATGAAATATCTAACACAAGGGAACGTCATGTTGGATCTGAATCTACCGATTACACACAAGAGGGGGGGTGAATTGTGTTTTTTTCAAAATTATTACAATCTCTTCAATTTAGACAAATTCTATCCACTATGCTTTAGCACGATTAAATATGCAGCGGAAAAAGTAAAAGCATGAACACACAGATGTATAGTGGTTCGGGGAACAGAAGGCCCCTAGTCCACTCCACCAACGCTCAAATCCACGAGCATGGCGATTTTCACTATCTGGTCCTCGTTTCCACAGACCTGTTCACAACTGAGTACAGGCAGTTGACACCTTTACAAGTTTCAGGCAAACACAGCCTTCCTGGTTCAAACACGAACCCACACAGCTTAGAACGAGAAGCTGATTACTCAAAAATAAAAAGGGTTTCGATAAAGAAAACACTTCTCCAGTTGTTCTTCACAATTGCAACAGAATGCAATTGACAGTAGATAGATCGTCGTCTTCAAAAAATAACGATCTATAATCAAAACAGTTCTGAGTCGATCCAGTTGCAATAGATATTACAAGAAACTTCACAACTTCATCAGCAGTAGATTCACAACAGATAGTTGATGTAGAACACGTGAATCTGCTATCAAGATCTTCCTTCGGTAATAAAGGTTTTACACTTCTTCTCGAACACCAGAAAAGAACGCCTTCACACAGTCTCTGTTTCTTGCTCGTTAAAAGATCAATCTATATATTTCATACACTTTCCTGTGTATATATATATCCGAAGTTTCCAAGATAGAACATATATATTCAAATCTGAGAAAATCTTCCGCATAAATAGATACATGAAAATCTCCTTTAGATTCGCGATATTAAAAAAAAAGAAATAACAGAGCCGTTGTAACTCCCCTGAAGAATCGACATAAAAAGCTCCATTTAAATCAATCATTAATCCGTTGAAAATCGTCTTTGATTAAGTCAAAGTCGTACTTAAGAATCGGCTCGAAATCCGCTTAATAATCCGCCTGTTTGACCAATGCAAAATGAAATATCGTCTGTCAAAAATATCCCGACGCCAAACGTAGGGTTGATGACGTGGCTCCAAACGTAAGGTTCAGAACGTAAGGTTGAACAAACATACTTTCTCTTCAGCATTCCAACGTAGGGTTGATCATCCATACTTTGTCTTTCTTCAACTCTCCAAAGAACGTACGGTTGATTATAAAAGTAAGGTTGATGATCCATACTTTTGAGAAACAAACTCAACACTGAAAACTAACGTACGGTTTCTCTTCCATACTTGTCCAACAACAAAAACGTAAGGTTCCTTCCAAACGTAATGTTCTTCTTCCATAATTTTCAACAACGTAAGGTTCATTAACCATACGTTTCAAAATAACGTAAGGTTCCTTAACCATATGTTTCTTTTAACATAAAAAAGTAAACTTTTCATCCATACGTTACGTTCATCAACGTAGGGTATGAACAGTGATTCCAGTACGCGCTAAAACTGATCTCGCGCTACAGTGATTCTAGAACGTGCTAAAATTGATCTCGGAATAAATGAAGTATGAAATCTCGTTATATGAAATAAATAAATAAAATAAATTCCTGCAAAATACTCAAGGAAATAATTAGTAAATAATTAAGGGTATTTGTGAGCATCAAAATCATCATAAAGAGACAGAGTATTATTTAAAATAATCTCCCACTTTAAAAAACATTATTTTGAATTGTTTGAAAACAATACATTTCTCAACAATCTCCCCCTTTTTGATGATCACAAAACCCATAAAATAATAGAACTAATTTAATTGCAATCTTTATTGAAAAATTAGTTTTATAAAATTTTAGAATTTTGAAAGGATTAAAACAATATTTAACTATAATAAAATTTCTCCCCCATAAAAATAAATTTTCAGCTAAAAATAAATAAAAGATAAATGTCGTATATATCCAAATTCTCCCATATATCCAAATTTCTTCATAGGAAACAAATGAATTTAAATGTTGTGTTTATACAAATTCTCCCCCTTTTTGTGATATCAAAAAGAATGAAAAATTACGGATTTGAACACATTCAATATTGCACTGAACTATAAGTAAATGCTATAATTAACTGTGTATGAATAAGTGAATTTGTTATACTAGCTAACTCAATCATAAATCAATGAAAAACAAAACAAAAAAGAAGTAAGAAAAGAATTTTCATTCACAAGCTGTTATATATAAACGATTGTGATATACAGAGGAATCAAGGTTCATAGATAAGACAGGGAAAAAGGTGTCTATCTCCTTTGAATCGCGGTCGTTATCTCTGTAAACTGTTCTCTGAGCCTCTTCATCATCCCATCTCCTAACTTGATGATAAGATCTCTGTTCTCTTGAGTCATATGAATATCTTCAATCAAATTAACTCTGAAAAACTCATGTATTCTTTCTTCTTTTTCAACAAAAAGAGCCAGTTTTTCTGATAACTGATTCAAAAGAATCCTAATCGGTTGCTCTCCAGATGTCAACTGATCCACTAAAAATCTCTGATTATCTAGAAAAACTGACAAAGGGGCACTATTACACTGAAGATCGTGTAATCTGTCACTCATATTGCTCATTGATGCAGTAATTGCTTGAAATTTCCGAATCAAATCAGGTGAAGAGCCTGATCCACTCACAACACTGTTTGCAACAGACTCAAATTTATTCTCCATGTAAATCTTCAACTCAGACAAATCATCTTTCTTTACTATCTCTGATTTTAACTGATCAACAGCATGCAGCATATCAGTTTAAACAACTCTACTTCCTGTCTTGAAACAGTACATTCTTTCAGCTTCTGAAACTTCAACTGCTCTAAGTTCAGAGAATTTCTGAGACTAACATTCTCAGATTCTAACTGAGAGATACGCTTGTACAACTCAACAACTTCTTCTTTTCTCGAATCAGGGGCACCCTGTGCTCGATTCTCATGTCCAGAATTAGGTTGATGAAGCAGGGCAAGTGGTAAGGAATCTGCATCTGACTATTCTTTGTCCTTGTCCTGACAAGGTTGATCCACTGAACTATCTTTTGAAGCCTGAAACTCTTTCACTGAAAAATCTTCCTGAAGTACCTTTGTATTAGCTTCAGAAGTATGTTCATCATGAACAGTAGTCTCTCTGACTTCTACTTATTGGTCAAGAACAATATTTTCATGTAAATCTTGAGGTCGGGCCACTTCTTCACCAGGCACTGCCTCCATAAGTTGTTCTTGTTGAATTACTTTTTCAACAGCCACAGCAGCAGATTGAGGTTCTTTTTGAGTTTCTGTTTGAGCTATTGGTTCCTCTATCGGTGCAGTCTGCTCCACAACAGCTTCTCTCACAAATGAATAAGAAAATAACGGTTCAGAGGATTTCAAGGCAGGAGAGATAATTTCTTCATCAATTGACCTCTTTCTTCTAGATTGAAGTCCTTCTTGACTTCTCTCTTCCTCAACTTCCTCCATCTCAAAATGAATTCTCCTTGACACTGTACTAACTCTTGATTCTGCTTGTCCCTCCTTGGACTTAGCCGGTTGAGACTGAGCACTCTCCGAGTTTTCCTCAGCTCCAACAGGTAAGAGTTTTCCTTTAACTGTGCTCCAGAAGTATCCTACTTTCCTCAAAGTTCCAGCATTAAAAACATTACTGTGGTGACATTTCACCCCAGCATCTACCAATCTGATCATTCCTCTTTTAAACAAAAACAAAGAAATGAACCTTCCATAAGGGAAAAAGGTCATTCTTGCTTCACTCTGACAGCAGTAACTCAGATATCTTATCATAAACCGAGGAAAATTAAACTCAATATCACACATCAGAAGATACATTATGTACATGTCAGGGTATAGGATTTTCTCCATCTCAGCCATTCTTGGTGCTAAACCAGTATGAACAAATTTTACCAAAATTTTCTGATCGGGCTCCAAATCCTTAATAAACATCTTCTTTATCACTCTGGTTCCAAATAGAAAAGACATAATGTCTTCAGACTTATGTACAGAATCTCCAATATTCCGTAAATCGAAATGAAAAACTCCTTCATGAGGGCAGTTAAGAATTTGACTTATCTCTATAGATGATATTGAAAAGTCCTTATCCTCTATTTGAGCCAATAAACTATCCTCTGTATCTCCAAGGCTAAACTGAACAGTTCTAAAGAAATGTCTCATTTCTGCCTCATATAGAAACTCAGAATTTTCACTATTAAAAGCTTGCTCAAGGCTTTGAAACGACAACCCTTGCTTCACCAGTAAATTAGTTTCAAACAGCCACTCTAAATCTATGACTTTACCTTGCAGTATTTTCCGAGTAACTACCTTAGGTTTCTTTGCAGCACTGCTCTCGGCTTCATCTGGACGCTTAGTCTTTTCCATTCCAACAACGATTTCTGAAGGTTCGTAAGTTTAGGTTTTGAAGATTCAGAAAAGGGTTTTGGAGCAGATGTGCGGTTTTAGGTTTTCGAAAGGGTTTCCGAAAAAGGTGAAGCAGTTTAGAAGGTGAAACGGTTCTAACAGCCTTGATTCCCGTGTAATCACTAATCATTACTTTTATTTAAAACAAAATAAAATTACTTATAGAGGGAAACAGAAATTAAGCAGAATTCGAAAACAGAATAAGATTTTAAAAAAAAAACTATTTAAAATTAAATAAACCTAACTCCCCCTTAATAAATTCAAACTTTGCCGTGGGAAGTGGTTTAGTAAAAATATCTGCTAATTGATTTTCTGTATTTACAAATTCTAAAAATATAACCTTTTTAAACACATGATCTCTTAAAAAGTGATGTCTTATATCAATGTGCTTAGTTCTAGAATGACTAATAGGATTTTTTGAAATATTAATTGCACTAGTATTATCACATAAAATAGGTGTATTATTGAAATTTAATACAAAGTCCATAAGAGTGTTTTTCATCCACAACACCTGTGCACAGCAACTACCTGCAGACACATATTCTGCCTCAGCTGTTGACAGGGCAACTGAGTGTTGTTTCTTACTAGACCATGATACTAAAGACTTCCCTAAAAAGTGACATGTTCCTGAAGTACTCTTCCTATCTAATCTACAGCTTCCAAAGTCAGCATCTGAATATGAAATTAAATTAAAATCAGAGGTTTTTGGATAAAGCAGAGATTGATAAATAGTACCTTTTAAATATCTAAAAATTCTTTTAACAGCAGTTAAATGGGATTCTTTGGGATTTGATTGAAATCGAGCACAAAGACATACTGAATACATTATATCTGGTCTACTAGCAGTAAGATATAACAAACTACCAATCATACCTCTATATAACTTGTTGTCCACTGATTTTCCAGTTTCATCCAAATCAAGTTTTATATTAGTACACATAGGAGTTGTAAATGGCTTGCTGTTTTCAAGTCCAAATTTCTTAAGTAAATCAGTAATGTATTTGCATTGATTTAAAACATTTACAAAATCCTTTTGAAATATTTGAATACCCAAAAAGAAATTTAATTCTCCCATCATACTCATTTCAAATTCTTTTTGCATTAATTCTGAAAATTCATGACAAAGAATTTTATTGGTTGATCCAAAAATTACATCATCAACATAAATTTGAACCAACAAAATATTATTTTTCACAGTTTTCTTAAAGAGTGTTGGATCTGCCAGTCCAACAGTAAAATCATTTTACAAAAGAAAAGAACTTAGTCTTTCATACCAAGCTCTAGGTGCTTGTTTAAGGCCATAAAGAGCTTTAGTAAGTTTGAAAACAGAATCTGGTTTTTGAGAATTTTCAAAACCAGGAGGTTGCTCAACATAAACTTCCTCCATTAAATAACCATTTAAAAAGGCAGATTTAACATCCATCTGAAATAATTTAAAATTCATATAAGATGCATAGGCTAAAAGGATTCTAATGGCCTCTAACCTGGCTACAGGTGCAAAGGTCTCATCATAATCTATTCCTTCTTCTTGATTATATCCTTTAGCTACTAATCTTGATTTATTTCTAGTTATAATCCCTTGATCATCCTGTTTATTCCTAAAGACCTATTTAGTTCTTATTACTGGATAATCATGTGGTCTTTCAACTAATTCCCAAACCTTATTTCTCTTGAACTGGTTCAATTCATCCTGCATTTCTATTACCCAACTCTCATCATCTAAGGCTTCCTCTATGGTCTTAGGTTCTTGTTGGGATAGGAAAGCAGAGAATTCAACTATGTTTCCAAGGTTTCTTCTATTTTGAATACCAGTCTCTAAGTCACCTATCACAAATTCTAAAGGGTGATTCTTTAAGGTTCTAGACTGTCTAGGCATTACATTCCAAGGTTCTTCAGTGTCATGTTCTTCTGAACTGGACTGAATTTCTTTTATATCATTTTCAAAATCATTCTTTAAATTCTCAAGTCTCATGTTTTCATTAGAATCAGGTTCATCTATTTGTTCTATCCTTTTCTCAAAAGGATCAGATTCATCAAATTTCACATGAACTGATTCTTCAACAATCCTTGACTTTTTATTATAGACTCTATAAGCTTTGGAGGTTGCAGAATATCCTAAGAAAATACATTTATCAGATTTTGGATCAAATTTACCAAGATTATCTTTGGTATTCAAGATGTAAACCTTGCATCCAAAAACTTTAAAGTAATTTACTTTAAGTTTTCTGTTATTCCATAGTTCATAGGGTGTCTTTTTCAAAATAGGTCTTATTAAAATTCTATTCATTATATAACAAGCTGTACTAACAGCTTCTGCCCAGAAATATATAGGTAGGCTATATTCATTTAACATAGTTCTAGCCATTTCTTGAATAGTTCTATTTCTTCTTTCTACAATCTCATTCTGTTGAGGTGTTCTTGGAGCAGAGAAGGTGTGTTTAATACCAATGTTTGAGCAAAAGGAATTAAATTCCTGGTTCTCAAATTCTCCACCATGATCACTTCTCAATGAGATAATATTAAAACCTTTTTCATTTTGAATAGATTTACAAAAACCTTCAAATAAACTGAAAGCTTCACTTTTAAATTTCAAAAATAAAATCCAAGTAAATCTAGAATAATCATCAACTAATACATAAACATATAATTTACCAGCTAAACATGCTACTCTTGAAGGTCCAAACAAATCCATATGGATAAGTTCTAGAGGTTTAGTTGTAGCAACTTTATTAACAGATTTGAATGATGATTTGTGTTGCTTGCCAAGCTGACATGCATCACAGAATCTGTCATTTTCAAATTTGAGACTAGGCAAATCAGAAACTAGATGTTTCTTAGATAATTTACGTAAAGCATATATATTGCAATGACCAAGTCTTCTATGCCAGATCCAGGATTCACTTATATTAGCAGTTAAGCAGTTTACTTGTTGTTTACACAAGGAATACAAATCCAAAGTATAAACATTATCAGTTCTGGGTGCTCTAAACTTAAAGAGTTTATCTTTAGAAATCGTACAACTATTGTTAGTAAAATCAACAGTATATCCATCATCACAGAGTTGAGAGATACTTATCAGATTGTGTTTTAACCCTTGTACATAAAGTACTTTGTTGATTGAGACTGTCTCTGGATCTCCAACTATTCCAATACCAATAATCTTTCCTTTGGCATTGTCACCAAAGGTGACAAGTCCTCCTTCCTTTCGAGTAAGAGAAGAGAAATTATCTGAAGTTCCACTCATGTGTCTTGAGCAGCCACTGTCCATATACCATATTTCTTTCTTTCTTTGGTGACCTGCTACCTGCAAAGACATTCAAACAAATTGCTTTGGTACCCATATTTTGTTGGGTCCAGGAGTGTTAGCAAGCAGTGATCTGGGTATCCAGATTTGCTTTGTTTTATTAAAATTGATTGAATCATATAGATCATTGGAAATATAAGCTTTCTTAATTCCACATATTTGAGGTTGTCTTAGAAAACAATTTTTAGCTATATGACCTTTTGTTCCACAGAAGTTACAAATAACCTGTTTAGTGCTAGGAACAAAATAATTTTTGTATAACTTAGGTTTTTCTCCTTTACTTCCAATTCCAATCCTTTCCTTTTTAATTACAGTTTTTCCAAGTATCTCATTTAAGGCGTTTTCTCCTTTTGTAAAAACTAATGCAGCCTTTTTATAAGATTCTACTTCATCCTGTAGAGTTTTTATTTTTGATTCAAAATTAATTTTATTTGAGTCAGCAGAATTGTATTTGTCAATTAATTCCTTATGTTGTTTTAGCAAAGTATTTCTCTCATCTGAAATAGCTTTATGCAAGTTCTTTATAGATTTATATTTTTTAAATAATGAGTCATACCTTTCTTCAAGCATATTGCAGTAAGCTGCAAGTTTTTTATTTGAGAAGCTTGTTTCAGAGTTTGATTCATTATTTGAGTCAGAGGAGTAGTATGAGTGTACCTCATCAGTTTCAGCCATGAAACACATATTTGCTTTTAAATTGGCTTCCTCCTTATCTGAGCTTGATTCAGAAGAATTACTTGAGTCTTCAGAAACACTCCAAGTAGATTTCATAGCTTTCTTGTCTTTCTGCTCATAATCATCTGTTTTGAAGAATTTCTTCTTCTTTGCATCTTTCAATTTTGGGCAATCCGGTCTGATATGTCCCATCTTTTTTCATTCATAACATCTCACTTCCTTGCTATCCTTCTTGAAGTCTTTCTTGAAGTCTTTCTTCTTACTATAGAACATTCTGAATTTTCTGGCTAGCTGAGCCAGTTCTTCATCCGAATTTGAAGAATCAGAGCTTTCTGATTTAGCACTTACTTCTCTGTTCTTCATCTTTCTATCCTTTTGTTGAGAAGTCACGTTCAAAGAAGTATTTTCCCTTTTTATGTAGACTTTATGCTCATTTACCTCATCTTGCATTTCATCCTCATACATCATCAATGTACCAATCAGCTCTCTCATTGTTAGATCTTTAACAGAAGTCGATTTTCTGATTGCTGCAGAGATTCCATTCCATCGAGTAGGAAGTACTCTCAGTACCTTTAACGCTTGATCAGCCTGCTTGATTGGTTCTCCTAGAGCTGTTATATTATTGACTATTTCTGTCAATCTTCCATTAATCTGAGTGATTCTCTCTCCTTCAATCATTCTGAAAGTATCGAATTTGAATTTAGCAGTTGCATATCTCATCTGTCTTACATTATCTGTTCCTTCATAAGCAACAGCTATTGTTTTCCACATTTCATATGCAGTCGGGCATTGAGATACTCTGTTAAATTCATTCGGTCCTAGACCACAGATGATTGCATTCATAGCTTTTGAATTCATGTCATAATCAGCCTCTGTAGCAGCACTCCATGTATCGGGATTTTCAGGAATTTCATAGGGAGTCAGAATCTTTGAATAGACTTCGTAACCAAGATTTTTCAGATAAATAATCATACGTGATTTCCAGCAGCCATAATTATCTCTATTAAAGTAAGGTGCTCTGACCATTGACATTCCCTCTTTCGTATCAGCCATGATACACTATGTATAATCTTTAAATACTTCTAGCTTGATAAGACTTTAAAAATAAGAAGCTCCTCCTCTGATACCAATTGTTGGATCTGAATCTACGGATTACACACAAGAGGGGGGTGAATTGTGTTTTTTTCAAAATTATTACAATCTCTTCAATTTAGAAAAATTATGTCCACTATGATTTAGCACGATTAAATATGCAGCGGAAAAAGTAAAAGCATGAACACACAGATGTATAGTGGTTCGGGGAACAGAAGGCCCCTAGTCCACTCCACCAACGCTCAAATCCACGAGCTTGGCGATTTTCACTATCTGGTCCTCGTTTCCACAGACCTGTTCACAACTGAGTATAGGCAGTTGACACCTTTACAAGTTTTAGGCAAACACAGCCTTCCTGGTTCAAACACGAACCCACACAGCTTAGAACGAGAAGCTGATTACTCAAAAATAAAAAGGGTTTCGATAAAGAAAACACTTCTCCAGTTGTTCTTCACAATTTCAACAGAATGCAATTGACAGTAGATAGATCGTCGTCTTCAGAAAATAAAGATCTGTAATCAAAACAGTTCTGAGTCGGTCCAGTTGCAATAGATATTACAAGAAACTTCACAACTTCAGCAGCAGTAGATTCACAACAGATAGTCGATGTAGAACACGTGAATCTGCTATCAAGATCTTCCTTCGGTAATAAAGGTTTTACACTTCTTCTCGAACACCAGAAAAGAACGCCTTCACACAGTCTCTGTTTCTTGCTCGTTAAAAGATCAATCTATATATTTCATACACTTTCCTGTGTATATATATATCCGAAGTTTCCAAGATAGAACATATATATTCAAATCTGAGAAAATCTTCCGCATAAATAGATCCATGAAAATCTCCTTTAGATTCGCGATATTAAAAAAAAGAAATAATAGATCCGTTGTAACTCCCCTGAAGAATCGGCATAAAAAGCTCCGTTTAAATCAATCATTAATCCGTTGAAAATCGTCTTTGATTCAGTCAAAGTCGTACTTAAGAATCGGGTCGAAATCCGCTTAATAATCTGCCTGTTTGACCAATGCAAAAGGAAATATCGTCTGTCAAAAATATCCCGACGCCAAACGTAGGGTTGATGACGTGGCTCCAAACGTATGGTTCAGAACGTAAGGTTCAGAACGTAAGGTTGAACATACATACTTTCTCTTCTGCATTCAAACGTAGGGTTGATCATCCATACTTTTCTTGCTTCAACTCTCCAAAGAACGTACGGTTGATTATAAAAGTAAGGTTGATGATCCATACTTTTGAGAAACAAACTCAACACTGAAAAATTACGTACGGTTTCTCTTCCATACTTGTCCAACAACAAAAACGTAAGGTTCCTTCCAAACGTAATGTTCTTCTTCCATACTTTTCAACAACGTAAGGTTCATTAACCATACGTTTCAAAATAACGTAAGGTTCCTTAACCATACGTTTCTTTTAACATAAAAAGTAAACTTGTCATCCATACATTACGTTCATCAACGTAGGGTATGAACAGTGATTCCAGTACGCACTAAAACTGATCTCACGCTACAGTGATTCCAGAACACGCTAAAATTGATCTCGGAATAAATGAAGTATGAAATCTCGTTATATGAAATAAATAAATAAAATAAATTCCTGCAAAATACTCAACGAAATAATTAGTAAATAATTAAGGGAATTTGTGAGCATCAAAATCATCATAAAGAGACCGAGTATTATTTAAAATAATCTCCCCCTTTAAAAAACATTATTTTGAATTGTTTGAAAACAATACATTGCTCAACACGTCAACAATATGATTTTTCATGATAGTATTTCCTAAGATAATGAGAAATAAAATATGGTATAAATTTAATTTATTTATTTAGGATGATTATAAACTATTACATGAGGCTTGGGATATATTTATGGGTCCCTTATTAATTGTAACAATCAATAATATAGTCAAAAAATTCATATAGACACATTTGTAGAATGTATAATTCCATAACAATAAACTTTTTTTGATTTTCCCTGTAGAGGGAAATTTAGTGATAGAATAGTTGAAAACTGTAACATATTTTAAAAAATATGGTATATAATTCATTACATATATATTCTAGGTGGATATCCTTTTCTAGTAGAGAAAATTAAATTTCTCCCTATGATAAAGATCGATCTACTTGATTCACATATAAAAATAATAAAAACACCGATATTGAAAAATGACACCACATGGCCATATTTTGGAATTAAAATTCTAATTTTAAAACGTTTGGTAATCCTTAATTTGTCCTTGAGGTTTCTTAATTAGTTGGGAATGTACATATAATTCAAAAAATATATTATCCATTTTTTAATAACTATGACCAATGCTACCATTAACAACCAAACATTCCTAGTTAGAGTAAGGAGTTCATAGTCCTGTCGCTCCTCCTTATTTTGAACACTAAACCAGGACACTTTTTTAATTAAAACCACAAGATGAAAATTATGGTTATCAATTTTCTATCATGGGAACGTCTGAAAAAAATAATTTCTGGTGAATCACATAAGTCTCTACGCGGTTCATATAAATAACAAATACATTACATATTTTAAAAATCATGAGTCACAAATGGGTTAATTTTCATGAAATTTTAATGGCTAAGATATAGGGTAAAATATTGGCCATTAATGAACTAAATAATGGCTATAATTATATTGATTTTAAAATTAGTAGTGGTCTTCATTTATATAATGAAGTTATAAATGATCTTAAATCTCCCCAATATAAAAGTCTGAATAAAATCCCAAATTCTTAAAAATGATTAATCTGAAAACAATTAATGAATCACTAAAAAATCCTATTAAATATCTATTGTGATTCACTTTTCCAAAGTCAATGAATTTATTACTAAACACATACACAGTTTTTATTACATTTCTATCTTCTTTCCTTGGAATAATTTCCCATGTCACATTGTTCTTATTCGGATCAAGATCCTATTAAATATATTTGATTAAATTATCATCCTCGTCAGCCTCTTAAAATGATTTATCCTCTACAAGGGAAAATTGTATTTTTTATAGAGTCTTACTACTTCATGTTTTCACTAAATCTTTCTAAAATCTAATTAAATTTATACATTAATTTCTGCCTTTCTAGTATTTCTTTCAATTGGTAAAAATATAACCATATTTGAAATGATAACCCACTCATCAATACTTCTTAGTAATCACTACAATCATTTCATCAAATATCTAATAATAACTGTTTATGTATTAATTTAATAAATATAAAAATGGATCTTTCATTAACATTTCCTTTTGGTTCCAGCCTTAGGAATCTATGAATACCATCTATATAATTATCACAAATGGGAGGAATTCAACTTTTATAATTAATATCTTATGTGTATTAATTTATTTATTATTAAAAATGAATATTTTATGATCCCAATACTATATCTTTAATTTTACATGGATCATTCAGAGCATCAATACAATGTATCTTGTTTTCTCCTCATCCTAATTTGTAATTGATTGATTGTTTGGAGAGATCAATTTTCATTTTTTATCAACAATACTACTTTACCGATGGCATATACCTATGTTCCCAAAACATTTCACAGTAAAATCAGTACCCCTAGAATTAATGTATTCTTTCTTATTTATGATTAATTTATTTATTTTTAGTATTACTCATATTATAATTATTTTATTGTACAAGTGGATTATATTGGTCAAGTTAGGTTGGTATGTTGGAAGATTTTCATGATCATGTTGGGTTGTACTCTTAGCCTACAAATGAGATAATGAAGATAAGGAAATGCATTAAGAATATATACAACCATCCAGAAAAAATTTAATTCTTACTACTTATTTAATTAATTTTTTCATCTTTTAATCTACTATTTTTATGTTAATTTTCATAACATTTTTACATAGTACATATTTCGTTTAGAAAATATCTTTTGTGGAGTCATATTTTTCATTCAACTGTTTAAAAGAATCCAAAAATGAGATAAAATGATTATTTGTACGAATATGACCTTATTTTCTATATTCATGGACTTTTTAATCGAACTAGAAACATTTCATATTGATTTGATGTTGTTAACCAAAAAAACCTTTATAATTATTTAAATCCAATAGTGTAGAGGAAGATCATGTGGAAATTGTGGTTACTTCATATTATATAATGGGAACATGATCTTCCTATTCTCTTTTGACTTTCAACAGCGAGAGTAAATTTTCAGCTAAGAATATCTAGCCAATATACAGTGTTGGATGTTCGAATTATAAAGATTATATAAGCTTCATTACATTGGAATCTAGGTTTTTTCGGACACTGGTTTGTGTAGAAATCCATTGCATCATAGTTTGACAAACGGTGTGACTGGTATGACCCGAAGTTCTTATTTTTATTTAAAATTGACTAGAATTTTAGTAAAAAGTACAACTTACATACAAAATATTGAGAAAAACATATTACCCTTGTTTTGATACTTTTGGTAAATTCTTCATATGTCATTTGTGGTGTGCAGGAATAATCCTCACCTCAATTCAATGCACTGTGGGATCTCTATAACTCATTGTGTACATAATTTTTTTAAATTTAATTTTTAGTTAAAAATTATCCATCACTGAAAATAAATTAAACATGATCATATTTTCTTGATAATTTTTGAAAATTATTTATAATTAATTTTTGATGTATGGGAATTAGTTTCTTGTAATAAGGATACTAGATGTGATCAGTACATGTCAAAGTTCATGTTTCTAGTTTAAAATGACATTTTAGTGAAAAATATGTGCCATAGTCAAAACTAAGAAAAGAAAGTAATATTATTTTGAAACATTAGGAAAATAATCCATAAGTCATTTGGGATGTGTAGGTATTAGCCTTACCTTAATCTGATGCACGATGTTACCAGTATGGCTCCATGTAAACCTTTTTATATAAAAATGACATCTGTTTTAATAAAATGGAAAACCAACATATAAAAAACCAAGAAAACACATTAAAATTGTTTATATAATTTATTTAGATGATCCATAAGTAATTTATTACATGTAGTAATTAGTTGTACCTCAAAAAAATAAACTATGTTCCCGGAATGTCTCAATATGTCTGTTATCATTTTAATATTGATAGTTTAGTTAATAAAAGTTCACTCACTAAAAATTTAGAAAACACACTCATATTTTATTGATTGTTTTTCTAAATTTATTCATAAGTCATTTTTCACATATTGAAATTAGCCTCATGTCAAACTGATTCACTGTGTGATTTTTAGGAGTCAAAGTGCATGTTTCCATTTTAAATTGGAATTTAGTAAAAAAGATAAGTTATGTAATAAAAAATGAGTAAATTTTTTTTTAATACTTTATTAAAATGATCCATAATCCATTTGGAATGTGTAAAAATTATACGTACCTCAATCTGATGCATGCTATGACTGATATGACTCCAAGTGCATTTTTTTGTTTAAAATTTACATCAATTTTAATAAAAAGTAAAACTCACCTACTCTAAACTATGAAAAATATTTCATATTATTATAATACATTACTAAAACAATACATAAGTCATTTTTGATGTGTATAAATTAGATGCACCTCAATTTGATACATGATGTGGCTGATATTTCTCAATATATCAATTATCAGTTTCAAATCAACATTTTAGTTCAAAAAGTGTCACTCTATAGAAACAAAGAAAAAATGATCGGATTGTCATTCTAATTTATTAAAATGATTCATATGTTATTTTTGTTGTGTATGAATTAGTGTAAAATCAAGTAAACATGCGATGTGACTGGTATGAGTCAACGTGCTTGTTTCTAGTTTCAAATGACATTCTTGTAAAAAGGACAAGTAATGTACTCAAAAACAAGAAAACATATTCAAATTTTTGTCATATTTTAGTAAAATTATTCATAAGACATTTGATATGTGTAATAATTAACCTCACCTCAATCAGATTCATGGTGTGGCTAGTATGACACAAAGTGCATTTTTTTCAATATATAAGTATCATTTTATTTTAAAATATGCAACACATCTCCAAAACTAATCAATCCTGTCTAGATTGTTTTATATTCATTTAAATTCTATATTCACACTTGATTTTCACAATTTAATGGTGTTTTTTGTGTTGTAGTGTTCTATTATAGCACATTGTACTGATGTGCCAGTTTAATGATACAACACACTAAAGTATGCCCATTTATGAGTGCTTTTAATGTGATGATTAAGGGATTATTGATTTGTGATTGTACAAGAGAATATAAATTTTCCTTTATTAATGATTGTTTACCACTGATAAAAGACTCGATCGTTAAATATGTCACCAGTAGTCAGTGCTTATCTAACCATAATAAAGTCCATTTTTATCACTTTTAAAGGCCTATTTTGTAGTACTGTAGACAAACCCAACAACATTGATGGTGCATTAATCTGATCATTATTAGAAAATATAGTGGAATGATGAGTTTATAATAATTATTATTAACTCTAGAGACTTTTGTTTTATTTTTTTAAGGATTTAGAATATTAGTATGAATATTTTTGGAGTTGAACGCTGAGACAGCACGAGATTCAAAAGCTCGGGTGAGCCCATAATTTATATTATAATAATATTATATATATTAATATCACATAGGTGTACTTATTTAGGAAATATTGTAATAAATACTAGAAATATACTAATAAAATATATTTGATACCATTTTTGAGTCCAAAATGAAAGGTGTATCCTTGGAGTGACCAAAATTTGTTCAGTGATGCACATCTAGTTAAGGCATCAGATGACATGTGCATTTAATTATAATAAATAAATAATTTCATTATTTTTTTTATTAAATTAATTAATTTAAATCCTTTATAAATTATTTATTATGAATTTTTTTCTAGGGTTATCTATATAATCTTTTCAATATCTAATAGTATTATTATTGTGTTCTCTGTTGCAATATTGACATCGAACGATAAATAGAAATCCCCTCGAGGAGGATAGATGTGTAAAGAATGTAGAAGGTCTTCCTTATAACTGGTGAATACATTCTTCACCAACTATTAAACCATTATCAATGTAGGGATCGACATTTTGGGTATCCTATTGTTTTATTAAAAGACTAATCTTGGATTTGTGTATTCACTATTAATCTATGATTATTATCCATTCACGTTATCCTATTCTATAATTTGATTTTTTTTAAATCATTTATTTATTTTATATGCAATTTTATCACCCATGGTACTTCAAATATAAGTTTTTGGTTGGGATTCAATTTTCCAATGATGAATATTAAATTTTTTGTACTTCTCCTCCCCAATTATTTCCATTTTTCATCATTGACCCATAGGTTTGTGTTTTGACATTGCTGGGGTGGAATAAAGTTAAATAGAACCCTCAGAATAACGAATGTTATGAAAAAAAAATCAAGATGAGGATTTTTAAATGAATCGGACCGATACATCATGTGTTGGTTTTTTATTAAAGATATGATCGAGGTACCATAAGAACGATGGGTGATCAGAGTTGGTTTGGGAATGAATCTGTGATCCATGTTTTCTCAGCTGATTTGTGGAGATTAATTGTGGTTCTATGGGATCATTTTATGAGAGGATCATGAGGTTATAATCTAGCCCCTGTGATGAAAAAAAACCATGGATTGATCTAGGATTCATGGGTGGCTGGTGTTGTACTAGAGATGTCGGTCAGTGCGGGGGTTATGACAGCCTATGGCATGGAGGTGTGGTGGAAAATCCCATGAATGTTCTTATTTTCCCAATTAATCTACCCCCATTATAGTATTAGAAGGGGGTTTGTGTGGGAGTTGTCTTAAATTAAAATTATTATTTTTATTATTAACGTAATTGAAATAAACAAAATTGAATCTAATAAAGAGGGGGTGGGGTGCTTGAAGCATCCAACATGAGAAATGGGGAGTCATGGGTCCTCCCACATTAATTGACATATTATTACCAATATAATAATAATATTAATAATAACGATATTAAATTGGTTTTTAAACTTTGTTTAATTTGTATATTTTCACCAAGATATCTAATTGATGATCCTTCAATAGAATCATGACACTGAAATTGGGGCTTCCAGTTCAGGATGAATATTGGGTACTCTTTTTGGACTCATTTCATAGGACCATGAAGTTAGTGTCAAAACCCATTCTAAAGGGGTTTGTTTCATGACTCCCCAAGATCACTTCCAATGGGCCAAGGGTGGGCTACTAGCACCAATATGGTATATCACTAACATAAGAGTCCTTATCCTAAAGTACATTTATACACGAACACATCCCCATGCTCATAAAATTTTTTAATTTAAAAAATCGACAAACCAAGAATGCATAGATCTAGATCACACAACCATAGTATGAAAATAAGTACCAATAATAAAACTGAACCAAAAACATTTCGACCACAAAAAAGTCCAAAACAAGTCCAACCAGGAATTATAGATGGGGACTTTTGTCATAGAAACCATAGGAACACACATTGTTCTATATGTCTCACTAAGAACTTCCTAATCATTTCCCCACATGGACTCCATCAAAATTTAAACTAACAT
The DNA here is from genome assembly GCA_963277665.1 of Viscum album. Classification (NCBI taxonomy): domain Eukaryota; kingdom Viridiplantae; phylum Streptophyta; class Magnoliopsida; order Santalales; family Viscaceae; genus Viscum; species Viscum album. Next base: position 2,082,255,318 of record OY728165.1, read on the forward strand.
TATATGACATGAGACATGTGGGAAACTCCCATGTAGGAATGTTTAAAAGAATACCCTACAAGAAACTCCAAAATCAATAAGAGGAAAATAATAAATAATAACAGTCATTTCTACATACGTATAATTCTACAACACATATGAAAATAAAATCCCTATATACTCAATAAATACACATTTCCATAAATTAAAGTCACATTCATAATGACATCCTCGGATTCTTGGTCGAAGATTCCACATAACACTCATTTCCAAAGACACACTTTAGGAGTCATATAACACTAATAAAGTCCATCTAAGAGGACATTCTCATTGAATCTCCTCATAGGAATTATACACAATATTTATATATAGATACAATACACAAATTAATATCACACCCAAGGCCATGCGGTATACTAACAACTCTCTTTAGAAAAACCTACTCTGAAGAGGCTTAGTGCCCATGTATTATTGTTCATGAAGACACCAATAACTCCTCCTAGGGATGTATGAGGATATAGTATATCACTCTGGGCCTCATGGAAGGATTCCAACAACACTATCCAAAAATTTCTACTCAAGAGATAATTATACTATGTTTAGAACAAAATTCCATAATAACAATTAGGGAATGGATATAGTGAGCATGCCCAAATAAAATTTGACCTAGATAAAGAGTAAATGGACCTAGTATTTATTTAAAGGAGAACACATCATTTCTAGTCTATACATGGAATGTCCCTTTCATCACTAGGATCTTGTCGTGTAACACAACTCGTTCCTATGTCCTTTTAAAAGTAATGATCCGTATTATCTTGAGTACTACAGACCGTTTCCAAGTATAGTTCTCTTCCTATGGATGAAAAACTAGGTCATGTACATTATGAGTACATGGTGTTTTAGTTCTTGTAAAGTCCTAGCCTTTCTATGTATCCTCTGATATATAGAAAAATCATCCATGTTATTTCATATTCTGTGTGATAGGGTCACACGCCATGTGATACTTAACTCCATAAAGAAACCCGAGACACCACACCAAGGTCCCACATGACCTAGGTTCTACAAATACACACTATGTATATCGAGGGTTTTTTGAATCATTTAGTTCTTCCTCTTTGGAATCTTCTACTCCATTAGCTCCAAAATTCAGTCATAAATCATATGACAAGTTCAAATCAACCCCATCCAAGCCTAGTTGTCATTGTTTGTTTTACTATATTCGTCTAATTATTATGATAATTGGTTATCCTTTGTTATCATACTCCTCATATGCACTACTTGAACCTGTATGTCTCCTATCTATCCTAATTTACTCATCGCTACCATTATCACATAATCCCCATGACATTCCAAGCCCGGATATACAATATCTAAAAACATTGCCACTAAACGGGTGTGTGACATTTGATTTCTACTGAATCAATCAAAAAACTGGTCAAATGATTCATTGGTGATAAATTCACAAAGAATATTAGGGGAAAATTATCAAACATGAAAATGGATAATGAACCATGTATGTGTTCATTAGGCCTAAATCCTTTTCTATTAGAATGAAGAATGAATATCCATAATTACATAAACATTTCTCCAAAATAAAATTCTATTGATAAACCATCCCACAATACGGCCTATCTATGAATAAATATGTTGTTCAATTGGTTCATGTTAATCATGTAAATAATAAAATAGGGATAAATAAAATCAAATCAGCATCGTACACTTATTTATATTTATTCCTTATGAAGAACAAATCTACATCATTGTCGTTGGTGATATCCTTGAATCATGTTGTGCATTGATCGTCAAAATATGATCTAACTATTGTTCACCCATAAAATCTCCACCAATGTTTCTCCAACACCCTCTCAAAATTTCATGGTTATGTATCTAACCCTAAAATTTATCCATAATAGAGTATTTCAAAGAGAAACCAGGTCTCAGCATTATCGAAATAAATAAATAAATATATTTTATTTATTTTATTCATTTTAAACCTTGATAATGTTTTTAAAAAAAACCCCGCACCATCAATGAATATATCACTACTGAGGTAAAAACCGCATTGTAATGTCAATGATGACATCAAGTTTCTGATTTGGCCCCCTTGTTGGAATTTTATAAACTTTTATAGGAAAAATGTGTCTATGTGTGTGTGTGTTTGCGATATCAATATATTTCAAATATTTCAAATATTTATTCTGATAGCACTAGGAGTTGGAATCACATGTCGTGTCAATGCCTAGTCTTCAAAATATACCACATAATATCCAAAAATAATACACCAAAAATCAATGTCATTGTATTCTCTCCACCTTGAGGAATTAGATCACAAAAATCCAAAGCAAAAGGATACGAAATGAGATTAGGGTACTAATCACCTATCTAGGTCTCTTGTTACAAGGTGATATCATGAAGATTCTCATCATTGACAATACATTCACTAAAAGAATCAATCTCCCATAAAGGATCCTCTCTTAGCAATTCCCATTCTCTACTAGGTACCCATCACAGGTACCTCTATCCATAATGTTCATCTCACCCCAGTCGATAATGTGTGAAACATCATGCTTGTTCCTCCTCTACTATGACATATGGAAAATTTCAATCACCCAGTCTAACTATAGTGATATATCTATGTGGTACACCAACTTTCTAACTCTACATAGTCTCTTTAAAGGGACAACGAACACTATATATTTCTTCCCACCCCATCCAAATATTTGCAATCGATGTCGATGTGAAACACATATAAATACATAGTATCTGTCCTCGAACTCACAAATCCATCATTTTTTATCAGTATAAGACTTATGATAATTCTAGGTAGTCCACATTGAAAACTATATGAGAAAAATCTTCTCTATATAGGCTCACATCAATTTTGGGACCATAATTTCTGAATCTACAAGGTCATTCTAGTATAGTGGTTACCTACAGTTTCTCTCACACAATCCCTTTAATGGTTCCATACCGATGGTGGAATCGTAGCTTCTGTTTTATAGAAAATATTTTAAAGGTAGGTGATCCTCTTAACAACTTTAAATGTCCATCCTAAAGGCATTTAGCATGTCCTCCATGACAAGGATGGTTTTCTTAGTCTAGAAATCATTCAAGGGGTGAAAATTCATTCTCAAAGTCCACTAAGTGCCAAAATCCTATAGAAATACCTTACATAACATAGATGAAAATTGAGAATCATGGTTTGAAATAATCTTTTCCGTACCTCCATAGAGTCGGACCATCTTCTGTGTGTCGGGGCATCTAATTATCTCTAATGAACTCTACTCTATGATATCTAGTAAGTGGGATGAGATGATCAGTCATTTGACGACCACCTAGATTGAATAATTTCTCTTAGCCATATGTGGTAGTCTCATCATTAATTCTATGTATAACCGATCCTAGTTACACTATTGAACCTCAGGGGTTGAGCTAAATCAATCTGAACATTGTGCTCATCCTTCACTTTCTAAAATGTAAGGCATTGAGTGACAAACCATACAACTACCTTCTTCATTCTTGGCCACCAAAATTGACATCTGAGACCCTGTTATATATTTTCTGCACCTAGATGTAGTGCTAAAGAAGATAGATTAAACACCATTAGAACCTAATATAGTAACTTATCTACTACCATCATGTGTCCAATAAAAATAATGACATGCTCCCCACTATCATAAAATACATTAAAAGTATATCTAGTGTATATCTATGTACAGAGGGTGTTAAATAATGTATCCCCAAGCTATGCCTCCCTAACATTCTGCAAAATCGGAGGGGAAAAAAACATTCAACTCAAGATATTATTCTTCATCTCTATCTTAAAATGATTACATCAATGAGGCCAACTACTCTAATGCCTCTCTCTATAAATGCGAACATGTTCTACTTCTAACAGAATCTACTGCAGTGTTATACTTCCAAATAGTATATAAATTTAAAATTCATAATCCAAGAGTAACTCTATATATTTCCTATATCTAATGTAAATATCCTTATAATAGAGTATATACATGAATCTATTGTGGTCAGAATAGATGATAAATCACTCTTCCATCAGGTAGTGTCACCACATCTTCAGTAAGGAGACTACTACTGGTAACATAAGATCATAGATCACAAAGTTATTCTATTGTTCACTACTGGAAATGGGGTTTATCCCCATGCATTTATCCCCATGGTTCATTAAACCGTGCAGATAGATTGTTTTTAGATGTATATACCCACGATTTTATTAAAACCGTGGGAATTCAAGATTCCATTGGAACCTAACTATTGGGCTCCTCCTCAAACATCTATCGCGCTCCTTCGATTCAACCCTACCCCCCCCACCCTCGACTCCCGACCCTGTCCTCCCCTCCCTGACCACCACCTTCTGGCCCTATTATCCCCTCTCTGACACCCCTCCCCGGCCTCCGACTCCCGACTATGACTCCTGGCTCTGAATCTCGGCTCCACCTCCCGGCTCTCGACCTGGGCCTCCCAGCCTTCTCCTCCACCTCGACATCCTGACCATTGCCTCTTAAACATGGTAATAATGTAATTCTTACTGTGAATCCGGATGTAATTTTGAAATGATTCATGATCTTTTGGTATTTGGTAAACTGTCGGTTATTTCATCCTATTGGAAATAAGTACTAGAATACTCTGAAATTAGTCAATAAATTATCAGACTTTTAGGGTTTTAGAAACTTAAAACTTATCACTATGGGGCGTGGATACTTTCACATACTATTTTCTTCTCATGAGCTAATGAAAAATGCATGAGTAATTGGATATATTGTGTTAATTCTGAGAATAGTGTTATTGTAAGATTTGGATCACAGATTTAATCATGTTGAGGTGATGAACTCAAGGGCCTAGGTTTTTTTGAAAATATTTGGTATTTATTGGAATTTATGTCTTTGAAAATATCTATGAAATTGATACTACTCTGGGTGTTTCCATTAAAATGCACCAAGAAACTGAAGAATCCAAGTTTGGCTTCTATGCTTGTATCTTGGTCAAAGTGAACATAATCCCCCATTACATTCAGAAGGTTTCATTCTGTATGTTGGATAATGATTTTTTTTGAAAATTGAATATGAGGATACCCCACTCTTTTTTCAGGGTGTCAAGCCATTGGGATTGTTAAGGATGAACGTCGTACTGACTTATCATGATATTTTTATTCTAATAAGAGGAAAGATATAAAATTCTATTTCAGGAATAAGAATAGTGTTGAGTCTCTGATAATTGCTGGCTCGAATTAGATAATTGAAATAGATTGTGAGTTATGGTTAGATGGTACCTCATCTAAGGATGCTTAGGACTATCCAGGTTAGGAGCAAGAGATTTCCATTAGTGGCCAATCTTTTTGAATAGGGGTGGTTCAAGATATGGTCGATGGTGAGGATATGGTTAGGTGATAGGTAGTTGGAAACTCTTCCATCTCAAGATGGAAAAGTTTGTGGTGAGAAAGATTGTAAGTTAAACTAGTATTATTAGGATACCATGGTCCTAGATTCATAGGGAATGGATCAAAAAACATAGTATGAAGTAATGGAGGGGGATTATAATGATGTATAGTCATGATGTAGTATTATGTTTAGGTTACTAAATATACATTTTCTCTAGTATTTTTAGGTTCTACATAAGAAAATAATGATGTATGATATGTTATACTTAAATTTATCATACTCTGTACTTACTATATTTGGTCTTTAATGATATTTTGGAGCTTCACATATATTTTCTTTCTTGTATAAGATGAGTGATATTGTTCCACATCACTTGAAATTGATGAATCTTCTTCTCCAACATGTATAATCTCAACACCTTCATCTCATCACTTGATTGTTATGATCAAGTCTCACTTCTAAATGTTCTTCATGTAATTTGTCAAAGTAAAATCCCATTTATGAAATTCACTCCCATGCTCTGATTACTGTGTTATGAAAATTTTATTTCCTACAAGTTGAGGCCATCATTTACCCCTATATATAAATTATCTCTCATCATTACCCTTAATATGCACCAATTTTAATAATAAAATTCTAACATCAATATCTATAATGTCTATAATTTCCAATGATCATATTATGGAATTGTAATGTTCTGAATTTATAGTAATTTTTTTTATTTTTTATGAAATATCACACATATAATTTATTCAATGGTAAATTCCAATATAAAAATTAGGGGTCGTTACAACCATGATGTAGACATGGAAGTTGATGGATTTTCTTTATTAATTTTTCTTAAACTTATATCGAATTCACTTGTTTCACATCAATGAGTATGATTACAGTATATAAAACATTAAAATTTCATTCAATATCCTTTAATGGATTTTATTCATTAACAATTTCATAGCAATAAAACAATAAAAATGTTTTTTAAACACTGAACTATCGTAATGAATAATGGTTTTTCTAATTGTCTAACCCTCAGAGTAAAGATCAAAACTATACTAGAAATGTTTTATTTAAGATTTTATCACAACCCCCTTAATGAATTAACATAATAAGGGATCTTATACTCTAATACATGTTATGTTTTCTGATCATCAAGGTCTCTTCAATTTCCTCTTTTTTATTTGTCAAAAACATGGGGAACTACACATGAACTCTTCTTTAAGTTTTAACTACCAACTTTCTAAGTCTCCCCAATAAAGAACACTCTATATATTCTCCATTTATCATCTCCTATAAAAATAAAAAGTGATTCCATCACCTATTTCAAAAATAGAACATTTATATTCTCCAATACTATGGTACTATAATTTATTCTCTTCATTCATGCTTAGTAAACATGAATTTTCAACATCACCCACTTGGAATAAATTTCCTCTAGCACTCTTATCCTCTTTTAACCACTCTTCCATCCTCAATGTTCTTAACCAATAACCTATATTTCCAAAAAAAAAATTCATTTATTAGGATGTTGAGAAACACTTAATAGATTGTGTTTTGATCCATCAACATAAAGAGTGTTTTTTTATTTATGCTTCTCTTTCCCAATAACAATTAAAAAAACTCCTTTAAACATTTGTGACCCATCATTTATGAAGGTAACTAAGAATACATTTCATTTTTCAATAGATTTAAATTTTTTTAAATATTTTATCATGTGAGTAGAACATCCACTATCCAAGTTCAATGGACTTTCCCATTTGGATACATTGGGTGAAACATCAACAACTAAATCTTTCTCCTTCACTTTTCTATTTTTCTTTTGAGTATTTTGAGTATTAAAACTAGATTTTTTTCAGGATGGTATAATGATGCGGCATTCATTGTCATCAAGAATAGGATGGTCAATCCTTCCATACACTAATTCAAGAATATCAAACAAGTTCTGTGATTTCTATATATAATTTACAACTTGTTTATAACATTTATTTATTTAAAGGGGTTGAAAACCCCAAACATTGATTCTTAATACTCCCAAGTATATAATGATGTCTATTTTAGAAAAAATATCTTTTCCATATAAACAAATATTATAAATTTCTAACATAATCCATAAAAATTTTATCGTTTAAGCATCATGTAGTACAAAATTTGTAGGATACCTTGAAACATTTTTTTAATATTAATTCCAAAACATTAAATTTATAACTACTCTATTTTCATTGAATGCTTTATTCCCCATCAAATAACCCATAACAAATACTCTATAAAATTATAAATTCATATTATTAAAATATAATTTTCTTCCCATGTGTAAAATGCCACTATATCTATAAAAAAGTATTTTACATTGAAATTTACTTTTTTATTCCCCATAAATGACCTCTTTAGAGTGTCTTTTTTAACTTTTTTCTTTATTTTACATCTCAAGGTAGACCTTTTTCTTTTTGTCGTACTTATTCAATCATGGAATCATCTTTTCATTAAATATGTTTTTCTATCTACTAATATGCTTTGATTAATTTAATAATAAAATTGATTGTAATTAATTTTTTAAATATGATTTATATTGTTGATTGAATTATAATTATTTTATTGTTATAGAATGGATAGAAGATAGATGTATCATACAGATCATATTTCAACCGAGATTCAAAATAATTTGGAGAATTTTTTAGATTTTTCAATTAGCAATGCGTCAGATGGAGGTTGTATACTGTGTCCCTACTATAATTGTGTTGGAAGACCATGGTTAATATGATAAGATGTCAGTTACCATTTAAAGATATTTGGATTTCAAACAGACTATATTGTTTAGTTTCACCATGGATAGAAGAGTCAATCTTTGACTATTCATAAATGAAATGAATGAATTGACATAGAGAATGTGGTATTTGACTGGTTTCCATATGTGCATCATTCTAAGAGATATAGAATGTCGGTGCAAGAAGACAATGATATCAATACACATGCAAAAAATGCTAAAGACGATGATGTTGACATAGTGAAAAATTTATTGGATGATGCCAGAACTCCAGTATATCCAGAATGTACTAAAATGACCAAGTTTGAAATTTTAAAGCGGTTATATCATGGGAAAACCTTGTATGGAATTTCTAATACCTCCATTGATTATATTATTACATTTTTGAAGGACATGCTTCTTGATGACGCAGATATTCTCTCAAATCATTACATGGCATAGAAGTTAATTAAGCATCATAGATTTTCTACTAATAAAGTCAGTGCTTTTCCAAAATATTGTAGTTTATTTTTGGAGGAAACAGATGACCGTAATGACTGTAAAGAAAGTGGTACATATCGATTGAAGAAAAATACCGATGGAACATCATCTCTTGTGCCACAGAATGTCATGTGGCACTTTCCATTGATTCCTTGACATCAAAATCTATTCATGTCTCTAGAAATATCATTCAATATGAGATGGCACGATGTTGAGAGAATTAAAGGTAATGATGAGCTGGTCCATCCTGCAGATGGATTAGCATGGCGAAAATTTGATGCATAACATCTTGATTTTGCAGCTGAGGTGCGTAATTTCAGATTGGGCCTAACATGTGATGGTTTTAATCTATTTGGTCATATTCTTATTTCTCATAGCACATGGAAAGTTTTTATTCATGTTTATAATCTTCCTCTATGGATGTCTATGAAAAAAACTTTTTCTTTCTTGAGTATATCGATATATGGACCTTCAGATCCTGGTAATGATTCAGATGTCTATATGCAGCCTTTAATAAAAGAGTTGAAACAACTTTGGTATTTAGGTGTACAGACATTTGATGCTTCATCAAATAAAACATTTCATATGCATGCATCTCTTCTATTGACCATAAATTATTTCCCTGCCTATGCAATGATTTCTGGGTGGAGCACAAAGAGAAAACTATCATGTCCTATTTGTGTGAAGAATACATGATCAAGAAGGCTTAAGTATCGTCATAGTTTCAGTTTGATGGGGCATCACCAATTCTTTCCAATGGATCATCAATATAGGAAGAATCGTCAGAGGTTTGATAATAATGTTGACACGGAAGAACCAACTCAATGTATGTTAGGAAGTGATGTGCTTGATGAATTGCAAGATTTCAGCTTTTCATTAGGTAAAGGCTAGTTGAAATCTCTAAAGAGGAATAATGCTGATACTAAAGTCACATACAATTTGAAAAAGAGAAGTATTTTTTTTGTGTTTCCATATTGGTCTACAAATTTGTCAAGTCATTGTTTATACCTAATGCATATTGAGAAAAATATATGTGAAATTTTTCTTGCAATTCTTTTGAATATTAAGGGGAAGGCAAAAGATGACTTCCTATCTCGTCAAGATTTATTGGACTACGGTATTCGACCAGAAATAAATCCTATTTGTATCGGTGAAAACAAATGGAAAGTTACATGTGCTTTTTATGTGATGACACATACAGAGAAAGATCAATTTCGGGCAATATTGGATAATATCAAGGATCCAGATTGCAATTCCAGCAATATATCAAAACAAGTCAATAGAAGACATTCTAAATTGAAATCCCTAAAAACTCATGATTATCACATCCTTCTTCATGAATTTATTCCAAAATAAATTCAGAATTTTCTATCCAATAATTTAAGGGTGGAAGTGATTCTGTTATATCATTTTTTAGAGACCTTTGGTTTAAAAGGTTATCCAAATCATTGTTGATAAAAATGCTGCATGAGGGACCGTTAATTCTGTGTGAGTTGGAAAAAAAACTCCTCCATCCTTTTTCACTTGCGTGCTGTATTTAACAGTTCATCTTCCAACTGAGACACTTCTTTGGGGACCATTCACTTTTCGGTGGATGTATCCCACTGAACGATTTATGTGCATTATGAAATAATTTGTGCGAAATAAGAATTTTCTTGAATGTTCTATTGTGAGGAGTTATCTGGCCCCAGAATGTATGGATTTTTGTTCAATGTATTTTTCTGATGTGAGAACAAGACATAATCAACAAATGAGAAATGAAGATGAGTAGTATGAGTAAATTCATCCCTCATTTCCATCTCTTCCCCAAACAGGTGGAATTGTCGGGTCATATACATCTGTTACATTGAGCTTTGAAGAGCGGAATATGGCACATTATACGGTCTTGTTTAATTGTGGTTTTTTGATGCCTATATCAAGTAAGTAATTTGAATATATATATGTTATCTCATACGATATCATATCACATATACCATCTAATTTTATTATCATTTATGTATATAATATAAAACAATTATACCAAGAGTTCATCGGTCTTTGACATTGAGAAAGAGAGAGGCTATGCATAGCCAACAGTTCCCAGATTGGTTGAAATCAAAGGTATGACCATTACATTAAATACCTTAAAATATAGATATATATTTAATTATATTACTCATATGTATTCCAGGTATTGAGTTTACCTACTGACTTCATTTCTCATGAACTAAGAGATTTGGATTTTGGTCCCAATTCATTGGTTGGTTACTGAAAATCTGTAATAATAAATTGATATAAATTTGTTACAACAGATAAAGTAGTGAAAATGAGAACACAACATGATGGAGTTATGTTAGATGCTAGAACGGATTGTTATTCCAGTGCATCAGAAAGTCGACCTCGATATGAATATGTGTATTATTGTGGACTGGTTGAGAAAATATTGTTATTGGATTACTACTCTCAAGGTCGAGTCACTATGATGAAATATAAATGGTTTTATTCAATGACGTGACATGTTACAATTATTGATGATTTTGGATTTACAGTTATTGACATGAGTCGATTCCTACATACCGATGAACCATACATTTTGGCATAAATGAAAAAACAAGTGTTTTATGTGAAGGATCATCTGAAACCTAATTATAGTGTAATTAATGAAGTAATCCCAACACATATTTTTCATGATGCTTGGGATGAAATTATCACCATTGACGCCCCCATCAATGTTTGCCAAAATATTGTATTTGATGACACAAATTTTCCTATTGTGAGAGATGGTGTTGAACCTAAGTTAGTGGATGGTAATATATAAAAGCAACCATATATATTCAAAGTTCATTTAGTTTACCTTGACGTGAGTTTCTCATGTTGGTACTACTGTGATTACTTTAATTTATTTTATGTTTGGAATGATATGTCTCTTTTAGTATTGTTTGGTTTTCTTTCATTTATTTATATTTATTTCAATTAAGAAAACTTGGTTTACAATTTGGTTTTAGAAATTATATAACCTGGTTGTAAATTATCATTACTGAAAAATGTTATGAAATTTTATGTGTTGTATGTATGATTTTTAAAAATTGTTGCTAAAAAATATTTTTTTCATTCTTATGCAGATTATGAAGAAAACAACAGATGCTCGCAAGAAGAGATTATTTGATGTTGATCCTGTTAGACGTGAGCATGAGTTGTCTTCAGTGAGTATATTAATTATAATATTTATGTTCTGCATTACATATAATATCATGATCATATTTTTGATCAAAAATTTGTTAGGGACATATAACTCTAGAGTTTCTTCTTCCCAGTATGGGATAGAGCATGGATCCTCCTAGAACTTGGTGGAGCTCCCGTCCTACCACTCCCCACACTGACCCATTAGTGGACATCCCATCTACCACACATGTTCTCCCTTCACTTTAGACCCCTGGGATGTTTCCATAAATACCGCCATCATCATCCCATTTACCCTCATTTTCCCATTCCATGTCCACGTCGACTCGACCTATGTTCCCACCTGAACAATTTCCATATCCATTCATGTATCCTCAAACCTACTATGTGTATTATGAAATCTCTAAGCCATATTCTTTTCTTACCATCCATCCTACACATATTGAATCTGTTCCTTCAGTTTCCACTCCAGTTCATGAAGATCAGCTGGAGCCTGATGTGGAACAGATACTTCCTTCAGAGGATGCTGATCTAGCACAGTCCATGGATGCCTCACAGCCTATTAAAGAGCCTATATCAGGTTTTTTTATTATAAATGTTTCAAATTATAGCATTTCACATTTTTTCTATTGTATTGTCACTAAACTCTTTTCTTTTCACCTCTTATCTTATTTAGTGGGATCTTCTAGTAGGCGATGTGGGTGAACTCGAATGCGGGATGCCTGGAATCGTGAAACTCAGATTATGGTGGATTACAATTTTCAAAATAAAATGTTAGGTAAAATGCTAAAGAGTGTAGAAGTTCATGGATACATTATCAAAATATCATGATATCGTTCCTATGGAACCAGTCTCATGGAGACCTATCAGTGATGTCATCAAGGATAGGGAACGAGTGAAAATATGGGTAGGGAAATTTTATAAATTTATATTTATATTTGTAATGTATATATATGTCTTAACATGTTCATTGCAGAGTCGATTTAATTCCTGAACGGTGAAGCTGTCAAAGCTGCTAGGTTGAGTGATCATGGAGAGTATTGGCAGTCATATAAGTATGAGTTACACATTGGTTATAGGAGTAGAGTGGGTACTGAGTTAGAGGGTGTACCAACAAACCCTGATTTTATAAAAAGTCAATATCAAAAAATGATCGCACATTGGAAGACTGAAAAGTATATGGTACTACCCATATTTAATGGTTTTTATATAAATTTTAATTTTTTTTACTCGAATTGTTTTTTTGTTTATTAGGAAGTGTCAGTGAAAAAAACAAAGATGAAATGACATATCTACAAACATTGGGTCGCACTACAATGCTCGACAAAGAGAAGCAGCTGGTATTTTCATCTGAATTAAAATAATGTCCTTATTTATAACATGTCATCATAACTTATTCATTCCCTCCCTTGGTTAGTCCATTTATCCTATAAATCACATCTTATACTTGGAGAAAGCTTTCCTATTTTTCATAAACAAGTAGTATATTTCCTCGAAACCCACTTCTAAAAACCATTTCTAAAAACCATTTCAGAAAACCACAAATCGGTTATGACTGTAATTTACCTCAATTTTTGTAGGTCTTTGTTGCAACTCACTTCAATATAATTTTTTTCATTTATCATATATGGTTGTAATCTTAATTTTTGCACTTATCATATGTAGCAAGCTGAATTGGGTATTGAATGTCATGTTCCTCATGCAAAATTATTCTGCTTCAGTAGGGAAAAAAAGATGGAACTTCAGTTAATTTACAAACACAAGATAAATTTGTAAGTTTGCTTATTTATATTTCAAACATTTATATGAATCTCATAATTTAATATGTTTATAATTTCAACAGTCTGCCTTGGAGGCCATGGATGCGAAGGAAGCTGACAAATTAGTGCCAAATGATCATTTGAGTTAGGTGTTAGGTGTGGAGTATCCATGAGGAGTCCAATGTAGACCAGGTAAAAGCATTGTCCCCTCTATGTATTGGTCATCATTGGACTCCTCTAAGGCCTTTGAGTTGGAAAGTGTGTGTGCTAAATTAGCTGCGACAAAGAAAATTGTATTAGAGGAGCGTGAAAAAACTAAGCTAATGAATCAACATTTCATGAAATCTATGTGAGTTTTGAGTTAGTCACTACCACTAGTGGTTTCTACCACTTTTCATTCATGTATGGAATCAATGGGATCTTTAAATAATGCCTTGGGTGATTCCCATGAGGGTCCTAGTGGTGATGGCGGAAGTGGCAATAGAGCTGGCGAGGATGCTGCTGATGTTGTTGTTGTTGATGAGATTACTGATGATGATGTTGACGGTGCAGTTGGTGATGATGTTGCAAATGATGTTGATTCCGATGTTGCTACTAATGATGATGTTGCTGGACATGGGGATGATGATGATGGCGATGGGGGGATATTAATACCCTCTCTCTTTGACATAGCAGAGAGACTTGTGTTGGAGTTTAATGATTTTTGGTATTAGTGGACTGCTTTTATGTGAATTTCAATATGCAATGAAATGTAGTTTGGATTATGTTTTCATCAAGGGTGTTATTTGTCAATAATTTAGGTAATTTTCACATGCCATATATTTTTTTATGGTTTGGTGTGTCTTTTATTATCTAACCATCTAATCTTGGCCACAGTAGTGGAGGGGAGGCCTGGGATGGGGGGGCTGTAGTGGAGGGCTGGGGGGCTGGGAGGGTTGGGAAGGCTGGGGGAGTGTAGTGTAGGGATAGGAGGGGGGTTGGGAGGGGACGACTGAGGGGTTGCAGTGGAGGGATGGGGGGCTAGGGGGCTGGGAGGGTTGGTATGTCTGGGGTATATAGTGGAGTGCTAGGAGGGGGGCTGCATTGGAGGGCTGGGGGGGTTGGGAGGGCTGGGGGCTGGGGGAGACATTGGAGGGCTGGGAGGGGGCTTGGGAGTGGATGGTTGGGAGGGATGGGGGCTGCAATGGAGGGATGGGGGCTGCAATGGAGGGATGGGAGGGGGATGGGAGGGGGATGGGAGGGCTATGAGGATACAGTGGAGGGTTGGGGGGCTGCAGGGGAGGGCTGGGAGGGGGGCTGGGAGGTGAAGGGCGGGAAGGGGGTGCCGTGGACGGCTGGGTGGGTAGGGGGATTCATTGACTTAATCTTTCTTTCATATACTCGGCATGCAGAGGATGTTCATCATGCAAGTATGATTGTGTCCTCCACTTTGAAGCAAAAGATATCATCTATTTAAGGAATATAATGGTTTAGTTGCTTCTGATATTTTTCATTAAATGTAAAGGCACTGATTTGTAGTTCCAAGAGTGATTCATGTTTTTTGTGATTGGTTTCTTTCTAAACTGGGGCCTTACGAAGCAGCTGAAGTTGCTTTTGAGGCAATACCTCAAACCTTGGCAAAAAATTGTGACGTTAATGTGACCAGGACTATGTTTTCCCTACAAGGAAAGGCATGTAACCTGCACTCATTTCCACTTTCCCCTTTCGGTCATCGATTTATGATTATATTTTTACGCAGTTCAGTCATGACAACAAAAACTAAAACACTTTCCCAATGTATTTTATTTTCCTAAAAACTATATGCATTGGGATGTCAATGAATCTCATATTTTATTGGTATACAATAAATATGGATGAGGAGGGGCTCGGAAGGGGGGAGGGGAGGAGGGGATCGGCAGGGGGGATTTGGGCATGAGGGAGGGGGTGGGGGAGGGGCTGGGCAGGGGGAGCTAGGCATGACGGAGGAGATGATATTTCAAAAATAAATCACTATCCAGAAATTGAGGAACCACCCGTCACTATGGTAATACCATATCAACCAGATCCAAACCGTCCACCCCTTTATTTCCACTAGGATCTTGATGAAAAACTTTTTCCCTTATACCATGAGATATAAAGTTTATTTGTATCCTAGAGGGTATGTGTAGGTTTTGGGAAGATACATACATAATATATCATTCCAAAAGTTCCCTTGACCTTCTATATAATTTTATTTCACTTTAAATCACATTCCAACTCATAAATTATCACTATTATGTACAAATCATGATTTCTTAATGACTCATCCACGTATTATATCACAAGAACGCTAGGTTTCATAACTTTTTACCAACAACTAGATCAATATCCTAACAAAACCGAATACACAGTGACTCATGATCTTTACCATGAATGACTAATCATCCCCAAACAATAAGATAGTTACAGTGAGAATACTACATTAATATAGTGGTCTCACACAATCCAATATTAGCTTAATACATTGTATCCTCCTTTGTATCAATTATCATTATCATTATCTACCCGAAGTCACTTAAATATGGAGGATACCACCAAAAAGTGGGGGTCAAAAAAATTCATGGGACCTAAACTTTGTACAAATGACCTCAATGACCTCAGTAACCACAATGAGCAACCTCACTAATAGCCTATTCCCACATCTTTTTCATCACCTCTAATAATGGTCAATATAATATGAATCATACAAATGATCATCCATATCTAGAATCCTAGTGGTAAATGTAACCCATAGTAAGGTGGATTTTCACTCATCATGTTCCCAAATAAGTGAATCAATTAGAACATCCCATGAGTCACCACATTAAAACAAGTGATATCATTATCATCAATCCATTAAACCACACCATATAATATCTGGTGTATATAAGGCCAAACAATCCATTTTAAACATGATAATACCCCTATTTATCTCTTATGAGCTATGGAAGTTGCAAGTTATTCAGTTCCCGATTAGACATAACAACCCTACCCTCACCCATTTAATACACAATATATGTAACACATATAACATATGAAAAGCTGGGAACTGCCAACTTATAAAAAACACCTTTAATTTTGGATTTAATTGATAAAAATATGATAATATAAAATTAAATACACGACACAATGATTAACAAGTAGAAAACCCAGATACAGTGAGCGGAAATTAAAATAAATACCCTACGGAATCTTTCCATACCCTTACCTATTCCATGATTCAGACCGATTGAAGGTCCAATAAAAACTATTGAAGAACCATATTAAAATCAAAAAGGGGATCAAAAGACAAATTTAAGGAATGTCCACTATATCCTAAATTAAATGGTCATAAAATACTCATTTTACAAATCATTATTTATCTAAATTTCATTTTATAAAAATATAGGGAAAAAATGATGATTTTTTTTAAAACATTGGGGTTAACCATATGTATATTGAAAACCATACCTTCTAACACTTTAACATTTTTTATACATTCTAAAGATAAAATCCATATGTATGAACACATCATTTTATGTAAAATAATTTATCAAATGGTACTTGAAATAGTTATTTAATTTCTAGATGTTGCATATGCTGTTTTTGGTTTTCATCTTTCTTTTCTAAGATTTTTTAATGTGGTTTTCCTGTTTTAGGAAGACTCCAAACACAAAAGAAAAAGCATGTTCAGTGGAATCCTGATTCAGGTTTTACTCCAACTTTTTAATTTTAATATTCGGCTATATATTTGTGCATGTATTGGATATATTGAACTGTCATCGCATTTGAAAAGCCTCAGGATGTTATTTAGAAATCACGGATCACAGTGTACTTTCAGGAGGTATGATCCCTTTTGAATTTTCTTGATTTTTTTATCTTTTAACATGGTCATGTCTTGAATATTGATAACATTTTATGTTTATGGTGGATACATTGTATATATATCAATTGTTTAATGGAATTTCAATAAATGTTTGGGTATTTTATTTCATGTGTTTTTTATCCAAATGTTTCTCTAAATATGCCATTCTACTGGACTGAGAAGGGGGCTGTGGGGAGGGGGAGGGGAGGGGGAGAAGTTGGGCAGTGAGGAGGGAGGGAGAGGGGCTGGGCATGGGGAGGGCTGGGTAGTGGGGAGGGAGTGGGAGGGGCTGGGCAGGGAGAGGTCTGGGCAGTAGGGAGGGAGGGGGAGGGCTGGGCAAGGGGGAGGGAGGGGCAGGGGTTGGGCAGTGGGAGGGCTGGGCAGTGGGGAGGGAGGGGGAGGGGCTCGGAAGTGGGGAGGGAGGGTGAGGGATTGTTCTGGGGTGAGGGGGATGGGCTTGGGGAGGAGCTGGGTAGTGGGGAGGGAGGGGGAGGGGATGTCCATCTCTAAGATCATAAAATACCAAAAATTTCTATAACCAAAAATTATTGTAGCGAACTATTGAAATCTCTTTATATATTCTACCTTCTTCCCTAATTGCGTATCAAGAAAAATAATTTTGTAAGATAAATTAATTGAAAAGCATAACCGAAAAACAACTTCAGTATATATACATGAATATGAAGATCCTATATCAAAGAAAGCAGTAAAAATAGTATAGGTAATAAAAAATGTACCTCTAACTATAGAAGGTCCATTTCCACCATCTGTGTGAGACTATTATATGAAATATTCTCTACCTATATTGTTCCCATGTCTCTATCCCTAAGATCCCTAGTTTGGTTGAGTTACTAACCCCTATGTAATTTGGGCATAATGGTGATATCCCCTATCAGTACCATTACTAATAGTCTCTATATGTATGATGCCCCTATGTAAACCTCTCTATAGTATCCTCAAATAGAATCATTGGAGATGCCTCATCTTAACACATATCTGAAACATAGTTTTATATTTAGGGAAAAATTGTGATAGTGTTTTATCTTTCAATAATTGAATCATAGGGTGAAACCTTCTACCCTAAAGGGTGATGAATAAATATTACTCCACTATAAATACCTATTTCCACCTTAATGAACCTCCTCAACATTCCTCTTCTTACTAATGGAAGAGACACCCACTATATCTCTAATAGTCTCACTAGTCGGTGCTCGAAGCAATAAAAGAAGACCCAATGCTCAATCCTTCCCCAGACCTTAATTTATTTTAATGTACTTTCATTCAACCTTTGGATATATATTAAGGATTAAATCTATTAATTTGGTGCCTTGTCTTTGTTTAAAGTCCAATCTCAAAATTTCCGGCCTTCTATGCCTCATTCTCAACCAAAATAAGAGCTAAGTGAAACTACTCCATAAAATGATAAGTGTAGAAAGATATAAAATTCACACCTTACTAAAGCTCTATAAACCCCTGTGCTTGATCATGATTGAGTGTATCTGGGAAAAAATACTTAAAGAATATATCATGAAGGTATCTTAATTCAGAAACTCACATCTCCCCACCTTTATCATGATTTAAAAATACATCCTCATGGGTCCCTATAGTATAAGTGGATCCATATTTTCCTATAGATCCTCTAGAGTCTCCATTAGATCAAATATTACCTTTCTGATATTGATTCAATCCTATGTATCCTAGGGGTCCTCTAGTACCTTTGAAGGATGAGGAATACTGAATTTAAAAATCTTGATCACAATCAACCATCATTCAAAGAGGGCGGGGGAGGGGCTGGGCAGGGGGAGGGCTGGGCAGTGGAGAGGCTTTTAGATGGGGTATATAACCAATCACTGAAGGGGTTTTAAATTGTTTTGTGTAACCAATTTTTTAATAAAGCATAGGGTGTATAACCATTTGATGTATTTTTATAGTCATGGTGTATAACCAATTAGTATTTATATTATTAGAGTATCCATGTTGAATCGTATAACCAACATGGAAAGTAGGCTTTTTACTAAACTTTTTAAATCATCTTGTTCCAGTATTATGCATTAATTTTCATATGTATGAGGTGAGGATGGTATTTTTATATAGAGGATCATGTATTTGACCATCAATATAATGGATTGATAGTTCTATTTTATCTTTTTAGATGTTTGGGATTAGGATGGATTATTGAACAGCTATTTTGACATGCCATGTATATGTGCTATTTTAGATGCAGAATGGAGATGCAGAATAGTGGGAGGTGTGGCAGCTGCCTGGGGAACTTGTCTATACCCATGGTTTACTATCCTATGGGTAAATGTTGCTATAATTATGAAGGTGCAGTGCTACTAATCTATACCCACGGTTTGGTAAACCGTGGGTAAATGTTGCTGTCATTCTGCCGGTTCAGTGTGGCCAATCCATACCAAAGGTTTGGTAAACCATGGGTTAATATGGGTTGTTGTGAATCAGTATACCCACAGGTTTTACATCAATGCCTACGGTTTGAAAACCATAGGTATACATCAATACCCAAGGGTTAATAAACAGTGGGTAATAAGAATTTCCCATGGTCTATACCCACATTTTTCAGTGAACCGTGGGTATAGACCTATTGCGACGGCACTACAACACACGGTTACTGAAACTGTGGGTATAGGGTATACCCACAGTTTCAAGGGCTATACCCATGGTTTTAAACCATGGGTATAGGAGCTATTTCTTATAGTGGTTGTCTCAACTAATGTGAACCAAAATCAATTACCACATGGATCTTCATTAGAACACAAAAAATCCTAGTTCTTAATTAATTATAGAAAACTACGTACTCAACACCCTCCTTTTTCAATATTAAAATTTGAGTGCTCATAAATCTCTTTTATAACTCCTCAAAATCTTTTTGGAACTTATCCTTCCACCTGAAAGGATACATCTTTAATGTCCAAATTTAATGGATAGATATCCTAGAGCAGTAAGATATGAATCTCTGATAGTATCCTACCAACCCAAGAAATCTCCCCCACCACCATCATTCTCTTGGGTGGCTCCCAAGCTAAAACTACCTTTCCATTTTTTAGTTCCACTACCACACCATCTCATGAGAAAACATGTCCCAGAAAGTATACCTTTTGAATAAATAACTAGAACATTGAGAGATTACAATATTTTTAGTTCTCCCGGAGTACATCAAGAACCATTTTCAAGTCTCTCTTATACTCCTCCTCTGACATCGAGTTAATTAGGATATTGTCTATGAACGCTGCCAAAAATTGGTCCACGAAAGGATAAATATCTATTTCATGAGTCCCACGAACACTACTGTGGAATTTTCCATTACAAAGGTAATAAACAAGTACTCATAGTGATTTGTAGATACATATGAATGATGTATCCAGTATGTCCTCATCCCATATTCACTATCGGTGATATCCTGATCTGAGGTTAATCATCGAGAACCATCATGTCCCTCTCAACAGAACAATGAGGACATCAGTCCATGGTAGTTAATACTTTTACTTCATAGTCACCTAGCTCTAGTGATGTTATTCCAAACATAACCTCAAGTTCCAATCTACCTTCTTTGATAACAATACTAGGACTTCCTTGGGTGAAACATTTGATCTTATAATTCCCTTCCTCTTCAAGTCCTTTAATTGAACCCTCATCTCTTAAATCTCAGTACAATCCATATGATATGTTGGAATAGATGTCAGTGTCCACCCATGGTAAATATAAATTTAGAATTATATCTCTCAGTGGGGAGTTAAGACTATAACACCCTTAGGATGTAAATCCCCGTAATTCACCACCATTTTAAGGAACTGAAATCTCATATCATTCACTTCACAAAAGGTCATGGTATCCAACTGATGGTGATCGGTTTCACCCTCTTATGCATGATTCCATCCAACAATAAGTGGGTTTCATTTTCACCCAAAATGAAAACCTAGTCCCATAACTTTTGATTCAATACAACTTTCACTTAAGATTGTAATTCTAGGCATGATCTATTAATAACTTGCTTATACCTAAGATGATATCATAACTCCTCATCACTAATAGAAAGAGATCCCAATAGAAAATCCCACATTTGATACTCAAGTCACACTATCAGCACATGTGTGTGTCAACTTAGTCATTTTTAGTAAGAGTAACCAAGCCCAAGGGTCGAGCCAAGGGCTCAACCAGAATCTCTAAGTCTCAAACCATGCATGTGTAAATAAAATAAGGACTAGAAATAAGTCTATTAGTAATATAGATATGGTAAAAACTACAATGGCCCATAAATCTCATGTAGATATTACTTCAACATTGGATAATATTTATTACCGAACATAACAAAATCCATTCCAGGATCGTATAGGTTTAGAGTCTTTAGAAACTAGGAAACATAAATAGGTGGTTCATAAAACATCTACACTATCTCCCTCTTATTTCATCAAAACTAGACTCATTTTTTACATACCATACTTAATACCCATCATCATGACCTAGGGAAAATAAACATATGAAACGATGATCTCAAATTCACAGTAAGGGTAAATAAGGGAAATATCAATCATATTATAATCATAAGAGCTTAATATTTGAAAACCATATCCTTCATATAAAAGATCAGAATATCATATTATAGGATAAATCAGAATAGTGAAATGTAATTCCAATAGACATAACCTAAGACATGAAATTTCATGGAATACTCACATAATCAGAGAAAATAATTTCTTATTATTCAAGTCTCATTTCTAATACCATCATACCGGAGAAATTTCACTAATGAACCGAGTTCACTCCTTGTTCTAGCCCCGTATTACTGAACCGGGTTTACACTTCATTGCAGTCATGTCTATCCCATGAGATATAATTCTTTTTCCTAATTAATTAGAGGGATATATTGTTCCCACCCATCTCATTATTAAATCACTCTAACATGTTCCACAATATCATAAATCATTCATCATAGCATAAACCCTGAAATAAAATGTGTTTCTTAAAAATAGTTCCATCATAACATAATCCATATAAAAGAAATGGATTTTATAAAACTAATTCCTTCATAAATACAATAAAATCAAATAATAATTGGGATAGAAATAAAACCCCATGACATCTTAAATGGAAAATAATTTTGATAAAACACATGAGCATAATTCTTGAGGAAAATATCCTTTATTCTTATAAGACGTTTTCTTTTTCCAAAACGCTGTGAAATTCAAAATGAAAAGAATATAGATGAAAATACACAATAAATAATGTAGATTAAGAATCATGTAAATAAGGTGTCATGAGAATGCAAAAATCCATTCATACTATATAAGTTAAAAAACATTCTCCTCATACTTTGGATGAAAAAATAAAAAAGTACCTCAAATCGATTAATGACAAAAGATTCATTTCATACCATTTAATAAAAATACACCAAATCATAAAATTAACTTTAAAAAATTTTATAATAATAAAAATAATATTACATAATTAGGAAATAAGGATTTATAATGTAAATATGCCCCAGTAAATACTTATGTATAAACAATATCGGATAAAAATGAGATTGTAAAATTATCTCTAACGTGATGTATGATATCATTCATATGTATCCTAACCACCGGTATAATGATTTAAATAAGGTTATTTACTTATTCAATAATAATAATAATTTTTAAGATATCATATTTTATTAAATTATAATTCTTTTGTTTGTAACATTTCATTGTGACACATTATTCGTATATTAACTGATTTATGTTCTTATGCAAGATTTTTAGGATATGTTCATCTTCCAATTTTTAGGATATAGATAAATCATTTAAAAAATTATATGAGTAAAATATATATGTTATATCTACATTCAATTCATTTATATAATCATGGATTAATAACGATCATGTATAATGAATCACATCGTGGGGATGGTCGGTCATATGTACACATGAGAGAAGATATAATTCCCGAAATTGATGATTTGTATTGAAGTGGATAGTGTATAATATTTCATAATTAGTAACATGTTATAATAATCATATATATTTATTATATAAATTATTATACCCATCCAATTAATGTGTTGGTGAAAAAAATATTACACAACAGCGTGGAGATGGTATGTCGTACGTAGGCAGGCGTGATGATTTCATTTTTCATAGGATTGATAGAAGGTGAAATATGGTTTTTTAATATATATAAAAACTTATCAGTATATTATTTTTTCTGATATTATTACTTTATAATGACTCAAATAATGGATATTAAGTATAAGAATAATGAAATTTGAAAGAAACGGTACAAGAGATTATATCATCATCAACATGATTCCTCTAGATCTCTTATTATATCATTAGAGTTAGACATTGAATATGACAAGAATATCTAGAATTAAAATAGTGATGTTGGGAAGGAAAAAGGGAAGGGTATGGCCGATTTGTAAGGCTCAAAATGAAGTGAACAGTTGAGGGAGGACGTGCCCTTTCATAATTGAGGTGAGGGGCACTTTTATAAACTCCATAAAGAATAATTTATAATAAAATCAAACCCTACCTAAAAACTTCCAAAATGCCCCAATTTCAAAGATTATATGAGATAGGGTTGTACTATAATCATCCAATAAATTTTTTGCAAGTTATTTTTTCAATTTATTCCATATTTTTTAATTGAAACTTAGTTATTCTATTTAATTTTATTTGTTTTAATAATATTCTAAATATTTTATTGTTATAAATAATTAATTATATGGTGATAATTGACCATAAATTGATTTTTAATGTAATAATATACCTTTTAATTATCACTTTTTAATTTTTAAATATTTTTATTATCATTAAATAATTTTGAATATTTTTTTTTATAAAATGTCAATCATATCAATATTGACACTATTCATTTATTTGGATTTAAATAACATCCAAATGTAAGATAAATTCAAACCAAATAAATTAATATAGTTATATCATGTCATATTAACCTATAATATTCATGGAAAACATTAATTAATTTATATGATATTTCTTATAATATTTTTAAAACAATTTTCTTGGTATTTATATTGATAAAATAATTTCTACATCCATATTGTGTCATAAATAAGGGTAATTATATAATCACTAAAAATATAAAACAAATTAGATGATATATTAAATTATTTTATATTTCTAAATACTACCTATAATAGATATTATCCCTTATTAATTAATATATTAAAATTAATATACATTTATAAAATGAGATTTTGACATTTTGTCACACTCATTAGTTTTTAGTATATTCATGTCATATTCATTGGTTACTGGACATTAAGTTATTCTATTTTCGAAATTATATGATAAGGGTATATTATATTCATTATTTAGTATTTTTATAGTTGTTAAGGTAATTTTTATAATATTATATTTACCTTTAATTAACCGATTTATTTTTAACCATGGTAGTAAAAATAATTAGCAAAGTTACTATTAATAATGTCCAAAAAATAAAAGTATCCTATTAACATAATTGTACATAATTATTCTAATTACCGAATCCATTTTTTATAATTTAAAATATTGGAGTTTTAGTAATTAATTTAAAATTAATCCTGTTGTTGAAATGAGAAAACGAGTATTAAAAGTTAAAATATTACAAAAGATTGAAATGTTTTTACATTAAAATTAAATGTATAATTAATTCCAATTAAATAAATTATATTAAATGGTAAAAATATATTCAATTTATACTTTGAAATTTTTCAATAATATACCATATAAATTATTTCAATGAAAAAAGTTATTTTAAATTAAAATTTAGTGTATTTTTACTATTCAACAAAACATGAATCTTGTCAGAAAAATATCAAAAATTCATCCAATGTAAATTTCTATATCCCACATAAAAATAAAATTTTTATGTTTTCATAAAAATTATTAATGTTTCAAAATATTAATTTAAAAGGGGTTCTCCCTTAAAATGTGTAAATTTAATCTTTTTTAAAAAACAATTGGTTTATATACATAAAATTTGTTTTTATTCATCCCTTATTACTAAAATATCCATTATATGAATATAAAAAATATTGTATTAAGAATGTAATACATATATATCCCATTAATGTCATTATGAAAAGTAATTCAATCAAAAATACAAATATCTAATAGATTTATATTTCTCATTAATAATTGATAGTCAGTAAATTTACAATGTCTCTTCATAAGTTAGTTATAATTACTTCTGCTGACATAACATAAATACTACTGTGGTAATTTTATAATAATGTTGTATCAAATTTCATTTAAACTCTTGATTGTGTTCAAAGAAAACTATTAAGGAATAAAAAAAATTAAAGAAAATATTTCATAAAAACATATGGGTGTTATATTCTACCCCCCTTAAACTGAATATCACCCTCTAAATTAGTCACTTGAAAAAATAGATGGGGATACCTCTCCCTCATCATATCCTCGTGTTCTCATGTGGCTTATTCAAATTGGTGGTTCTTCTATAAAACATTAACCAATGAAGTGGTCTTCTTTCGTAGAAATTTTTTCTACGATTGATAATCTTTATCAGTTGTGCATCATAAGAATGATATTTCTCGAGCAGTATAACTTCAGAGCCTAGTACATGTGAAGGACCAGTAATGTACTTTATTAGGATAGATAAATATAACACATCATAAAAATGAGAGGGATTTGGTGGAACCACAAATCGGTAAGCTACCTACACAACATGATCTAGTATATCAGAAGGACCAATATACCAAGGGATCTACTTTCCCTTATTTCCAAATCTCATTACTATCTTCTAAAGAGATATTCTTAAGAACACATTATCACACACTTCATACACTTGGTCTTTTATTCGGTTGTTATCATAACTTTTTTTCAACTCAGAGATGATATTTTGTGTTGCTTAATATTTCTCACATTTTCTGCCATTTCCTCAAAAAGATATTGTTCTAGTAGCTTTCTTTCCCAAACTTCATCCCACCATGTTGGAGTTTTACTCTTTTTTCACAGAGGGTTTCATACGGATCTATCTAAATACTGGAGTGAAAGATGTTATCATATGAAAATTCTCCCAATGGTAGGTTTTGATCCCAAAAACCATGGAAATCTATAAAGCAATTTCTCAACATGACATCCAGAGTTCGAATTGTCCTCTCAGAAAGACCATCTGTCTTGACCAAAAAATTACCTAGGCACTGCTAAAACATAACTCTATATCTAGAGCATGCAGAATACTTAACCAAAACATGGAGGTAAACCTTAGATCCTGATCGGCTATAATGGAAAGTGGTACTCCATTAAATATTACCACTTCCTTTACATATATCCTAGCAAGATGATCAGAAGAAAAATATGTTCTAATGGCAATGAATTCTACTGACTTCATAAGGAGATCAACTATAATACATATAGAATTATTTCCTTTGCATGTTTTGGTAAGTCCAATGAAGATTTCCATAGTGATGTTTTCCCATTTCCATTCTGATATGGGTAATTATTTTAACATCTCCTTAGAAGTCTATCACTCATCCTAAACATGATGACAAACCAAGAATCGAGAGACATATTTGGTGACATATCATTTCATGAAATCCAACCCTAAGTACTATTTCATGTCCATGTACATGTTCGTGCTTCTAGGGTGAATAGATAATGAAGAACTATGAGCCTCATCTAATATCTCCTTCTTTAATTCTAATATGAGAGGAATACAAACCCGATTCCAGAACCTTATTATTCATCACAATCATGGTTTAATTCAGGAAATTTTCTCACCTTCTTTTGCATATCTAAAACTTTCTTATGTGCCTCCTTAATCTTCAATTGTATTAATGGATGGCCATTTATTTGAGAAAGATAAGATTACTATATTCTTTTAAATTTTAAAGATACATCCTTTGAAAATCCATAAATATTGGATCTTTTTTGGTCCTTATCATTGGTATGATAGTATGTTCTTTTTTACATAATTCATATTCTTCCTTTTTTTATTTCCTAGGGTTAAAATATATTGAGAATTCATAATCCTTAATCAAATCCAACCTTCTTATTTGGTGCATATTTAGCTCCTTTTGTCTTAAAATATACATTAAACAATTATGATTAGTATAAGTATTGTACCTTTTACCAATAAGACAATGTCTCCATATCTTTAATACAAAGATTATCGTAGCTAACTCTAATTAAAGAGTTGGGTAATTTTTCTTATATATTATCATCTTATTTGAAGCATAATATATCACCATATCAGGTTTTCATGAAAACACATCACAGACCCTTCTTAGATGCATCACTATAGATCATAAATCTTTCTCCAGAATAAGGTTTTGTGAGAAAAGGTGCACTACATTACCTTATTTTTAGATCAATGAAATTATAATTCCTTCCTCCATCCAAACAAACATAATTCCTTTCAAAGTCAACTTGTTGAGTAGATTAGATATTCATGAAAATTTATTTACAAAACATCCCTAATATCCATCCAAACCAAGAAAACTTTGGATCTAAGTTACATTTGTTGGTATTAGAAATATTTCAATATACTCAGTTTTTTCTAGATCTAAGCATATCTATTCTCTTGAGATTATGTGACACAAAAATGAAACTTTCTGAAGCCAAAATGTCCACATGGTAAATTTTTTATATATCTCACCATTTCTTATGGTCATCAGTACAAATCAAAATTGATCTTCATATTCTTCCTTAATCTTTGAATAGTCATGAATATCGTCTATAAAGACTACCACCAACTGATCACGATATTCTATTATGACTTTATTCATTAGATGCATGGAGATAGTGAGGGAATTAGTAAGACAAAAAGGCATCACTAAAAATTCATAGTTTCCATACATTGTACAAAATGTCTTCTTTGGTATATCCTAACTTTTGAACATTAATTGATGATATCCTGAATAAAGATCAATCATGGAAACATATTGACTCTTCATTGTTCATCAAATAATTCATCAATGTGGTTATTAAGATATTTCTTGTTGATAGTGATCTTTTTAGGTTTTCATATTCAATGCAGAGTCTCATTAATCCATATTTCATCTTGATAAATAGAATAGGTTCTCCCATAGGTGATGAACTAGGGTGTATGAATCCCTTATCTATATTCTCTTGGATTTTCTTCTTTAATTCATGTAACTCAATTGGGTCCATTCTATAAGTTGTATTTGAAATAGGAATAACACCCTTAATGAGTTATGTTCAAAACACAACTTCACAATTTAGTGGAAGAACTGTAAATTCCTCTAGAAATACATAATAAAACTCTTGTACAATGGGTTTATTCTTAATCATGATTTTCCTACAAACCATTTGAGATATATAACCTTCATTTATAGAAATCAAGACCGATAAGATGGAAGAAATTTCTACTATATGGTTATATTCATCTTTGCATCAATAGATGATCATTGATTGATTAGAATAAGAAATGTGGCATCCCTTACTTGTAAATTGATATCATATCCATATAAGGAATGAAAATCTATGCAAATAATCACATCAAATTCCACAATAGAAAGGATCACAATATTTTCAGGAATCTCTTTTTCAAAAACATCAACCAGAGAAAAATTATAAACATTTGATGTGATAGTTTTTTCCATAGGAGTTGTCACAGCTAAATGAACATCTAATTATTGAGTTATTAAAGTGATACCCTTAGAAAATTATTCAAAACTAAAAGATTTGGTGGATCTATAATCAAATTAAGCATTTATTTTCTTTATTGTGGATGGTAATTGTATCTTTCACCACTTCATTATCATACTCCATGTCGTCGATAGTGATTTCAAGCGACTTTCCTTTATATTTGTCCTTAAGAGTTTTTTTGTCGATCATCATCAAAAACCCTTGTATTAGGGGATTGATTGGCATAATTCACCATTTCCTTGCACATGTAGAATTTATGTGTAAGGGGTTCATTTTTTGTATCCTTTTCTTTGTTCGCATCATTAGACATATTATTCCCATCACTTCGGCATTAAACTACTCGATGACCTTATATTCCACGTTTTAAAATTTTACTAGTCCCTTTAAAGAAATTATTCCCATGTTTCTTTCCAAACATTGAGTATAAGTGAAAACTAATCTTCTTTTCTACGTGGTCTTTATAATTTCATTTGAATTCCATTTTCTATTTTTAACAAAACCATATGAATGACAGGTCAGTATAATCTCTATCTCAATCTTGAGATCACATAGAAAAATTTCCTCATATCTATTGATGTCCCTTATGGATAATTCCATATGGAGACTTGTTTTTAAGCCACTAAATAATCGATCAATTTTACACTCATGTTAGATAATAATTTCTAAATAATAACTTGCAAGTCATGTAAAATTTTCTTCATAGATACCAACAGATTCATCATCTTTTTTATTATGTTTAAGGAACTCCCTATCCATATTTGTTCAAAGAATATGAGTAATGTAATTATTGGAAAATATTTTCTTGAACTCATCACATTCCGTGGACACAATTTCACCTCTTTTCCTCATATTCGTGATAAGATTCCATCATTGATCAACATATCCTTCTAGACGATATACTATTAAGATTAATTTATCATGGTAATAACATTTAAAACTGAAAATATCTTTTTAGAGGTATTGAACCACTTTGTTCACCCACTAATGGATTAGAAGACCCGTTGAATGAAGTTGGGTGCTACCTCATGATTGATTCAACAGAATTTTGCTCCCTCCTTAGGTCTTTTGGATGTTTGGTATGATTCATATCTTGAAAACGTTTTGTGATCATGGCTTCAAAAAATTTTATTCTAGCTCCCATAACATTTGTTTGTTCAGGGGGAAAATCATTGCCTTTCATCAAATTCAGGATTAACACGGTTCCTTTGGGTTCCAATCATTCACTAAGACTAAGAAGCATAATGTGAGAAACAATAATCATAATTAGAAAAACACTTAATTCAATAATAAAATTTCAATTTATAAATATTTAGGATTTATACTAGTCTATTCATGAAAATATCTAGAACACGAGGATAATATTTTAACCTATACTTAGACATATCCTTAAGGTTCTTACTAAGGTTCTCTCATCCTTGTCCCAAAAGGATAACTACACCATTACTCTAATACCAACTATAACAACCCATAATTTACATATAGATACTACTTTATCATTGAAAAATATTTAATACATAACAAAGAAAAACCATGCCCAGTCCGTATAGGTTTAGTGCCTTTAGAAATTTGGCAACATAAACAACTGATTCATAAAACATATACATTGTATCCAACTTATTTCTTCCAAAAAATTCTCCTTTTTGACATATCTTACATTATACCCTTCTTCATGACCTAGGGAAAATAAACATATGAAAGGGTGATCTCAAATTATCATTAATGGTAAACATGGGAAATATCAATCATATCATAATCTTATGAACATATCATTTGAAAGTCTTATCCTACTTATAAAATATCATGATATCATATCATGGGATAAATCATAAAAGTGAAATATAATTCCAATAGTCATAAAATAAGAAATTTCATTTCATTTCAAACACAAATAAAAATATAAAATCATTTCATATTAGTTAGGGCTCATTTCCAAGACCATCATATCAGACAAAGTCTAATACTGAACAGATTTCACTCCTCATTCAAGTCTTGTATTACTGAATAAGATTTACATGGAATTATAGTTATGTATATCTCATGACATATAAATATTTAACAAATGTATTTTATGGATATATAGGTACCACCCATCTCATAATTAAATCATTCTTACATGTTCCAACAAAACAAAAATCATTCACCATAGCAGAACCCATAAAATAAAATGGTTTCTTAAAAAATATTCCATAATAACATAATCCATATAAAATAAAAGGATTTCATGAAAATAATTCCATAATAAACACAATAAAATCATTTTAATAATATTTTTAGAAATAAAACCCTATTTAATCTTATATAGAAAATAATTTTGATAAAACACTTGAACATAATTCTTGAGTAAAATATTCATTCTTCTTAAAAACATTTTCTTTTCTCAAAAATGCCACACAATTTTAATATAAATGAACTTACTTAAAAATACACTTTAAATAGTGTAGATAAATATTAATGGAAATAAGGTTTCATGAAACCATAACAACTTATTCATTTCATATAAGTTAAAAAAAACATTATCCCCATACTTTTTTCAGAAAAGCCAAAAAGAACATCACATCGATTAATGAAAAAAGATTCATTTCATTCAGTTTAATAAACATTCACCACAAGGTAAAACTAACATCAAAAAGAATTATACGAATATAAATAACATTACATAATTAGTAAATATTGATTTGGATGATAAAAATACCCTAGTAAAAACTTATATATAAACAATCTCAAGTAAAAATGAGATTGTAAAATTATCCCTTACCTTTGGTCTGATATCTTTCATATGTATCCACACCTCTTGAAAAATGATTGCAATAATTTTTTTACATATTATATAATCTTAATATTTTTTAATAAATCTTATATGATTATATTATCATCTGTTTTTTAGTAACATTTTATTGTCACATGATATTCGGATATTAACTACTTTTTGTTCTTTTTCAAGATTTGTCAGATAAGTTCTTTTTTCACTTCTTAAGAAATTGTAAAATCCTTTATTAATGATATTATTATAATATATATCATATTTATTCATTCAATTAATTCATATAATAATGTTTTAAGGAATATCATGTAGAATGAATTGCATCACATCGTGGAGAACGTATGTTGTAAGTACGCAAGAGCGATGATATCATTCCCAAAACTGTATAATGTTATTGAAGTGGATGGTTTGTAATATTTCAGAAATATTAACATGATATAATAATAATATAAAGTTATTATTTACATCATTATACCAATCCATTTAAGGTGGTGGTGGAAAACAGATTTTACCATGGCGTGGAGATGGTAAGTTGTACGTACGCACACGCAGTGATTTCATTTTTCAATGGTTAGATAGAAGGTGAAATATGGTTTTTTCATATTTTTAATAATTTATATGTATACTCATGGTTCTCATGTTATTAATTTATAATAAAAAAACTAATTAATAGCACGTATAAGAATAAATATGTTTGAAGGAAGTGGCAGATGTGATTACCACTTCCTCAACGTGCTTCCTCTAAATCTCTTCTTAGAGAACTGGAGGTGGTCTTTGAAGATGACCAAATCCTCTAGAATTAATATATTGATGTTAATAAGGAAAAATATAATGTTATTTCTAATCTTGAAGGCTAAAATTGAAGTTAATAGGTGATGGAGGAGGTTTCAATTTATAATTGAGGTGAGGGGATCTTTTTGAAACTTCATAAATAATAATTTATAATAAATTCCAACCCTACACAAAAACATAAAAAAAATTCCAATTTCAAAGATGATATGATATTGGGTTGTAATCTCATCAAACAAAAAAAAAATTACCTGTTAATTTTCAAATTCAAACCATATCGTTTCAATTGACACTTATTTATTCTATTTTATTTAATTTTTGGAAATAACATTCTAAATATTTAGTGGTCATAAATATTTACTTATATGGTGTTAATAGACCATAAAAAGATACTTTAGGAAATTTAGACCTTATAATTATCACTTAAATTTTTTTAAATATTTCTATTATTTTTAAATAATTTATTAAAATATTATATGTGTAAAATATCAATAGTGTCAATTTTGACAATAATCACTTATCTGACCATAAATAAAATACACATAGAAGATAAATTATAAAAAAATATTTAATATACTTATAACATTTCATATTCAACTAGAAAATTCGTGGATATAATTAATTAGTTCATATGATATTTCTTTTAATATTTTTAAAACCATTTTTTGATATTTCTATTAATAAAATAATTTCTAAATCACTATTGTGTCACCATTAATGGTAATTATATAATATCTAAAAAATATAAATAAATTTAAATAATATAGGTAATTATTTGATCTTTCTAGACTCTATATATAATATATATTATCTCATATTTATCTATATATTAAAATTATTGTACTTATATAAAAAGAGATTGTGACATTTTGTCACATTCATTAGTTTTTATTATATGCATGTCATATTCATGGTTAAGGGTCCAAAAAGTTATTCTATTTCAAAAAATAGATGATAAGGGTCAAATTTAGTCATCAAATATAATTTTTACTGGTTTTAAGGTAATTTTATAACATTATCTGTACCATTAATTACCCGATTTATCTTTAATTATGGTAATAAAAATAATTACCAAAGTTACTATTCATAATTTAAAAAAATAAATGTATAATATGAAAAAAAATTGAGAACTAATGATTCTAATTATTGAAAACATTTTTCCAAATTCTAAAAACAGAACTTATTGTAATTAATTTAAATTTAATCTTGTTGTTGAAATGAGAAAACTTGTTTTATTTGTTAGAATAGTGCAAAAGATGGAAATGTTTTATAATTTGAATTTAATATAAATCTAATTAAAATGACCAAAATTATATTAAATGGTAGAAATATATTATATTTATACTTTGAAACTATTCAAAAATATAATTTAACCATTTAAATTATTTTAATAAATAATTTATTTTCAAATATAATGTAGCGTATTTTTACTATTCATTAAAAAATGAATGTTGTTAGAAAAATATAAGAAATTCATCCAAAGTAAATATTGATATACCTATTCAAAATAACATTATTTTTTTCATATAAAATTTATTAAGGTGTCACAATATTAATTTGAAATTGGTTTTCCATTCAAAGGTGTGAAATTAAACTATTTTTAAAAAATTGGGGTTTTATACATCAAATAGGGTTTTATTTATACCCTATGACTAAAATATCAATTGTATGAATATAAATTTGTTTTATTATGTATATAACACATATATGTCATATTAATTTCATTACTGAAGGTAATTCACTCAAAATAAAAATATCTTATTTATTTATATTTTTCATAAAAAAATTGATAACCAATAAATTCACAATGAATTTCATAAGATAGTTATAATTATTCCTACTATCCAAACAGCTAAGATATAATGGTAATTTTATAATAAGGGAATCTCATGGTTCATTTAAACTTCTAATCGTGGGAAAATAAATCTCCTAAAGAATAAAATATATTTTAAGAAAATATTTCATAAAAACATTCGAGTGTTACAAAAAAGATACATATAATACATTGAGTCATTTATAGAGCCTCTAGGTCATAATATTTGACCACTTGCGCTCCCCACATCCCTATCTTCTAGCTCCCTATGCCTGGCATAGATAACTTTGGGGTGTCGGTGGTAATAATGCTAAGTGTCTACCACCTCCATCAACTCTTTCAGATACTTTTACAAATCCACTACACAATAGAACTATATTCTATTACCACTACTGATTCCTAGGTGTCACATCCACTATATCCCTATCAACTATATGACAGGTTGAAAAAATATAATTCAATATGTCCGCTACTATCACATGAGTATAATGGACTCTTCATTGGAAGACTGAACCCTTATTGTGAGCCCTAAACCATAAAACGCCTATCTTGGGACCTCCTCCTCAATATTCTCATACATCCATGCCACTAAGAATGGTGTTAGATCCCTAGTGCCAATGTCTTTGCTCCCAAGTGCCCACTAATGGAAAGAACTATCTACATCTTCTCATCCAGAAAACTCTCATCCATCAAGTCACTCTCTAGAAACCCAAATTAAGTAGGAATGCCAAGAGGTATTTTTCTATTTAAGAAGTCTCTACGCATTTCACACATTAAGGTCCACATCCAAAATAACTGATCACAAACCATGCTCATCAAATACCTAGAAAGTTTGGTTATCCTTGATGAATACCCATCCACTATCATACTACTCTGCTGAAGCTATAAAAGATCATGGAATCATTCAACTCTCAATATTTCTAGAGAAAACTACTATATAAAAATTCACTTGAACTATGAACTTGATTGATTCATCTCATCATGTGAATGGGTCACTAAACCCCATCATTGTTCTATAGAGCCATAGAGAAGGCTCACTTCCAGAACCAACATTTGATTTTTTTTCTCTCCAATCCTAATGGAAAACTCCCATCATCACTTCAATATAGACATCAAAT
This sequence comes from Viscum album, assembly GCA_963277665.1. Taxonomy (NCBI): domain Eukaryota; kingdom Viridiplantae; phylum Streptophyta; class Magnoliopsida; order Santalales; family Viscaceae; genus Viscum; species Viscum album. The sequence continues at coordinate 2,082,290,802 of OY728165.1, forward strand.
GTTGATGTGTTGGGATCGCCGTGGAACTTGAGGGATTAATTTCCCTGAAACAAATGAATTTCTCAACCAATGCACCTCATATGCTGGTATTATGGGTACCATCTTCTGCACAACATGTTGTAGTATAATTGGTGCACCACCTGCTGGTAAAAACACTGGAATAGGCCGTTATATCGATGACACTTCACATAAGAGATAAGATTTATTATTCTGATACTAAATACTAGATGGAATATGTCACTGAGGTGTCTTGAAATAGAAAAGATATACCATAGTAAATGATTATATCGGTAGAGATTACTCAAGATGGAATTGGAGACCATAACTCATTCTTATATGAATCATGTTAAATTATATTTCTCGAAATTAGGGACCTCATGTACTGAGTTAAAATGTGGGTAATCAGAGTCCTGGGGTGTGGATACATCGGCCTTTGCACCAACACTAGTGTTCATTGCCTAAAAGATGAACTTGAAACACTTAGCTTTATTTTCCCAAACCAACCTCACAAAATTTGGTCATAATTTTAAACCAACTACTTCAATATCACTCACCCATGACACATCAAAAAAGGGCCCATTCTATGACTTCACAATCCCCCTCCAATAGGTTAGGGTGGTGAATAGTGTTTAGTAGGCAGGTCACTATGGCCTTGTCCTAATGAATTTGTACACACACTTCTCTAACTCCATGTAATGATGAAATGTTATAAAACTGATAAACCATTCATGCATATATCTAAATCCAACATCCAGAGTATGAAAAAAATTACTATAATGTAAACATGGACACGTATAATCCCACCGCAATCAGTCTGAAACAAGTCTAACATGAATGTATAGATTATGACTACTGTTATTATTAACAATGGATCACACCATGGTTTGTTCATCTCTCTCAGAACTACCTAGTACTGGCCCATCTAGAACTCCTTAAAAAGGTCGATCATCTTCATAATATATGAAATGTGGGGGGAAATACCATTTAGGGGTGTATTAATATTTTAGCTCGACAAATTGATGTTGTGCCTCATGCACTCATAAGGATTTTGGAATGACTTGGTTTTTAGTTCATGGGTAGCCTATCGTAAGTGCTTTTATAAATATAATGATATGGTGAAATTCATACGTGATTTTATAAATTAAATGAAATGTTATGAGTGTGAAGTCTATTCAGGGGAAGATTGATGATTGTATGGATCTGGAGTGATCTTCTAACTATTTTGGTTGGTGGGACTCCCATATCACATTAGGAAATCGGTCCCCATACTCTTTTTATAGGTAGATACAACACTCCTCTATCACAACACGAAGTAGTTCCTCTATTAATGTAGATCGGACTAACTTATCACATCCACGCATAGGTCTCCCATACTATTTTGATTTGTAGAGATGGTACACCTTTATCGCACCATGTTGTGGGTTCTCTACCCATTCATATAGTAATCCACGAACACATCAGGATGTGGGTTTCCCATACACCATAAATATGGATATGGTACTCCCTCAAACAAAAATGGGTGTGGGTCCCCCATCTATCAAAGTGGGACTCCCCTATCTTTGATCTTCGGTGGCATGAAGTTCCTCCATAGGAGTTGTAGTTTCCTTGGATTTAGAGCAGAGTAAGATGGGGTGAACCCCTCTACTCATTTCAAGTGAGGTTACACGGGATACATCGTTTGGATTTGTGGATACCTCAACTGCGGTGTGTATAGTGGTGAGTTGAGAGACCCTCCACATGGGATCCTTTTGTGGTTGTGTGTGGTGCTAGGAATCGGATATGGACCTTTAGAGATGTAGGTATATACATTGTTCTTAGATAGAATATTGACATGGAGATCCCCTTTCTATATCTTTTGGAATCATTTTGATCATATCAAGGTTTATCCTTGAGGTTTTTGTCTCATATTAAGATTAAAATTCCTTCATTGGGTTGAGCTTACTACATATATCATATCTTTTATTTCTCAATTTTTAGTTTTTGGGGTGTCCTGCTGGGTATGTAGATACTCACCCCATCATGGTATTTTCCCTCACATGTATTTTCTTATGCAGAAGACAAATATATTAGTGATTATTATGGTGAATCATGGTGTTACATAGGTACATTAACTACGTACAGTGGCCAGGCACAGAGATCAAAGTCTAGGATCTCTCAAAATTATTTCATTCAAATTATTTTCATGTTAGGACATCATTTCTGGTTGCACGTTTATTTTTTACACTTACATTATTGATTACATTGTCTCGCATTTTTATTCAATATATGTTACTGCAATCATGATTTTTACTCTAATTTATACAATATTTTATTTTTATTCCACTACACTTCAATATGGAGATGGTTGAGTGTATGAATATAGGTACTCTAGAAGAAGTCCTCAACATTTATTTATTTCTTCTCTATGCCTATCACTTGCCCATGGCCTGTGGAGTTAGGCTTGGGGTTGTAGCAGTCTGGTATTCCACCGGTCAGGAAGGCCCTAGTGGGTCGAGTCATTATAGGGTGTTATAAATCATGTTTCATCCTTAAGAAGGTATTTGCAATTTTCCCCTTATGATGATTGGTTGGGACTAAATGAAATAATTTTGAATTTAATTCATTATGGATTTTAGGCCATCAATCCTAGGATTGGTGTGGTGGTAGATGTATACATTGATTAGGACTCTGATTACATGTATGTCAATTCATCATACCAAGACATTGGTTGTAGGGATATGTGGTATGTTTATCCTATAGGATTGAGTCCCATGACTTTACTTATTAAGCCAGTTCCCTAGATAATCTCTTTGAAAAAGATACATCTTTAAAACATTTGAGATGTATCTATGAGGATATCGATTTTGGATTTCAAAAAAATTTCATAACAACAATTTGTTGACTAATGAGGCCCCAGTCCAGGGACCTACCCATGTTGTGTTTTCCTCCAGGTGGGAACCAAGTAGTGCTACCACCTCTTAAGTATTACATGGGACCTCCTCTAGTCATCCAAGTATATGATCATCCACATGGTGAGTAGTTGATATCTTTAGTAGGATCGGATTATGGTACATGTAGTCATCAGGAATTATATGAGTTCCAGTGATAGAGATCACTGATGTTTCGTTGAGGAGATAGACACTTAGGTAGTAAAGGTTTCACTTGATCCTGTAGTCTAGTTTTTCTAGCTATTATAGAGATTTATTGATTATATAGTCACATTGGTGACCATTATTCTCCTTGGATTTGTTGGGTTTAAAGTTACCAAAAGGTGAACCTCTTGTGTTTAGCACACATCATGGGTTTCAAAGATAGAGATATCACAGGTTTACAAGTGTCCTAAACTCCCCCTTGGCATATATTATAGGACTAGTGTGAGCCTATTGTGTGAACATATCTCTTGTATAATACCCCTTGTGATGATGGTCCTTCCCCATGGTGACGTAGGGCATTGATGGAGCCTAGTGCTGGTGATGTTCATTGTGACATTAAACATTAGAAAATGAGGGAAACTTACCCAACTAAGAAAAATTATTCTAATATGATTCAAAACTATGAGGGAGAGATTGTGCCTCCAAATGTAGTTATTTTTTTGGTGTATTGTAAAATTTCCCTACATGTATATTTCAGATCATTATAATGGAAAGGTATTAAAGTGAGCCTTGGTTAATTATAATAGTTTGGTAAGGGGGAATATGGATTCAATTAGTGGAGGCTTATGACCCCAATGATATGGGTCTGTTTGAGGTGCAACCTGCATCTTCTATAATCTGATTTAAAATTTAGTGCATATATGGAAGACAAATTCCATGGACATAGCCCTTGTTTGAGATCATTTGATACCAGTGGGGGAATTTTTAATCAACCCTAGTGCTAGAGGCTTCTACAGAGGGGATATGTGACTTATCATTTTTTATAGTGTGAATTGAATTTGGTAGGAAAGTGTTCCTCATAGGAAATCTTACCATGGTTGGTGGTGAGGCCCTAGAATGTTTTTCCCTATTATGGAATGGTTTCCCACACTTCATGTCATGATGATTGTCACCAATGAGGGATAAATTATACCCAAGGAAGTGGTATGCTGTTTTCTATTATTGGGCTTGGAGGAATCTTAGACAGAACATGTTGGGATCATATGCAGGATGATCCAACTAATTCTATTAATTTTCATGTATGGACCATGGATAAGAGGATGTTATGAGTTTTCAGCTTCTATGATGGTGGAGAAGTAAGTGAAAATCCTTCATGAGGATGTTCGAGGGTGACCATCTATCAATTTTTATCTTTATACATTTAATTTCTCCAATGTTGTCCAAATATTTGTGCTAGTATATCAGATAATGAAATTTAGCTACAAGAGATAAAGGTTTTATTGGAAAAGTCTATAGATCAAGGAATTTTTAGTCCTAGTTCACCCACCAAGGTAGCCTGTTATTTCTTGCATAATATTCTGGTGAGTAGTTGAGGTGAGGTGTGAATTGACATCATCTAAATTAATTTAATGTCCAGAGGATGTATCCACCCCTAAGAACTAATGAATTATTTGGAAAATGGATTGCAGAGAAGTGTTTCTTAGAGTTTGATCACAGGATGGGTTATCACCATATTCTTGTTCGAGAGGTGAATGTATCAAGTTTCTCTTCCTAGGGCCTCTATAGTCTCTTTGAGTTCTTTTTTATACCCTTTGGAAAGTTAAATTATACATAATTGGTCATAAAAATTATTATCTAAATCCTTAACATTTCTTGTATTGGTTCATGGTAGTCTAAAATGATGGTACTAATGTTTCCTCGGTGTTAAAGTTAGATAACATGATAAATCAAAAGGATGTTGCTAGACATGCTCTAGGACTACTGGTCATATAACATCTCTAATGAATTCAATTCTAGTTTTAAAGGTCCACTGATTGGGATACATATTCCCAAACATGCGAGTGATAGTGGTCCCTAATGTTGTTGATGTAGCTTAATCTAGAAGAACCCTATGTCATTTTCATGGTATCAGATACACACATTGATTTTTTCATCCACTATTATAGAGTTAGGTAAAGTACCATTTAACCTTTTATAGTTGAACCATCCAGAAATGGATGGTGCATCATACCCCCAATTGATGGATTTCACCCCTCCATTTCTTTAGTGATTTAGTGAGTCGTGACTTTTTTATATCGACTTAGATATCTTTTGTGATCAAATATCCAATGTATACATTTCTGATGGACTCCCTGAAGATGGGTTAGACAATATCTTTGTTCAAGGAAGGCTAGTGGAATTTTTAATACTATGGGTGTAACACCCCAAGAATTTTCATATAGATTTATTATAGAATGAAAAGATCACTAAGTATCTAAAAACACCACATCGTTATAACCTAGCCACTATACATAAATTTTCCAACTCTTTGATTTGAATTTCCAAAATCTGATATACATGGTTGTGTTCAAGTTCATATTTTCAGTCTGATAAAATTAATATAATTTTTAGTGAATAGTATCCTACCCTTATGAATAGTATCCTACCCTTATGAATAGTAACTTGCCCTTATGAATAGTGAAATGAAACTTATGAATGGTATCCTTTCCCTTGAAGGTATAAATGAATTTAGGAACCTTAAAAATGAAGAAGAATATTTTAAGTGTTTATATTTTTTGATTAAATAATTATTGAAATTTAAATTTAAATTAATCATATTTAGAAACGTATTTTTAAAAAATGGACTTAATTTTTGGATTCTACACATCAAAAAATGGTTTCGGTGAATTTTTGGGATTTTTCAGAAATTCTTGAATTTTTTATGAATAGTAAAATTTGATAATTCACTACAAATGATAAATAATTGATTAATTGAGTCATTGATAATGATATGCTGATGTAAGCCCAATTGGAATGAAGTATCAGGCATATATTACTATTACAGGTCATGTAATACTCACTATTGTTTGTATTGAGGGGAAATAATAAATTAAAGATTATAATATTAAGAAAACTCATCTCCCCTTCACTATATAAACCCCCCCTCACTCCCTCTTCCTCCCACACCACTCAAGCTTCATGACATGCCAAAATTATACCAAATAATCTTACCAATAAGTCTCCCCTTGTCCAGTTTTTTATGGTATCACCAACAGTCCAAAAACAAAGGCCTTAAAGAGATTTTCAACGAGGAGTACTCAAGAGGTGAACCTTCCTTCTCTTTTCTTTCAATTTCTTTTACAAAGTTACATTATTTTGATCTCCCTTCTCAACTACCCTCATCCAAATTCCTTGATAATTCTAGTACCTTATATTTAATTAATTTTCATTGTGCTAATGTAATATTTCATCGTAATCTCTCTTTCCCCCCCTCTTTTTATACAATAAATGCAAACATCATCCGAGATGTGTAAATTTATCACACTCAAGGAAAACGGGTTTCTAATTTGTATTACTATCTTTAATACTAGTAATTAAACATTTTAAATGTTTTAACCAGGTCTTAATTTATGTATCTTCTCTTTATTAATGTTCTGGAATCTTTCCATGTTCATAATATGGAATAAAAATACAAAACAAATTTATTGTGAACAAAACCACCAAGCCAAATCCAAGCGTTTATTTTTAACTCATCGAATGGGTAATTCTGATGATATATAAAAATAATAATTATAAGATCATTTATACCTATTTAATGTCACTAATAATTTATATTAACAATTCTGGATGGTTAACTACATTTCTAATAAGCTTCCATTCGTGAATACAAGTAAACAAATCATGAAACCGAGTAAGAAAATGTTTCCAAAACAATAAAATCAGATCTCTTAATACAATCAAAAATTAAATTAATCAACTTAATAAGGTTATAAAATATCATTTACATATAGTAGAGGTTCTGGATTTTTGAATTAATAAGCCTAATTTGTTTACTCAGGTCTTTAATAACAAGTCAAGCAACACCTTTAAGCATAAAGTAATGGATATCTTAACTCAATTTCCATTTATTGAGTTACACATCTGTGTCATTGGTTTTGTCTTTAAAAATATATGTGTGAATGAACTATGATTGTTTTATACTTTATACACACTTATATTTTTTTTATTTTATTTTTTCACACATAAATATTTCATTGATTTATCATCACTCTAATGACACAATCTTTGTAAGGGATTATGTCTATCACTTTTGTTCTAGAATCTCCCCTATGTTGTTCCATTTTATTTTTAATTCCTAATAATGGGGTATGTTTTCCCACCTCCCCCATACATCCCTTTTAAAATATAGATAATGGAATACCCCTTTACACTAAATAATCCCTTCCAATAGCACTCGTTACCATGCCTGAATGTTTGTAAGGGGTTTCTCATCTCACTTTAATTTCTGTGATATTTTCATTGTTCCCCACTTATTTCATGAATTTGGTATATTTTTACTACCATTTTATGCATAATAACATGGTTTTACTTATATTAATGTTTTTAAATGATTAATTTGAGGGTACTTATGTTCTGGTCATATGATTCGACCAATTACATTGTGGTAAGAGACCTTGTCGCAACTACTATTTTGTTGTGACTAACTTGGTATTGTGCACCTAATAATCCTTTTTTGGTGTAACTACTACCCATTTGAGATCACTTTCTTTTGAAATTATATTTTAATTAAATATCTATAATCTCATATCATGTATATTCTTTTTTTAGATCGTATACCATTTTTATATACGGTGTTTATTTGGAATGTTATTTTAATTATTGAAATATTGATGAATCTGTACACTCTACTCTATATAGATATTGAAAGGGAATATTGATCTTGTATTGAATAAATGTATAAATAATGATTTGGGCATGCATTAGAGGTTGGGGATTGCTATATCCCCTCGATGCATCGGTAGATCTCATGAGAAAAATCAGTTTGGTGACAAACCCTTCGAGTTTGTTTTCAAAAATTAAACGGGTTTCTACCCACATAGCTAAATAATTTTAACTGTATTATGGTTTCATGTGATAGATACATGACATCCAATTAATAATCATTCTCTTTATTCATTTTCTGTTATTATTATTATCCATGTGGTTTTCACTACGACAAAATCTATGGACGCAGTTTCATTCCCAGTTTATTAATGGAATTTGTTTTTCATTTATTCACTATAAAATATTGATTATGTCAGATTGACTATGGTTCATTTATTATTGCATTAATGATTCCACTATTTGTAACCCTTAATGAGCATTTGAGATCACCCCTTTCATTGTTTACTTTTAATAGGTGACAAAGATTTGATCACTTATTGAGTTCTTGTGGATGCACATTTTAGTTTTCGTTGTGTATTGTCTTTTTTAATCTTTTCCAATATAATTTGAGTAACATCTATGTATCTAGTTTCTTCAATACTACTAAACTAATCATTCCATAGGTATTATCATTTCATCTAACCATTCCAATATGACAAGTAATGAACCATCTCCAACCTAGAGGGGTCGGTGTGTTACAGTTGGTATCGGAGGAAGTTTTGTAGGAAACATGGAAATTAGAATAGGAAATATATAGTAGGGGACAAAGCCCTAATGTATTATTTGAGGATAAATATACAAGAACATCCTTGTATTTTGTTAAGGAATAGATTTTTTGAATCATTCTTGAAAATACATCTCTATCTGGATACGAGCAAGTAATGGTGGCTCTGGCACAGATGTACCTAGGAGTGACGAATCTGACAAGGAGTTTCGAGATTGACCCGTGGTATCCTGGTACACAACTACGGGCCTTGCTGTACTCTTGGTTTGGACACTCCTAGTGGATATGATTAAGATAATTCACATTTTCATTATAAGCCATTATAAAGGATTTTAATGTAAATTTCCCCAGAGAAACCACGTTTATGAGAATAGTTATGCCTAGAATTTCAATCTATGTTAAGTTCCCTTCTGTTTTAGATTCATAACCTAATATAGTGTATGCCATTATTTAGAAATGGTGACTTTAGGGATTATGAGTTTTCATTAAACATATGGTTAGTGTCTATGTCTATTCTTTAAGTTAAACACTTGTTTTATAACTTTTCAGATCATGGAAAGTCAGTTACAAATGGTAGAAGGATGATCTCAAATGACATTTCTATCCATTCCTAATGACTTGCTTTCAATGATTATTTCAAAGTCATGCCCTGGAAATTCTGAAACATTTTCTAACATACAACTCACTTGCAAGAAATTGTTTGAGATATCAAACACCTCCACTATACCATGGTACCATCATGGATCATGGGTTGTATTTAATCTAATCATATTTTCTCAATATTCCCATATTTTCAAGAAAGGTAAATGTTATCAAGGAATTTTCAAATATTTTACCTTATCACAAGATTTTGAAAAATATTATGATTTTGAAAAAAGGTGCTAAAGAAAGAGGCCTTATGAAACTTATTTATATTTGATTTGAAATATAATCTTTCAACACATACTTATTTAATTTTAAAGGGACCATTGATTGATAGTTTCAACTCAAATTCAGTCTGACTGTTTTATAAAATCGTGTTTTATCGTATGTTTTGAAATTAACTATCATAAATAATTATATTCCAATACTATTTTTCTGTGAACACCCATATGACCCAAGTTGTACAAGTTGTATCTAAATGAAGGAAGAAAATTATGTTGAAGGATCTATAAATCATTTTTGTAATGCGTGGCCCTTATATTTACATTAGCAAGTTGATGATGAAACCAGATGGACTCCATAATCACGGTACCCTCACTCTTTAATAAGTAAATAAATTTTACGGATGAAATTTCTGAAGATGAGAATAATGTAACACCCCAGGAGTTTTCAAATAGATTTGTTACAGAATGCATAGATCACTAAGTCTCTAAAACGCTACATTATTATAATCTATCCACTAAACATATATTTTCCTATTCTGTGATTTGAATTTTCAAAATCTGACATTCACGGCTGTGTTCAAGATGATATTTAGAGTCTGATATAATAAAATTAATTTTTGGTGAATAGTATCCTACCCTTTTGATTAGTAACCTACCTGTATGAATAGTAACATACCCTTATGAATAGTGATATGACACTTATGAATGGTATCCATTCCCTTGAAGGTATAAATGAATTTAGGCACCTTAAAAATGAAGATAAATATGTTAAGTGTTTTTATTTTTCGATTATATAATTATTTTAATTAAATATTTAATTAATAATATTAAGAAAATTATTTTTTAAAAATGGACGTCTTTATTGGATTCTACATATCCAAAAAATGGTTAGGGTGAATTTTTGTGATTTTTCTGAAATACATGAATTTTTTATGAATAGTAAAATCTGATAATTCAGAATAAATGCTAAATAATGGATTAATTGAGTCATTGATGATGATCTACTGATGTAAGCCCTATTAGTTCTAAGTCACTTGCATATATTACTATTATTGGTCATGGAATACTAAATATTTGTTGTCTTGTGAGGAAATAATAAATTAATGATTATAATATTATGAAAACTCTTCTACCCTCCACTATATAAACCACCCCTCACCCCCTCTTCCTACCACACCAATAAAGCTTCAATCCATGCCTAAATTCTGCAAAATACTCTACCCAAGACCTCTCCTCAAGTCTGAGACCTTCTGGTCTCACCAAAAGGAAAAAAACAAAGGCCTTAAGGTCATTCTCAAGGAGGAGTACTCAAGAGGTGAACCGTCCTTCTCTTTTCTTTCAATTTCATTTACAAAGCTACATTTTATCGTTCTCCCTTATCACCTCCCCTCATCAAAATTCCATGATAACTCCAGTACCTTTCATGTACTGGATTTTCATTGTGCTGATTGAATATTTCATTCTAATCTCTCTTTTTTCCCTCATTTTATACAATAAATTCAAACACCATCTGAGATGTGTAAATTTATCACACTCTAGGAAGAAGGGTTATCAATTTGAATTAATATATTCAATAATGGTCATTAAACCCTTTAAATGGTTGAACCAAGTCATAATATATATGTACCTTATCTTTATTAAAGTTCTTTAATCTTTGAACGTTAATAATATGGAATAAAAATACAAAACAAGTTTATTGTGCACAAAACTGCCATGCCATATCCAAGCGTTTATTTTTAACTCATCAAATGATTCATCCCCATGGTATATGACTATAATCATTATACGATCATTTATACCACATTAATGTCACTAATAATGTATATTAAAAATTATATATGTTTAACCACATTTCAAAACAACTTCCATTCATGAATACATTTAAACAAATCATGAAACCCAGTTAAAAAATGCTTCCAAAATAATGAAATTAAGTCTCTTAAACCCATCAAAAATTACATGAAATGACATAATAATGTTATAAAATATCATTTAACTATATTAGAGGTTATGGAATCATGAATTAATAAGCCTAATTTGTTTACTATGGCTTTTAATAACAAGTCGATAACACCTTCAAGCATAAGGTAAGGGATATCTTAACTCAGTTTCCATTTATTGAGTTTCACATCTGTTTCATTGGTTTTGTCTTTCCAAGAATAAGTATTAATTACCTATGATTGATTTATACTATATATTTGAAATGGAACGGATCTCTCCGGCCCATTACTTTGTCAAAAAGAAGGCCATGAAGTGTTCTGGAGGGTAAAATTGACTTTTCCCACACCTTCCAGAATTTTAAAAATGCATGCCGTGTAGTTTGAGTACACGCCATGTACCCCCTTTCCGGGTATACCTCGAGTTGCAGGCCGTGTCCTCTCCCTGTGAAGTAAATGAGTACATGCCATATAGTGTAACTACACGTCGTGTACAACTTTGTCGGGTATACCCCGTGTTGAAGGCCATACCCTTGCTGTGTGAAATAATTGGTGCACACCGTGTGTCCAGTTCTACACGCCGTGTAGTCCTTCCTCGTGTACGCGTTACCAGTCAATGGTCATGTGCTGTGTTGGAGTCGTGTACTTTCCGTGTGAAATTAATGAGTACACTCTGTGTGTCTAAACTACATGTCGTGTAGTCTTTCCCACTGTATGTGTTACCCTCAAACCGTGTGTTGACCAGTCAACGGCCGCAGAGCCGTGTTGGAAGCTGCGTAGAGACCATGTAAAATAACCTAGTACATGTCCTATACCATAAATTACATGCTGTGTACTTTTACTTTTCTCTCCTATACAAGGAGGGGTCCCCTCCTCCTTTCAATTCACTCCTCTCCTCCCCTTTCCTCTGAGCAGAGTTCTCCCAAGAGACTCGAAGGCTCTTTCTTCCATAACATCTTCGTCCGAGCTCCGATTTACGATCCGTCAGCGGCCACAGGATCATAACAACGAGGCGGAACATCTGAGATGTGATATGTTGTCTTTACTTCAGCCTTTGCTTTCCTAATTCCACAAGAGAAGGTTTTTTCGGGACCCAGCACATGTGACGGATGTCGATGGACGTCTTCTAAGGTTGATTTGGGGGAGCGTTGCGATCAGAACCTGTTGGGGTAGGGATCATACCTTCGTCTCTCTAATTTGTGTAACATGTGGGGTGGGTGTCCTATTGATTATGTGAAACACATTTGAACCTGATTAATAAAGATAATAATTGGCTTATATAATGGTGTTGGGAAGTTTTTATTGCAGTTACATTATTTATATTCTATGATATTATGTTGGGAATTGAATGAGCTTATACCTACTGAAAATCATGGTTGTTGGGGGCCATTTCTTACGCAATTAAATGTTGCCCTCTCCTTCTAGATTTTCTTATGGATGGAAACTTTGTGTAAATTCAGTTAATCACGTAAAGTTGGCTGTTTAAAATACGGAACCCATGTGTGATCAACACGGTTAAACAAAATGGAATAATGAATATGTGGGTGTTGGCTTGGATATGTGGCATGTGATGGGGGTGTTTTGTGGGTTGTTGTGGATAGGGTGAGAAGCGGGGCTGCGATTGGCTTGGTTGTGGGTTGGTGTAAATGTTGTGTTGGTAACAGGCTATGGGGATGCGATAAGTGGTATTAAAGGGATAATGATGTACGGATTTCGATGTGGTTGTGGTTATGGTGGTTGGTAGCAGGGCTATGGGGATGGTTTGAATATGATTGGACTATGGGTTGTGAATAATAAAAAAAAGTGGAAGAGTTAATGAATGGTGGGTCATGGAAATGGAACGAGATTAATAATCAATGGGGTTGGTTGGTTTATAAGAATGGCTTGGTTGTGTTGTTTTTGTTTTCATAACTTGATTTTTGGATGGCAGGGATATGTTTTACGAACGATTGATGTGGTTGGTTGTGGATAGTTGTCCAGTAGTTAAGGAACTAAATAAACTACTTCTGCTGAAACATGAAAACCTATATGGGGTTGGGGTTGTTTGTTGTATGCATGCTTCTTAATAGCAGTGCCAAGGCACGTGCTCAGTTTCTTTGTTTAGAATCCATAGGTTGGGTTTTGTGTTTGGTATATATATATCTGTATCTTTTGTGTTTTATCACACCCCACCCATGTTGAGAACTTAGTGCCGAACACTACCATTTCATGGGAGAGGGTGTTTTCCCTTATTTACTAGCTCCTTCCTGCTCATTCTCCCCTAGGTTGTGATGGCTTGAGGGGACCTTACACATAAGACTCTTCAGGTAGGTTTCGATTGGGGTGGATTTAGCCCAAGACACATCGGGCAGGTTCTTCTGTTTCCCAAGAATCGTTGTGATGAGGCCCAGGTGTGTGCGGGTAGGATACGTGGTAGTGAGGCCCAGGTGTGTACGGGTGGGATACGTGGTTGTGAGGCCCAGGTGTGTGCAGGTGGGATAAGTGACAGTGAGGCCCAGGTGTGTGTGGGCGGGAAACGTGGTAGTGAGGCCCAGGTGTGTGCGGGTGGGATACGTTGTAGTGAGGCCTAGGTTTGTACGGTCGGGGAGAGTGTGGCAGCGTCAGGACATTCGCCGTTAGAAAGAGCAGCAAACTAAAGGGAAATGGTGCGGGGTACCCAATACTCTTGTTTCTTATATACTAATACCTGTTGTGCTTGTGTTTTGGTGAGTGTGGCTAGTGTGGTTGGGTGGATAGAATTCCTTGCTAGGTTTCTTCTGTTGTTCTCACAAGACATTAGGATGTCTCCCCCCTTGTGCACGAGAGTATTAGGATTCCATACTGATTATACATGTATGCTCACCCTACGTTTACTTTCAGGTTTCAAGGAGGACTACCAGGTCCATGTAGGACCCTAGTAGTCATACTGTTGGAGTTGTTGCATTTGTTGTTCTCTGGTTTTCTTTTGTTATTGTACATTGAGCTTTCTTGTACTTGTACCTTGTTATAAAATTATTTAAACATGCATGTGGGCTTGGTTTGGGTTTATTTATATTCACTTGTTCTTTTCCTTTTTGGTGGTTGACTTGTCCTATTTCTCGATCATAAATAAATAGAAAGGGTAATCCATCCCATATTTGTGAAAACTCATACCCTTGGTGCTAGTCGCCACCCCGGGGCCTACTGGAGGCGGGACTCGGGGGGTCATTATCTCCCTTTCACCATTGGAAACTCAAGAGGGGAATCATTGGTGGGATTGGTCGTGACAGAATGGTATCAGAGGTGATGGTTGAGAGATATGATGGATTCTGGAGTTAGGCACATTGAGGATTGCCTAGGATGGTAGGGTGACAATGTTAGTTAATCATGGTGTGTGACATAGGCCAGGGAAGACAGGCTAGGACACAGGATTTTAGGGCCACGCGTGATTTGATGCAAGGACTCTGAGCCTACCGAACGACAAAGTGAGACTATAATTGATTGCAGGGTAGAGATCCTAGGGATGGTACATGAATCATCATGATTGTTTTTTACATGATTTGTGTGTTCTGGGAAAGAAATTGTAATAAAATGATAAAATAAAACCTTGAGTGTTTCCTTACTACTTGGGTTTAGGTGATCCTTTTTTACCGTACAGCAATGGAACCTGGACATCGTCCCTTGGTAGCTCAGAAGGCCGATGCCTAACAGATACAAGCGGTCGATCATCTGAGGATTCACCGAGAGGAGGAAGATAGTCAGTGGCAGAAGACTCTTTGTTAATTCCAGCGGTAGACCCTCAAGAAGTACGAGTGTAGTATATCCGATACGGAGACAGAAGGGTGTCTTGAGGAGCTAGGGATCACTTTTACCTTGATCCATACTCCGAGGGAGTACTGGGTTATCCTAGAAGTCAGTCAGCTGAGAGGTGTGGCACGACAGTGGTGGACACTCTACCTCAGAGAGAGGATAGAGACAGAGGTTCCATGGGCTGACTTTGAGAAGGAATTCAGAGAGGAATTCCTTTCTTCCATGATCAAGGTGGAGAAGCGGTAGAAGTTACTCTCCCTTCAGCAGGGGAGTATGTCAGTACGAGAGCTGGGGATCATGTTCAAGGATCTCATGTTATTTTCTCCGGATCTCTTTCTGGATGAGGATTCTCAGGCGAGACGTTTGGAGGGGGCGCTTCGTCCTTCCCTCTAGTATGTTGTCACCCGCATCACCCTTCCGACGTAATTTCCAGTACAGAAGAAGGCAGAGGTTGTAGAGAGGATGTACTCACTGGGAGGTGCACCCCGAGAGGGGAACTAGCCAGGCTCGTCGAAGGGTAAAGCAGTCAGCAGCAGGTCTCCTACGATGGGACCATAGAGGTTCAGGCCAGTGGGGAGAAGGCCCCAGCAGTTCCAGTTCAGATCATCGGGTCCTTGTCCTTTTTTCATGAGCCCAGGGCTGACTTTTTTTGTGATGCTTCTGGCCTTGCTCTGGGGTGTGTGCTGATGCAGAAGAAGGGAGTGATCTGTTATGGTTCTAAGCAGGTACGCCCTCATGAGCGTAAATATGCCACCCATGACCTAGATCATGCAGTAGTAGTGTTCGTTCTGAAGTTGTGGCGACATTACCTCTTTGGGGAGCACTTTTTGGTCTTCTCATATCACAAGAGACTGCGCTATATCATCACCCAGCGTGAACTGAACATACAGCAGCAGAGGTGGGTCAATTTTCTCCAATACTATGACATTGAGATCTCTTACACTGAAGGTAAGGGGAACATTTTGGTTGATACCCTGAGAAGGATGTCGCATCAGGAAGTAGTTCGGGAATCCACTGATGCTTGGAAAGCGATGGGGGAGTTGGCTGCCCTGCACTTGGATGCCAAGGTAGAAGGTGTTAGAGGCTATTTGTTTCATATGATGGTGTATTCCTCCTTGTTGCAACAAGGGGAAGAGTCTCAGTGGGGGGAATCCGAGGCAGAAGTGATGTGGGATCGTGTCGATCAGGGGAACGCTCTAGAGGGATGGCCAGAGGATAGCCAACATCAGATGCTTTTCCATGGAAGGTTGTTTATCTCGGAGACAATGCATGAAGGAGTTCTCAATGAGTTCCATAGCTCATCCTTGGCAGTACATCCAAGAGTTTCAAAAATGTACCAAGTCATGAGGGAACAGTTTTGGTGGCCTGGGGTGAAATGGACAGTGGTAGAGATTGTGGATAAATGCCTAGTCTGTTAGCAAGTGAAGGCTGAACACCTTGTTCCCAGTGGTTTGTTGCATCCTTTAGATGTCCCTGAGTCGAAGTGGGATGACATCTCAATGGACTTCATCACAGGACTAACCAGGGCTCAGGGTGGTTGTGATGCTATCTGGGTAGTGGTGGATCGTCTGACGAAATCCGATCACTTCTTAGCAATTAAGGAGTCAGTCCCGATGAGTACTTTAGCACAGAGGTATGTAGACGAGGTGGTACGTTTTCTTGGAGTTACAAATAATATCATCTCAGATTAGGATAATCGGTTCGCTTGACGAGTCTAGAGGGGGATACAACATGCTTTTGGCACAAGCTACGCCTTAGCACTGCTTTCCACCCCCAGACCGATGGGCAGACGAAGCGGACTATCCAGATATTGGAGGGCATGATGCGAGCAAGCTTTCTAGATTTTGGAGGATAATGGGTATTACACTTGCCTTCAGTAGAGTTTTCCTACAACAAAAGCTTCCACACTACTATTGGCATGGCACCGTTTAAGGATTTGTATGGAGACCATGACGTTCATCCATTTTCTGGGTAGAGGTTGGTGAGACAGATGCTCTTGGGCTAGAGGTAGTGCAGAGCACCACAGAGAAAGTCCAACTTGTATGTGAAAGGATGAAAGTGGCTCAGGACCGAAAGAAGTATTATGCTGATCATCGGAGGAGGCCCTTGGAGTTCAAGGTGGGAGATCATGTGTTCTGGAAGGTTTCCCCTCGATGGGGGCAGTGAAGGTTTGGGAAGGAGAGAAAGCTCTCACCAAGGTTCATCGGAACTTGAGGTGTTGAGGCGAGTTGGCAAGGTGTCATATCAGCTGGCCCTGCCACCTTAGTTGGAGATAGTTCATGACATCCTCCACATCTCCCAGCTTCATCAGTAATTACACGACGACTCCCACATTATCAACTGGGGAGAGTTGGATATGGGAGATGATGCGACCTTCATGGAACGACCAGTGATGATCGAGGATCGTAAAGAGAAGGTGCTCCATGGACGAACCATTCTGTTGGTTCGTGTGTTGTGGAGGCATGGCAGCCTCAAGGAGAGCACTTGGGAGCGGGAGACCCAGATGCATGCTCAGTACCCAGAGTTGTTTTGACTTGTGTTTTCCCTAGTTCTTCTGAGCTTTGTGTTGATGTTGTACTTTGTACTTTTGATATATGGAATGTTTGGCTTGTCGGTTGTGAGACCTTTTGTTTCCTTGTTCCCTGGTAATTTGTATCATGTCCGGATGTGTGGAAAAGGGAAAAACCTGCCCATTAATTGAGACGCATTAATGCGGATGCAATTGAACCCATGCAGGTGAGTCAGTGCCGCCTAAAGCTGAAAATTTTTCAACATAAGAGAAAGAATATCCCAAAACCACATGTTCGGGTAGTGTGTTGGATGTGTGGTGTTGGGGGTAGTAAAAGTTGAAAAAATCCTAATTTATGAAAGTGGGAAGACCCAATTCATAATCGAGACGCATTAATGTGGATGCGATTAAACCCGTGCAGGCAAGTCAATGCTGCCTAAAGCAGATAATATCTTGACATAGGATAAGAAATTCTTAACACATATGATTAGGGTTGTTGGTTGGGTTCCTGTTATAACGGTAACCCTAAGAGGTATCTTGTTGGGTTTCCTCTGGGTTGGTTTTTGAATTCAAGGGGACGAGAATGTTTTAAGTGGTATCTGATGTAATGGGACGGATCTCTCCAGCCCATTCCTTTGTCAAACAAAATTTCAAGAAGTGTTCTTGAGGGTAAAATGGACTTTTCCCACACCGTCCAGAATTTTGAAACTACATGCCGTGTAGTTTGAGTACACACTGTGTACCCCCTTTCTGGGTATACCCCATGTTGTTGGCCATGTCCTTGCCATGTGAAGTAAATGAGTACACTCCATGTAGTGTAACTACACACCGTGTACCACAATTCTGGGTATACCCCGTGTTGATGTCCGCATCCTTGCTGTGTGAAATAATTGGTGCACGTCGTGTGTTCAGTTCTACACGCCATGTAGTCCTTCCCCGCGTACGTGTTACCATTCAATGGTTTTGTGCTGTGTTGGAGCTGTGTCCTTGCCGTGTGCAATGAATGAGTAAACTCCGTGTGTCTAAACTACACACCATGTAGTTTTTCCCCGTTTATGTGTTACCCTCAAACTGTGTGTTGACCAGTCAATGGCCACAGAGCCGTGTTGGATGCCACGTGGAGACCATGTAAAATAACTGAGTACACGCCATGTACATTTCCTTTTCTTGCCTATAAAAGGAGGGGTCCCCTCCTCCTTTCAATTCACTCTTCTCCTCCCCTATCCTCTGAGCAGAGTTCTCCCAAGACACTCGAAGGCTATTTATTCCATAACTTCTTCGTCCGAGCTCCGATTTACGATCCTTCAACGGCCACAAGATCGTAACGACGAGGTGGAACATCCGAGTATGTATTCGTTGTCTTTCCATCAACCTTTCATTTCCGACTTCTACCCGAGGAGGTTTTGCCGGGACCCGACAGAGGTGACGGACACCGACGGACGTCTTCTAAGGATGATTTGGGGGAGCGTTGAAATCAGAACCTGTTGAGGTAGGGATCTTACCTTCGTCTCTCAAATTTCTGCAACATGTGGGGTTGGTGTCCTCTTGTTTACGTGAAACAATTTTGAACCTGATTAATAAAGATAATAACTGGATTATATAATGGGGTTGGGAAGTTGTGATTTCAGTTATATTATTTATATCCTGTGATAATATGATGTGAATTGAATGAGCTTCTACCTACTAAAAATAACGGTTGTTGGGGGCCTTTGCTTATGCAATTAAATGTTTCCCTCTCCTTCTATATTTTCTTATGGATGGAAACTTTGTGGAAATTTGGATAATCACATAAATTTGGCCATTTAAAATATGGAGCCCATGTGTGATAAGCCCGGTTAAACAAAATGGAATAATGAACATGTTGGTGTTGGCTTGGATACGTGGCATGTGATGGGGGTGTTTTGTGGGTTGTTGTGGATAGGGTGAGCAGCGGGGCTGCGGTTGGATTGGTTGTGGGTTTGTGTAAATGTAGTATTGGTAATGGGCAGTGAGGCTGTGATAAGTGGTATTAAAGGGATATTGATGTACGGGTTTCGATGCGGTTGTGGTTATGGTGGTTGGCAGCAGGGCTGCGGGGATGGTTTGAATATGAACGGACTATGGGTTGTGAATAATAAACAAAAAGTGGAAGAGTTAATGAATGGTGGGTCATGGAAATGGAACGGGATTAATAATCACTGGGGTTGGTTGGTTGATAAGAAGGGCTTGGTTGTGTTGTTTGTGTTTTCCTAACTTGATTTGTGGATGGCAGGGATATGTTTTAAGAATGATTTATGTGGTTGGTTGTGGATAGTTTCCCAATAGTTAAGGATCTAAATAAACTACTTCTGCTGAAATGTGAAATCCTAAATGGGGTTGGGGTTGTTTGTTTTATGCATGCTCCACAGTATCAGTGCTAGGGCACGTTCTCGGTTTCTCTGTATAGAAGCCATAGGTTGGGTTTTGTGTTTGGTATATATATATATATGTATCTTTTGTGTTTTATCACACCCCACCCATGTTGAGCACTTAGTGCCGAAAACATCTATTTCATGGGAGAGGGTGTTTTTCCTTTAGTTACTAGCCCCTTCCTGCTCCTTCTCCCCTAGGTTGTGATGGCTTGAGGTGAACTTACACCAAATCCTCTTTGGGTAGGTTTCGATTGAAGTGTCATTAGCACAAGACTCTTCAGGCATGTTCTTCTATTTCCCATGAATCTTTGGGATGTGGCCAAGGTGTGTGCAGGCGGGATACATGGTACTGAGGCCCAGGTGTGTGCGGGTGGGATACGTGGTAGTGAGGCCCAGGTGTGTGTGGGCGGGATACGTGGTAGTGAGGCCCAGGTGTGTGCTGGCGGGATACATGGTTGTGAGTCCAAGGTGTGTGTGGGTGGGATACGTGGTAGTGAGGGCCAGGTGTGTGCGGGCGAGATACGTGGTAGTGAGGCTCAGGTGTGTACGGGCGGGGAGAGTGTGGTAGCGTCAGGACATTCACCGTTAGGAAGAGCAGCTAACAAAATGGAAATGGTGTGGGGTACCCAATAATCTTGTTTCTTATATACTACTACTTGTTCTGCTTTTGTTTTGGTGGGTGTGGCTAGTGGGGTTGGGTGGATAGAATTCCATGCTAGGTTTCTTCTGTTGTTCTCACGGGACATTAGGATGTCTCCCCCCTTGTGCATGAGAGATTTAGGCTTCCCTACTAAGTATACATGTATTATCACACTACGTTTACATTCATGTTTCTAGGAGGACTACCAGGGCCGTGCAGGACCATATTAGTCAGACAGTTGGAGTTGTTGCAGTTGTTGTTCTCTGGTTTTCTTTTGGTGTTGTACTTTGTTCTTTCTTGTACATGTACCTTGTTATAAAATTATTTAAACATTCATGTGGTCTTGGTTTGGGTTAATTTATATACACGTTTTCTTTTCCTTTTTGTTGGTTGACTTGTCCTATTTCCCAATCCTAAATAAATAAAAAGGGTATTGCCTCCCATATTTGTGAAAACTCATACCCTTGGTGCTAGTTTCCACCCCAGGGCCTACTGGAGGCGGGACTCGGGGGTCATTATCTCCCTTTCACCATTGCCAGCTCAGGAGGGGCATCATTGGTGGGAGGGGGTCATGACAATATCCACTTATATTTTGTGGATTTTTATTTGTCACAAATAAATAGTTCATTGATTTATCATCACTCTAATGACACAATCTTTGTAAGGGATTCTCTCTCACACTTTTGTTCAAGAATATCCCTTATATTATGCCCTTTTATTTTTAATTCCTAATGGTGGGGTATGTTTTCACAAATCCCCCATAGATCCCTTGTGACATATAGATAATTTAATACCCCTTTACCTCTTATTAATCCCTTCCAATAACACTCGATACCATGACAAAATGGTTGTAAGAGGTTTCTCATCTCACTTTCATTTCTGTGAGATTTTCATTATTCT
Organism: Viscum album; assembly: GCA_963277665.1. NCBI lineage: Eukaryota > Viridiplantae > Streptophyta > Magnoliopsida > Santalales > Viscaceae > Viscum > Viscum album. The sequence goes on from OY728165.1 coordinate 2,082,312,290, forward strand.
CCACTTATTTCTTGAATGTGGTATATGTTTACTACCATGTGATGTATAATAACATGGTTATCTTTATATTAATCTTATTTAATGATTAATTTGAGGGTAATTATGTTCTGGTCATATGATTTGAACGATTACATTATGGTAAGAGACCTTGTCTCAACTACAATTTTGTTGTGACTAACTTGGTATTGTGCACCAAATTATCCTTTTGTAGTGTACCTACTACACATTTGAGATCACTTTTCATTTGTAATTATATTTATATTAAATATCCATATCCTCATATCATTTATATTTTTTTTGTCTAAATCATATACCATTTATCATACATTGTTTATTTGGAAAGTTATTTTAATTATGGAAATTTTGATGAATCTGTATACTCTAATCTATATGGATAATGAAAGGGAATATTGGTCTTGTATTGAATAAATGTATAAATAATGATTTGGATAAGAACTAGAAGGTGGGTCTTGCTATAGCCCCTCGATGCATCAGTAGGTCTCATGAAACAAATCGGTTTGGCGACAAACCCTTCGAGTTTGTTTCTAAAAATTAGACAGGTTTCTACCCATAGAAGAAAACTGTTTTAATGGCATTATGGTTTCATGTTCCAAATACATGACATCTAATTAATAATAATTCTATTTATTCATTTTCATTTATTATTATTATCCATGTGGTTTTCACTATGACAAAATCTATTGATGCAGTTTCATTCTCAGTTTATTAATGGAATTAGTTTCTCATTTGTTCACTATGCCATATTGATTATGTCAGATTGACTATGATTCATTTATTATTGTGTTCATGCTTCCACTATTTGAAACCCTTACTAATCATTTGAGCTCAACCCTTTAATTTTTTACTTTTAATAGTTGATGAAGAGGAGATCACTTATTGGTTCTTATGTATGCAGTTTTTAGTTTTCCTTGTGTATTGTGCATAGTAAACATTTCCAATGTAATTTCCGTAACATCTATATATCAAGTTTCTTCAAGACTACTAAATTGATCATTCTATCGAGATTTTCATTACTGTTAACCATGCCAATATCACATGTAATGTACCGTCTCCATCCTAGAGGGGTCGCGGTCTTACAATGGGAAAGTGAATGAAGAAGGTTGTTTCCCTTAGTAGTACACTAAGGAGAAGCATGGTTGTAATTAGATCCTTTTGATTTGGGTTTTGATTCCATGGATATTATGGATTCTTGTTATATTTAACTCTCGACGTCTCACCTCCCTATAGGTGGAGACCATGGTTTGGGATGGAAGTGGAAATGGGATAGTATTTTATGGTTATCATGATAGGGATTACATGATTGATGATATTCCATAATTATTATTGAGTTATCATAGAATGACACACCAGGATGACCCACTTCATAGCCATTTGAGAGAAAAATCAGTTGAGTTTTTGGGATGCATGTGCATGTAGGATGTATAATGGACTCCTGGAATTGCGTTGAAAATTAATCAAACAATGATTATCACCTCACTTCATGATTATAGAGAGGACGCAGGAGGTCATTGGGATTCATGTGTGATTGATCATAGTGTTTCTTCCCTATATAGATAGACAGGGGGTGTCGACCATTCAGGTATTAGATAATATGCATTAAGATTTTATGATATATTTGGGATTATTTATTAGCATAATTTAAGTGCTTTCCACAATAGTTATCACTCAACCATCTACATATCACCATTTGAGGGCATGGGTGGGTGACTATGTAGGTCACCACAATTCTAATCAGAGTCAGTCCGAGTCAGTACATATAGGCCTATGGTTTGTGATAGTGATGAATGTGAAAGGGGAGCATTTCATCTAGGGGAAGATGAGCATTTCCCAGAGAACATTATGAGTCCTTTTGGGGTCATGATGGTGTAATTTGAAGTTGTAGGAGGGTATTATCTATTATAATATATCTCACTATATCTGGGATAATGGTTATTTTTAAGGGACTGTAAGCTATCTCAACAGATCACGGTCCAATTTCCAGTAACTACATGAGGTTATCAAGATGGTTAAAGATATGACCCTATGACTATAGTCTGACTGGGTGCTTAGTGTTGTCCACTATTCATAGTTGAGGAGAACTATGCACAACACATTGCAATGTGTTGAACCATATGAGCTAGGAATAGGGTGTGGAAATTCCCTTCAAGGTACCTGATAGTGGTTGCAAACTGGTTTGGGAATTCCCATCATGAGAATGTGGTTCCCCAGGGTATGAGTTTTTAGACAACATAGGATCATGCTAGAGATAACTTGGTAAAGGAAGAGCCATTTGTGGGCTCAGTAACCACAGATGTTTGTTCATTTTGTGTTGTTTAGGGATGAAATTCCTTGAATATGGGAGTAATGTAGAGACTCTATTTTCCATGTAAGACATTGGAATATTCGAAAGAATATTTTAGAGCCCAGCACTGAGAAGACATGAGATTCCACAAAAATATTAAAAATATTAATATCACACATGTGTAATTGGATAGATGGTGAGGTTTACCCTAGGTGAAACCTAATTTTGGTTGGTGCTAGATATTTTCTTAAGGCATCCATTGGGGGTGAATTTAATTAAAATAAATAAATAATATTTGTATTAGTTTTGTTAAATTTCCTAATTAAAATCTTCTATACATACCCTATTTAGATGGTCCTTCAATGGTTATTTTCATAACCCAATTTAGATCTAAGAGGATGATGAGAACATTTTTCATTGGTGAATCAACATCGAATGATGAATGATGATCAGATCTATTTGGATCGACAGGTAGAAAATGTATTGAGTCTTCCTTATCCCTGGATAACACATTCATCACCAATGATAAATCCATATTCATGGTAGGGAATTTTATTTCTGTTTTATCACTTATAATTAAAAGATTGAGCATGGATTTATGTATCTTCTTTTAATCTATTATAATCTTCTCTTCAAATGAGATGATTCATTAATCTGATTTGTTTAATTCAATTATTTATCTTTTTACTCCATTCTATAACCCATTATTCTAATCAAATTAATCATTTTTTGGATCATATTGGTTAATGATGAATATCATCATTCGTTTTTTTCTTCTCCTCCACTGTTCTTCACATTCTTTGACATTGGCCCATGGGATCATGGTTCAACATTTTTAGTGTGGTTTTAAGAATGATTAAACCCTTAGAATCGTTATAGTTTTTAGAAAATTTAGAGGGATGGTGATTTGATAAGGAATCAGATCAGTACTACATGGATGGGTTCAAGATTGAGTATGTGATTGAGGTACAATAAGAACAATGAGTGATCGTAGGTTTTTTGGAATAATATCAGTGGTTTCCATTTTAATAGTGGATGTGTGGTGATGAAATGTGGTACAGTGAGATCAATTTTTAAAATGATCTGATTGCTTGAATCATTCCATCATGAATGTAAGTATCAGTCAAGGATAGTTCTTGGATTTGTGGGTAGCTAGTGTTACACTATAGAAGCTGGAAAGCATAGAGACGGCCTTGACCTATGCCATTATGGAGCGGTGGTGGATCCCCCTACGTGTGATGTTTCCATAATTTCACCCCCCACCCATGCGTGATTCGAGGGAGGTTGGGGAGGGATGTTTATTAGACGAATATAGTTAATATTATTAATATTGATTTAATTTAAATGAAATAAATGGATTCAAATGAAGAGGGGGGGGTGTCTGTGAATCCTAGAGTGTGTGAAATGGTGGGGCATGGTTCATTCTCCATTTATTAACATATTATTATTATTACTATATTAATATCAACAATAATATTATTATTTTGGTTTTAAAACCTTTTTTGGGTTAGATCATTTCATCATGATATCAGATTTAGAAACTGTCTATGGCATCATGACCCTGAAATTGCAATAGTCAATTCAGACTAATGTTGGATACCATTTTTTGTCTAATGGCGAGGTCCCATGATGTGGCGTATGTATGTGTTGTAGAAAAATGTGTTTTTTCAACGGGTGTCTAATTTAGGCATATAAATAGTCAATATCAAGGGTTTTTTTCATGAAGATATCAATATTTTTATTTGATTGTCCATTAATGGAAATTTGTGATGAAATATAGGTGGATTGAATTTTAGATTGATTGACTGATGACCAGCCTTATGTTCTCATCAACCTTTTGGCTGCTAAGATTTTGGCATGTGAGAAGTCCATATTGTTTGTTTTTTCACATTCAATGTGATGGTGTCTTTCATAGTGGATTTTGAGATATGACATGAAATCTTCCCAGTATGACACTTCTTTTGGAGATGTTTGATGATGCTACCGATTAGGTGTGATCATTAGAGTATTTTTAGGCGTAATTCCCCTATTGAATCATTGTGTAGGTCCCCCATACTCTTTTTACTGGTTGATATAGTACTCCTGTAACACCCCAAGTTTCCTCGGTATGTTTCCTTTCGAATAATGCAATGGCGTGCATTGTACGCAACTTCGAGATTTTAACACACCATAACCAATCAAACTAGTCGTTATGAATAGTAATACCTAATTTTTGAAATTTTATAAATTCTATCTCTCAAAATGGACTTCATTTTTGGATTCGTAATATTGAAATTATCCTATGGTGAAATTTTGGTTCTTTTTTGATAACTTTCATATTTTGATGAATAGTGAAAATTACTAAATTTTAATTAAAAACAACTTTTTTAATCAAAATAATTAATAGTGATAAATTATGAATTTGAGTGGTTTTAAAATATATTTAGAATATATTTTTACCATGTAATACAATGTGGGTCATTGAACATAATTACACATTTAAACCAGACATAAACAAGTGACAATCTTTTGATAGTTATTATCTCTAAAAACACACTTTTTGTTTTAACAACGGTAATTAATTTTAAATTAATATCTGCCACTTCTGTGTTTTGAATTTGGAAAAATGGATTCCATATTTTGAATCATGATGTTCAAATTGTGTAAATAGGTAACTTTTATTTTTAAACATTTTGGATAATTACTTCGGTAAATATTTTATTTACCATGGTTAAAGGGTAAATCCGGTAAAAAAGGGTTAAAAAATAATATTATAATAATACTAAATTACCCTAAAACGTGTCTTAACCCTATTGGTTGATACATGGTCGACCATGGTCATCTTTGGGTCTATTTTGGGACCCCATTTATCCACTTTTAAGTGATAATGACACTTTATTTTAATTAAGTTAAAATAAATACAAAAATGACACAAGCATATATCTTTTAACAAAACAATTGTTACAGAGGGTTATATATCTTGGATTTTAGATTATAAATATTCCATAGAAAGATAAAAATATTTCCTACATAATGATATTTTATTTATAATTTTTAGACATTAAATAATTTAATTTATTTATGACACAATGATGAAGCAGTAATTACTATAATAGTGAAAAATCAAAATAATTGATATTATAAATTCCCAAATAAATATAATATGAAACTTTTAATGAATTAAAATAATTTTCTAGGATAATATGATATATTAGTATTGATTTAATTTACTTTGTTCTAAGTAATCAATCTGTTATGTGTTTCACAAAAATCAACTATTAAATAGTGTCAAAATTGACATAAAAGAATTTTTAAAACAAATATTATATTATTAATTGATATTAATTTCCTAAAAATCTAAGGATCGGCCAAGAGACTTATATAATGATAGGTGTATCATTAATGGACCACTTGGGGGTCGCTTTTATGTATATGGTAAGTTTATTAACCATATAATATAAAAATACAAAGAGACATTGTAAAAGTGAAACTAATTAACTTAGAGTTAATACTTAAAGATAAGGTTAATATAAGTACCCAATCCTGCATAAATTCTATTTTTTGAGTTTATTTTGACCCATCCCCACCTTAACCTTTGAATAGTAAACTTTGGAGCCATTGGAAACCGAATATGAATTTATTATAAACTAATATCTCTAGCTTTTCCAAAGGTGCCCCTCACCCCTCTTATAAAAGGGAACTCCTCCTTCTCATTTTTTCACACCTTCAAAGCCCTTTGGTTCGGCCAAACACTGCCCAAATACTATATCAACTTCCCTCACTACAACCTAGAGGCCTTAATTTGATCAGAAAGCCAACCTAAGGAGCCCTTTTGATCAAATCAAAAGGAAGAACCCGAAGAAGATGTAATGTTTTCACCACCCCTTTTCAAGTTCCTTTTTTCTTCCACTTCCTCTTTCTTTGTTATTTCCATTATAAAATAATAACTCTAGTATCATATATATACTGTGATGTTATTATAAATATGTTACAACCATATTTATTATTCTATCCATCCTTTGAATAACATGTCACCATACGTGCGTACGTACGGCTTACCGTCTCCACGTCGTGGTGTAATTGTAATTCAATATATTATTATTTGGATGGGTATAATAATGATGTGAAACTCATGTAAATAATAAATATAACATGATTGTGATTCTGTATATATGATATAAAATCCAATTATAAATTATTTTAATATCAAAAGAATGATATTGTCGCTCGTGCGTATGTACGGACTACCGTCTCCACGAACGCGATGAGATTCATTGTCCATCATATCCATTCAAGTATAATTATCATTTGATGATTTAAAAATAGTATCTATGGACTTGATATCATTCTGGATATGAATAATATACATCCCATTAATAACTAATATGGCTCACATAACAAAGAATATAAAGTAAAATGAACCCGTTAACACCCGAAATGACGATAATTCTAAGATATTATTAACAAATCAATGTTAAAAGATCATATATGATATCATATTAAAGTAAATGATTCTTGTATAATTCAATAACAATTATTTTACCATTATACATGAGGTAAACCTACCATCGACCAAGGAAAAAGTACAAAGTAAGGGATTTTCTTATCTCACTTTCAATTCCGTGAGACTTCCATTTTTCGCCAATAAATTATTGAAAGTGGTGTATTGTGTACTTCCATTTGATATATATTCATGATTCTATTTATATTCATGTTATTCTGTAAATCATTTGGTGGTTATTAACTTTTGGCCATACGACTCAGTTGATTAATGTGGTAAGGGGTTTCTTATCTCACTTTTAATTTCGTGAGATTTCCATTGATCACCACTTAATTATTGCATGTGGTGTATGTGTACTTCCCATGATTGTATTCATTGTGTAATATAATTTAATTTATGGGTATTTACATCATCATGGTATGATACTTCTTTCATGGGTGTATGTTTCGTATGTTACCTTATTGATAAGGGAATTTGAGATTTCAATTCCCACTCATTTGGCTTTACGCATATTTCATTGATTATATTACTCCATGAATATGTGTGGAATCACTATTAGTTTGATTATGTCATAATTTCCACTCCCCTTCCTGTGGATATAAGTTTGATACACATAATCACTCATTGGTAATTCTCAAGTCATTGATATGAATTTTATAAGAGTAATTTTAACTCATTCACCATTTGTTGAGTTAAATATCCAATTCGTTGGTGTTGTTTTTACAAGAATATGTGTGAATATCCTTTGATTGTTTTACACTGAATATCCAATCATATTTAGTGTATTTATATTTGTCACACATAATTATGTCGTTGATTTATCCTTAACCTAAGGATACGACCTTTATGAGAGATTTCATCTCAATTTACATTCCATTGAGACTTCTTTGTTGATATACACCAAATCACTTTTATGTGGTGTATATAATGTACATTGACATAGAATATCATGAATCCCTTTATTCTCATGATATTACAAAGTTTTGATTACCTCTATTATTTGTATTCAAGTGTCTCTTTTGGTTAGAATCTCTAACTAAAATACCATTTTTAAATGTTTTGAAGACTTATTCTTCTAAATCTTGCTCATTAATGTCCATGTTTTAAAAATGGTTTTAAGGATTTATTTATATGGACATTAAAGTTTTATAAATTAAAACTCCTTTTAAAAAGTTTCAAAGTGGTATGGGACACTTTGATTCAAAAATCTACTTTTAAATGGATTCTTGACAAATAGTGTGACTTTTAAATGTTTTCAAGAAAAGGGGGATAATTCTCTCAAATAGTTTTGATGATTATTTTCATTTATGTCAACATCGTTCATTATTCATGATTGAGGTTAATGTGATACAATACAATCTTCCATATTGTATCGAATGAGTCATGTTTGAATGTGGATGTGTTGTTTTTATACCATTCATGGTTTGTGGTAAAATTATTGACATTTCGTATGCTAGTTTTAATACGAATGTTTATGTTATGTTTAAACATTTTCATATGAGGAATGAATTGGACTTAATAAGTGACGGGTGGAGCCCGCTATAGCTCCTCGATGCATCGGTAGGTCTCATGAGACAAACTAGTGTCTTGGCACAAGGCCTTGACAAAATCTTATTTGTAGTCTTGGCACGAGGCCTTGGCTATGTGGTTATGATAGTCTGGCATTATGCATTCCAACATTATGAAAGTGGTTGTTGATATTGCATGTGATCATTCGACTAGTAGAATATCCATGTGAGTAAGTAAATGGCATTATTTCATTTTACCTTTTCCATTTTATACTGAAGTTCAAGTTTAAAAGGCTTTTGTTTTAGTTATAAATTGCCTTAAGTGTTTATGCTTATTTATGAAAGCTTCTACTATAATGTTATCCTTACTGAGCATCTGAGCTCACCACTTTCAATGTTTTATTTTTCCCAGGATTATGAAGAATTAATTTATGAATGACCTGCAGGGATAATATGAGGGGATATAAAGACAATATGTTTTTTTATGATGTAATGTAAAAATTTATGGATGTATCTAGTTATTCCAAGGCTACTAAACTAATCGGTCTTTCAAGACATGATATTTCTCGTGATCATGACAATGTTATGTAATAATGCACCAACTCTTGGTAACTAGGGTCGGGGCGTTACAGTTGGTATCAGAGGAAGTTTAGTACAAACCTTGGAAGCTAGATTTAGATAAACTCTGATTGGAGCACGTAGACCTAAGATGAACTTCGAGGATTAGTATAAATGGACTTCTGAGAATTATGGTATTGTAGATATTTTGTGATTTTTCCGAGCAATACATCCCTGTCTAGATACGAGCAGGTTGAGGCGGCTCTGGCACAGATGTACCTAGGGGTAAAACCTGAAAACACCGATTTGAGCTAGACTCGAACGGGAACTGGTGCACGACAACGGGCCTTGCTGCACTCTTGGTTACGACACTCCCGGGGGATATGATTAGGATAATTTACATTTTCTTTACAAACCGATTTAAGTAATATATACATAAGATGAGAGTAAATGAACTTGGTTTATCCTAATATGTTTCAAATTGAGAATATGGTGACATTTTAATCTCTAAATGATTTTACGACTACTATTAGTCACACAATGCTTTCTGGTTTTAGTCAATGGATGGATTCCAAGGAAGTAATAGTGACTTTGAGAATGATGTACAAGGTGTGAACGGTGGTGGAAATGAGCAACAAAATGGAATGTTGATAGGTGTAAAAGATATCGTCTTTATGCCAAATCAGTTTTCCAAAAATATGATCAACAATATATATATTAACCAACTCCCAGACTTAACAAGGAAGAGAAAGGTGATAAATGATAAGATCTCCAGCAATGGAGACCATGGAGAAAAGAAACCTCAATTTTCATCATGCAGGAAATGTGGAAAGAGACACCCAGGAAAGTGTCTCAATGGGACAACGAAATGTTTTACGTGCGGGAAGGAAGGACATAAAGTGAAGAATTGCCGAAGAAAAATGAAGAGTACTATGGAAGAAGATAAAAATGGTCCCAAGAGTCCATTTACAGTCATTTGCCGTAAATTTAGGGGACCTGGCCATTACCCGAGTGAATGTCCTATTCTATAGGATATTTTTTTGGTCAAAGAAGAAGATATGTGGAAATAAATGGTTGGAGAAAAACTTAAAAAGTATTAGCACTCCTTGTTGATGGGTACTTTGGAATAATTTTCTCTTGTATTTGTAACCCCGCAGTTTTCCATGTGAGAATGATATTTGAAGAACAATTGTCTCTTCTCTTCTGTATATAGGTATAAATAACCATTTGGTTTTATATCATCATTGGGGTTTGAGAAAATTATAAGTTATTATAATTTGGGATGAAAATGCAAAGTATGATATAACATTTCTGATTAAATTATGTTATTTTGAGGAATTTATCTCATTTTGGTAATATTATAAAATATAGTTTTTGAAAAAGGACAACACGTAGACCGTGTGACAACCCATCGCGTCGGAAAAAGCTGTGGGAATCGAACCCACAACCAAAGTGCGATTGGGATTTATTGCCTACCACTGTACTACGTGAAGTCCCTGATTAATGTGACTATTTGTTTTTTGTTAAATGATTTTATTGATCAATAATAAGATGATTTGGGTTCTTATGTCTTATCAAATGAATACCCTTGGTATAGGAAAATGATTTGGTGATTAAGTGATAAATGTTATTTTGGAAGATGTTCGCTTTGTTGGGAACACTATATGCCCAGGGAAAATAGAATACAATGGGGTTTCATTTGTAGAGTAATGGTGGATTTTTATCTACTTTTTTATTGTTGATTTATAGTGATTTGGGTTATTTATGGAAATTATTAACCTATAACAGAGAATATGTGATGATGTTAATTACTTTTAAGTATGTGACTTTAAGAGTATTTGATTTCATTTGGAGATACAATGTAACATGGGAGACTACATAATCAAATTCTTCTATGATTTGGGTTTCAATATTAGTTTGGATTATATTAAAGTATTTTAAGGACAATTGGTTATTGAATGGTATCTATTTAACTTTGGTGTATTGTTGGTTTAATTTTAGAAATTAAGATTAGTGCATATTTATCTCAATGAATATCCTTTTGGGGGATCATTAGATCATTCACTAACCATTTTGGTATTGATTAATCTTCAAAGACAATGTAAATATAAGGTTTATCCTGCATGGATCATGTGATTCTATAGAAGTTTATTCTAGCTCTTCCAGTGTGACCATGTCTTCTTGAATACTCATCGTTTAAAAAAATTGAGTTAGTGGTGGAAATTTATTAATGAATGAAAATTTACTTAAAATGTAAGTATATCTCATAATGTTCTTAGTCAATATCATAAATGAATTCCTCTTCCTTATCTAATGTAACTTTAAAAAAAATGTTGTCCGTTTACTTTCCTACTAGGAGACTAATGGTCGTTTGTCCCAACACAAGTTTGTGGTTTTCTCATTGTTAACTTTCTCCTGACCATGATTCCTATCCCTCTCCATCAGAACTTGACACTTAGTTTATCATCCATATCCATGTTTTCTTACATGGAATCCTATTATGGGTTATCTTGGATGACCCTTATACCTCTCTTTCTTTCTTTTAAAGTGATAGTTTTATTGACTCTTTTTCTGATGTGGGACTTTCCATTATATTCCCAAGCAAAATTTTAAAAATTGCGAGGATGCAATTTATTGAAGGAGTGGAGAATGTAACACCCCAAGTTTCCATGGTATGTTTCCTTTCGAATAATGCAATGGCGTGCATTGTATGCAACTTCGAGATTTTAACACACCATAACCAATCAAACTAGCTGTTATGAATAGTAATACCTACTTTTTGAAATTTTATAAATTCTATCACTCAAAATGGACTTCATTTTTGGATTCGTAATATCGAAATTATCCTAGGGTGAAATTTTGGTACTTTTTGGATAACTTTCATATTTTGATGAATAGTGAAAATTACTAAATTTTCATTAAAAACAAATTTTTAATCAAAATAATTAATAGTGATAAATTATGAATTTGAGTGGATTTAAAATATATTTAGAATATATTTTTACCATGTAATACAATGTGGGTCATTTAACATAATTTCACATTTAAACCAGACATAAACAAGTGAAAATCTTTTGATAGTTATTATCTCTAAAAACACGCTTTTTGTTTTAACAACGGGAATTAATTTTAAATTAATTTCTGCCACTTCTGTGTTTTGAATTTGGAAAAATGGATTCCATATTTTGAATCAGGATGTTCAAATTGTGTAAATAGGTAACTTTTATTTTTAATCATTTTGGATAATTACTTCGGTAAATATTTTATTTACCATGGTTAAAGGGTAAATCCGGTAAACAAGGGTTAAAAAATAATATTATAATAATACTAAATTACCCTAAAACGTGTCTTAACCCAATTGGTTGATACATGGTCGACCATGGGCATCTTTGGGTTTATTTTGGGACCCCATGTATCCACTTGTAAGTGATAATGACACTTTATTTTAATTAAGTTAAAATAAATACAAAAATGACACAAGCATATATCTTTTAACAAAACAATTGTTACAGAGGGTTATATATGTTGGATTTTAGATTATAAATATTCCTTAGAAATATAAAAAGATTTCATACATAATGATATTTTATTTATAATTTTTAGACATTAAATAAGTTAATTTATTTATGACACAATAATGATGCAGTAATTACTATAATAGTGAAAAATCAAAATAATTGATATTATAAATACCCAAATAAATATAATATGAAACTTTTAATGAATTAAAATAATTTTCTATAATAATATGATATATTAGTATTGATTTAATTGACTTTTTTCGAAGTAATCAATCTTTTATGAGTTTCACAAAAATCAACTATTGAATAGTGTCAAAATTGACATAAAAGAGTTTTTAAAACATATATTATATTATTAATTGATATTAAATTCCTAAAAATCTAAGGTTCGGCCAAGAGACTTATATCACGATAGTTGTATCATTAATGGACCACTTGGGGGTCTCTTGTATGTATATGGTAAGTTTATTAACCATATAATAAAAAAATCTAAAGAGACATTGTAAAAGTGAAACTAATTAACTTAGAGTTAATACTTAAAGATAAGGATAACATAAGTACACAAACCTGTCTAAATTATATTGGTTGAGTTTTTTTTTGACCCATCCCCACCTTATCCTTTGAATAGTCAACTTTGGAGCCATTGGAAACCGAATATGAATTTATTATAAACTAATATCTCTAGCTTTTCCAAAGGTGCCCCTCACCCCTCTTATAAAAGGGCACTCCTCCTTCTCATTTCTTCACACCTTAAAAGCCCTTTGGTTCGGCCAAACCCTGCCGAAATACTATCTCAACTTCCCTCACTACAACCTAGAGGCCTTATTTTGATCAGAAAGCCAACCTAAGGAGCTCTTTTGATCAAATCAAAAGGAAGAACACGAAGAAGAGGTAATGTTTTCACCACCCCTTTTCAAGTTCCTTTCTTCTTCCACTTCCTCTTTCTTTGTTATTTCCATTATAAAATAATAACTCCAGTATCATATATATACTGTTATGTTATTATAAATATGGTACAACCATATTCAGTTTTCTATCCATCCTTTGAATAACATGTCACCATAGGTGCGTACGTACGGCTTACCGTCTCCACGTCGTGGTGTAATTGTTATTTAAAATATTATTATTTGGATGGGTATAATAATGATGTGTAACTCATGTAAATAATAAATATAACATGATAGTGATTCTGTATATATGATATAAAATCCAATAATATATTATTTTAATATCAAAAGAATGATATTGTCGCTCGTGCGTATGTACGGACTACCGTCTCCACGAACGCGATGAGATTCATTGTCCATCATATCCATTCAAGTATAATTATCACTTGATGATTTAAAAATAGTATCTAAGGACTTGATATCATTCTGTATATGAATAATATACATCCCATTAATAACGAATATGGCTCACATAACAAAGAATATAAAGTAAAATGAACCCGTTAACACCCGAAATGATGATAATTCTAAGATATTATTAACAAATCAATGTTAAAAGATCATATTTGATATCATATTAAAGTAAATGATTATTTTATAATTCAATAACAATTATTTCACCATTATACAGGAGGTAAACCTACCATCGACCAAGGAAAAAGTACAAAGTAAGGTATTTTCTTATCTCACTTTCAATTCCGTGAGATTTCCATTTTTCGCCACTAAATTATTGAAAGTGGTGTATTGTGTACTGCCATTTGATATATATTCATGATACTATTTATATTCATGTTATTCTGTAAATCATTTGTTGGTTATTATCTTTTGGCCATACGACTCAGTTGATTAACGTGGTAAGGGGTTTCTTATCTCACTTTTAATTTCGTGAGATTTCCATTGATCACCACTTAATTATTGCATGTGGTGTATGTGTACTGCCCATGATTGTATTCATTGTGTAATATACTTTAATTTATGGGTATTTACATCATCATATTATGATACTTCTTTCATGGGTGTATGTTTCTTATGTTACCTAATCGATAAGGGAATTTGATATTTCAATTCCCACTCATTTGGCTTTACGCATATTTCATTGATTATATTACTCCATGATTATGTGTGGAATCACTATTCATTTGATTATGTCATATTTTCCACTCCCCTTCCTGTGGATATAATTTTGATACACATAATCACTCATTGGTAATTCTCAAGTCATTGATATGAATTTGATAAGAGTAATTTTAACTCATTGACCATTTGTTGAGTTAAACATCCAATTCGTTGGTGTTGTTTTTACAAGAATATGTGTGAATATACTTTGATTGTTTTACACTGAATATCCAATCATATTTAGTGTATTTATATTTGTCACACATAATTATGTCGTTGATTTATCCTTAACCTAAGTATACGACCTTTATGAGAGATTTCATCTCAATTTACATTCCATTGAGACTTCTTTGTTGATATACACCCAATCACTTTTATGTGGTGTATATAATGTACTTTGACATAGTATATCATGAATCCCTTTATTCTCATGATATTAAAAAGTTTTGATTACCTCAATTATTTTTATTCAAGTGTCTCTTTTGGTTAGAATCTCTAACTAAAATACCATTTTTAAATGTTTTAAAGACTTATTCTTCTAAATCTTGCTCATTAATGTCCATGTTTTAAAAATGGTTTTAAGGATTTATTTATAAGGAAATTAAAGTTTTAAAAATTAAAACTCCATTTAAAAAGTTTCAAATTGGTATGGGACACTTTGATTCAAAAATCTACTTTTAAATGGATTCTTGACAAATAGTGTGACTTTTAAATGTTTTCAAGAAAAGGGGGATAATTCTCTCAAATAGTTTTGATGATTATTTTCATTTATGTCAACAACATCCATTATTCTTGATTGAGGTTAATGTGATACAATACAATATTCCATATTGTATCTAATGAGTCTTGTTTGACTGTGGATGTGCTGTTTTTATACCATTCATGGTTTGTGGTAAAAGTATTGACATTTCGTATGCTAGTTTTAATATGAATGTTTATGTTATGTTTAAACATTTTCATATGAGGAATGCATTGGACTTAATAAGTGACGGGTGGAGCCCGCTATAGCTCCTCGATACATCGGTAGGTCTCATGAGACAAACTACTGTCTTGGCACAAGGCCTTGACAAAATCTTATTTGTAGTCTTGGAACGAGGCCTTGGCTATGTGGTTATGATAGTCTGGCATTATGCATTCCAACATTATGAAAGTGGTTATTGATATTGCATGTGATCATTCGACTAGTAGAATATCCATGTGAGTAAGTAAATGGAATTATTTTAGTTTTATCTTTGCCATTTTATGCTGAAGTTCAAGTTTAAAAGGCTTTTGTTTTAGTTATAAATTTCCTTAAGTGTTTATGATTATTTATGAAAGCTTCTGCTATAATGTTATCCTTACTGAGCATCTGAGCTCATCCCTTTCAATGTTTTAGTTTTCCCAGGATTATGAAGAAGTAATTTATGAATGACCTGAAGGGATAGTATGAGGGGATATGAAGACAAGATGTTTTTTTATAATGTAATGTAAAAATTTATGGATGTATCTAGTTATTCCAAGGCTACTAAACTAATCGGTCTTTCAAGACTTGATATTTATCGTGATCATGCCAATGTTATGTAATAATGCACCGACTCTAGGTAACTAGGGTCGGGGCGTTACAACTCCCCTTCCACTCTAGAGCATGGTTCATCTGCCTATTGGGATACGAATTCCCTAACGCATCAGGGTGCATGTCCCCCGCACTCTTTTTACATGTACTGACAGTACTCCCATTTTTCACCAGGGCATAGTTTCTCTATCTATGAGGACAAAACTCCACTATAAAACCAAGTAATATGCCCCATACTCTTTATAAATATGGATTTTATATTCCCCTTATGAAATTTGGTGATTTATTTCCATTTACTAGAGGCTAAATCCCACATCTTCAAGATTTGAAGACATATTGTTCTTCTATGGGCGTTATGGATCCCTTGGATATAGAGTGTAGTTGTGTGGGGAGGGACCCTCCACTCTTTCCTTATGGTATTACGTTAGATAAATGGTTCATATATGTGGATCCCTAGATTGTGGTGTGAATAATGAAGAGGTGAGGGCCCCTCCACATGGGATCCTATAGCAATTGTGCCTGGTGATGGGCATTAGAGAGGGTTGTTTGGAGATGTGGAAAAATTCATTATAACTAGCTGGGATATGGAGAAGAGAATCCCATTTCTCTATAATTTTAGATTTTTATTAAGAATATCAATGTTTATTATAATGGTTTTTTTCTCATATTCTTCTTGAGATTCCTTTATTGGGTTGATATGACAACATCAATAATGTATCTTATTAACCCCTCTTAAGTTTTTTGTGTTTTCTGACTAGGTATGTATATAATAACCCTATAATGGAAATTTACTACATGTGTTGTGTCTCATGCAGACAAAGTACTGATCAGCAATGATTATAATATTTCATGGTAGTTCCAATGTATATTGACTTTTTACGGTGGTCGGTCTTAGATATTAGGAATTGGGCTCTCTCAGCATTATTTTTTTCAGTTATTTTCATGTTGGGGTACCTTTTATATTTGGGCATGTATTTATCCCCATTACATTTTGGATTATGCCACCACACTCTTTTGTATTAACTAGAGATTATTAAAATCATTAATTTTACTCTATATGTTATTGTCTTTAATTTTTATTCCTCTATAATTTTATATGTAGATGGTTGAATGCTTTTGTACCTGTATTTTAGGAAAAGTCCTCCCATTTTAGTTATGCCTTCTCACCGCTTATTGCCAACCCCAGTCCTTTGGAGGTGGTCTTGAGGTTGTGGTGGCATTGTCTTTCACTATCCCGTAAGGCCCCATTGGGTAGGGTCATATTATTTTAAGATATATGTGGGAGAGAGAGAGATAAATAAACATTGGAGGGGGTGATTATCACCCCTTAATTTATAGAACTCTCACTTTTCCTATTTGTAATTTTTCCTTATATTCCATTAAATTTTTTATTCCTTTAATAGTCTTTTATTTTTCCCGTTCCTTCTTAATTCATGTGTTACAACCCATATCACTCTCATTAAATCACAAATTGAATTTTTACCAATCAATATATATATTTATATATCATGAAAATTACTCTATACACATATATACATAAAAAAATATATATCATAAAGTTAACTATTTTACATAGAAACTTTTATATCTTCCCACATGTATATATCCAATATTAATATATATATATACACACACACATAGAACTTCCCAAAAATATATGTATCCTCCCAAATATATACACTTATATTTATTTATCTACACATGTTTTTCTGTGTATGCATATAAATAAATATTTAATATTGTGTGTAAATTTATATATTTATAGATTTTCATTATCACATAGACATATAATTTCATCCAAAAAATCAAAAAAATATTAAATCTCAAAAAAAAAATCCACCATAAAATTAAAAATAAACATTAAATTTCAACATTATTATTAATGTATTTAATAATAACAGACACTATCATTTATTTAGAATAATTAATGATATCACTATTATTACCTGATCTCCAAATAAATATTCAAACATTGAAAAACTTTTATAATCAATTAATAAAATCCAAAATTATTTAATTACACTTTTATATTTCATTTAAAAAAAATTTAAAAAATAAAAAAAATTATTGTTATTATTATTAACTATACAAAAATATTCAAATAACACAAAATATATATATCCAAACAAATCAAAATAATTCTATAAATTTCTTCAACAGCTTATATTTTATCATTTAAATAAATCCCATAAATATATTGTTAAAAATAATGATACATGTCATAAAAATTTCACTTCCATAATTATTCTCATTATCGAGAAGCACTTCAAATTATAGAATCTATAATAGTAACCATGGGAGTTTCCATGTTAACATTTAAAAAATTACATATTTATTTATTAAATTGAATGGAATTTCATGTAGATGCACAATTTATAAAGTAAAACACCTAGAGAGCTTAACCATAATTGGAATGAAATAAAATATATACACAAAATACATGCCACTTATTCAAGGATCAAGTCCATATTAACAATATATACATGTTTTTTAAAACCACATATATAAAATCAAGTATAGAATACAATAGGCTAAAATAAAACAATAAGAAATAATTCACATGATTCATATCACAATTTCAATAGGAATGTAATTATTTATGATTCAACAAATTAAAACAATGGTTATGTATGACATGTGATCCTATGTGCCTATTAATGATGCTTGGATGCACTAGAAATAAAATAAATCAGATATCAACATAATTTTTCTAAAAAAAATGATTAAATCAATTTTAATAAAAAAATTATATTTTTTCCCACATTATGGAGACTCGGAGGTCTACAATATAGTATTGGACAGGAACATTCATAGTTCTCATATCCATGTCTTAGAAATTATATATACTATTTACCCTATCCCAAGACATGTAAAAGATAATAAATAATTTAATGAATCATAGTGATCCAATACAATTTTTTCAGGACCTAGCCTTCCATGGTCCATAAACCTAGTCATCTTATACCATTAGTATCCTATAATAACCTGGTTTTCTTCCCAACACACCATAGGATATAACACATATAGGTCACTTATGAAAATAATTTCTATTCCCATAGTCCAACCCATATTCTATTAGTGTGTTTTTTTCTCTAACTCATACACACCTTGGGAAACATTCTAGGAGGTCAGCCATCTGGACCACTACTCCAGGCAACGACTATTTAACTATGGTGTTGTAATTAGTTAGTCTTATGAAAATAATGGTGATACTTATTGACATGGGTAGTGATATTTATACACTTACCCCTTTAAATTTATTGGTTTTTATAGAATATAACACATCATATTCCTTATATAGATTTTTTGGGAGTTCTAATTGATAATTCATAACTCTTATGTGATCAAGAATAATGAATCATCAAATGTATCTAGGGGATAACTATCCCGTCCTCCAAAATATCATGAATATATTCTATGGTATATATAAAAGGAGACCTTATCACCAACCACAATCTCTATGGATCATCCATAATTAACATTATAACAATTTTTTACTCTTATATTCTCTGATATGTTATTGAATGCCCTTGAACTTCCCTTCCTTTTCCTCGGCCATATCAATTTCATGTAGCATATATTCTTCCACTTCATCAAAACAAGATTGAGTTATACATTTATATATATATAATTAATTAATTAACATGATCCACCTATATACATTATTAAAGTCTACTTTAGTATAAAAACACAACTAAACAATGATATTGACCACATCCACTTTTGAGGTCTATAAATCAAGATATCAATATATCCTCATCCATATAGTTACTCCCATCAGATTGTCTATAATTATAGGGGTGATAAGTTGTACAAATGTTAAAATTTATGTTTAAATCATATTTAAGAAATTTTCAGAACATTTATAAAAACTGTTAATCTTGATTATGTAGAATTAGTGGGGGGGAGTTCATTATAGTCTCACCACTTCTCTAATGTGTAAAATCGTTAATTGATTGAATGATAAGATCTGATTAATTGAAATAATGTATATGGTTTTTTTTAAGATGTTCCACCACCACCCATATGGATACATTTCTACTTTTATATCGTTGGAAAACCCATCAAATAATACATAAGGATGTTCTTGAATTTACACGTAGGTATATATAATGATTGCATCATCCCTTTAGACATTTTACATTCTACATTCACTTAATGACACACTAGTAACATTGATATATATTGTAAAATATTTTTTATTATACTGTCCAGCCAATAATTATCTCATATATCTATAAAAACCATTGTTCTCCCTAGGGATATAGATAATGCTGAACAAT
Organism: Viscum album; assembly: GCA_963277665.1. Lineage (NCBI taxonomy): Eukaryota > Viridiplantae > Streptophyta > Magnoliopsida > Santalales > Viscaceae > Viscum > Viscum album. Next base: position 2,082,332,557 of record OY728165.1, read on the forward strand.
AGGAATCATTCAATACTTCTTTTTTTATATCTGGCTCTAATGCAGTGCATATTCATTATTCAATTCTCACCAATCCTTCTTCATCAAATTTTAACTCATGTTATTTCCACTTTACTATGTCATCCACATTATTTTTATTATCCACATAATCTATTTTAGATTTATTAATTTTCGCTAGATGTGATGGTTGAGAAATTTTTTGAGCAAGGTCGGTTGATTTTCATTTCATTGTGATTCCCATGTCTATCCTTTGGATGTATTTTTAGATTTCATCTATTTCAATCCTAATCATTATCATACTTTCAAAATACATTAATAATATTTAATCATCTACTTTATTCACCATACTATGATTTTATAGGATTGAACCATCATAATATTATATCAATTTTAACCATCTTTGTTAATAGATATTCATCTCCTTCTATGTGAATATATACTTCTAACTCTTTTGATCCTTGTATATATCACACCTATACCCATAGATATAATTCCTCTAAATATCCAATTTGATATTACTAGAACCAATTAAATATCATGGATAACAAAATTTTGTTCATTGACTTTCAATTATCATGAGGTATAGGTTATCACATTAACAATTTGTATCAGTTCACAACCCAATCCCTTCATTAATGCATCATTGTAGATGAAAATTAGTTAAAAATTTTTGGTTAATATGGGTATATTTGATTTGATTATCTTGTTCTTAAACACTTCTAATATCTCCACACATTCATCATTCCAAAAAAAAATTTCCATTTAATCATGGTTAGTGGGTTAGAAAGTAATGAGAAATTCCACAAAAGTAATTTAGTGAACCCAGCAAATCCATGGGATCTATGGAATTTTTTTGTATATTGGTATGGGACATTTCTAAATCATCTTAGTTTTTATTAATCCATATATATCCCCTTTCTTATAATAAAACCCCTGAAAAATGATACTTAACTAATCAAAAAATCACATTTTATTTTCTATTAATATAACTTCTCATTCTTTAATGTATTCCATGCAGTAATAATGATTTTAATGAATATAAAAATATATCCAATAAATTAAACCATGAATTTATTAATGAATCCCCTAAATACTTCATTCAATATTTCCATGAATATTTTTTGATAATTAGTAAGCATGAAGAGAATCACTATGTGCTCTTGGTGCTCGTACATTATATAAAGTGAGGTATTGAGAATATCAATACTCCTCACCATTAATTGGTAATTACGAGAGAAAATGTCCAATTTTGGGGAGTAATAAACCCTAAATAGATAATAAAACTATTAACTAATATATTCAATTGGATACTTTATCTTTGTTTTTATTTTTTTAGATCATGAAAATTAATTTTGAGAGCATCAACCAATAATTATTTTTGATGAAGTGGACTGATTCAATCCATGGTAATGCACTTGGGTGTACGACGACCTTGTCTAGATTATCTTATAGTTTATTCTTTATTTCATATATTTAAATCATGGAAATTCTATAGGGATATATGCCAAGATCCTGATATAAGGTCAATTTATAATTCAACATCTTAGATAAGAGGAAGACTGGGAAATTATTATAGGATTACATCATCTTATTACCTCATGGTGTGAATGTATTCAATAGTGATCCTCTAATTTTTCTTAATAATATAATCACGATATGATTACTCCTAAGGAATAAAATATATATTCTTGAGAATAAATTTAAAAAGTTAATTTATCCCCCAAATTAAACTTGTATAAAGCAAATGGATGACTCGGGATTCGGAAAATGATTTCCTTCTCGCAAAATTAGATATGGGATCTATATAATTACATCCAATCCAAAACCAATATCACATTGAATTATAAAAGAGAGAGTATAACAAGGATTTATGGTATATTCATACATCTAATTTTAACTTTGTAAGAATGACAAGAAATAATTACTCCATCTTTTATTTTCACTAATAAATCACACTTCATGACTTAGGATATTTTTTGAATAATTCAAAAAACAATATAGTTATATACTAATTTGTAGAACTAGAAAGAAATAGAATTTTTTCCATTTCCTAATGACTAAGAGTCTTAACTTTCACAAAATCATTTCATTGATCCACCACAAAAATAGTGATAGAATATGTTTTCTCTTCCATCCCTAGACTTGCATGGTTTTTTCAATTAGTTATGGAAAACCATGAAATAGTTCATTAACTTCCATAGTTTTTTTGTATTATATTTGTTTGATACACATGACCATATATATAGGATTGAGAAAAAAATTATTTTCATTCATCCAATTAGTAGTATTCTTCATCTCACTTTTATAATAATTAGAATGATTCCACTCTATTACACATAAGAAACATTTCCATGTCCCCTTGAGATAATATAGAAGATTATTCTTTCTAAACATATGACATGTGGGAAATTGGATCTTCTTACCACCACATAATTTATCCTCAAATCCCCTATAATTAAAAACTATTTCAATTTTTTATGTCCATCCCTATGGGATCATTGAAAATCCACAATATATCTCTCGACATTTAGGGATCAATATAAACTTTTCTCATAGATGTCAATGTATCAAATCCTTAATAAGTTAAATAGTTTCATCTTAATATAATTAATAAAATATTCAACCATACATTATGGGTAAATGATAAATTTTGAGCCACACCATATAAGAATTTGGATGTTTTCCTTGTTAGACCCAACTTATGCATCCTCTTTTTTCTTTAGTCCAAGGAACGCCCTCACTATTTTATAATAGAGAGTATGATGAAAATATTAATTGAATATTAATTTATTTTATACTTTAAAAACAATATATTTAATATATTTGTAAATAACCAGAAATTTCAAAGATGTTTTTTTTCTTAAATTCTTTGTAATTTTACGAGTACGCAGTTTCTAACGGCACCTGATTTTGAGGCCCGGTGTGCCCGGAATAATTTTATGATGATTAGCTCGGGTACGTTTAGTGAACGAACAAGAGGGTTTTTTAATATTTTCAACCAGTGCTTAGAGTTGAAATCTCAGGGCAGCGATGAAACCGTAGCACTAGTAATTGCTTAAGGGGACCTTTACCGTAGTTGCATTTTATGCGGGTTTGTCTTTATTTTGGAGTTTAATCTTAAATTGAACAAAAATTTTGTTGCGCACAAATTTTATTTTGAGTTGGTTATATCCTAAAAGGGGGAGGATGGTGGTGGGTCCCAACCAAACATATCATATTGTTAGAGGATATTTATGGGATGGGACCCACACAGGTCTTAAACTTCTTTAACCCCCCCCCCCTCGAACCTATGATCTTCCATTTAATGTGCCAACCCTCTTCATTATTGAACAAAACATCATTTAATTATTTGGCGTGTTTTCAAATTCTCTTGAAATCATTTTGAAAACTCTTTAATAAAGTGTTATACTTTATTATTATGGGTGATGGCATAATCTCTAGTGGGGAGAGTCTTGAGAGAGAGGATTTGGGAGGATTGAGAGGACGTCTTTCCCTCATCGAAGAATGCGAAGAACGCTGGTGCCAACCTCTGCTTCTTCCTTCTCGACATTGATGATGTGATGATGTCATCCCATGGAAACTCCAATAGAACAACGATGGCATCTACTTCCTTCGTCTAGTGATCAACCTTCTTGAATTGAGGTAGAGGATTATTTTGAATTATGATAAGTATCTATTTTTTAATTCCTCTTTTTCTGGATTCTCAATGACGATGGTGAAACAAATATGGTCATCAATATGAACATATACCATAATAATTTCTATTTCATTCTTCGTGCGTTCATTGTCTCTAAAATATTATGTGCGTTAAATACTCAATGTTTCATTGAAAGCGGAATATGGATGCGGAGATCTCGAACCAAGGATCTAAAATATGCAATCGTCACAATTTTCGGGATTAGAACGAAGCTGCAGCGGCCCGGGGAAGGGGCTTCATGGAGATGTGATTCCATCATGTCTTCAGAATGCAGCTCCCGATGAGCTAGGTGGTGCGGATGGTTTGAGGCGCTGAAGCGTGGCAGGCTGGAGGTACGGCGACCCGGCTTACAGAAGGAGTTGACGACAGTTCTAGCTGTATGGAGGAACCCCACTGTTTGGGTTGTAGGAGATAAACCGTGACTGAATGGGATTGGAGAGAGAAGGAATAATGTAAATAAATTAAAGTAAAAATAAATGAAAATGAATTAATGAGGTGCTCTATACACAAGAGGTGCGCTGTTCGATGTATACAAGCCACCCATAATTTATTCATTGCATTTAGATATATCAATAATAAAATAAAATCAATTAAAATGGAATTTTTTAATTAAGTGGTACTTCTTTTGCATGGAGAGTTGTTTTGGGTGGATTTTTTTGTATTAATGATAGAATAAAATAATGTTATTTTTTGAGTCTTGAAACCTTATTCATGACATAAGTCCTTTATACGATGTCGGAATGAAGATTCGTCAGTAGCGAAGTAACTCTATCTTTAAGACAGTCGATTCAAGTACAATATTGGATATTAAATTCTGATCTGTAGCATGGGGCCACGAAACACCGAATAATAATAATATTATTATTATTACGGGATCTTGTATCGGAAATATCTCTCTCATACAGTGTCGGAATGAAGAACCATCTGTGACGTTGTGACCTTGGAATTAAGACGGATGTTTGAAGACCAAATTTTTATATTTATGTAAAGGTAGAGGTGTGGGATCCAATAGGCCCGGTTCGTGCTTGTTGCAGTGAAATGCAACTTTTTCACTGGCTATACATTTTGGACCAATGGGTAGTCCATCTTGTGTGTTCTTTGGAATAGATCGCAATGGTGTGACCGGTTTGGTTAACCAGTGTCATTTGAAGTAACAGCTGGGTTTGTTCGAAAATGAAACCAACCAGGCCCTTGGAGCAGAAACACTCATAAATTAAGGATCGGACTTCTGATTGATGTGTCATCAACTATGTTAGAATCCTTTTGATGAGATAGATCTTTTGGAATACTTCACCTGAGTATTGGATGCAGTTGGAGTATGGTCAGGTTGGTTTTATCTTATGAACCTACTTGGCCCCTCGAATGGGATAGTCGATAACATTCAGACCAGACGTTTGTTTGAAAAACAGTCAGCGGTGTTGGTAATCTCATTGTGAAACGGTCCCTTTGAGTATACCCTATGAGAGTTCGGGGTACTGTTGTGATACGGTCAGGTTGGTTCGTACACGAAACCAACCGGGCCCCCAGGACGAAAAGGCTAATAACTCACAGACCAGGCGTTTGATTAACACGCTGTCTATTGAGTTGAGACCTCTATGACCAGGCGGTCCATTGTGATACTTCTTTGTGGGACTTTGTGATACTTGGAGTGTCAACTGGTAGCTCATTGATCAGATCCTCCCAGAGACGAGCGTATGGAGTGCGGAGACCTAGTAGATTGGGACTTGACGACTGCTTGACCGATTTGACTTGGAGTGAGTCAACTAGCCCAGTGGATGGAGCACCCGATATTTGGCAGCAGACCCATGGCAGACGGAGCACCTGGTAGTTGTTAGTAGACCCCAGTACTCAACATGAGGAGTACCTCTATAAGCTATTAGTGGAACCGCTACTGTGTTTGGGTGGAAGACCCCTAGCATAGTGCACTACTATGTTTGGGTGCGGACCCACGGTACTCGACAGGAGGAGTACCTCAGTAGTCTATGGTTAGTGAGCAGTGCCTCGGAGTTGTGATAGGATCACTGTACTCATCAGAGGAGGATCTCTTCAGTAGTTGTGGTTTCTATATCATTAATGAAAATCCTGGTTTGAGCTAAGTCAATGACCTTTGTGTTTTCCTCACGATTGAGATGAGTCACTTGATAACTTAGGTATCTGTATGGGCATATACCAAATTAGTGGTTATCCGTTTATTTCATAACCTTTGTGGTTCCTCATGATTGATATGGGATACTTGATAACTTAGGTATAAGTATGGGCTTATACCTAAGTAAGTCTTATATGATGAGATCCTTCCTTTTGGTTATCCTTGTTGACTTAGTGAAACCTTGAGGGTCTCATGGTCCCTACTGAGTATTGTTATACTCACCCCTGCATGGGATATACCCGCACCTCGTTGTGTTGGATGCAAATGAGGGACATCACTGATAGAGGCCGAGTGTTTGTGGACTAGACGGTACCTGGAGGTGGACCTCATGAAGAGTCGGTACCCAGAGGTGTACATCATGACAAGACTGTACTCAGAGGAGTTTGACAGACGAGAGCATTGAGGAGGCTATCTATACCTACCCATCAGGAAGGGTTCGTGGTGGATGACCCAGGAGCTGCTACCATTTTCTGGCTGTTTGTATTTTCTGTTGTACTTTCATTCAGATGAAGCTGTACTTTTTAGTTGGGTTTGTATTCTGACCCATTTACATTTCAGCCCTTTCTTTTGTACTTAGTGTTTGTTTTCTCTTGTACTCTAAAGTGTTTAAATACTTTATAACGGCAGTTACTTCCCTATTTATCGGGATTTACACCTTTGGTTCTAGTCGCCATCCCCTGGCCTAATGAAGGCAGGCTTGGGGTAGTCACGACACGGGCCCTGAGGATGGGTCGTGACAAATTGGTATCATAGGAGTCGGTTCTACTGCAGAACTCAGAACTATTATCATTTTTTTCTGTGAAGCAATAGTGTTAAGGTTATCGTGTGTTGTCTTCAGTTCAGGGAGTCTAGTGTTGGTGTAGCGGCCAACGTATCCATACACTAGGACCCTGACTTCTGATTTCTGACTCAGTGAATGAAAATACTTATTACGTGTGTGATTTCAAAAGTTTTCTTTAATTCAGCTCAAACCAAGTCAGCTCACCAGGTATAGTCTTTTGATCATGACACATCTGTTCAAGATGCCTCCACGTAGACAATCAGTTGAAATCCTGAGAGAGGGTACACGATGATGGCCCACCAAGCAACGAGCCTTTGGTGTAGGGCCCATTTTCAATGTTGGAACCTTCGGGTGGTGTACCAGCAGCAACACCACCCATGGGGCAACAGATGCCACCAGCCATACTAGCGAACGGTGCAAGACGACCAGAATGCGTTGCACAAGTTCCAGTAGTAGAGGCCTCCGTGGTTATGAGGCGAGGTAGATTCCCTGGTAGTAGAGGACTAGCTGGCAGTGATTTCTATAGTTTTTCACCTAGTTGAGACACCAGTAGAGAGGATGGTGGAATTAGATACTAGTGTTTTCCAGTGAGTGACAATGAGGTTGGTCCGTATAGTGATGAGGCTTTGGTACATGGACCGATGCCTGAGATAGTACATTCGGGTAGTGTTCCAGCTATATCACTACCTGTTGGTCAGCAGTTACAACTGGCGGTACCGGTAGATGACACTTATATGCTTAGTGCCTTACATGTGTTTCCGCACCAGATATCCCCCATGTTCCGAGGCGAGAATGCCTCATAGGCTACTGAGGACTGGCTTGAGGAGGTGGCTGAATGTTTTCTAGAGCTTACACAGCTTCGGCAGGACGACATGTCGGAAGTTGAGTACTCAACGAGGCGTACCAATCATTCTGAGTACTTGATGACTACGATATGATTAGTTCTTTAGAGCTCGGACCTCTAAGCGAGGTGTGTTTAAGGATATCTGAGTAAGAACTCTTTTTTATATACATTCCTACTCATGTTAGCATGCTAGAGAGAACCATTGTGGTTAAATGTTCTTTGGCTGGTCGGTTATAACTAGTGAATGTTAGCAGTGGGAAGATGTGAACCGTCGCCAGTCTCAGAGACTTGGGTGAGGATGTGTTAAGGACAGATGAATTTGTAGAGTAGAAAATGTTGAAGCAGCACTTGGAGAGCATCATGAGATAGTTTACATTTCGACATGTTACAACCACCCGCCTTTGTTGTAACGACCCGAAATTTTGAATAAATATTGTTTCCTAATTTTGTGTGTTATTTTATTTTATTTTCAACAAAAATGTTTCCTTTGATAACATGAGTATAATTAAAATGATAATGTTGGGTTTTTTACAATTATATGACCATTGGTCAATATGACTACTAGAAACTAAACATTTCGATTTTTGTCTCTAAATACAAGTGATCATGGTTAATTAATATAGAAAGAAGATTTGATGGCCTCACCCAGTAGTCTTGGACCAATAGAATCCAATATAACAAAACATGGGAAGGAGGTAGCACCACTGGGCTTTGCTCTGGACCAAACCCAAGCCGAACATCATCGTGTGAATCTAGAACAGAATCTCATTCGCGAGAAGTTCAAACTGATAGAAATTACTACTCGTGCGATGTTGGTCGAGCCTCCCTCGGATTCTCTCACCTTAGCACACCTTACATTTAGGTCCTATGCTGGTGTGATAAGGGGATATGTAAGGAGACCGTAACTTCCATGTGTAATCCTTTGTTTTAAATAAAACAAAATTCTTTTTATGATCATGTTTATGAATTTTCAAATGTCCGGATATATATAGTATGCATATTTTTGGTGAATTTTAGAGAAAGGATATTTTAAAAAATGTTTATGTAAACCTTAAATATTTAAAAATGTCTAATGATTTTCAAAAAATGGTCTTCTATAAATATTTTAAGTATGAAATTTAGAGTCTAATAAAATCAACATTATTTTTGATGAATAATAAATTATCAATTGTGATTTTATGCTTAGGATTAGTAATGTGACTAAATGGATTACTAATCTCACTTAAATAAATCATTAACATAATCTAGGGACCATGATTAAGTAATGTGATTCCATAAAATGGTTAAATAATGGGTTCATAAGTTATTAGCCAAGTATTAGTTCTTTTACATGTATAGTGTTTTTTAACTGAAAATTTAATTAAAAATATTTAGAAAATTATTATTATAAAATGGATTTCTGTTTTGAACTCAGAGCATCGATATTATTTTATAGAAATTTTTGGGGATTTTTCTGAAAAAAAATGAATTTTCGGTGATTAGTGTAATTTAAAAATTAAATTAAAAATATTTAGAAAATTATTTTTATAAAATGGAGTTCATTTATGAAATCAGAGCATCAATATTTGGTTAAGGTGAAATTTTGGGATTTTTTTGAGAAAGTTGAATTTTGATGAATAGTGAAAATACAGTTTTTAAGTTACGGGTGTTTAATGACTTCATTAAATGATATATTAAGTATGTTATAAATATGGTCATATTATTAATAGTAAGATAAGGTATGAGGTGTCCCAAGTGTCCAATACCATGGGCAAGCCCATGGTTTTTCCAAAACCACTAATGAGGTGTCTCTTGGCCATTAATGCCTTGTCCCCTCATTTTCCCTCTAAATACCAAGCCATCCTCTCATCCTTTCGACTCCTAAATCATCCTCAACGAAGTTCAGGTCTCCTTATCTCCCAAGGAGTCATCCCAAGGTTCCCCCAAGCCCTCAAGGTCCCATCCTTTGAGTTTTAAGAGTTACGTTTAAGGTAAGGGATCCGACCTCTCTCTTTCTTTTCAAGTAATCTCTTTCATGTCATTTCATTTATGCTCTATTTTCTTATGTTAGAGGATGTTCATTTATATTCAACATACATCCCTTTTAATTTTCATATGATTAGAGAACCCCTATTTCGCTCATCATTTCTTTTTAAGAATGTTTATGTGGCGCCGTTATGCTTCCGAATTTTTAAGGGATTCATTCACCTTTCTCATTTATCAAAGTTCTACGTTCATGTCATGTTTTTAAAGTCCCTTTTTATTATGGTGGGGTATGATATCTATATCTGTCATACTGAAATTTTATGTTCATATTTTGAGATAACCTATTTGATCTCATCAATTCATTTTTGTTGATGTTTAAGTGGCGCCGTTAGGCTGCCGAATTTTTAAATGATTCTTTCACCCTTCTCATTCTTTTCAATGTTCTACTTTCATGTCATGTCTTTAAAGTTCCTTTTTAATTATGTTGGGGTATGATCTCTATATCTATCATACTAAACTTTTATGTTCACATGATGAGAGACCCTATTTGATCTTTTCAAATCATTTTTGAGGAAGTTTAAGTAACGCCGTTAGGCTGCCGAACTTTCATAAGAGAAATCAAATTTCTTTCTTCCTTCCATGTTTTTCATTTCAAATCGTATTTACTTCAAATTCAACTACCATGTTCATATATCCTTCTTATTCTGTCCCTCTACTGTTTTATGGGTCATTTATGAATGTTCTACCCATGTCCCATCTCTTTTCAATGTTTTCTAAAAACCCGAAACATAGTCGTTATGCTGCAGAATTTTTGTCTCAAAATGCCTCTCTCTTTTCTAAAAATTATTTTATGTTATAAAGTTAATACTAAAAGATCTTATTTACACAGGGGTATTCACATATATATCAAAATTTTCTATTTTAAATTCTGGTATTTTCATACATGAGACCCGCTCTCCCCTTCTGTGGGTTTAAAGTGACGTAAAGATCATGTCTTTAAAGCAGTTGTTTTTAAAACGTTATAATTATGAAATGAAACCCATTTATTTTATGATATATGGGTTATTTATGAAATGTTCGATGATGATATATGTTTCTCACATGATAATAAAGGCAAATTTAAGGGTGCGCCCTGATAGCACTCCAATGAATTGGGTAATGATGTAACCACTAGAGATTACAATTTTCACGATATCTTGATGAATAACCTTGGTAATATTCAAATGAAACCTTAGGGATGGACCTTGGTGATATGTTCATGATTTCCTATGTTTAATGATGTAGCCACATCATAAAGTTATGAAAAATGTTATTTTTATTATGATATGACACATGATTTCTTTCTCATGCCTTAAAGTTATTTTCATGACTTTATTGATGTATCTCAAGTTCACATGTTAAATGTTTCCCTTGTTTCCCTTACTGGGCCTTCTACTCAACCTTTCTTTTGATGTATTTACCAAGGTTTAGAGATGTAGTAATGAACCTAGGATGAACATAGGAGAATCCTTTCAAGTGTTTAAGAAGAATGTTTTTTTTGTTTCATGTATTATGTTCCTGGTTTCCAAGACACTAAACCTTAAAGATCCTCAGTTTTTTATAATGTAATGAATGTTTATGTGACAAAAAGGTAGGATACCGTAGTTGGTATCAAAGAATTGTTTAGTTATTTGTGGAAATTAGGATATGAATCCTTTAGGAATAACCCTATAGAAAAGTTTAAATATAGGAAATCTTCCTGGTATTTTGGTGGGTATTGAGTAAAGGGTTGCAAGAAAATACATCCCTGTCTGGATAGGAGCAGGTAGGGCGGCTCTGGCACAGATGTACATAGGGGTAAAACCCGAAAACACTACATTGAGCTAGACTTGAATGGGAACTGGTACACAACAACGGGCCTTGGTACACTCTTTGTTACGACACTCCCGAGGTATATTCTATGATAAATTCATAAGCTTAGTATGAACCATTATTAAAGGAACAAAGATAAAAAAAATAAAGATTCACATAAGAATATATGATCATGGATAAGCTAGATTTGAACCTAGGGGATCACAAGTTAGGGTATCCTTTTCTTTTACAAGTTTATACTTTTATGCTTATGTTTCCTTTTCATGATTATTGGGTAAGTATTTATGCCCCGTAATTATACGTTCTTTTCTAAGATAATGGCGGGAAATGGAAGAGCATGTACAAACAACCAATGTGATAGGAAATGTGATGATTGACCTAATAATGTGATAGAGATGATGAGAGATGAAGTGGAACATATTGTGATTATTCGAAACCATCTATCAAAAATGACATTTAATAATTGGTACCTAGTTGAATTCCCAAATTCATCAAGGAAGAAGAAGACAATGTCTCGAGGATGATCATCTGATAAAGTTGATAAGGGAAAGACGACCCAATATTTTTTTGCAAAAAGTGTGGGAAGAGGTACCAAGGAGAATGTCACAAAGGAACCGGGAGATGTTTTGAGTGTGGTAATATAGGGCATAAAGTATCCAATTGCATTAAAAAATGGATAATGTGATGAATGTAGATAAGGTTCGATCTAATGTACCTTATACATTTCGATGTCATAAATGTGGAGAAGTTAGAAATTATCCAAGGAAATTCTCTCTTGGAATGGGTGGGAAGCATGATGAGCATCAATAATCTTATAGGACATGGGAACAATGCAGGTCCTATGCTGAGATGGATCATGATGACTGAAGTACGTGTAACATCTTCACAATAATTGTCTATGTCATGTTTTATTTTTGTTCTTTCTCTATTAGAATATCATTTTGGTTTTCTAAGATCATCGAGTTACTACCTAAGATAATTATATATCATTAAGGAAGACATCTATTGTTATGTACCACATGTTTATGTAGTGGGGATGTTCTTCTTAAAAAAAGGGTTATTAGGGGATTAAAAGATGATTATTATTTTGGAAGACATTCACTATTTTGGGAACCCTATTTGATCGAGGTAAATAGATTATTACGGTATTTTCTTTGAGGAGTAATGGTTGACATATATTTTGAAGAATTGATGAATTTATGGTGAACATATAGTACTATAGGTTACTTATGGAAATGATTAACCTATCTTGGGAAAATATGTTTAGGTTATTTACGTTTTTTATAAGATGTTAGGAGTGGTTGACGTTGTTTGGAGATGAATGATAAAGATTATCTTGGAGGAATATGTTATCAAGTCCTTCATGTATTTGGGTTTCAATCTTATTTTGGGTTATTTCGAGGAATTTTAAGGATAGTTATTTATGGAATGGTCTATGATGAACTCTGGGTAGTACTGTGGAACTTTGAATATTTAAAAGTATTTTCCCTTCCTATGGGATTCTTTCTTTTGGAAGAGTTTCTTTACCTTACCCTTTCTGTTTTTGGGAAAATGTTTACAGATAGAAGATTTAGATAGTTAATATTTTGTGGATTATGTGATTCTCTAGAAGATGATTCTTTTGCTTTTGATGAGACCAAGTGTTTTTGAATTCTCATCATTTGGGGAAAATATTAGTTTTGGTAGAGACTTATTAATGGATGAAACTCTACATGGAGGCAGTTATATTTTCTTATGTTTTTGTTCTATGTAGTAAATGAATTCCTCAAAATTATGAAAAGTAACATAAAACAAAAACATTGTTGGTTTAGTTTTCCTACTAGGTAATCAAAGATCGTTTATAAACATCATAAGTTTGGGATTTTCTTATGGTTAACTTTCTCCTAATCATATTTTCTATCACTCTTCCTTAGAAATTGACACTTTGTTTTCTCCTCCATGTCCATGTTTTTCTACATGGAATCCTAGTGTGGGTTAACTCGGGTGACCTTTGTACTTCCCTTTCTTTCTTTTAAAGTAATAGTTTTCTTGACTCCTTTTCCAATGTGGCACTTTCAATGAAATTTTAAAACCCAATTTTAAAAATTGTGAGGATGCAATTTCTTAAGGCGGAAGATTGTAATGACCCGAAATTTTGAATAAATCTTATTTCTTAATTTTGTGTGTCATTGTATTTTATTTTCAACAAAATTGTTTTATTGGATAACATGAGTATAATTAAAATGAGACTGTTGGGTTTTTGACTGTTATATGACCATTGGTCAATATGACCGCTAGAAACTAAACATTTTGATTTTTGTCACTATATACAAGTGATCTTGGTTAATAAATATAGAATGAAGATTTGATGGCCTCACCCAGTAGTCTTGGACCAATCGAAGCCCATCTAAGAGAACTTTGGAAGGAGGTAGCACCACTGGGATTTTCTCTGGACCAAACCCGATATGATCTTCATCGTGTGAAGATAGAACATAATCCCCTTCGTAAGAAGTTCAAACTGATAGAAATTACTACTCATGTGATGTTGGCCGAGCCTCCCAAAGATTCACTCACCTTATCACACTTTACACTTAGGTCCTATACTGGTGTGATAAGGGGCTTTATAAGGAGACCGTAACTTCCTTGTGTAATCCTTTGTTTTTTAAAAAAAATTATTCTTAGGATGATGTTTATGAATTTTCAAATGATCGGATAAATATAGAATGCATATTTTTGGTGAATTTTAGAGAAAGGATATATTAAAAAAAATTATAAAAAACATAAATAATTAAAAATGTCTAATGATTTTCAAAAAATGGTCTTCTGCAAATAAGTTCAATATGAAATTTAGAGTCTAATAAGATAAACATGATTCTTGATGAATAATAAATTATGAATAGTGATTTTATGCTTAGGATTCGTAATGTGACTAAATGGATTAGTAATCTCACTTAAATAAAGCATTAATATAATCTAGGCACCTTGATTAAGTAATGTGATTCAATAAAAAGGTTAAATAACAGTTTCTTAAATTATTAGTCAAGTATTTTTTTTTCGGCGAATAGTGTTTTTGAATATAAAATTTAATTAAAAATATTTAGAAAATTATTTTTCTATAATGGATTTCATTTTTAAACTCAGAGCATCAATATTATTTTAAGGTAATTTTTGGGGATTTTTCTGAAAAAAATGAATTTTCGATGAATAGTGTATTTATTTAAAATTTTAATTAAAAATATTTAGAAAATTATTTTTATAAAATTGAGTTCCTTTTTGAAATCATAGCATCAATATTTGGTTAAGGTGAAATTTTTGGATTTTTCTGAGAAAGTTAAATTTTCGATGAATAGTGAAAATACAGTTTTTAAATTACGGGTGTTTAATGACATTATTAACTGATGTATGAAGTATGTAATAAATATGGTCGACTTATGAATATAAAGATAATATATGAGGTTTCCCAAGTGTCCAATACCATGGGAAAATACCATGGGCAAGCCCATGGTTTTGCCAAAACCACTAATGAGGTGTCCCTTGGCCATTAATGTCGTGTCCCCTCACTTTCCCTATAAATACCAAGCCATCCTCTCATCCTTTGGACTCCAAAATCATCCTCAACGAAGTTTTGGTCTCTTTACCTCCCAAGGAGTCCTCCCAAGGTTCCCCCAAGCCCTCAAAGTCCCAACCGTTGAGTATTAAGAGTTACGTTTATGGTAAGGGATCCGACCTCTCTCTTTCTTTTCAAGTAATCTCATTCATGTCATTTCTTTTATTCTCCATGTTCTTATGTTAGAGGATGTTCTTTTATATTAATCTTACTGACGTTTTTATTTTCATATGATGAGAGACCCCCCCGTTCTCTCATCATTTCTTTTTAAGAATGTTTAAGTGGCGCCTTTAGGCTGCCGAATTTTTAATGGATTCATTCACATTTCTCAATTTTCAAAGTTCCACATTCATGTCAAGTATTTCAAGTTACTTTTTATTATGTTGGGGTATGATCTCTATATCTATCATACTGAAAATTTATGATCATATTATTATAGAACCAATTTGATCTCATCAATTCATTTTTGTTGAATTTTATGTGGCGTTGTTAGGCTGCCGGATTTTTAAGGGATTATTTCACCCTTCTCATTCTTTTCAAAGTTCTACATTCATGCAAAGTCATTGAAGTTCATTTTTATTTATATTGGGGTATTATCTCTATATATATCATTCTTAACTCTTATTTTCACGTGATTAGAGACCTTATTTGATCTTTTCACATCATTTTTGTTGAATTTTAAGTAATGTTGTTAGGCTGCCGAACTTTCATAAGAGAAATATAATTTTTGTCTTCCTTCCATGTTATTCATTTCAAATGGTATGTCCTTAAAATTTCATTACCATGTTCATATATACTTCTTATTATGTCCCTCTACTGTTTTATGGGTCATTTATGAATTTTTGACCCATGTCCCCTCTCTTTTCAATGTTTTCTAAAAACCCGAAACATAGTCATTATGCTGCTGAATTTTCGTCTCAAAATGCCTCTCTCTTTTCTCAAAATTATTTTATGTTATAAAGTGAATAATAAAAGCTCTTATTTCTACAGGGGTATTCGCATTTATATCAAAATTTTCTATTTTAAATTCTGGTATTTACATTCATGAGACCCACTCTCCCCTTCCGTTGGTTTAATGTGATGTAAAGATCATGTCTTTAAAGCAGTTGTTTTTAAAATGTTTTGATTATGAAATGAAACCCATTTATTTTAAGCTATATGGGTTATTTATGAAATATTCGATGATGATATATGTGGATCACATGATAATAAAGGAAAATTTAAGGGTGCGCCCCGATAGCTCTCCAATGCATTGGGTAATGATGTAAGTAATAGAGATTACAATTTCCACAATATCTTAGTAAATAACCTTTGTAATTTTCAAATGACACCTTGGAGAAGGACCTTGGTGATATGTTCATGATTGTCTATGTAAAATTATGTAGCCACATCTTAAAGCTATGAAAAATGTTATTTTTATTACGATATTCCACATGATTTCATTCTCATGCCTTAAAGTTATTTTCATGACTTTATTGATGTATCTTAGGTTCAATTGTTAAATGTTTCCCTTGTTTCCCTAACTGGGCCTTCTGCTCACCCTCTATTTTGATGTATGTCCCCAGGTTAAAAGATACAGTAATGAACCTAGGATGAACATAAGTAGAATCCTTTCAAGTGTTTAAGAAGAATGTTTTTTTTGTTTCAGGTATTAAGTTACTGGTTTCTAAGACACTAAACCTTAATGATCCTCAGTTTTCTATAATGTAATGAATTTCTATGTGAAAAAATGGAGGGATGCCATATTTTTAGTCCCTTCTAGGCTCAAGGAGCTGGAGGTCAGGGGAAGATAATAACTGCATGCCATCACATAGTGTGACCCAAGGTCTCTAAGAATGATTTGAGGTACGAACTGTGTCTACTACGATCTGCCATATCAATATACATATGTACCAATAATTCCTTCCTTCCACAAATCTTGTATGAGACCTAGAGTTTCTGGTTAAAACTATTGACTTGACCCTCATGTCTGGAGATAAATTTTATTGGAGTCTCGATAAACACACTTACACTGACAGGTGTGATCTGACCCTTGAGGTGAGGGTTTCTGTTGGAACCTCTTGGTGGCAGCATCGAGTCCTTACGACATTAGTTTGGGTATGGACCAAGAAACCAAAGTTCATACATGGATTGACGGTATTAGCCAAAAAGTTTTTTGTTTATCTACAAAATTGTTTTAGGGTTTTCCTTGGTCATCGAAAAAGAAAACCCAGGCACCACATGATGGACTCATACATATGAGGGTGTAGTCGATCACTCAGGAGTTTTCCAGACTTACCTTTGTGCCAGAATTCTCCAGAGTTGCAACACCACTTCAAGAAATGAAAAAGAAAGGGAAACCCTTTGTGTGGTCAGTTAGATGCCAGCAGAGCTTTCTGGAGATGAGATAGAGATGGTTCACGGCAGTTGAGACTGCATAGAGCTGACTGAAGTCCTATATTGATAGGACACAGAGACCATTTGTGTTCGAGGATAGCGACCATGTATTCTTTTAGGTCTCACCTCAATGAGGTATAAAAAGATTTTTCTAGGGTGTCAAGTTATCTCTGAGATTCATCGGACCTTTCCAAGTCCGTAGCGATGTAGGCAAGTTGGCTTACCGCATAGAACATTCACCTCATTTGCACTGGGAGCACGACGTCTTCCACGTATCACAGTTGAGGAGATATGTTCATGACCTGACAAATAACATCAACAACAGAGAGCTTGAAATCGATGACAGGGCAACATTCTCGGAGGTCCTGGTGGAGATCGAGGATCGACAGGAGCGGGTCCTATGTGGATGGTTGATTACTCAGGTTCGCATTTATTGGCAGCATGCGAACCTCCAGTAGATCACATGGGAGCGGAAGGCTCAGATGCGTGATTAGTATCCTCATTTGTTACCATGGTTTATGTTTTAGCTTTACGGGGATGTAAATCCCTGAGGTGGGGGTAATTTAAAGACCTGGAAATTTCAAAGAAAGTTTTTTCATAAATTATTTGGAATTTTACGAGTACGCAGTTTCTGACGGCACCTGATTCCGAGGCCCGGTGTGCCAGGAATAATTTTTTGAAGTTTAGCTTGGGTACGTTCAGTGAACGAACGAGCAGGTTTTTCTATCTTTTGAACTGGTGCTTGGAATTGAAATCTAAGGGCACCGATAAAACCGTAGTGCCGATAATGGCATAAGGGTACATTTACCGCATTTGTGTTTTATGTGGGTTGGACTTTATTTTGGAGTTTAATATTAAATTGAACAAAAATTGGGTTGCACGCAATTTTATTTTGAGTTGGTTATATCCTACAAGGGGGGGGGGGTTGGTGGTGGGTTCCACCCACACATAACCTCCTTTGAGAGGATATTATGGGATGGGACCCACACGGGTCTTAAACTCCTTTAACCCCCTTTTAACCTATGAGCTTCTATTTAATGTGCCAACCCTCTTCATTATTGAAGTAAACATCTTTTAATTATTTTTCATGTTTTAAAATTCTCTTTAAATCTTTATGCCAACTCGTTAATAATGTTTTATACTTTATTATTATTATTATTGGCATAATCTTTATCGGGGAGAGTCTTGAGAGATGGGATCTGGGAGTATTGAGAGGACTTCTTTCCCTCATCGAAGAATGCGATGAACGTTGGTGCCAACCTCGGTTTCTTCCTTCTTGACATAGACAAAGTGACGTCGTCATCCAACGGAAATGTCAACGGAACAACGATAGCATCTCCTTCCTTCTTAAAGCTATCAACCATCTTGATTTTAGGTAGGGGTTTATTTTGAAGTATGAAAAGTATCTATTTTATAATTCCTTTTATTCTAAATTCTCAACGATGATGGTCAAATAAATATGGTCATCAATCTGCACATAGACCATGATCATTTCTATTTTTTTATTTGTACGTTCATTTTCGCCAAATAATTAAGTGCATTAAAAACTCAATGTTTCATTGAACGCGGAAAATGGATGCGGAGATCTCGACCTAAGGATCTCAAATATGCAATCGTCACAATTTTCTGGCTTAGAACGAAGGTGCAGCGGCCCACGAAAGGAGAGACATGGCGATGTGATTCCGGCATGTCTTTAGAATTCACCTCCCTATGATCTAGGCGGTGTAGCTGGCTTGAGGCGCTGCAGTGTGGCAGGTTAGAGGCGCATCGAGCCGGCTTGTCGGTGGTGGTGCTGGGGGTTCTGGCAGTATGAAGGAACCCCACCATTTGGGTTGCAGGAGATAAATCATGAATGAATTGGATTGGAGAGAGAATAAATAATGTAAATAAAATAAAATAAAAATAAATGAAAATGAATTAATGAGGTGTGTTGTACAGAAGACGTGTGTTGTGCGATGTACATAAGCCACCCATAATTTATTCTTTGGGCTTGGATATATCAATAATAATTTAAAATCAATTAAAATGGATTTTTTTAATTGAGAGGTACTTCTTGTGTGTGGAGAGTTGTTTTGGGTGGATTTTTGTGTATAAATGATAGAATAAAATAATGTTATTATATTTTTTGAGACTTGAAACCTTATTCTCAACATAATTCCTTCATATGATGTCGGAATGAAGATCCTTCAGCGGCGATGTAACTCTATCATTAAGACGGTCAATTCAAGTCCAATATTGGATATTAAATTCTGATCTGTAGCATGGGGCCACGAAAGACCGAATAATAATATTATTATTATTATTACGGGATCTTGTATCGGATATATCTCTCTCATACGGTGTAAAAATGAAGAACCGTCTATGACGTTGTGACCCTAGAATTAAGACGGATGTTTCAAGACCAATTTTGTATATTTAAATTAAGTTTATGGTGTGGGCACCATGTGGCCCGGTTCGTGCGTGTTGCGATGAAATGAAACTTTTTCACCAGATATCCGTTTTGGACCAATGGGTAGTCCATATTGTGTGTCTTTTGATATGTATGACAATGGTGTGACCGGTTTGGTTAACCAGTGTCATTTGAAGTACGTCCGGGTTGGTTCGAACACGAAACCAATCAGGCCCTTTGCGCGGAAACACTCATAACTCAAGGATCGGACATACGATTGACATGTCTTCGACTATGTTGGATTCCTTTTGATGAGACGGATCTTTTAGAATATTTCACTAGAGGTTTGGACGCAGTTGAAGTACGATCGAGTTGGTTTTATCTTAGAAACCAAACGGGCCCCTAGAAAGGGAAAGCCGATAACTTTCAGAATGGACGGCTGTTTGAAAAACCATCAGCGACGTTGGTAATCTCATTAAGAAATGGTCCCTTTGAGTATAACCTATGAGAGTTTAGGGTAAAATTGAGATATGGTCAGGTTGGTTCATACACAAAACCAACCGGGCACCCGGGATGAAAAGGTTAATAACTCATAGACCGGGCATCCGATTGACGCGATGTGTGTTGCGTTGAGACCCCTGTGATGAGGCGGTCCCTTGTGATACTTCTTTGTGAGTCTTTGTGATACTTGGATTATCGACTAGTAGCTCGTGGAGAAGATCATCCCGTAGACGAGCGTACGGAGTGCGGAGACCTAGTAGTTGTGGACTTGATGACTGCTTGACAGATTCGACATGGAGTGAGTCGACTAGCCCAGTGGACGGAGCGCCCAGTATTTGGTAGCAGACCCATGGCGGACAGAGCAGTTGGTAGTTGGTAGCAGACCTGTGGTACTCCATAGGAAGAGTACCTCTGTAGGCTATTAGGGGAACCACTATTGTGTTTGGGTGGAAGACCCCTAGCGGGCTGTACTACTGTGTTTGGGTGTGGACCCGCGGTACTCGACAAGAGAAGTACCTCAGCAGTCTAAGGGTAGTGATCAGTGCCTCGGATTTGTGACCGGATCACTATACTCATCAGGGGAGGATCTCTTCAGTAGTTGTTGCTTCAATATCATTAATGAAAATCTTGATTTGGTCTGAGTCAATGAACTTTTTGTTTTCATCATGATTGAGATGGGTCAGTTGATAACTTCGGTATATGTATGGGCATATTCCAAAGTAGTGGTTATCTGTTTATTTCATAACCTTTGTGTTTCCTCATGATTGATACGGGTTACTTGATAACATAGGTATAAGTATGGTCTTGTACCAAAGTAAGGGTTATTTGACGAGGTCCTTCTTTGTGGTTATACTTATTGTATTTATTGATACCTTGAGGGTCTCAGGGTCCCTAATGAGTATCGTTATACTCAATCTTACACGGTCTATGCCCGCACCTTGTTGTGTTAGATGCAGATGACAGACAACGTTGACAGAGGCCAAGTGTTTGAGGACTGGATGACACCTGGAGGTGGACCTCATGACGAGTCGGTACCCGGAGGTGGACTTCATGATGAGACAGTACTCGGAGGATTTTTTCAGATGAGAGCATTGAGGATGTTATCTGTACCTACCCTTCAGGTAGGATTCGTGGTGGATGACCCAGGAGTTGTTACCATTTTCTGTCTATTTGTATTTTTTGTTGTACTTTCGTTAATTTGTAGATGTACTTT
This sequence comes from Viscum album, assembly GCA_963277665.1. NCBI lineage: Eukaryota > Viridiplantae > Streptophyta > Magnoliopsida > Santalales > Viscaceae > Viscum > Viscum album. Next base: position 2,082,353,906 of record OY728165.1, read on the forward strand.
TCAGTTGGGTTTGTATTCTGGCCCATTTACATTTTAGCACTTTTGTTTGTACTTATTTTTTGTTTCCGTATGTACACTGTGGTGTTTGATTACTTTATAAAGGCAATGACCTCTCTATTTATCAGGATTTACTCCTTTGGTGATAGTTTCTAGCCCCTGGCCGAGGGAAGGTGGGCTTGGGGTAGTCACGGCACGGGCCCTGAAGAAGGGTCGTGAAAATATTAATTTGACATTATATTCTATATCAGTTTCAACCGCTGATCATCTTCTCCCTCTAAGAGATAAATGGAAAGTATTACATTCTCCTGTTCATAATATTGATGTAAAGAGAACATCTTCTGAAAAGAGTTATTCCCCTATTACATGATTATCGGGTCAAAGGATCCTCTAAATGTGGATGTCATTGTAGAATAATTGAATCAATAATGAGTTGTACATTCTTAGGGTAAATATGGAATTCCACATGATCCATGTTAATATAAATAACATGAGTCAAATGATCATGTACATCGATGAATTTCAAGAATAATTAACCCATAATTTTAAGAATATCATTTGAGAAATAATTAAATTTCCAATAACAAATATTTTTTATAAAATTACTATAATTTAAAACAATTTTATAAAATATTGTTTTGGATAATAATACATAATAAATGTATAAAAATAAAACTATAAACTTATAAGAAATAACAGAAAAATATTTTGCACATCTAAACAAATGAATCTCCAAGTTTCAATTGAGGTTATCCATTTCAATTTTCATATTTGATTATATAAGATAAGTTTTTATATTTTACATTATATAATTCAATAGAAATATTTTCACATCCATTATATAGGACTATAAAGATGATTTTTTTAAAAAAAATCATAACCATCAGGGGTGCCATATCAAGTGTGTAGTCATTCATCTTTATCATATAATGAGTAAAGATTAAGTCAATACCCCAGAAAAAATTAAGGATATTAACCCTAGTTTAATATATGATAGATTTAGCATCAACTTTATTGTATCTAGATATAAATTATTAGTCAAGGGGAAAAATTTAATTTAACAAAAAAATTAGAATTTTTCTTATATTTAAACTTATATCTAGGGTTTTAACTGATTTTTTCTCGTCATAATATCATTAAATATATAAATCCTTCTCTGATACCCATAAAATTCACTGAATTATCATTCAAAATTTATGTTTGAATTTTTAATGTACATTCCATAAATAAATAATGATGTATTCTAAAGGCCAAGTGTCCTTGAAAAAATAGAATCATGAATAAAACAACTAAAATAAGAACTAATTCATGTTTACATCAATGTCTGTAAGTTGGTCCTAAATATCTTTGATCATATAATGCTATAGAAGATACCTTGGGGAGATAAATAAATAAAGGGGTTATCTATGAATCCCATTGGGGGAATAATAAGAGTACAAGCATGTTGAAGAAATAATACATGTGAGTTAATGGGTATATCTTGATATTATATAAATTTGGGTCATAAGAATGGAAAATGGAATAATAGAGAAGATACTATTAGATAAAGGTATTATTAATATACTATAACAACATAAAAAATAATGACATAATCTATTTCCTATTATCACTACTATGTCAACATAACATCGTGTACATGGCTAACTACTTATGCACCATACATATTATCTCAAGAAATGAAAACATTACCCTATGTATTATAGATATATATAGGCTTAGTCCTACATGTAAAATTATAATATTTAAATGTTTACATGCACTACAAAATGAAATTATACATACGGAACAGTCCAAGGAAAAACCCCCCGAGAATGAAACAATTAACATATTATTGTTTAAGGAATAACCAATGGATTTATCTTACGAATGAATTTAATCAATTTTATTCCATGAGTAAGGGATGTGGTTTTAATAAATGGACAACACCAATCAATAAAGTATAGTGGCGTCTATAATAATAAATTTATGTGAAAGTAAGGTTGGGTATTATCACCGAAAATTATGGCCTGGAAATCAAAGATCGAATTTAACTGCATAACGGGTACATAAAAATATTATGTAAAGACATCAATAAGATAGAATGGTATAATCTCATAAATAAGGAATAATTATGATATTAAGGGAATGTTAATAAACACATTATATAATATTCAATTATAAAATAAAAAAAATCAATGTATGTTAGTACATGAATGGAGAGGAGGAAAGAATGGGGAATTCCTTACTTGAATTGCAGCATCCTAACGCATGAGATGATCTCCATAAAAACATAGAGACTCTTTGGTGACAAACTTGAGATGTAAAATGAGATAAAATTCATGCCCAATGGATTTATAGTGAATAGGGATAAGATAATGGTGGGTGTTTAATGTAAAATGGGAGGGATGATTTTTTATTTTCTAAAAATATGTTTTTCCCGGTATAATATAAATAAAAAGAAAACCATTTTCCTTCCCATGGTTTTGACATCATGGTCTACATTTACAGTATTTTATATTTTATTGATTGAACCCACTTTAAATAATATTATATTTTATGTGGATGTCATTATTTTTCATAATGAATACATATTAAAAATTAAAATATACTTTTGGATTTGGATGATTCATTATTGGTTTGTATAATAAATTTTTTACATTTAAATACATTATTTTAATGAGAAAAATAAATTTTTCTTCAAGACACTTTATATTTGTTATTAAATGACATTCCCTATTACACATGCGCAATATACAATGTTATCCTTTTTGAGCTCTAAAAAAATGTACTCATAAAGGGTCTCATTTATTAGCACTAAAAAAAGTTTTGATAAAAGGTACCCTTTATCAGCATTGTTTTGAGTGCTAATAAAGTGATACATTTAGTAGTACTGATAAATGGAACTTTTATTAGCACTTTATATGTAGAACTTCTAAAGGGTGACCATGATCAGTGAATATTCTAGCATTGATAAAGTTCATGATCACACACGAAAGTCCCATATAGAAATAGTAGTTGTTCGGCCACTTCTACATAAAAGTTTCTATTACAAGCTGAGTTCAAAAACATGTTGTAGGGATGGGCACCTGCATAATCTTCACACACCCATATGGGTCCATTAGCCCATGGGGGGCTTGGCCCACCCTATGTTTTTACGAGCATTAGCCCACCCATATATACCCTTTGGCTCCCCCTATGCTTCCCATGTGCAGAGTTGGGTCCTACACGACCCAACGCACTTACCCATGCTATCCAGGTCCCATATTATTTATATATACAAAAAAATACAAGTATCAAAAATATTCAAAAATTTGAAATAATTAAACAAACAAAATAAAAAATGATAAATTAAAAAATAATATTATATTATTAATTAAATAATTATTATTAACTTTAGTATATGTATAAATTATTAATAATAATAAATAGTATATATTAAATATAAATATAATAAAGGAATAAATTGAAATAACTAAACAAATAAAAATAAAAAATGTGTAAATGAAAAAAAATATTATTATTATTAATTAAATACTAATTAATAAAAAATGACTAAATTTAATATAAAAATGAATATTTTATAAGTATTAATATATAGTTTAATTTAAATATAGAAAAATAATGTAAATAATTTTTATTAGTTAAATTAAAAAATTAAAAAAGAATAAATTACAAAATTATTAAAAAATTATTAATAATACAATTATTAATAAAAATGAATAAATTAAATATATATATATATAAATACATATTAGTTATAAATAGTAATAAATAATATATATTGAAAAAATATATACAAACTTAAAAAATGTATTAATTAAACACATATTAATTTCTTATTCATTTTTAAGGGTTTTTATACATAAATAATCGTTAAAATAATCAATATTTTTAGTATAGAAATATATTCATATACAAAATATATATGCTTACATTATATAATTCATTTATATAGTGGAAATGATTTATAATTAAAAATAATATTAACTAAAAATATTGATTAATTGTATCAAGTAATTGAGATTTAATTAATTGTTGTTTGATTTTTCAATTTGACATATATCAAATGTCTCTTAATTTTTTTCCCATATAAATATATGTAATTAATGAATTTTTTGGTAAAATGCATACACATTGAATATATCCATAATATATTTTATTTTTAACAATCATTTTAGAATAATATTTTTAAAAATAATATATTTAATATATGTTATGTTTCTAACCAGTAATTATCATCATTTACATTTTTTTTTATTCAATATAAATTGTTTATTAGGTTTAATATTGTTTTTAAATATTTTACATTTTTAATATAATCTATTTATTAATAATATTTGTTATTTTTAAAATATTTTCATAATTGATTCATTTTCAATTTTTCATTTCCAATATGATTGTAATTTTATCCATTTTTAATATTTATGTATAAGAGTTTATTCATTATAATATATTGTTTTTAATATGGTTTTATTTTAAATAATTAATATGTATTCTTTAGTATATATAAAAATTCATTTTTTATTTTCTAAAATTAAATATATAGTTAATATTAGTTATTCATTTTTTAATTTATTCATTCTTATTTATATATTTCATTACAAAATGCTACATATTATATAATTTCATTATTAAATTTCACATATATCAAACATGTATATATATACACACACATGAATTTCACAAACATAATGTTTTTCCAAATTAATGATATCTTATATAAAAACACATGCACCTAATATTTATGAAATTTATTTTTAATTTCAATATAAATATTAGAATTTCATTTAGTAACATTTTATAATTAGAAAATTATTTTTTTATTAATAAATTTTATTTATTTATTTTTAATATTATTATTGTTAGTATTATTTAAACACTTTTAATATTTTTTATTTTTTTGGAATTTAATCGTTTTGTAATATTTATTTATACATTTTAATTTAGTACCTTTTAATATTTTTAATATGAATTCTTCTTCATTTCAATATATATCCATATTAATTTTTTAAAATAATTTTCATAATTAATAAAACATATCCATTTTATAATATTTTTAAAGTCTACACATTTTTAATTATTCAATTTCCCTCAATTTTAAAAATTATTTTCTGAAGATTATATATTCATTAATAATGATTAAAATATAATTGAAAATAAAAATTTATGAATAAATATATTTTAAATGTATATTTAAAATATTTATAAAATTATATATTAAAAATTATTAATAACTAGGTATTCTTTTAAAAAATATTTATATAATAATAACTAATGTACTATAGATTTAAATAATAATAAAATTATAATAAATATATTTAAATAATGAATATATATACTATATTTATATTTATAATTATATTTATATTTATATTTATTTGTTAAAAATATATATAATGATATTAATTTATATAATGATATTAATATTTTTATAATTGCTACATTGTTATAAATATATTTAAATAATGAATATATTGACTATATTTATATTTATATTTATTGATTAAATATATTTAATGATATAAATATATTGTTAATTATAAACAAATAATTATAAATATATTTAAAATACATTTATTTATAAATATATTTAAAAATATATTGTTTTATAAATATATTTATAAATATAAATTTACCATATTTATAAACATAAATAAATGTTATTATGAATAAATAAATAATTTTTTTAAAATGTATTTAAGTAATTATTAATAAATAAATACATATTTAAATATATATAAACACAAAATAAATATATTTAATTAATAAATACAATTAATATATTTTTACTTGGATTTATATTTATTTTTTAAATATATATATATATATAATGTTATAATTATACTTATAATTATATTCCAATAATTATAAATTTATTTAGAAATATATTTATTTATAATTATAAATTAATTTTTTACCAGTGTTAAACAAGCACTGATTAAAAGGTCTTTTATTAGTGTATATTGTTTTAGCACTAATAAAACAACTCTTCATCATTACTTTTTTGGAAGCACTAATAAAACCATCCCTTGTTTTTTAATATTTTGAAAAAATAACACCATTTTAGTGGATTTTGTTTTTATAATATTCTATATTCAAAGGGTTTCAAGAAACATTAATTGATTCTCGTATTTTTGTCCTTTCAAATGTTTGTAAGTGTTTGATTAATGAATATTTATAGCTTTCATGTATATATCTAAATTTTATGATTTCCATGATTAGTGATTTTAGAAACTATTAATTTCTAGTATAAATGATATTTAAATTTATGTTAAATGATTCATATTATGCAAGTCAATGTTTTAAATAAAGATCTGATGTTGGTTATAGTTTGAGTTAAATTATAAATTGGCTTTTAAAAGTGATAAAAAGTAGTTATTGTTTAATAATGTCTCATTTTCATATATTAACTGATTATTATTTTCATAAATACCAAATAAATAATCTAATGAGATATTTGAATGAGTTGTGAATTATTTATAAATTACATTTATGGATAAATTTTATGTGTGGGATGTTTTATTTGGAATAAAAAAATGTTTTATGGGTTTTGAAATTGAACATTTCTTTATTTCGTTGGATTCAATTTTTATCAATGAAATAATTGAGTTTCATTATATTTTTCTTTGTTAAAAGTTTATATATTTTTTATTATTTTGAAACTATAATGATTTATCAAAATCAAGTATATGATCACATGTGATCTGTCCCCCCCCCCTCAAACAACTTTTATTGTTTTTAATTTTCCCAAATGGTTTGAATAGTGTACATACAAGTGATCTTATTTTTCATCATTTTACCTCATTAATTTTCCACCAAATATCTCTTGCCTAGTGTGATTATCTGTTCAGTATATCCCTTGACATTCAGTTCAATTTAACTCATTCATCATTATTTATCACTCTGAATTCACAGTGCTCCTATAAGTGCATTGTAAAAAAATATGCCTACATTTGTGTAAGGCGGTGACTGAAAATGATAAGTAGACCGGGTTTTGGGGGTGCACGGCTGGTAATCGTCTCCATGCTCAAGTTATCCCTAATCATCACATTTTTTACCCAACCTCTCTTACGAAGTTGTATTGTTGGTTCCCCATATCCCTCACTATCACATTCGACTTCACTCATTCATAATTATTTCTCACTCTAATAACACAGAGCTCCTGGGTGTGCACCATAAAAAACACTACACACTTATCATTTAAGTTGTTGATTCAAAATGATTAGTAGGCAGTGTTTTGTTGTGCACGGGTGGTAATCGGCACCATGTTTCAAGTATCGATACTACTTCTAGGTATTAAAATTAAATCATTCATCTTATTTAATTACATATATACCTCATAATCCCATGGATTAAAACTACAATGTCTTTTTAAAACATGGAATTACCTATTGTATTTTATTTTTACTGGACACAACCGTATCATCCATTTAGTGTTTTTAAAGAAACTAAATAGAGTTTCTTAATATATTAGGATATGTAAAATATACCTAATATTCTTAACTAAAATATTTTTTGAAATAGGGGTTTTATAGTGGGTTACAGAACAAATATATTTGTTGGTATTCCTATAATACATGGTCTAGAAGAATCTACAAAAAAGGGAGTAACAAGGAATCCAAATTTAATTCTATAATTAATAATAGTTTCATACATCTATTTCATGAAATACTATACTCCATGAACCTATATCAAAATCTATAGATTACAATGTAACATCTAAAATATTCAATATATTATTTGTGAATTTTATATGGATTATTTTAGTGACCAGGTTCTAAAATGCCATGCGATTCTGAGGTCTGGTATGGAATGAATAAAATTTTGAAATATATTAAATATATTAAATATCATGTCCATGTATCCTTCTTGAATTTTTTTAATAACACTTGAATGGAGCTTCACATCAGAAATATGAAGGTACCGTTGAGTTTTGAATATGATTTTTACCCTTTGTGTTTCATAATCATTGTAAATTCAGGAATTATTCAAAAAAATATTATAGGATAAATATTAACAAAATAAATAAACAGAAGATTTTTTTTATTTTGATCAACATAGAGAACTTCTGCAACAATAAATATATGGCTATAGATTTTTTCTCAGGGTTGGCCATTGAACCCTTGAGACCTAAGATTCATTATATGAGATCATTCTTGATGGTCAATGATGGATCGGGATTGGATCACTGATCATTGCACCACGAAGTTGGAGGATCTCATTAATGAAGACAATGCGATCATTATTCATTGATGATCAAACCAAACACTAGGTAGTAAGTGTTTTATGGTAATTTCCACCCCATTAATTAATCCTAGATGAACATAGATCAATTCCAAAAACAGAATTGATATATGCATCATCAGTAGATTTGAATTGATGGAATTACAATTTCATTGTCTTGAGTATCCCTCTTCATTCATTTTATTCTATGATTAATAATCAATTAGAAACAAACAATGTACAGGGTTCATTACACACTTTTATGGCTTGTGGATTTCACACTCTTATCACTACACATTCATCATAGGTGTTTTATTTTGTCCCAATGTTCAATGAATACCCAATATTCAATCATTTTGTGACCTTTATTCAGATCAATGAATCGATATTATGGGTGCAGTTCAAGATCGGTGGAATGATGGATGTGTGAAGATGGTAGTGGATGATCGGTGGTGGATCAGGTCAGATTCATGTATCCAAATATTCCTAGTTTAGGCAAAAATAGATGGTTTTTTTATAGATCATTCTACAAGAAGATTCAGGACCCATAATCCCATGATATGGCAACTAGTGTCCTTGATGAACCTTGATTTATATGTTCTATCAATAGTGAAGTCTCTGATAAGTCATGATATGCAGCATAAGCGACTCCGTAAATCATGATAAACTAGACATGTACTTCAGTATTACTATAGTGTGGGCCTCTTACCTGTGCTGCTAGGGTTTTTGCCGATGTTAAGTATCACACATCATGTACCCCCTAGGATATTCCGTGTAAACCATTTTTATGTGACTCATCATTTACATTAGGAAGTACACATGCACTAATAAGAGTATATGGCCAGATGGGATATCATGTACTTGGAAAAGGACACATCATGGTGTTCAAGAAAAAGTATATAGTCACAGAATTGGTACATGAACACGGCCTGGAGAAACATGTTGGAATCCACGTGTCTCTACATGTTGTGTATTCCTTCTACATACTGTGTATATTGAGACTATAAGTCTTGTGATGCTCTTCCACATAGGTTTTCAATGGGATAGATGGACACACTGTATACCCCATGCTACATGTCTTTTACCCCGTAAGAGTTCTTATGGATATTCATTTTATTTTTTTGGACTAGTATATTTTTAGTTTTTTTCCATGGTTATTTTCATTGTGGGTATAGTTTGTCATTACATCCATATCACAGGATCATGATCCCCTCTAGAGGTCGAGTCTCAGATAGAATTTGGGTATCCCTCTGTTGGAATGGAATGTGATCCTTTTCCAACATCATTCACTAGGTGGAGTTAGTGGAATAGATATTAACTTCATTATAAGGGAATTCATCCTCCATCTTGCATGTCGTATAAGTAGGGTTAGTGGTATTGTGTACGTATGATCTCATACATCATGGTTCGATGCAGATTGGGTTTTTGGTTTCCGCCAAGATTCAAGGCGTGACCCCTATCTATTTATCAGTGTCTTCATAGAAAAGTGAGCTTTCGTTGGTGGTTACTAGTGATTTATAACACATATTTGAGTGTCTATGATAGAATCATGGTTCATGGAGTGGGTTCCCTTGGAAAAAGAATTGCTTCGAGCAGAATCATGTGGTTGACAGTTGGTCATGACCACCCAGTGGCATGGTTTATTTCGTGTGTATATCATGGTGTTTCCATTATACCATGATTTTTATATCTTGTATTTAGCTAAATGTTCCTGGTTCTTATTGTTTACTATTTTCAGGTTTCCATATTGAGTATTGTTACACTCACCCTTTCATGAGATTATCTCGCACATGTTGTTTATTATGTAGATATTGTACTATTTAACAGTGTCCAAGTATAACAGATAGTGGGTGAAGCATATATGTAGATTGTTAGACCGAGTTAAATACTGGGAACCTTTTTATAACTCTTTCTTCTCCCTTGGAGTATGATATACTCCTTATTGTTTTTTGGTAGGGTGTGTATTTGGAACCTTTTTCCATTTCTATACTTTTCTATCGTACTATGTTTTGGGAACTTAGATGTACTCATGCATTTTTTTAGTTGTTTTACATTTCAGAATTATGTGTCTTAGAGATGTGTATGTGTGTACAGGTATATTAGGTTAATACCTCCCATTTTTGGGATATGCCTACATGGAACTAGACACCAGGCCATGGCCTATTGGAGGTAGGCATGGGGAAACCACATGTTCAACCTGAATAGGTGGATTCGTGATAGAGTGGAATTAGAGCATGTTCTTTTCCTAGAACCAGAGTTGTTGATATTGGTTTAAGGAAATAGAATTTAGTGTTCCGTGTTATGAATTTATGCTAGGGAATCCTGTGTTTGTACAGCCACTTACATATCCATACACTGGGACTCTGATCACCTACCTATCAACTCGATACATGTAAACATTGGATGAATGGAAAAGTTTTATTATATGAATCATATAGGAATGGATGTGGTTTCTATTTACATATGGATTCAAATACCCATATAAAATCTTTTGTCTATGGTACATATTTTTTATATTCAAGGATGCCTCCACATAAACAGTCGTCTAGGATTTCTACTATGTGATAACGAGGATGATCCGCTTAGTGGAGATGTGTCAGTATATATGTCAGTACTGGAGATAGAACCTCTGGTTGTTTTACCACTGATACCACCACCAATTGAGTATTAGCTAGATATACAAGTACAAGATGAGGATACACATAGGTTGAGTGTGTTTCATGAGTTCCATAGGTCGTGACCTCCTAGGTTTTGGGGTAAGCTAGAAACCCAGGTGGATGAAGACTGGATATAGGGAGTCACTCATGTTTTCTTCCTTATAAGGATGCTGGAATATTATATGTCAAACATTTCATTGAGTCTTATGTTGGGATATGTTGAGAAATGATGAATCATGGTGACTCTGTCAGGAAATGAGATAGATATCTCATTGTTATACTTTATCTTCTATTCAATAAAGAGTTTTATCCAGCCACGTTGTGATCGGTATGCATACAAGAGCTTCTAAATATGCAGCAGGATAGTATGACCATGGTTGAGTACTCATTTAGGTCTAATGATCTCTCACCTTACTTCTAGGATATGGTGTGGTACCAGTTCATCAGATCTTAGACCTTTGATCAGGGATTGCAATGGGCCCTTAAAGATTTATTGATATAACATTTAATTTCCACCTAGGATGGAGTGATTTACTTAGCCATGTTAGTGGAGATATTTTTCGAATAGAATACACCAGTAGTGGGATCCAATTAGCTGAGACCTCAGATATAGGAAACTGAAAATAGTCATAGGGATCCAATCAGATCAGACACTTTAGGAGGTGATCCTAGGACATAGTTTCAGTGGTGTAGGGCTCTCAGGGTGGATCAAATTAGATGAGAATGAGGAGGTGTTTCTCTTGCAATGGTTAGGAAATCTATTATGGGATTGTCCAACACATTATAAATCTAATTTTTTAATGGTATAGTGACCTTTATCGATGAATAAGGGGTAAGTGAAGGGTGTTATTTAGGGTGGAATACATGGAATAGGGGAAGGTACGACAGTAAGAGGTGGTCGATGTTTTGATCTATTACCACCACCACCCCCAGGTGGTTCACTTCAAGATCAAGGAGTTGGTTGATAGGGATTAGGCCAGCTTCATTCTATAGATTCCTATGACCATGGGCCTCCATGGTTGATATAAGGAACGACCAGTGTCTTTTAAAATTTAGTTGCAGAATTGAGAGACAGAGGTCATAGTCATTCCTTCCTTTCCACTTCTCTCATTAGAGACATAGATATTCTGGTGGATTATTGGCTTGAACATTGTGGTTGGAGTCTTCAACATGCATTAAATTATAGATTACTCACTTCTTCAAATAGTGATACTAGACACTTGGAGATGATATTTTTGTAGGGTATATCTTTTTTTGAGTAATAAGGCCTTACAAATTCATCTTGGGTATGGACTATATTTCAACATTTCATGCCCATATTAACTCATTTATTCAATGGATCTAGTGTGTTCATAGTGATAGAATGGGTTTATCCTTTTTGGGTGAAAAGGATAGATTGGAAGAGTCGTATCATATAATCCATAAGAGAGTTCTATAGATCAATCATTAGCTGGCTAGCGTAACTCTTGGAGTAGTTGATACTTTTGGATATCAGTTACCTATGGTGGTGGTGGAGTATGAGGATGTACTTTTGAAAATGTAACAGGTTTACCCCCCCATCAAGTGGTATATTTATGCATTGAAAATAATCCTCGGATGGAACTGGTATTCATACAATCACATCGTATAGATTTTAAAGAACTTTTGGAGATGTAGGTATAGTTGGAGGACGTATAGGAGAAGGTCTTTGTGACACCCATCATTTCTCCCCTAAGAAACCCAAATTTTGTCTTCCTAGAAGTAATATAGGATCATTACGTTATGTGTAGATTAATGGTGCTTGAATCAGGTGACCATGAATAAAAGTTATACATTATCGAGGATTGGAGACCTCATTGATCATTTTAGAGGCCATGTTGGTTCTCAAAGATTCATGACATGTCAGGATATCACCATTTGTGATTATAGGATGAGGATATTCCATAGATGAAATTCTGATATATCAATGGTCACTATGACTACGTGGTGACGTTTTTAGGTGTGAAGAACTCCCTGGTAGTGGTCATGGGACTCATAAACTAGATAATCTATACCTTGTTATTTTGGTTCATGGTAGACTTCATTAATGACATCCTACTGTATTTGGCATTCCAGGAGTAGCATGTGACACACTTGAGGATGGGCCTAGACACACTGTAAGAGAACCATCTTTATAGGAAATTCTTGAATTGTCAGTATTTTTATTCGAGAGGTCCACATCTATAAAAATTTCATCTTAGAGCCTATAGTTTTAGTGGATCCAACTAAGGTTAAGGAAATTCTTTCTTGAGAGCCACCCAAGAGTGTTACCAAAGTGTATAGTTTATATAATTTGGAAGGGTACAATAAGAGGTTTTTACCCGAATTATCTAGAGTGATATAACCCTTTACAACCTTGACTTAGATGGAGAAACCATTCATGTAGATAAAAATGTTACATTATTTCTTTCAAGAGATGATATAGAGGTTGATGAGTGCTCCAATTTTGATATTAAAAATGGGGGTGTTGAGTATGTAGTGTTTTTTGATGCATATGGGACTGGACATGGTTGTGGGATAATTTAGAAGAAGTTGGTTATTTCCTATGGTTCATTCCAATTCAAACGACAAGATCAGAACTCTGTGACTCATGATCATGATCTTGAAGTATTATTCTTCAAATTGAATATATTGTGACACAACATGTTGGATTAGTGGTTTATCCTCTAATCTAACCACAAGAGTCTCAAGTATATATTCACTTGTAAGGATACTAAATATAGATCGATTTTATGACTACAGTTCTTATTGGAATATGGATTCTATATTTTATATGCACCTAGGAAGGGGAACATGGTTGGAGATGCTCTTAGTGGGAGATCTTACTCTGCGTTGTTGGATGAGGAAATAGAGTAGTTATAATCATTGTAGTTGTCCTTCATTGACAAGGAAGGTTCTTAAAATCTTCAGTTGATGGTTGTTTCCCCACATATTTTATAGTGTTTCGTGGATGCTTAGTTTAGAGATACTAATTGTGAGACCTTATGTACTAAAATATCCATTGGACATGTTCTTGATGCATTTTATGATGGTGAAAAGTATGTCTTTCTTTTTATAGAAAGGAAAATGGTAACCTAGATGTCATGGGAGGAGTTATTATGAGAGTTTCATACATACCCATTGGAGGAAAATATTTTTGTGGAAAATATGTACCACGACCTCCGATGTACATTCTTGAATCCATGAGTTAAAAAGGGTGATGGAGAGGTGTTCTCTTGTTGCCTCACTTGTCTGCAGCTGAAGGTTGAGCCCCAGGTTCCAATGGGTTTAGCTCAACCCCTTGAGGTGCTATAATTGAAGGGGTTGATATATACATGGAATTCATGATGGGATTACCACATACATCTATGTTACACGATACCATCTATGTGATCATAGGCTGACTCACCATGTCGACCTACTTCTTGGAAATTCTATAGTAGAGTTCAGAAGAATTCTTGGGACACGTCATCATGTAAGAGATAGTTTGAATCCATGGAGTTTCCACAATGATAATCTCTGATAGTGACACTGACTTCATATAATAGTTATGGATAGGATTATAGGAACCCTTTCAGACTCATTTATTCTTGAGCACAACATTTCCCCACAAAACTGATGAAAAACAAAGAGAACCACCCAAGTCTTGGAGGACATTATATGAGCAATGATGTTGGACTTTGGATATATTTGGAAGGATCACCTACCCCTGGTGGATTTTGTATACATTAATAAATATCATTCCACCATTGGTATGGAACCATTCAAGTCGTTTTATAGGTGATCGTGTCGGTCCTCACTTTGTTGGACTAAACCAGGTGAGTAAGAACTCATTCACTCGATGTTAGTGGGAGCTATTATAGAGAATGTGAAGACACTACAAGAAAACCGCCCTTTAGTGGCGGTTATTTTTGTGTTTTGTGGTATTTTAAACCACCGCTACATGGTTTAGCGGTGGTTTACAGAAACAGCCGCTAAATTTGGCATTGTAAAACTATTAGATGTAGTTTTTTTCATTTATCATCAGTTTAAGAAAATCGTCATAGATGCCTCATTTAGCGGTGGTACCAGTCACTTTAGAAGCGGTTTTTAGGAGCCCGTGATTTTATTTTATTAGCAGTAGTTATAACCACCACTAATAAAATAAAATCCAGTGGATATAAAACCACCGTTAAAGTCACAATAATCTCCGTGAATGGATGTGGGTGATGTGACACTGTAGAGGAGGTTTTAACCGACACTAAATGTAAAAAATACTTATGTTTCCCAGTGGTTTTAACTGCCTCTATGTTTTACCTGTATACTATTAGCAGCGGTTAAAACTGCCATGAAAAGCTGACCAGAAAAAAAAATTGCTACTTCCACTACACCACTTCCCTGAAAAACAAATCAAACCAGACACAATCTCATAAAATAACATCAACTCAATGATTTTTTGGACCTTTCAAGGTTGTTTTTGGATATATGAATGAAGAGTTGATTGGGTTTATGGCCACCAATGGGGTGTTCCAATACCTTGAACATGTTAATTAATTATTAAATGATAAATTGATGGTTTTATGATATTAAACCAAATATAGATATTTTTAGCATGTTAAAATGGAATAATTTGTTGTTTATCATAACTTTTATGGTTAAATGGGTTGTGAGATAACTAAGGGGACAAATAATGAATGGAAAATGTGGGAATATCCATGTTATAAGATGTCATTGAAAATATTTACAATGGTTTTTGTTATGAATGAATATTAAAATAGAATAGTTATGGAATTATGTTAAGTGCAGTGAAAGTGATAAACTATGTGGATATTGGTGAAAGGAAATAGGTCAACCATTGATATTGTAAATTGTTAAAAAGTTCAACTGTGTTTGACATTGTGGAATGTGTATTTATGGATTAGTAAATGATGATGGATATGGTAGATCCCACGCATGGGTAAGAATTTTTTACAAGGAATTACTTATCATTGATGTGGGATGGCTAGACATGAAATTAGAAATAATGGACTTGATATGATGTATATGGAGTTTCCTATGCTTGGATAGTGTATTGAAATGGTTTTCTAGGCACTAAATCCTATGTTTATGGTATGAGTGAACTGATTAGTGCACCACAGTATATGAATTTGAAATGATTAATGAATTACTATTTTTTAAAAAAATATAAAACCCATTTATATTAATGGAATATAATTTTGACATGGATGATGATGGTTTGGTGGGATTTTATGTCATCATAAAATTGTAAGATATACAGGGTTAAATGATTGATATTTAATTATTGATCTTGTTTAACTTTTCTGCCTTTTTCATTATTTAATTGTAATTATGTATGCAGTATTATTGTTATTATAATATTTATTTGATTAGACACTATTGGTGTTTTTCCAATTGACTTATACTCACACCCTTTTTAGGATGCCATTGATACCTAAGTAGATCTCATGGTTGTAGGGATGTATAAGGGAAAAATCCATTTGATAGATGGTTGGTTTGGGATATGGTATCGAGCATGTATGAGGGAACTGGGTGGACATCAAGACCCAATTTAGGATTTTTATGGGGTTTTTTATTTTTTTTCCTTAACACATGACACTTGTATGAACTGACATGTTTACTATAATGGTTGCGGGGATTTCCCCAATTTTTGGAATTGAATACATCATGCATGATTATTCTTATAACATACTTGGTTATCATTTAGATTGATTTATACTATTTTATTACACTGGTAATGATGGTATATTATCACTACATACCTCATTGGACCCTCAACACTAGTAGGAAGCCTCTTGTATATGAGGAGGCATTCCTATGTTCATGTGGAACATTGGATTGGGGAACCAGTTTAGTGGAACCTAGGTAATGGCATCACAATGTTGTATCAAATCCATTTTATTTTATTTTGAATAATTTTTTTGAATGTTTTATATGATATTAAGGTGTTGCAGTCCTTGGAAATGTGTTTTTTTTGTAGGATTATCTACCCCGTATATGGGGGAAAACCCAGGTTCTTGGTGTGGGATTGTTGTTATTGTTGTTCGATGTTATAGTTGGATGTTATTTCACCTTGGGTAATACACTAGCTGTGAGATATAAATATTTTCTAAGGTTTTATTCATGGAATGACTTGAAATTTTTTATATATTCATGAATAATTTTAGGAAATCAGTTTTTATATAACATGAATCTTATTAGGCTCAAATAGAAAACAAGTTTATGTTTGTGTTATGGAAAATGAAAATAATTTTCTGTTGGCTTCATAGAAAATAGTTCCTAATAAAGAGTTATCGATCCACATGTTTTTGTGATTCACGATGTCATAGGATACCAACACTAGAAGGGTTTACCTTCTTTGATGATGATATTTAATAATTACATATTATAATATTAGGCATCGAGAATTTATTCTACACATCAACGATGGGTTTAACTCCTACTCATCCAAAATATCGACTACTAATTCAAACACAGGCCTAACTGGAATGATGTATACCACACTCGAGAAATCTATACATAATAGGAAACATTAAAAATCAATAAAATTCATAAAAGGAAACATGAGAAATCAAGGAAATGTTAGGACCAACAAATGTATTGTGGAAACTACGTTCCACACATGTTATATATAAAAACCGAGTCTTCCCATATTTGTTAAACACATCAACAATACAACTACTTAGGGTCTGATGATGCATCGACACCCTCTCTACTTCCATCTACACTTTCTATTGTCACCTATAAGAACATTATATTGAAAATTAATTATTTTGGACTATTTATATTAAAAAATAAATCCAATGAATGTTTGAAAACTAAATGATTAAGATTTTTTGTGATTTACCTACTGACCACCAGTCGATGCACTACCACTGGGGGCATATCTTCTCATCTGCTGATATATATCAGTCATTTCTTTTTGTAAATCGGATGTCTAAGCCCCTTGATCTTGAAATTTGGTTCATAGAGAATAAATCCCCCTCTGATCATCTTCAGGTATGGACTCACTATAACTAGGAGTACATGTAGTTGGAATCCCTAGTGGCATGCCAAAGACCTCAGATGGCATGGGTCTGAAACCCATCTCACACACTCTACCAGGATGCTCCTTCCCATGGACTTTAGCAACTGGGTCATCCTGGGAGACTGAGTAAGACTGCACAGGATTGGCATCCCATGGTTCATTACTTTTTACCTACAAATAAAATATAAATATATATTAACACAGTAAAAACTAATAATAAGTTATTATAATAAAAAATTGACTTCATTCCCCAACATCTTTGGCAGACTCATTAACAAAACTTCCATCTGATGTTTTGTGAACATCCAACCACAGTTCAGTTCGGGATTCTTCGTGCCCTAAACTCTGTGACTGCATTAAGCCAAGATAAATCAAAAATTAAATATATTAAATATAAAATATTGTCTTATAAATATTTAAAATAATTAAAAGATTACCAATGTCGTTCGGATTCTATAAAATATTTTGGAGCTCCTAGTGTGAGGGATGACTTGCTTATCCTGATATGATGCACGCTGTCTTGAGAGATCCTAAAATAAATAAAAAGAAATTTAACAGTAATGTATTCAATGTCATATCCTCTTCATATACATGTATAAATATAAAATTAGTATCATATAATAATATATATTTCAATACCATTTGCTTATCATCACGATATCTGTCATCTCCTCTTCGTATTTATTGAAATATTTATGAACTTACACGTTGTGAAAATCATTATATAAGCTCTTCATACATAGATTTCGATATATATTTCTCATTTCATGTTCAGCCTCTCATTAGTCACTTTTTTTATCCTAAACTCTTCAATAAATGGATTTTCAATTTCCATATTCAACATCACTTATCAATGTGCCTTTAATAATTCTAATTCTGTCAGTGTCACATTTGAGGTCCTTTCAACTGATCGGCCAATAGTAGGAAATATTTTTGATTTATGATGCATTTGTGATTGATTTGATGTTTCATCAACACATCAAACATGATTAAATCTTGTATCAATATCATCCAAATATCTGGAACAAAATTTAAGACACTCCTCATCTAAATAGACTTCAGTAATAGAGCCTTCTTATTGAGCATTATTTCTCACATATTCTTTCCAATACCCAAGATATTTGTGAAATAAAATAATAATATTATGAAAGTTATTTAAATGAAAAATTATTTTTACTTAAATGAAAAACATATAAATAAAATACCTCTCAATTGGATACATCCATCGATAATGAACGGGGCCTTTTAATTTCGCTTCCTCAACAAAATGCACAGTTAAATGCATCATGACAGTAAAAAACGATGGAGGAAAGATCATATCCATTAAAAAAAGTGTCAATACAAACCACTCTTGGAGGTTGTCGAGCTGAAATGGATGTAGAGCTTTCTCACATAATTTCCTACAAAATGTGTAGAATTGGTGTACAACAGTAGTAATTTTTTCAGGTAATAATGTACGCAATGTCAATAGTAATAATTGTTGTAACAAAATCTCTGAATCAAGACTTTTCAATCCATGTAACTTATAATTATTCAAGTTAACACACCTTTAGATGTTACTCGAATACCCATAAGATACCTTCACATTCTTTAAAATTCGAAGGAATGCATCTTTATCCATATTTTTCATTACAAAAATGGCTGAGCATACTTTTCATTCTCATCTGGCCAGAGATCACGTTTTATGTTAATTACTTGAAAGTCTATTCAAGCATTTAGACGATCCTTCTAATTTCCATGCTCATTAAGTAATGTTAAAATCAAATTATCACATATATTCTTCTCAATATGCATCACATCAAGTTTGTGCTGCAACAAATTACATTCCCAATATGGTAGTTTTAAGTATATAATTTTTTTCTTCCATTGTTGTGTTCTTATTTCACCTGATGATGCAATTCAGACACGTTTTCTGCTATCATTAAAAGGTTGATCCTTCCCAAATTCTGTTTCAACATTTTCAAGTTGTGTCAATATTTTAGAACTAGTTAATAACATTGGAGGTAGTCTACGATCAATGGAACCATTAAATTTTGATCAGTTCAGCCAAAATGTATAAGATGCATCGAGAAATCTTCAATGGAACAAGAAGACTCATTTTCTTCTATGATGTAGCTATTTGCAATCAAAATCAAAGTTAAAAATTGGACAATCCAATCTCATGTAATTATTTCAACCAGATAAATTCCCATGCCCAGGGAAGTCACTAATGGTCTAAATTAAAGCAACATGCATTTTGAACATTGTTTTAGAAGAGGCATCAAATTTCTCAACACTGTTTCTCCATAACTCCTGCAATTTGTCAATAAAAGGCTACAAGTATACATCAATATCATTTCCAGGAATCTATTTTCCAGGAATAATCATTGAAATGATAAAATCAGTTTGTTGTATAAACAACCATGGAGATAGATTATAAGGGATCAAAACAACTGTCCAAATGCTATAACAGGTACTCAAAGTCCCAAATGGGATGAATCCTTCGGTAGCCAATCCCAATCGAACATTCCTAGGATCAGTTGAGGAATCTAGATGTAATGAATCAAATGTCTTCCATAATTGGGATTCTCATGGTTGTCTCATTAACTCATCATTGTTTTTATATATAGAATTCCACTTCATGTGTTCGGTGGTTTTAGATGACATGAATAATCTTTGCAATCGAGGCATCAAGGGACAGTAACGCAAGACCTTTGTATGTGTGTTCCTTTTCATCTTCTACATGAAATTATGTTCATTCAAACTTCCAACATCACCCTTTGACTGTCATCTATAAGAAGAGCATTTCTTGCAATTCTGTATTCTTCAATCCTCTTCACAATAAAGCATACAATCATTAGGACACGCCTGTATTTTTGTATAACTCAGATCATGCTTGTCAACAATTTTTACATATCATTAAAATATTATGGTATATTTGCTTCAGGAAATGCATCACGAATCAATTCCAATATCATGGACATTGCTTTATTTGTAATTCCACATAGACATTTTTTTGTACAACTTCAGCAGAAATGAATGCTTTGAATATTTCAATCACCCACTATACAACTCTTGATTTCCATCATCAACTAATTCATGAAACACATTTTTCTCAGTGAAGTTTTCTCTTACATTTGGCTCCACAGAATCAAGAGGAGGATCCAATGATATGTTACATTCTTGATCTTCTTGTGTTATAGTCTCAAAAACAACACTTGTCACGTTGCAATTTGTAGAAACCTCTTCTGCTTGTTCTGATATGTTTTATTGCTGATAGTGGTGTCTTGCAATGAAGAATGCATCATTTATGAGGTTTTGCATTTCAATTTCCATTTTCGTTGAACATGGGACCTTATTCTGTGGATCAACATCTGCACCCAATCTTTCTGTAATGTTCAATTATCCATGCCAAACCCAACACAAATTTTGACCAGGGAATTGCTTCAGTATTAAATGTTCATAAACTTCATCGCTCTTAGACCATGTTCTAAATTTACATTTATGACATTGACATCTTATTCTCCCTTCATAGGATCGATTAGAAATTGAAAAATCTAAAAACTAATTCAAACCCTTAACATACTGAGGTGTCATCCTCAGTAATGTGATCAATATTATGTCCATTTATATCACAATGCGCCTACACAATAATAAAAAAAATTAAAACACATAGTTACTACTAAATAGAGAATGAGATTCATATATATAATAATGTAAGATTACAGAAACATAATATAATAAATATGATCCCCTCAGTTAGATATGAACCCTATATTGTTTGGGATAGGGGAAGTTTCTTTTGGAAAGAGAAATAGTGTGGTAGCAATACCATATTACTCAATTACAACATGGTCAATACTAAAATATATGCTAAACAGTATTCCTATCATGTTTCTCCCAAATCTCCAAATTTTCAACCATTGACTTTTGAAATCCTTTATAGCATCAACATATAATATTAGATAACAAAAAGTAACATAATCATAACTTGGTTGGAATCATAGTTCATGGGGAGGATATATTCTTGAACTACATATTCCTCTCAGAATGTGAGAAAATGATGGATAATAGCAAATAAGTTTCATTAATTAAACCCAATTGTGACCAATCCATAAAAGAGTTGGAGAAGAAACTCCACATTGTCAATATTCTCTTCTATCCCCATGATGATAGAAAAAAATTGGCAACAAACACATTTTATCATAGCTTATTTTTTTATAGTGATTTTGGGATCCAAATACTATTTACATGATTCAGTAAGTAGGAAGCTAACGATACTGTATAATCCTCTTGGTTTTATCCCCCCATGAAGCCGTTATAACCAAAAGAAAGGTAAACTAAAAATGTAGATGCTCTAGGATATGTTGTTTCAATGCCTGACTTGGAAATAATTTTTGTACTTGTAATGTAAAATAATTATTCTTGAAAACCATTGGGGTAATAAATGTAGAATAATTTTTTAAATTTGAACATGTATGTGTATAATAGATTAAATATACTTCAAAATTCACTCACATTGTTCAATGTTCATGATAGGAAACACCTGGAAAATGGCTTAATGAATAGATCATAATTTAAGGTATCCAAACTACGAATCTATCAATATTTTTAATGTTCTATATCACATTCCACCTAGAAATAGATAATAATGAGTTGTTTAGAGGAAGAGACTTTGGATGGAGTATTAGTGTAGGAGACACCATTGTTCAGATATGTGATACTATGAGCATCAACACAGTATTTAAACACAATATATAGAGTCAGTCCTATGATATTAATGTAAGAGAAAATCAATCAATGGGATGGGTTTCTTATAATCCATATCACATCAATTGACCAGGATTTTTACATTGCATCTTGAATTTACACATGAATATTTAATTCATATCAACTCTATAGAATTTACACCATTGTTCCATGAATGGGAATCTTAAAAAATATTTTCTTAAAATTTTTTGACCAGTTGGTGCAAAAAGATCAACTCTAACTCTGGTATTGTATGCTCAGATGGAATAGTCCTATTTGACTAGTTCTTAATAAAAGACTTAGGAAAACTAAAAGGCATCTAGGAACAATTAATTTTATTATGATGGGCCTCATTAAAGAAGTAATAAGTATTTTTTGACATTTGAGAAGTAGTTTTATACATAATTGAAGGATATCATGAACAAGAAACAAAATTCTTATATGGCTTCGGGTTCCATTTGTTTAAATATGGAAATAATGGATATCATATATGATATTGCTGTATTGGATACATCCATCGTTCTTCTATTGTTAATCAACATATGGAATCTTTTCATCATACCATCAGTGTCAACACACCTCATAGATATTGGTAGTGAGGAGGATTGAAATGGATATAATTTTACATGACTAATAATGAAGTATAATTTATCTAGTTTATTTAGATCATATACATTTATTTCATTGATTTACTCTTTTGTATGAACTACATGGTGTGATTTAAATCTGGTATAGTCCACCAATATTATTAGGTAGTGTTCACTTCTCAATACAGAGATCTTCATGAATTTACTTGGGATTTAGTTCTAAATATTGTTAGAATTAATGATATACTAATTGTGGTTGGAAAAATCAAGGACTATTTAATGTTAAAAAAATTCATTGCTGCTAATGAAAAATGAAATGTAACTCTTCCTATCATAGTGGATTGACACACCAACATCTTTCCAAATGATTTCTCTATGATTCCATCCAAGAATGAAATAATATATTATATCAATCTACTTCAATTATCATTCCCATAACTAAATACTTATATCCCATTTATAATGAATAACCCATTAACATATATCCCATTTACAATCACAATTCATTTATCACATATATCAATTACATACCTTAACCCATTTAACACAATCACATTATACCAAATTCCCCCTTATGTTATATTATCAAAACAACACATTTATCACTTATTTCATTTAATAAAACAAGTTAACATGCCAACCTAATTGTTAGGGGTTCTATCTCACTAACCCATATATCATTTTAATGACTATGTTGTCAACATATCATTAAAATAAAATCATGGAATAAAACAAAATTCAGGATACTCAATTGAAATAATCTTGAATCCACCCTTCAAAAAACAATTCTTCCTCTTTTAAAAACTCATCATGTCCTAAGAGTTTCATTTCTATTTACAACCATAAAAGGGGATTTTAAATTATTTTCAAAAAAGGGGAACCACACCCTCATTTCTAGTCACCATTTTAAATCTATTAAGATAACCCCTTTTTTCCTATAACATCGAGGTCAACAGCTCCTTTTCAAAACAATACCCACTTTCAAAACATTGTTTTCCTTCATTGAAAACCATAACCAAATCAATGTAAAAAATTCTTATTTTAATCCATTTCAGAATCCAACTTGGAATTTCAAAAAAATACCAATTCCATATTTGAAATATCCCATTAACCTTGACAATAGACCAACTTACAATTCTCTACCCATTCACTTTCATAATTATATTATGGAAACATTTTAAAAAATATTTCACCAACCCTAATGGGTTTTCATAACCCAAGGGTAGTCTTAGGTATGATATCAAACATCAATGGACCCAATAGAGTCCTTATAGGGTTTCATACATCAATCTGAGTCCTATTCTCACTTTTCTTACTTAGGAACACAAAACATAGTAAATAAGTAAATTGGAACAACCACATACGCATATGATACATATAAATTATGAGAAAAATCTTCAATAATACCTAGGGTCGCGGGGTTGCGGAGGGTCGGGGTCGCTGAGGTCGTGGGGTTGCGGGGTTGTTAGAGTCACGGGGTCGCTGGGGTTGTGGGGGGCCAAGGTCGTCGGGGTCGCGTGGTCGCCAGCGTCGCCGGTGTCGTGGGGTCGTGAGTGTTGCGAGGGAAGTGGGGGAAGTGGGGAGAAGTGGGGTCGGGTGGGGGGGGGGAAGGGTCGGTAGCGTTAAAAAAAATATTTTGCGCCGGTTTATAATAAACCGCCATAAAACCATTTTAAAAAAACATTAAGTGGCGGTTACCAAAACCACCGCTAAAAAACTGCCTCTAAATCCAAATTCTGTTGTAGTGAGATCTTCTGGGAGTGGATGGGAATGGCATAGAGTAATAATAAGTCTTATTCAAACCAATTAAAAAGACCTCTATAGTTTGAAGAAGGAGACCATATGTTCTTTAGAGCCCCACATCAACATGCATTGAGTAGATTACACCATGATGGGTAGTTATCTTTTAGATTTATTAATCCATTATAAACACTCTATAGAGTTGGAAAGGTGTTGTACTACTTAGCTCTACCACCACATTTGGATTGGGTTCAAGATATCTTCCACATGTTGTATTTGAGGAGGCACATGCATGACCCATCGCACGATATCGACTAGGGAGAGATTGAAACTGAGTATGGGGATACCTTTGTTGAGTACCCTATGGAGATTGAGGATCATTGGGAGATAAACTTAATGGGAATTTGATTCCGTTTTTTCATGTCTAGTGGAATCACAGTAATATTTAAGAGAACACTTGAGAACATGAGACATAGATGTGATCCCAATACAGTCATCTTTTTTGAGTAGGTTCTTCTCTTTTTAGGATGAGAATCCTTATGGTGGGGAGAATGTAACAACTTGAATTTTTTGTGTATTATTTTCGAATATTATATTGATTATTATTGAGACCATTCACTTAGAATACATGCGATTTATAGACTTGTTGTTAATGGAATAAATATTTGAAATATATTGAATATATTTAATACCACATGCATTCATTTTTCCTGAAAAAAGAAGGTTTAAAATTCAATGGAGGATTAGATAAAAAATCTGTGGGCACCATTGTATTCAAAAATTGATGCTTATCATATGCACGACATTTTTTATATCATTTTTGGATATTTTGGAAAAAGTTATCACAAGCAAAATATTGATAAAATATATTAATTTAATAATTTATTTTATTTTGTTAATCACAACAACCAACATCGTATTTAAATATATGTATATAAATTTTTCCTATAAGATGCATATTAAACCCTAAATACCATGGAGCCGTTTGAGGAGAATGTTCTTGGTGAATGACGAAATATCAGGATTGGATCACAGATCATTGCACCATGGAGTTAAAGGATCTCTTCAATGATGGAAATATAATCATTCTTCATAAACAATAGATCCATAATCTTGGTAAGATGTTTTTTTTTGTAATTTCCATCCCTTTTTCATAATCCCAGATGAATGTGGATCAATTCCACAAACAGAATTGAAACTTGCATCATTGATAGATTTAAATTAATAGAATTTTGATTTTTTCATCTTAATTGTCCCTCATTGTTTATCTTTTTCTAAAATAACGAATATAGGCCAAACAAACAACATCCTAGGTTCGTTGCTCACTTTTATGTCTTATGGATTTCTCCCTATCTTCTTCTCACATTCATCATGTAAATTTTTTTTGGCTCACGATTGGATGAATAACTAGTATTTTATCATTGAACGACTGTTATTTGGGGTAACGAATCTGTGCATTTGGTACGGTTCATTACCAATGGAGTAATTTAAGTGTGAAGATAGTAGTGGACAATCATTGGTGGATCAGATCATATTTTTGGATCATGTTCATCTCAGTTTTTACATGCATATATTTTTTGCTCGAGGGATCATTCTACGATTGGATCCAAAACCCATAACCCCATGATTTGACAACTAGAGTCCCCAAAGAAGACTGATTTGTAGGTTACATCAAGGGTGGAGGTTCTAATGATGGACCATATGTTTTAGAAGTGGATATGGAAATCTTGATAAATACGGTGTGTAATTCTGTATTACACGCATTATGGGCCCCCTAGCTATAGTGCTAGGGTTTCAACAGAAGTTAAGTAGCATTAGCCAAGTTCCCCCTAGTACACATCGTGTTACCCCTTTCCATGTGACTAGGTAAGTAAAAAAACATGGGTAAGAGTACACAGCCAGATGTCATGTTGTTTACTTGTACCTGAACAATGATTTGGTGTACATAGGATGATACATGAACAGTTCCTCGATACACAAATATAGTGAGGTGACACGGGCAGGAAACTATGTGTCTCTACAAACCATGTACTTCTAATACATGTTGTGTATATTGAGACTACATACTATGTAAGGATATTCCAAATGGAAAGACAAGAGGATAGTTGGACATGTGGTGTACCCCCTAATATATTTCATGTACCCCTTCAAGAGTGCTTATGACCAATTGTTTTCTTTTTTTGGACTAGTATAGGTTGAGTCTGTTCCCTTTGTTCTTTTCATATAGGGTATAGTATTTAATTACATCCATATTATAGGATCTGAATCTCTTTTATAGGTGAGTCTTTGAAATAGTTGTGTTGTCCATCTGTGATACTGGAGTACGATACTCTATCACCTTTGTTCCCTAGGTAGAGTTTATATAATCAGTGGTACCACCCCAACAAAGAATTTATCCTCCATCTAGCCATCTATATCAGTATGGTTGGTGGTATCATTGATGTATGATCCTCTACATAGGATGTTGATACAGATTGGGTTCGTGGTGTCTCCCAATCATTATGGGTGTGACCCCTATCTATGTAATTGTGTCTTAGTAGACCATTGAGCTTTCTTTGGTGGATCATCGTGAGATATACCTCTTTGTAAAGTCTCTCCAATGGTTGGGTTTCTCATGGAGTGGGTCCTCCCTTAATGAGTGTTGCTTCATGAAGAATCATATGGATGATATTTGGTTATGACCTCCTGGTGACATTGTGTCTTTATTCGGTATATAGAGGTTTTTTTGTTATATATTTATTGGTATATCTTGTTTTCAGCTTACTGTACTATGTGAATCATGTTTAGTGTTTTCGGGGTGTCCAATTTAGTATACTTATTGTCAACCATGCTTAGTATTTTACCACATGTGTCATGTCTTATACAGACGAAGTCCCTTTTGATTGTGTTATGGGAGAATAGGGAATAGGTGGAGCATAGATGGATCTTGTTAGACCGAGGTTCTTACCATGGGATTTATTTTGTCTTATTACTCTCCCTTGGAGTATGTTATATAATTATAGTTTTTGGTTCACCTTGTATTTTTTCCCTTTTACTATTTCAGTAATTTTACTATCATATACTATTGTGGGATCTTCAAATATATGCATAAATTGTTTCAGTTGTTTTACATTTCATCATTTGTGGTATTTGATGTGTGTGAGTGTGTGTGTGCAGGTACATTAGGATAATGTATCTCATTATTGAGTCATACCTACAGGGCATTCATCTATCGCCCCTGGCCTATTAGAGGTGGGCATAGGGTAGTCACAGGTCGTACCTCGGTGGGTTGGGTCAGGACATACAAGACCTTGTATATTACAATTATAGATATTTTTACACAACAATTTTTTACCACATTTATATCCCATACAACATAATATCACAAACCTATACCAACAGTATCATTTTTATCTTAGTTCGTTTCTTTTTATGGAACCCTTTTGTAAAATGATAACTTTTCAGGAATCATAATCGATAACGCTTAAATTTTGGGTTCCACTTATTATAATTTTCTATAAATTTCTATATTGATTATAAATATCTTATGTATATGTATTAATTTATTATACCAAATCAATATTTTATGAACATAATAGGATGAATATAAATCAAAAATGGATTCACACAAATAATATGAAAAAATAATATGAATATAGAAGTAAATAGTTTATCATGTTTGAAATAGAACATGCATACGACCCATCTCAAATAGTTTTTACATGTTTAAATTATATTATTTCAAGGAATCATAGTCTGTAAGAGATAGAAGAAAATTAAATTTGTCATGGAATAGATTATATCTATAAATAATGGACTAAACATAGATAAAAACTAACCATTAACTCTAATTTAGATTACATAGTAGTTTTTATATATTTTGATATGAATACCAATGTAAATGATGATGGAGATCATATTGAAGAATTGACAATAGAAATTGAATATTAACTTTGTGATTATACAATGTTATTTTAGAAGATAAATAGTTTTTCTAAGAGACCATTCTATATTGGTTGTACTAAATACTTAGCATTGTCAATTGTATTGAATTTATATAATTTTAAAGTTAGAATAAGATAGGGTAACACCAGCTATACAAAACTACTTTTTATCCTGAATGATATTCTACTAGAATAATATTAACTTTCTCATGGAACATATGATGTTTAAAAAATATTACGTTCAGTGGGGATGATATCGAAAAAATATATTCTTGTCCAAATGATTTCATATTTTTTCACACAGACAATAAATCAGTCATAAAATTCCATATTTGTTGCAAGAATATATACAACAAAGATGAGTCAAATCAACATAATTTTGTATAGTACATTACTATCATTCCATGGTTTAGATTACTACATGGATGTTAAAAAAATTTGAGACAATTTATGTGTATTTCAGATACAAGAATTAATTATGGTAAACTACATAATCATGTAGACTATCCTCAGTAGAAGGAAATTGACTATGAGAATCCAGAATTTTTAAATGTGTCTAGTAACATTCATCATAAATTATCTACATATTGAATAAATCCTTTTGGTGTACAGAGTAGTACTCACAGTACATGGCTAGTTATGTTAAAAAATTATAACTTTTTCCATGATTATATATGAAGCAAAAATACACTAGGTTTTTCTATTTCTTATATCAAGACCAAAAACCAAGAAATGATATTGATGTCTATTTTTCACAATTGATCAAAGTTCTAAAATAGATGCAGATACATGCTTTACAATTTATGATTCTCATAGAAGTGAATAATTCACATTGGGGTCTATATTGTATGGGATGATAAATGACTTTATAAATTATTGAAACTTTATAGGATATATAATTAAATGAATATTAGGGTGACCCATTTGTGAATAATTCACACACTCATGTTGGTCGATACATTCCTCAATGACTATTATTTTAATTCATCTTAAATTTTTACCATTGTAATATAAATACTGGTCATGGACAATAGTGTGTTATAGGAATACCTAACATGGAATAAGGCCATCTCCACTAAAAGGTGATCAACTCCTAAATTAAGTAAAATATATTTACAATGTTTTTGATAAAAAAATTTCTAAGAAAAATTATGAAATTAGTTTGGAAAAGGGTTGGTTTTTTTAAATTATCATACTACAATTGATTGTATGTCAGAAAGTTTCTTGATGTCATGAATATAGAAAAATAAAACTTTTTTATTGTGTTTTTTGAACGTTACTAAATATTCCTAAAACAAAAAAAAAGATGGAAAAAAGTGATGGGAAAAAGTTATACATTTCTTCCATCATGAGCTTTCACTCTATCTAGACAAAAAATATTATTATTTTTAATTTTCCATAATGGTTTGAGAGTTCTAGTGGTGTATTCATTAAATATCAAGATGGTAATTTCAATGATTAATTTAAAGTTACATGTAATTAAATGACATGAATTTAATGTTTTGATAAACTCTTTGATGTCCATCTCTTTATTTTATATTCTTCTTCAAAATGTATGGCATACATTATCTTGACTATACTTCTTTTTTAAATCCATATATAGTAAAGGTATAGAATCGATGAAGTTTTCAATCATGAATAAGGAGGTTCAAGTCATATTATGTGAATTATATATTTTATTCACACCATCATTCATTGATTTTATGGTCCACATGACAGTTCACTTGTATTGAGAGGTTCAACTATCTGGTCATGTCAATTACTTATGGATTACCCCATTCAATAGTATATGATGGTTTTTAAAGGGAACATCGAAAATTGAATGTTTCCAAAAGGTTTTATTATATAACGATATATTTTTTAAAAATAAATTTAATTGTTTATCGATTACATTTTAGATATTGATGAAACTGGTCTTTGAAAGTCTTGTAATAGTGGACAACTTATGGTTGAATGAATTATTGAAACAGGTGTTTTTACAGTTTCCATCACAAAGTGGGATACAGATACCCTTTAAATATTACATAATAGTGAAGATGTTGATACATTGAATCCCACAATGATATTTTTAGACATTTAAATCTGTTAGTGGTTAAAGGATGGATATTAAATAGGAATATTCAATAATTTATTACATGGTTTTAAAACATATTTATAAGGAGTTATCTGAAAATCCAAATTAAATTGCCCAATGATTTTGATGGATATCCAGGGGACTAAATTAAAATGTTATATTTTACACTGGTTTTTTAATTAGTGGTTATATATTCAAAGTAAAATAATATGGTGACTAAATTACAATTCAATATAGTAGAATTTATATTATGTTTTAAGTGATGAACATATCTACTTCCAATGGTTGAAATATAATTTATGTGAATATTTCATAATTCAATATCATTTAATAGATATTTGAGTTTTATTAAACAACATGCCAAGTTCAAATTTTCCTTTAAAAATGGGTCGACAATAGAACTACATTGAAATTCAATGTAGTATGCTTTTGGAGGTGAATTTATGTGGAGAAGGGGAAAAGGAATGTTTTTTATAATGGCATCACAAGCAGTAGAATTACTTTATGACTCAAATTCATCAAACATGATTTCATCAATTGTCTCTCGAGTGGCTAAAAACCCTTAGGGTTAGATGATAATTCAATAAAGGGTTAAATTTTCATTGGGGAATCAGAATAATTTCATAGCATCCCCATTGTAGGCAATTTGTTAAAAATTAGAGGGGGCCACAAAGAGAGAATTTGAATTCATTATAGGGGATAAAAATCCCTTCAACAATTATGGAAAATAAAGAGTTTTCATTGAGTATGATAAACTATTTTTTAATATAATATAATATTTCTCATAATATAATTTGTACTCTACTATATCTAAGTAATATAAATTAAATGTTTGACTACTCATGAAATCAATGACTTATGCACATGATGAAATTACCAATCGTAGGGACGAATATGTGTTTGTTAATTTAACTAAAAAATGTCTAGGGGAACAACACCATGTTGATGAAGAAAACAAGAATGATGAAGCATCATTGTGTTAACTAAAATTATCAAGGCACAATGTGTGTGTATAAAATTTGAGGTTGGATAGAATAAAAGAAACCAAAATTTCATCCCCATAAAGTCAGTTTTCATTAGTTATATTGGGGTAATAATGAGGTTAAATTTTTCGATTGATATATATTCATAGTTCCACGTTCAACCAATATCAATGGATACCCTTTAGTGATATATGAATGCAATGTTGTGATATACTTCATCTATTTTACTGAAAAATTATATAATAAAGACTATATTTATTTTACATTATTCCTTGTAGAGATCATTAATTTATGATTATTTATATCAGAAATTTTTCTTAATTCCCACTGTAAAGTCACATAAAGGCTTTTGAACTCGTCTTATTAGGTTTCATCTTAGGGTTGCTAAAATGAAAGTAAATCCCCACCCACCAGTTACTTATGGATACATAATAATGTAAGAAACATTGAATTCTTTCATCTATCTACGTTATGAGGAAAAATTTCATGTGCACTTTATTTGATAATATATTATTTAAAATTATTTATTTTATCATATATTATTCAAAATTATTAATTCATGAAGTAGAAAATGGGAGTTGAAAATAAACAACATGCAGCACACCCAATGTACCATTATTGCAAAGTAATGATGGGGAATTATTAACAAGAGAAAAATGGTATTTATTATAAATACACTATAAAATAATTGTATTATATGAAACAACATGTCTTCTTATGTTTATATGTATATTGATGAGACAAAACATGAAACCACATTAATCTAATATCATCGGCTATGAAAGGAGGTTCAGTGTAATAAATGAGTGTAAACTAGTTGCTGAAAACACGAATACAATGTGATAAACTAGTGTTATTATGGAATAATAGTAATTATTTATTATTTATAATATTATAACATTAAAAAATTTATTTATGTTCATATGTTTTTTAAATAGTTTAGACACAAGGATCCACAACAACTATACTGGAAGAAAAGCTACTTTCTATAGCTTTGAATCTACTGGAAAAATATGGACATGTAAGAGGTTATGTTTTAGAGTGTATCCTAAAACATATTTTGATAATTAAAACCCCACAAGAAGATACATATAATATGATTAAAGGATTTAGAATTGTAATATATTTTTTATAAGCTAGTATTTTTTGGTCTCATATGGGAGAATAATATATAAGAAAATATCAATGTGAACTAGAATTAGAACAATGATCTTAACATGAAAATCCAAATTACCCCCACTAACTTTGAGTACAGTTTAACTGAGGTAATAAATTTTTTCTTTACTCTTTATCTTATATTTAAATCAATCAACTTCTAATAACATTACATTAATAAAATGATATATGGTAAAGTTATATGGGATTTCAATCTATCAACACCCACACACCACCTTTTTTTGAGGGGTATGCGATATATTATCCTAGGATACAATATACATAGTAAATAACTCCCAAAATATCACATAAGAGTAGAGAATGCGGTATCTCAAGAGCCACGTGCAATGTTACCTTCTCTACTTGATGATATAGACCATATAACAATCAATGATGTTATTTTACCTTTCATAGAATGTCTATATAATCTTATAAATATTCATGAGTTATGTATTTAACAAATTTTTTCAAATAAAAAAACCTATAAAAATTGATTAAAAAATATTGAAACTAAAGTATCGTATTACAGACAGATAAAACGATGGGGAAACAAAAGGTTGGATCAATAAAATCAAGTGAGTCGACCAAGAAAATAAAAGGACCTTCCTAGAGTACCTTTGTAACAACCCATGTAATGATATAATAAATCATTTTTTATATTTATTAATATCAATTATATAGTTATATTAGTGATAAACATATCATGTATTATTTAATAAAAAGGTAAATTCTTTTAATTAATCTCTTTTCTTAGAAGGCTTCATTTCAGAGATTAAATTATAAATTCTAGAATTTTATTTTGATAATATTTAAATAAATTTGAAAATTAGAATATAAAAATTTATATTTGGTGATTTTTTTGGATTTTTCAAAAACTATTAAATTTCCATTGAATAGGTAAATATAACAACAATTATAAAAGGTCATTTATTTTTTAATAAATTAAGTAACTTGAGTTAAATTTTTTTGAATGTGATTAAAAATAACCTAATTATTAATTATAATATATTTGAAACACTTAAATACTTTTGAATCAACTTTATATATTTTTTAATATAATTTTTATTTATTTTAATTATAGTTGTTTTCTAAAAACTTTTTTAAAATGTAATATGTTTTGGAATTTTAATGAATTAAAATAAACCCTAATGGGGAATGCTTTATATGATATTTATATACAATATATCAGTAAATGTTATTTTATTTTCATATAATTCTTATTATATGTTATATAGTTAATGTAGAATTATATTTTTTTGAAAAAATACTCTTCTTAATAATGATTTATCTCACTGCGACAATAGAATTAATATTAAATAAAAATTTTACCACTTATATGAATTGAATTTGGAAAATTGTATTTTTTTTCTTGAATCATAATAATTAATAATGTATTATTATTTCAACTTAATTTTTGAACAATGTGACTAGTGGAAATAATTAAAATTAATTAGACCTATTAATGTCAAACTGAGTTTTCCAAGTGACCAAACGTTAAAAATAATGGTAAATGGAATACAAAAATGTCAAGAACAAATTATATGACCATATATCGACATTATAAATTATATTATATAATTTGTTTAATTATTGGAACCACTCTATATAAATTTTTTTTAGCGGAATTCACTCTTTCAAAATATTACAAGGGTTTCACTCACCTCTCTCATAAAAGGCCTCCCCCACTCCTCCTATCTTCATACCTCTCAGTACCTTTTTATTGGAGAATAAATTCCCAAATGACTTATCTAATTACCTCCCCTCATCCTAGAATCCGTTATTTGGGCATAAATCCATCCATTTAAGGCCTTTGGTTCGAACTGAAAGGGGATATACAAAGAATAGGTATTGTTCACCAAGAAACATTTTTTTCCTCTCCCAATCCCTTCAATTATTATTATAAAATGATTATATAATAACCGTAGTATCATAAATGTACTGAAATTTTTTTATATTAATGGTATGACTGACAATCATACACAAATCTATTAAATGGGTTACAAAATTTTCATTCGTGTATACGGAGGACTACCTTCTTGCAAAATGATGTTGTTTGTTCTTTCATGACCACATGTCATGGTTGAGAATACTGATGGAAATAAAATTTATATATGATATTATTATACTTATAACATAATTATTCCCCTAGAGACCGTATATCATATTCTCTCTTTCTACATTTCATTTTGTTTGAGATATGATAATGTCGATCATGTATATGCAGACTACCCCTCACAAAGAGATGTGAAGAGTTTTCAAATAACGTGTTGAATGGTAGGTAATAAGGGTAACTATAATCAATATATATGATATAAATGACATAAATATTATATTAATCACAAAACTATATTTATTTAAATTTATTATATCATTTATTTCTTACCATTTCACACACTCAAAAAGTGATAACATCATTCAAGGATGTGTGGACTACAACCTCCTAGAAGAGATGTGATTCATCTTTTTTCATCACCACATCACCATAATGACATATATAAGTATATATAATTAAATAATATAGTATTTATTTTATAATTTTTAATTGAAAAAGATAAATTTTGTAACTCCTCGACCCATGTTACCCTGAGTCGGTGCATTATTACATAACAGCGGCACGATACAAGGAATCATGTCCTGAAAGACTGAATAGTTAAGTAGCCTTGGAAGTAATATATATATTCAGAATTTTTACATTACATCATGAAATAAAAACATCCACAACATTTTTTCCACTTTTGAACAGAATTATTTCCTTATCCTATCTCTGCAGGTCAACCATAAAATAATTCTTCACATCCTGGGAAAAATAAAACATAGAAAGGGGTAATCTTAGATGCTCAGTAAGGATAAAAATATAGAAGAAACATTCATAAATAATCATAATCATTTAAGGAAATTTATAACACTAAAAAATCCTTTTAAACATAAACTTTAGCATAATATGGAAAATATAAAATCAAATGATTCCATTTAATTATTCACATGAATATTCTACTAGTTGAATAATCACAATCAATATCAATAGACAATTTCATAATGATGGATTTCATAATGCCCAATTTCATAAACACATAGTCAAGGCCTTGGGCCATGACTACAAATAAGATTTTGTCAATTCCCTGCTCCAAGATAGTAGTTTCTCTCATGAGACCTATTGATGCATCGGGAAGCTATATTGGGCTCCACCCGTCACTTACTAAGTCCAATGCATTCCTCAAATGAAATGGTTTAAACATGAGAAAAACAATTGTATTAAAACTAGCATACGAAATTTCAATTCATTATTCATAAATCTTGAAAGGTGTAAAAATAACACATCCACAGTCAAACATATCACAAAACCATAAATACAATATGGATGATTTGTAACACAATAAATCAACATCAAAAAAGTTTAAAATCCATCAAAGGATGTTGGCATAGATAAAATGAAAACTATTTGAAATAAATACCTCGTTCTATTTTGAAATAATTTAAAAGTCACATAATTATAAAAGAAAATTTTTATTTTGAAAATATTTTTATAATGTTGTATGGGAAGCTTTGACGATGAGATAACAGCGGAAAATATCTGCACCCTCCGTATAAGTTAAAAAAATCTTTCCATAAATTTGCTGAAAAGGTCAAAATGTACCTTCTTTGGAAAACAATGGGAATATTCCTTTATGAAAAATTTATAAAAAGTAAAATAAGGGTATAAATGAAATTAAAACATAGACTAGTAAATAGTGAAAATGTTTTGAAATAAATTTTTATGAAACATGGATTTGGATGATAAAGAGTTCCTGGTATATACTTACGTAAAAACAACCTCAAAAAATAAAGAGATTGTGAAATTAACCATTACCTTGTACTTTTCCTTAGTTTATGGTATGTTAACATCATGTATAATAGATAAAACATTTTTGTTAAATTATAATTGAATCATATACATAAATATTATATCTTATATGATCTTTTAATATTTCATTGTTAATAATATTTTGTAGTATCATCGTTTCGGGTGTTAACAGATTTGTTTTCCTTTATATGTTTGGTTATGTAATTAATGTTTGTTATGGATAATATGTATTTTATTCATATACAAAATGTTTTTATGTTCATAAAAAGTATTTTTAATCATAAAATGAAAATTATTCTTGAATGACTATGATAGGGAATGAATCTCATCGTATTCATAGAGACTGTAATCTGTAAGTATGCACAAGCGATAATATAATTATATTGATGGTGAAATCGTATGTAATTGGATGGTATATAAAATATACAGAAACATTAACATGTTATATTTATTATTTACATAATTTATACTCATTATTATACTCATCAAAATAATGAAATGTTTGAATAACAAACTACACCACGACATGGAGACAGTAAGTCGTACGTACGTATATATGGTGACTATATCATTCATATGATGGATATAATAATGAATATTGTTGTAAAAATTTTATAATAACATAACAGTATATTGAAGATACTGGAGTTATTATTTATGAAAGGAAACAATAATGAAATAGGATGTGAAAGAAGAAAAGAACTTGGATGAGGTGATGAAATATTTACTTCTTCTTTGGGTTCTTTCTATTAATTTGATCAAAAGGGCTCCTTAGGTTGGATTTATGACCAAAGGAAGGCATATAAGATGAAGTTAGGAATGTTTGGAGGATATTTTAGAAGTTTTTGGATTAGCAAAATGGATTTGGGGTGTTAAATTAAGATAAGGGGAATGACCCGTTTATAAGAGAGGTGAGGGTCACTTTAGGAAAGGCTTGAAATATTATTTTATAAAAAAATAATTTTCGGTTTCTAAAGGCTCCAAAATTATTTATTTAGAGTATAAGGTGAGGATGGTTCTAAAAATTCTCTACCAATTGGTTTTGGACAGGTTTAGGTCACCATATTAACCTTATCATTTAGATTTAACTCCAAGTTAAATCGCTTAATATTTACCATGTCTCTTTGTATTCTTATATTATATGGTTAATAAACATACTATACCAAACCAAGAGAACCAATTCTGGTTAATTTTTAATATATATACACATATCTATGACCTTTTTTAATACCATATATTTTTAATAATTTTATATCAATTAAAAATATAGTATTTGTTTTAAAAACTCAATTATGTCAATTTTGACACTATTTAGTACTGGATTTTTTTGAATGTCATAAAAACTTTATCACTTAGAATAAAATTTATTTAATCAACAATAAAATGTAATATTGACCATTAAAATTAGTGTAATTTATCATAAGTATCAATTTACATTTATTTGGATATTTATAATATCAATTATTTTAATATTTCATGATTAAGATAATTACTACATCATCATTATGTTATAAATAAATTAAATTATTTAATGTCTAAAAATTATAAATAAAATATAATTATGCATGAAATAATTAGATATTTCTAATTAACATCTATATTCTGATTTATATTTAGTGTAACCCTGTATTAAAAATGGTTTAGTTATTAAACTTTGAATTCAACTGATCTAACTCTTCTTTAAATAAAATAATAGTAAATGTCCTAATCTAATACAAGTGGGCCAAAAGGATCAAATTTTATTCCTAAGGTTTTTTTGGTCTAATTACACTTATCCAATAGAATGTGGACAAGTGTTAGGGTAATTATAATATCATTTTTACCCTTAATTACCCAATTTACTTTTAACCGTGGTAAATAAAAGTTAAAAGATACAATTCACCGAAAACTATTTTCAACTTATTAAAAATCATTTTACTTATTGATTTAAACTATTTCTCTTAGAGTTTTTAATTTTTATTCAAATAATCGGTAAAATTATACTTTATGAAAATTTTAAATTCTCTTAGAAGGTGGGTAAAAGAGGGTAAATAGTTCAATAAAATATTATATATCAAAATTTATTATAAAATGACTCCAATGAATTACATTAAACATATATAGGTTTTTTTTATCTATTTTGTACAAAAATTAATTAAAATAATTTAGCTAATTATTTAAATAAAAAGTCTGTTTTAAACAACAAAGCAGAGTTTTTCACTATTCATAAAAAATTGAATGGTTTCAGAAAAATACATAAAATTTACCCTAAGATAATTTCGATATTAAAAATTCTAAAATGAGGTCCATTTTGAAAAAATAAAATTTGAAAATGTGTGTATTACTATTCATAACGGCTAGTTTGATTGGTCGTGGTGTGTTAAAACTCCATGTTGTGTAAAATGAAAGCTAATGCATTATTCAAAGGGAAACGTTTTGTGGAAGCCTGGGGTGTTACATTCTCCCATCCTTAAAATAATTTCTTCTTTAAAATTTCTTGAATATCACTCCATAAAAATATTTGGGTGGTTCTTCATCATAAGTTCCTCCAGTTCCCATATTTCCACTTTCATCCTATGGTTTCTCCATAGAATTTTTACCAGATGAGTCATTCGGTTTCTCAACACTTATTCTCTGTTATCAATATTATAAATAAGCACTTCACAAAAAGACAAATCAGGTTCTAGTTCAATTTATTCATAGGTGAGTACATGCATTGGGACAGGCATGTATTTTCTCAACAGTTATACGTGGAACACATCATGAAATTTGGAGAGATGTGGTGGCATTGCCAAATGGTAATCTACAACCCCAATTCGTTCTAGAATTTCAAAAGGTCTGATGTATATTGGAATAAATTTACCCTTCTTACCGAATCATTTAACAACCTTCCATAGAGATACCTTCATGAAAACATGATCTCGAACTTGAAATTAAAAATCTTTCCTCTAATTATCGGCATAACGCTTTTTCCTGCATTGAGCTTCTTTGATGTGGTTTTGGATAATCTTCACCTTTTGTATTGTTTCCTCAACAAGTTATGGTCTTACGAGTTTTATTTCACCAAAATCATCTCAACAAGTTGGTGTGAGACATCTCATTCCATATAATGCTTCATATGGTGCCAAATGAATACTTGAATGAAAGTTATTAACATAGGAAAATTCTACTAGAGGAAAATATTGATACCAAATACCTTGAAAGTGAAGTGATCAAGAACTCAACATATCATCTAAGGTTTAAATAGTCCGTTCTGGTTTTCTGACGGTTTGAGGGTGGTAGGAAGTTCTCAAACCAAGTTTAGTATCCAAGGTCTTCTGAAGACTTTTCCAAAATATTATTGTAAAATTGGGATCACGATCAGAAACAATTGATAGGGGTACACCATGGATTCTTACAACTTCATTAATATATAGTCTAGATAGAAATTAATGTGGTAAATCTTCTCTTATATCATGAAAATGTACTGACTTGGTAAGACAACCAACAATGACCCATATTACCTCATTCCTTCTATGAGTATTTGGTATCCCCATTACAATGTGCATCGTAATATGATCTCATTTCCACTCAGGTATGGGAAGAGGATTCATGACCCTCTAGGCTGTTACCTTCCATCTTTCACTTGTGTAAAAACCTTACATATTGACACAAAATCATCAATATCCCTCTTCAAGTTGTGCCACTAAATACGTTCCTTCAAATTTCTATACATCATAGTGCTCTCAGGGTGTATAGAGAAATTAGAGATATGAGCATCATCCAAAAATTCCCTTTTTCGTTCATGTATGTTAGGAACCCAAAGTCTCTTCCCAAATTTAAAAATTTCATTTTCATATATGAAGTCACTCAATCTCCAATCATTCATAGCATTAATCTTATTTTGAAATTTCTCATCATTAGTCTAATAACTTTTTATCCTTTCTAGTAAATATGATTTTGAAACAATTTGAAAAAGTATTGATGTTTCACCTTCCATTGTTATTCCAATATCCATCTTTACTAGATCCATGAAAATTGTATCCCCTTCAACTCCCATCTTTTTCAAAACTCCATTATCTTTTCAACTCAAGGCATCTGACACCTTATTATCCACCCCTGAGTGGTAGTTTATAGTGAAATCATAATCCTTTACTAGTTTAAGCCATCTCCTTTTCATCATGTTCAGTTCTTTTTGTGAAAAAATATATTTCAAACTCTTGTGATAAGTATAAATCTAACATGTTTTCACCATAGAGATAATGTCTTCATATCTTCAGAGGAAATATTACAACTGTTAATTGAAGATCAAGAGTGGTTTTTTTTCTCATTAATTTTTAGTTGTCTTAATGTGTAGGCAATAATTCTATCATTCTGTATAAGAGAAAAACTAATTCCATTCATTGATGAATCACTATAAATAATAAACCCATAATTCACTAAAGGTAGAGTCAAGATAAAATCATTGACTAATCTTCTCTTTAGTTATTTAAAACATTATTCACACTCTTTTGTCTAAAAAATTTTAACCCCTTTACGCATGAGCTTGGTTAATGGGATAGCCAATAGGGAAAAATTATAGATGAAATGATGATAACAACTTCCTAACAAATAAAACTACATACCTCAGTTATACTCATCGGTGCTGGCCATTCTTGGATGGACTTGGTATTTGAAGGATCAACAGGGACTCCATCATTAGTGAAAATATTTCCATGAAAAGAAATCTCTTGAAGCCAGAATTCACACATTATAAACATCCCATATAATTCATTTCTTCTGAGGGTTTTTAGAATAGTGTGATGTGATTTTCATGAACTTTGTAGCTTTTTGAGTTTACCAAGATATCATCAATAAAAACAAATACAAATTAATCAAGATATTCAATGAAAACTATATTCATTAAATCCATGAAGATAGAGGGTGTGTTAGTCAATCCAAAAGGCATTACTGTAAACTCGTAATGCATGTACCTGGTTCAAAATGTTGTTCTCGGAATGTCTTCCTTCTTCACACACAACTGATGATATTCAGATTAAAGTTCAATCCTTGAAAAATATTGTGCTCCATGAAGTTGGTCAAATAAATCATCAATGAGGGGTAGAGGATACTTGTTCGTTATTTATATAGAATTGATATCCCTGTAGTCAATGCACAACCTCTTTGATCTATCATTCTTCTTAATAAAAAGGAAAGTGGCTCCCCGTAGTGAAACACTAGGGTGAATAAACCCCTTATTACTCAATTTCTTTAGTTGTTTCTTTTGTTCCACTAATTATATAGTTTTCATTTTATAAGGGGTCTTCTATATGGTCCTTGAACTAGGAATTAAATCAATGAAAAACTCAATTTCTCATTCGGAAGGATGTCTAGGTAAATCCTCTGGAAACACGTCAACATATTTTTTCACCATAGGTATGTCCACTATTTG
Organism: Viscum album; assembly: GCA_963277665.1. Lineage (NCBI taxonomy): Eukaryota > Viridiplantae > Streptophyta > Magnoliopsida > Santalales > Viscaceae > Viscum > Viscum album. The sequence goes on from OY728165.1 coordinate 2,082,396,203, forward strand.
AACATTCTTTTCCTCACCCATAATTATTTCATTCTATTCTTCACCAATAATTGAATTTAGTAGATCTATTGGGGGTGGATATAGATAATAATAAAGTGGTGATGTTTCTTCTATAAATATAAGGTACTCTTTTATCATCATATAAAATTGTAACCTCCTTCTTCTTACAATAAATTCTTGTATCATGGTAGAAAATCCAATTCATTCCAAGGATTATATAAAATTCCATCATGGGTATGATGGTGATATTAGAAGGTAAAAAACATTTATATTCCCTAATGGGAACTGATTCACAAAACATTGTTTCGATGATACATCCATAAGGATTTTTTAATGACAACTCCCTTGTTAAGTCAAATTGAAAGTATCTAACTTTCATAGAAAACTGGGAAGATATGAAACAATGAAATGATCCAAAATCAAATAAAGCATTGTCTAAAGTTGAGGAAACCATTAAATTACCTACCACCACATCTTTCAAAGCTACAACCTTAGCTGTTGTGATCGTATAAGATTTTCCTTACTCCAATGGCCTTTTTGAGGAAAGTTCCCCTGGATAATAGGATGTTCATTTGAATAATGTCCCTTTTCTCTATAATTGTTTCACTAAACATTGAAAGTCTCTTTCCTTCCCTTGAAATCATGATTTTGGTTGCCTTTTTTACCACACTTGTAATAGACTCCCATTCCCTTCAGGTAAGTATCAAGGTGTTTATTCCCATATTTACTACAGGATGGATATTCATCTTTTCACTTCTTCCCCTAATTTCCATTTCCATAGTGATCGGTATATTTCTTCTTCTCTTTCTTTTCTTTGAAGTCATATGAATTAGATAATTCCTTTTCTGTCTTGATAGCGCATGAGACAATATCTTTGTATGATGAGAAGGAATGTGAGATTAATTCTCGAACAAGAAATGGTTTTAACCCATCAAATAATAGATCAATATTACTCATTGGGTTATGTTTATAATTTTTTGCATGCCTTGTTATCCTTGTAATGTTAGCCTCATACTTTGCAACATTATCATCCTCCTTTTTCCTCAGTCTCATTAATTTCCTTTTTGTATCTTCTCGATGGTCCCGAGGAAAGTAATTTTCTATGAAAATCTATTTAAACTATCTCAATTCAATGTTTGATACTTATTCATCTTCCTTTGTGTTTTGGATTAATTACCACCATCGATATGCATCTCCTGTGAGGTGATAAACTGCCTTGACAACTTTTTCCCTTTCGATACTCCCAAATGTATGAAATATTTTCTCTAAGGAATTTATCCATTGCTCATATATTAATGGATTTGTACTCCCATTGAATGTTGGTGGTTGTTTCCTCGTGAACCAGTCTAACAATGATTCTCTGAATAGTGGATCAGGGTGCTCTATACAGGTAAGGTTATTATTCATAACCTGAGTGAGTTGTCCCAGTATGGTGATAAGTTGATCAGCACCAGTTGCATCACCAACTCCACTATAATTATATTGACTAGGAGTGAAATCCCTATATGGATTACGTGCATTAATACATTTTCCATTCCTTCCACTTGCAGCCATTTCTAAACAATGGCATACAATAGATTAGTTTGTGAATCACAATACATAATTACAAACTTGTAAAACATTTAACATAAATTGATAAATTTATTGATATAATCCATAATCATTAAAAAAATATTTCCTTTGAGGAGGTATATACACATAAATCCTTCAAAATGTTTTGTAAAGAAAATGTGAATTATCCTAAGAATATCCCCCGAGAGTATCGTCACCAAGAGTGCAGCAAGGCCCATTGTTGTGTACCAGGATACACAGGGTCAATCTCAAATCACCTTGTGGAGTTTTCACACCTAGGTACATTTGTTCTAGAGCTGCATCTACCTGCTCATACCCATATAGGGATTTATTACTTGGAAAATAAAAAACATCTCTACATTACCAAGATTCTAGGAAGTTCTTCTATACCAATCCTCAAAGTATATCTTAGGGTAATGTGATCTAATAAGAGTTTATCTAAATCTAGTTTCCAAGGTTTGTACTAAAATTCCTCTCATACGAACTGTAACACCCTGAACATAGTTACCCAAATTCAGTGCATAATGACATAACATTGGCATGATACAAGGAATAATGTCCCGAAAGACCGATCATTTTATTATCCATGGAATTACTAGATACATTCGTAAGTTTTACATTACATTATGAAATAAAAACATCAACCAAATTTTGTTCCTTTTGAAAACACTTATATCATTATCCTATCTCTATAGGTAAACCATACAATACCTCTTCACATCCTGGAAAAAATAAAACATTGAAAGGTGTCAGCTCAAATGTTCAGTAAGGATAACAATATAGTGGAAACATTCATAAATAATAAAAAACATTTAAGTCAATATATATAACTAAGACAAAATCCTTTTAAACTTAAACATCAGCAAAATTGGGAACATATAAAATAAAATGATTCCATTTATTTATTCACATGTGTATTCTACAAGTTGAATAATCACATGAAATATCAATAGCCACTTTCCTAATGATGGAATGAAAAATTCCAGACTTTATAACCATATAGTCAAGGCCATATGCCAAGACTACAAATATGATATTTGCAGGGCCTTGTTCCAAGACACAATTTTGTCTCATGAGACCTACCGATGCATTGAGGAGATACAACGGGCTCCACCCATAATATATTAAGTCCAATGCATTCCTCATATGAAAAGGTTTAAACATAACATAAAAATTCGTATTAAAACTAGAATATGAAATTTCAATACTTTATCCATAAACCATGAATGGTGTAAAAATAAAAAATCCATTTCAAAAAAATCAAAAAACCTTCAATAAAATATATACGATTTTTATCACAATAAATCAACTTCAAAAAAGTTTAAAATTCATCAAAGGATGTTGAAATAGATGAAATGAGAACTATTTTAAATAAATACCTCTTCCTATTTTAAAATCATTTAAAAGTCACATAATTATAAATGAAAAAAACTATTTTTAACAAATTTTTATAATCTTTTATGGGAAGCGTAGACAATGATATGACATTGGAAAATATCCACACCCACCGTATAAGTTAAAAAAACGTTCTTACCTTAATTTTTTTCACAAAGGTCATGAAGTACCTTGTTTGGAAGACGGCGGAAAAATTCCATTCAAACCATTTTATAAAAATTCAAACAAGTGTATAAATTAAATTAACGAATATTTTAGTAAATATTAAAAATGTTTTGAAATACATTTTTATGAAACATTTATGTGGATAATAAATAGGTTCAAGTAGATATTTATGTATAAACAACCTCGAATAATAATGAGATTGTGATATTAACATTTACATTGTAATTTTCTTTAGTCGATGGTGTGTTAACATACTGTATAATAGTTAAAACATTGTTATTAAATTATAAAATAATCATATACATAAATATGATATCTTATATGATATAATAATATTTATTTGTTAATAATATTTTATTAGTATGATCATTTCATGTGTTAACTGATTCATTTATCCTTTAAATGCTTGGTTACGTAAGTCCGGTTTGTAATGGGTAAGATGTATTTGATTCAAATAAAAAATGATATTATGTTCATAAAAATTATTTTTAATCATAAAATGAAAATTATTCTTGAATTATTACGATGGGGAATGAATTTCATCGCATTCGTGGAGATGTCAATCTGTACGTTCGCATTAGCGACAATACCATTATATTGATGGTGAAGTCATTTGTAATTGGATGGTATATCATATATATAGAATCATTAATATGTTATATTTATTATTTACACCATTTATAATCATTATTATTCCCATACAAATAATGAATTGTTTGAATAACAAACCACACCACGACGTGGAGACGGTAAGTCATACGTATGCACGTATGGTGACTTTGTCATTCATATGATGGATAGAATAATTAATATGGTTGTACCATTTTTATAATAACATCATAGAATATATAAGATACTGGATTTAGTATTTTAGAATGGGAATAACAAAGAAATAGGAATTGGTAGATTAAAATAATTTGAAAGAGGTGATCAAATATTTACCTCTTCTTTAGGTTCTTCCATTTGATTTGATCAAAAGGGATATGTAGGTTGGATTTATGGACAAAGGAATGACCCTATAATTAATTTTGTAATTTTGGGAGTATATTTGGGTAGTGTTTGGTAGAGCCAAATTGCATTGGAGGTGTGAAATTAAGAGAAGGAGAAGTTCCCTTTTATAAGAGAGGTGAGGGTCACATTAGGAAAAGCTTGAAATATTATTTTATATTAAAATAATTTTCGGTTTTTAATGTCTAAAAAGATTTATTTATAGAATATGGTGTGTATGGGTTGAAAACCTTTCAACCAATATTTTTTGGACTAGTTGAGGCCACCATATAATCCTCATCTTTTAGATTTAACTCGTAGTTAAATAGTTTGATATTTACCATATCTCTCTTTATTCATATATAATATGTTTAATAAACTTACTATAACAAGCCAATAAAATCCCATGTTGTTATTTATTAATATATATAACCTTATCTAAGTCCTTTGTCCTAACCATAGATTTTTAGGATGATTATATCAATTAATAATGTAGTATTTGTTTTAAAAACTCAATTATGTCAATTTAGACACTATTTAGTATTTTATTTTTTTGAAATCCATAAAAACATTATAACTTCAAATAAAATTTATTTAATCAACCCTAAAATGTCATATTAACATATAAAATTAGTGTAATTTATAAAAAGTCTCAATTTATATTTATCTAGATATTTATAATATCAATTATTTTAATATTTCATTATTAGGGTAATTACTGCATCATCATTGTGTCGTAAATAAATAAAATTATTTAATGTCTAAAAATTATAAATAATATATAAATATGTCAGAAATATTTTTATACTTATAATGAACATTTATAGTCTAATTTTTATTGTGTGTAACCCAATATTAAAAAAAATAGTTATTAAACATTGAATTTAACTCTTTTAACTCTTCTCGAAATAAAATAAAAATATTTATCCTAATCTAATCCAAGTAGATGAAAAGGATCATATTTTATTCTTACAGTTTTTTTTATCAAATTACACTTATCTAATAGAATTAGAACATGTGTTAGGAAATTCTAATAAAATTTTTACCCTTAATTACCCAATAAACTTTTAACCGTGGTAAATAAAAGTCATAAGTTACTATTCAACAAAAAAAATTAATCTTATTAAAGAAAATTTTTCTTAATGATTTCAACTTTTTATCATGGATTTTTAAATTCAACTCATATAAGTGGTAAAATTAATTTTTTAGCAAATTTGTAAATGCTTTTAAAAGGTGGGTAAAAGATGGTAAAAAGTTTAATAAAATTTTATATATCTAAACTTATTATAAAATGACGCCAATGATTTACATTGAACATATATAGGTATTATGTATCTATTTTGACCAAAAATATATTATATAATATAACTAATTATTTAAATAAATTTTTTTTTAAATAATAACGTAGTGTTTATCACTATTCATAAAAATAGATGGTTTTCATAAAAATACCAAAAAATCACCCTAAGCTTGTTCTGATATTACAATTTCATAAATTAAGTCCATTTTGAAAAAGAAAATTTAGAAAATTTCATTAAGTGGGTATTACTAGTAGTAACGTCTCTTTTGATTGGTCGTAGTGTGTTAAAACTCCATGTTACATACAATGAAAGTTATTGCATTATTCAAAGGGAGACATACGTTGGAAACTTGGGGTGTTAATATTTTTACATACCATTTTCTATAATTATCATTGTAAAAATGGAAACCTTACTCATGTGTACATACGACCTACTCTCACCATAACTATAACTCTTGTTCATTTTTCATATACGTATTTAAAAATTGGTTGTAAAATTATAATTAATGTATAAATATAATAATTATTTCATTTTTATTATTTTATAGTTGACTAAATAATGAAACTTTTGACCATAGATGACCTACCAAAGTCATTTTTGACACATAATCCAAATATTTTAAAAGCATATAATATAAACATAATTGATTAAGTAATTGTATATAACTGGGTAATAAGTGAAAAAAAGTAGTAATAGACCTGATAAAAGTTCCCAATTAAGTAATTAATTAATATAAGTTTATTATTTATAAAGATAAAGCCACTCGTTACAAGTCAAACTCGAGGATAGGGACTTCATCCCAAATTCCATTCATTTAGGCATTTATAAATGACAAGAATCTTTATTCATTTAGAAGGTGTATATATATCCCCTTTGAAAATTTATATCACTAATTTATTTATTCTCATGATATTAAATTTTTTTAATGTTATTATTTCATGGAGTTTATGATTTAAATATTTCCAAGTGATAATGGACTTTTCTTCTAAATAATCCACTATTTAATTTTTTCCCTAAAAAATCTATTTTTCATCCATATCCATGTTTGAAAATGATTTATGAAATATTTTATATGGATATAAGAGATTTATAAAATTATTTTTCTATCTCCTTTACATTATTTCAATTTTTTTAAAAGAAATATTTTTACATGTCTTAAACAAAATGTTTTGACAAACAACAAATGAAATATACAATTTCTAAAGTACTATGACAACAAAATTTCATGTAATTATTAATTTTATTTGATTTATATATTATATTGAATGATTGAAATTTTTCTTACATGGAAAATCTTCATTCTATTTTTTTTTTGGAATTTTGGTTTTGAAAATGGATTTTCTAAACTAAAAGTGTATTAAAAATGGTATTTTAGAAATAAAATAGTATTTTGTTATCTAAATTTTATTTGAATATAAGTTTAAAAGTGTTTTTCAAATGAGGAAATGTTTTATTCATGTTATTTTTCTTATACATTATATATGATAGGGGCACCCAGATAGCATCTGGTGAGCCCGTTATAGCTTAAATGATGGGTACACACAGATATTTATCTAATAATATGGGTAATTATTTTCTTCCTTGAATAATTATATTGGATGTTTTATATATGGTTATTCTATTTTGGAATGGTTTTTAAGGGTTCTATGTGATGATGTCTCAAGGTACGTACCTGAATTTTTTATGATTTCTTATGAGTTTACATGGAAAACATTTGTTTTAAAAAGGTAAAATAAATTGTATCTTTAAATGAATTTTATTTATCTTTATGGTTAAAATTATGTTTTTTAAATGAATGGGTTTTAATTCATTTCATAGGACTAACAGGTTCCCCTTTTTATCTCTCTTATTGAGAGTTTTGTGCTCATATAAGGATTTTAAATAATTATTATATGATTTAAGGATGGAAAGGGATTCGAAGGGGTCAAGTTAAAATTTATAAAGAGTTTATATGAAAAGAAATCATGTTTTCTTTTAAAAGTTTTATATGATGCAAAAAATAGATACTGATCAGAAGTTTCCACTTTGTATAATATTATTTTTTATGTATGAGTTATGACTTAATTATTTAAAACTCTAAACTGAAAAATATCTTAAAAGTGAAATAAAGTTAAATTATTGACTAAAACTAATTATTATGTGATAATTAAGGCTTGGGAATTATATTTTGTATCAATGTTTGGTTTAGATAACTATATAGGTTACGATAATGATTATAGCCTTCCCTTTAATTATTTGACTTTATGTAACAATTAAAATGTTATAGAATTTAAATATTTACCTATTTGTTCTTAGATAATATATGTATTAATAATGGTTTTCTATAGATGAAATAGGGAGTATAATGTGTGAAGTCACTGAGGGGAGGATATCCTTCCAAACTAATATCCTGAGATGGTTAGAATCATAACAGAACTGTTTTTGGATGTGATGGATCTATTGACATATGTAATAAATGGTGTTGGTATTCATTCTAGAGAGGAAGATGATCTACCATGAAGTAACATTTATTCTTTGGATCATTTAAATAGGCAACATCCCCTATATTTCAGTTGATCATTTGACCCCACGATAGATGAAGGATGGATCAATTATCGTGAAAAGATATTTGATGTCCTAGGATGTTCAGAATATCAAAATGTAACACTTTTTTATCATTTTGAATTTGAAGTAAACCTATGGTTTTATTTGGATAATAGTAAAGAGATAAAGATGATATTTATTGCATGAAATGAGAAATATTTAAGGATCGTTTTCTTGAGAAATGTTTCACTATGTTAGTTTGTCTCTAAATGGAAAAAAATTATAGTGTTGAGTAAAAAATTATGAAAACCCTCTAGATCCATATGAAATAACTCAAGAAACTTTTCTAGGTATGTGAGAAATTATATTCAAGACACTTATCATAAAATTAATAGGTTTTACTCAGTATTATAACCAATTCAACAAAGATATTTGGCCACATGAAAATACAAAATCTATGAGAAAGTTTTTTTCTGCATAAAAGGTTGATATTGAGTTTTCTGACTATTATGTGCCTCATGATGATGAAATTGAGAAGGGGTGGGGATGGAATGTGATTGAGAAACATACATTATTGAAATATGGAAAAATTAAATTGAATTTATCATCACATGGTAAGTGTGGTAAAAACAACAAGTATAATTTCTTAGGATGTCAATGATGTGTTACTGATGTTGAAGGTTTGGCCACATGCCATGAAAACTTAAGGAAAATTATCTTGAAGTTTCAGAAAATGTGGTAAATGATAGTCATCCAATGGTAATATATTTTAGTTTCTATGAGTTGGGTCATCATGCTAATGTGTTTCCAAAGTTAGTTTCACATGACTGAAATCATTATGATTGGAAGAAGAAGGGCGAAGAGTGGTTATTTTATTCTACCATTGTTTATGTTGGGCCATCAAATGAAGTGGTGAAAGGGATGTTACTTGTTTTTTCAAATTATGTCAATACCCTATTTGAATTTGGATCTTTTAATTCTATCATTTGTGGAAAATTTTCAGGTAAATTGGGAATATCACCTCATGAAATTAAGATAGAACTTTTGTTGAAAACATCATATGGAAGTATTAATGAATGTAAGATTTATAAAAAAACAGCACGTTGTTATCAGTTGGATTTTAATTCAATTAAATATTATTGATCAACCCATGGTATATTTTCATATCATTCTTAGTATGGACTCAATTTTAGTTTTTCATGCTAAGATATATTTAAGTGCTAATAATGTTGTGTTCAATGACTTCATGCATATTATAAAATACCAAGAGGCTGGAAAATTGATTTGATATGGAAATTAAAGTTATATAGATCATATTATTGAAAATATAGAATCAATTTAAATTAGTGATGTTCTAATAGTAAATGAATATATGGATGTTTTTTTAGATGATTTATCTGGTGTTATTCTATAATGAAAGCTTTAGTTTACTATTTACAAAGTACCTGATGCTAACCTATTTATAAACCCCATTATCAGATGGCTGAAGTGGAACTTTTAGAATTGAAATTAAGTTGGAGGAGTTATTAGATAAAGGTCTTATTCGACTTAGAACTACACCATGGGGTGTTCCTATTTTTTTTTCTAAACATAAATATGGTTTAATGATACTTATAATTGATTATAGATCCATGAATAACATCACTATTAAGAAATAGTATCATTTACCACAAATTGATAATTTTTTTATCATCTCTGGGGAGTATGGTATTTTTTAAAGTTTAACCTGAGGTCGACGCACCATCAGTTGAAAGTGAAGGATACATTATAAAGAATACTTTTTAGACTGGATATATATAATATGAATTTGTATTTATTTCATTTGGGATATCTAATTCCCCAGATATATTTATGGACCTTATAAAAATAGTTTTTAATATTTCTCAGATTAGTTTTTTTTTTGTATTTATTGATCACGTTTTTTTATATTCTAAAATTCAAGATGATCAAAAAATACAACTTAGGGTGGTTCTAAAACCCATAAATGTGAATAAACTATATGGTATGTTTATAAAGTGTGAATTTTGGTTGCTAAAAAAATATTTCCTTGGACATATAATTTTTAATGATAGAATAATTGTTGACCCTATTATTTTTTTAAAGAATAGACAAGACCCAAAAATGTCACTGATATTCATAGGTTTCATGGATAATAATGTTACTACCATCTGTTTTTGGAAAGATTTTATTAGTTATCTAGACCACTAAATAGGTTAACTCGTGAATGAGTTAATTTCGTCTAAAAATTATTGTTATTACTATTTCTGAGAACTAAAAATAATATTTGTGAGTGATCTAGTTTCGGACCTACCTTCCAGAAATGGTTAATTTTTCATCTATAGTGATTCTTCTTTAAAAGGACTTGGTTCTGTCCTAATGAAGAATGATTAGATAGTTTCTTTTGTTTCATCATAGTTGAAGCCTCATGAGTTGAATTACCCTACACATGATTTGGGATTAGCTATTGTGGTATATGATTTAAAAAAATTGAGAAATCATTTGTATGGAGTAAAGTGTGAAATATATATTGATTATAATATTTATATATATATATATATATATATTCACTCATAAATAACTAAAAATGATAATTAGAATATTCAATGTTGTAATAATGGATTATAATTTCAAGATTCAGTGTCATCATGGAAAACAAAACAAAGTGGTTGATGCTTTGTGTTAAAAAATTATTGCTTCATTAACCATGTAACATTTGTAACATGACCCTTTGGTTAATAATTTGATTAATATTATCCTATAATTTGTGGATATATGGGAATACTCTATTTTGTTTATGGTTTTAGTGTAGCCAACATATTCAGAAAGAATTAGGTAAGATGAGAATGAGGATAAATCTTTATCAGAAAAGTTAGAAACTGTTAAAAATGATAAGTTACTAGATTTTAATATTGATTAATAAGGTGTTTTACTATTTGGAAAATGATTATTTGTGCCTTGAGATTACCATTTGAGTAAATATTTGTTGATTGAAGCTCATAGTTCTTCATTTTATATTCATTTAATCAACACTAAGATGTAGAAATGCCTTCAAAGGTATTATTGGTGGGATTGTGTGAAAATATATTTTAATAAGTTTACAGGGTAGTTTTTTCCTTGATAGCAAGTTCAAGAAGAAATGAAATTACTAGAGGGGCTACTTCAGCCTTTTCCAGTGTCAGAGTGGAAATGTGAGAATATATCAATGGATTTAATTATATTATTTCTAAATACATTTCAATGTAATAATTTGATTTGGTTTATCACTTATTAAGTTAAAAAATAATCACATTTCCTTCCCATTTGAGAAAAAATTTCTTTAGATAAAATTTATCAACTATATCTAAAAAATATATTCAGGTTACATGGAGTGAATATCATAATTTTATTAGACTATAATCCCTAGTTCACATTAAATTTTTGGAAAGGACATTAAAATTAATTGTGTTTTGAATTAAATTGAAGTATATATTTTTTATCCTAATTATTATGTATAGTCTAAGTAGAGAATTCAAACCATGGATGATATAATTTTTTCTTGTTCAATTTTTTACCAAGGTTGTTGGGATAAACATATTTCTTTTTTTATTTCTCTTATTACAATTTTTTTTAATCTAGAATACATATGTCAGCATTTCAGTCATTATATTGAAATCATTGTCAAAAACTAGTATTTTGAGACGATGTTAGAGAATGAATGTTGATGGGACAAGATTTTGTAGATGAGATGGAAGAAAAAGTTCATTTCATTTAGAGACACATGAAAAGTTATGTGGATAACTTGAGGGAATATATTTCATTTAAGGTATGAGATCTTGACTTTCTAAAAGTTTCTCCATGGAAATGTGGGATGAATTTTGGTAATAATGGGAAGATAAGACAATGTTTCATTATACAGTATAAAATCCTAGAGAAAGTTGGATCATTTTCCTACCAATTTAATTTACCTATGATTTTATCTCAGGTACACAATGTATTACATGTTTCAAATTTTATGAAAATATGTGATGGATTCATCTCATGTTTTATGAACTGATGTAATTTAGTCAGAATAGAATATTTTTTAAGAGTAAAATCCAGTTCAGTTTATTGACATTAGATAGAATGTGTTACTTAATAAAGTGATTCCCATGATTAATTTTTTATGGAAAAATAAAATGGTTTAAGAGGAACCTTGGAATTCTAAAAAAGCTATTAGAAAAATATATAGCCATATTTTTAATAAGTGAATAAAATTTCATGGACGAAATTTATAAAATAGTGAAGGTTATAACAATAAGGAATCCATTTTATAGCCATACTTTGACCTTATCCCTTCTACGATCAAGTTTGGTTCATTATTACAGCCACTATTCCTGGAAAAAACATCAGTGTAATTTACTCTTCCAATAAATTACAAGAGTTCCACACACCTTTCTTATAAAATGCTTCCCCCTCTCATCCTCTCTCCACACCTCTAAATCCATTTAGTTAATACAATACCAAAGAAAATCACTTCTCAACTTCCCAAATCTCCTCCTAGAATCCTTACATTGGTCATAAAGAAATCCATGTATGTCATATGTTGCATACCAAACAGAGAATCCCAAATAATATGTGATGTTAATCAATGAGTGTTTTTTGTTTTATTTCCTCATCAACCACCTTAAATTTTAATTATACTATCCATATATAATAACCATAGTATCCTAAATATAATAATATGTTGTTTTTTTAAGAGTAAATAATAAACCCTCTCACACTTCCATCAAATAGGTTATGAAATCATCATTCGTGTGTACGGCGGACTACTACCTCACGAAACAATGACATTTTTTTCCTTGACCACCTATAAGAGTTGGAAATAAGGATGTACATACTATTTTGTATAATAATTATGATATTTATAATATAATTATACCTATGTATTCATTATATTATAGTAACCCTTTTTACATTTTATACCATAATGTATTTGGTAATGTTTCTCGTGTGTATGACAGACTACCACCTTGCGAAGCGATGTGAAGCGTTATCCACAAACTTGTTACGTGGAAGGGGATATGGGTAAATGTAATGAATAAATATGATATAAATTAAATCATTATTATATTAATTAAATAATAATCTTTCTAGAAATATAATATATCATTTTTTTACCATTTCCCTCACTGAAAAAGTTATAATGTCGTTTGTGGACGTGTGGACTACCTCCTCCTCAAACCGATGTGATTTTTTTTTCATCACCAATATGTAAGAATGAAATATATATGTATATATAATTAAATAATAATATATTCATGATGTAATAATAATTCTATAAAGGTAAATTTTTTTAAAAAAAGGTTGAGGCACAAGGGCCCCAATTTTATAAAGGTAAATGTTACTTACATTCTTTTCATAATGGTCATTGGAAAATTAAAATTTTCCTCATGAGTACGGATGACCTACAGTCTCTATGATCGTAATGTTGGTTTATTTTTCATAAAAATAATTCAGAATTTGGTTTAAAAGTATAATTTATGTATAAATATTTTAATTATTTCTTTATTATTTTTTGGATATTTTTAAATAATGATTCCTTTGTCCATAGTTGACCTACCAAATTCATTTTTAACAAATATGCCAAATATGATCAAAACATATGTTGTAAACTTAATTGATTATGTAACAATATATAACCTATTAATAATGTAAATAAAAGTAATAATAAACCTTAAAAATGGTCTAAATCAATTAAATAATTAACATAAGTTTATTATTCAAGATAACAAAGGCTCACATGACAAGTCGGACTCAAGGTAAGGGACTTAATCTCAATTTATATTCATTGAAGAATTTCATAATGACATAATCCTTTATTATTTTACATTTTATATCATGAATTTCTCTATTATCATGATATTTAATGTTTTTTTCAATTTCATTATTTCATTTTTCTAATTATTTAACTATTTCCCATATGATAAGGAATTTTTCATTATATTAAATCATCTTTTAATGTTTTCCTTCAAACTCTCTTTCTATTTGATGTCCATTTTTTGAAATTATTTTTGAAATTTTTTATATGTATATAAATGATTTATAAAGTTAATTTTATTTTTATTTTACTTTATTTTAATTTTTTTCAAATGGAATATTTTTTTGAGTTTTAAATAGGTTTTTTTGACAAACTACAATTGAAATGTATTATTTTTAGGGTATAGTGACAATGACCTTTCATGTCATTGATTTTTTTGTGATTTCAAGATTAAATTGAAATATTACATGTTTCCTTCCATAAAAAAACCCTTACATTTTTTGAATATTTGGTATTGAATATGAGTTTCCTTAAGAAAAATGTATTTAGAATGGGATTTTAGAAAGAAAATGGTATTTGGATATCCAAAAATGATTTACATGCATGTTTAATTTTTTTTAAATAATGAATTGTTTATTGATTTTGTGGTTCTTTAAAATTATATAGGATGGGTGCTCCCAAATATCACCAAAATGAATTGATTAAGGATTATGTTCCGAGGATAATTGTACTGGAAATTGGATGTATTGTTATTCCAATTTTTATGTGTTATATGAGATTATGTCCCAAGGTACCTATAATAATTTTCTATGATTTTTGACAATTTCCATGGGAATAATTTTTTTAAATGATAAAATAAATTATATTTTTAATGGAATTATATTTTCATTTATGGGTTAAATTTCATTTTTTCAATAATTTCATGGGTGTTTGTGTTTTTAACTAGTCTAACGATTTACTTTTTTTTGTCCCATACTTATATTTTTTTATCATCCCAAGTATTCTAAAAAATCATAGGATTTAAGGATGAGTATGGGAGTAGAAGAGGTCAAGTTGAAATTAATGACAAGTATTATGAAAAGAAATCTTGTTTTTATAAATATTTTATATGGTTTGAAAAAATGGATGATGACCATAACTATCCACTTTTTATTGTATGGCTTTCTTATGTATTAGTTATAAACTAGTTATCTAAAAATAAAATCATAAAAAGATCCTATAATTGAATGAAATTAAAATTGTTAACTAAAACCCAAGATTGTGTAATTTTTATGGAAAGGGACTTATAAAATTCTCCCTATCTATTCCACTGCAGTATATGTTATAATAATAAATTCCAGATGAAATGACTTCCAAAGTTAGAGATTTGTCCTAAAATTCATATAATGAATAAATATTTGCGAAAACCATTGTATAAGAAGTTGGTCTAAAGAGTGTTAATGATACTATAATGTTTGAATGGTTGGGAGTCATAGTTTCTTATATACACGTTAGGTACATTTTCATAATACGTCTGTCCAAAAAATGATCTAATATGTTTATTAAAGTTAATAACTTTTAATATTTTCTATATGAATTTATATTAATTCCATATAAAGGGAAATCACTATAAATCACAGTTTGGATTCATTAATCCCTATATCATTTCTACAAAAATAAATTAAATTGGATTTGAAATAAAGTGATATGAAAAAATATTCACTAAAAGATGTGTATCAAAAGAAAATAAGAGATGGTAGGAAATTTTTGATTCCTAAAATTCAGGGTTAAAATTATACAATCTAATCATATAAAATATATTTTTATTTTATTAATTACTCATTAGTTTTTTCAGAAACACTGGATGTGGATCACAATCAATTTGGATGTCCAAAATATTTATTTTTTGAATCCAATGCATAGATATCCATAAAACATATCACAAATTATGTGTATTTTGAATTTTAATGAACAAAAAGAATCTTTTATATATAAAATTCAAATTATATGTTTTAGTCTATGTTTTAATAATAATTTTGTTATTATTGGTAGATCATTAAAAATATAGGCTAAGACATGGTTTGAATTCAATTACTAAATATTAGAATCATATATATTACTTCAAATAGAAAAATATTAACATATATATAGAAATATTTATTTATTGAATTATATTTCAAAACAATTTACATATTTTCTTAATTTTTCTATTTCATATGAATTAATATAACAAAAATAATTGTGGATATAATGTTTGAAAATTTATGAAAGATATCACAAACACTGAAAAGAATAGAATCCCTGAAAAGATAATTTTTTGTGGTAATTTTTACATCATTAAATATATTTCCTAATAATTGTTTTGACTATGTTTTATCAGCACTACATATATTTTTTATAATTATTTTTCTCAAATTAAGAAGTATATTTTTTATAGATGAATGGGAGGAATACATGGTGTCAGAATTTTTCCAACATAAAATATGTGTGATTACCTAATATGTTTTTGATCTAGTACAAGCTATGAATTTGGAAATTTTTTTCCATTTAAAGAATTGGTATTAGAATTCTTAAATATTATTATTGATATTTTCTCAGGGAGAATTATAATGATGGAAATCAATTTTTTAGAAATGATATGGCAGAATACATTATATTATAATGTATAAAGACATCATAAGGAGGATACTTCCTATAACTTATTTAGATAATTTCATATTTATTTTACCTGATTTTTTAGCTAATTTCCTAATCATTTTTTTCTAATAATTATTTTTTCAAATCTACACATTTGTTCAAAACACACATCACATAATCAAAACCAAGAAAAGAAGCTCAGATTATTTTCATAATTTAGGAAAATCATCCATAAGAAAATTTCAAGTGTAAGAAATGACCTCATAAAACAACTCCACACAATGTGGTTGGTATGCCCCAAATTATATATTATTAAAATAAAAGTGTGGTTTTTGTTTAAATTTCATGTCACATAGACAATACTGATAAAAAAAATTGGATTGTTTTCAAAATTTTGGAAAATAATCCATATTTCATTTTTAATATGTAGGAATTTAAAACTTGTAAATACAAAAAATGATGTTGTAAGTATTACCCAGAGTATGTTTTTAAAATATAAAAGGATCATATTACCTTAAAACATGTGTGGAATAGCCAAAACTGGGAAAATGAGCTCGATTTAATTTCCAAATTTAAGTAAATTATTCATACTTTATTTTCCATGTTTAGGAATTGATCACACATCAATATGACACTTGATGTAGTCGGTATAACATAGATTACTAGTTTTCAATAAAATAGTGTAATTTTATTTTAAAACACACATCAAATAATTAAAACCGATCAAATGAGAACATATTGATTTCAAAAATTCGGAAAATTCTCAATAATTAAGTTTTTTTATCTAAGAATTGAGCAGACATCAATCAGAGACATGATGTTGTCGATATGACCTGAATTGCATGTTTTCAATAGAAATGTTCCATTTTATTTTAAAGTGAATTTTAAATATCCATAACTGAGTGAATGGGCTCAAATTATTTTCAAAATTTAGGAAAACATTCAATAATTCATTTTTTAGTTGTATTATTTTATCGCACACCAATATGACTCACGATGATGTTAGTAGTTCCCAAATTATGTGTTTTCATTATAAAAGTGTAATTTTTGTTTACAATGCGCATCACAAATCCAAACTAATAAAAAATGATAATATTGTATTAAAACATTAAGAAGAAGATCACTAATTCATTTTTCATGTGTAGAAATTGAAGGAACACTAATCTGACACATGATGTGATCTGTAAGACTCAAAGTATTGATTTCCAATATAAGTGTCATTTTAGATTAAAACACACATCATATAGCCAAGACTAAGAAAATGAGATCATATTACTTTTATAATTTATTACAATGATCCTTAATTGATTTTTGCAATGTAAAAAATGAATTCATATCAATCTAACACCTGATGTGGTGGGTATGTCTTGATGTTCATGCTTTCAATACAAAAGTTTCTTTTATGTTGAAAACACATAACAAATATTTAAAATAGAGAAAATGTGGAAGATTTATTTTTATAATTTAGTAAAATGATCCTTAATTCAATAATCACATTTTGAAATTAATTATACCTCAATATGAGACACGATGTGGTCTATATGACACAATGCGTGTGTTTTCAGTAGAAAGGTTCCATTATAATTTAAAATATCTATAATATAGGAAAAATAATTAAAATGAGCTCATATTATTTTCAAACATTAGGAAAATCATTGATAAATCATTTTTCACATGTTGGAATTGATCACACATCAATCTGACATATGATGTGATCGGTATGACCTAAAGTATGTGTTTTCAATATAAATGTGTCATTTTGTTTAAAATGTGTGTCACATAGCCAAAACAAATAAAATGAGTTCATACTGTTTTTTAAACATTGGTAAAATATCCATAATTTAGTTGTCATGTGTAGAAATTTATCTTACACAAATCTGACACATGATGTGGTCATTATGTCCCAATGTATGTGATTTCAATATAAGTTTCATTTTATTTTAAAACATGTGTCACATAAAAAAACAAAATAAAAAAGATCATATTATTTCTAGGGTTTATCTAAATTATCCATAATTCATTTTTCATGAGTAAGAATTTATTTCAGGTTAATACAATACCAGATATGGTTTGTAAGACTCAAAGTATGTGTTTTCAATACAAAAGTATCATTTTAGTTTAAAACACAGATAAAATAGTCAAAACTGATAAAACAAACATAGATTATTTTAAAATTTTAAGAAAATAGTGGATAATTCATATTTCAAATGTCGGAATTAATTTCACATCAATTAGAGATAAGATGTGTTCAAACTAACCCAAAGTGTGTGTTTTCAATAAAAAGGCTCTATTTTAGTTTAAAATATGCGACTAATAGAAAAAACCCTAAAAAAGATAATATTTTATCAAAATATAGTAAGATGATTCATAATTTTTTTTCCCATGTGGGGATAGAACACACGTCAATCTAACACACAATGTAGTTAATATGACCTGAAGAATAGGTTTTCAATACAAAAGTTCCATTTTAGTATAAAACACACATCAAATAGCTCAAACCAAGAAAATGGGATCAAATTATTTTCAAATTCATGTAAAATAATCCATAATTCATTTTCAATTTTAGTAATTCATTTCACATCAATATGACACATGATGTGGTAGATATGAGCTGAATTTCATGTTTTCAACACAAAAGTACCATTTTTGTTTACAACAAAAATCAAATTCTCCAAACAACCTCAGATTATTTTCACACATTAGGAAAATGATAAATAATTCATTTTTCACATTATTTAATTTATCTCATATCTATATGAGACCTCATGTGTTAGGTATTACTCAATGTGTCAGTTATAAATACATAAGTGTCATTTTAGTTTATAATTCTTATCACATATCCAAAACTGGGAAAACAAGATCATATTGTTTTCAAACATTAGGAAAATGATCCATAATATAATTATAATGTGTAGGAGTTGACCTCACATATTTCTATAACAGGATATTATCATTATGAGTCAAATTTCATGTGTTCAATATAAAGGTTTAATTTTATTTTTAAATTTGTATCATATATCTAGTAGTAAGAAAACTAGCTCATATTTATTCAAATTTTAGGAAACTAATTCATAATATATTTCTAACATGTTTTAATTTACTACACATTAACCTAACATAGGATGTGAATGTTATAAACTAATGTTAATGGTTTCAATACAAAATTTCTATTTTTTTAAACTGCGTATCACATATCCATAACCAAAAAATGATTTGTGATTATTTTAAAATTTTAGTTCAATTATCCATAAAATATTTTTGACATACAGGAATCAAATTCATGTCATTATTATTAATTATATGGTTAATATGGATCCGAGTACATGTTTTCAATATAGAAGGGTCATTTCAATTTATAACATGTATCAAAAAGTAAAAAACTAAGAAAATGAGATCATATTATATTCAAAAATAATAAAAATGATCCCTAATTCATTTTTGACATGTAAGAATAAATCGCTTGTAAATTTGACACATGATGTGGTCGGTGTGACCCAATGTATGTTTTTTTAAAATAAAATTTCTATTTAATTTTAAAACTTATGTCACATATCCAAATTCAATAAAATCAGCCCATATAAGTTTCAAATTTTAGGACAATGGTCCACAATTTATTTCTAATGCGTAGGAATTAACTTCGCAACAATATTATAAATGATGTGTCATAAATTGTCATAGATACCTTGGTACTCGATAAGGAACTCACATGGCCCTTAGGGCATTCTTGATCCCTATATGATGGAGACTAGCACTTAGAATCATACAAGACCAAAGGGGGATGAATTTTCCACCAAAAAAGTGGAAGGTAAAAGAATGCACATTAGTATTCCCATGGCTCCAAATGGAGAAAGTACCAAAAACAATAGGAAAAAAACTTCAAATAATTATATTTTAACAACCCATAATTATATGGTATATCTCTTTTTAAATTAAATCTCTTTGATATATTACATTAAACACAACCCTAAGTTTATACGAAAAGTGATATGCAATTAAATATCATTATATTAACATGACCATTTTTACATAGCTGTTACATCGGTGGGAATGAATAATATAACCCAAATTATAAAATTTATATATTATATATTTAATAAAATATTTTTCCACTCATACAAATGATTGTATATGCATAATATAAGAATAAATCCAATTTTATGCATTAAAATACAATTTTTCTAAAGTCATTTTTCCAGCCTTTTGATGGATTACATAATTTAATTCTAGTTTTTTGACACTTATATATGTAATGTTGTATAAAATAAACATCTTTATTTTTAATAGTAATATATAATTTTAATTTTTTTTTTTGTATTTTTTTATAAGTTTCAGGTTTTGATGAATAGTTAGAAAATCATGTATTTTAATTGAAAACTACTTTTTAATAAAATTTATTTAGTGTGTTAAGTTTTTTTTTGAATGGTTTTAAATTATAAATATATCATTTTTTTTTATTTAATCCTATTTATGTCTTTGGAATCCATTTCACATTTAAATTTGATATAAAAACATTTTGATATTTTGAACATTTTAACTTTCTATACAAGTTTTCTCCTTCTGTCAATAGTATTATTTCTAAATTTATTACTTCTACTTATATGTTTATAATAATTAAATATTAATTTCATATTTTTAATTATTGGTTTCCAATAATGTTAATAGGCTCCTTTTATTTTTAGACAATATGAGTCGTAAATTTTCCATTTATTTTTAAATTATCATCGTTAAGGGTAAATCGAGTAATTAACGTTAAAAATAATATTATAAGTACTATAAAATTACCCTAAAACATATTATAATTTTATTTATTTAGTTATAATTAACAAAAATAATCCATGGGACAATTTTATGGCCTCCTATTTTCACTTGGATGACATTAAGCATCTTTTAGTATTGTATTTTAAGGGAAATCCAATATGTCACACTCATGTGTTTAATAAGTACTAATATTTTTAAATGTGGTTATAAAGAAGATATAAATAGCTATAAATATTAATTTTAAATATAATATTTTTATCTTTATCATGATAATTTATTTTTAAGTTTTAGTTTTTATGTAATTAAATTAATGGCAACCAAAATTACGAGGTAATAATGATTCAATTAATGAAACAGTCAATTAAACGGTATTATAAATATTAAAATAAATATAATTTGAGTTTATTAAGGTGATCCATGAATTTTATGGGAGAATAAGTAATTTTATTAGTGTATTATGTTTATTTTATCTAAGTAATATTTGTGGATTTATGTTATTAAAGTCAATGTTTTGAATAGTGTCAAATTTGACACTTATGATATATTACAAAAATAATATTTTATAAATGAGTTTAAAAATCATAAAAATATTATATATGGAAATTGGGATAATATATGGTCTAAAATATATTAAATTTTCCATTTAGGGTTCAATTTACACATTACAAGCAAAAATTAAATCCTCTTAATATTAAAAACATTGTTACCATTGTTAAAAAAAGGATTAACAAATGGTTATTCAAACTGATAAGGTTGAAAATTATATGAAAACATGTCTATAATATGTTTTCTGATTATATATAGACATTATAATATCTTTTATTAAAATAAACATAATTTGGGAGGTATTTTTATTGAGATTTATTTTATTATAAATTAATTTTTCGAGGAATTCCAAAAGTTCCCCTCCCCTCTTTTATAAAAGGGCATGTCTCATTCTCATTTATTCAAACCTCAAAACCTATTTGGATTGTAAAAACACTATAGAAATATTTTCCCAACATCCCTCCTTTAATTATCTAATTCTTTCTTTTTTAATACATCCAACCAAATAATTCATTTTGTTCAAATCAAAAGGAGATACCCAAAGAAGAAGTCACATTCATGAATGAATGTTTTTTATTTATTACTTAAATCCCATTAAATTATTTTTATTTCATAATTATATAAAAAAATAAATATCCTCAATATAATTACATTTTTTTATGTCATGGTTTGAAACTAAACATACATATACTTCTATCTTATGGGTAACGGAACTTACCATTTTTGTGTACGGTGAACTATCGCCTCATGAAATGATGTTATTCGTTTTTCCTTTATTGCCTCTCATGGTTGCGAATTGTGATGGAACCCCTATTTTTATATTATATTTATTGTATTTATAATGTATTTATTCTTATTTAAGTATTTATATAACACATAGCCTTATGCACTACATATTTGGGAACACGATAACATCTATTGTGGACGTGTGGACTACCGCCTCCTCATAGAGATGAGATTCCTTCACACTATACAAGGAGAGTATAGAGTATGTTTTTAATAATAATATGTGATATATATGACATATATATATATATATATGATAATATAATTATAATATACATATTTAATTTTCATTCTTTTAATATGATAAAGAAATGGAAGTTGTATTCATGTGTATATAAGACATACCATCTCCATGAACGGTACATTTCATTTATTATCTCCAAATATTATGTATTATTTTAGATACATATATAATGGATGTATATTATAATTAAATCATGTTTAAAATTAGATATATGATTAAATCATGATCTAATTAATGGTATCAACAAGTAACATGTTCAAACACTCTTGAAAAACTAGGCAATTAACACTTTAAACAGTTAAAATAATGAAATATTGTAAACAAACATGTAATATAACGTCGTAATTAAATCAAATATGATATTATATAAATTAACATGATTATGTAATATATTAATAATAAACCTATATTTCTTTACATGAGCGTTGAATGAGTGTGATGATAGTAAATACATAAGGTAAGAGATTCATGTCTCACTTTCTTTTTTGTTATCCATACTCCACTTTTACAAATTATTTCTTTTATGTGATTTAGATAAGTACGATGAATTTATATTATGTGTATTATCATGAATATTATAATATTTTAATATCCATTTAATTTTATTTCATTCTTGGGCATATTATTCTAATTATTGTAAAGTTGTAATGGTTTAATTCATAATTTCATCATTAAATGAGATAGCTTATTCTTATGTCTCTACTAGATAATATTTTTATTATATGTCAGTGATTTATAAAAAAATAAAACGTTATTTCACTATATTACAATAAATTTTTAAATTCTTTTAACTTATGTTCAACTTTTTATAAAATAATTTGAAATGAATCTTTTTGTTTTCATCCAAGTGAGGTACTTTATGACTATTTTTGATGGAAGAATGGTTTTTTTAACTTATAAATAATGAGAATTTTTTTCTTACATCATGATGTATTAAAATTTATAAGATTAATTTACATGTTTACAAATTTATTTTCTTATAAAAATATCATTTATAATTTAATGTAATCTTAAATAAATAATTTCAAAGATGAAAGGGTACTTCTCCCAAAATAATTCGATGATTTTACTAGAGTATTTTCATCTATGTCAACATACTCATTGAATATTATGATTAAATGATATTGATATATTATGATATAATTTTTCATATGTTATAAAAAAAAGTAGGATTATTTTGACTATGGATGTTCAATTATGATACCATTCACCATATTACTCATAATGGTGTATGGTTATGTTTATTGATTAGGGAAAGTCATTTACATTTCATATGTATATGTTGTTTATGTTTCACCTCATTCATATGAAGAATTAATTGGACATATTAATTGACGTCAAGGTCCTTCTATATCCCCTAGATGAATCATTAGGTCTAATGAGATGAAATTGGTTGTTGACAAACCCTTTGTGTTTGTTTCTATGTAGATTTAAATTCTCCTGAGGATAGATCTTGGAAAAAATAAAAAGGCTTTCTACACATTTACTTAAACTATAATGTGGATAGATCTTGATAGTAAATATCTGGATGATATATCTTGATAGTTCTGATGTCCCAAATTATTCATTTCATCCTTATTATTATTCCATGTGATTATTTTATTTTATAGAATATACATGGATATGTTTCCTATCTTATATGATTTTTTAAATGGAATATGTTTAAATTAGTGACCTTGAATTATTAATTATGACATATTTTCTCATATATTTCACTATATTCAAACACTTACAAAGATTTTCAGATCACCCCTTTTATATTTTTCATTTTCCCCATTATTTCAAATTAGTTTGTTATTATTAATATGTAGGGTGATACTTAGGGGGAATTATGGAAGACTCAATGAAATTGTTTTTTGTATTTTATTTTTTAAAATGTAATTTGGATTACAAGAATGTATCTACTTTAATAATACTACTAAACTATTGGGTCCATTAGGATGTGATTCCTTGTACATTATTCCAATGTATTAAATTAATACATTGGCCCTAGGCTATTGTGTTTGGGGTCACTATTGTTGGTATAAATGTATGTTTAGTAGAAACCATATGAAGTTGATTTTGGGAAAGATAGGTTAGAACATGAAACCTGATTACAAAATTTGGATGTATGTACAAATAAAAATATATTATGATTTATATATTAGTTATACCAAAATTTTCAATTTGGGTAATATGTTTCACTTGTTATTAGATGATAAATTATGTTTCATAATCTTATAGTCTAATCTATTGTATTTCACTATTCTATAAATGTAACATAGTAGAATGAATTGAAACCATATCAGTGCATGTAATACATCTAGGGATTTAATTACAATGAAATATAATGATGTTGGAGCTATAGTTTCAACTGGTGTTGAATAACGTATAACTAAACTAGGATAGCTACCTCGGGTTATCATCAATAACCTTACCTGTATACAGACTTATGATCTACAACATAGAAGAACAATGTTAGAACGCTTCATGAGAAAACAACCTCTTTGATTAAATGGGACTAAAAGTCCATTTGTAGTTGATCAATGGATATGTTCAATAGAAATGACACTTCTTACTTTTGGATGTAATTAAAGGGAAATGGTTATCATGGGAGTTTATCATCTCTAAAAAGATATAGAATAAGAGTGGTAATTGATTCAAAACATAAAGGGGGAGGAATAAATAGAAAACCTTAAATTTAAGGAATTTAAGTAAAATTTCTGGGACAAATATTTCCCTTGTGAATAGTAAGTGAATATATAGAGGCAATTTCTTGGTCTGAAGAAAAAGAAGGGTGGTAATTTTTCAATGTATGAAGTCATCTTTACAAGGTTATCCAGAATGTAGCGGACTATAAACATAACCCAAAGAGTAATATTGATAATTTCTTTGATGGGTTTAATTTATTCTTCTAAAAGGAACCAGTCTCTCGAAATTTCTCATCATATGATGGTAGAGTCACATGTGCTATAAATACGTAAAAATAATTACAAAAGTCTTATGAATTCAATGTTATGTAATATAAGAAGTGGAAAATAGAGAAAAATATGGATAAAATGGTGAATGGAATGAATGATTTTCTCACATGTGATAATTGTGCAAAAATCACCCTAGGAAGTGCATAAAATGATTGGTTGTTTGTCATAAGTGTTGGAAAAGGGACACCAAGGAAAATAATTAAAAGGGAAAACGAAAAAAATTTATATTCAGTGTTTCATCTGTAGTAAATTGGGACACAATGAACATAAATGTCATAAGAGTTAAGGAAATATACCTCTAAATAAAAAATGGGTAAAGATCAAGCTTATGTTGTTACTAAATTTGAAGTGAAATAATTAATATATTTATGTTCTTAATATCAATATTTATGTTGTAAAAGTATTTTTCTCAATTGTACTCTGGTTATAATAATCAATAGATATATATGGATTATATTAAATTACATATTATTTAACAATTTATAAGCATGCATGTTGTTGTTATGTTTTTAATGAGATCAAGGCTTTCATATTTTTGGTATCTATTTTTTGGAGTTACATTATGTTGTTTAGGGAATCTAATATTCTAAACATAGTGATTTTTTTACAAAATTTTTAGAATTTAAATTTATAAAGATGTATTTTAAATGTGTCTTATGTTATTACATATATAATTGATTATATTGAACCTTAGATATTATTGTTTGAGGTTAAATTATGATTTATTGGATAATTTTTGCAAACCTTTTTGTTTTAGTAAACATTTGTAAGATGTAGAAAATACTTGTACACCATAAGATTCGTCATATGTTCTTCAAGAATAAAAAATCATCCTGAATATCCATTTCTAAGTCTATGAAATGAAGTGAAAATGTATCGAATCACAACTAAATGATGACATTATGACATGGAACGAAATAAATTGAGTTTCCTTGAGTTCTTTCTCTATATAGATAAACAATCCCTCAACATTAGGTAAATGATATTGAAAAAAAAAAGTTATCTTTTTTACTTTTCATTTTCATAAATTAATTGTCATATAACTTATAATTGATTTATGGTTTTATGATGGTATAACTTGTTAGGACCATGTTCTCAGTCACTCATCATTTTAATATGATGGTTAGATTTATCTCCCATGTCCAACCATTCACTTAGTATTAATGTTTTTGTATTATAAATCTTACATTTTGGGGATCTTCACATTTCCTTTTCCATCATATTAATAGGATGTTTTAGTAATCATATTTCTGATGTTGTTTTCCCACCCACTAATTTTCAAGTATCAATATTTAATTTTTCAAATGCAATTTCAAATTGGGAGGACACAATTTATTGAAGGAGGGTATAATGTAACACCCACAATATTTTATGGTATGTCTCTTTCATAATTTTAATATATTCTACAACTTATGTTTCACATAACACTTTGTTTAAAAGAATAATGATAGAAAATTAAATATCATTATTTTAACAGGTCGTTACATCTGTAGGAATGAGAAGTATTAATAAAATTATGAAATTTATATATTATATTTTTAATCAAATGTTTTTAAATTCATCCATGTGATTTTATAGGGATAATATAAGCATAAATCTAATTTTACGCATTAAAAGACTATATTTTTATAATGGTAGTTTTGCCTCCTTTTGTTGGAACACTTATTTTAAATAACTTTTTTGACACTTTAAAAAATTCTATTTGATAAACTAAAATTATTATATGAAATTAGAGTATCAAAATTTACTTTTATTTAATTTTTTGTATTTTTCTAAAAATATTCATGTTTTTATTAATAGTAAAACAAATAATATATTTTAATTGAAAACTACATTTTCATTAAATATATTTTGAGTGTTAAATAATATTTTTTAACGGTTTTAAATAATAATTAGATCATATTTTTATCATTTTATCAAATTTAGGTCATTTGAATCATGTTCACATTGAAATTTGATATAAAAACATTGTGAACATTGGAACATTTTTTACTTTAAAAATTCATTTTCTCATTCCATGATTGGGATTAATTTTAAATTAATTACTACAACTTATGAGTTTAGAATTTGAAAATATTTATTCCATATTTGGAATTAGTGGGTACAAATTATGTTAATATTTTCCTTTTACTTTAGTACAATATGAATTGTATCTTTATTATTTTTTTAAAATTACCTCAATTTAGGGTAAGTTGAGTAATTAAGGTTTTAATAATTTTATAATTATTAAAACTTTACCCTAAATCTTATTATAATGTTTTTTATGATTTTATATCAACATAAAACATCCCCATGATGATATTATAGCCTCTTCGAGCCACTTGGATACTTTTAAGCATCTTGTTTTTAATAAGAATTCCATTTTTATATGTGTTTATAGATAATATATCTTTGACTATAACTATCAATTTTAAATATAAATGTTTTATATTTATATCAGTAATTTATTTTTAATTTTTAAAGGCTAGTAGAATGATGATGTAGTAGTGATTCAATTAATGAAACAATCAATTAATTAATATTTTAAATATTAAAATAAATATAAATTTACTTAATTAAGGTTATACGAAAAAATTATGGGTTAATATGACATGTTAGTAGTGTATTAAGTGAACTTTTTTGAAGTAAGATTTATGGATTTTTTTTCTTAAAGTCAATGTTATGAATATTGTAAAAAATTGACACTTACGATATTTTATGAAAATAATATTTTATAAAATTAATTAATATCCTAAAAATATTAAATAAGGAAAAATGTATTATATATGGTCTAAAATATCATAAATTTTCTATTTATGGTCCAATTGACACATTATATGTAAAAATTGCATCATATGAATATTAAAAACATTGTTATCATAGTTAAAATAAAAATGGCTCAACAAAGGGTTATTCAAAATGATATGGTTTAAAATTAAATATTTTTTTTAAATAAAGTATTTTATCTGATTATAACCTTATCATATCTTTTTTTGGAATCAATGTCATTTTTGAGATTTTTTTAGCCTGATTTTGTTATAAATTTATCTTCTAATAAATTTCAAAAGTGTCCCTCCCCTCTCTTATAAAAGGGAACCTCTCCTTCTATTTTATTCACACTTTAGAAACTATTTATATTAGAAAAACCATATCAAAATATTCTCCCAACATCCCACCCTTCATTATATAAGTCTTAATCTGGGCATTAACCTAACCAAAAAAGTCCTTTTGTGAAAATCAAAAGGAGATACCCAAGGAAGAGGTAATGGTCATTAATGAACATTTTTTTATTTCTTCAATAAACCACATTCAATTATTTTTATTTTATGTTTATATAATAACCTTATTATCCTACATATACTTATACAATGTTATATTATTTTTTAAACCTACAGTGTATGGTGAACTACCACCCCATGAAACGATGTTTTTTTTTCATTACTACCTCTCATGGTTGGGATGTATGATAGAAACGTTGATTTAATATGATATATAGAGATTTTATAATGTATATATGCTTCTATAATTTTTATATAACACATTCCTTCTTGCACTCCATTTTTGGGAATATGATAACATTGTTTGTGGACACGTAGACTATCACCTCCTCAAATCGATGTGATTCGTTCAAACTATACATGGAATATAAAAAAGGATGATTTTAATTAAAATATGTTATATATATGGAATATATATGATAATTTAATAAATTATCATTAAATATTTCATTACATTCATTATATTATGAAATAATTATCTAATTAATGGGATCAATAAGTAACATGTCAAAACATACTCCAAAAACTAGGTAATTAACACGTAAAATAGTTAAAATAATGAAAGATAATTAATTAATGGTTAATATAATGTCTTAAGTAAATAATATATGGTATTATTGAAATTGATATTTTTATTTAATATATTTATAATAAACATATATTAATTATAAAGTAGGTATTATTGAGTATGTTGAGATTCAAGACATAAGGTATGTGGCATATTCTACTTTCATAACTTATTTCATTTACAAGGTGTATATACTACCTAAGAATGTATTTTATTATTAATATATTTAATATTATGGTATTTTCATATCCATGTAATTTTTTATCTTTCATGGGGCGTATGATTCTACTAATTGTAATGTTGTTAGGGTCTAACTCACAATCTCATCCTTAATCCTACGGGGAAAATGGGTATTTGCGACGGGTTATTTGCGATTGGGATAAATCCCGTCGCAAATAGCTCCGTTAGAAAGTTATTTGCGACGGGGGAATTCCCCCATCGCAAATAACTACTTATTTGCGACGGGATCGCTTTCCCCATCACAAATGTACTGGCGCGCTCTGCGTGCCAAATCGCGGGAAAGTTATTTGCGACGGGCGGTTACCACCCGTCGCAAATAACCGGCGGCGGTAAAAGATATTTGCGACGAGAATATACCCCCGTCATAAATAGTATGTTGGCAGGTTATTCTTTGCGATGGGACCCGTCACAAATAACTATTTAACAGTTGAACGTAATAAATGTGGGTATGGTATTTGCGACGGGATACCCGTCGCAAATATACCCGTCGCAAATAATCTAACCTATAAATACCCCCATCCATTTTTTTCCATTCATTCTCAATCTCTATCTTGTATTTCTCTCAAAACTCTATTTTTAGAGTTTAGAATTTCTTAAGATTAGTTTTTATTCCCGGACTTGATATTGATTTTTTCAACAACGATCAGAGATCAACCTCAAATCAATTTTAAATGTATTTATGTTCATTTTAATTTAATATTAATTTTAAATTTTTTATTAGTTTCAATTATTCTTAATTAGTTTTAATTTAATTATGTTTAGATTGCTTTGTTAATTAATAAATTTAAATTATTAGTATTCATTGTTCGTAGTTAATGGTATTTAGGAATAATTAGTAATAATTACCAATAATTAAGAATAAATACTAATAATTAGTAATAAATACCAATAATTACGAATAATTAGTAATAATTTCCAATAATTACCAATAATTAGTAATAATTAGTAATAATTACTAATATTTACTAATAATTAGTAATAATTACCAATATTTAGTAATAATTTCTAATAATTACCAATAATTACCAATAATTAGTAATAATTCGTAATAATTACTAATAATTAGCAATAATTCGTAATAATTAGTAATAATTACCAATATTTAGTACTAAATTGTAATAATGAATAATAATTACCAATAATTAGGAATAATTAATAATAATTACCAATAATTTGTAATAATTATCCATAATTAGTAATAATTACCAATAATTAGCAATAATTACCAATAATTAGTAATAATTGGTAATAATTAGTAATAATTACCCATAATTAGTAATAATTCAAAATAATTACCAATAATTACCACTAATTAGTAATAATTAATAAAAATTATCAATAATTAGTAATAATTAGTATTAATTACAAATAATTAGTAATAATTAGTAAGAATTAGTAATAATTACCAATAATTAGTAATAATTACCAATAATTAGTAATAATTATCAATAATTAGTAATAATTACCAATAATTAGTAATAATTACCAATAATTAGTAATAATTAGAAATAATTAGTAATAATTAGTAATAATTAGTAATGATTATTAATAATTAAGAAACATTAGTAATAATTACCAATAATTCCCAGTAATTAGTAATAATTATTAACAATTAGTAATAATTACCAATAATTAGTAATAATTAACAAAAATTAGTAATAATTACCAATAATTAGTAATAATTACAATAATTAGTAATAATTACCAATAATTAGTAATAATTACCAAAAATTAGTAATATTTACCAATAATTTGTAATAATTACCAATAATTAGAAATAATTACCAATATTTAGTAATAATTACCCATAATTAGTCAATAATTAGTAATAATTACTAATAATTAGTAATAAATACAAATAATTACCAATAATTAGTAATAATTACCAATAATTATCCATAATTAGTAATAATTACCAATAATTATCGATAATTAGTAATAATTACCAATAATTACCAATAATTAACAATAATTAGTAATAATTTGTAATAATTAGGAGTAATTACCAATAATTAGGAATAATTACTAATAATTAGGAATAATTACTAATAATTAGTAATAATTACCAATAATTAGTAATAATTATCAATAATTAATAATAATAGAAATAAATAATAATAATTAGAAATAATTACCAATAATTAGTATTAATTACCAATAATTACCAATAATTAGTAATAATTAGTAATAATTACCAATATTTAGTAATAATTATCAATAATTAGTAATAATTACCAATAATTACAAATAATTAGTAATAATTAGTAATAATTAACAATAATTAGTAATAATTACCAATAATTAGTAATAATTACCAATAATTACCAATAATTACACATATTTACCAATAATTAGGAATAATTACCAATAATTTGGAATAATTACCAATATTTAGGAATAATAACATTATAACATTATTTTTATATTTTATTATTAATATTAAAATAATATAATTTTCTATATTACACATAATTCTCTTTTCATCTATGTGTTTTCTGTCTCCACATGTAATATTTGCATTCATTTTCAAAATTATCAACCCACTCGCCAATGGAGAGGCGAAAGTGAAGGCAAATATTACATGTGGAGAGAGAATGCTAAACACCCAGATGAAAGGAGAATTGTATAAAATATAGAAAATTATATTATTTTAATATAAATAATAAAATATACTAATAATGTAATAATGTTATTATTATATAATTAATATTTATGAAAAAATTATATTAGTATTATTAAAATAATAAAAAATCAATATAATATTAAAATTATCAATATTTGTAACATGTTTTTCTTTATTCTCAACATATTCAATCTTTGATTGAGTGTTTTTTCTAACAAATTATTCAAAACCACTATTGCTTTTATATTTTATAGAAAAATATGGAACAACGAGGTCGTCAACAATCATTATTAGATGACTGCATATGGATAAATCAACGTAGAAATCGAAACGGTTCTGGTTTAAATCCAGTATATATAGAGGGTGTGGAGACTTTTTTATCATTTGCAGCATCAAATCCAGAATTTGTTTCAAAAGGCAAAATAAAATGCCCTTGTAGAAAATGTGCATTGAGAACATTTGACACATTTGACAAAGTGGGGGGACATCACATGCCTTTTGGTCTTCAACCAAATTATGTTTTTTGGTATCAAAACGGTGAATGAAGTTCTAGAGTTGGTGATACCAACTTGATTCCGGATCCATCCCCATTTCAAGATATAGTACATGATGTTGCAGGTTCATCTGTTCAACATATAGAAACTACGGCTGATATAGATTCAAATCCTGAGTTGGCACCGTCTGAATTTTATGAGTTGTTGAGGTCTTCTGAGGATGCATTATATCATGACTGCAAGATGAGAAAATTTGAAGCAGTTGCAAAATTTATGGCTATCGAATCAGATAACAGAATGTCAAACACCTGTTATGACCAGATATTTTCTTTGATTAAAACACTGTTACCCGAAGGAAATGTTTTGCCTGTAAATTACTATGAGAGTAAGAGGCTGGTTCAAAATTTAGGACTTACTTGTCAAAAGATTCATGCATGTTAAAATGACTGCATTTTATATTCTAGAGAAAATGAGTCATTGGATAGTTTTCCCACAAGTGGGAAACTGAGATATAAAAAAGGGCAACATGGGAAGTCTGGTTTGATTCCTTTAAAACAGTTGAGATATTTTCCTCTTACATCCAGACTTCAGCATTTATTCATGTCTAAGAATACAGTGACAATGTTGTCACGGCATAAAGCAAACATTTCAACTGATTAAAGTTTGAATCATCCAGCCGATGGTGATTCATGGAATCATTTTGATAGAGTGCATCCATCCTTTTCTTTAGATGCTAGAAATGTCCGACTGGGCCTTTCCACTGAAGGTTCCTATCCGTTTGGATCATATGATAGTCAATATTCATGTTGGCCTGTTTTTTTAACTCCGTACAATTTACCTCCATGGATGTTGATGAAGGAGCCATATATCTTTTTGACTTTACTAATTCCAGGACATCCGAAGAGAAATATTGATGTTTATTTGAGACCATTTATTGATGAATTAAGTTTATTGTGGAGTACTAGTGTCAGTACATATGATTTTGCTACGAAACAGAATTTCATACTGAGAGCAGCATTGATGTGGACAATAAGTGACTTTTCAGCTAATGGGATGTTATCTGGCTGGAGTACACATGGTCAGAAATCATGTCCATACTTTATGGGAGAAAAAATCATTTATGCCCATTCATGGATAGAAACCTTGTTATTTTGTCTGTCATCGCAAATTTCTACCTGCTGATCATCCTTTTCGCAGAAACAGATCTCATTTCAGAAAAGGAAAAATTGAAAGGGATGTACCTCCAAAAATTTTATCAGGTTCGAAGTTAAAATTAGTTTTATTTTCATTAACTCCCATCACTTTTGGTCCCACAATAAACCAACAGAAAATTTATGGTTTTGTTAAAGAACACAATTGGATTAAACGTAGAATATTTTGGGATTTTCTATATTGGTCTGATTTGATGGTCGGCCACATGTTGGATGTCATGCATATTGAGAAGAACTGTTTTGATAATTTGTTTCATACAGTTTTGGATACACCAAGAACGAGAAAAGACAATGAAAATGCACGTTTAGAACTTGCCCAAATTTGCAGGCATCCAGAACTGGAACTATTTGAGAATGTCAGAATAGAAAGGTTACTAAAACCAAAAGCAGGTTATACACTATCTAAAGAAACCCGTTTATTATTTTGTCAGTGGATTTTAGATTTGAGACTTCCAGATGGTTGTGCTTCCAATTTGGGTAGATGTGTAAAGAATGATCATATTACTTGATTAAAAAGTCATGATTGTCATGTTATAATGGAAAGACTTCTACTCATTGGATTAAGAGGTCTATTGAATTCTGTGATCTGAGATTCCATAACAGACATGTCTCATTTTTTTGGGAAATTTTTGCGGCTACAACAGATTATGATGCTCTATGGAAACTTGAAGAAGATGTTGTTGTAATTATATGTAAACTGGAAAAAATATTTCCGCCGTCTTTCCTCGACTCAATGGAACATTTGATGTAACATTTGCCATATGAATCCAAATGTGGAGGTCCAGTAAAGTTTCGATGGATGTACCCACTTGAAATATGCATGCAAAAATTGAAATGAAAAGTAAGTAACAAAGCATCTGTCGAAGGATCTATTACAGAAGCTTATTTACAAGAGGATATATCTTTTTTCTGCTCCCATTATTTTAAATCTGAGTATCCTTCAAAACACAACTGAATGGGATGGAATGAGAGGAATATTGATGAAATCGACAATCAATTTTCTGTTTTCAACCAGCCAGAGCTTGGTTTTGGTAGAGTTTATGAATGCTGGATTTCCGATGATGAACATCACAGAGATCATACGTATGTTCTGCTCAACTGTTAAGAGATGACATCCGTTGTACTGTAAGTGTTTATATCACTTATTCTATAATTTATGTTACAGTAAATAACTTTGTTTTTATAGGTTGTATGATAATAATATCAAGAAACAAATGCCACAAATTACAGCAGCTACTCTCGAAGAACGCCGACAGAAAAAAATTTCTCAGTGGTTTCAAAAACTGGAAATATAATTTCTTTATCTTTTAGAAACTCATTCAATGTATAGTTTACTATATTGATAATTATTTCACAAATTTTCAGGTGTGTCTACATGCTGATAAAATTGACAAATGGCTATGTATTTTGAGTAACCCACCTTCAAAACTTTTTAAAACTTATAATGAATATGTGGTGAATGGATTTCGATTTCACACACATGCATATAGGGAATAAAAAAAACAATGAACAGTGGAGTTAGCTTGAGAGGATCCCATCATCGAGAAAATGAAGTTGACTTTTATGGCATACTTGTTGAAATCATTGAACTCTGTTATCTTGGACATCATTACATAACCATGTTCAAATGTCGGTGGTTGGATACAGAGAGAGGTGTGAATCTTCATCTGAATCATGGAATCATCGATATTAAATGTAAAAGTGTTCTCGTAGTAAATGAACCATTCTTATTGGATCAACAAGCGCATCATGTTTATTATGCAAAGTAATGTGCTACATCAAGAGAGTTGACTGATTGGTGGAGTATAATAAAAATCAAAATTCGAGATAATTAGTTTATTCAAAGTGAATGTGCTTTCACTGATGGGCAAAGAATTGATGTTTTTTAAGAGAGTACTCAAAATCAATCTTTTTTACAAAGTGACTTGAGTATCGATGATGACACCCCACATTTAAGAGTCGGTGATGACAATGATGTTAATAATGTCACATATGTATTTGAAATGGTAAGAGATGAAGCAACTGAAACTCGAATGGATATCGATGATGTTGAGGAGGAATATGAAGATGACATTGACATATATAAAGATGATGATCAAGATAAGCACTGATAGAATTTAATGGTAGTTATATACAATCATAACTAATATATATATATATAATAGTAATTATCAATTATTTGCCAACAACATTAACATTTTCTGTTTTAGATGGATGACGACACATTTTGTGAGTTGACGGATGCTGACTTGCCTTTCGATGCGGATGAGTTGCTGGAAGATGACCCTCAGCCTGCAGGCACTCTAGGGAGTACGCAGAGGGGGCACATTCTTGCACGATTGATGATTCCCGACCCCGTCCCCGAGCGACGTCCACGTCTTGGGTTTGATCCACGCGCACAGAGGTGTAATAACCTGTGGATTTGTCAATGATTTCATTAATATATTCACATAATAAATGATTATTATTTTTACAGTTTTCCACATATATTAGTCGGACAGGGCAGCGCTATTTTGCCCAACTATTTCTCTCTACCTTGGACCACCTGGGAGCAGATTCCAATTGATGTGCAACAGGCCATGTTCGGCCATTGGTTGGTATGTTTGTAAATAAATAATTTTTATTTTGAAAATTATTTCATTTCTAACATGATATTTTGATTTATTTGTAGGGTTTATGGTATCCGATCGAGGATACCATGTGTGACGCCATCCACGAGGCATGGGAGGTGGCTATGCGTGATCGCTTTGGTCAGTTTTTGCACAATTTAAGAAAAGCTACCACGAAGAAAGCATGAGTGTCAGTTTTTGACGAGTCATGTAGAGTACACCGACCAAAGTACATTTCATCCCATGTATGGGATAGATTATGTGAGCACTGGTTGATTGATGCCTTTCAGAGGAGATCATCGGTGGGGAGGCAGAATCGGGGGAGACAGGAGGTGACTCATCGAGCTGGGTGTCGTACATTCAATACTCATAGATATCATCTGTACGTACATTATTTATAAATATTTTATATAACTATAAATATTAACAGTTTATTTTTTATTCTTATAAGCTGTCGAGAACCCTGATATTACAGAGTACGACGTATATCGGAAGATGTATAGTGATCCTGCTACTGGGGAGCTCAGAGGTGATCGTCAGCGTCACATCATGGTCAATATAATTTGTATTCATGTTTAAAAATTAACTTCATATAATATATTCACAATTTTAATTTTAAATTGCAAATATAGGAGACATATGAGGCCTCAACGTCACAGACCCGGCCTGAGAGTCAGGCAGAGTCATCAGATCCGACCATTGGTCGACATTTTGATGAGGCGGCATGGATGCAGGCCACCCAGTATGCCTTCGAGAAGGGCCGGGTAGTTGGTATCAGCTCTCGACTGACTCCCGGAGATTATTATGGCAGTGTTGCGATGTCGGCGTCTAGCTCGAGAGGAGCTCATGCATCTTCTTCTGCTACACAGTATGAGGATCTATTGTGATATCAGACTGCACTGATAGAGAGTCTCCGACAGGAGCAAGAGCAGATGCATCAGCAGCAGTAGCAGAATGAGGAGGAGCGTCAACGCCAGCAGCAGCTGTACGAGGAGCAGATGAGTCGGTGGCAGCAGCAGCATCAAGAGTAGATAGAGTACATGCTGCGACTCACTCAAGCTTTAGGGATGGAGTTTCCTCCACCAGCATCTGCAGATCCCCCCCTCTCCCCCTCCTCTTTCAAATTAGAGTTTTTTTATGTTATAAAGTTTGTTAAATCAAAATATGAATTTTTTTTCTATTCGTAGTTTCTGTCTCTTTGTAATATATTAATAATATTATATTTTTAAATAACAATATTAATATGAATAATAATATTATTTATATTTTATAATATTAAATTATATATATATATTAAAATTTTATAATAAGATAATTTAATTATATTTTTTCTGTAATATTAGAATTATTTTAATATTTGAATGTAAAATAATTCTATTATTTTTATATTAATTAAAATAACTTCTTTATATTTACTTTATTTGTGAAGTATAATTATAATATTATTGTATTAATTAAAATCATTTTATAATATTCTATTATTTTTTATTTTTTAATTATTATTCTATTATTATTATATTAATTAAAATAAT
The DNA here is from genome assembly GCA_963277665.1 of Viscum album. Taxonomy (NCBI): domain Eukaryota; kingdom Viridiplantae; phylum Streptophyta; class Magnoliopsida; order Santalales; family Viscaceae; genus Viscum; species Viscum album. Next base: position 2,082,434,366 of record OY728165.1, read on the forward strand.
TTATTAATAATTTATTTTTTTTTATTTTGTTTAGTATTTACGACGGGATACTATGCCCGTTGCAAATAGTATTATTAATATATTGATTAAAATAATTTATTAATATTTTTTAATTTTTTTAACAACTAATTGTGACGGGCCAGTCACAATTACGATTTTTAAACGTTTTCACAAATATACTGACTAATATTTGCGAAGGGATGAAACTCCGTCGCAAATAATACCTTTAGTGATGGACCCGTCGCAAAAAATTGTTGTTGCGATGCCGTTTTCCAGGACAAGCTATTTGCGACGGGACACCGTCGCAAAAGCCTATTAGCGACGGGATCCCGACGCAAATGACCCATCGCAAATGCCATTATTTCTAGTAGTGATCGAGATAGTTTCTCTTTAAGTCTTCATTATGGAATATTTGACTTATATGATAATGATTTCTAAAAAATTTTAAATAAGCGATTTTAATATTATCCTATAAATTTTTAAATTCTTTTAGCTAATATTAAAAAATTTATAAAATGGTTTAAAAGGAATATTTTTTTCATTTTCCAAATGAGGTACCTTTTGGCTTTTTTTTCTGATGGAATGTTTTTTAAACTTATGAGGAATGAGCAGATTTTTCCACTATCATGATTCCTTAAAATTTTGAAGCTCCATTTACAGATTTATAATGTTATTTACAATAATAATGTTTTCATTTATAAATGTACATCTTTTTTTATAAATATTTTCAAAGTTAAAAGGGTATTTCTCCCAAAATATTTCACTAATTTAATAATAATATTTTCATATATGTCAACACCCTCTGTTGAATGTTATTTTTATTTTTTATTAATCAATTATGATATCATTTTCAATATTTTTTTAAATGGCTTATAATCATTTTGACTATGGATTTACTTTTTTGATACTATTCACCATATTACTCAAGAAATATGGAGATTGTATTTACTGATTAGGGAAATTTATTTAAATTTCATATATACATATGTGTGTCTGTGTGTTGTTTATTTTTCACCCCATTCATATGAGGAATGAATTAGACTAATTAGGTGGTGGGTGGGGCCCTATATAGCCCCTAGATTAATTGGTAAGTCTCATGATATGAAATCAGTTGGTGAAAGCCCTTCATGTTTGTTTCCATGAATTTTACATTTATCAGGAGGATTTATCTTCACACAAATTAGACTGGTTTCTACCCAAAGACTTAAATTATCTTTAGGATAGATCTTTAAAGTGACTATCTTTAGGATATATCTTAATATTCCAGACATCCATCATTATGAATTCAATCATTATTATTATTCAATGTAATTATTTGATTATTTAGAATAACCATGGTTATATTTCCTAGCTCATGCGATAATTTAAATGGAATGTGTTTTAGATATTTAACTTTCCATATTATTTATTTTATATTTACTCATACATTTCATTTTATGCTTACCCTTTTTGAAATTTTGAGCTCACCTCTTTAATATCATTATTTTTCCCATGGATTCCCAAGAAATATGTTATGAATGATCTACAGGGTTACTCAAATGTGTATAATGGAAGACTCAATAAAATTATTTGTGCATTTTATGTTTTCAAATTTTATATAGATTACAAGTATCTATCTAGTTTACCATGACTACTAAACAATTTGGTCCCTCCGGATTTGATTCATTGTATCGTATGACTATTTTTCAAAGTAATACACCATCTTCAAGCTATTGGGGTTAGGTTCATTAAATATATCATCAAATTACCGAGTATCTAACAAGATGGAAACTCAAACATCACATGAAAAAAGTAGATAACACTTCCACTTGTCACCTACATGAAAAAAACCACATTCTTAAGGGTCAAAAAAATCCACCACCTCTAAGTGGTGATTTCCCTATTCTCGGACCTAGAATAATAAAAAATACACACGCCCAAAGGAAGGGTAGTTTGTGATCAATAATGCACAGTAGTGTCTCATCATGTATTCCATAATCAATACCATAACTATTTACAATTTATTATATCAATTTAAAAAAGGCATGATAATAAATATTTAATATTTGAAACTAGAACATGGTTTCCTCAAAATATTTTGAATATATATCAAACCAACTTTCAAAATTATTAAAAGAATTTTTTATATAGGAAAGTTTGTAAAAATAAGCTTTCATGAATAAAACAATTCCTGAAATCAATCGAATGTGTATTAAATCAAACAAATCATAGTAATTAACCTTGTACAAAATCCCCCTGTTCAGTCACTTTATTAGGAACTAGGATCCTCACATGTATCATAATGATCACAGCTCAAGTCATGTGAGAACACACAAATATACCACAAAAAGGAACCCATTAAGGGTAGTCTATACCCCATTAGAGGAACCCATAATCGGTAGTCAGGACAATGTTTTTTAAGTAACAATTGACACTATCAATCCATTTCTAGGTAAGGTCCTTTCAATCAGTTCTTAGTTACCACTAACTACCTTGGATAACATGTACATAAAAAAAGAAATCAATGAAATAAAAATTAAATCATTTTAAATCATATTTAAATACAATTTCAAAATTTAAAATTTTAACATGTCTTTCCCTTTTCAAACCCAAATCATAGGTTTTCATCATTCCATTCCATTTCAAATCACTTTTCAATTTAATCATTTTTCCCAAAATCAATCATAAAATAAGTTCGTAAAAAATATTTCCAAATCATGCCATCATTTTTCCTAAATCCACCCAAAAATTTCAATTCCTTTGAAAATGAGGTTTTTCTGAAATATCATGCTTGTTTTAAATAAAAGATCATATCATCATGTTTCAATGTTTTTTAAAAAAAATAGAAAAATCATTTCAATTTAATAAATAATATAACTGTTTCAATTGAATGGAAAATAATTATGGAATCATCTACTATTAAATCAATGATTAGGAAATCAACACACATAGTGGGATTCACCAATTTCGAATAAAGGAATAGAAGATCTATGAAAACAACCAAGAATCAATATCCAATAATATTACGTTTGGATATATACCTTACATGATTATTCATAAAACACTAAGGATGTGATAAAGAGAGTCCGGAAGAAAACACACAATAAAAAATCCACTTAGCTAGAGTAGATAAAATGAGGTCTACTCCACATTAATCCATGATGTAAAGGGTTTGGAAAAGCCAAAATCACCTAGGGAAATCTATAGGTCGTGAGAGGGAGGGATACAGGTCAAAAAAATGGAAATCAGTCATATATCCTACATAAAAATATTTTTCTTTAGAATTAAATACTATGTAAGCCTGGTTCGCTTTTTGTAATCTATACAGGCTGCTAAAACCAGTAAAGGTATTGCCTTTTTATTAAAAGTATATTTTCCCTTATACATTTTGAATTCTAAGTACACCATTTGTAACTTTATATCATGAAACTTATTCACTTTATCAAACTAGTAAGAATCACAAGATGTGTAATATTATTACAATGTGTGTAATTTCCCTTCCAATATTAGAAACCCCCGATTTTTCTGAAAACCAATAAAACTGAGGACAATAATAACATAGGAAAGGTAAGAGGATGTTACAATATCCCCACCATAAAAAGTCTATATCGATAGAAATATCATTATGAATATTCCATATCAAAAAATATAAGGCCGATAATCTTTCATATGTTCCTCATGCTCCCACATCTCATTCAAAAAAGAACCATGTTTCTATTACACATAGACTAATGGTTTCATCCTCCGATGAAGTAATTTTTCATCAGAATCAATAATCCTAACTGAATGCTTAGTCATGGATAAATCAAGATCAACATAAAGATACTTCTAACTCAACAAAAAATATGGGATAGAAATATACTTCTGAAGCTATTACACATGTAACACAACATGTATATGCATCAACTGTGTTGTAAGTGATAAACAGTATGCCACATTCCCCATTTTCTTAGAAAAAATAAAAAGGTACCAGAAACCGAGGAGCAATATTACGTTTAATATTAATATGTAGGTGTCCTAACATAGGCTAGACTATAAAAAACATGTATTCTAATAGAAAACCCCTACGGTCACCTATTATGGTCATCATAATATTTCTCTGATGAATCAATTGAATCAATATTATTGTTTCATGGAACAGTCATGGTCCAACCAAAGAGCATTCCCTAATATCTAACCAACACAATGGATATTGACATTGATTTTCATATATTGCCTCAAAATTATTCATTCTGATTATAAACAAGTAATTATAGTTACGTAGTTGGGGTTTGACTTAGTTGTAAGAACCCCATAATTCTACATGAAAATGGGGGTTCAAAACCTATGGGGCACAGGTACTATAACAACACTGTAGCGCTACAGTATCAGCCGAGATACTGTTGCAATGGTGGCACTGTAGCGGTGGTAAGAGATCTGTAGCGGCGGCAGGGGAACTGTAGAAGTGGTGGGTACTATGTGGTACTGTAGAAGCATGGGTACTGTAGAAGTACTATTCACAGAATGGGTATTGGGCCTCAAATTTGGGCCTACAGGCTATGTAATGGGCTAAATGACCACTGTGCCTACATGCTATGTAATGGGTCTCCCTCTACCCAGTTAAAGAGGTCTCTTCGTTGCTTTAATAAAAAAAATGAGGCTTCGGCCCCAACATTTTAAAAAAAGTAATTATTGTTATGAGAAAACTCAACTCATTCAAATTGGACTTCCCAATCTAAATCAAAATTGAGGACATGGGAATGAATTTTTTTTGAATAATATTTATAGACCTCTCTATATAGACATCCTTCTGATAATGTAATTATTTAATAAAACAAACCTATAATATCATCACCTATTAAAGAACTCTCAAAAAACGAGAGTAAATACAAGGATTTCTATCAAATGATATAGAAAATAAAACATCCTGAAAATGAACAATATCTTTCACATAGAGATTTCCCAACCCCTCAACATTGGTTTCATCATGAATGGTTATAAACTGAGATGTTTTATCTAATATATCGATCATAAACCATATCACATTCTTTCCTCAAGGTCATGTTTCAACCCAACTATAATGTCTATGTAAATATCAACCCACTTTTAAGTCAGCATTGGAAGTGGCTTTAGAAAAATCCAAGGTCTCTGAATCATGGTCTTAACCTGTTGATTGTTATAATAATGTTAAATAAAGTAATAAATTTTCTATCTGAAACCTAGCCACAATAACCAACACCACATATCATGAAACATATTTCTGGTTTTAGGGTCCACTACCCAGTAGGAGATATGGAAATCCTCCACCACAGATTTTCTTATAGACAAAGGCACTATAAAACAATTCTAAAAACATAGGATTCCCTTAAAAGATAATTTCTACTCATCAATTCTCTCCCCAAAACAATGAGAGTCTCTTGTGACTCATAATTCATCACCAAAAACTATACTTTTTGAATCAACTCAATAAGATAGAAGGTCAACTGAACACTCACCAGGACAACATTTGTATCATTCTCTTGGACCCCTAAATGAAACTGTCCAAAAAAATCTATCAAGTTCCACTCTTTTAATGATTCCTTCAAGACCTGGGTTGGAAGAATCCTACTTAATTCATCTATAATGACACTATCCTTTCATAGGGTGCAACAAATGTAAAAATACAAAGACATTCAATACTCCTCCCAATGCCTCTATCGAAGGATAAAATATTTTTGAGAGATTTTATAAAAAAATATATTATTTTTATAAAACATTTTAAAACATTCTTTTAGAAGTTAATGTTGTCTACTCTTAAAAGCATACATCACAGCTACTAGTTTATGCTCATGGGTAGGAAAATTCTTCCCATGAGGCCAAAGCTTTCGAGAACCATAGGATACCATGTGATCATCTTTCATAATATCAGACCTCAAACACAGACTTGTTGACTCACAAAACACCATATAGACCTACCAAGACTCTAGAAGAGTCAACACTAGAACATAAGCTAACATATGTTTCAACTAAAAAAATAAGTCTGAAATTTTTAATCCCAAGAAAACATCAGCCCCTTCAGAGTAATAGTAGACATCGGATATTCCAACTTCAATAAATATTTAAAAAACATATAGTAATACCCTGATAATCATAAGATTCTATAGAACTAAAAAACATTCTGTTGTTTCAACCATATCATAAAATATTTATCAGTATCAGTATCAAATGATATACGATGTTCTAAAACCATAATTCCCAAGAAATTCAATTTTCAAATAAAAAAATCACATTTTTATAGATTTTCATAGATTCATTGACATATCGACATTTCCATAGATTCTCCCAGATGGCATGCATGATCTTCCTTGGACAAAGTGTAAATGGAAATATAATACAAAAATACCACAATGAACATATTAAGATACTCATGGAGGATTTTTCTCTTCAATGACACAAAGACTATAGGATCATTAGGTAGACAAAATGCCATGACAAGATACTCATAATGGACATACCTACTCTAGAAGTAGGTATTATGAATGTCATATTCTTTTATACTCAACTTGTGATAAAGATATCCAAGATCCATATTTAAAAACCAATTTTTTCCATTAAACTAGTGAAAATAATAATAAATTTGTGGTAACTACTATTTTTTCGTCAATGATACATGATTTATTTACTAGTTATCAACAATGAAGGTAAGTGTTCTTAAAACATTCTTTCTAAATAGAATTGTCTCCATCCAAGGTGACACACTCAAATGTATAAATCATTTCTCTAATACTTTATAAAACTAAGCATTTCAATATTTCAATTTAGATAGTTACATATAGAAAGAGATAATAGATAATGGATGAGTATCATGTAATAAATAAATATGGAACTCTATCTATCTTACTAGTGTAAAACTAGAGAAATCGGTTGGAGACACATTAAGAAACACATTAAAAACTAAAGGGAGATCATCATTTACTTATTACCATTCTAGATCAAAAGTGAACACAATTATTACTTTCCCCAACTATTGATAGGAAGGTCCATATCTACCAAACCTCATGTCCCATTCTCCCCCAAAAAAGACACACCCCATCAAGCATGGTAAATGAGACCTATTAAAGATAGTATTCAATTTGGACCTTATTCATAATGAGGGAATCCATTCACAAAATGAAATTGATAAGATTTATGTTTAGAACCTGAAAATACGAACATTATCAACATCTTATATAGAGAAAACACAGGTGGGACAATGGAAACTATGCTCTTTCTTCATTCTGATGGGTGTAGTAATATCCATCACATAAGATATAATCATAATAATAAGATTTAGCAGGTTCAAAATATTAGTTGATATAAATGAGTGAGATACACAAACATCAAATAATTAAGTCTCTAATGATGATGTTATAGTGATGGTACCTCTCACAATCACGAGACATGTATCAGATTCCTCTTGAAAGTCATCCATTACATGAAGAAGATTCTTTCTAGATGATTATGGATGGAACCCCTTAGATCTCGAAGCATAAAATTATACCATGTTGGTTTTGTGTGATGATGAGCCTATTTTACTATTTATTTATAAAATTAAATGGTATAATTTATGTATGTGTCCAGAGCGATCACAAGAACTACCAATATTTGGCACCTCAATATAAACCTGTCTTGAATGCCCAACCTTCCCACACCTGAATCTAGTAAACAGTCCTCTTCCAGGAACTGTAAGAGTTCTAAAGGATACCTTCTATATAGAACAACCATGAGACTCATCACTCTTCCTTTTTTCCTTTAATGGAACTCATAAAACTATCAATATTATAAAAAATAACTCTCTTTAACCTTGACTTACCTAGATGGTCAAGCTCAACCATCAATTCCCTATCCAATACATTTTACTATGAAGTGAGAATTAGTAATAAAACATATGAATAGATATTAGTTTAAACACCCATCACAATAAATTTAGACTTCATCTTCTCATTCAATGCAATCTTAGGTGAAAATTATACAATCTCAGTTAAGCAATTATCATATTCTATCACTGACCATTCTACCTTTAAGAGGTTGAAAAACACTATATTCATTTCAATTAAAATATATTTTTGAGATAAATTTACAATGAAAAGAAATTTAAATTCATTATAATCTAAACCCTCATAATTCTTCATTTATCCCATTGAATCCCACTATCTATTGCTAGGTCCTTCTAGATTGAATGTGGAACATTTCACCTTAATTGAATCAGTCATTTACAAGAAATCAAATAAACTCCATATCTTTCTCAACCAATCCTCAATATCATAAGGATCATTAGATCCTTGGAATACTACTGGATTATGTTAGAGGAACTCATCAACATGATTCTTAGATTCACCCCTTTGAGTTTTTATAGAAAAATCCTGAACAAGAATGGGTGGAGGTGCTTGTTCCATAGCATGGACAGCACACACAATAATCTAAAAAATATTTTCTTCTATAGGAGAATCCTATCCGGGTGGTTCACCAATATATTCTTCCTAGACAAGATTTAAATGTCTTCATAGGTGCATGATGATACACAACATCAAAATACAACACTAAATACAACTGAAGATTACTTAGATCAACAACTCAAATAAGAGAAATGGGAAAATCAATCCAATCTCATGAGATATCATTATCTATATTTCAATAAACACCAATCAAAAGATATGAAAATTAAATAATTATGTCACATTATTCCACAAGGATTCATTCCCCAAACACCTATAGTGATTTATATCCCATTAAGATGAGAGATCTCTAGACACTCACTCATAAAAGTCCCTAAAATCCAACCTCATTTCTACTTAGACAACCCAAACTACATACTAACATCAAAGATGATTGTTAACTTCTAACTGTGGTACACCGTTTTCAAGAACCTAACCAAATACCCTGGTACCTTGACACCCAAACTGACACTAACAATGTCCAAAGGGCATTCCCAATCACCACAGGTTGGAGACTAGCACTTGGAATAATACAAAACTAAAGGGGGAATAAATTTTTCATAAAAGATTAGATTATAAATGAATAAAAGATAGTATGATTAAAACTAAAAAGTGATAAATTACTAGAAACAATAATTAAATCAAAATAAAACGTTGTACATTATCAAAGTACTATGTATTTAATAACATGAAAACTCAAACATCCCAAGAAATAAGTGGATAACATCTCAACTAGTCACCTCCATCAATAAACCATAGTACAAAGGATCAAGAACATATACCACCTCCATGTGTTTCTTTCCCTTTTATTGGACATGTAATATGATAATATACAAAAAACTGATGGAAAAGGTAGGGAGTGTGCTATAAATTCTAATAGGTTCTCACCAAGTGTTCCATAATCAATACCAAAACAATTTAATATAAATTATATCAATTTTAACAACACAAGGCATGAAATTATATTTTCATATTTGAAACAAAAAAAAGTTTTTATATAAATATACGGAAGATAAATAAAAAAAACTTTCAATCAATATTAATAGAACATTTAATACAAAAAGTTTATATAAATCAATTGGAATGAAGAAAATAGTTCAATGATTCTATTGAATATGATTTAAATAAAACTTCTTAGAGGAAAGCACCTTGTACAGAAGCCTTGTGGTGAGATTATTTATTGGGTAATTGGATCCTCACACACCTCATAATGATCATGTCTCTAGTCAGGCGTGCACACAAAAATACATCGAAAAATGGGAACACATCTAGGGAAGTCTACACCCCTATAAGGGAACTAATTATGAGGAGTCATAAAAATATTGTTTTCATAAGAGTTTCCATCATAAATCTATTGCTAGGGAGTCAATGTCCTAGTTTTCTTTTCCCTGTTACTACTAACTACCCACAAAAACATATGGTTCAAACAACTAGTCAATAAAATTAGAAACAAATCGTTTTAAAACATTTTAATATAAAATTTTACCTATTTCAATTCTCATCATTCCTTTTCCATTTCAAAACCAATAAAAGGTTTTCATTACTCCATTCCATTTAAAATAAATTTAAAATTTCATATATTTTCTCAAGATCACACTTCAATTCATTTCATCAAAATGATTTCCAAATTAAGACATAATTTTTCATGAATCCACCCCACAATTTTAATTCTATTAATATTTGGTTTTTTTCAAATAACATGCCCATTTCATATCAAAGATATATTCATCAGGTTTACATGTTTTAGTACCATTAAAATATCATTTATATTTAATCAATAAAATTGTGGTTTTAATTACAGATAAATGGATTATGGAACCATCTACCTTCATATCAAAGATCCAAAAATCAACACCCACAACGGGATTTTCCAACAAAGAATAAAGGAACATAAGAACTAGGAAAACAACCTATAATCAAGATAAAATAAAAGAATTAGATTAAACTCTTACATAATTATCCATCAAACTCTAAGGAGGTGAGAAATAGATATGGGTAGAAAACATTTAATAGGAGATCAACATAACTTGAATAGATAAAACATGGTCAATGTCAGTTGAATCTATAAATTAAAGGATTTAGTGGATAAAACATCACCTAAGTATGGATTTGGGTCATGATAGGGGAGTATTCACATTAAAAAAATAATAAATAATAAATGAATCCCACGTAAAACTGATATCCATATGAATTCTAAGGAATGTAACCCTGGGGCACATCGTGTAATCCACAAAGGCTGCAAACACTGAAAAAAGTGTCACCGATTTATTAAAAGATAATTTTTACTTCACAAATTATGAATTCAAAGTACATGGTTTGTTACCTTTAATGCATTAAAAATTATTCATGTAATCATCTTGGAAATAAATACACAACATGTAGTCACATTATAAGGCCTGTAATTTTCCAAAAGAAAGTAGAAACCTCATATTCTACTGAAAACTAAAAACCAAATGACATGTATACCATATGAGTGGTAAAACGATGCTACCAGATGTTATTGGTATGAATCGAAATATGTGTTTTTAATAGAGAAGTGAAGTTTTTGTTTAAAATATGTTTCACATAGTGAAAACTGGAAAAATGAATTTGGATTATTGTCAAACATTAGGAAAATGATCCATAATATATTTTTGACATATAAGAATAGACTAGGTGTCAATCCAAAAAATGATGTGTGAAATATGAATCAAAGTTCTTTTTTTCAATATAAGTGTCATTTTAGAATAAAAACTCCTCACATATCTAAAACTAACCAAATTAGCTCGTTATTTTTTCAAACATTATAAATATGATCCTTAATATATTTATGACATATAGGAATTGACATCACATCAATTCCACAAAAGATGTGGATGGTATGAATCAAAGTATATGCATTCAATATAAAAGTGTCATTTTAATTTAAAACATGTATCACATTGAAAAACCAAATAAAACAACCCTCTATTTATTTCAAACATTAGAAAAATGATCTATAATATACTTCTAATGTGTGGGAATTAACTTCATGTCAATATGACAGATTATTAACTGATAATATCTTTAACATATACAGCAAAAGAAAATCTAATTTAACATATTTGTATTATAAAACATTAAAATTATAATTTATATATTATTTATTTAATGTTATTAAAATAAAAATTGGAATTATTTATGGGGCATACTTTTATAAAGAGGTTTATCATTAAAGATGTTGGTAGTTATGATTTTGTAAATGGGTTGTGACTTTTGTCCTCAATTATTAATATGAAATAAATGTAAATATTTTGTATATAAATATTCAATTAAAATGATAGTGAAAGTGTTATTTTTATTCCAATCTGATTTACTATATATTATTATTCCTTTTTATGTGTTCTGATTGGGTTTGATTTTATAGGGTTGCTACATGGATATTGTAGGGATGTAGTTACATAGCAGTTAAAATGGAATTTATCAGTTCAAGAAATATTGATTATAACGGTTAAATGTATCAATGATTTATATATCGCTGATAAAAGGTCTATTTACCATCAATCCAACTAGTATTGATAAAGGGTCTCTTTATTAATGCTCCATCTATAACTAATAATGGGTCACTTTGTCAACTCATTATCTAGTAATGATAAAGATACCATTTAACAATTCTTAATATCGTGCTAATAATGGATATCTTTATTATTAATTTTCCTAGTCCTGATAAAGGCCTTGGTATTTTACTATTTTGTCGTTTTTCAGTTCATTTAAGTGCTGAAAAATTTCATTTGTCTATGACGTCTTGGACCTAGTTCCCTCCCAATTAACTAAACCTAGTGGGTCACATTACCTCATGTATTCCTATCGATATGCCAAACGCTGCTGACTAGAAGCGAGTACCTAAAGTGTGTCAATGGAGACGTTACACCATATGGTTAATGTGGATCATGGTAGTGATATAATATAATAAATAGTGGAAGTAATATAAATAAATATGGTTGGTAGTAGAAACAATATTATTCATCCATGTAAAAAATAACCATCAACTAAATAATCGAAAACAATATCATATAAAAATGATGATGTCATGTCGTGTCTCTAAAAGAGGGAAAACTGGAATATATTGATGTTAGTAAAATACAAGGTATAAAATGGAATAAAAAGGCCAAAAATGTGTTCAAGAATCTTGTGAACTTTCCCAATCACTAGAAATTATGATCTCATCTTAATAAAAACAAATGAAGTTTTCAAATTAGTGTGCTTCCCCTTGTCCACTCCTACCTTCATATAATCTTCATGTGTACCAATGGAAACCAAGATCAGGTGTGAGTTAAATATCATAATTCCACCACCAATGGTGTCCATACAAATCCAATCTATGTATATAAACTGATATTGTATGCATGTATATAAAAAGTTAATAAATGTTATACATAATCACCTATTCACACTTCATCCTCAACTGATAATGTCTACGAAAATTTTATAATTATCTTAATTATGATTTAGTTTAAAAAAAATAGACCATGTACAATATGTATCATCATTACTATAAAATGAATTATAATAATAGAGGATCTAAGGTGTCATCAATGAATCCTTGACCTTACGGGTCAATCCAACTCATAATAGTAAAATGTGCAATATATCAGTAAGGGTTATGATTGTAATCCAAGGGGCACACGTAAGGTGTTCCATTGCAAAAGAGTCTAATCGAGCCCATAGATCTCATCCATAGTAATATCAAGCTAATCCTTTCTAGGTCCATTTGTGGGAATCCATGATGTGACAAAAGACATGAAGATGAATCCAAGTAGTGTCTCTATGGAATTATAATATCCAGAAAATATTTCAAGTGAATTGTCAGTACTACTCCAAGGTATTCATGTAATAAGAAAATAAAAAAAGATTCCATGGTGAATATATCCCAGGAAAATTGGCTCGCTGAATCAATATAGTATCCTATATTACTCAAGGAGTTCCATTAGGAATGTAAGGCTAGCTAAAATCTAACAATTGTTATAAAAATGAAAAAGGTTCAATAGCCTAAGACACCTTGTAAATACATCATTTATATCATATATGTTCATGGACTATGTAAAACTCATTCCATTTAATCATTTAATAGGTACATTACATTACCTTTTATTAAACATGATAAGGTAAATCAAAGGCATGCCCCCAATATCAATTCAATTACATAAACCTTTAATAGGATCATATCGTTACCTTTCCTTCAGCATGAGAAAGTAAATTAAAGACATGAAACCAACATCAATTCAATTTGTAATCATTTAACTAGGAAAAATGATGCCAATAAATATAATCATACCATTCAATTAATTTAAAATATTTATTAATTATCAAAAAACACTTACCTTGTTAATGTTCAAGTCATACATAGCTAAATGGTGTCCCAAATAGTCCTAATATACGTCACCAAGGAACAACTGATGAACATAGCCTAATTGGGTGGTATCTGTTTAATTCTGAACATCCAATGGTATCAATTGATATTAAAAGTCCTATAAAATTAAATTTAGAAAATTTTAATCTATAAAGGATAATTTAATAAGAAATGATCTGTGAAATTGGCATGCACATAGAAGAAACAATTTATAGATGTTGAGACTTTAAGGATTGGGTCATAGACCTCCTAACTTATGAATATAGTATATTTCTCATCCAATGTTCACCATTTTTAGGACTATATTGAAAAAAAATTGAAAAATGGATGAAGTCCCTAATAAAAGGGCATATGAGCCTCTGTCAATATAATATCACAGATAGAATGAGGAACAATAAATACAGCCTAATGAAAAAAGAAATTATAGAGAGGAGTCCAATGTGACCATTGGATCTTGATTCCTTTTTTGGATTGATTAATTATCCATGAGCATGGGCTTAAGGGAGGAGGATCTATTTGAAGTGACCCTCTTTTGGCGCCAAAATTTGGAATGAATAAAAGGACCCAAGAGGTCCCCACAGACTGCCTCGCGAAGCCCCTTAGTGGAGTTCCCCAGCACCACAACCACCGTGAAGTGAAGAAGGTTGGAGACTTCGTGAATGTTTTTGACATTCGTGAACCCACAGCGAAGTGAAGAAGGCGGTATGCTCTACGAATGAATTTGATATTCCCGAACCCGCCGCGAATCCAAGAAGGAGAGACGGTCCATGAACCTGGTTGACGTTCGTGGGCCCACCCCAATGCCACCCGACCTTTCTACGCGTCGTGTGATCCCTGCTCTGTGGCTTTTCTTTCCTATAAATACAGGACTCCCCCTGGGCTCTCCAGAAGGACAATCCGACCTTTTGGCTTCTCATCTCTCGAATCTAAAGCACTCTTCCGCTCGGAGAACCATGAGCTACACATGGTACTTCTGCTTCGCGATGTGCCTCCACATTGTCTAGTTTTGATCCCCTCTTTTGAGAGGGATGCCTTTCACGAAACCTAAAGGCATTCACGAAGGATTGGGATCCCCAAGGGGACCCGGGTCATCGTGGAGCATTTATGATTCACAAAGAACCCTTCATGTACACTCGATCCATTTTTTAAGGCAGGATCACTGTACTTCATGAAGCACATTGCTTCCCGAAACCTTTCCCCAGGAGGCACCTTTTCACAAAGAGACTGCTCTGCAAACGCCCTTCCACTTTGCGAAGAACCTCCAATTTGCACCTCTGCACCATGCTAAGGCTATGACACCCCACTATGCGAAGCACACCCCTTCTCAAGTGCCCTCTGTCACACAAAGCAACAGAGCTCTATAAGGCCCCTACCTATGGACCCCTCTGCTTTCCAAATCCTTTTCCCATGCAACCCTCCAGGACTTCATGACGCGACTTCAAAGTCCCCTAGACGATACCTCTCATAGCATTGATGTGCCTAATGATTCTTCGCATAGGCACGCTAATGGATATTGCTTCTTCCCATAGCCATGCTAACTTAGGCCCCTCGATGGTTCGCTCCATGATACCCCCTCAGTACGGCATTGTCGGTGCCTTCCTTCCCACAAGGATAAGAGGGTACCAGTTATGTATTCCCTAGGGGTGCGGAGTGAACCCACCTCGTCCAAGCTACAGGACGTTAAACTATCAAGCACCATTATCCTCAACACCTGACATTAAACCGTGACCTTACCCCATGCCTCATGCACAGTTTCCCCCCACCTTGGGAATTCTCCACACCCCTAGTCTCCACACAGAATGATATCCTCCTTCTTGGAGTGGAGTGTGTCCGCATGGAAGGGCAACCATCTTGGTGTAAGTCCCTATATTTTCTTTCTAGAGAAAGCACTCTTGCTCATCCTCACTTCCTTTGTGCCAAGACCAGTAGAGGGCATGATAGGGAACATGGATCCTCCTTTCTCTGGTCCCAAACCCCTCTCCTGCTGTGATTTTTCACCATCGGGCCTCCACCCTGAAGTAAGTCCTAATATTTCTCTCCCGGGGTCGCTCCACGCGTAAGACCCACTCCACATCCCACGGATGCATCTTTCGCGACGTGATCATCAGGTCTCTGCTGCCTCTTGTTTCTCACACCGAGAACAAATCATGTGGGATTAGAGTAAGCATCGACCATGACAACAC
This sequence comes from Viscum album, assembly GCA_963277665.1. Taxonomy (NCBI): domain Eukaryota; kingdom Viridiplantae; phylum Streptophyta; class Magnoliopsida; order Santalales; family Viscaceae; genus Viscum; species Viscum album. The sequence goes on from OY728165.1 coordinate 2,082,450,328, forward strand.
CCTCATCCCACATGACGTTAAACTGTATTTCCCCTCATCCCACGTGACATTAAACGGTATTTCCCCTCGTCCTGCATGACATTAAACTATATTCCTCCCCCATCACCCATGACATTAAATTGTACTTCCCCCATACCTCATGACGTTAAATTGTACTCCCAAACTATGAGGACTTTGATCCATGTCAATGCATCGTACGTAGAAAGACTCCATGAGGTTCAATCCCAACAACCATTGGCCCCGACCGTCTCCATGTCGGTGTGCCAAGCCCCCATTAACTCCTTGGGTAGCCTAGAGTGTACGCCCCACTCCATCCTGAACTACGTGGTCTTTGATCCATGTCATGTCATGGTATGTAGGAAGCCTCACAAGGTTCAAGCCCAACATCCATTAGACCAAGGTCGTCATTAATGTCGGTTCTCCAACACACGCCATCCTGAACTACGTGGTCTTTGATCCATGTCAAGGCATGGTACATAGGATGCCTCACAAGGTTCAACCCCAATATCCATCAGACCAAGGTCCACATTCACGTCAGTTCTCTGATACACCCCATCCTGAACTACATGGTCTTTGATCCATGTCAAGGAATGGTACAAAGGTAGCCTCACGAGGTTCAATCCCGCAATCCATCGGACCCCCAATCAATCTTCATATCGGTTTGATGACGACACCCTTCCTGAACTATCTGGACTTTGATCCATGTCATGGCATGGTACGTAGGAATCCTCCCGGAGGTTCAATCCCACCACCCGGTCATTCTGATCATGTTGGTTCACCAACACCTTGAGCCGGTTGGAGTGTAAGCCTCAAATTCCCTCGTCTCTCATGATGTTAAACTGCATTTCGCACTACCAAAACTATGAGGACATTAGTCCCTATCAAGGCATAGTATGTAGAAAGTCTATTCAAGGCTCAATCCCAAAACCATCATCCATCTTGACTCTTACCCTATCTACCACATCCCCGTTAGATCATGCCACATCATTCCCCTCCAAAAAATTCAGGGAGCGTCCCACGTGCTAGCCCCATTATCTGTGTTCCCTCTTGGGGGGTTCCTCATTCTAATTCACTCTAATTAGTGTTCTAATCAGTCCAATCCATCCCTGATAGACGTTAAACTCAAATCATACCCTATGTTAAACATGGGAAGCTGAGAAAAATCATAGATACATTCCTATGGAATATAATTCCCCATGTTCGATGTGGGATTCCTCGGGCTACCGCGCCCTCGAGAAGCCCGTTAATAAGGGACAAAATAAAGACACACCAATCCCCAGTTTCTAGACATGAAAGTGATGACCAGCAAGACTAATCCCCTAACTGAAGGTTGCTACCCTGACTAGACCCCTTGGAATGTCCTAACATAAGTGGTGTAATTAACTGGTGTCGATGAAAATATGGCTCCAGGAAGAGTTTCACGAACAACGTATTAAATCTATGAGGGATACCTGGACTAGGTGATGAGTTCTGAGGAGGAATCAATGGAATGAAGAACCGACATCCCATCATCTTGTTTCGATCAAGGAGAAAATGTCCATGAACAAGGTGCGAATAACACCCTCCTTTGGAAAGCGGGAATGTGGGGTAAAAAAAGTCGCGCTTGTCGCACTCAAGTATACGGACATGTGCGCCCCGGTGAAAGCGTCAGAAATAGAAATGGTGAACCCAACATGAAGGTCTTATCCTCAATATGAATATTAGTAACACTCAGGGAATTAATGGATTAATGTGTCACCGGATCCAGCTATCTATTGACAGGTCCCACCAAGAAAAATAGAGGTCTTGGCGTGAAGCTCACCAGAAGTTGGGGCAGTAGAATGTTGGGCGTCCCATTCTGCGATATTGTCAGCATGGATCCCTCTTACCAGCCATGGAAGACGGAATGGCGCTGGGGCACAGTTTGTCGATTTATTTTCCTTTCAACACTGATGAGTCCACATCCCTACTTTTCAAGAAGTCAGGTGGCTGCCATGGGAATGCGATCGCTGCCTGCCCGCCTACGCAGGGTCAGGGACAGTGCTAGCACCACCACTCTGCGTGGATCCACTATTTGTCGCGACGACATCTGCGTCTACAACCATGGGGCACCTACACCCCATATCCCCATCGGAAATCATCCAACGAATGGTGATTAATGTCCTTGTACGTCATTACGAGGAGGAGGGCATAATCCCGACCTGGGATATGGTCTGCTTGGACCTGGAGGCGTCTAGGCCCCGCTGTCAACACCGCCCCTGAGGGCCACGCCGGGAGCCACTGCTCCCCACCCCGGTATTCAATCTTTTCGGGATCCTATCCCTAGATCACTTTGACGGCTCCCTACTTTACGCTAATGAGGTGGGAAAAATCCAGCCTAGCCTAGTCAGAGTCACAATTCAAAGGCTCCTAGCAAGGGCCCCCACCCGGACGAGTTAGCCTCACCGCCCAGCCTTGATGGAGGAGCAGGTAACCTACGCACCTGCACCACCAGCACCGGATTTCCTGACCCGACGCCAGCGTCGGGCAAGAGCTGAGGACGCCCACCAAGGTGAATCGATGTCGATGGCTAATGTGGACCGAGCCACCACCGACACATATCATCGAGTCCCTACACACACTAAGGAGGGAACCTCCTATTCCCAATTGGGATCGAGGCCCCAACTGCCCCACGGGTAGGCTGGGTCGACTCTCCATTTCACAGGCACGAGCGGGGGGCATCGTGAACCAACCCCCAACGATGTCACCCTGTATGGAGGTCCTCCTCATACCACCACCACCATTAGCATAGGTCTTACCCGCTTTGAGGCTCGACATGGATGTCTTCCCCATGCCACACCCAATCTGAATGAGGGTTTGCCCTGCGGTCTGCTCTCTCTTCTACATGGGGATCCTCCCTACGTTCTCTGCATAGTTGTAGAAGGTCCTCCTCGCCCCAGAAACTAGAGGAGTGAAGTCCAGCCTTGATCCAACCACAGCAGGCATGGAGGTCCTCCCCATGCTCCCGCCGGTTCTAGCAGAGGTCATGCCCACTCAGGAGCTATTAATGGAGGTCCTCCCCATGTCCCTTTAGAAATTTTTCCAGGTGCTCCTCACACCCTAGCTATCTCAAGTAGAAGTCCTCTCTATCCTGGAACCAATGTGGCCGAAGGAACACATTTTGGAAATTAGCCGTGTCTCGAGGAGCCACCCATATGCAGGAAGGCAGGACGTCTCTTCCACATGAAGAATTTTGGGAAGGCCCAGATGGAGATCAAACCGGTCCAGTTCTCAGACTCTGGAGTAGAGTGCGACTCAGCTCAGGAACCCTCCCCTCACTCATCCGAGTCATGGGCCGAGTGTGGATGAGGCGCATCATCATGGTACTTCTAGAATGAAAGGTCCACAAGATTCCCACCTCCCTCAACAGGTTTATCTAAGAGGATGAATATTTGGAGACCCCATAGGTTACGGTCATGTAGTCACCACCATCATCATCGGAAGTGCTTTCTACCTCCACAAGAGATCACATAGAGCTATTCTGGGGACCGATGGTAGGCGAGAAACATCACAACCCACTACCGGCATCCCTGTACCTTGAGTCAGGAATAGTGGTAATCATCCCATCTTATCACGATATAGCGGCCAGGTCACTACACTCCTTGAAGGACATCCCAAGAATCGTCGGCCAGTCAGCCCGTTTGCCATATTCTCCACCAGCCAACCTGCCATCCTAGTGGTATTCCTCAGTACTGCTGCCATTTCTTCATCCAACCCAAGTTGGAGAGTGAGGAAATCAAGGGCCAGACCCTAAAATTGAGCTGAGGAGCTTCTGGAGCATTCTTGCAGTGGACCGCTTCCCTGAGGATTTCTGGCCCATATCAGTGTAGGATTTCTGCATACCCAAGTCCCTCACCCCAGAAGAAGTTGAGTGTCTTTGCTACACCCTCTGGGCGATGCATTTTATCGCTTTCATCAGCACGTGGTGTATCCAAGGAGCCAAGCACATTTTTAGGACATCAGTAAGCAGTGTCGTCTAGTCATCCTGGTCGCACTCTCGGTGGCCCAGTGCCCTGAGTCACCAGGTCATCGTGAGTCCCTCCAGTAGTAGTGTGTTAAGAGTATTAAGGTACTCCAAAAATCATCAGCGAAGCAACCCCCCACGTGCAAGTATGTGGCTGGGGGTAGTATGTTTCCCTCATCTTTAACCCTTTCCGACGGCAGCCCGACTCGCTATGCAATATTGAAGACATGCCCCCGGGAAAGGACACAGTCCACATGGCTGACATAGTGGACAAGGAGGATGATATGGAGGTTCTCGATGGAGACTTACCCCTTGAGGGTGTGCCAACACTGTTGGACCGATCGAGGAGGATTACCCATCCGTAGAGGAACCTCCTAGGTATCCATGTGCCCACTGAGTCATTGGTGCTCATCCATAATGTAAGTTAGGGAAAATAGCCTATTGAAGTTGTCAAGCACTCTAACCCATCCACATCAGTGTATAAGATAGAGGATGACCCCGAGAAGGTCACGTTGCACCAGCAACTTTCTGAGCAAAATAAGTTGGTCGATGAACTCTTGGATAAATTCGTGATAGAGTGACGACCCGACTATGTCGATCTTAGGCCGGGGTAGCAGGGGCAGGAAAAACTCCCCCCCCCCCCCCCGGCGAGATGCCTTTGGGAAACCCTAACCATGCTGCTCCTGCTGATAGTGCCAAAGCCGGAACTCACAGCTAGTGGACGAGTTATGTCTCACCAAACCTTCCTAAACGGCGTGTCAGTCCAAGGAATCCAGCACGGGTTCCCCCAGGTGCCCCGCAGGGCATTCCACCAGTCGCTCCACGAGCCGCTGAACCTGTCTACCATGTCAAAGAGCCCGGAAATACACTCATGGTTAAGGATTCCCATCACGATAGGGACCCCCTTCTGGATGATCCTATGACGACACTCATTTCCTTCCTTGAGGCATTGGAAACACGGCAGGTGGCAATCCCACCGGATGGCAATCCATACTCATCCTAGGTGGATGATATGTCGGAACCTCCAGGTTTTGGGAATACCACCTTCTCCCCATTTAATTGGACAAGGGACCCAACGCAGCACCTGACCCACTTTAATTAAAGGTGTAGGCCCAGGTTGGGGACTCAAGCGCAGCAGGAGGCCACCAAGATCCACTATTTCGTTCAGACACTGGAGGGGTCAGCATTCGTCTGGTACAGCTAGATCCCCATTGGATCTCTGACAAGCCGGGAGGACCTTTGTAGACAGTTACTCTTCTAGTTCATCTCTATGACCTGGAAGAATAGCATTTCAAACCTCTTCAAGTGCAAAAAAATAACTAATGAGGGAGTTGCAGAATTTATCGCCCGGTGGAAGGGGCTCACATACTCCCTCCACATGCCACTGACTCAGGAGAAATTACTGACGATGTGCATAGGGAATATCAAGACAGAACTAGTTCCCTTCATGATCACTTAGAACTATCCTGAAGGGTTCCGAAACATTAAAAATAAGGTCAAGCACCTCGAAAAAGCCCTGAAACCGGCCAGGAAGGCACGTCTATTGCCCACTAAAATCCCAGCTAGGAGAGATGCTAGAGTCGAGCCCGCCGTGGTAGCACAGATAGTAGCCCCCAGGCATCTAGAGTTGCTACCAATAGTGCCTAACCCGTAGCCTCATAGAGGTCCCCCACCTAAGGCACAACCTCCAGCCCCGAAGCGTCCTAAGAATTGGTAGGCGCCTATGCATAATGTGCCACTACCGCCCAGGCGAGACAATCACGGTTCACCTCCTCGATAGGCCCCTCTGTCTCCTCGTCAAGTTCAGGCTCCAAGGGCTCCTTATCCATAAATAAGACACCAAATTTTTTCATTTATCAAGAATAAGGTCCCTTGTTACTTCTATAGTGCCCTAGAGTAGGGGATTGAACGCTTGCCTGAGTGGAGAAGGCTGGTTTAGACGAATCTCACTGATCACCCCAGCCACTTCCCCTATCATTAGATTCTAGGGCACACACTCAATCAGTGCTATGTGTTTAAGTACTGGCTCCAAGACCAAGTTGATAACAACATAGTCAGGCTAGGCTCGGCCCCGGTACAAGTGGTGGGTGTCTTTGTGGGGTTGGAAAGTTGTAGCGTTTGAGATGGCAAATGGCAGAAGGTCCCCAGCCAAGGATCCCAAAATTACGATGAATGGATGGATCGTTAAATGGTTTCTTACACCCATGGAATAATTCGGGAATGCATAAATCATACAGAGCCTTCAGAAGATGCGACCACCACCTCAGCATCATCATCTCAACCGGCCTCTTCCCAGAAGAGCAAGCATCAGTAGCGCAGGAAGAAGCAGCATGCCCTGCTGATGCCATCGTCATCCTGCAATCTCGGAAACTCCATGTCCCCTGATATGGGGATCCCTCCCAGAACCCACCTAGTGGTGGATGAATCTTAAAGTGATAGTCAAGGGTACACTTCGGTTAACACCATCGAGTTGGTAAACCCTTATATGACTCTCGACGAGGGGGAATGCCAGGAGAACCTCCCCAACGTCCCCAGCCGATGCCAAATGTCAGTGGAGCCATGACTACATGGTTCATTGAGGTTCCCCAGTTGGAACCTCTAGCTAGGTCGTGCATGCCACTAAGACAAGACAGAAGGCCCCGAGCAAAACTATTCACTTTCAGCCTTTTCATCCGGTGTCATCAGGTCCGCCTACACCGTCGTTTGTGATACTCGATCAGGCAGAGCCACTCCTACCGTACCGCAACTAGATTCACCCCGCTACAGGTTGACATTTTCCGTACGTAACTCATCTGACAGTTTCTCTTGAAGCTTAGACCAGTGAGTAGTGGGATATGCCTACCACCAGCCAATCGCCTGTCCAGCCAACAGGATCTATCGTGCCTCCAGTTGCAGAGCGTCCTTCTATAAGCACAAGATCGCACCTGGCATGGAAGTATGATGTTCTCAAGCACCTCTCTAGAATCCCAGTGAGGATTTACATCCTCTAAGCCCTCCTCTTGTCGTCAGGTATCCGTGAGGCCCTTGCTAAGGCTTTAAGGAGACCCCTTCAATTTGAGACGGAGGGAGCAGCTGCAGAATCCTATCATGCTAAAGCAGTTGGGATTTCTGAATTCCAGTCCATAATTTCATTCTCCAGAGAGGATGGAGGCTCTCCCATATAGGGTCAAATCCATCCACTGTACATCAACTGCCAATTAAATGGATTTGAGGTTCGTCGTTGTCTCGTTGACACCGTCTCCGGGATCAACCTTATCCTGACATGTATGCTAAGAAAACTGGGGTTATCTGAGGATGACATGACTCTCTCCAATTTAAGGAACTAGGGATATGGCAGGAAAAAGCAGACCCTGGTCGGCATGATCTGTTTGAGGACCCAGTTCATTGGCCTAGTTTCAAGTACTGAATTTACGGTCATCTCCCAGGACACCGCATATAATGCATTGATGGGCAGGCCATGGCTCCACCTGCACACGGCAGTTCCAACATCGTATCACCAGTGCCTCAAGTACTCCGTTAATGGTTGAGTAGGCGTAATACAAGGTGATGCATCTCTTTTCTCCTATTTTGAAGCCTGTTATCTAGATGCTGACTATTACAAGAGCAAGGATAAGCAGATTCTAGCAAGTGATCTTGAACCCGCCATGGTCACCAGTGTCCCCTGGGCAGGTCTAGATGCCACCTATGTCTTCCCAATCCATCGATTGGGGGCCACAACCCCTAGCCTAGGGCAATGCTTTTTTGTTTCATGTATTGGAGGAAGGAATATTCATAATCCCAAGCGATGGCGAGAAATCACCTCATACTCTTACACAAACTAGGCTCATGTGTTCCCAGAACCTCCTACCCATGTATGGTATAGGGACAACCGCCCCATGGAAATGGAAGTACATAATATGTGTCTATTTCTCCAGGCTGGGATTAACTAGCTCAAGCTGACTTGCCATTGTTTCTTTTACATCATTAAGCATGGACCTCTGGGATGAAGGCCAGATTGGATTGGATTGACTGCCTTCATGGCTATGGTCTCATCGGCGCGTGAATCTCTTGAGGTGTTTTCCACTACTTTCTAGGATGATACCATCCTCCTGTCAGATTCCTCTAACCAAGGGGAAGCCTCACCCACTGGGAATCCCTCCTATGTAGGTGAATAGGAGTATTTGGAAGATGTTACCCCTACATTGGAAGAAGGAGTCTCTTCTACGATCGATGAACTGGTACTGGTGAACCTTGCTAGCAAGGCATATCCGAGAACCACATTGATCAGTGCTTCCATGTCCCTTGAGGAGCAACAGTGGTATGTGGACTTCCTTAAACAGCACTGTGACATGTTTTCCTGGAGTTACTACAAAATTCTAGGACTAAATCCTCAGGTAGCATTCCACCGTCTCAGTCTCCTGACAAACCATCGCGGGGTCAAGCAGCCGCCCAGAAAAATGCACCCTTCCCACAGTGCCATGGTCGAGGCCGAAGTCGACAAGCTCATCAGAGCCAAAATTTTCAAGGATGTCTAGTACCCCAAGTGGCTAGCCATCATTGTGACAGTTAGAGAGAAGAACAGATAGATCAAAGTCTGTATCAAATTCTGAGATCTCAATTGTCACTGTCCGAAGGATGATTTTCCCCTTCTGTTGAAAGAATGGTTGATCGATGCTACAACAGGGTTCCAAGCCCTCTCATTCATGGACAGTTACTCTGGAAATAATCAGATCTGGATGGCCCTCGAGGATGAAGTTTTCACATATTTCAGGGCACCCCAAGGTACTCTCTGTTATTAGGTTATGCCCTTCGGCCTGAAGAATGTAGGTTCCACCTATCAGCGGGCCATGCATCGCATATTCAAGCCAATCCTCATGACATTGGTGGAGTGCTACCTGGATGATCTGGTGGTCAAATCTCACCAACTCCAAGACTATCTCAAGGACCTTGATAAAGTGTTTGGCTTCCTCCACTCCTGCCACTTGAAGAAGAAATTATTGAAGTTTGCCTTCGGGGTCTCTTCCGAGATGTTTCTTGTCTTTGTCATCAAGTACTGAGGCATCGAGATTGACCTAGAGAAGATCAAGGCAATCTGCTAGATGCCTCCCCCGAGCAATATTCGGGAGCTTCGAGGTCTCCAAGGACACTTAGCCTATATACGTTGATTCATTGCGAATATTGCTAGCAATTGTAATCCCTTTTATGGGCTCGTAATGTAGGGCTATGCCTATGAATTGGATGAGGAGTGCTAGGCCACCTTTGAGGAAAACAAGCGATATTTTCTCTAACCTCTAGTTTTGATTCCACCCTTCTCTGGTAAGCCGATAATCCTGTACATCACAACCCTGGACTGATCTATCTATGCCCTTCTCTCCCAGAAGAACAACGACGGGTTAGAGAACAGTCTCTACTACCTCAGTTGCATGCTTCTCGATACGGAGACCAGATACTCCCCTATCTAGAAGAACATCCTTGTGATCCTATTTTCTATGAAGAATTTTTGACATTACCTGCAACACCATGAGGTATAGCTGGTCTCCCATGTATACCCACTGAAGTACATTCTGAATATCCCCATGTTGACAGGTCGTCTAGCACGGTGGGCAGTGATTCTCCAGTAGTTCGACATCAGGTTCGTGCCTCAGAAAGATATCAAGGGGTAGGAATTGGCGGACTTTCTAACTGCCCATCCAACATCCGTGGACCAGTCCCTGGACTTGGATTTTCCTGATGAGGAAATCTTCTCAGTCGATCATATCTTCCCATGTTGGAAGATGAACTTTGACGGGGCCTCTCGGAGTCCCACCAGTATGAGGCTCAATGATCCTAGGCTCAACAGAGTGGGCCTGAGTATTATCTTCATTACCCCAGAACAAGCTATTCTTCCATACACATTCTTATTGTCAGAAGGATTCACCAAAAATGAGTCAAAGTATTAGGATCTTATCACTGGCCTCGAGCTGGCCCTTGATATCGATGTGCCCCATTTGCATGTGATAGGGGATTCTGAGATAGTCATCAAGCAATTCAATGGTGGCTATATTGTCAGAAATCAAGAGCTCATACCATTTTTGGAGTGCACCCTCCATCTAATGGACTTGTTCCCATCTTGAACAGAGGTTACCCATGTCCCTCGGTCATAGAATGGTCAAGCGAATGATTTGGCTAGCTTAGCGGCATCACTTGTAGAGCCCGAGTAGGATGATCTGATTATACATGGGGCACACCAAAGAGACATTTCTCCCATCACCCCACAGGATGACAATGGCCTATGAGTAAGCCATCTTACCACCAGATCCTCCAGGTAGGGACTGTTAGGTTCGTCAGATCTAGTGGTTGAAGAGACTCCCAAATGGAGAGCCCCTTTTTTCAAGAATCTCCAAAATGGTTGCCTCCTGGTTGATTGGGCCGAGCGAGAGTGAATTTGATGCTGTGCACTGATAATTACCCTCCATAGTGGTCCTAGTCTTGAGCAGATCCTCTATAAGCATGGTTTTGATGTTGTTCTCCTCCATTGCATTCAAGGAGTCGAGATTTCATAGGTCATGCAAGAGGTTCATGCTGGTTCCTGTGGTGCCCATCAGGCTGGGCCAAAGCTGTCCCATCAGATCTGGAGACTGGGGTACTTCTGGCCCTCTATGATCCATGATTGTATTCAGTTTACTAAGAGATGTCACGCGTGCCAAGAGCATGCTAACTTTATGCATCAGCCACCAGAACCTCTCCACTCCACCAAGTAATCTTATCCATTTGCGGTGCGGGGACTTGATCTTGTGGGACCATATCCACATGAAACATCTAACTAGTGTAGGTTCATCCTGACCACCATGGATTTCATTTCCAAGTGGGCAGAGGCAATTCTGCTCAAGGAATTCAAGGCCCATTCCATCGTCGACTTCATGAGCTCCAATATCATCCACTGGTTTGGAGTTCCTCATGTCATCCTCACCGATAACGACACCAACTTCCGAGCAGCTGAACTGAAGAAATTATACGCAAAGTACAATATGCACTCGAACCATACCTCCCACAATCACGCGGAGGAAAATGGACAGATTGAGTCATTCAACAAAACCCACTCTCAAATTTTGAAGAAAATGGTATGTCAGAACAAGAAGATTTGTCCAGAAAAGCTCCCCAACTCTCTCTGGGCTTATCGGACGATGACTCGCAATTCTACCCAGGTGACCTCATATTCCCTAGTGTGTGAGGATGAGGTTGTCCTGCCCGTCAAGATCCAGTTTACTTCATTACGCACTGCAGTCTATGACCGCACAATCTGGAAAGGCATCAAAATAAGATGTCTTGAGCCTTCAATATGAAGGTTTACCTCCACTCCTTTTTGCAAGGTGACCTGGTACTGGGCCTCTGAGCACCAATGATCCCTGGTAGGAAACCACCCATTTTGGAGCCCAAATGTTAAGGGACCTACAGAGTATACATGGTTTACCCCAATGGAGCATACTCCTTGGTGTCTATGGATGGTGAGCATATAACTCCTCCCACCAATGCCAAATTTCGAAAGAAATACTTTTCCTGATCCCCATGGTTCTATATAGCCTTAAACTTGACGGTCCCACATAACCCAAAACCGCACGATGGTCCTACACGACCTTAAACTGGATGGTCCCACATGACCCTAAAATTCAAGATGGTCTCGCATGACCTTAAACCGTCATGTCCTTCATGAAATTAAAATGTGCATCGTCATGCATGACATTAAAATTCATCATGATAAATATGTATGGATTGATTCCCATCATAATAGGATACATAGGAACGCTCAGACGCTTCATTTTGAGCGCATCCCCAAACACATCTCTTTGACAATCCCCCCTGGGTATAGCTTTCTCAGGGTATCCTCGCATGATATGGTGTAGGCATCCTTATCCCCACTCATAAAAGGACTATAATGGTTGCACCATGTGAACACTCATGTTCTTCTATCCTCCCACTTCTTCACCGCACGATGCTAAACTGAATGGCCTTCAATATCTTTGTATGGATTGATTCCCATCCTTACGGGATTTGTAGGAACGCCCAGACGTTTCGTCTGTTGGATCTTCCCAAACGCCGAAATCTTCTCCCCAAGTCAAGATATATGGTGAGGGTGCACTTTTTCTCCTATTCATGTCAAGATAACTTCGATCTGGTCATACCTCCTGCTCCCTGGAGATGATCGCCTCTTTGAGAGATTTGTACAACTAGTCTTCTCCCACTCTTTGACTGGGATTCCACCACCTTCCCCATCTGGAAGGGCTCCTAAATGTTCTGAATTCTAGGCCAATGGGCTCTCTCTTACCACATTAGGCCAACACCCTTGAGGATGTCAAGCAACAAGCTGATACAACTACCGCATTTCGAATATGTTCAGTTGTTGATGCTCATTTGTTGCTCCTGAGTGGTCACTATAGGGACGTTGTGTTTCCAACATGGTCAATAGCCATCCTAGATTGTTAAGAATACCACAAGATTCCCCAAAAATTGATTGTAGTGGTTCATTATGCCTCGTTGTATCTCCACGTGATGAACTCCCTTCAGGTGAGGCCCAGCCTCAGGCCCCTTGGCCTTCTCGGGCCCCCGACCCCCATCCTCACTACAAGACATTAATCTACAGACTGGTCAGGCCTTCTTGACCAAGGCACAAACTCAGGCCCCTTGGCCTTTTCGGGTCCCCAGCCCCCGTCCTCACTGCAAGACATTAAACTGCATACTGGTAAGGCCTTCTTGACCAAGGCCCAGCCTCTGGCCCCTTGGCCTCTTTGGGCCCCCGGCCCAGGTTCTCTCTTATGGGATCATGCAGTGTGATGCAGGATCATTCCCTCATTCACGTTGGGTTATTCGTCATGCCATACACCCCCCTCGTTGGGGAATATTACCCCCAAGTGCCTTCAAGAACTATGTGTGGCTTGATTCCTATTCTTATGGGATACGTAGGACCACCTGAATGTCTAGACTTTGGGTCCATCCCCATCTCCTGGGGATCTCCATTTAACTTTGGCCCATTGGCCTAACCTCTCCATATTGAGCACCGTCATCGACCCTCTTCAGTGGTTCACCAACATGCCTAAGGGTACTATGGTTTAGTACCTGGAATGTCGGAATTTGCTCGAACATGCTTCCACCCACTTTTCAGGCTTGGTGTTCCCCATTATTAGGGATTCCATCACCTTTCACACCCAAAGGGACCCTAAACTGGCATGGATTCTAGGCCTAAGGGCTCTCCTGTCATTACAGGACAACGCCCTAGAGGGTCGCAGACAAAAAAACGATACAAATCTCATGTTGTGAATATGGTCAACGGTCGATGCTCATTTGTTTTCCCACATCAGGCTAATGCGATATGGATACTGTGTTTCAAACATTGTCAAAAGTTATCCTCCATCATCACGCCAACCCCCTTAAGCCCGGAATTTTAGTTACATGATTCACATCATTCTCCACCTCATCATGTCCAAGTAGAACTTCAGAACTCTTGGTACTATTCCTTAGTGCGCATCCGTGCATTATGAGTACCAAAGTTGCGATAGGGGCTCCGCATCGGTTTCCCTTTAGTGTGAATTCTAGGTATTGCAATAGAAATATTCCTCCTTTGTTTCCCACACGGAGTTTAACTCATGTGGTCATAGGGATCAGGTTGAGATGTGCACTTACATGGAGGTTTTTTTCTCCTCTATGGTCCGAGCTCTATGACCATAAACTAAGATCTTGTTCAGAACTATGTATGGCTTGATTCCTATCCTTATGGGATATGTTTGACCACCCGGATGCCTCGTTTTCATGTCCAGCTCAGTTGGGAGCTAGTTTCTCCTACCCCTTTCCTTCTTACCCATATTTGGGCCCCTTTTCTTAAGGTTCCCCTCTCGGAATTGTGTATGGTGTGATATGGGATCATTTCCCCATTCACGGCGGGGATGTTCTTTTGCACCATACACATTCCCCATCCAGAATCGTCTCTGCTACATCTGAGTTGTGTGATGTTAAAATTCATGTCTAGTTCCATCACATGACCATCAAATTTGATATTATTGTCCTGGTCGTGTGAAGAAAAACCTCACTACATTGTGATGACCTGATCATACAGGGCACCACGTTGGGTATTGGTCATTCGCCATACCATTTTTCAATGCCTACTATAGCTTGATTCTTATGGTGATGTCAGGCCCTGCTACCCTATGCCTATTTCTTCACAAAAAAAAACTCACCTTAAAGTAAAAACAAGATTCATCAAATTCTGCTTCTCTTGGTGCGAGGGCCAAGCCTGCACGCCCCCTTTTCCTTGGAATTATCACCTCACCGTGCCACATCAGAACTACATGCAGCATGATCCCCATCCTCATGGGGTACGTAAGAATGCATGTTCACTTAGCCTCAGTCCATGCTCAACTCTTGTTTTAGGTCCCTCGACCTAGAACCTCTCTGAGGAACACGTGGCAGTCGGAACCCCCAGTACTCATTCACCTCGGGTTTTGTTACCCCTCCAGGTGCCTCTCATGTTTCCTACCACCTATGATCTGAGTTCTACGACCGTAAACTAAGATCTATCTATGGGAACGGACTAGACACCCTTTATCTAATACATCTTGTTGTCGTATTCAGATGCATTTTGACAGAGAACCCGAAGTGTGGGATTTTCATGGGGACATTCCCCTTGTTCCAGATCCAAGCATTGTGGGCTCGTTATTTGGATCCTCATCCTCTTCCACATCCAAAAAAACCCTTGGAAAACATGGATTCTTGGCCTAATGGATCTCCATGGATTCTAGGACTATGGGCTCTCCTACCATTTCGGGCCAACATCCCTAAGGATCTCAGACGACATTTGTGATAGGTCTCGTGTTTCGAACATAGTCAATGATCTAACCTCATTTTTCTTTCCCCATTCTAGGCTAACATGTTGTGGATGTTGCGTTTCCCCCTTGGTAAACATTTATCCTCCATCACCACACCACCATCATTGTGATCCAAATTGTGAGCATCGTGATTCACACATTTCCATTTCCTCATGTTCAAGTGGAATTATGAAAAAATCGGCTTTGTATCTTTGTGCATCTAGGTGCGCTTCATGGACGAGTTACCATCATTGGGTCGATATTCACCGAGTGTCCCTTCGTCCTAGAATGCCCCATCCTATGTCGGGAGAGTCCCTCTATTACTTCTTGTTTCCCACACCATGCATGACTCACGTGGGCTTAGTAGTTTTGGTAGGATTTGTACCAACGTGGTCAGGCTTCTCATCGTCCCGTAGGATGTTAAATTGTTCTCTCAGAACTATGTATGGCTTGATTCCCATACACATGGGGTACGTAGGAATGCATGTACACTTTGCCTCGGGCCCACCCTAATTATCACTCTTGGTCCCTTGACCTCAAGGGATTCCTCTAAGCATACGTGGTGTGATTTGGAATCCATGTCCTCATTCACGTCGGTTTCATAGCTACTGCACCACATACTCCCTGGACCCTTTCCATTCATTCCATGTCCTATCATATGACGTTAAACTGCAGGAGTCTATATGTCCTCAACGCATGACACTAAACTGCAGTTCTGCCCTGAACAAGTTTGACATGCCCCATGTTAGTCATGGGATGCACCAAATCCCCTACTAGAGAGGATTTCACCTATTAGTGTTTCTCTATGATTACAATGTTCTCCCAGAACTATGTATGTCTTGATTTCCATCTTTATGGGATACGTAGAGACACCCTGGTTTTTTTCCTAGTTTCTATCCCTAGGAACCGTAATGTCCTATTCCTCCCCATTTTTGACCCCTGGCCTAACCCCTTGTGGGGAACCGTGGAACTGGAATTTTTTCCCAAACCTATTAGGGATTCCCCACGATGGCATTGGGAAACGAATTCCCCCTCACTGGAGAGGCCCCATCTGAGAAAAGAAATGATCCATGATCAAACTGATGTGCCCATCCAATGTGCTTCCGCCATAGTGGCATAGCTTCAAGAGTGTTGGATTCTGTTCGAACAAACCCTCACTCCACATTCCTTGCTTTGTGTGCCTCTTATTCGGACCCTCTTCCTCTTTCGTCTCGGGAGGAACCCCCTAACAGTGTGGATGCTCGGCCTATGGCCCACCTACTATCCTGGGCCAACGTTCTGGAAGTCTAACAGATGGAATTTGCGACAGGTCCCGTGTATCGAACATGGTCAATGGTCGACCCTAATTTTTATCCCCACTCTAGGCTAATAAAAAAAGAATACTGTGTTTTGAATGTGGTCAACAGTTATTCTTTATTTTCATGCCTCCCCCACAATATTCTGATTCCCGGGTATCCTGATTCACAATTCCCATTCCCATCTGTTTGGATCGATTTCAGCACGCCTAGCATTACACCATTTTTGAAAAAGAGCACGTGAGGAAAATGGTAACTTTTCTATTCTGAGAACATCATTATCTAGCTAGGCCTCTCCCATTTCCCGGAAATCCAGACTAGTTTTCCAAACACTAGATTCCTGAAGCTTGGTTTTCACTCCTACGTTTGGATGGGGTGATGAGGTAACCATCCCTTATTTCTCACATTGGGCGTGACCCATGTGATCTTCGACAATGGTCATTATATGCTCCGAAAAAATCACAAGGATGCAGTAAATCAATGTGAACAATGTAACTCATGCATACTACGACATTCAGACAATCAAAGCATGAAAGTACGTTTAAGGGTTTGTAATCATTGTAGTACCCGGTGGTTGACTCCCCCCATGGGAGAATTGACCTAATTGAAGGAATTTTGCAGTTTTTCCACCCTGTAGATGGTGGATTATAGAAGATGATGCTTCTTGTTCAACTCCCGCTCCTCCTCGATGGCGAGAGGGTGCATTTAGTTGGCTATATTCTGGGACCTCTCCACATCGGCCCGGATGGCGATCGTCTCCCCAAAATCTCACCTCAGTCCCTCTTTGGCTTCTTCCAGCTCGGCCCTCAGTCATGATATCATCTTATAATGCACATTGAGGGAGGTCAAGTGATCGTCCTCCCAGTTTTGCAGCCACTGGACCTCGTATTCATCCTTCTAGAGCCTCTTGATGTTCACCGCCTTCCTCCGCTGCCAACACACGCCAAGGCCAAGGTCATAATGACGAATCTTTTCTACTATAGGATCTTGGATCAGAATGTGGGTATGTTGGGAATCCACTCCCCTAGTGGATAGTTTGAATAGTCCCGAGTGAATTCTGTCCATCACATTCCACCATAGCACTTGGGTGGTGTCATTGATAAAGTGTGTGATCAACTTCCACGATCGGTGATGGACTATTTTGTTTCCCTCCTCATTAGAGGCTGTCTCATCCCAGTTGGCATGACTGGACAGCTCATATGCAGGGAATAAACACAGGAACACACCGAACGGGTCCACGTCTGGCATCAGATCGGTCATGGTGGGGCCTGAATCATCGGGTTGATCCTCATTATCAGATCCCACCTTGATGATCTCAGGCGCAACCCCACTGGTGCCCCCTCCGGTGGTCGGGAGAGCTGTGGTTCGGTCGGGCTGGATGATCACCTCCATGACCATCGGCATTCCCCTAGGAATGGCGCTACCAGAAGCCCTGACTAACTTTGTCGTAGTAGCCCATGCCAATTTAAGGAATGTACACGCCAAAAAGGGGATGTGAATGCCAGTTAACATGGTTCGGGGATGGCAGTTTTGAATGAAGTAGAGAATACTTATAGAGGTCAAATCCCTGGTCTCACTCTTGGGATGATGTCGTCGGAACCCCGAGACGTGGGCCCCTGTATATGGTCAGAAGGTCTAGAGACTTCAGGGGGTCGCCTCGACTGTCCCTGCCCCGCTAGACATAGAGGTTGATGTAGCCACGGGCATGGATCTTGAAGGTCCCGCGTCGGTGCCGGCTGAGGGTTGAGAATGAGGTCTATGCATAAGGTCATCCTGTACAGCACAAATGCTGATAAGGAATCCTGAGTAACCTAAGGGTAGGTTCTGAAGAAGGAACTAGGGATTTTATCTTGAGAACATCAGAAAAATCTTCGAGATTTGAGGACTGGCCACCGACTTTGCCCTCCTCCGGAAGACTCTCCCAAATTGCCTCGTCTCCCCAGGAGGACTCATCTGATTCATCCGGCAGGGGGAAGTGCTCCCTTAGATCAGCATCTGACAGCTGTGGAGGGACCATGCAATAAAACATCACCTTGACTCGGTCTTTCATCGGGTGTTGGGTGCCCCGACAATGGATGAAGTCCTCCTGCTCGGCTATGTATTGCTCCTCCTCTCCCTGGGATACTAAAAAGCCAGCTATAATAGGACCAATCCTCGGAAAGTCCATCCTGAGGCTGTTAAGGTGCTTCCATAACTCGGATGGGACAGGGAATTGTCGGTTAACCTCCCAGATGTACCAAGCCTCTGGGAGGATGCATTCTATGGCATGTTAATGTGGTACAACCATTTTCCCAGGGCCTAAGTGGAAATCTTGCGGAACCCTCTCGGTGGATGCCCCTCTGGATGACTCGGTTCTGTTCGGACCACTGACTCTACTACCACTGCCGAACCTGCATCTACTGATCCCTCCTCAACTGGTGAGGGAATCGCCGCTACAGAATCCTCGCCACTACAGAATTCCCTTGTTACCTTTTGGCATTGACCCCAAGGTTAGGGAGGCTCACACTCACCTACCTGGATGGTTGGACACATCAGCATCTCCCCTGGGTAGGCCTCCTCCCTGTTCTGGGCGTATTCTTTTATTATCCCCAGGACGATGGTCGGTGGAGGAAATACATTCCTTATCTTACCATATTCATACATGAACATGATCCACAGCTGCCTCATTACACATAGGTGATCCTCATAGCGCACCCCTAGCTAGACCTGAGGGGTCAGCCGTTGCAGGCACCGGAATATTCTATTGAACCAGTGTGGGGTGTACGGCTCATAGTGACGCTTGTGGTCTACCCTGGCCACCAAGACTCTACCTATAAAGGCCATAAGGTAGGCTTGTTGCTCTTCTGTTCCCTAGACATCTTCTGTGAACACCCCATCGGTAATGGGAATGGGTGGAAATTGAATTCCTCCACCCTGCACAACCGTTTTAGAACCAATGGTGCAATCAACTTGGTCAGAAAGATCCCAGCAGCGTTCAAGATTGAAGGAAGAATGTTTGACCCTAGAGGATAGATGGGGTTTGTATACTCCTAGATCCCCCTGATGTGCGCCGCCATCCACCTATACAGGAGGTGGAACGACCCACATATCATCTATGTCCTCTTCCCCTCTATGATGTGCTACAACACTTTATACAACTTGGCGATCATCGAGATCCCTAGGTTGACCCGTCCTCCTGTCGACAAAGTGGATTCCATGATGAAAGTGATTGGTTTCACTCCAATGTTTTTATCCCTCACTGGAAGGATCTAACCATGGACGAGGGTTGAAATGAATGCTGCCAGTATAACTATTGGTCATTGTCCAGTGATGACATGGAACCCCCAGGTCTTCCACTGGCTATCTTCTAGCAGCCATCAGTATGATTGTCCCTTACTCTGGGCACCCTTCGGACAAGTTTGAGGCCTCGTCGGGAACTTCTTGTTTTCTGGGAAGTTCAAGAACTTCTTGAAAAAGTTCTTAATGTGGGTATCCCTCATTGCCTCCTTGTCTTCGCCGGGAACGAGCTCCATCAATGCCATCTCCAGATGTGAAATCTACTCCAGATCTCCCCACATACCCATGGCCAGTAGGAATTCGTCATACATCACCCCCAATATTAGGAACCCTTAGATCTAATGCACATCCCACATGCTTATTCCAACCTCCTCGTGATGCAGGTGAAAGGTATTGGTCCCCGGTGACCACCAGCTCAATATCATTGGTATCAACTGCATCGGCTGGTAGATATGGAACTTGGAAGACCATGCTACCTCATACTGGCCCACACTTCTTATCTCTGCCTCGAACTCCTCGCACGACGAGCCTACCCAGTAGGCCCAAGCCCAATCATCGGTGAATTTGTCGCCCTGGCGCAGGTCCCATTTCTCGGACCACCCCTTCTTCAGGTTCCCCAGTGTTGCGTTAAGGATGGTTCGGTATAGGGAAGGGGACTTCTCCCGGCTGCAATGCCCTCCCTTCAACGTTTTTTATGTGATTTTACAGACGGTTAGCGACGACAGGTGTGAAATCCTCCCGGCCGTGACCATTGGGCACCCTGAACCATCGGTGCTAGCACGACGTGCTTCAGAACTAGTAGGTTGGATCATCCCTACTTGCTGTAGGGACGAATACATCACCCCTCATCTCGAAGCCATATAGAGGCAACCTCCTGCATAGAGGGTAGTTATTTTGGCTCTCCGATATCAGCTCCACCAAATAACTATGGTCAGAGTGGCTCTGGACTAGCTCTCCTAGCCCCAGTCAGTTCACCATTTAATCCCTCTGGGCGGCATTCGCAAGGACCCCCTGGAAAGCTTCTTTGTGGGCCATTCGGTTCTGGAACATGGAAGTTTCCTTGGATGGTTCACAAATAACGCTCGCCATGGCTGCTCGCGAAGACTGTTTGCAGAAGCACTACCTCGGCATTCAAATTCAGATCACATAGCACAAAGGCGGAGTCGAAAACTCGTTGTGCGCTGCAAAGCCTCGATTCACAGAGAACACTCATGGAGTATGCAGAGCTTCACCAATTGAGAGCGCAAGAAGCCAAGAATGTGGATACAGGAAAGGAAAAAGGAGATGGTAGGCCCCCTATTTATAGGTGGAGACCGTTGGAGCTTCGCAGCGTGTCCTGGACACGCGGAGCTCCGTGGCGTGCGCGGCCCGTGCATACTCTATCTGCCCCATGATCACGCCTTGCGAATCCGCACCATGAATGAATGAGGTTTTTTCCATTTCCCTCAGACTATAAACCTTTATCTCTCTGTGTATCCATGTATTAAGGGGGGAATTTGTTGGCACCAAAATTTGGAATGAAGAAAAGGCCCCAAGAAGGCTCTATGGACTGCCACGCGAAGCCCCTTCGCGGAGTTCCACAGCACCGTGGCCGCCGCGAAGCGAAGAAGGTGAGAGGCTCCATGAAGGAAGTTGACGTTCAAAAACCCCCCGTGAAGAGAAGAAGGAGGGAGGCTTCGTGAATGAATTTGAAGTTCGTGAACCCACCATGAAGCCAAGGAGGCGGGACACTCAATGACCCCAGTGCACATTCGCGATCCTGTCACGAAGCCACACGACCCCTCTGCGCACCGCATGAGCCCTGATCCATGGAGCCTCTTATATATAATTACTGAACTCCTTCTAAGCACTCCAGATGGATAATCCGACCTTTCTCCTTCTCATCCCCCGAATCGCAAAGCACTCTTCCTCTCAGAGAACCATGAGCTGCGCAAGGTGCTTATACTTCACGAAGTTCCTCCCCATTGTCTCGTTTTGATCCCCTATTCCAAGAGGGATGCCTTTCTCAAAGTCTAAGGGCTTTGAAAAGGAAGGGGATCCCAAAGGGGACGCGGGTCATCACGGAGCATTTATGCTTCGTGAAGCACCCTTCGTGTACAATCAATTAATTTGCTAATGCAGTATCACTGTACTTTGCGAAGCACATTGCTTCCCAACACGTTGCTCTGTGAGGCACCATTGCTTTGAGAGGCTATGCTCCACGAACACCATTACACTTCGTGAAGCACCTCCCATTTGAACCTCTTCCCCATGATACGGCTATGGCACCACACTTCACGAAACACACCCCTTCGCAAGTTTCCTCCATCACGCGGAGCAACAAAGCTCCATAAGGCCCCTTCCTATGGACCCCTCTTCTTGGAAAATTCATTTCCCGTGAAACCCTCCAGGTTGGCACGATGTGACTTCAAAGTCCCCTAGACGATACTTTCCATAGCATCGCTGCGCCTAATGCTTCTTCGCATAGGCATGCTAATGGCTATTGCTTCTTCGCATTGTCATGCTAATGTTGACCCCTCGATGGTTCACTCTATGATACCCCCTCAGTATAGCATTACCAGTGCCTTCCCTCCATAAAGAGTATAGGGAACCAGTTATGTAAGCCCTAGTGGTGCAGAGTGAACCCACCTCGTCCGAGCTTCAGGATGTTAAACTGCCAAAAACCATCATCCTCAACACATGACCTTAAACTGTGACCTGACCCAGGGCCTCACACGTAGGGTCCCGCTGCCTTGGGCAATATCCACTCCCCCAAGTCTCCACAGGGGATGATATCCTTCTTCATGGAGTGGAGTGTGTCTGTGGGGAAGGGCAGCCATCTTGGTGTAATCCCCCGGATTTTCTTGCCGGAGGTATCACTCTCGCTCCTCCTCACTTCTTTGGTGCCAAGGCTAGCAGAGGGCGTGATAGGGAACATGGCTCCTTCTTTCTCTATTCCCAAACCCCTCTCCCATTACGCATTGTCAACATCGTGCCTCCATCCTGGATTAAGTCCAAATCTATCTCTCCCTGGGCTTCTCCACACATAAGCCCCACTCCACATCCCAGGGACGCATCTTTCGCGACGTGATCATCAGGTCCCTACTGCCTCTTGTTTCTCACACCGAGCACGACTCACATGGGCTTAGAGTAAGCATTGACCATGACAACACCCTCATCCCACATGATGTTAATCTATCTTTTCCCTCATCCCACATGACATTAAACCTTATTTCCACTCATCCCACATGACTTCAAACTGTATTTTTCCTCATCCGGCATGACGTTAAACTGTATTATGCCCCCGTCCTACATGATGTTAAACTGTACTTCCCCCATCTCTCATGATGCTAAACTCTACTCCCGAAATATGAGGAATTTGATCCATGTCAAGGAATGGTACATAGGAAGCCTCCACGTGATTCATGCCCAACAACCATTGGCACTGACTGTCTCTGTGTCGGTGTGCCAAGCCCCATTAACAACTTGGGCAGCCTAGAGTGCAAGGCCCACTCCATATTGAACTACGTGGTCTTTGATCCATGTCAAGGCATGGTACGTAGGATGCCTCACGAGGTTCAAACCCAAAATCCATCAGACCAAGGTCCTCATTCATGTCTGTTTTCCGACACAAACCATCCTGATCTATGTAGTCTTTGATCCATGTCAAGGCATGGTATGTAGGAAGCCTCATGAGTTTCTTTCCCGACATCCATCGGACCAAGGTCCTCATTCACGTCGGTTCTCTGACACACCCCATCCTGAACTACATGGTCTTTGATCCATGTCAAGGCATGGTACATAGGAGGCCTCATGAGGTTCAAGCCTTCCATCCATCGGACCCTCGGTCCATCTTCGCATCGGTTCGTCGAAGACACCATTTCTAAACTATGTTGAATTAGATCCATGTCAATGCTTGGTACATAAGAAGCCACTCTGAGGTTAAATCCCACAACTCGATCGTTTCGATCATGTCTGTTCACCAGGTCCTTGAGCCGCTTAGAGCGTAACCATCAAATTCCTTCATACCGCATGATGTTAAACTGTATTACCCACTACCCGAACTATGTGGACTTTGATCCATGTTAAGGCATGGTACGTAGGAAGTCTCTTTGAGTCTCAAGCCCAAAAGCATCATCCATCGTGACTCTTACCCGGGCTGCCACATCCCAGTGAGATCGTGCCACTTAATTCCCCTCCATAGCATTCAGGGAGTCGCCCACGTGTTGGACCCAATATTAGTGTTCCATCTAGGGGGTTCCTCAATCTGATCCACTCTAATCAGTTTTTTGATCAGTCTGATCTATCCCCATTGGATGTTAAACTCGCACCACACCATGTGTTAAACATTGGTAGCCAAGGAAAACCACAGATACATGCCTCTGGAATATAATTTCATGTGTTTGATGTGGGATTCCTTGATCTTATGTTCCCTTGAGTGGCCCTATAATAAGGGATAGAAGAAATACCCCCCAATCCCCAGCGTCCAGACATGCCAGTGATGCCCAGTGTGACTACTCCCCTAAGCTAAGGTTGATTCCCTGACCAGACCCCTTGTAATGTCCTTACAGAAGTGGCGTAATTAACTAGTGTCCCTGAAAATATGGGGCTGGGAAGAGTTTTACAAGAAAAGTATTAAATTCATGAGGGAGACCTGGACAAGGTGACGAGTTCCGTGGAGGAATCCACCGATGGAATAACCAACATCCCATCATCCAGTTTTATTCAAGGATCAAACGTCCCTGAATAAGGAGTGAATGCCCCCCGCCTTTGGAAAGCCGGAATTTAGGGTAACAAAAGTCACGCCTTTCGCACTCAAGAAGACGGACACGAGCACCCCAACGAAAGCATCAGAAACACCCTCTCTTTACAAACATAGACATTACATAACTTTTTTGGAATATATAAACATAACACAAAAATACTCCCAAGATTGTTGTTGGTATAGTGCCTTTGGAAACATGGAAATATAAACAGTAGTACATAAGTGAGCTACATCATCTCCCACAAGGTTTTTCTTTACTAATACCTTTCGTTGACATATCAAGAATTGTACATATCATCATAAACTGGGGGAAAGGAAACATAAAAAGTGCGAGCTCAAATGATCATTAAAGGTAAACAAGGGAGACATGTAATCATAATCATGAGTATAAGGGTATAAGAACATGATACTATAAATATACGATCATACCATGCATATCAAATATTATAACATAGATCATGAAAAAATATTGGAATTTCATTGGACATGAAACATATAAAATAATGATCATAAGACATAGAAGCATAAAATAAGAATAAGACATGAAATTGTGGAAACACATAAGCATATAATATGATTTCTATAGTGTCCAAGGCATCACTACTAAGACTATGTTAGTAGAAAATTCTTTTAATGAACCCTATAAACCCTATTACAGTCATATATTACTGAACTGAGTGACACTTTTCCAGCCCTATATTACTAAACTGAGAAACCCTCATTCTAGTAATGTGTTACTAGACCGAGTAACCCTCTTTCAAGCCCTGTATTACTAAAATGCGTAACATTCATTCAAGCCATGTATTACTAAACTAAGTAACCCATTTTCCAACAATGTTTTACTGAACTAGGTAACCCTCATTCCATCCATGTATTAATAAACTGAGTAACCCTTGTTCTATCCCACTTTAATCTCATGAGATATAAATTTTTACCCAATACATTGTAGGGATATATAGGTCTCATCTGTCACATAATAAAATCATACATACACGTGTCAAAAGATCATAAATAAATATATCCTAACCCATGAAATGAAATGGTTATCATAAACATGTAAACAGATCATACGCTATTGAAAGGGATCAGATTCATAATTATTTCACTATAAACATAACATGTGAAAAGAAGCAGGTTTCAAAAGCATATAACCTGTGAAAAAGAAACCGGTTTCCTAAACATATTAACCATGAATCAGAAATGGGATTCATAAAGACCATGGAATTATGAATAAATCATTCATAGAATGGATATGAATAAATCCTTTATATCATTTCGGAGAAATGAATGAGTAACATCAATAAATGACATCTTATATAGTGACTAATTTTTAAATATACTCGAAAAATGTGTCTTGAGAAAAATATCCGTTCTTGTTTTAAAAATGCCTTTTAACACATAAAACCATTTGATATAATTTTCATAGAAAATACCTTGAATATTATAAAATATTTTTGAAAAAAAAACAAATCTGTTAAAACTAATGAAATAATCATTAAAACATTTTAAGATCCTTTTTCATTGAAAACATGTTTATAACTTATAAAAAGAGCATGATAATTATTTAAAAACCATTTTACTTGAAAACTTATAAAATAACGTTGAAAAAAATTTCAAAAAAAGTCATGATTACTTATAAAAGTAGCTTGAAAACTTTTTTAAATACATTTCTTTGAAAATACTTTTAAATTTTAAAAATAAATCTTGAAATTTTTTTTAAAATATTTTATTTGAAAATAATTTGAAAACATATAAATAATTCTTGAAAACATTTGCAAAAATGTTTTCCATGAATACATATAAAAGAAGTTTAAAATAATTTTGAAAACAATTCTACCTGAATATTACATTAAAAAACATTTTCATAAAGATAAACCTTTTAAAAATTGCAAAGGATGATTCAAAGGAATGACAGTGGGTAAATGCATAAATGTTGTACCATGTAAAAATAAAATTCCTTTTTCACTATAAAAAGGTTACAAATCATCCTTTTTCAGAAATTGACCTAAATATTCCCTTGAAGATATTGGTAAAAGAAAAAAAGGGTAAAAATTTCTTCTAGATATTATAGTGGAAGGGTATAATATTCTTGGAAACTATTTTTATAAAAAATTATATTTCCAATCGAAGATAGGGTGATCCCAGGCTTCCAAAAAACACATTCGTGACAATATTATGTACCAAATAGTAGATAATGGTTCCAATACATGAGTATTTCAAGAAATATTAGAGTATAAAAAAACTCATGATTATTTTTGACATATGGAACATTAAATTAATCAAAGTAATTATAAACATAAACAATCCTGAAAATTCAATGAGATTGTCTCAATAGACTCTTATAACATGGTATCTTGGGATAATGCTATCCATGTAATGAAAGGACATGAAATAGAGCTTATAATATCATGAAAAGATTGAGATCCATGATATGTCATGTAAAATTGAGGTATATGAACCCCAAAAAGTGTTTAGGTGCATAAAAAACATGACTTTCAAAGAAGGAAAATTGAGAAAAATTTTTTTACTAATTTGGTAACTTTTTAAACATAAACCTGTGAAAGAAGGATCATCAAGAGGAAATGTTAATACCCATAATATTAATTACAATATACACATAATACAATAATGTGAAGAAAATCCACCACAAAAAAAAATAGTGGTGAACATAATTTGTATCTCATAGAAATTATAAAAGAGATTAAATCCCCATACAATATTTCTTAACTCTCTTTGTTCTTATACAAGTTTCCTCTTAATCAGGTAAATCCTTTTGGTTTATGCCAGAATGATTACTTGAAATGATTTCTTACAAAAGAGATTATTCAAGTAAGAATGGAGGATTTTTGGGGAATACATGGGTAGATCATGGATGGACTTAAAAGGATTGAGAGGTTTCCAGAATGGGTAGAGGTGGTGACCATTATATAGGAAGAAAAGGACTCACATGGAATTTTTATAAACAAATTTGTTGTTCACGTGTTATTTCCTAAAAAAAATTCTTTCCAAACCAACAATGCTCTAGAATGATAGGAGTATGGCCGAACTATGGATATATAATGTGTGTTATACAATTTTCTCGGTCATTTGGGCCCTTATTTTCACGATTTATTCTCTAATTGAGCTTAATTCGGCCTTAACCAATGTGATTAATTTTAATCACTTTCACTAATCGTATTGGTCAAAAATTTATATGGCCTTATTAGAATATAAAAATTTAACTTAATAAAAAAAATTTATGATAGATTTTTGAAATCAAAATCATAGAAGTGAAAAAATTAAGATTAGTATTAATCCTGTAGACGATACTAAATATTAGGGGTTTAATGTAGGAAAAAGTTCAAATGTTTGTTAAGATTTTATATTCAGTTTCAAAGTGAAAGTTATTATATTCAATTAAATTTCATTAATATATTTAATATTCATCTAATTGTATGTTAAAACATATTTATAATATCATTTATAATTAAAAATTAATAATTAAAAATGAGTTTTTAACTAAAAAGTGGAATTTTTCACTATTAATCAAAAAATTGAAGTTTCTCAGAAAAATTACAAAAATTCACCCAAGGATGATTTCAAAATTCAGAATTAAAAAATGAATATTATTTTAACCAATTCAATTTTTATGTTTGTCTAAAATTACTTTCATTGTTTTAAGTAATTCATTTGAGAAAATGATGTTTTTAAACATAAAAAGGAATTACCAAAAATATTATCTTTCATTATTAATTTTTTTTATTTATATAAAACAAAATTATTTGAAAAGTATTTATTAATAATTGAAACATCTATGTTATACAAATATTTTTTAAATAATTAAAATAATAAAAATAGATGTTTTGTAGAAACTCAGTGTTGCATGCATTGTACACCAAGTCAGTGACGCTTGTAGCGCAAGACATGTTGGTATTGTGTGAAGTGCACGAGAAGTTGGTATTTAATATTAATGTACTGTTTGACTTAGTGTTTTAATATATAAATATATAACTATTTTCAGTGTCATGTCAAATGGAAAATATTATAATGGTAAATTAATTCAAAATAAATATTTCTCAAAATCTCGGAGTGTTACATTCTACCCCCTTAAAATGAACTTAATCCTGAAAATAATTATTGGTTATAAAAGGTTTAATTATTAAAAATTTAATTCAAAGGAACCCAAATAATAAAATGGATACAAAAAATCCATTAAAATGGGAAATTTGGAACCATAATGGTTACCCAAAGTAACATTTATTTGGGTTCCACATAGAAGAACATAGGTTGAGAGTGAATATTTTACATGGATGAAAAGTGTAGATATTTATAGGAAGTGATTGTGGTCATAAAAAAACAAGTGAATGATCAAAGGAAAAGTAATGTCCTTAAAGTCATAAATTTGTGATGATTTAAAAGGCCATCATCTCAATTAAAATTAATGTATTAGGAAAATAATTTTTTGATCACTTTCAGAATGTTGGGTAATTCTTGATAATGTTTATAAATATAATTTCATTTTTGGGTTATTCTTGGGAAATTTTATAATAAATACAACACCTCATGGAATGAGTGTCCAAAAATTAACATTGATGGCTAAAGTGCTAAAATAATCTTTTAATGGATCTTAAGTCCTATAAAAGAATAAAAATTCTAACTATTTGTCTCTTAATAAAGTGAATTAATATATAAAATGTCACACTAATATTTCATCATAAATATATATCCATTACAAATAAATATTCATAATCCCAGAAATAATATACGCCAGTTGTTGTCATGAAACCCTTATCATCGTTCAGTTATGGTTTCAAGACCCACAGCCTTTCCGAACATGATTGGTTGTCACCCAACATACATGATGTCATTTTTTAAAAACCTCACTAATATAATATATAAGGTGTTAATCCATGAAATAAGTCATTCAATAATTATCCTTTTATATAAGGATTTCAACACAAACTTAGTTCACAAATACTTCCTCTGATGTTTAACTTTAACATTTTAGGAATATATAACCTTATAACCCTTTGGAAAGATGGAAATTCAAAACCATAGAAAGGGAGTCATGAAAAAATATTAACATTAATTACCCTATGTCAAAAAGTATTTATGGGATGTAACATTACAAATATGTGAATAACCTTATAGAATAGTCCCTTGGAACATGGAAACAACCTTAATTACCATATATCCTTCTAGAAAACAAGCATGATTCCTCATTCCAACGTATATTTAATTTACTCCTTATATATATAGATTTTGTATACATCATTATTGGTAGCATAAACTACCTATAAACATGTCCTTACTAAGTTCCAATGTAATCAATACTATCCAAGTTACTTATTCATGCACCACATATATTTATCCATACAACTTTATCTTATCATAATGAACATATTAAGATGTACCATACCTTATTCAAAATTTAAAATTTCATGAGATAATGTTTCTAGTCAATTGTGACCATTCAACATATTCTTGTAAATTTTGATCAAAACATTAACTGAAAAATCCATACATAATTCACCATTCTTAATTCTAGAAACCAAACACATAAATAATTTTATTACTTCATCCTTAATCATTTAACAATGATACCTGATACTATTACATAATAACTCTTTATTTTGACATTTCATATATAGTCTCATCCTCATTAGAAATGTAACCATTACTCAAAACACCTTTCTGATTCTCTTGAGGAACATTACTCTTGGGGAATTGAGTTTCATAAGGACTATTTATTCCACACATAAAACCCTTAACCTTTAATTACGACTTTGGGAGGCCAAAATTATAATCCATTTTGTTAACTGATCTCTTCATTTTCCCTTACAGTCAAATTATTTTTGTTATACTTTTCTAAAGTAACAAAACCTTCTTGTTCCTCTATGACATTCACATAGGTGATTTTTTCCACATTCCTGAAATAAAGGAAACTGAATCGTCTTCCCACTATGGTCTTAATTACCTGAACTCTTAGTTATCTCCTTATTTATCTTCCTTGGGGAGTTTGAGACTTGGTTAAGATAAACATTTTTAATCATGTTCTGTGAAAACTGGTTAGGCATGATCACAACAACTTTTACTCCAGTGATCAACCTCGTTGACTATCCTTTAGAAGTTCTTCAATTGTATTCAAAATTAATATAGTTCCTTCTAGTTCCCTCCATTGAATAAAACTAAAATCATAGTGTGAGTATAACATATCATAGTGGAAAACCACATTGTCATGAAAATAATTACTTATAAAATGTTAAAATCATGACACCTAGAATAATATATGACACCTTGGTTATATAAAATTTTATTAATAGATAACATATATCTTAATAATTTAGGATGGTTCATGAAGTGTTTGGGAATTCCAAATAATATCCCCTAGGAGTGTCAAACTAGTTGTGCAGAAAGGCCCATTGTCATGTACCAGATTACCCTGAGTCAATCCCAGAACATATTGTCATAGTTGTTACGATAAGGTAAATTTGTTCTAAAGATGCATCCACTTGTAGTATCTAGAAAGTGATGTATTTCTAGAAAACCCCTCACTCGATCCTTTACCAAAATTCTAGGAAATTTTCCAAAACATTAACTTATCCTTACACTTATCCTTACAGACATCCGAAGACATACCCTTAGAAATATACATAGGTATCTCACTAAATATTTCTCATCCTAGATTTCAATTTTTACCTATACCATTTCTCTAATACCTTCTATAGTGACCCTATCATTAAAAACATAGACATTACATAACTTTTACAGAATATATAAACATTACAAAAATGATGCCCAAATACCATATTTGGTATAGTTCCATTGGAAACATGGAAATGTAAACACTAGTTCATAAGTGAACTACATCATCTAAAACTAGGTTATTCTTGAGTATAACCCTTTTTAGACATATCAAACATAGTACATATTATTATAACCTAGGGGAAAGGAAACATAAAAGGGGTGATCTCAAATGCTCAGTAAGGGTACACATGGGAGACATTTATGCATAAACATGAGTATAAGGGTATGATAAAGTGATCCTAAAAATATAAGATCATACGCTTCATATCAAAGATCATAACATATATCATGCAATAAATATTTTAATTTAATAAGACATGAATCATATGAAATAAAGTGCATAATACAATTAATATTAAGATGTGAATAAGAAAAGGAACTATGGAAACATATAAGAATATAATACGATCTCTATAGTAGCTAAGGTATCACTTCCATGACTATATTAGTGGAAAAAGTCCTTTACTGAATCGGGTAACCCCCATTGTGGCCCTATATTACTGGACCAAGTGATCTTTGTTCTGTCCCTGTATTACTAAACTGAGTAACTCTCATTCCAACCCTGTATTACTAAATTGAGAAGCCCTTGTTCCAGCCCTGTATTACTGAACTATGTAACCCTCATTATATCCCTATATTACTTATCTGAGTAACACTCATTTCATCCCTATTTTACAAAACGGAGTAACCCTAGATCCATCCCCATATTACTAAAATGAGTAACCTGGGTTCCGACCATGTTTAATCTCATGAGACATAAATCTATAACCAATTCTTTTGAGGGATATATAGTTCCCACACATCATATAGTGAAATCAAACATAGAAGTTCTAAAATATCAAAAATAAACATATCATAACCCTTGAAATGAAATAGGTATCATAAACATGTAAACACATCATAACCTATGGAAACAGATAGATTTCATAACCATTTCATCATAAACATAACTCATGAAAAGTAGCTAGTTTTGAAAACATATAACCCATGAAACAGAAATGGGTTTCATAAACATATTACTAATTAAAGAGAAATGGGTTTCACAATTACCATGAAATTATGCATAACATATTCTTAGAGAGGATATGAATGAAACCTTTAGATCATTTCCTAGAACGGTATGAGTAACATTAATATATATCATATGATATAGAGACTAATTTTGAAATATAATCTAAAATATTTTCTTGAGAAAATATCCTTTCTTGTTTTAAAAATGATTTTCAATACATAAAACAATTTGAAAATAATTTTCTTAAAAAAATACCTTGAAACCTATGAAAACATTTTGAAAACCTTTTTTGTGAAAACTTATAAAACAATCTTGAATACATTCTAAACCGTTTATTATTTGAAGTCACTTTTATAACTTATAAAAAGAGCTTGAAATTTTTTTGAAAACCATTGTACATGAAAACTTATAAAAGAAGATTGAAATAATTTTGAAAATCATTTTTCATAAAAACTTATAAAATAAGATTGGAAACATTTTTTAATACAATTTCGTTGAAAATACTTTTAAAATTTATAAATAAATCTTGAAAACATATTGACAATATTTTTCTATGGAAACATATAAAAGATGTTTAAAACCATTTTGAAAACAATTTTATATGAAAATTACTTTTATAAACATTTTCTTAAAGATTACCCTTTTAAAAAATTCAGAGGAAGCTTAAAGGGAATGATGGTAGGTAAATTTGTACATGTCATTCAAGGTATAAAGAGAATTCCTTTTGCATTGGAAAAGGATAGAAAAGTAAATTTTTTGAAAAGAGACAAGAATACTTTTTGATGATTTTGGTAATATACCATAAGTGTAAAAATTTATTTTATATATTATTTGGGAATGGTAAAATATTCTTGGAAACTCTTTTTAAAAAACATAGATTTCTGACTGAAGAGATTGTAATGTAAGGCTTTCCTAAAAACATTGTCTTAATTGTCTTATGTACCAATGAGTAGAAAATGGTACAAATACATGAATATATAGTGAAATAATAGCAGATGAGAAAATAATTAATATTTTTGAGATATTGATCATAATATTTCATCAAAGGAAACATAAACACAAATAATCCTAAAAAATAAATGAGATTGCCTCAATTGACTTGTATAACATGGTACCTTGGGATCAAGATATCCATGTAAGGAAGGGAAATTACATGAATCATAGAATAACATGAAAATATTTAGATTCATTATATATAATGTAAAATGGAAGTATATTACCCCCGTAAAAGAGTATAGTTTCATAAAAACATGAGTCTCAATGAAGGAAAAGTGAGAAATTTTTTTTTTACTGATTTGGTAACTTTTGAAACATAAACCCCATGATGGAAGGTTTATCAAGTGGGCTTGTTAATACCCATTAATGTAAGTGCAAGACCCATAGAATTCAATAATGGTAGTAAAAAAACTACACAAAAGGTAATGGTGTTTAACAAAGCCTGTATCTCAAATAAATTAAGGGTGAGATGAAATCTCTTTACCTTGTGTCTTGACTCTCTCTGTACTCTCCCATGCTTCCTACTAATTGGGTAACTCCTTTTGGATTGTTCCAAAATGATTCCTTTAGAATATTTCTGACCAAAGGTAATATTAAAGGTTTAAGGGAGTATTTTTTGGAGGCTACTTGGGTAGATCTTGGAAAAACATAAAAGGTTAGAGAGTTGTTAGGAATGGGTAGAGGTGGTGGCTGTTTATTAGAAAGGAAATGGACTCACATGTAATTTTTAGAAACAAACTAGGTGTGAACAATTTCTTACCTAAAATATCATAAAAATTTAACAAATCTCCCTAATTAAATGACTATGGTTGAACTATGGACATAAAATTGGTGTTAGGCAAGTTTCTAGGTCATTTGGGCCCTTAATTTTAAGGTTTAGTCCCTAATTAAGCTTAATTTGGCCTTAAATGCTATGATTAATTTTATTCACTTTCACTAATCATTTTGGTAAAACATTAACATGGTATCATTAGAATCTAAGAAATATATTTAATATAATGTTTCATGTCATATTTTTGAAATTTCAATCATAGATGTGGCAAAATTAAGATTAGTAATAATCCCGTAGATGGGACTAAATAATAGGGTTTTAAAGTAAGAAAAAGGTCAAAAGCTTGTAAAAAATTTATATTAAATTTCAATGTTATATTTATTAAAAATAATTAAATTGTACTAATATATGTAATATTCATCTAATGTGACATTAAAACATATTTATAAAAAACATTTACCATTAATAATTAATTAGACAAAAATGTATTTTTTAACTAAAAAGCATTATTTTTTCACTATTAATTAAAAAAATGAAGTTTATCAGGAAAATCCAAAACATTAACCATATGATAATTTTAATTTTTTGAATTAGAAAATTAATTTTATTTTATCCAATTTAATTTCCAGTTGTGTTTAAAATTATTTTTATTATTTGAAGCTGTTCATTTGAGAAAATGATGTTTTCAAACATAAAAAGGATTTTACCAAATATATTATCTTTCTTAATTAGAATGTTTTATTAATATAAAACAATATTATTTGAAAATTATTTATTACTAAGTTTAACATCGTGGTTATAATTATATAATTTAAAAAATTAAAACAATGAAATGAGATGTTTCGTAGAATCTAAGTGTTGTGTGCATCATACGCCAAGTCAGTGTTGCTTGTTGTGCAATCCTTGTTGGCATTGCATGTAACACAAGCCAAGTTTGTATTGTGTGTGAACATAATTTTTAACATAGTGTTTCAATATATATATATATATATATATTACTATTTTCAGTGTGTTGTGAAAAGAAAAATAATGAAATGTTAAATTAATTCAGAAAATAATAATTCTCAAAATCTTGGGGTGTTAAACTCTTCATGGGAGAAGGGTAGACTTCTTGTATGATGGAAAAGAAAAAATAAAATGGGATTTAAACATATAAATCCATGAGGTATAATATTTATTTTACCTCTTTAAAATTGGTTTGTAAGGTTTGGATGGACATTTTCCAAACAATGCGCTAA
Organism: Viscum album; assembly: GCA_963277665.1. Lineage (NCBI taxonomy): Eukaryota > Viridiplantae > Streptophyta > Magnoliopsida > Santalales > Viscaceae > Viscum > Viscum album. The sequence continues at coordinate 2,082,485,240 of OY728165.1, forward strand.
CCATGATTGGATTACAATCCATGGAGGGGACTAGTATTGTTCATGAACACATACTCAGAAACCATACACAATCCATGATTTTTCTATTCTAAAACCCATTGTTTTTTGGAATTTTTGTGTTTCCTAGGTCCCATGGTTAGATGGAACCATATACCCCACTACTGAACATTGAACCCCCCCCCCCCTTCACAGTTATTAGAAATTTTTCATACTAGGAGACATGGTTTCTACTAAAGATGTGGCCTATATATTTCTCTCACCAATCAGGGTTTAGAGATCCTGACTACGACTAGCACCCATGTTTCCTCCATAGTCTCACCAGGAACACAGATTATGTAAAAATGAATTTAACTGAAATGAAAAGGATATGTACCTTATAGAAAAATTAAGTTCTTATAGTCTTTCCCATAAAGGAACCCATACTTATGTTTACCTTATAGGTGGGTTAGAATAATGTATAAGAAAAATTAAAACCATTGGGCATGTAATTTAGCCTCATGCATCCAAATATTATCATGTACACAATCATTCCACCATATCACTCACATATATGGGATAGAATGGGCTCGTAGATCCTTTATGCTTCAATAATTGATTCATATTGGATAATCTATAGAAGAATAATTATTATTCAATTCAACATCGTTGGGATCAAAAGTATGATATGGGTCAACATGGTGATGATGAAGTTTTAACACATAGACGATGTTGTGCGTGGAAAAGTACCTTTGAGGCAATAAAAACCAATAAGCTATCATTCTGACTCTACACAAAATCTCAAAAGGACCTACCAAAAAAGGAAACATATTTCCCTACCTCTGTATCCATCTATGCCCAGGTCTGGAAGATATAGAAATAGAACATTATCCCCGACTATGAACACCCCAGGTCAGTGATAGTGATCGACATATGATTTTTTTCTATAATGAGTACTAGAAATGCACTTTCTGATTAACTACATCTATTCTTAAATCATTAATATGAGATAAAGACCTAGTAGTACATCCTCTCCTATCTCTAGCAAGCACCGAGGTGAAAAAAAAATGACCTTCTATATAAAGCATTATATGGAGAAATATAATTCATCACATGATAGTTATTATTGTATAAAAACTCTATAAGAGTGAAATTCATCTCCCAAGAACCACCAAAATCAAGGATGCATTCTTGGATCATGTCCTCCAATACGTTTATAGTCCATTATTATTGGACATTGATCTGAGGGTGAAAAGTCCTGCTCAGAATCACATGTGTACCCAAAGATCTCTGTAACCCCTTCCAAAACCCCAATGTGAATCAATAATGCCTATCAAAAATGATAGTACTATGGACCACATGTAGGTATATAATCTCACCAACAAACATTATTCCCAACTATTTAACATAGAAGGTCTCTTAGATAAGAAATAAATAGGAAACCTTCGGCAGTCAATCCATAACTACCCAAACCATGTTGCTTCCTCGAGTTGACATCAGTAAACCAACAAAAAAATATATTGTGACATCATCCAATTTTCATTCTGAGACTGGTAACTAATCTAATAATATAACAGTGCACCAGTTATCCACCATCACTAGATGATAGGTGGAGCAACTAGTAATAAAATATATAATTTTCCATTTCATCCCTTACCACTAATATTGGAAGTGCATTTCATGATACATCTTGGAGATACCGAGGTGTACTACCCATTGAGAAGCATGGGACTCTCGCCTCAACTCCAATACAATGTTGTTGGAACCCAAGTATTCCCGTGTATACATTGGATGTCATCTCAATTGAAAACCCAATCCGTAGGTGGGTCCCCACTAGAAATACTCTCTTGTTGGACTAATCCTTCAGGATCTAAGAACATTCTTATATTCACCCTATACAAGAGTGAAGAGGTAACCACTAAGGCTTTAATAAAAGGATGATCATGAATCTCATAAAACTCCATACACGTAGTATAAATAAGGGAAATTAATATCCCTTCAACATTGGATTATTGAATGGCATGTTTCATAGTTTTCTGAATCAGTGCATCAGAAACTACATTTACATTTCCAAGCATATAAGAAAGATCAATGTAAAAAGACTGAAGTTATTCAACCCATAATAATAGTTTAATATTAATATCATGCGATGTAAATATATACTTGATATATTATGGTACATATACACCAAAAATATCTCACCTATTAGATATTACCCCCAAAAATTCAAGTCATGAATGATTGCTGCAAGATCAAGGTTGTGAGTCAGGTAATTACACATATGAAGTCTCAACTAGAGAGACCTATATGAAACAACTCCATCATCTTGTATCAATAATATACCCATTATAATGTCTGATGAATCATATAACACTCTGTATCTTCTATTAGTATCTAGAAGAATCATAATCCATATAGAAGTAAGCCTTCCTTTAATCTCCTGAAAGGCCTTCTCACATGATTCAGACCAAAAATAACTTCAATCCTTTCTTATTTAGACCAATAACTGGTGCATAAAGTAATGATAAGTCCTGTTTAAAACACATTTAATATCCATCTAGTCCCAAGAACCATATACATAAAACTTTTTCTTGGGATACACCTGGGAAAAGATAGCACTCACCTTCATGGGGTAAATAGATACTCTTGATTCTGAGATAATACAACACAAGAGGTGAACTGGCTCAATCCATAACTGACACTTGGTGATATTGGAATATAAAAAATTATCTCTAAATGTATTCAAAATGATAACAAGATGTTTGTAATGGTCCCTTATTATATGAGAATACACCAAGTTTTCACTCACAAAATCCATGACAAAGGAAATAAGATAGGGGTAGAAAACCCTATTCATCAAGTCCAATAAAATGGTGGTTGAATTCATAAGATTGAACAACATAATTAGATAATCATATAAATTATACCAACTTCAAAAAAATTTACATGTTATATATGAATTTATAAATCACACCAAATGATATCCCAATATCAATTCAATCTTTGAGAATGCTCAATCTTCTCGGAGCAAGTTAAAATATCATATATTCAATGCAATGGATACTGATTCGTAATTATAATCCGGATCAACCATCCTTAATCCATTGATAGCTGATGTTTACCATCTATATTCTTTGTAAAAATCATGAGTTAACCCCAAGATGATGTGGTAGGTTAGATAAAACCATTTGAATCAATATCTTATAACTGTCTCTTAAGCCCTTGGAGCTTAGAAGGTTCCATCCTATAAAGAGGAATAGATATTATCGATATTCTCAGAAAAATCATGATCATAAACTCAACATTTATCTTAGTAGATAATCTAGAAAAATCATTCTAAAACACATCACTAAAATAATCCACCACATTATGAACATATATCATATGAATCATCTTTTAATCCAAGAAAAGGTTTGAAATCTAGGTTGTTACTCATCCTAATATGCAATCCTTTGGTCCAGATCTACTAGAATGTAAAACCCACTAGTCCTTATTAATATAACTATCAAATTATCATGATTTAAATGATACCCTATGGAAATAATTGTCCACATAGGTGTGATAAAGGACTAACTAGTGCATCCCAAGAATGACACAAAATCCCATCATCTCAAGGATGAGGAGGTCCCATAATAAATTATAATTTCTTACCTCAAAGGGATAGTATTTAAAATGGATTATACACTCTGACTGTACACCGAACATTATTTACCAGATCATCACCCCACATAAGTACTAAATTTCCCACCTGATACTTTCCATAGTCAATAATTTGAAAAGGGAATGAGATACACACATATAAAATAAATAAGATATTATAGTAGAGGATACTGTAATAGAACCTCATACTATAGATATTATTTTACTCTGATTCTAATGTATCAGCTGTAAAGCATGGAACTGGCCTAATCCATAACCCTCATCTACAGCAAGACTACCCTCAGAATGTCCACTCTATTGGCACTAATAATTCAATGTTTGGCTACCATGGACATGACCTCCTCCTCAACCTATTTAGTTTGTGCTACTCCATATTCCAACCTGATATGGAATAATTGATCTCACTTCTAAAGGTGGAGCTGGTATGTTACATATTATGGTATAAATAGGCATAATGTTCCAAAAACCCCACTAAATATGACCCATCCCGACGAAATAATGGAACTATAACATGTCTCTATCACACTAAGGCTTTATATTCCCCCACATTCAATACTAATGGAATATAAAGGAACTTATAATTCAATAATTTGGATTACACTTCTCTAAAGAGGAACCCCAATGCTATGCTTCCTATTATCAGAAGAACTGCTTCCCTATCCTGGTACTGAACCTCTTTTCCCAGTACTATCAGCTTCCTAAAAGATGTTCTTAGTGATAATAGCATAATTCATGATCTTATAATAGGTTTATAGGAAAAATACATTCACCTATGAGTAGATGAAATACATGATCCCATCATTTAAGAATCTCACTTGTGATATCTCATCACTAGAAAAAATAAATGTGAAATGTTGAAACTCTTTAAAAATTACAGAATAGTCTATAATTGATATATCACCCAACTCCCGGTTCTTGGACACTCTATCTCAATTAGATATCAATGTTTGAGGGAAAAATAGTTATAGAAGGTAGAGTGGAAGCAACCCAGAACATTCCCTATTGACAACCAGTCTAGGTAATCACATCCCACCATATTTTGTTGGAATCATGCTCATGTAGGTGTAAATATTGGCACTCCTCTCTCAAGGCATCTCTAGATTCTTGAAGATAGAAATAATGGCCTCTAACCAAGACTTATCATCTTGAGGACCTCCATACCCTGATAATATGGGAAGATGTTTCTCCTATAAATAATAGGTCAGATCATACAACATAGGCGAAAGTCATGGAGTACATAGTATTAACTATATCAAACATATAAAACCTTCTCAATGTTGAGAATCAGTGCCTTGTTATTTAATAGAAAGTGTTACTACTGAAGGTATCACTAGAGGGTCAGTGGACACCACCTCTAGAGAAAGATCATCACCACCCTCCTAAAACATGACTTGAGGATGTCATGGTGGAATAGCTATAAAAATATAATCACACACCACGTAAGAAGTTTAAAAATAGTTAGGATCACTAATGAAGTCATAAATATAAAAAATGGATCACTAACCAAGATGTAAACCCAACTACCTACTTAGGAGGCCAAGGTATGGGTAAGTGTTCAAGATTTCATTTGAGGGTTGGTCTAGTATACGGGTGGTCAACTACAATTTAATGATGGAAATTATCTTTAAATTATACAAATCCCCCTGATTTACTAAAAACCACTTAATTTATAAATCATATTGTACATTTTAATTTTAAAAACAATTTTATACACATCACAAGGTTTTATTAAATGGATTGTAATTACATGTTTTTGAAGTCCCATACACTTCATAAATTGAAATCAACACCGATTATAATCATCCCCCTTAATTAGCTTTCAAAATAATGTGGTTAAATTTAAATGGATTGATTTGATGAATTATTGCTTCCAATTTATAAGGGAAAATACACCTTATAAATTGAAATTGGTAGTCATGTAATATAATCTAAATACCACTTCATGTAACCATGGGCATATATATTACATGGTTCAAAATTGGCTCTTTAAGATTCCACAGTCAATCTATACAAGAAATAACTATTTAGTTTTATGCTGACATTTTAATCAACCAATTTATTTTCCCTAAAGAAAATGTTGGTAGAAGAGAAATATATAAAAACCATGGATCACTCAATAATCAAAAGCAACACAAGAAATGAAAGAATAAAAATTCACTTGTATGTCATGGAATATGCAGGGAATGTGAATACTAGGTGCCTATAATGATTCATGTGAATATCATGACAAAGAATAATATCTATAAAGTGTAAAAATTACCAAGAATTATGTTCATCACCCAATGGTGAAATTATATCAACTATAATAAGGAAATAATTCAACAAAAGTTTCTAATTCCCTAGAAACATGGTATTTACCCTGAATGCGGGTTAGATACTCCCAAGATTAAATTAAAACCATTTTATAACATGTTCTGAATATCCTATCTAAATTTCCCAAGAAGTAATCCATGAGAATCTAAAGGCTCTAATACCACTTTGTGACATTTCAAGCCTATTTTACTCCCATGTAAATGAACCTAGTGGCCCGCATGGCCTCAAATGATCCTCCTTATATAATAGAGGCTACTGACTAGCAGTGAGTGCCTTGGGTTTTTCAATGGAGAGACTATGACCTCTGGTCAGAGTAGATCACAATGGTGATATAACATAATAAATTATGTTATCATTATGAATGAATATGAAGGGCAATGTAAACAAACATAATCATCCTTATAATAAATAACCATCAATTTAATAAGTTCAAAATATATCAAATACAAAATAATGATTTCATGTCATGTTTCTACAAAAGGGAAAACATGCATACATGAAAGTTGGTAGTTAGTATAATACAAGCTATAAAAATTAATCCAAAGGCCAGAAAAACTATCAAAATATCTTAATCCCTATCCTAGTCATCTTTTACCAACATCCCTTTATAAATAAATAAAATTCGGTTTCCAAAGAAAGATGCTTACCCTTTTCCACACCTATGATCATATAATCTTCCCGAGTACCAACAATATCTCTAATAAAGGCCACCATAAAAAACATCTATAAAAATCCAATCTATGTATATAAACTGATATAGTGTGCAGGTATATAAAAAGTAAATCAATGTTATAAATAATCACATATAATTTCATCAGCCTCAGCTGCTAATGTCTTTGAACATGTGATCATTAAATTAATTATTATTCATTTTATAATAAGGATTTCATTTATAATAGGTATCAATAGTAACATAAAAGGAATAATAATAATAGAGGATCCACGGTGTAACTAAGTCTTCCTTGACCTATGGGGTCAATCCAAATCATAATAGTGTCACTCAAAATCTATATATGTGTGGTTTGATTTTAGGTCATGGTGTATGACAAAGTAATTACAATGTAAAAGAGTCTAACCAAGTCCATGTATCCCATCCAGAGTAAAATCGATCTAAGACTGACTGAGCCCAATGTGGTGAATCCATGGCCTCGTGTGTCTGAAGACATCAAGCTGAATCAAATGAGTGTAACTAAGACATTATAATATCCAAAAAAAATATCTTAATTTAATCTTCAATACTACATGTATTAATTCATGTTATAAGACAATGAAAATATGGTTAACTCCAATGGAAATCGGCTCAATGAATCTAAATGGTGTCCTATGAATGCTCAAGGAATTTCCTCTAGATTCAAAGTCTAGATTAATTTTTCCCATTACAATAAAGATAAAAAAGGTACAATAACATATGTCAACTATAATTATTCCACTTATATTATATATCATTATAGTATATTTAATACTTATGTTGTTTATTCAATTAATAGGTTTATTCCATTATATTTACTTAAACATTGCAAGGTAAACCAAGAACATGCAACCAATATCATTTAAATTACCTAAAATTTAATGGGTTAATTCCATTAAATTTCCATAAGAATGAAAATGTAAATTAATGATATATAAACAAAATCAATTAAATTTGTAATCATTTTAAAATGATAGGTGATACTTATAAATATATACTTGGAATATTATTCATTAAATGATTTATTAATTATGATGGAACATTTACCTTGTCAAAGGTCAGGTTGGATTCACCCAAAAGGTCTCCCCAATAGTCCCAAAATAGGTCACCATGCCATAAATAAAGAACACACCATAATTAGGTAGTCATTGTTTAGTTCTCAAACTCTAATGGTATCAAGTGATATTATTATGTCTGTATAATACCATACAGAGATTTTAAATCAAGGAAGTATAATTTAATAAGTAATTCCCAGTGAAACCAATGTGACCGTAGTGAAATAAATTATAGATGGAGAGACTTTAAGGGATGATTCATAGACCTCATACTTTATGACTATAGTAGATGCCTCATTCAGTATCAGCCCTTATTTTGGCCTAGATGGGAATGAAACAAAAGAATGGAAAAACTCCCTATAAATTGGGAATGTGAGAATATATCAAAATAGAATCATTGATAAGAATATGAATTGTAATATAGATTAATGTGTGAAGAACATATCAAGATAAATCCAATGAGATTATTGGATCTTGATTCTGATTCTAGATAGAATAATTACCTAATAACCTGGGTAGAATGGAAGAGGGGCCCATCATGGGAGAAGGTAGGACCTCATATACTCTTAAAACATAAAAGAAAATGGGGTGTTAAAAGTATAAATCGTTAAGGGAAAATTAGTAATTTTAACCATTTAAAACTAGGTCACATGGTTTGACCATATAGTTGGAAAATCTATGCACCAACTGTGCATTGATTCTAAGGAGGTGACTAAAATAGCTCAAGTTCATAGTTTGGGAAATGAGGTGCAACCCCTATGTTTTTCCTCTATTAAAACCTATCCAGTTTGACCAAAGACATTCTATCTGGGTCACATAGTTAGGGAAATCTATGTGTCCCACTTTTTTACACTGAAACACCTACATAGTTAGTAGAAATCATGTGGACTGAGCTCTATGGTATCTATTAACTATGTTTCTAAGAGGTTTCTCCCATCGGTTGAGGTTTCAGACTTTATAAAATCCCTAAACACCCTTCTTTTCTCCATATTTTCACAAAGAACACATATTATGTCAATCCCATGGAATTAAACTGAAGATAAATTGTTTTTTTCCTCATAGAGAAACTGGGTCCTTATATTTTTAGCATTACTAAAAAGTGTTTTTTATAGTGGTTTTTTTATCGTTATGATGTCATACTATATATTGTTTATTTTTAACATATTTTACTTTCTACAAACACAAAAAATTACAATATCATAATATTATGAAAATTAAACCATCTTCAAAATTTTATATACCAATTTCTTAATCGACTCAAATTCTTTCAAAATAATTATCTAAATATGAGAGATTTAATTTTTAAACAAATTACATTGTTTTTTTAAAAAAAAAATTATCATATTATCGAATTTATAACCTTATGATAAATGAAAAGTGGTTGCATAAAATGATAATAAAAATTATATAATAATAATTAATATTTTATATTACATTTTTATGAACATAAATTTTTGTTTGAGATAAAAAAAATTATTTTAATGGAAAATGAAAATATATAGATTTTAATAATAACACAATTATGGTTTCTTTGTATAAAAAATCATTTTATCATATTCAAATTCTAATAATGTACATGTTATCTTTTATAAAAGTGTGATACATACTATAAAATTAATATATTGGCGAAACCAAAATTTCATTTCTAAATGATTTTAAACATTAATACTACATGTGTCTTAGATAGACAAACCCTTATCCTAATAGTATAATCCCTAAGGTTATGGTGTCTTATAGTGGTAGATTTATTAAGAGGTTAAGTTGACATAGTGTTGGTGGTGATCCAAAACCACTCATCCTAATACCATGGAAAATTCTTATCATGTCTCACTTATTGATTCTATACTTGGGATTTGTTAAGGGAAACCCATAGTGATGCTACCACCCTCCCAAGATCTAATATATAGGATTCATACAGCATGGTCCAACATGTTAAGACCATCCCACCTCCCCTCATTAATTTTCATTCATATTAATCCTTAATATAAACGAATTTTAATTAACACATAATAATTATTACATTAACAATTGACATAATTACCAATGGTCATAATTCCTAGTGTTCATAAAACAAAACTGTCATAATGGTTTTATACTATATATACCTTCAATTCTATTTAATACATTTTTTATCAAGGTAAAATATTCTTCATTTTAAAAATAGAGATTCAATTAATACAATACGTATTATATTGATAATATTATTTGTGAGAGTGATAATACTAGGGGATAGAGATGATATGAACTTTTATAATCTAGTTTATTTATTTTATTTTTATTATCCTCTTTTAATGTTTTTCAATTTTGTAGTTATGTTAATTTTGTATATTTAATGTCAAAATTAATATAAAAAGGATTTTCTATTTTGATTATGTATTACATGTGATTTTTACTATACAATATTAATAAACATATAACACACACACACACACACATATATATATATATATTAAATTCAACATATAAATTTTTGGGTAATTAAAAGGTGCATAATTTTTATCCTATTCATTATTTCAACATAGATAATGATTTCCTCTTATGTATTTCTTAAAAATTAGAATACTCCCAATAAGTTTGGATAAATCAAGCAAAAAACATGAATAAAATATTACTAAATTCTTTGTTAAACCCAAGTATCAGTATGAAATGTGGTGATTTAGAATAAACTTTTGACCTACCTCCATTATTTTTTAATTTATATCTCCTCTCAAGATTGGCTACCAAAATAAAATTGGGTTTTGATGCTATTTTGTTACGAAAAAACCCAATATTCTTTAAATTTGGGGACTCGGTCCGGCTTTTGGCATATCCTGATAGGTGTTCCTAGTTCCCTTGGGCTAGGAACTAGTTTCACGCATCATGATAAACAGTATTGGGAATGATTTCACCTTATAAAACAATATTAAACATGATAGTTCCCCTCATAATTTTCGAATGACAACTCAATATTCTATATTATTGCAAAAACAAAATAAATATTTTTTAAAAAAATCCAAAACCAAAATAGAATAAGATAAGTAAAAACTCATGATCCAAAAAATAAAAACCTGACCATTACCACTATATCAATGAAATGAAAACCACATAATATATGAGAACTATTATATATAAATGACTTTAAATAATAAAAACGTTAGATAAAATCCTAAAATAAAAATAAGACCTCAATCACCCATCTCCTCATGTTAAAAATAATCCCCTATTCTTAGAACCACTACAAACCTGAAATGAAAAATCACCTCCAAATTCTAAAAAAATTGAACATTCAATAAACTATATTTGATAATTTTCTTGATATAAAATACTATTAGGTATCCACACCCTACCCCATGAAAACACTTTCATAAAAATATTTTTTATACATGTTTAATAATAACACTATAGATGTACCATCTTTAGATAATTTTAAATAAAATCACCAGAGTAAATAAATTAAATTCATTTTAACTAAAAAATATACAATTCACTATTTAAATTTATAATATTATTTAATTAATTACAAGAAGAGTGTTCATTTATAAAAAGAGAATCAATTTCAAAGAAACTATTATTTAAAAATAATCATATTTTAAACATGAAATATAACAAAAACACATTTAATTTTCACTATTTAAAATACCCAAAATACCAAAATTATAATCCATGATTTTAATGTAAATGATAATCCACTAACTAATAAATACCAACATAATAACCCAAATTTATATTACATAAAAATTCCAAAAAAAGGAAAAAAATAATTCATGGAAATAATAATAAGTATTATGTAAATCAGCTTAAATTATGAATTGAATACTAAAAGTAATCAAAAATAACATCCAATCAAGAATATGAAAACAAATAACTAAATAGAAGTAGTCGTGATATCCTAAACAATGAACGAATATAACCAAAAGTAGAAAACATCATGAGAGTGGCCCTAGGGAAACTAGTGTTAAGGAAACATTGGATCCACATACCACGTAATGATCTAAATTGTCCAAATACAATTACATGCATGTGTTGTATGGTGTTCATAACCTTCCTCTAGCATCTCAGTGACACCCATCTGATAAAACCACAACTATGATTAAAGATTCGAAGGAGTACATGCCCTTATTCTGGTAACCTTGTGACACCAATATAATGGTACCACTCTTAGATCATCAAAATCCTAGAAATTCATAGTTAATGTGGAATAGTAAAAAAGGTTAGGTACATAATCCTTATCTATCCTACCATAGTTCCTTATGTTTCTATAATTAACTAACCTGATGAGTTTATCGTGAATTATAAAAAAATATCAATATTTTTTAAAAAACCTCTCAATGAAATCCATTTTTCACCATAATAATCCAAATCAATATCTCAAAATATAAAAAATATGCATACATTAAATCATAATGATCAATAATAACTCCTTCAAAAGGTAAGACCTAGAAATATGGAAAAACATTATTAATAAATCATCAGAATTCCATGCATTAAAAATATTTCCATGAAATAATAATTTAAAATTTCTCTAAAAACAACATTTTCATTTATAAATTTCACATAACAAACCTCAAATATGAATATCAAATAAATATCTTAAAACATTACATGAAATCACCGGATTAAAAAGATGACATAATAAAAGAAAACCAAGACCATTCTATATTTACAAGTCCATTTTATAAAATAATTTTGTTTCTATATTTTGAATCATTAAAAACATAAACACCCCCTTTTGAGGCCTAAATCCTATGTAAAGTGCATCTGATACATTTAAACACACACTTAAATGATGAAAAATTTATTTGAAAATAGTTTATATGTACAGATCAATGGAGAGCCCCGTATTAAATCTGATAAATTAAGATATAAGAAAATATATTTAGAAAAAGAAAATATGTAAATTTAAAAAAAATTATTTTAAAGTGGAAATGAAGTAAAGGTTTTAATTTAAAATATTAATGAATGGATAAATCTACCTGAATCCACTAAACAAATAACCTTGGAGTTATTCTTCACTAGGAATAAATGTCAAGTTAGTCCTTATTCATAAGAAATGAAATCGTTGACAACATGAACTTGAAAATATAATTTAATTAATTGTGGATAAAATACAATGATACCTATAAAAACAAACATTGGTCTTACCTTCCTCTTATTGAGAAAAATAAAACTCATGATCAATATTAAAGGAGATATAGATGAGAGGAGATTTGAATATTTAATAGAGAGTGATGAGTGAGAGGGAGTAATATAAGAGGTGAGTAGATGGTTTGGATAGCGCTACTACCCAGCATGTTTCTCCCCTTATAATGAGCTCCCCCTTTTTATGTTCATCAAATTATGTTATAAAGAATAATAATAATAATATCAAGAAATTATTATTATAATTAATAAAGTAAAAAATCTTCTTAAATCCTCAATTAAAAATATACAGTTATATATATATATATATATTCGTATAGGATCAAATATATTTATATATATTATGAAAATAAATTACATTTTCATTTACATATTAATATTTAACACAAATAAAAACAATAACATTTTCCTTATTATTATACACCCAACTACAATTCAAACACAAAAACACTACAATTATGAATTTTAAAAAATCTAAAAAATTATTGAAGATTAAATTCAATCACATTTTCCTAGAATTTCACTAACCTTTAATGAAATATCTCGTTATAGTTAGAAATAAATTTTTTATACAAATATTAATTTGGTGCAAGAATAGGATTCCAAAGAAAATAATTTTATGTATTCACACATGTAAAGAAAATTCATTAGTTAGGATGGTGAGACAAACCCCCCATTAATTAATACTAACTATATTATTTCTTCAAAATAAAACACAGATCAATAACTTGGCCCTTAAATGTTGTATGTATGACTTAAATTTAGTTTCTATTGATAATCTTTTATATGGAATGGTGAGAACGGAAAACACAAAGTATTAGGTAAAAAAATTCTATGGTGAGATTTGGGTTATACATATATAGTAATCCCTTATGAACGATACCAATGTAATATAGTTTTGGTTATTCACATGATGTAGTAGGAAAATAGTTCTCTTCTAAATTATCCAAGATCTATATATGATATTATTGGCATAAGAAACAGCCTAACTAGCTATGTCATGAGAGAAACTCCCAACTGAACATACTAAATAGAGAAATATGTATCGTTTCTAAATTATGGATATGATGGATTTAAATGGTTTCATATTTTTATTATGATAATGTCTAATAAAATTCCTTATTAATTGAGTATGAACATGATACTTATCTCATAAATTTGTATATTATAAATATAATGGCCTCATCATTAGCATCACCGTGCATAACTTCAATATATATCATTAATAATGAAAAAACTAAATGAAGTAATATATTTTAATGGTATTGAAATATAATGATAGTTCATAAGTAACATGGGACGTTCTATGTGTTAAAGAAATCCCATCTAAAGAAATCAATTGATGAATCCATTCAATATATATATATATATATATATACATAAAATATTATATAAAAGATTCACTATATGTTTCTAATATATTTCTTATGACCATGCAACCCATGTTATGAAGCTAACATGAGAAAATTGATCTATATAACATTATAGAGAACCTAAAATGGATCAATTAGGTAAGGTTAAGTAGTGAGAGGTATGATGTGTCATAGAATATTTTATTATTAAATATGTTCGATTTTAAATCAATCTCTATTCCAGTACTCAATATGTTTAGATATGTCAATGATATGAAGAGACTAGGGTCACATCTTAAGATTGTTCAGGCTATTGACTTTATTTTATATTAACTTATAGAAAGGATCTAACAATTAAATGTTAATTACAATATAAAAAGTGTAATAATGGTTTAACTAACATCCTTAATATATTGAGTGTTATTTAGTAGGACATGGGAGGTCAATTCTCAAGATCAATGATAATGGTGTAAAAATAAAAGTGTAAAGTTATTAGCTAGAAATAAAATAATAGTGATCATGGAGAGTATAGACCACCATATAAACTAATAAAATAGAAGAAATAAAAATGATTTCAATGTAGCAACATGGCCATTGAGGAATGAATTATTCAGTATACCTTACGAATCATGACCTAAAATTCCCTAGGAAAAACCTGGTTTTTTGACCCATTGGGCCACCTATAATACCTTTTTAACCTTCTAATAACATCATAGTTTATTACCCAAAAAATCAGAAACTAGAATAATGACTATTTTCAAAGGTCAACACAAGATACCTAGTATTTTTTTCCTCATTATATACTCAATGTAAATTATCCTAGAAGTTCATTAATCCAAATAGTTATCTAGGCCATGAATAATTAACTATGGAGTTCTAATAAGGTAGGATCAAAAAAATAATGGTTCAACTATTTGAAATGCTTAGTAACATTTAGTCTTTTAAGTCTCACTTTTTTATCATTGTTACACTGAACACCTCTTTAATGTACTACATCCTAGTTGTTGACCCCAAACCTCAATCCGAGGTAGTTAAATTGCATTTCAAATATGGTCTATGATAACATTTATCCCAATGTGAATTAACTAAGCTATGTACCTGGTCATATGACCCATTGTGCCTCATATATTAACCTACGTTCCATTCTATCACATGAAAGGATATTACCCAATGATGTCACTTATCAGATTAATGATTTTCCCTATAGTAAATAACATTTTATTTAGTGTGGATTTCCCTCACTCACACACTTTCTATGAAACTTCCCATGAGTTCACCCATCCTAGCTCTACCACATGCGAAACACACTTATCAATGGAGTTATAATCAGGTAATATCCCAAAAATAAATGTTAACCTTTTTCACAATGGTTGTAACATTAAGTCTTTCAGGTACCATTTTTCATGGTGTGTTACATGAAGAGTTATATGAAATTATATGGAGATTAAATGTAATGTATTAATATTCAAGAAATAAATTCGTCAATTTTTTATGGTATATGATACGAACATTATTTTCTCTAAGTGTTGTAAATGTACAATATTTTTCGATTGAAAATAAACGTGATATAATTGTTGAAATTATATTTTAAACAAATAGAGTGTGGACTTTCTATAATAATTTTTTTATACATTGGATTACATAAAGCTATAATGGATCAAAATAAATATTTTTTTATCGTTAACATTTTTACTTCTTATATGATAATAATTTTTTATGTAATAAATTTTTTTATTATTAAATTAGACAATGTTCTTGATAAAAAAATTGAATGATCATATTATAGAATATATGTGATAATAAAATAATATTTAAATGGTTTTTATCCAAGATAAAAGTGTTTATTTTTCTATTTATTAAGATATAAGGGATTTCATACCACCTCCCTTAAAGAGTCATTTTGAATATATTAATATTCTTTTCAGAATAATTATCCAGTCACATTGAATACCATATATGATTTGGATGAAATTGTTTATTTCTTAACATTTCCAGTAAAAAAATTATTTTTTTCTTAACATAAGGAATTTTTTTTCATAAAAAGATATTTTGAATGGAATATGCTTATAAAAAAATTTAGGAGTCTATTTTGACATAAAAATTTCAATTTTAATAGATACATGATTATACTAGTCAAAATAAAATTTTAATTTCACTTAATACCCCATAATTATTCAGGTATGTCATTAATAGATTACGTTAATTAGTTACATTAGTTATTAAAAGTTTTCTAGTAAAACATTTTAGTGGAATATGATCCTTTAACGGTGATTATGATAAACATATAAAGGGCATTGAGTACTTTTTCAAGTAATTGAACATTAGGAATATGATTCTTATGTCTCACCGCTATATTAATATTTTTTCATTATAGATGTCACCCTGTAATTTTTTTATATTAACGGTTTTATTATATAATCACATAATGATATGGAAGGAATTGTTTAAATTTTCAATGAGTTTATGAAACCCTAAAAATTACATCAAACATAAGGTTGATCTAGAAATTTACCATATACAATTTATTATATGAGTGATTATTTATGATTTTGTTATGTATAAATAGTAAAATTTTATATTATAAAATTTATCAAGCCATAGAAAAGAAAATATTCACATTATCACTCTTTTAAATTAGTTATATATATATATATACAGTATAAAGTGAAATGGTAATTTTCCTCTCAAAGTATGACATTGAGTTATCCCTAATTAATGTTCATCATAGAGTACTATATATTATGGTATAATTTTATAGTTATAATG
Organism: Viscum album; assembly: GCA_963277665.1. Lineage (NCBI taxonomy): Eukaryota > Viridiplantae > Streptophyta > Magnoliopsida > Santalales > Viscaceae > Viscum > Viscum album. The sequence continues at coordinate 2,082,502,168 of OY728165.1, forward strand.
AGTTATATTATTGTATTAGGATATAAAATATGATTATGAGTCAAAAATTATTTTTATGCACTATATGGACCATAAAGTGTCTAACATGGAGTATCATGCAATTTTTCAACTGAACAGTAGGGGTGAATGTTCCAAATTGAATCCCTATACCATAAGATATACCTAGTATGATAACATTCATAAAATGAGATATTTAATTGGAAATAATTGATCATTATCTAATCAAGGTGTTTTTGGTTATGTTGATAACCATTTCATAGGTCATGTCTTAAATAAGATAGGATGTTTCCACACATGCATTTGGGATCTCAATTGAGATACACTAATGAAAATTATATAAATACTTATAAAGTACCTATAATGTGATTATTTAAATAAATTAAAGCGGTGTTATGTTGTTATCCTCTATTTCAATAACATGGGATGTGTTTATTGACATGTTGAGTCTTTACTCAAAGAATCGTGAATGTATGCAGAGGCTTTATGGGATTTGTAAAATCCATTTCATATGGCCATTCGATGATATGGTAAAAGGGATTATATTATTATACATACTTTCATGTGATATATACGATCGATATAGGAATATATATATATGTTTTGGATGGAAATAATACCAAATCCCTTTGAATCTTAAGTAGCACTAATGCTTTTATAAAGTCTACTATTTGCATAAATTTATTATTTTGGAATTTAAATTTACTTTCAATAATATAAAATACCCATGGGGTAACACATAGAGGTTGATTGAATGAGTATTGGGGTTTTTGAAATCATTTATAGCTAGTCTAAAAGTGTTTAGGTTTTATAAAAAACTATTTTTAGGAGTATTTAAAAAATTATTTCATAGGATGTGATACACTGTGAAATTGATGAAAACATGCCACATTTTTTTAGAAATATCTATAGGGTTTTTTCTATATTCAATAAAAAACTATTTTGTATGATACAATACAATGTGAAATGGTATAAATACTATAATTATTTTGTGAATTTAAAATATTTAAAAGAGATATACCCTAATGGTTATATTCATGTGATGTATCGAAGTTATCTTCTATATGAGTATCTGAGGGATGTAATATTTTTGTGATATCTATGGTATAATTATCTGTATTATAAGATAGATTCATTAATTATAATTTTTTCAAGGATGTGTTCACTTCTCTAAGTCAGATCCCATATAGGGATATCTTTGGGAGATTTTATAGTACAATGTTAAGAGAGTGAAGGGATTCATCATTAAATGGAAAAAGAGTCACACTTTTTCTGAAACCATAACTGATTAATATAAAGATGAAATTATTCATATTTATATCCATCTTCATGTCCAATTGAACGTTATCATTTTTATAATTATTACCCACAAGTTTAACCACCTTGAAAAGATTTTTCTAGAAGAATAACATGTTAATGTAGAGAATTATTGGATAATATAGCTAAGATATGGTGATAAATACATAGATTATATACATTTGTTTTAAATGTATAAACTATTTTTGGGAATCATGACAAGAATATTGAATATGGAATTCATTCCAGTGATGTTAATTTTACAATACCTATTTATATTTATTATTTGACTCATTTTCTTAGACAATTAGGTACGGTTTTGAGAGTTTTATATACCTCTCTAGATACTAATAATATTTATTTCAGAAACATACCAATCACTATTACATCCCAGGTTTACTGTTCAATGAGTGTCATACCGAGTGAAGAGAAAATCAAGAATTCCATTAAGGGTTTAACCATTAGAGTTTCCTAGAACCAAATAGTTTTATTAAATCCATTTTCTATTCTTTAAAATATTTAAAAGTGATATTATTAATGATATGAAATACTTCACTATAATTGGGGAACTTCCTAGTGTTTTTTCAACCTCTATCCTTTTTCTCATTCCAAAAGTAAGTAACCAAGATGGTTTCAATTAGTTTTAGCCCATTTTCTTTTATATTTTTCTATAAAAAAGTATGGATACTATTATAATAGAAATATTTTCATGACACTTGGACCTCTATATTTATGATGAGAAAAATAGATTTTATCAAGGAAAAAAAAATTTAGGATTTATTAACCTACCCAAAATAAGATCTCAGATCATGAAAGATGTGTTTTTGGTTCTAACATATTAATTAAAATTGACATTGGAAAGGCCTATGAAAAAATAGAGTGAATTTATATTCTAAATTTGTTGAGGTAGTATTATTTGTCTAAATGGGTTTGTGACCTTTTATTTATATGTTTCTTCTTATAAATGTTCAAAATATCCATAATAAAAAGTAGCTTTGGATCATTTGGTTTCATAGGGGTCATCATCAAGGAGATCCTCTTCCAATAATCCTATTAAATCTTTCCCAAGAAGTTTTCATTATGAATATTTATCATAAAATCTTCATGTTTTACATATCATTCCCTTCAGTAGTTTTTAATGACCACAAACACAAATTTGTATTTCTATTATATTATTTTCATGGATTTTAGTATTTATATTTGATGAATCCTTTCATGGATGTTTTGGAAAAAATGGAAATGTAAAAAGGACCATAAGTATAATTTTTTGTGTCCCCAACGTGTGTGTGGAATATGATACCTTGGGTGGTACCCTAGAATAGTCGATAGTACCTAGAAAACCCCCCAGTTTTTTATTAATTTGACTAGAATCCTAGTACCACCCAAACAGATAAAATTTCATCCATTGGTGATGGTTCCTAAAATCCTTAATTCTAAACATAATAAATTTATTCAACCGAAAACACTTCTTAAATAATCATAAATCCATTATAGGCTAAAAATATTGCCCTAAGGTTTCTTGTATGTAATGTATACCTTTTAGATTCATTATAGAGCTTATATTGTGTCACAATTATCTATTAATATTTCTCTCATAAATTGATTTCTCTATCTCCCACTCATTTCTTATTGTAATCTTATTTTTGGGTATAGAGTATGATTCATTGGTATTTCATATATAAATTTACTTCATTTTATCTTTTTTGTGTTCTCAAAACCATTCAATGTGATAGGGTATATGTGATTGAAACCATTAATGTGAAGGGATTTTTGTTTCTATATACATCCCTTAAAAAAGGTATCATTGATTTTTTTTTCTGTACTAACCACTAAAAACAACTCTCATATGTATTGTAAGAGTTTTCTTTATACAAATTCTATAAAAAAGGTTTGGGTTTCATACTATAACAATTTAAATGAAAGGTTTAAACAAATACCTCTCAAGGAAACTTGTGGGAGTATAAATAGGGATCCTATAGTGTATTATTGTTAAAACACATTAATAATGGTCCCTTTAATTTGTATTTTATTTCTATTTCACTAAATAATTTATATAATTTCTTTCACTTTTATTTATTAATCATATAATTATCTATTTTCTCACTTTAATTGTTTTAATTTAATATTAGAAATATTTTTAATTTCTCAATTTTTTAAAAGGTAATTCATCCACCATATTGCAATAATTACCCATAAAAAAAATTGGTATCAAAACCATCATTTATTACAAAACCATAATTGGTCCTAAGGAATGATAATTTAATGTTAGCATCTACCTCAAATGTCTATGTTTATCTAGAAGGAAATTCTATGGGAATAGATCTATACTTTCATGGATTTGACTACAATTATTGTAAAAAAAATTAAACTTTTCTTAGAAGTATAGGATAAGTAGTTTGGATAATTTTAATCAATGGATGTACCCCCACTAATGAGATGAAATAAAAATGGGCCCCTTGTGACATAGTCATGTTTGAGATTGATAGAAAAAAAAATGATGCGATACATTCCAATTAAATCTAAATGAATTTAATAGAAAATCCATGTTTAAAAAAGATCATGAATATTTTAAATTATTTGATGTATTACTTGAGTGTACAACTAATTCAAATGATATTATGCTTGATATGTACCATAAATATTTTAAATGTATTAGTATGTATCCTAATTAGTTAGTATATAAAATTTTTACCTTTTTACATTATATTTTTAATCCAATGAATTATTTTGGTGAAAAGTTTTCAATGGAGAAATAAATCCAATGGGTCATTCCTAGTTATTGGGAACCCAATGTGATGGTGATAGATGAATAAAAGGAACTTAAAAACATGATAGTTGAATAATTCATAAGGTCATTCATGACCTATGACATTACAATTAAATTAAAAAGTTGACTATGATTAAAAGGAGGTAAAAGAGAATAGGAACATTTACTTCAAATCCATCCATGATGAAACTTCCAGGAGTGAAGATGGGATTCCTTGTTTTTCCAAAAATATAAAAAAATTATTTCAGAAGAATATGGATTACCACCATGATAAGAAAGGGAAAAGAAAATAAATATAGGTAGGATTATATTAATTTACTAAAAAACATCACATAAATCTAGAATATAGAAATATCAAACATATGTCAAAAGAGAACAAGGAAAGAAAAACATTCCTTATAGATGTTGACTTACTGTGCATTTGAGTACTCCCTCTCTTCATCTGATTCTTGTAATGGAAGCCTCAACTTCCTTAGGGATTAATTTTAGGTAACATAAGAAGTAAATTAATCCACTTCTTTTTTTAATCTAGAAACATAAATTATGAATATATCATATATTTAAGAGATAAATTACAAGAAGGGTTTTGTAAAATCTTCACAAAATTCAAGGACAATAAATAGAAATAAAACTTTGTTTATTGATAACAATTCCCTTTTTAAATAAAATAAGTAATTAAATGATTAAATTTTAAAGGGAAAAAAATTCCCTAAAAATAATAAAAGAAAAAATATAATATTATAATTGTTATTGAAGATAAATAACGGTTTGAGAGTTTATTTCAAAAAGATAAAGTAAAAAATGATTACCATAAAGATAAACCCAAAATTAAGAAATTATAATGTGAGGTAAAAGATATAAAAAACTATTTTTACAAAATTACCCAAGTTTAGAATTATTTGATTTTGATTTTGGGTTCTTAGAAACATAGGAAAGATACATTTAAGCTTTGTTTTTCTAATCAATCATGAACCTGTAGGAATTCAAAATTTTGATATTTTAGAAATATAAATCAATAAATTTGTCAATTAATATAAAACGGTTGAGAATTTGATTTGTGAATGAAATTAAATAAATGTTCACTATGGAAGGCCCAAATCTATTCTTCTTTTATTAAATTTTTAATTAACAAAAACATTTTCAAAACAAACATAAGTTCTAAAATCAAATATGGATAACATTTAGGGACCCTAATTTTGGATACCAAAACTGATAGTCTTGTAAATTGTTTTGTAGAAAATTTTCATATGAGAAATTATTGAATAGATGCATGGAACATGGATAGTGGGTGCTCGAGTCATATGTGTGGTGACCACAATATATTGAAACAATATAAAGACCATGATTATGGGAATGTCACCATTGGTCAAAAATCAAGGAGTAAGATCATCGTTATAGGTATAATTTCCTTTTCAATATACTACATAAGGAATATTTATATGTTAATTGTTTGACGAATAATTTACTTATATTTATTCAAATTTTTTATAGTGATTTTAATTTCTCATTTGATAATTTTTCTTGAAAAAATTTCATTACAAAGAACAACTTTTTTTCAGGATTATATATTTTAAAATGATTATGTTCTTGGTTTTAAATACATTTCAGTCCAAAATGTTAAATACTTGAGTGCACAATGTAGAGATTTTTGGATATGGGATATCTGCCTTAGTCATTATAGCAGACATTCCCAAGTGAAATGTAACTAGAAACAATTATAATGATATATATAAAACTTTCATTTACACATTTAAATTTTGTGTAAACCATACCAATATGGTAAAAAACAAAATTATTTATTTAAACCCACAATGGAAGTGTTGACCTCTAAATCCCTTTAAATATATTATCTAGATCTTTTTAAACCATACTAATTGGTTATTATAGGATGTAAATATTACTAATTTGTAAATTTTTGATGATTATAGATGATTTAATTGGTTTTATTTCTTATCCTAAAAAGTGAATCTTGTAATATATTGGTTACATAAATCATGAATGATGAAAATTTGTAAGTTAATATTGTCATTTACATTCAGAGGATCGCATGGGAGATTTTGAATAAAAATTGTTTTGCTGCCTTTTGTTTTTCTTAAGGGTATCATAATTATTTGTTGAAAAAATACATTTATGGTTTTGACATGTAGTACTAATAATGACTCCATATTCTCATCAAATTCATGTGATAGAGGCCTAATGTTCCTCATTTTTGACATTAGGGTCAGTCAAGAGGTAAATTCTTCCACATATTCTGTCTATTTTAAAAACATAAATTATGATGATATTTTATATGTAATAGATCAATTTAAATAAGGATTTTTAGACTCCCAAAAAATTAAGGACCCTATAACTAAATAAAACATTATTATTAATTATAAGGATTCCCTTGTTAATGAAAATAAGAAATATAGTGAAGGAAATGAAACGACCATAGATTTTATCTCAAAAAACAAGGAGGATCAAATCAGAATATAAAAATTATTATTAAAAGATAATTAATGTCTGATAAATGATTTAGATAATGTTAAAGGAAAAAAGGGATAGTCTAAAAGTGAAAAAAATGGAAAAAATATAGAATATGATCAAATATCTCTAAAAATTGTTTTGTTAAATTTATACATGGTGAGAATAATTATTATTAGATTTCGGGTTCCCAATATCATGGTAAAGGAACATTATATATTGGTTATTCTAATCAAGAAAGCACCACATATAATTCCAAAACTACCATATATAAAGGTATCACTCAAAATAATTTTTTCAAAAATTATAAAAAGGTCATTTATTTTATTAAAAAAAGAAACTTTAAGAATATTTTTATGGAATTCCAAAATACATTCATCATTCGTCATATTTTTACTCTAGAAAAACATTTTTATAAAAAATATGGGTTCGAAAATCACTTTTTTCATAAATTTTTACAACAACGTTTGTGGTAACAAAATATATAGTCTAATGAACATTTTTATAGGAAAAGTATCTCAACATCAATTCCCAAGGTGCCAAATGGTAGATGTATATTGGGTTCTTGGGGAATATGCATGCAGACCACATTGGGTTCAATAACATTGAGGTTATTAATAGTGGGAATGTCACCTTTAATGATAATAGGACTAAGATCATCATAATAGATATCATTTTCCTTTAAAATGAATCTCTAATTATATAAAATTTATATGTTAAGAGTTTGAAGGATTATTTACTTAGATTTAGTCATTTATGTGATAGTGGTTTTAAAGTATCATTTTAAAATGATATTTACAAATTTTTTGAAACTGATGGAATGTTTTTATTTTAAACTTCTAGATTTGAAAATATTTATGTCATTAATTTGAAATGCCACGAAAACCAAAATGTAATGTACTTTAGGGCCCAAGATAGCGAGTCATTGGTATGGAATATATCTCTTAATCATTATATGACACACTAATTAGTGGATCATATCCATAACCATATATTATAGGATTTATCCGAATTTAATTTCAAAAAATGATGTTGCATGTGAACAATGCTAGCATGGTAAAAAATTATTTACCATTTAAATATATAAAAAAATTATTTACATCTAAATCCAATGTACTTATTCACCTAAATATTTTTAGACAACCCCATGAGTCTAGTTTAAGAGATAAATCTTACTCATTTATAAATATAGATGATTATACAAGATTTACTTGTGATTATTTCTTTCCACATAAAAGTAAGGCTTGTAATGTATTAATTCAATGCACTCATATGAAGAAAAAGGTTTATATGGTCAATTTACATTGGAGTGATCATATGGAGAGTTTGAAAATAAGGATTTTGATGATTTTCTATTTCAGAAGGTTATTACTATTCATTTTCAATTCATTAAACTCCCCCAAAATGGGGTTTTTAAAATATGAAATCATAATTTATAGTAAGTTTCTAAAAATAAACTAAATTAATTAAATCTTCCTCAATATTTATTGGCTGAAAAAACCAATACCATGTTTTATACCATTAACCAGGTGCTCATAGGACCAATTCTTAAATAGGCCCCTTGTGATTTTTGGAATGGAAAATTACCTAAATTTGGTGATATTATGGTTTTTTGTTTTAAATGTTCTATTATTAATACCAAATATAATCATGTAATATTTCACCCCAAATTAGATGAATTTTCCTTTATTAGGAATTCCTTAATAGGTAATGCTTACCATGATTACAATAATAATGAACAATGCCATTGTAGAGTAAATTAATATTAATTTTGATGAGAATTTTTCCAAACCACATCCTCAAATTAATGATATTGAGTTAGAACTTGATAATATGATCTTAAAAAACAACATCCTTCTCAAGTGATTGATGTTAAATAATAAACTAAACATTTACCCAAGTAATGGGTTAAATATACATTACATCCTATTTAAAAATTATATATGATTTAAAATCTTGTACTCATTCTTGGATTTATGTATTAAAATAAGTAAATCATCATGATTTACTGTTATACCTAAACCCCCAAATTCTTAATTATGTCATTAATGATGAAATGGGTTCTTTCTATGTAAGAGTAAATAAATAAAATTACCAAGAACAGTGTATGTACACTTTTTGGAAATATCTAATGATATTCCTGTTTTTAGCAATAAATGAGTCTTCATAAAAAAATTAAATAAACAAGGTAATAACACCAATAAAAAACTCCTAATTATAGATAATTTCTATATCCAAGAGGACTGAATTTATTTTATTGATACCTTTTGCACCATTCACTAGGATTTAATCCATAATGGTCATGTTGGCATTCACACCTCATATAAATTTTATGATTTTTAAAATCAATGTTAAATAGAATTTTTAAATGGTTTTAATTTCAAAATTAATTTGGTGGAAAATACACCTAGTTTGGGGGATTTAAATTTTCTAAATCATTTTTCCATGTTAACCAAAGTACATTATGGATTAAAAAACTCCCCCCCTTGGGGGGATTTGTATTATAGGGTATCTATTTTTTTTTATAATTTTTTTTTTGAAATTTGAAAGGATAACTAAACATTGTTTTTAAAATATTTTTCAAAGATTATTTTCATTATTAAAATTTATATTGATGAGATCTTTTTTTTGTACCAAAAATCCTATATGCAATGAATATTTATATTTAATGAGTAATAAGTTTGAAATTAGTTTTATGGGAGAATTCAAATTTTTCCCTTGGTTTTAAATTTTACAAAATTTGGATGGATATTTTGTTACCAAAATAATATACACTAATGTTATTTTAAATTGGTTTTTAATGGTTCAAATTAATAATATTATTACTCCAATTAGTTCTTATTCAAATATTACTTTTCATGAATCGGGTAAAATGATGTACATTAAGCTTTATAGAGGTATGATTTAGAGTCTTCTCTGTGTTACCACAACCCCACCAGATACCATGTTTAGTATATTTTTTTATGACCATTATCAAGAAAAACTAGAGGAATTAGATTTAACATATCTAAAATTAATTTTTTAGTATTTGTAATGAACTAAAAATCATAGTTTTTTATCTCAAACTCATATATTTTGAACATTCAGGTTTTTCTAATGTGGTTTTTGGAGGGTTCCAACTTGATAGAAAGAGTATATGTGGGTAATTCCACCTAATAATAAAATTCATTATCTCATAAAATAGTTATAATAATAATTTTATTGATATTTCTACAGTCCAAGAGTAATATATTACTGGTATGAATTATTACTCTCAAATCATTTGGATGAAATGTGATCTTTTAGATTATGCCTTAAATTATGATCATATTCTAATTAAGGGTGACCTAAAAAGTGTGATTCTTATTTCTAAAACATCATTTCAATACTCTTTTAGAAATAAAATTTTCCTTAGTTACCACATTCATAGATAAAAATTCTAAAAGTGAGATGTCATGCTAGATTTTGGTTGTACTAATCGTCACTTTAAAAATACCAATACTAAACCTATTTCAGTTCATCATTTTTTAAAGGAAATTTTGGAAGGGAACACCTGTGATTAAATAATTTTACTTTGGAAAGCATACGGGTTTTAAATGATTTTTTTAACTTGATAATTATTGATTTATTGGCTTTATATGATGTCCCGACCCAGGTGACAATAAACGGTTCCTCGAGCCGATTGGCCACATGCCCTAAAGTGTGCATCCCCATACACCATAGTGTAAGAACTAGAAGTGAGGGTAAATTAAGTTGGTCTTGGGGAGATGATACCCTCATTTATAAAAAGAAACATCTACATAAGAAAACAACAATAACAATGTGTGTAATTGTATCAAGAACTGGACCAATACCATGTCATATGTTATTAAAAATAAGAAAATATAATACTTAACTGAAATATAAAACATGTTATGATAATTAGAATGTCAAGTGTCTAAAATTAAACTAAAATTAATGACACAACAACTCCCAAGAGGTTACCGAACCACATCTGGTTCCCTCTCCCATCCTCTAATCCCAAAGAGCAACTTATCGTAGGGCCTTCACCTTATCCTCTCCTATAACAACAAATAATAATTAGGTGATGATCAGGCGGCCAGAATAGGGTGTGAGTATGACCCAGTAGGCCACCACTAATGGTATCTAAAATAAGCACAATAAAATGATTGTATATGTAGTTTTAAAACCCAATAAATACAATTCATAATTATGTAGTTATCACATTTTCATTTATTCATTAATCTCCATATTAGGCCCTGTTTCAATTGATGTTTTCCATTTCAATCATCATTCATTATAATCATTCATTTGGTGTTTAACGTCATTTCAATCACCCCAAATATCAATTAGTGTAGTTCTCAATTCCTATCACTCCATATTTCATTTGGTGTAGGTTGTTATGCCTATCACCCCAATATCACAATCTTGGATAACTATTGAGGAGGAACTCCATGTCTATGTCCCAACTTCTAATTAGTCTAGAACATTATTTCTAGAACCAAAAAAAACTCATTCATTTAATTATTCATTAATTCACAAGAATTTTCCACAATATTCATTTACTAATCCAGTGATTAGTTAAACATTTCAGAGGCCTATAGTTAACTCAACAATTAAATAAGCACATAACCCATTAATTCGTTCATCAATTAATTAATCAATCAACACAATTATAATTCCCTAATTAATTTATCATAATTAATTATCCATATCAAACATCAACATGTCATAATTAATTATCGCAATTAATTGTCTTTGATCAATATCATGGCACATGATTAATTCTTATAATTAATTATCTTTCAAAGACAACATCATTTCATAATTAATTTTCCACAATTAATTATCTTATCACAATCAATTCAATATCTCAATTACATACTCTAAACCAATAACCAATCTCCAAAACAAATATCTATTTGTTCAACACCCCCCCTTCATTGGTTCTGTGATTCAATTATCAATTAATCACCAAGGAAAACCCCAAGTCAATTCCACATTTCTAATTACTCCAATTTAGGAATTAAAATATCAATGTAAGCTAGAAATTCATAACTCACATTCTCATATCAAATCCACGACTATGGGGGTTTGATTTAGACCACATACCTTAGTTTCATGATGGATGTTATTCCAATGGAAATCCCCAAAATCCAAGCGGCACAATATCATCGATCACGCTCAAGATCTAAATCCCTAAACTAAAATTAAGATCAAAGGAATTAGGATCATTACAATTTAGATCTAGATACTCAATCCTAGATCTAGATCTCAACTCTTATGTTTAGATCCACGTAATGGTGGATATATTCCATGAAAATAGAAAATAAATATAGATGAAAGTCTGAGATATGCAACTAGATGAAATCCACTTACTGGGAAGATAGAAGATATTCAATACGAGCATTACATCTCAAAGAATGATGTTCGAATCACCTTGGAATCCCTCCAAAATGCTCTGGGATCACCTAGTATTTGTCAAGACTGAGACAAGGTCGAAATATGGGAGTCATAGTGGGTTCTTGTGGTTATAAAATAGATTTTTAGAATAAAAATATTACACACATAGTTTTCTAGGTGGGGAATATTGTAAGGGAAAACTTTGTGCCAACCATGTGGACCTCTCTATCTATGTTTTCACAGTTTTCATGGTTTGGTCACATGGTTTGTCAAACATTGTGGACCTCTCTGTCAAATAAATCATGGTTTGCATGATTTACCCACAAGGTTTTTCCAAACATTCAAAAATTGTGCACAAACTATTGTCCTTGAATTTTTATTAAAAATTTACCAAAACACACCCCAAGACACTACTCCAAAATAAGGTACTTAAAATATTCAAAACATAACTAAAAACATGCCTGAGATGAATCCATAAAAGTTCGAGATCTTACAATCTCTCTACCTTATAACAACTCATCGTCGAGTTACACTCCCAAAAATCTTTAATATTCTGAGTCAAAAAGATTGGTCCATTGATCTTTATTGTCTGCTTTCCATTCCAAGGTTTTCCCTTGAACACTTCCATGATACCATAACACATGAAATAATGTCATGGTCTTCCCCCATAACACTTTCTCACTACAAACCAGCACACACATCATATGCTTTTCAAAGGACGCATTTATCACAAGGTCAACCTCTTCCACATCAATCACATGATAAGGTTCAGGGTGATACCACCATAGTAGTGACACATGGAAACATCATGCATAGCTCTAAATTTATGGGGAAGGGCTAATCGGTATGCAACTGGCCCGATTCTCTCCAGCAACTCAAATGGTCCCACAAACCTAAGTGCCAACATTCCATGCCTTCGTATCAAATGTTGTCCTAATATAGATGACACATTAAGGATTACATGATTTACCTCTATAAACTCTAGGGGTCATCTCTAGCTATCAACATACGACTTCTTCCTACTCTCAGCCATATCCATACATTTCCAAATCAACTGTACCTACTCTGATGTCTCCAGAACGAGACTTGGTCCCAACAACTCTGACTCACCTGCCTTTAACAAACATAGTGGTGATACAAAAATTATTCCATAAATATCCTCTAATGTTTCCATCTTTATAGTTGCCTAATAACTGTTGTTATTGGTGGACTCTGTTAAATCCAAGTGGTTCTCTGAAAAACCACCAAAGTCAAGCACACAAGATCGTAGCATATACTCTAACACATGTATTGTATTCTTTGACTGACCATCTTTATATGGATGGAAGGACATACTTAACATAATAATTTTATCATGTGCATTATATAAGCCCAGTCATAAGTGTAAAGTAAAGTGTGAATTTCGACCAAAACCTATAGTTCATAGAACCCCATGCAAACAATCTATCTCTCGTATATATAGTTATCCCAACTATTCTATTGTAAAGGTTTCCCTGATATGCAAGAAATATTCAACCTTCATTAGTTGATTAACAATGACCCAAATAGCATCATTTCTCTTCAGTGTATTTGGAATTCCTACCAAAAAATCCATGGTCACTTTATCCCACACCCATTTTGGAATACATAACATCTCTGATAGGCCTCTAAGTCGTTGATGTCCTGCCTTCAACTACTGATAGGTGAAACATCATGTTATGAAACCTAATATCTCCTTTTATATATCTAGAAATAAAAAATGTAATCATATGTCATGGTACATTTTTATCAACCCAGGATGTTTAACCCACTTTTAGGTATGAAATTCTTACTTGAGTTCCTCTCACAATCTCGTAGGCACAACAACTTAATTTTTCACATAGATAAACTCATCCCTGTCTATTATCTACTCTGATGTTTTATCCCTAGATTCAAAATTTTCCCTTAATGATAAACACTCTATATCATCATATCGCATGTCCCTGATATATTTCAAAAGTGTAGACTCCACTTCTATAGAATCCATAGTCATCATATCCTAACACTCCTGAACTACCACATGCATTTTCGCCAGAAAACTCTTCATCTTCCAATTATCACTTGACTCATATAACCACTGAGTCTGTGTTTTCCTACTCAAGACATCATCCACACTATTCCTTTCTATATGTGTATATGCATGTTCAAAATCAATGGGCTGCCTAATCTCTACCCATCTTCAGAGCTGAAGATTCATGTCATACTGGGAAAAGATTTACTTAATGATTTTGTGATCTTTAAAACTATAAACTTTTCCTTCAAAAGATAGTGTCACAAAAATGTAAGAGAATAAACCACTACTGTCAACTTGAGGTAATGTGTAGGGTAATTCCATTCATGTGGCCTCAACTATTGACACCCATAAGCAATGACTCAATCCTCTTGCATCAACATAGCTCCAAGTCCAGTCCCCGAAGAATCATAATACATCGTGTAATCCTCACCCAACTCAGGTAAGATCAAAATTGGTGCTGATTTCATGCACTTATTCAACTCTTGCAAAGAATTATTGCATGCTTTTGTCTAATAAAACATTATACAATTCCTTGTCAAACCAAAAAGCGGGGCTTCAAATTAGAAAATGTTTTAGATGAACCCCTTGTAAGAACCAGCTAATCCAAAAAAACTTCATATATGAAAATAATTCTTGTCTTGCTACCATGAAATCAATGCCTGCACTTTTTCTGGGCCCACTGCCACATCTTATTCCAAGATGATATTCCCCCAAAAGTGTAACGTGTCAATCTAGAACTGAAATTTTGATAGCTTGGCATATATCTGATTCTCTCTCAATCTACCAAGTACAATGTCAATATGTTAGGAATTATCGTCATGAGTCTTAGATTACACCAAGATGTCTTCCACAAACACTACCAAAAACTGAACTAAGTATTGATGAATGATACTATTCATCAAGACCATAAATACTATTGGAGAATTTTTCAACAAAAATTACATTAAAAAAACAAATAAAGGCCATATATACATCTGAAAGATGTTCCGGGTGTATCAGAGGTCTGAACTCGCACCTGATGATAACCTGATCTCATTTAGATATTTGAGAACATACAATCCCCCTTCAGCTTATCAAACAGATTATCGAAACATGTAATAAAATATCAATTCTTCACAGTTATTTTATTCAACTTCCAGTAATCGATGCATAGGAATAATATCTCTCATGTATTCATAGAAAATAAAATAGGTGATCCCAAATGTGACATACTTGGATGGATAAATCCATTATCCTCTAACTCCTTTACCTTCATTTTTAGCTATTAAATCTCAGTCTGTGCCATTTTGTAAGGTATAATAGATACCTGCTCATCCACCGACATGAGCTTGATAGTGAATTCAACATCTCTCATAGGTGGAAACACTAAAAATTATTTAGAAAAGACATCCTAAAATAGTTCTACTACTGGCAGAAGGTTGTCTTTCCTAGTACTCCCATCATCCATAAAAAGTCTAGTATTGTGGGATGTGATCACTCCCCATTATTGAGTAATTGGTCACACTTTTCATGTATGAATATTCTATTCTCCATGACAAATATACCTATCACCCTTCAGATATAAAAATGTGACTCACTTACGGTAACAATATATGTGGCCTCGGTATGGGACCAGCCAGTCCATACTCATAATCAGGTCGACCCCCATTATATCAAAGAAACAGATATCCCAAAGAAAAAAATACTCTCAAATCACTTGAAAACATTTCTTGCATAAACAGATATCCCTAGATTGTGTTCTGAATGGTGTATCGATATTCATCACCCTGCCTACAGACTCCACCTCTAGGCTCAATCCATTAACAATATTTGCAAATATAATGGAATTAGAGGCACAAGTATTAAACACGGTAGTATCTAAAGTTGAAGCAACTATAATAGTACTTATCACTATCAATGCACCATCCCCTCTCTCCACAAGTGTACGATGCACTACATTTAACTTCCATGTCACTCTTTTTTATAGTGTCATCTAACTCCATTGAGTAGCACCACTCTGATGATATGAGTTCTTATACCCTGAACCACCACATCCACTACCTCTACCACCTCTTCACGTATTGTTCCTACTGATAGAACTACATGGTGTAGAAGCCCCATTCCCACACTCTGACATTGAGAAGATTCTCCATCAGTACCATCCTACCACTGCTTCCTGCTGAACATCTATAGGTGCTCCATATTTCCAAAAAACCAGCACTCCACTAGTTTTCAAGGACAATGTGTACGATAGTGTCCCTTCCAACCACACTGGTGGCAAAGCACATGAGTAAGATCTAGTAAAATGGTACCTCATAGCTGTCGATCTTACTTTCCACTATCCTAAATAAGGTTCTCATAACAATGCTTCTTGCTCTCGGAAGGCACACTCCATGATCGTCTATTGATAGGTACATGTCTTGTAATGGAATCCTACTTCTGGTTCCTCTAAGAAATGAGAGACTGATTAACTACATCTTTGAATTTCTTCATCCTAAAGATATTTAACTTGGATATAATTTCACACCTATTCCCATCCTAAATTTTGTTCGCGGAAGAAGACTCATCTGCTACTAAAGTTAGAGAAAAATTCTTTAAATTTTTGAAATGTTCAGTGTAATCCATTATGGACATTATTACTTGGGGTAGATGCACACTCTCTGAGGCCTTCTCTTATCTCAAGATCTTGTGATAGAAGTGTTCCATGAACATCTCCAAATATTCATTCCTTAACATAACATCATTCTGTCCAGATCGTACCAGAATGTCTCACTAGTGCTTCACTAAACCCCATAGTATATAAGAATCCAACCTGACCCTCCTCCAAAAAAGAGTATCCAAATGGTCAAGTAATGTCTCTATGGATTCAATCTAGAATTCGTCTCCCTCATGTCCACCCTCTCTTGTAAAAATAGGAGGGTGTTGTAGCTGAATCTCCCTTGTCAACTCAGACATGATTTTTAAAACCACCCTGGGTCTCTCTCGCTGAATTTCATGAAACGAGAAAAGTTCTCTCAAAATAGTTCCCCTTTATCCTTATCTTACACCAATGGTTCCTCATGTTCCTTGTCTGGAAGTTCATTTTGGTCCATACCCCTCGGTCTCTCCCTCAACAAGAATCATAGAGGCATATCTCTATAAACCAAAACACAAGTATTAGGTATCATAAAGAAACCTTAAAATATTTACGTAAGAGGATAAATTAAGACAATAAGTTTAAACATTCCATTTCCTCCTTTTTCTCACCACATAGTCAACACTAACGCCTTATCACTACCCTTAACTATCCTTCTACTATGTATTAGTTAACAAGGGTACATTCATTATCATTGATTTATTCAACCAATATTTAATCACATTATCTCAAACTAATTAATTCAAAAGTTTATTAATTAATCGTAGCCATTTCATCAATTAAGGATATCATTAAACAACCATTTATTCTCATTTATCATCATTAATTCAATCTCATGACATGAAAAAATATCTCTAGTTCAACAACATACCCATAACCTATTTTCCCTCGAGTTCCTAGAATGGTGAATGTCATAACAACCCTAAGTTCCTATAATGATGCATTAAGAATTACATATCGTACCTCTTTAGGCCACGAATAAAAATTCAACAAATTTCAAAACAAAAATCACCGCACACCATAATTGTATCACCCAAGGTGAAGAAATATCCATCTATAACAAAAAATAGAAATCACAACAATACCACCATGAGTACATAGATTTTCCCCAGTACATGGGTTTGCAACTCCCAAGCATGAGCTCATTACCAATACTTGACTCTTCCTAGTTGCCTATCTACGTTTCCCAAAATAGTAAAATAAACGAAGAATAAGGAAAAGAAAACTCCTCTTATACCACTTTCTAACATCCCAAGCTAGGTTCCAATAAATGGTTCCCATAGAAGGTTGGTCACATGACCTCAACCGCACCACTCCATTTGTGAGAGTGTCCTGACTAGAATTTAGGGTTTAGTAAGCCAGCCTTGGAAATACTATATCCTCTTTTATCAGAATAAAACACCAAAAAAACAAAAATAAGAAACTTTTAATGTTTATTAATAACTAGAACAATACCATGCCATATGAAATTCAAAACATGAAAATACACCACTCAACTGAAAGGTAAAACAATCTATGATAATGAGAATGTCAATTGTAAAAAATGAAACTAATATTAAAGACACAACAACTCTATTGTGGGTCCCAAACTATGTCCAGTTCCCTCTCCCATGCTCCCATCCCAAAAACAAACCAATCCCAAGGCCATTCACGTATCCTATCCAGAAAAAAAAGTTCACTCGGGTGCTGAATAGGTGTCGTGAATTGGGTGTGAGTATAACACAGTAGGCCACCAACAATAGTGTCTAAAACCATTCCAATCAAAATATAGTGTGTGTAGTTTTATGAATAAATAAATATAATGCATAATTAAATATTTATCACATTGTAATTTAATATTTAATTATCTCATTAGGCCCAGTTTTGATTCATGTTTTTTTATTTGAATAATCATTCATTATTATCATTCATTTGGTTTTAAACTTCTTCTTAATAACCCAAAATTTCATTCAGTGTAGGTCTCTATGCTTATCACTCTATATTTCATTCGGTGTAGGTCATCAGGACTAGCACCCCAGCATATCAAGCTTGGATAAATATTGGGGATGAACTCCATGTCCAAGTCCCATCATCTAATTTCTCTAGAAATACTTCTATAGCACCACAAAAATCTCATCCATTTAATAATTCTTTAATTCCCAAGAATTTTTTACACTATTCCATTACTAATCCAATGATTATTTAAACCTTTCAAAGGAAATTAGATAACTCAAAAATTAACTAATAAGATAAAACATTAATTAATTCATCAATTAAATAATCAATCAACACAATTATTATTCCATAATTAAGTATTCAAAATTAATTATCCATATAAAATCTCAAATTTTCATAATTAATTATCACAATTAATTATCTTTGATCAATATCGTGTAACATAAATTATTATTATAATTAATTATCTTTCATAGATAACATCATTTCCTAATTAATTTACCCCAATTAATTATCTCAGCATAATCAATTCAATATCTCAATTACATACTCTCAACCCATAACCAATATCAAAAACAAATATCAATTTGGACCCCCTGTTTGTTCCATGATTCAATTATCAATTAATCACCAAGGAAAATCACAAGTCAATTATATATTTCTAATTATTCTAATTTAGGAATTCAATTATCAATGGAAGCTACCAATTCATAAACTCACATTAATATATCAAATCCACAACTATGGAAGTTATATTTAGACCACCTGCCTCAGTTTAGAGATGGAACTTAGCCCAATGAAAATTCCCAAAATTCGAGTGGAACAACGTCGTCGATCAGGCTTCAGATCTAAATCCCTAAACTAAAATTAAGAACAAAGTCATTTATATATTTAGAATATAGACATATATCCACAATCCTATATCAATATATCAACTTGTAGGTTTAGATCCATTGAACTGTGGAGCTATTCCATGAAAAGATCAAAGAAAGATAGAGGAAAGAACAAGAGAAGCAATGAGATGAAATCCACTTACTTGGAAGAGAGAGGTATTTTACACTAGGATTTCAATATCAAAGAAAAATGTTTAAATCACCTTGTAATCCCTCCAAAAGTATCTAGTATCACCTAGGATTTTTAAAGCCCAAGACAAGGTCAAAATTTATGATTCTCAGGGGGTTCGAGTGGTTTTAAAATAACGTTTTAGAATAAAATCATGCGTGTGTGGTTTCCTGGGAAACAACACATGGTTAGGGAAAACCATGTGCCAACTATGAAAACCTAAATGTCTAGGTTTGCATGGTTGGAACGGTTGAGTCGCATGCTATTTCAAACCAGGAACAAACCATATGGACCTCTCTTTCCATGTTTGTATGGTTGGCATGGTCTAGCTGCATGGTTTGTTAAACCATGAATAAACTGTGTACAACCCACTGTCCGTTTGTTTTTCTTAAAAATTCACCCAAACCCACCCCAAGCCACTACTCTAAATAAATGGTACATATAAAAATCAAAACTTACCTGAAAATGAACCCTAGAGGAATCCCCAAATTTTTAGGATCTTACACTATTTTTTTAATCATGAATTTTATCATGATGTTATAAATATATCTTTTTCACTATTATGTTTTTTTATTTAACTCGTGGTTTATATAATTTTTATGTCACCTCTTATAGTTTTAAAAGTATTCATCATTTACGGGTGATCCAACCCCTTTAAAACTGAAATATTGACTTATTTTCAAAGAATATTTCTTTTTTTAATTCAAAATATTCATATTTAATAAAACAGACACGTGGTGTGCTGTTTTTTATTACCTAAAGATTATTTTCAAAATATAAAATCATTTATGATTTAAATTTTCTATTAAAAACCTTCTTATATGAAAATCATTGATTTATATTTCTATGGTAATGATTATTTTCTATTATTTCCTTTAATAATATTATATTAATGTCTTTGATAAATTCCATTTGACATAGGCAAAGTAATCAATGGCCTCATCCAGTAAAATCATACCCTTTAAAGACCATTTAACATAGCTTCCAAGAAAGATATATTCATAGGGAGTTTCCCTTTACTAGTCCCTATACAAGATCCAATTATTGAATCTTGATAAATCATGTTTAGGTGAGTAGTTAAAGCTCATAGAGATCTCGGCCGAAACCATGTTCATTGAACCACCCGAATAAAATCTAACAATTTCACACTTTACCCTTAATTCATTCACTGATGTATTAAAGGGATATGTATCTAGACCCTAGCAGTAAGAATTTTAAAATTAATGATTATATATTATCTTTTATTATTTAATTATAAATATTTAATAATTAGTTTTATAGAAAATTTATTTTGATATAATAAAACACAAATGGTATTTTTGGGAAATATGTAGTTTCAATTAAGAGGCTCATTTTTATAAATTCATGATTTTTTGAAATAGATTATGTTTCAGTAATATATTATTATAAAATAATATTTTTAAATATAAATTATTTTATAATTTTTTAAATTCAAATATAATATTTATAATGGTCAAAAATTATTATTGTTGAAAAATGGTATGTTTTAATCAAAAATGTTGATTTTTGATATAAAATATTAAATTATCATATTTAAATAATTAATTTGGTAATATAATATTATCTTTAAAATCATCATTTAAAAATTATCCAATATTTAATTTTTCATAATTTTTAGATATGATTAAATTTTTGGGGAAAAAAAAATACGGTATAAATATATAATATGTATTATCACAACATAATGACCTGAAGGTGAAGTAATATAGTCCTTAAAAGGTATCCAATACAAAATTTATATTTACCCTTTAAAATAATTTTTATTTGAGTTTATTTTATTAATTTCTAAACCCATAATGTGTTCTGTAAAATCTTTCTCATATTTTCATGTTTTAAACTGAATTATTTATAAAAATGACTCACTTTTGCATCACCTAGTGAATTATTTTAATAGGTATAAATAGAATATATATAAAATAATTAAAACCAATCCTATTTGTTTTAAACCAAGGGAAAACCATTGGATGTATTTTTTTTATTACCTTAATTTAGAGTCCAAATCCATAGTTTAGAAATTAATAAAAAATTCTTATCTATTTTCCTAAATGAAACCCCAAAACCTCCAATTACACTTCACTCAAAACACTTAGAGAATTAAGTTTATCATACTTTCCCTCAATACATTCCTCCCAATTTATTTCCAATATCTTAATAAGAACCTCCCATGATTTAAGAATAACTCTCTCAATGTAATTGATCTTTTCTTTCTCCTATTTATTCAAGCACCATATTTATGTCACTCCTTTTTTTACAACTGTTCAGGTTGAGATGTGTTTTTAAACATCCATATTACTGTCCTTATAATTAATTAATAATAAGAGTCCTCTTTAACTCTTATTAACCATATTGATAAATGATTATGTACACCTTTTATGCTGTCAAAATTACCTTATATTGTTTCATGCCAAACATTTATATAGTAATTACCAATCTCTATTTATACTAAAGGGTATTAAACTAGTAATAATAATCCTTAATTTATTAGGTATTTACATGTATGTACCCTCAATCTATAATTATGGGGTTATAATTTATGAAATACATCATTTTTATGATCTATTTGGCAGACATATGCGTGAACATGTTATGAAAATGATTTGTCGGACTACAATTATATAACCATTGAATGATTTGGGTAATTTTTTTATCTCATGAGATTCCATTTATGATTAATGAGAGATATCCTAAGCACACTATGTTAAGATTTCATAATTTTTATCCAAGACTTAGGTGTATGATGTAAAGTTTTATGTTGTTAACACATTCTCATATTTTCTATTATGCTATCATGTTATATCATTCATCATCATTCAAGATTATAATTTTCACCCCTCTCATGTTACCTTTTTATACCTCTTGTATCACATGTACTGAATTACCTTGAGTTATTCATTATTTAAGACCTTACTAGGCATTATTTATCACCTCATTATTCTGAACATCCCTATGTTATTCAATGAATTTTTAGACGATCCAATGAATATATGGTATTGTATCATAGTTTTTAAATAATGGAATTGTACACATATTTTTAATTTACGTTCTAATTACATAATTTTTCAACTAAACGAGGCCTCATGTTCTAATGAGACTTTATTATTTGTACCTTTAATTAATAAATCATGAAATAATGTGTATTAATGGTTTGGGTTGTCATAGTTGGTATTATAATAATGTATATTTATTTGTGGGGATTATGATTAAATAATTATACTAAAATACATAGGTTTAGGGCTAAACATAGGAAAATATCACAAAATTTAGGTAATGATTAAATTAAGTGGTTTCCAAAAAAATCCATTTCTAGATACTAGAATTGTATGTGGCTATAGAACAGTGGTACCTAGGGGTAACATCCCTAAAAAGAGTGTATTAATCTAGACATGATCATCACTTAGTGAATTAAAATGGGATTTCCTATATACCTATTTCGATACTCTTATGGGATATTCTTTGTTAAATTCACAAGATCCTTATAAAACATTATTAAGGTAATAGAAAATTATCATAATATTTTATGTTAGTAAATAGATAATAGATATCATAAATTAAAATCTAGAAATTAATAGGTTAAAGAATATATTACATTTATGAGTTGTAACCTTAGTTTTTAGGGTTTCCAATTTATGTATTTAATATTTTAAAAATTATCACACTTAATTTTCCATTTATTTCTTATAAATTAATAGAAATAGGAGGATCCAAGTCAAAAACCAATGTGACGAGCAATGTGATAACATCCCAAATGAGATGCCCAACCTAATGGGATCCAGAATTGAGAACATAATGGAAATACATTCCCAATTAACTTAGGTTTTGAACATAAATATCAATTAGGATAAATAAATAAATTTCCACTAAGAAACTGAAATATCAAATGGAGACCTTTATGTGAAAATTTCCTCTACCTTTTAATGGATCGTATGATCCCTTAATCATGGAGCAACGAATCAACTCGATTAAAAAAGATCTTCTTTATCCATTAATTCTTTTACAAATATGATTTCAACCTATTTGATTATCATCTAGACTGATAATTTTATCAATAATGAATGTTTTTCAAAAATATGAACCCCTAGGAGGATATTGAATTGATGGATTTGAAGTGATTTTGGAAAAAGAAATTTGATAAATATTTTCCTATCACTCTCTAACTTGAAATGTAGAGGGACTTTTTTATCCTCCATAAAATGCATGATGAGTCCATCATGGAATATGAGGAATAATTCCCATGAATTTCATGATATGTTTATCCCATTTTTATTACCCCTCAAATTAAATTATAAAGCTTCATTGGTGGTATAATTTCGAATCTATGAAAATCATTTGTTGTTTGAGATATTTATGGCTATGAGAAAATTTTCTAATGTTCTATAGAATTTGAAATAGAGATTAGTGAGAATCGAGGATCTCCAGGGATTGGAGATAGGTAATAGATAATGGATTTAAATTTTAGTAGTTTAGTGGAAAAATATCATGGGTTAAGAAATTATATCATCCCACTTGTCAAAAGTTTGGGATAAAGCATCTTAGAAATTTCTAGAAGGGGACATGAAAATTATTTAGGATTAGGAAGTAAGGGATCCTAAGTAGTAATTCATAATGGGATAGAACCACCGATATAAAAGAAGAAAATGATTCTCTATCCAAACTTTGGTATTTCATATAATGTTTAAACTCTATAGAACAAGGACACTTTGTGAATCAATTACCTAATCTAATGGTTTTTAATGATAACAAATGAAAATTACCTCCAAATCATAGAGGGAAAGGGTAAGTGAATGAAATAAAAAGTATTCAGGTGGATCATGGAAATGAATTAGGGATAGGTACACTAGTTTTACATTCAAGGATAGTGAGTGTGTTATTTGATTCTAGTTCTAAAAATTCGTTCATATCATAAATATTTAATAGAAATATTCAAAAACCACCTCAAAAATAGAAGGTTGAGTTATTGGTGAAGGTGTTAGAAGGTTCAATTATTACATCTCAATAATATAACTCATCCCCTATAAATATTTGTAATATGAATTTCATTGAATACCTTTTTATAATGACTTAATCAAAATTAGATTATATTTTGGGTATGAATTGGATTTCCTTATATATAGAAAGCATAAATTTTCTAGATAATGAAATCTCCATCTGAATCATAAATATCCCTCTGATTCTATAAAAGTGAAAGCTGGGGAATGAATCTTATTTGGTGTCAACATCTAAAACATAGATATAATTACCTTATGATAAATCTTATCTTTCTCAAATGATTGATACTAAATTAAATATTATCCTTCATGACATTACATAAATAAAGGAATTCAGTAATGTGTTTTCCTGAAGTATTTTCTGGTATTCCTCTTATCCATGAGGTTGCATTCTAAATGAAGCTCATAACTAGATATTTTACAATTTCCAAGACTCGACATATAATTTCTATCGATAAAAATTATGAAATGAGGAAATAATTACAAGATAACACAGATAAAGAGTTTATACGCCCATGTGATTTAACATGGGGAGCACTGGTCCTCTTCGTCATGAAGAAGGTGTGGTCAATGTGCCTCTACATTGGTTATCATAATATAAATAAGATAAAGATAAATAAAACATTTCATATACCATATATAGATGACTTAAAGATTGTGTATATCTCAAAAGACTGTTTTCTATACAAGGTATGGGCACTACAAGTTCATAATGATTCCAATTAAACTCACTAATTCTCTAATAGTCATTATGGACAAAATTAATAGAGTCATTATGGACAAAATTAATAGAGACA
The DNA here is from genome assembly GCA_963277665.1 of Viscum album. Classification (NCBI taxonomy): domain Eukaryota; kingdom Viridiplantae; phylum Streptophyta; class Magnoliopsida; order Santalales; family Viscaceae; genus Viscum; species Viscum album. The sequence goes on from OY728165.1 coordinate 2,082,527,519, forward strand.
TTATGGACAAAATTAATAGTCATTATGGATTATTTTGAAAAAATGGTAATAAATATAAATTATATTATTATCTACTCCGAAATCAAGGAGGGAGATGAGGTGCATTTATTTATTGTATTAAGACCTTACAGAACAAAAATTTATATGTAATTCCCAGTAAATGTGATTTTTTGTTGGAAAATATAGTATTTTTTGGGCATGTTATCAATAATAATGGGATATTTATGGATACATTAAAAATATATATAATATAATGATTTTAGGTAAATTGTAGTTTAATATTATTATTTAGGTACTATTGTCAATTTGTGAGAAACTTATCATGATTTATGATATCAATATCCATGATTAATAGAAGGGAGTCACGTTTTTGTGGACTGATGATTGAAAATAAATCTTTAAAGTACTGAAGAAGAGTCTAATCACTGCACCTATACTCACATTACCCACCAATGAGGATGTATTTTGTATTTATGGTGATGCATCTAATAAGAGATTGTTTTCTGTACTCATGTAATATGAAAAATTGATATCATATTCCAGCCTCCAATGAAATATACTTGAGAATAACTACCCAACATATAATCTATAATTATAATTATTGATCTTCACATTAATTTTTTCCAACATTATCTCTATAGAGAAATGTTTGATATATATATATGGATTATAAAAGCTTCAAGAATATATTCACACAAAACTAGATTAAAATGTACCAATGAATGTGGTTAGGTATGAACAAGGATTCTAGGTTTGAAGGAGAGATCCCAATAGGTAGAGCCATCATCGCTCATATTTGATTTGCACTCTTGGACCTGATCGCTTGTAACAATGACTGACAGAAGAACGCACCCTTCTTATGCATGCAGGCAGCTCAGTTTTTCCCTCCCCTTATGACTAGGAAGTGGATCAGATGGGATCCTCCTATCCTTGGGAAAAAGCTCAACACGGATGGATCCTGTATAATGGGGATGATCTCGGGAGGGGGGTGGTCAGAGTTTCAAGGGGAGGAGTGGTGTTGGAATTCTCCTTCTCCTTCGGGAGAGGGATGGCCATCCAGGCAGAAGCCTGTGCCCTTTACACAGGGCTCACTGTATGCTCAATCGAGAAGGTTGATATATCTAAAGTGGAGGTTGACTCTTTAGTCCTTATTGAAGCACTGAAAGGAAATTGTCCCACTCCTTGGAACATTGAATATATCGTCAGAAGATGTCGTCTGATGCTTAGACAGAACACTATCCTATCCCACACCTGGCGAGAGGGGAACAAGGTGGCTGATTTCTTGGCTTCCATGGAAGTCCATAGGTCTATGAATGTGCGTATTATCCAGACTAGTAGCTTAAATCCAGAATTCATCAATCGTATCAGAGGGGATGCCCTTGGTTTTCATTACTATAGACCCCAATAGCTAATGTATTGGGTTTCTTCTTCTCCTTAACAAAAATTTACATTGAATGGAAGTAATAATATTAGTATCATTATCTTACCTTTCTCAAATAAATTATAAACCATATATTCTTCATAGGATCAAGGATTACAAAAAAAATAATGAGTGACTACAAAATAATGTAGTGAATATTCGAGAGTTAAACTTTGTTGTAGATGGAGTTATATGGTTTGGAAACTAGATATGTGTCCCATAAAAACCAGATCTTAGGTGGGAACACTTGGATGAAGTTTATGGATATTTATTTTATATTAATAAAATAATCACAAATATCTATATATATTTTTATCAAAACTTAATGTGGGATAACCTGAAGAGGGTGATTTGGGAGATTATATCTCAATTGATGGTATGTCAACAAGTCATGCCAAAATTAGAGAATTCTAAGGTTTTGATGAAAACATTTCCCATAATAGTTTGTAAATGGGAAAACATAACCATGTATCTTTTTTATAGAACACTCTTGGACACCTAAAGGCAAAAACACCGTCTAGATTCTATTCTATCACCTTACAAAGTCAGCACATTTCATTTCTATCATGGAACATTTCTCTCTTTACCAAATCGCTAAGATATCTATATGTTGGGGGGATTTATAATACTTTATGGAGTTCTACCCTCTATTGTATTTGATCAATATTTGTGGTTTACCTTGAAGTTTTGGATAATCATTTATAAAATGATAGATAGAAAATTGAGCTTCATCAATACTTATTTCCTTTATACAGATGGTTATTCATAAAGAACTATTCAAACTCTAGAGGATGTTATAAGATCACATTCAATGTATTTCTAATGATTTTGGAACTAGCACAATACCCTAGTGGAGTTCTTATATAAAAATGGATTCTATTGAAGTATTTAAATGGAACATTATAATAAAATTTATGGAAAATGTGCCAGAATGTGAAATACTATGATTGAGTTGGAGAGTGGATGATGATGGGACCTTATCTTATATAAGAAATAATAAAGATGGTTCAAAACCATTTAGTATCATCGTAAAATTCAATATAAAATCTTTGTATATAATCATTGATGAAACCTATAGTTTGAGATCAGAGAAAACAATTATTGTCAAATGTCACTATGGTTGAAATCCATGAGGTTTGTGAAGACGGTAAAGCTTATTCTAAGATACATCTTCCCCTTTTAGATCCAAAATTTCATTGGAGTTGTGGCCTATTGACAAGTACTCCAACCTATCCTATATTAAGTAAATTATGTATCTGAAGTATCCCTCTTGGAAAAGTATAAACTAAACTTATCACATGTACTAAATATAGAGGTCATACCATTGAATAATGATCATTCATAATAGAATCATATGGTGAATATATTTGATCATACAGACAGTTTTATACAAAACAAGACAACTCATCTGGTCAAAGTGTTATGGCAGAACTACAAGTTTGATGAAGTGACTTGGGAACTAGAATTGGGGATATGATAAAATTTACCTCCTCTATTTTAGTAAATGAAATGAAAATTTCATGATTGAATTTTCTAAATGTAGAATAATTTAATAACCTGAACATTTTTTAAATTCCTTTCTAAGTGAGTAAATGAATTTTTATGAAATGAACATATAGATAACACATGAACTAATTGGGTTATTTTATACCATTATAAGTTATATCTATTCATATTTAAAAGATAGTTCTACATCATAATCATCAACAATATATTAATTTTATAGTGATAATTAAGATTAGTATATTAAGGTTTAGGATAAAGACTATTTATCATTGACAAAGGATGTGATGGCCGCAAACAGTAGGATCATACTCTATGAATTCCATTTATCATACATTTCAATGGAGATAACATCATTGGTATATTCCCTTTTCCCAGACTAATTCGAGATTCAACAACCAATGCATGAGTGAAATCATTTGTGGTAGAAGATTAAGTTCATCGAGATCGCAACCTAAACCATGTTTGTTGAACCATCCTAAGAAAATATCACCATTACACACCGTACACATAGGGAGTTAACTAGGGTAGTAATAGGCTATGTATCTAGTCCCTAATAGTATGAATTTTTATATTAATTATTATATTTATCTTTATTGTTAAATCATAATTATTATTTAATATGTTTGATAAATATTTTATTTTAATATGATAAAGTGAAAATTTTATTTTTGGTAAATATATAATTTCATTCAAGACACTATTTTGAAAAATCTATTAATTTATTAAATAAAATAAATTTTAAGCTTTTTTTTATAAAAAATTATATGTTATAATATAATTTTAGGAATTTAAATATAATTTTTGAAAAAATATGAAAATAATTATTTCCAAAGAAAATTATTTTTCAATCAATATGTATTTTTTATTTAAATGTTTTAATTCTCATAATTAGATAATTATTTTGAAAAAAAATTAAATATTCTTTTTCAAATTAGGACATCAAAAATATCAAATAGTGAATTTTTTGTAATATTCTAAGATAATTTACTTATTTTGGGTAAAAATTAAATACGATATAAATATATATTGTGTATCATGACATCATAATGTCCCAATAGTGATGTACTATATTCCATGAAAGTTATAAAAGACCAAATATTTATTTCCCATTTTAAATAATGGGTTCTAATGTTATTTAATTAATTTTATAACAACATAATGATTCCTCCAAAACCTATATTATATATAATGGTTTTAAAGTAAATTCTTTATAAATATGACTAACTACCACATCATAAAGAAAATTATTTTAATGTATTTTGTTCTTACACTTATATGATAATGAAAACTACTCCTATTTAGTATAAATCATGACAATAAACCACGGGTAGGTCTGTGTTATTTATTACTTTATCATATAGATTTCAAATCATATGTTTGGAACTTAATAATGACTTATTCTATATATCTCTATATAAACCCACCCCACCTACCATACATATTAACTAAAAACTCTTGGATAATGATGTCACACTACCCTGACCTATTTAGATTCCTCATAAGGATCCCCCATTCTCAGACGATTCTCCTCCTAATCCATTAAAATCACTCTCCCAATGTAAGGTTCCCTTTCCTTCTCCTCTTTATTCAAGTGCCTTCTTTATTCCATTACTTTTGATTTCAAAATTATCAAGTTGGGATATGTTTTTACACTTCTCTATTACTATTATTATGATTACAAATTAATGATAAGCCCCTATAACATTCAGTCATAACTTCTATTTTTCTTAAGTACATTGTTTATCTTTCCAAATTTATCTTGCGATTTTCCATTCCAAACATTTTTGTAGTGAATAGACATCTCCATTTCCACACAAGGGTATTCAAATCATTATAATTATCCATCATTTATTAGGCATTTAAATTTATGTAACCCAAACTCTTTAATCTTATGGTTAAAATTTAATAAATATGTCCTTCTATTGTATGATCTATCTGTCACACTTATGCATGTACATGGTATGAAAGTGATGGGTGGTCTCAGAGTTATTTATCCCTCAAATGCATTGGGTAATGTTTTTATCTCATTTGATACCATATATAGTAAATATAAGGTTATCCTAAGAACATTATATTATGATTTCAAAGTTGTTATCCTTGGAATAGCTTTATGATGTCATTTTTTATGTTTTTTCCACACTCCAATGTTACCATTTTGTTATAATGTTATATCCGGACTCATTATTCAAGATTATGATCCTAATACCTATTATGTTACCTGGATATAATTCTTGGACCATATGTACATATTTACATTATGTTATTATTTATTTTTTCTATTTTTGGGATTTATATCTCACCCCTTTATTATGTATGTCCACAGGTTATCCTGTGTGGTTTTAGAAGATCTAATAATATTAGGGAATGTTTCCCTATTTTTGAATAATGATTCAGTAACAATGTTTCAATTTAATATTCTATGTAACTAATTTCAAAAATAAAATAGGCAATACATTATTTTGGTAATATATTATGTGTACATTTATGTCATAAATCATGAAATAATGTTTATTAAGTTATTGAGTTTTTATAAAGGGGAATGGTAAGTTTTGTTTACAATAGAGATTCATTCTAAAGAATAAATATTTTCACTTTTCTATCATTCACTTGATATATTCCATTTTTCTCCATATCTTCAACTTTTTTTGTAATATTATAATGTGTAAGGTATTGTTTTTATTATTTATTCACTTATAATGTGCATTTTTTTTATCTTTTCTGGGTGCTCACTAAGGTTGAGTTTGGTAGGGTATATGTGTTCATTAACATTAAAGTGTGGGGATTTTATTCTATAAACAAACACTAATAGTATATCCGTGATTTGGGTTTCTTCTTACCAACCACTAAAAACCTAATGTCTTTCATCTTTTAATTTTTTTATTTATATTACCACTAAAATTAATGGTCTGATATTCTTGATACAATAATTAAAATAAATGATTAAACGAAAACTTCTCAGTGATACTTGAGGGGAGGAAACATAGGGATCGATTTGGGGATTATTTACAAACTACTTTATCAATTTTTCCATGAATTTATATTTTATTTCCACTACACTAAATAAAATATTTAATTTCTTTTAAATATAATATTTCTATATTGAGATTATCTATTTTTATCAATATTATTTTTTAAAAAAAATTCCTCAATAAGTTTTAAATTTTAAAAAAGTTTTTAAATGGAAATTCACACCCACACCCCTATGCTTTCCATCATCACTCATAATAACACTACAATTGTATTTTATCCCCAAAAGAGGATGTAGAAGGAGTGGTATTTCCACCAACATTAATAAAAGTATCATCTACACCTCTTAATCATGTACTAATAGTTTTTCTAGGATTACAGATTAAATGGTTGATTCTTCTAGGAGTCATTTCCCTATGGAAAATTTTAGTGCTCCATATTCCAATAGATAGATTCATATTCATAATTTTAACCATATTTAATAAAAACCACATAGGAAATAAATAATTATATGTGAAAAGTACATTACTATGGGGCCTATATCACTCATTCCAGTAGTTTTATTTCATCCATCCCAATGTATGTTCTCTCAGTTTGTAGGGCTTTAATAACTTTTATACATAATATTGATAAAATCCTTAATAGTTTCTTTTGGTATTCACACAGGGATGTGAGATCTCATTGGATAAAGAGTTCATAATTTTTAGGAATATCAATAAATAGGTCATCAATGTTAGAAGCATTAATGATATAATTAACAATTTGAAATCCAAAACAATAATGAGGCTATCACTAGGAAATCCCTTTGGGCCAAGTTTATAAGGTGAATATAAGGAAATTATTTTTTAATTGTGTATGGAATCTCTATAAGATATTTCACTTGGCATGGCCTTCATAATTCTATGATCTTGATTTATGGTAATTTTTACTATGACATAAGTAGATGTGATATCCCTTTCTTGACTTATAATTATGAAAAATCATCAATTTAGTCATTACATTCCCTAATATATACCTAATAATTAGATACTATTTTTCTTATCCTAGATTATTGGAAATTTTCTTCAATGTAATTATAAATATATAATTAGAATTATTTTGTTTACTGATGTTCCTATATTTTCTTTTTTACCTCATCGCATTTTGAGGCATTTAATTTCTCAATCTATAGAAAAATATTTCATCTACATCTGAACATTTATTCCTTTTTAATTAAAATTTGGTTTCATGATATTTATATTATGATCAATGTTTTTGGTTAGATTAATCTTGAACCAATCTCTTGTCTTGGATATTTATGTTTATAATATAGTCATTCATCTTATCTCTAAATCCCAATGTTTTTTGTATATTTGGAATCTCTAAATCACCTATTTGTTTATGGGTATTAGGAACACTATATATTGGATTAATTATAGAAACATACAAAATTTATGACCCTAATGATAACATCCTTTAATCTTGTTTCAAGATACATGAAGGTACTATCCTGAATTCACAAGGGAGAAGTATTCTTAACACTGATGTGTGATCTATATTATGTTACACCTTCAACGTATTCCAAAACAAAATATTTCTTTCTAATGAGGATTAATTTAAGTCCATAATATTTTTTTAGTTCTATTTATTGATATCTAAATAATGTTATTTAACTCTTCAATATAACCTCTAGATGAAAATTCAAATGTACTGGGAAAACTGGGATTTCATCAAAGAACAAGGGATCATGGGTGTGTCCGTCCACTCTATGCTAGGGGATGAAACTCAATTATAAGTGGTTATAAATTCATGAGATAATGTATGGATGATTCATTATCAAATATTGTCAATTATAAATCATCCTTTACTTATCAGTATTCAATGGAGAGGGATCATACATCCAAGAAAATGATATAGTTATTTTTACCTATATTAGTATTTGAAACCCAAAAAATCATTATTTTTAGTTGAATTAGATTCAACCATTTGAGCAGATATTTAAAATTTTGTATGTACTATAATTATAGAATTGAATTTATAATTCGGAAATATCATAGAAATCATTAATTGGAAGTTTAAATCATATATATTTTTCATGTGGGAATAAGGAGGAGGATCTTCTTAGGTCAAAATGATATTAGGCTGAGACAATTATTACTTATTTGAGGTTACCCCCCCATCCATGTAAACTATCATAACATCCTTAAAGGGTATTACATTGATATTTAAAACATTAAGCCTCTTTGATTTATTGTAGTTACATTTTCTCCCCTTATTTTCTTTACATACTGATAAATTTAAATTATCAATAATTTATTCCGTATACCATTTGTTACGATAAAAATATATCAAATAGTTGATGTGCATGCATATTATACTATATGATAGGTTGTACCAAAAGGATTAGGTAATTTTATCATATGAGTCACCTGATGATTATGATATGAATCCAAATATTAATGAGTAATGTTCAAATCTCCTAGACATAGTCTATTTGTGATTATTAGTTTTCTAATATTAAATGCATGGGATAATTCTTGGCTAAAGGTTATACAATTTGTAATAAAATTTATTAACTAATAATTTCATGAAATACATGATTAAATAAAATTATTTTACTAGAACACCAAATACTATATAAAATAAGCTTTTTGTGAGTATAGAAGTCAGAATACATCTAGAAATCTATTGTCTAATTATCCCTCTCTCTCAAAGCTCTCTATCTTCTTCCTGAAATGTTACTTGAGATACTAAAATGTTAGGGAATATAGGAGGGTCTTTCCAAAAGTGTTTGAGTAATAATATATAGCCTATAGATACACCTATAAGGGAGGATTATTTTGTTTCATTAAATTGGTCATCATCAAGTATAGATCAATTGAAAAGTCAAAAAATCACTAATATATAATATATTATATTTTTATATTTTTTTAAGGGATGGTGTTATTGGAATTTATAGTTTCTAATTACATTCAATACGTTCCTAATGTTTTACAATAGAACATTCTAAATATTAATTATTAGAAACAATAATAATAATAATCAGGTAATTAAAGAAGAATCAAGTCAAAAATTTCATTATAACCCCTTATTATGGTTGCATGAGGCTGGAGTAACCACCCGCAGAATATCAATTGGCCATTCACGCATTTAAAATTTTAGAAACAACCACTAGAATGTCCTTGTGTAATACACCATGGTCATGGGGTATTCTCCCCAGTTAAAAACCATAGGGATTGTCCATAGCATGGTGTAGAAACATAAGCCATTACAGACTCACCACTGCCTCCACTACAATATGTTGAGGTACCTTTAGTTATGGTCAACTGGAAGAATCTCATTTCATTCCACATATGATTATTCCTAGACTCTAGGAATTTTACCCTTTTTTGTTTTATATAGGAGACTCATAGGAACACCATGTCTACGACCAAGATCATATTCTTTCATGTGATTCACCAAAATGTCAAAACCCCATTTTCTAATCCACCATGCACCTCAAACACTTTTGAATCAAAAATTAACCAATTCAAGGTTTGAAATAAAACAAATATGTGACCTGAAGAATGTTACATTTATCCTGATTCAATATTTAGTTTTTTTATTCTATTTTGGCCCCATAATTCTAATCTTAAATAACCAATCTTCCTGCATCCACAATGGTACAGTGTTTTGAAATTGAGTAATTAAACATGATTATCCACGGTATGATCTATGATGATCTATGTATAAATTTCTATTATATTATTGGTTTATATTCCTAAAATAATTTCATCCATTATTAATTAAATTATATTGAAGCCCTTTAAAAAATTATCATATAATACGTGCACTCATAAATTCCTTAAATCTTCATTTATGAATATTTAGTGATTTTGAGAACATTTTTTCCATAAAATATTGAACCCAAATATGATAAATATAATTTAATATATATTCTATTAAAAATATATGACAGTGTTTTTACCATAATTTTTAATGAATTTTTTTATATTATATAAGAAACTTCTTAAAAATAGTATATTTCCCAAGGAACTAATATGTGAAATCCTGAACATGGTGAATTTACAAATTCAAAAATATTAAATTTTCATGAAATGGAAGGTGATTTTGTTCCTTAATAAATTACATAAATTGAATCTACTTTTAATACCTAATAACCTCTAATGTTACATAGGGTTCTTTATTAACTAGAGAGACAATGATTTCTCATTAATGAAAGTGGTGGATTAATGTTTATATATAAAGAATCTATATGCTACCAATAGTCCATCAAGGGTTTTGAGAACAAAAAATGGAAATATTTTATGAATAATATTTTGTATTACATGTAAATTGACCATGTATAGATATTTATTTTATATTAACAGGGGTTATTCCCATAGAGTGAACTTTTATTTAAAAAAATAAATTTGTCATTTATGGAAAATTTCCAACATATAAAACCCATTTAATGTCTAATTTCTTAAATAAATTACAATGAATTTATTATATGTAATTTTTTTTATGTTTTGGTTATAAAATATATATCTATATTCCATTTTAAAAAAATGTATTATGATTATAATATATGACAAATTGATTTTGAAACAAAATTCCTTAATGATAAATAATTTAGAGGGTGTTTCTTTAATAATAAATAATAAATGGTTATTAAAATAGTGTTTTATGGTTTTAATGACAGAATTGTCACTTAATTGATAGAACTAAGCCTATTGATATTGTGGTACTCATTTTTATTGTCACGACCAGTCCCCCGGGGCCTGTGATATGACTACCCCAAGCCTGCCGTCTATAGGCCAAGGGCTGGAGACTAGCATGGAAGGTGTATCCCCTAAAACTAAGAAATCATTTCCTTCATAACATGTAACTCACACAACCAAGCACACGTGAAGATATGAACTCATGTAAACTGAATAGTAAATAGATCAAGTACAGTCAGTAAAAAGGGGCCAGAATACAAGCCCAACTGGAAAGTACAAGTAAACTGGAACAGCTCCTGTGATCGCCCGCCAATGATCCTACCTCAAGGGTAGGTACAGCTCTCAAATAGTCATCACTGTGGTACGCCTCATCTAAGGTCCACCTTCGAGCAACCTCCAGTCCTGGTACAATCGTCCTCATTCAGCATTATCCATCGTCTACACCAAACACAACGAGGTGCGGGCATAGCCCATGCAGGGGTGAGTATAAGGAAATTAAGTAGGGACCCTAAGACCCTCAAGGTCTCACAAAATCCACCAAGTATAAACCACATATCATGAAATCAACTAACAAACTTACTTAGGTATATGCCCATACATATACCTAATTTATCAAGTATACTCATCTCAATCATGAGGAAAACACGGAACCCCACTCAAATCCCAAAGATCAACCGTTCCACAAAGGAAGGAATACCACGAAGGAAAGTGCTGCATGGGTAAACGACATAGAAGAATACCACCAAGGTATTACCTTTATGGAAAGTACCACACAAGTACAAAATCAGTTCAGACAATGTATTTCATAGGTACAGTATTAGAGATGATTAGATATAACTACTAAATCATCTTACTCTGTAAAGAGGCTCTGCTTCTGTCCCACAAAAAATCGCTCGGTGCTGACCCACACAGGATCGATTGGTGCTGACCCAACTAAGATTTCTCAGTGCTGACCCACACAGGATCGCATGTTACTGACCCAAATAGGATCGCTCTATGCTAACCCACACAGGATCTCTAGGTGCTGACCCACACATGAGCACTCTTCATTCTTCACATCACAGCCAGCTATAGGGTTCTCGCACTGGGATTTCTCATTTCTGGGAGGATCTGCTCCTCAATCCAATTTTTGATACTCCTACTTCCAAAAAGTCCCATAATGAGGTATATCAAAGTACAGCCATGTCCTAGGGGTCTCAACACAAGAGACGGTGCATCAATCGGACGCCCGGTATGTATGTTATTAGTCTTTTAGTCCCAAGGGCACGGTTGGATTCGTGCTCGATCCAGCATGACCATTCCCCAAATTTATCCAAAACTCCATAGGGGTATTCCAAAGGTACCATCTCAATCCATTTCTTATAGTTTCATTGACGGTTCGTTAAATGAACATTTCATGCCAATGTTATGGCCAAAAGAGTGTAAATGGGTCTAAGTGGTTCCGGGTCCGGTCCGACCCGGTTTGACTGATCAGGTCCGACCGACCCTGCCCGACCCATCCTGGCCCAACCCGATTTAGGTTGAACCAGCCCAGCCCGCGTTGGGCAGCCCTGGTAGGGTGGCGCGGAGGCCATGAGAGCCGTAGAGGCTGTAAGGTGGGTCTGCGGGGGGCATGGGTCACCACGGGGTGGTGTTGCTGCTGGGTGGCACGGGAGGCCGCGGGGCGGCGTGGAAGTCCACGGGTCGGCGAGGCTGTGGGATGGCATAGTAGGCCACAAGGTGGTGAGGACGTTGGGTGGTTTAGTATGTTGCGAGTCGGTGAGGTCGTAGGGAGGAACGGTGGGCCGCAGGGTGGTGATGTCATGGGGTGGCGCGGCAGGCCGTGGGGTGGTGGTGGCCGCGGGCAGTGGAGCGTCGTGCCTTCGCCGGCAGCTGGATTGATTTTCCACCCTTCGTTCATTGCCTTCATCGTAGTTCTCGATTTCCACTAGTTCCAACCATCGGTACCGGTCACCATCACCATCGCGAATATCACACAAATCTCCACAAGACTTGGAGAGGGGTCGGGCCATATTTGTTTGGCACGTACCATCTGTGTTAGGGCAGTAGCATACGACTTAAGGAAGGTGATTCAATGTGAGAGGAAAATTAACATTGATCAAATTAAAATACACCCCTACCTTGATTGATCATTGATGTCAAAGAGTATGGAAGAACGGATGTCAGTAGTGTCAGTGTTTCTTCGATCGTCGGTTTGTTGTCGTCGAAGACGTCATATGTTGGTTGCCTCTACAAGGTTCATCTGATCCGGGTCGGGGTCGGTTTCCTCGTTCTACGATCTCCGGTTTCCATTCTTCAAAGGGAGGTGATGTTATTCATTGGAGATTAATTTCTATAAACTCACCAAAGCGCTTTTCCAACCCTCATCCCAACAAAAGAATAGCCAACATAATAGAAAATGTTGTCTATTTAGTTTTAAGGCATAATTTTAAATTGGCCTAATTAATTATTTGAGTATGCATAATTATGAAAAGGGGGTGGAACCATTAAATTGGGAGGATACCAAAGTCTATATCCCATTAATCGGTAGTTCAAGAGGTTTCTCCCATTATGTGGGTTTGGGTGGTCCCCACCTTTATGATTAAAAAATTGGTGGTTTTTAATCTTGGTCGGTCCCCACCACCATAACCCTTGTGGGAGGTTTTTTAGTTCAGATGGTCCCCAATTGTGAAACATCCACATGTGAGGTTTCAAAAAAAGAACAAAAAATATTATTTTATTTTATTTCTATTCCCATGGAAAACCCAAAAACTAATTTTCACCCTCAACCAACTGACTTCGAGGTGAAATTCTCCTTAAGTAAATACTGGTGTTTCAAGTTCAAAGGTGTCCTCGTATTTAAATTCTGAGCACCGGTTCAAAAGTTAGAAAACCCACTAAAATGTTTACTGAACGTACCCGAAAAAATGTTCATAAATTCATTCCGGGCACACCGGGCCTCGAAATCATGCACCGTTAATTTTCACGCTCTCATAAAATTCACTTTTATCTAAAAAAATTTCATGGAAATTCTGTGACTTTACATTCTCCCCACGTCATGGATTTTCGTCCCTATAATCCACAACTCAAAATAAGGGAACAAGTGGGGGTACTGAGTACCAATCTAAGCCTCCCGATCCCATGTGATCTCCTAAAGGTTCTTGTGCTGCCAGTGAATACGCAACAGAGGTATCGACCACCCATGAAGGAGTTTCTCCTGTCGATCCTCAATCTCTACGAGAACCTTTGTAAAAATCACCCTATCGTCGACGTCCATCTTTCCCTAGTCGATGGTGTGAGAAGGTTCATGCACGTATCTCCTCAGTTGGTATACGTGGTAGTCGTCCTACCCCTGGTACAACTGCGGTGTAAGAGCTAAGAGGTAATCCACCTCACTAACTCTGTTGAGGACCTGAAAGGGTCCAATGAACCTCGTAAATAACTTGCTATCTCAGCCAAATCTCTGCAAACCTCATCAAGGAGAGACCCATAGAAAGATGTGGTCACCATCCTCAAACTCCAGAGGTCTCTATCTCCTATTGGAATATGACTTCTTCTTTCTCTTTGAAGTCTTCATCCACTTCTGGATGATCTGTACCATCTTCGTTGTAGCATGTACCATCTCTGGTCCCACTAGTGCTGACTCCCCTAGGCCAGTCCAGCACAAAGTAGATCTGAAAGGTCTCCTATACAACACCTCAAAAGGTGTCATCCCAATGGTTGGGTGATAGCTATTGTTTTATGAAGACTCCACCAAAGGAAAGTTATCCTTTCATCTATGACTAAAGTTGAGGATGCAAGCACACAGCATGTCCTCGAGGGTATGAATGGTCCACTTAGTCTGGCCATCTGTTTGTGGATAGAAATTGATTCTCAAATGAAGATGCATCCAGAAAACAACCTACAACCCCTTTGATAGCTGGGAAGTAAAATGTGTATCACGATCGGAGATAATCATCGAGTGTACTCCAGGTATACACAAAATCTCTGCACATAGAGGCATCCCAAGATCTCTATTGAACCATAATATCTAATCTATAAGAAGTGGGCCGACTTGGTGAGTTGGTCAACGATCACCCAGATAGAGTCATGACCTCTAGATGTACGTGGATGTCATATCACAATGTATGTTTATATCACATCTAACTTCCACTATGGGACCTCTTAAGGCTGAACCAAACATGCTGGTACCTGATGCTCTGCCTTCACATGCTGATAAGTGAGGCATCGAGAGACAAAATTTGCTACTATCTTCTTCATTCTCAGCCACCAGTGTTGTCATCGGAGGTCCTGGTTCATCTTCGCCACTTCTGGATGTACCTCTAGAGGGGATGTGCGTAAGTCCCTCATCACATCCTCCCGAAGTGACACTGGTACAATGGTATGTCCTATGAAGATGATGTCATGCTCCCCACATTCAGAAATTTTATCAGGTGCCTACCCTGTGGATATCTGAGCACATCCAGCCTCACAGTCAGCGTCCCCATGCTGTACGTCCCTGACTCGCTGAAGAAGTGGGGGAGTGACTGTAAGATACTGAAGGAATGGTGGTTCATCTCGATCCACAAAAGATATCTGAAAAGTGACCAACAACTCTGTCTCCTCACCTAGTAGTTGTATACTAGATCTCCGGCTAAGTGAATTTGCTACAATGTTCCCCTTCCCTGGACTTTATATTACCTCAAATTCATAGTCCTAGAGGAACTCAATCCAATGACACTATCTCAGGTTTAGGTCCTTCTGAGAGAAGATATACCTGAGACTCTTGTGATCAGAGTACACTATAAAACACTTTCCCATCAAGCAATGTCTCCACATCTTCAAGGCGAATACCATTACTGCTAACTCCAGGTCAGGGGTAGCGTAGTTCTGCTCATGTTGTATAAGAAATCGAGAACCATAAGTGATCACTGCACTATCCTGCATCCAGACACATCTAATCCCAATCCCTGATTCATCGTAGTTGACTGCGTACCCTACGCCATCATCTAGAAGCCTCATGATGGTGGGGCACAAGTCAGCCTCTACCTCAGCTCCTAAAAACTCTGTTGGAATCTCTCTGACCATATGAAGGGTTTCCCCTTATTTTTCAACATAGATAATGGTCTGGCAACTCTGGAAAAATCTGGCACAAATCCATGGTAGTATCCGACAAAATCTAATAATCTTTGTATCTCCCTCACACTCATCGGTGGCTCCCAATAATGTACCACATCAATCATCACTAGATATACTAAAACTCCAGCCTCTGATATGACATGTCCAAGAAAGTGAACCTCTAGGTTCCAAAACTGGCACTTCGAGAGCTTACTATAAAGCTGGTTCTCTCGGAGTGTGTCCACTACTACCTAAAAATAGTAGGCATGCTCCTCCTCAGTAGCCGAGTAGATCAGAATGTTGTTGAAGAGGACTACTACAATGTGATCATGGTATGGTTGAAAGATCCTATTCATGAGTCCCATGAACACTACAGGAGAATTTGTTACACCGAATGGCATAACCAAGAACTCATAATGTTCATACTAACATCTCAAATTCATCTTTTTCACATCCTCATCCAGTACTCTGAGCTGGTGGTAGCCTGATCTGAGGTCTATCTTCGAGAACCATCATGCTCCATTAATATGGTCAAAGAGGTTGAAAATCCTCAGAAGTGGGTACTTGTTCATCATGGTCACCTGTTTCAGGTGCCAATAGTCAACACAAAGTCTCAATATCCCATCCACCTTCTTAGTGAACAAAATCGGGTCTGCCCAAGGAGAAACACTGGGTGGAATTAACCCTTTCTCCTGTAAGTCATCCAGTTATACCCGCAAATCACGAAGCTTCATGGGAGGCATTTGATACACAGGTGTATATATCAGTGTCGTCCTAGGGTACAAGTCAATGTAAAATCCCACCTCTCTGTGATGAGGTAGACCCATAACATCATCAGGGAAGACTTCTGTATACAGGTCCACCACTATAGGATAACTCTCACTCTCCACATCAACTTCTCTGAGGGTAAGGCTAGCCAACTAGTGAGTGATCAGCTGCACTCTCCTCAGGGTAAGTCCATCATGTGCTGCAAAGGCTCCCTTCTCACCAGTGATGGTAAACCTAGTCCCATCCGTGTAGACACACCGCACATTGCGCCTAATATATTCAATCTAAGCATGGACTATAGATAACCAGTCCATACCTAAGATGATGTCGTAAGGACTCGATGCCGCTACTTGGAGATACCAGCTGAAGCTCTCTCCTCCTAGAGTAAGATCACACATTCGGGACAAGTGCGTAATCGTCAAATCCTCTCCAGTAGGAGTCTTTTTCCATTAGGATCGAGCCAACAGCTCCATCAGAATCTCAGAGCTCTGAACGTGGGTAGGGGAAATAAAATAATGACTGTAACATGTGTCTATAAGTACAACAACTATGGTGGAGTAGACACAGATCATACCTCGTATCATCTCTGGAGCACTATGATCATAGGCCATAGCTTCCTGGAGCTAAGCTCAACCCTATCCTCCTGCTTCATGTGGTTAGGGTAGACCACCTGGTGGTGGTGGTGGTGACATGTCGAAATTTTCGCCCACTGCCAGTTGCACGACCATCTCCTCTACCATGTCTGCCTACTCCCTGCAAACCTCCTCAGTCGAACCTCAGTCTCTACCAGGGTGGTCCTTCAACCGTCTGCTAATCATCTGTATGGTAGGTCATACAGTCCCAAGTCATGTGAATTTTCTCACCGCATGTGTTACATTTCCTACTCCTGGCATGGATGGCTCCTCCTCATGTGCCCTGCACAACCGATCCTAAATCTTGCAGTCATCCACATTTAGTTCTGGTATTTTTGGACCTCTGTGTCATTTATTTGTTTCTAGCTATAGAAGACTCCTCTACGTGATGACTGGTAGTGGGTCTCGCTATTGGTGATTGCGCAGAAAGGAAACTCTCCATTAAGAGGGTTCTCTCTAACACCCCTTCTTGTGTCGGGATGCTAATTGAGATCATCGAAGACGTGATCTCCCGACTGAGTCCCTTCTCAATGGTCTGGGCCATAAATAATGGGTCTCGAACCATATCCGTGGAGTAGTGTGAGAGGTCAGTGAACCGCATTGAGTACTGAGCCACAATCATGATTCCCATCTATAGATGAAGATGCTCATGTATGCGCACTATGTGAAGATTCGCTGGAACAAACTCTGCCCAAAACAGGCTCTCAAATTCTACCCAGAGAAGTGTCACCTTGTTGTGAGCCTAGAGCATCGAGCTCCACTATCTACCTACTACTGCCTATAGAAGACTGGCGGGAAGGATCACCATGAGATCTGTTGGTGTCCCTACCAGTCGGAAGACTCTCACCACAGTCTCCAGCCAATCCTTAGTTTCTCGGGGGTCCTTCTATCAACTGAATCTGGGTGGCCTCTAACGCTATAACTCATGTGCTGCACTCAAAATTCATGAAATGTCTACGGCTAGGGCTGGTGGAATCGATGGCCCAATGGGTAATAGAACCTCTAGTGCCTCATCTGGTGCCTCTACTGGAAGAGGACCCTGTACCGAGGCCTCATCGCTCGGTGGGCTATCAGTGCGTACTATATTTGGAACCCTAGCTGGTAATCTGTGTGGAAGCATCCTAAAAATAAACGGAAGTTCCATGGTCAATATGTTATATTGGGTGATCTGGCTCAGGACATCACAAAGAAAACTATTGAAAACACACACGCAATCAGTTTTTTTGTGCACTGAGTCATAAATCCGAAGTCAGGGTCCTTGTGTATGGATACTTTATCCACCGCACCAACACTAGATTCCCTATACTAATATCAAAACTCACTCTACTTAACACAATTACCGTTAAAAATATCAGAGTCTTATGTTCTATGATAAAATTTACTCCTCTGATACCAATTTTTCACAACCCGTCCCCTGGGGCCCGTGTCGTGACTACCCCAAGCCCGCCTTCCATAGGCCAGGGGCTGGCGACTAGCACCAAAGGTGTATCTACTAAAACTGGGAAGGAATTTCCTTTATAACCTGTAACTCACACAACCAATCACACAGCAATATATGAACTCAAGTAAATGGAATAGTAAACAGAGTGAGTACGGTAAACAAAAAGGGGATAGAATACAATCCCAATAGGAATGTACAGGAAACTAAAAGTACAAGTAAACTGAAACAACTCTTGTGATCACCTTCCATGGATCCTACCTGAAGGGTGCGTACATCTCACTAACGGTCATCTATGTAGTACGCCTCATCTAAGGTCCACCTACGATCTACCTTTAGTCCTAGTAATCTCTTCCTTAGTCAGCATTATCTGTTATCTACACCAAACACAATGAGGTGCGGTCATAGCCCATGTAGGGGTGAGTATAACGATACTCAGTAGGGACCACGAGACACTCAAGGTCTCACAAAATCCCCCAAGCATAAACCACACAGCATGAAATCAACTGACAACCCTACTTAGGTATATTCCCATACATATACCTAAGTTATCAAGTATACTCATCTCAATCATTGGAAAAACACATAGTCAAACTCAATGACCAAAGATCAATTGTTCCATAAATGAAGGAAAACCATGAAGGAAAGTACCACATTAGTATGCCAAACAAAATAATACCACCAAGGTATTACCACGAAGGAAAGTACCACACAGGTAAGAATTCTTCTCACACGTGGTATTTCTTAGGTACAGTAGTAGAGATGATTAGATGTAACTACTAAATCATCGTACTCTGTTAAGAGGCTTTGCTGCCAACCCACACAGGGTCACTCGGTGTTGAACCACATAGGATCGCTCAGTGCTAACCCACAAAAGATTGCTCGGTGCTAACCCTCATTGGACCGCTAAGTGGTGACCCACACAGGATCGCTAGATGCTGACCCACACAGGATTGCTAGGTGCTGACCCACATAGGTTCGCTCTTCATTCTTCATGTCAGAGCCAGCTACTAGGTTCCCGCACTAGGCTTTCTAATTATCAGGTGGGTACTCTCCTCAAGACACTGGTTGATACTCCAACTTCTATGAAGTACCATGATGAATTATCCCAATGTACCACCACATCAGAGGGGTCTCAATGTAAGAGATGTTGCGTCAATCAGACATTCGGTCAGTAAGTTATTGGCCTTTTAATCCAGAGGTCCCAGTTGAATTCATGTTCGATCCAACCCAATTGTTCCTCAACTTTATCCAGAAATACAGTGGGGTATACCAATGGTACTGTCTCTCTCCATGTTTTACAGTTCCATTGATGGTTCATCAAATTGACGTTCGGTGCCAAGTTATGACCAAACGAGCGTAAATGCGTTGAAGTGGGTTTGGGTCTGGTCAGACCTGGTCGAACCAACTTGGCCAAGCCCATCCTGGGTGGCCCAGCCGGGGCGGCGTGGAGGGTGTGAGAGCCACGGAGGTCACGATGGGGGTCCGCGGGGGCCACGAGTGGCCTTGGGGTGGCCGGAAGGCAGCGGGGCGGAGTGGAGGACTGTGGGGCAGCCAGAAGGCCATGGGGCTGGGTGGAAGGCCGAGGGGTGGCACGACGGGCCACAGGGAGGTGCGGCCGGTCGCGGGTCGGTGGAATGTCATGGGGCATGGAGGCCGCGGGGTGGTGGAGCACCACAGGGCATGGAGGCCATGAAGAGGAGGTGCACCGTGCCTTTACCGGCGTCCATCTTGACCGGACGCCCTACATTCATCGCCTTCATCTTGGTTCTCAAGTTCTACCTGCGCCAACCTCTGGCACAAGTCTCCATCACATTCGCGAAGATCACAAAAAGATCCACAATATTTTTGAAGGGGTCATACCACGTTTGTTTGGCTCATACCCTCCATATTAGGGCGGTAGAATATGGCTCAGGGAAGATGATTCAATGTGAGAGGGAAATTAACATTGATAAAATTAAAACACACCGCTACATTGATTTCTTGTTGACGTCAAAGAGGAGGGAAGAAAGGGTGTTGGTAGCATCGGCGTTTCCTCGATCGTCGGTTCGTTTTCATCGAAGATGTCCTATATTGGTTGCCTCCGCAAGGTTCTTCTGATCCGGGTCAGGGTTGGTGTCCTCATTCTATGATCTCTAGTCGTCATTCATCGTTTGGAGGTGATTTTATTCATTGGAGATGAATTTCTCCAAGATCTCCCAAGTTCTTTTCCAACCCTCTTCCAAACAAAATAAAATCCATTATAATAGAATATGTTGTCTATTTAGTTTATTGGAATAATTTCATATTGGCTTAATTAATTATTTGAGGTGTAATAATTAATAAAATGGGGTGGCACCATTAAAGTGGGAGGATACCAAAGGTTATCTCCCATTAATGGGGTGTTCAATTGGTTTCTCCCATTATGTGGGTTCGGGTGGTCCCCACCTTTAGGATTCAAAAATTGGGTGTTTTAATATCGTGTGGTCCCCACCACCACAACCCATGTGTGAGGTTTGTTAGTTTAGGTGGTCCCCACTGTGAAACATCCACATGGTAGGTTTCAACAAAAATAAAATAAAATATTATTTTATTTTATTTCTATTCCCATGGAAAACCCAAAAACTAACTGTCACCCTCAACCAACTAACGTCGAGGTGAATGTATCCTTAAGAAAAAACTGGCGCTACAAGTTTCACGGTGTCTTCGGATTTCAATTCTGTGTATCGGTTCAAAAGATAGAAAAAATCACTCGCACGTTTACGGAACGTACCCAAAAAAAGGTCAGAAATTCATTCCTGGCACACCGGGCCTCAGAATCACCCTCCACCAATTTTCACAGGCTCTTCAAATTCCCATTTAATTAAAAAATTACATGGGATTTTCAGTACTTTAAATGTATAATAAAATTTTGGATTTTTCGCTTTCATAAAAAATAAAGATGAAACTTTTGTATAAAATTATGTTAACAGGCATGTGGCCATTTTTAGTGTTGTATATGGATAACATACTACCCATAAGAAATTATATCTCATATTTATGCCTCTTGAAAGCTAGTATTGGAAAAAAATTATAAATTAAATATATTATATGGGTGGACTACAAAGTGGGTATGAAGATTAATAGAGGAGAAAATGTCATCTCTATGTAAAATATTTTATATTAGTGAAGTGATAAAAATATTTAGAATATTTAATTTCAATAAGGGATTCTTATATTTTGTAAAATGAAATAATATTATAAACACATAATGACCATCAATGGATAAGTAATTGAAACATAAGAATATGATCTACTATACTTGAACAATAACATTTATTATGTAATACACATTGTGTAATTTTATTTGGTATCCAATATAGTTTATTAATAATCAATCATAACCAATCATAACATTTTTAGTTTTATAGAGTAACGATAAAATATATTCATAAGTATTTAAGAATTAATAAGGATGTATTTTTTATCATTAGAAGTTAGTAAAAGATTTTGGTAATGGGTGACACTAACAACAACTTCCAAACCAACAATGAATATTCAATAACTTAGTTAGGGTTTTCATTATACATTAACACTGAAAAAATGAGTTGTAAGGGTTCCAAATAGATAAAAATATTACATTTTAAAATATAAGATAAATATGTTAAAACATTGGATATGATAAAGGATGTTTTATAATGAAAGAATTTAAAAAAAAACAGTTATATAAAATCATATATAGATCCATCTCCAAATATAGAAACTTATCTTTTATAGATACCTTATCTATAGATAATTAATTGATAACTAGTAATTAGAAATTTATTGGTTATTTATAGATGATAACGTAGAATATCCTCTAACAAAAAAATTATACAACAGAAACATGATAGTCATATAGTTCAATGGATATTAGATTTATGAGAAAATATGTCTACTATATAGAATTTTTTCAGTAATTATGTCCTTGAATTATTTATAAGATTTAATATTAGAAACATACTCCATTTTTTTTGTTATTATTAATTTATTTTTTTAAATTTTTATTCAATTTTATATAATGTGAATGTGATAAATTATTTAACCCATTGGAGATAAAATTCTACATTATCACATATAATGGATCCAAGGGGTGTGTATTGGGACATTAACCAAACATAATAATTCATATCATTTGAAATGAAATATTTAATGATCATTATAAACATATGTTTTTATCGAATATATCTATCTAATTATTTTTTATGATATAAATAAATGAATTGGAAAATGATATATACATGGAAAATTAATAATGAACAAACAAAGACTGTAGAAACCAAACCTATTAATTAATAAAATTCTAGTGTCACACCAAGGAACCTAAAATGGAAAATAAAAAATATATCAATAGAAGAATTAAAACATCAATAAAATCAACTTAATAATATATAATAAATTTATTGGAAGGACAGACCAAGTATAAAGAAGAATAAAAGATACTAAAGGAACTAAAAAATTCATAACTATTACGCAAGACATAAATCTAGTGATATATTCTTACCTGGTATTTTTCCACTGGAAATAACATTAAAAATAATTTATGATAAGGATTTCTATAAATGATATAATTACTACATTTGAATTGAATTAAATAATCTTTTTCCAGCTCAACGATAACACTAATGGTAGTTTTTTAACATACCAGATATTTAATGAAGAATATCCATTGTATATCTAAAATTAGGATTATAAATTTCAATAAAATAAATTTCATTATCTCCATCAAATATATCTAACTTTTTTCAATTTATTAACTATATATAAAACACTATGGATTGTTCAAATGATGAAAATATAGAATTAATTGATTAAAAAAATAACCAATGGAATATAGAGCATTTTAGAGGAATTTACAGATTTTATATCTCGATACCTACCTTTTTTATTTTTTTAATATTTTTTAAAATAGAAATATCTTATGAGTTAATCATTATTTCCTGGATTTTATCTCTTTTGAATCATTTATTATTGATTTTTACTCATTAAAAAATTTAAACCAGGACCCTATCTTTTTACCTTTGGATATTTTATATACTATTTATTTTTTAATTAATAAATTCTATAGATAAGGAATTTTCACCTACAAATCATCTTATTATGTAATTATATTGTATAAAGATCTATTAAAACATTTATTATAATTGGAGCACTAGTTAAACCCAGTGTAGTGTGTATATGGGTATAACATTATCATATCACATAGGTATAAAAGTTAAGAAGATTTTTCAATAGAAAGTATTTGTATAAATTTTTATATAATTATGTCTTGTGGACTAATTATCTTAATCCTCTTAAACATTTCATGTTCTTAGAAGTTATTTTAATTTTTTCTTATGATTTACTTAATCGTGTATTCTTATTTACTAAAGGTCAACCACATTTTTAGATAGTGACTGTGTTTAAGGATAGATTGTAACTTATAAATTTATAATTATTTGTATTCAATTTATTTTCCCAATATCCATAAGAACTACAATTTTTGGTTATATAAAATAATTTAATTCTAAATGAATTATAAAATCAAAAATAATCATTTTGTTTTTCAAAAAAATTATCATTTTAGTAATATAATTTGTCTAAACTAATTTTTAAGTATAATTTTAATAACTAATTTCTATTTTTAATATAAAATTTATTCATAGTGCGCATAATTTTATTTTCACTGGAATATTTATTTATGGGAAAGGATTTAATAGATGGTTTTATTTTTTCTATAAAATAATTTTTATGTCAATTAATCCCATTCTGAGGATTTAATTGTTAGAACTACTCTCTATTGGGACTAATAATTTCTATAAAAGAATACTCTTAAAACAATTTAACGTTTTTGAACTAACTAGTTTTATAGAATAAATCATTTAAAATTTCCTTTTATTTATTGAATTTATGTTTTTTAATTGGATTTATTTTTCCTATAAGAAATACTAGATATAAAAATTTATTATCTATATAAATTTATCCCACTAGATTATTACTGTTAAAACATATTGTATTCTTATGAATGAGTAGAAATAATTTACTCCTATGAATATTTCATATTTTTATTTAAATATATTTTTTACAACATTATATTATTTTTATTCTGTAGCGGTATAAATAAAATATTTTGGTTATTTTACGTTTCTCAAGATTAATGAAATTTTCTAGAGATTACCATTTGTAATTATCTATAAATGTGTAATAAGATTTTTGATATATAAATCCATCTAAATTATCTTATTGATATCTTGGATGATTAGTCCTCGGAAAATTATTATAATAAATTAAAATATTCAATCACGATAGTGAATTGAGAACAAATGAACCCAATATAGAATATTTCCTTGAAACATCAATCCAGGAAATTTTTTCATTGGAATATACAAATACAATATTTATTATAAGAAAAACCTATCAAATATTAATGTAATAATAATATTTAATGATGTTATTTAATTATTAATTTACTATTATTTTTCAAAAGAAAATATTCCAAATACATAGATATTATATAAAGGTGTATTCTTTAAAACATGACCCTTGATGATTCAGATTCATAAAAGACAACTGAATATTCCACTATATGTATTAATTGCCTGGAATTAGATACATAGGATGAAGAATAAAATTTAATTGATTCACATCGAAAGGAATATTTATGTAGAGTTGATATCAATAACTCATTCTCTGTTATTCCAATTGTAAATCAATATAAAAGTTATCAATAGTTAGAACTTGGAAAACTAAAGGAAATAGATATTGAGCTCCTAAACAATTTCAAACCAGTATATGACATAATCCATAGTTTATTTGATGATCTAAGACCCACTAAACTCAATATAACTCTTTTTGATAAACCATCAACAATTAAATATTACTGACTCGTTAAAGAGATTCATTTAAAATTTAATATCTTAATAAACAATATAAGATAATCCATTAATATTTAAGAATAATTATATAAAATGAATTTTGAAGAAAAAAATATAATGAATATTTTGGATTTATTTCTGAAATAAATTAATTTTGATCAACTTCTTTCTTTAAACTTCCATTCCATATACAATATCTCCCTGTATAAAACTTAGTGTCTCTAGATGAAATATTATTTTATCACCAAAAATTGGAAAATGATGAGAGAAATTCAAAAATAAGGGGGCCAATGTGAATATATTTTTTGAATCCATTGTTCATTAAAACATCAAGAATGATGAATGTACTAATTATGATGCCCATTATATGAAAAATTAATGATAAAGAGCACTATAGTAAGATGAATTTTCTAGTGAAATTATCTTTTAATGATGAAAATAAATAATGAAAAATCACACAATAATGTGTCAAAATTATATTATTTTCTTTAAATTTGATTTTTTTTGTATGAAAAATCTAATTATATTATTTTTAATCTTTTGAGGTAGATTAAATTTATATTGTGTCAAAATACTAATCTCAATGTGATTTTTTTATTCATAATTGTTCCAATGATGGTTTAATTTAATTAAAATATATTGAGAGAAAATTTAAATTAAAAAAAAATATTTATTATATTATTTTTCCCTAATACTGAAAATGAATAACCCCTTTTCAATATCACTCGCAATATAGAATCTATCACTTCAATGTAATTTATCTCTCCTGAAGAAATTTTTAAAATTATCTCTAGTTGAAGTTAACCTATTCAAAATTTATATTTATATATTTTTAATTTTTTCCTATTACATAATATATTAATTCATATATTCTTATGTTTTATATATAAAACTTATGGAATGGGTGGACATGGTTAGGAATTTCTCATTATCTGTCAAATAATTGTTCTTCACATTCATTGTCCTCATCAAAATTGCGACATCCATGGCTTAGTAAGATAGAATTTCTATGATCCATTGGGTGTCGCATGACCTTAGGAATGCCTCCATGTGTTCAATATACTTCTGATGATAACTTTTGATTTGGGAGTAACAAAATTATATTATACACTTACGATCGAATAAACATTTATATTAATGGAAGTAATAAGTAACCATCAATCGTAATGAACTCCATAACATAGAAATCACATCTAAGATCTGACCATAATGGAAATAAATTATTGTTTGTTATATTAAATAATCCATTGTAATGTCACATGATTTGTACATAATTAAACATTATATCCCTATGGTACACTAATATATTGACTACTTAAAAATATATTAAAATTTAGAGAAAATTATAAATCATGAAAGAAGCCCACAAACAGACATGTCTCCCAACACCATCAATCCAACATCAACTCTTCCATCCGCCTTCAATCCCTTTCACTAATTTTTCTAAAAAACATGTAATATGTTTGTAAACTATTATGTCCATATAGGGTGTGCGTTCAAATCAATATCCAACAACCAATTATGTACATAACTAAATGAAAAATATATAATTTTTTATTGAAATGAAATTCTAACAAATCAAAAATAAAAAATATTCTTGGAATATCATGGAATGCTCAGTCTCCAAGCCCATAAAAAATTGTATGTACTTATACTAATTACAGAGTGGGGGATTCCGCCATGGCTTGAACTCTCCATGTTTATGAATGATCTATCACCACTCACTCAATAGTCAATGTAATTCCCTCAATTCTTATTCCATTAATATTTCATATAACTTGTTTCACATACTATACCAAACTAGAAAATTGATATATTTTATTTATAAATATTATTGTAATACATGATGAACATTAATAATTTATGAGAATAAAAAATGAACCATCATTATTAAAAATATAATATAAATAAAACCTCATGTGAATAAAATTACAAAAAACATAAAATCTTCATCCATAAAATTTTTTGTGAATATAATACCACATATTATAACAATTAAAATAATTAATATTACTATGAATGTTATAGAAGTATTTAAAAAAATTAAAATATACCATTAATGGAAATCTAAAATTTATGCAAGTTTTTATATAGAAGTGAAAGAAGTTAACATTATTATGACTCTTGGGAATAAATATAACTACTAGATATATTGAAAATATGATAATGGGTATGCACACATTTTTTAGAAATAAAAAACAAAAAATAAATAATATATGTTAAATTTATAATAAGGTTTTACATGTATTAATGAAATGATGATAAAAAATAATTAAAAAATAATTATTCATAATATATTATATTTTTATTAATAAATTTGCATTCTATAGTATTATGAATTTTATATTTTAAAATATATATTTCAAAAAATTAGTAATTAAATTTCATAAAATGTATTTGATTTTTATAATTATGTATTTTAAATTAGTTATGGTGTTTAATTAAATTTATTTCTGAAAAAATAGGCTTCCTTAGTGGAATGAAAATGACATTGGTAAATGGTAAAAAGAATAAAAGATATTTTAAGATTAAAATGATTCATAAATCATATAAAAAATTTAAATGTTGATAATTTTTATAATAAAGACCAAATTGTTTCACCATATATCCTCTAAATTCTATGATAAAATCGAATTCCATAACCATTAAAAATGAGAAATTAATAATACACCACTCAAATTCAAATCTAAAAGTGGACCTACTATACACATAATAAACTAATTTTATCCTTCACTTTACATTTAAATAACATTCCAAATTACCACTCATTAATTTATGTACCTTTTCAGTTAGATTGTGGCTGGAATTATGAGGCCTAAATCATTTATTGTGATGGAACTCATTTCAAGAGGGAATGAATTGATTAATGTAAGTATAATTTTATCTCAACCATTTTCAATTAACTTATCATCTCCACTAATTAAAAATATCATTCTATACTATAATTATTTCTTATTAAATTAATTATACAGCTATAAAAATGATGTTATAATAATATAAATGTATACTTTGACTCATTCATTATTATATCATGTTGTTCTTTTGGTCTGTTGACCACCTACATGAATTGTGTTATACTATCTTCATAATCTCTATCTTAAATGAGTGTTTAAATTATAAATTTGGTCATATATGATAATTAATATTAAGTTATGTTTTCATTATGTTTCTATACATATGACACAACAATTAATGATCATTATAAATTAACTCTTTATTATCTGTAAAGTTTCATGAAATTTTCATGTTGTCAATTCTATTCTAGAAAACCATCCCCATACCTTAACTCAAATGAAAATAATATGGTATCAAGCATTATAATATAATAATTTCACTAACTTTACTAGTATTAGAATGATTAACCAGATATAAAATAATGGAAAATGAAATCTCTATAACAAAAATGACAAATAAATAAGTAAAACTAATAATATTTGATGTTTGAAAATAAATTATAACTAAAAAATATGTGTATAATAAATTTTTATAATTTAATAGTATAAAAAATAGTATATATGAATAAAATTTTTAAGTTAGATATTATTATTTATCAATTTACAACATAATTTTTAAAGTGAGTTCATAGGAATCATGAGTAAATGTTGTGGTTTTTCATCCAATCCTTCTTTGAAAATGAGATTGTATATATATAAATTTCCATTTATGAAAATTTTATGATAATTATTTCTAAATACCCATTTTCTACTCTACTCTAGTAATGTTGAGGGTTTACTTGTTTAAATACCATTTACGTCTTATTTATTCTAAATTGACCTAAAAATATTTTTATAGTTGGAATTATTTTTATAACTTATTTACGATTGGGAATTCTTCTCCCCTATGTCAATATTGTTTACATTGTTTCATAAATTTCACACACTCTTTTTATATTATAGCTTAAATTCTTTTTATGATGGTTTCAACAGATTAAAAATGGTTTAAAATGATTCATTTAATCTCACATCCAATATGTATCACATTCCTTCACTTTTTCTCTATTTTTTCATTAAATTTCATTACAATGTTTCCTATACATGTTTTTTGGATTATTAAAATTAATTTTTATTTACATTCCAATTATTTTTTATAAAGATTTATTAATAATTATTTCTTCTAAAAAATATATTTTCAAAAAATAAGGAATATTTCTTCTAGTTTTCAATACAATTTTATTATTATTTTTGAGTTTTTTATATTAATATCAATATACATTAAAATTTTATATGAATAACTAAAAAAATATTATAATGATGATATCCAAATTCAATATATTGATGAATAATTATTATTTCTTGAATATATTTTTTTAAAATAGATTTCATTCTCATTTACTAATTATTCAGTGATTGATTTATAAATTATTTATGTCTATATAACACAAAAATAAATCGTTTTTAATTATATGAAGCATATGACCTGAATTATATAGTTCTATGATCAATTATGTAAAGATTATATCACAATATGCTTTATTCTATTTAAAATGGTTGGTCATCATAGTCCACTATCATTTAGGTTATGTGCATCCACTATGTAACGAGGTTCCTATAAGTGATCCTTTTCATAAGATATGATTTTTTTCTTATTATTGACTCACATTACTATAAATTATTACTTGTATTATGTAAACATTCTTGTGATATGATTTATTTTTATGATTCACATTTCATTTTTCTATTTCTTCACGTTATGATCATATTTTTTTTTCTATTCTTCTACTTACATATTAATCTAGAACTAACTTATGAATTCATTATGCACTCTTATCTTGTTTCTATTGATATTGTGTATTATTTAACCATTACAAAGAATATAATCTCACCATTTTATTATGTTTCAGTTATTAATGTTGTTAATAATAATAATAATAAGATATTTCTATATGGGAGTCAAGTGTAGTGAATATGTGGAAAAAATATAAACTATGTTTTAAACTAAGATCTTTATGTACATAATTTCCAAAGACACTAAAACTATAGGTTATGGAGTTTTGAATTACTATATATTTTAATGCATAATAATGTGTAATTATGTAATATGTATATATGTAATGGTTTATTTTTCTTATTTTTCATCAAATATGGTTTTTATTAATCATGAGGATTATGTTTTCAATAATAATATTATAAAACCCAAGACAACATAGTATATACCAGAAGTGATTTAGGATGATTGTAAAGTGACATAAGTTGAAATTAATGCATTACAGGTTCGGAAATCATCGTATTTATTATTTATTTGTGTATGATTTATTACTCTACTAATTATTAATTAATACTCACAATAAAAGTTTTGGATTTATATAAATGATAGTTTAATGAATAACAGATTGAACAAAAAAAGTGATGGATAAAGTAGTTATTTCTTTGAAGAGTAACCAAAAATGATAATAAATAGTGTAAAAACCCCTGGATATTCATACTAAACTCTATTAAGTTATACACAATCAGGCTAAAAATATGAAAAAGAGTGAATAAATATTCGTTGAGTTGTTTATATGACAAAAGTCACCATCCTTTTGTGTGGATTATAATATAATACTTGTTAGGTAATGGATTATCACAACAAGAAATATTTCTTATATTATTAAATTCAATGATAGTGGTATGGAGTCTGTATATTATTATCATTTTTATGGTTATGCGGACCAAATGTGGACTCTTATTATGAACAAAAAGAAAGAGAATGAAATAGACACTATGTAATGAAGTGATTTTAACAAAAAAAGTAGATAATTTTTTTTCATTTACCACATCATGTTTTAATTGAGAGTGAATTTATTAAGTTAAAATGAAAGGATGTTTTATCAATTGGTACATATAAAGGGAAATTCACAAGAATTGATAGATATGTCTCCTATTTATCATACACACTGAACGAACAACTAATCAATTAATTATTTCCTTAGAACTATGCCATTGAAAATAGTAAACTATAAAGGACTTGGATCATAGTGATAAAAATGTTTCATATTCCCTCAAAGTGGAAATAAAAATTTTAGTCTCTATTATTCATATTATTATAAATCCAATATGAGGTAAATGGAGTTTTGTGGACTCTAAAATGATAAAAACCATATTAGAAAAATTATTTAGGTTCCTTTATATTGATAATATTGTAAGACGCAGGAAGTGAATTATATCAAAGGAATAGTGAAGTGAATCAAGTATGAAAATAAAGGCCATCAATAAAATTAATACTGAATAGGTATGAATAGGATGAAAAAACAATAGAGTAGATAAAATTCCCCCTAATTTGAAAATAAATATTCATTACTTAAACATTATGGAGTTTTGTAAATATGTAAAAAAAATACACCATCCTATGGGATAATGTTGAAAATTGAAATCAATAACAAATAAATACTTGCTAGAATAGAAAAACCTTTTCAATCACAATTTTTTTAAGTTGGATATGAAAATAAAATATTTAAAAGTACAATAAAAATCCACTCTATATTTGTAAACATAATTTTAATTCTAGTTCTAACCACTCATTTTTTATACAGTTTACTGAACTCATTAACTCAATCTTAACATAAATATATATTGAAATATTAGTGAAAAACCCTAGTATTATATTTATTTCATTCCATGTATAAAATCCTTCCGTGATTCGAGTTTTTCACAATGTTCTTCCTAAACATTTTATTAATTTATCATTAGGTGAATTTGATATAATTCTCACAATTGATTGTCTCTCTCTACATAAATCCAAAATAAATTTTGAGGATTAGGAAATCAAATTTCACATAATTAATCATAACATAATCATCTATTAGTTGGAAGGATGATTATAAACATTCTATGGAAATTACATCACATTCATAGGTCATGATACCTTATAATAAATGGTATTTAACAAAAAAATTAGGTAAAAACACTATATTTATGATATACTAATTATAACAAAACCTATTAATATATTTACAAAATAGTTTCCTAGTCTTCCAATACATCATGAGTTAATATTTTCTATTGAAATGATAACTATAACTAGGCCTTTATTAAATATTATTTTTTCAATGAACCTATTAAATTTGAGGAATAAAAAAGTGGAAACTAAATAATTTGGATAAGGGTATAATATTCTGATGTTATTCACCCTGGGTAAATATCTCCTCTATTTTTAGAAAAGGTATGGAATAGTGTTTCTTTATATTAATTATTGTGAACTTAATAAGATAATGATTAAGAAAGTCAATCATATACCATGTTTTTATTAATTATTCATTCAAAAATTAGGGGGTTAAATACTTCTCAAAGATTGATCTTTAATCTGATATCATTAAGTTACGGTTAAAAGTGATGATATATATAATACAACAATTTTTGTAACATATAGACACTATAAATTCATAGTGATTCCTTTAGTACTTAAAAATGATTATTACATAATAATGGATTGGACAAGTAGTGTCTTTATATATTACCTTGTCAAATTTTCTGTAGTCCTTATAGAAGATATTCTGATATATTTTAAGATAAATTAAGAACATGAAATGAAATAGATAGTTTTTTAAGAACATAAGTAAGGGGAGATAGTATTCCAAATTTCTAAATTGTGAATTTGGTATATGATAAAGTATTGATATTGGTCCATGTAATAACAGGCATGATAATATCTATAGAAATTCAAAGGAGTGTGATATTAATTATAAGTCTTGACTAAATCATATAATGGGTGAAATAAATTTTCCTTAAAACTGGATACTATCTTTGTTTTGTGAGAAATTTATCATGACTTTAAAATTCACTAACAAAATTAACTCAGATGGTAGTTAAGTTCAATTAGAAAAATGAATGTAAAGGTAAATTCAAGGGTATTATGTGAAGGTCAATCATTTTACATATACATAAACTACCATATAGTGGAAAAAGGATTATGATATGTAGTAATGTATCAAATATTTTTTTTTTCTTTGTCATTATCTATAATTACAAGGTGTTAGCTTATTTTATAAGGTAATAAAAGTCCTCATTAAAAAATTACCTGATGCAAGATTTATAGTTAGAAATGGTAATAACATCATTAATTATATCTATGAATTATATTTTTGGTGAAATATGAGGCATATATGATTTCTAAAAAAGCTTAATGTATATATTCACATAGAGGGAGTAGAATATGCACCAAAAAAGATATATTAAATTGAAAATCGACTAGAATACTCTATAAATTACCTCCTTAATAAGGGGAAATGGTATATGATGCTTTTATAATTAATGATATTTCTAAATTATTTATGAGAAATATTTAAAGAGACCTAATATTAAATTATTTTAAATTAAATAAATTGAAATCATAATAGAAGGGGGTAATATTAACTCTTGTAAATAAAAACTCAACCTTCCATCTTTAAAAAGATTAAGGGGGTGAGGATGGGTGATAATAAGTTATAAAATATGGTATAAAATATTACATATTTCAACCACGAAAATGAGATTTTTTTTATTTTATTTTAGAGATGAATATGTGTTCCTTAAAGACTATAATTAATTTAGTTATTGGATAATTCATAAATATCATCCTTTTATATCCATCCAAGATGAAAAATTATTTATAGAGATATTAAGGAACATTTCTAATGGTATAGTATGATTAGGGATATTTAAGGTTATTCATTTCAATACATGTTTTTCCAACATGATGTGGATGAATGAAATAATTGTAATGGGTTAATGAAAACATTGCATATAAATTTATGATAATGACAGTATATCACTATTAATTTCAACATGTGTCTTCCCAAGACATCAAAATTCTATAATTCTATTTGGGGTGTCATAGATTTAATTTTAAATATTGTATCGTTCATTATTATTCAAGCGTATTTCTCACACAATAGACATACCATGATTTATATAAGGTAAGCCGTAAGGGTTCATGGTGTACCACTTTAAATTGTATTTTATTGGAATGTGAAATTCTCCTTGATGTTTATGATATGTTTAGATAAATATAGTATATTTATTATAAATTATCATTATTTCACTGATGGTTAATATGGAATGACCATTTAGACTATGGAATATATTCTAAGTCCCTAATATTTGGATTTCAAAGGATTTTTTTATCAATATATTTCTTTTTTGAGTACTCATGCAATAATACTTTATACTAAATAATTAAAATGGAACCATATATGTATTTTTATGGGAATAGATTCAAAACTCCATCATTATGGGATAAAATCAATTAGTAGAAGCTATTGTAATGGAATCCTACATAAGATATGGGAGAATTGATTCTAACAATTCAATGAAATGTTAAAACAACACAATGTTGATAGAATAGTCATATAGATAATCATTGTTGAGATCTAGAGTTAAAGGTTAGAGATAAATTATTTCATCTAATATCACCACGTAAGTGGGTCTTGAAATTCTTGATGAAGGGAAAGTATATCCCATGATATATTTGATTATTATAGATTATTGATCCCTTAGGGACTATAGATTATCACATTTTACTTCTTCTAATCTTATCATAAGTGAATGGTGCGTTTCATATATATATTTCAAGGAAGCTCTTACTAGATCTATCAAAATTATTGAACACGGGTAATTTAAATCTTGAATATTATTTATCTTATAAAGAATAATTGGTACAGATCATGGATAAGAAAGTTAACTTATTATAAATCAAGACCAATCACCTAGCCAAAATCCTTTAGATAAATCATAAGTTTGAGGAATTGAATTGGAAACCCAAATATGTAATGAGTAAAAATTATCCTCTTATTATCTAATAATTCAAATTTCAAGGGATGTTTTTTTAAGATCGGTATAATGTAACACCCCACATTTTTATACCAAAAATATGTTAAAAAAATATTTCACAAGAGACACTGAACTAAAATTAAAAAATCTCTATGAAATTAAGATAAAATATTACAATAAAAGATAAACACTAATACATTATGATAAATTAATATTAAGCTTTACCTAGAAAAATATAATACTAGTAAAATGATATGTAAATAAAAGAACTATAAAATTTAAATCCTTATCCTCATAGTTTTCCATATAGATTATATAAAATATTATGAATAAGGAAAGGAATAAAATTTGTGAAATTTGAAAGATATATAGTTAAATAAATGAAATACTAGGATTAATGAATTTAGATAATTGTGTTAGGCTATATATTTGAGAAGAAATGTTTAAAATGAACATTATAACACTATTAATATATATATATATATATATATATGACCGTTAGAAATTAAAATAACCATTGGTTAAATTGAAATTATGATAATGGGAATGTAAAATTATTTTATAAATGAATGATTTATAATAAATAATGTATTCATCATTTATAATAAAAATTTAAAATCAATTAAATAAATGGTGATTTGGAAAAAAAAATTTAATAATTTATTTAATAAGAAATTGTTTTTATTCAAGAAAAATAATTTTTTTAAAGTGATGTTTTTTAAATATAAATTTCACATATTTAGGGATTTAATTTGATAAAATGGGCTTTATTATTTTAATTAATCCATAAAAAATATATAATATGATCGATTTTTTTGTGAAATAATATATTAACCAGGTGAATAGTGAATTACGTCAATAAACTATTAAAATGGAAATGTATATAAAATGTATCAAATTATATATAAAACATAAAAAATAAAAAAATTTATAATATATGTAATCGCATACTAAAGTTTTTTCTTATATGGTCTACATTCCATGATAAAATGGTATTCCCTTTACTATTATGGAATTAGATTTTTCTAATATACCACTCAAATTTAGTTATAAAATAACCCCTCTTATAACCATAAGAAACCACTTCACTCTTTATGTTTAATCTTTAATAACTTCCCAAATTCCTCCTCCTAAAGTAAACATCCATTTATGTCAGATTTGGGACCCATGACGGATGCATAAGTTCCCCGTTATGAAGGAACCCATTTCAAGACGAAGCTAATTAATCAAATTAAGTAACTAGGTCTTATATATAATTATTTATTACCTTATAATATAGTATTTATAATTATAATTTTAAAATATAATTATGTTCTATCAAAATCTTTATGCTTAGGCAAAAATTATATTGTTATATTATTACTCTATACTCTTACTCATTGCCTAGTATAATAAGTTCTTATTAAGGTCAGTTCAACCCCTATAGAAATAAATCTATACTATCTTACTAATTTCCATCGTGGATGTGTATAAAAACATAAGTTATAGTGATATATGATATTAAAGAGACTATTATTTTTTTATGTTTCTAAAATGGTGATAAAAAAATAAACATTCATTATAAAGTAACTCATTATTACCAGTAAAGTTACCTGAAATGTGCTTTTTGTGAATTTTGTTATTGTGACCCATAT
This sequence comes from Viscum album, assembly GCA_963277665.1. Classification (NCBI taxonomy): domain Eukaryota; kingdom Viridiplantae; phylum Streptophyta; class Magnoliopsida; order Santalales; family Viscaceae; genus Viscum; species Viscum album. Next base: position 2,082,564,215 of record OY728165.1, read on the forward strand.
TCATTCCTTCCATAAAAATGTTTTACAATATAATCCATTATAATAATATGATTACAATACCATGAATAATTTATTATGTTTTTATCATGGAATGAATATCAATATCACCATACAAGAACTATAATGAAACCATAAAAAACTAGCTTCCAATGATGAAAATAAACAATAAAAAATAATATATATGTAATTAATGATTATAAAAGAATATAAAAAAGTAATAAATATGAATAATTTTATTTCATAATCGATTATGATATTTATGTTTATTATATTTGGGGTTAATGAGAACTCATAAGATTCTTGAGTAATGGAAGGGGTTTCCCTTTAAATCCCTCATGGAAATTTGGATTGTCTATGTATAAATTCACATTTAGATAAATTTTATGAACATTATCTCAAAATTAAAATTTTTTTTTCTTCGTGGATATTTATTTACATGACTTATAATGATTTCCCCTCTCATTTATTCATTGTTTACTCAAAATGATGTATAGAGTAGAATTATTATTTTAACATCATTTATACTAGGATAATTTCTCTAATTTGTACATTTTCATTAAATATTTTGATTAGTTTAACTCTCACTAATTTTTTTAGATTTATTTATATTGATTTTGAGTTATTTATAAAAGTGATATAAGAATATTGTAATCTCTCCTCAGTTATGTTTCCTACTAAGTATGATTATCCCAAAAATTTCATTACTTTTCTTTATAAATCTTATTTTCAAAGCATTTAGGATTCATTAAGGTAATTTTCATTAGGTATCCATTTCAATTATTAAATTTATTTATTTATAAATTATTTATTTATCATAAAATTATTTGAAAATAAAATAGAAATATCCTATTTTCTAAACAAATTTCTAATATTCTTCTAATTTTTTTTTCATTTATGTAAAAATCTTTTACTATTTTTTATATTTCACTAGGGGTATATTTTTATTGAATCATCCCAATATTTCTTAAATGATTTATTTTTATGACTTGTAAATATTTTTATGGAACCAATTTCATTATCAGGGTTTAATAATTTTTAATATATTTACAAATGTTTATATATTCATGTGGAATACATATGTATAGTCTATCATTGTGTGATAGGTGGTCCCAGAATTATATGTCACTCTATGTATTGTGAAAAGATTATATATCATGATATTTTATATTATATGACATGTTAACTTATCAAATATAACTATGTTGTGTGATATGTGTGCCTACTATGTGATGATGGTTTTGGAAGTGGGATTTGACATAAGATATGATTTTATGTGTTCATGTTTGTGAAACATCCCTTAGCATCATTTATTAGTTAATACATAAATTGATATTTTATAAAATATTTTTATGATTCATATTCTATTACATATTATTTATTCATATTATTTTCTTATACCTTGATTATATTTTCATACAAATTTTTTCATCTTATGCACACTTCTGACCTTCATTATGGTCCCTAATATTGTTATAATTGATATCTAATATGTTTTACTCCAAACTAAAAAACTATGTGAACCATTTTATTATGATTTCATTTCTAAAATTATTAATAATTATATGAAATATGATATATCTTTTAGGGAGTCAATATTGATGCATATGTTCAATAAATTAACATTGTCTTCTAAAATAAGAGGTTTATATAGCTGATCACCAAATACATTAAACTAATTTGTTTTAAAGGTGTGATTTATTATTATTTGTAATGAATAATAAATTGTAATAATATAATATGATTGTATTTTATGTTTGGTTTATCTAATTCAATGTGAAGATGATATCACCAAAAAATTCTACCAAGGCGAATAAGGAATTATTATAACATCAAATGAGGTGAATGGCTCGGCATCAAAACATAACAATAAGTTGAAAGATGAATCACTACACACATACCCCATAGTGGATAATTTATCACCATGAAAATATCCTAGTGTGAATAATGTTTTACTAAAAAATTATCCCCATTTTGAAAAATACATCACAAATACATAGTACTCAAGTGAATGATTCATCACCATCACAAATCCCAAGTTGAATGATACAAAATTTTCAAAAAATCCCAATTTTAACGATACAACACCATCACATAGTACCTGAGTTAATGATAAATTATTTATATATTATCCATAGAGGAAAAATAAAACACCATTAACTAAATATAAATACACAAGGTGAATGATTTGTGACATTTTAAATGATACAAGTGACTGTCTTTTCATTTAACACTTAGTTGAATAAGTTATCAGTGATTTCTAAGTACTAAATATTCAGTAAACTACCCTTATCACATGGAATAATAACACATGGGCCACTACCCCCTCTCCCCAATGTTCTATGGTAATAAAAATTCATTATTATCAAAGGGTATAAACAAAGTTTATTCCCTCTAAAATTTTCTTAGGATACCTTGCATCACATTAAGGGTCATTACATAAAAAGGATAACCCTTTATGTTCTATATAATATTTCATTCACTATATTACTAAGTAATAATGGAATTTAGTGAGGAAATATTTAATGAAACGCTCTTATGGGATCCATCATAGGATAGATAGTCCCTAATGATCTCTTATTATGTAATGAAACTCGAATTGTTTTTCTTTTAGCACATATACTAATTCCAAAATATCATTCTCAAAAATAATACACATAAGAACCAATAATAATAAATAGGTAAGTCTAGGAACCTCCTAAAACAGTATATAATGGTCCCAATTGTAATACTATTTTGAACCATATTTTTCATACATATATATTTCATCTTTGTAAATGAATATTCATTACATAACATTATGATCCACATGAAAATCGTATTAGTTAAGTGTTTTTCGAATCATGGATAAATAAAAAACTAGATCATAATATATCTACACCATCTCCCACTATATTCATAAAATATAACTCCCTTATTAGACATATCATACATAAAAGAATTCTTCATATTCTGGGGAAAGGAAACATAAAAAAGTATAATCTCGGATACACAGTAATGGTAAACAAGGGATAAATCAATGATCACAAAAAAATAACATCATCATAATTGTATGATAACATTAGATTATTATATGAAATAAAAATATACATATCATAGATTATAATCATTAGTGATGGTATAGAAACTGAAATTACATAATAAATGAATCACAATTGAATCAAAGAACATTATCCATGAAAGAAAAACATTAGAAAAAGTAATAAGTTTTTTGATACAAATAATCATAGAAAATAATTTCATAGGTTGTTAAACCTCACTCTAAACACTATCATAGTGGATATTGATCAATTACCAAACCAATTTATCCTTATTTAATTCCACTCCCAAGACTATCAGAGTGGACAATGTCTTTTAGTGAACTGGGTTCAATCCCCATTCTAGGGATTATTATCTTATAAAATATCCATCTTCTTCTAACAAATTAGAGTGATGTATAATTTCAATCCCATCCATAAAATAATTAAAACCATATATATGTGTTCCAAAATATTATAAAATATTTATCATTTAATAACCTATTGATAATAAATAGTTTTTGTAAACATTTTAACATTTCATTATAGAAAAACCTGATGAAAAAAATGGGTTTCATAAAAATATTGTCATCATAATCATAAACCATCCAAATAAATAATAATTATGGTCTTAATGAATCAAAACCACAATAATTCTTATATAACATTATAATATGTCATATTAGATGAAAAATTAATTAAAATATCTCTTTGAATGTTTCTTGAGGAAAATTACCTTTTCATGAAATCAATTATTTAAATTCAAAAGATTCCCCAAATATTAAGAAAACATATTACTTAAAAATAACCTTTGAAACATGTATATTAAGCATAAAATAATTTATTAGTTATTAGAGTAGTTAATTTTATTCTTTTCGTGTATATTCAATAGAATTCCCATCATATTTTCAGCAAAAAATAAAAAATACCTAATTTAGAAAATGATAAGAGGATTCCTCAAAAAATTTGTAAAAAGTAAAACATACTTAAAAATGACTTTAAATTATCCTAGGATAATATTAAGATGATGTAAAAAAATTTATAAAACATGAACCTTTTAGAAAAAAGATATTCAATAGAAGAGATGAATAAAGTATGTTTTCCATAGAAATATTTTTTCAGTCTATTAAGTTCTTAAAAAAGATGAAAATGAAAGTAAAATATGTTATATCCAGAAATAACTAGAGGATTAAAAAATTAATGAGTTTATTGGGAGGTATATCATTAAATTTCCTCATCATAAGAATAATAATAAACAATCCTAATAAATAGTGAGATTTTAGAAAAACTCATTTACCTATTTTGTTACTTTTGAATCCTAATCCCCCTGAAATAATAAATTAAAATGAAACATTAAATATCATTAACATAATCATAATAATTATATAATATTTAAATATGTAATTATATACAACTCCTAAACATAAATATTTTCATAATATCAAACATGTCTTCACAAAAGAATATATAGACAAAGAACAGTTATCTCTTCAGTAATATATGAATGAAAATATCTTGAAGTATATATACATATATGGATTTTTAAATTACCATATTTTAAATTAAATGAATAATTAAATTCCTTAATGGTAAGTATATACACGACACAAAATAAACATGTTTTGAACATGGAAAATGTCACATGAAAGTAAAAGTCTGATAAGAAACACTTGCATTGAGTTTGACTTGATATGAAAGCCAAATAACCTTTTTTATAATACAAATAAATTTATTATAATTACATAACAGATTCATGTACATAATATTAATATTATATATGATCCTATTGAAGTATTAAGAAACTAATTTATTACTAATTTATTATTGAAAACATTGTTTCTGGGTATTAACTATTTTTTCATTTAGAAGAATTTTTTTTCAATAATTCTGGAACATTTAATTTAATCTTGATTCCATATTATATAGAATGATAATATTGATATTAATATCAAATATACTCAATATATAAATTTAATTACCTACCCTACCCAAGATGAGGGAAGGGACCGCAATCTTCCTGGCCCTTCCATCTTCAAGTTGAAGGAGAGATAATGACCCCCAAGTCCTACCTTAAATAGGCCCCGGAGAGGTGACTAGCACCATAGGTATAGAATCTCACATAATATGGAACAAATTACCCTTTTAATAAAACAATATTGTGAGATAAGATAGTAAGTCCCTACCAACTCCAAAGAATAAAGGTTAAAGTAATGCCCAAAAATCCATTCCCATATGCATATTAAAAAATAGCTGATACAAAGTACAAGAAAACTCTAAAGGAATGTATGAAAATAAAAGAATGAAAATAAAAAATGGCAAGTGTCCCAATGGACAAGATATTAAGGTCTTTTATGGGCCTCAAAGTCCTCCTTGGAACATGAAAGAAGTTTTATATACATAGGGTGAGTATACTGGTATACTTAGTAGGGAAACCAAAATCTATCGTGCACAAGTGGGGAGACATTATAATGCCCCATGAGAAAGTAGAGGTAACCAAAACACCTAGAAAGGATAACAATCCACCCTGCCTCACCAAGGAGAACTCCCCAAATAACACAACTTAGGTAAAATAATAGTAATAGGACATCAACATTTGGGTACCCCATGCTACTTTCCCTATAGTTATTTAAAACATCATACCCATCATACCGCCCCCAAAAATTCAACTACAGTCCCACTACCACCCTAACAATTACCCCATGGGTAATCCCAACCACACATTTATCCCTCCTACAAACACCTGGGCCACCACAACCACATATAACCACGCTCACAGACACCCGATCCACAAATCCACTACCATGACCGACGATACCTAGGATATAACAACCACTGAGACGCTCAAAGACACTTTGGACTCACACTAAAGACACTTGGGAAACAAACCAGCCTGCACACACATGGGCCAATCCACCACAAAAGACCCTAAATGAAGAGACTTGGGACATAATGTACCTTAGTTTTTTACAACCTTTCCAAAGAGATTTTCTCTACCAAGGAGATAGAGCATAAAGGAGATAATAACTTTCCACTCATAAGAATTTTGGTAAAAACACTCTCCCCTGTGAAATGGGGGTGTTCAGCATGAAGTGCTCAACAATGGTGGGGTGCGTATAATAAACACAAGAACTAAATTTTACACATATAGGTAATCAAGAACTCATCCCAACCTAGGGGTCTCGAAACATACAATAATCCCATAAACAACAACTCTTGCTTTTATCCCTACATAAACAAGTACACCACAACCACAACCAAGGCACAACCCATTTCTGGAAAAATAGTTTCCCCATCAAACCCATTCTCGTTATCAAGGTCATGTGATTCCATTTAAACATTCCTTCATAATAGGGCAACTAACAGGCACAACCACAATCCAAAACAACAACTATAGGAAAACAACCAAGTAGACATTTAAGTATTCACCCCCAGTTTTATTGTAAGTAGCAACATCAAATGGGATCTATGAGATCCCTTGAAGTACTAGAACCAAAAAAATCCCCAACATATCGGTTCCTGAACATTTACGACCAACTCCACACTACTTCAGATTCACAAAACAACGACATCTCAACTATATATTTAATTCCCATCTATTTCACCTCATAAATGTTAAACAGAACAACCATTCATATCACCAGAATAGAGAAAGGGAGTTTTTAGATTTATCCAACACCATTCATTAAGATCCATCTTTTTGTTTGGTTAACTGAGGTGATCACACAAGGGTTCTTATTTATATAGAATCCATATAATTAACCATGTTTATGTGATTAACTAGTTTCCATGATACAATCATTTTATCAAGAGATTTTCTAGAAAATAGAGCTTCATTAGTGCGTAATAAAGGACCACCAATATCCATGATTCGTAGTGGACATGATCACTCATAATTCACAACATAAAAATGAAGGTAAAAATCAACAACATCATCATATTTCCCATCACCTCATTCTTTAAAAATCTATTTTTTATCTTCTTTAATGTTTTTTTCATCTACATCCTTAGTTAATATCATCATATCCACCCTGAATAATTAATTGTAAAGAGAGATGAAGGAAAAACCCCTACTTGTATGATCAAAGATCGATGTTTTCTTCTTACACCAATAACTGGGGTCACTCGATGGGAAACTCCAAGAATAATTGAATAGTATGGATCTAACACAAGCATAAATCATATCATAAACAGTGACTCTAATTACATCAAGAGGAACCAAAGAGACCGGGGAAGAAGATCTCGATAAGATTAAAAGGCCCGATCCTAGAGTCATAGGATGTGTAATCATGGAGTACTTGAAAAGTGAATCATGGTTTCACCACATGGATGGGTGGTTTCACACGTTGGAATTTATTGGGAATTATTTATTACCCTCAGAATTGGTAGAGATAGATGATTTAATGGTAGAGTTATAATATGTTACATTTAATAAAAATACATTATAGGGGTGTAACTAGAAATGTGGAAAGTGTGTAAAACTAATTAAAAACGCCACACATTCTAGAAAGTAAAGGGTCTCCAGAATCATAAGGGATTTAAAATTCCATTTATGGGAATTAAAATTACCATTAACAAATTTAATATAGTTAATAATACTTAAAAGATGTGTTACATGGAATCTTGGGATAGAACCTTGAAGCTCCTTTGTGGCACTGTTTGGATGCGGTATCGATCGGTGATCCGCCAATCGGTGGCACCAACAGATCACACCATGGTGAAACCCCTCCTTTGATACGGACGCCCTCTCTACTCACCGATGGTATCTAGGACACCCCCAAAAAAAGTAATTTGACAAATTAATTGACCATGACGTTCTTGGACATTAAATCAGATACATCTCAAATAATTCTTACCCTTATGAATCAAGACTAAACCTGAAGAAAAGAGAGAGGTCCGAACAACCACCTCGTAAGATACCTCTCCTCAAAAAACCACCCTATAATTATTCCAATGCAAGAATAAAACCTCATAACCTAGGAACACCTCTCTCATTTATCACCTAAAAAATTGTAGAAACACTAAGCGACCACACAAACAAAAAAAGTCACATCTTCCAAACGTATGGATTAGGGAGTTCCTTCATCCATGTCAAGACACTATCCACATTGTGTTAAACTAACTCACCCACCTGAGTTTAATCGCATCCAAGTTAATGCATCTTGATTAGAGATCATATTCTACCATCCCCATAGTAAGGACTTTTCACACATAAAATGGAACTGGGAAATAACTTATCATATAGAAAGTAGGTCAAACATTATATCTCAAGCAAGGCATAAAGGAATAATAAGATCAATACTCAGAATAGCTCTGGGTATAGGGCACACATTTGTGCCTATCATTCTAAGGTACTCTCCTTGAGGCCACCATGCCTCCATAACAAACAAACCAATGGAATGAACCATCCATGAAGCACATTCTCCTTGCGATCCTCGATTATCACTGATCGCTGTACGAACATCACATCATCCTTGATATCCAAATCTCCCCATTAGAGGACTTGAGAGTCATCGTGTAGATACTGATGGAGATGAGATACATGAAAGAAATTTTGGATCCTCTAAAACAGCGATTGTAATGCTAGAAAATATTCCACCTCATTGACTCTTCCCATCACCTCAAAGGTTCTGATGAACCTAAGAGAAGTCTTACTCCCTCATCCAAACCTCAGGTATCCACACCGGGGAGAGGCCTTCAAGAATATGTGGTCCCCAACACCGAACTCCAGGGGTCCCCTAAAATGATTAGCATATGACTTTCGTTGGTCCCAATTCATCTTCATCCTTTCATGCGAATGATGAACCTTCTCTATCATTCTCTGCACCACCTCTGGTCTAATAACACCTTTCTCCCACTGCTCTGTCCATCACACAGGTGATTGACACGGCCTCCCATACAAGGATTTGAATGGATCCATTCTAATGGTAATGTGATGGATATTTTTTGGAAAACATTACCAGAGGCACGTGTCACACCAATGATCCTTTGAAGTCTAGAACATAGGCTTGCAGCATGTACTACAATGTCTATATGGTCCCATTTGATTGTCAATCCATCTAAGGGTGGAAAGCAGTGATAAGTCATGGCTGGGTGTCGAAATAACTCTGTAATCCCTTCTATACTCATGAATTAAACTGTGTATCCCGATGTGAAATGATGGTTCTGGGAACTCTGTGCACCTGCACAAGTTCACCCATGTACATCTGTGTTAAGGCATCCACTGCTCTTGACTCATTATCCACTAAGAAGTGAGATGATTTCGTCAATCGATACACCACTACCCAGATGGAGTCATACCTTCTCTCAGCCCTGGGAAGTCCTATGATGAAATCTATCGAGACACCATCCAACTTCCACCCAGAAAAATCTAAGGGATGCAACAGACCGTCGGGAACATGATGTTCAGCCTTCACCTGCTGACAAATGAGAAACTTTTCAAAAAAAACATTTTCATTTTCTTCTTCACATTAAGCTACCAAAACTGATCACTCAAGTCTCAGTACTCCTCGGAAATTCCTTGGTGTGTATCCATGGATGAGCTATGGAACTCACAGAGAATCCCCTCATGAATCGTCTCTGGGAAAAAAAACTTCCTGCATAAAAGAATCTAATTCTGTCCATTTTCTGACCATACATTAAAAGAATCACCCTAACTAACACAATCATGCATCACTTCATCATATGATTTTCCCCACTATGAATCCTCTACATACCATAACAAGGATTACTGCACTATCATCTGAAATATACATTCTCTACCATCCTCCACTCTAATGCTCATATGTAAAGTAGTCAACTCCTCTATTTCCATCCAAGCATCTACTAAAACCCAAACCACATCTTTCTGAGACTTCCTAATGAAGGAAGTATCCTCCATAACCCCCTTTCCTATGGTATAAGAGATCTCTAAGTCATAGTCCTAAAGAATCTTTATCCACCATCACTATTTCAAGTTCAGCTCTCACTGGGAGAAGACATACCTCAAGCTCTTGTAATCTGTGAAGACCACGAAGTGTTCCCCAGTGAGGTAATACTGTCAACGCTTCAGTTCTAACAAAACCAATGCATAATTCAAGTCATGGGTGTCGTAGTTATGTTTGTTAGTGTGTAACTGTCTAGACCCCTAAAATATCACTACCGGATATTGCATCATCACACACCATAGCCTATACCGGAAGCATCACAGAACACTTCAAACATTACCCCTTCTTCTAGAAACCTCATCACTATAGAACTAACTAACTTTCCTTTTAAATATTTGAAAGATTCCTGGAACTACTCACTCCGTATAAAAGTTTTATCTCTTATGTTCAAATTTGTTAAGGGATTTACAACTCAATAGAATACTGAAATCAAGCTCTAGTAGTGACCTACAATCCTTGGAAACAATGATCCTATTCCATGTTCTCGGGTGCTACCAAAAAAACAACTTCACCGAAATTTCACGGGTCCACCTCTATTCCTCGATGGGACACCATGTGTCCAAGGAAGTTCACCTATCATGTCCAGAAATTGCACATGGACAACTTCCCATAGAGTTGGTGGTTTTGGAGGACCTCCAAAACTATCCTTGGTTGATCAGTGTGATCCTCCTATGATCTTGAGTAGATCAAGATGGAATCGATGAACATAACTAAAAACTGGTCCAGATACTCACAAAAAACAGATTTCATGTTCCCCATGAACATAAATGGTGAATTTGTAATGCCCCACGGCGTGACCATGAACTCAAACTACCTATACCTACATCTTAATGTAGTCTTTAGGATTTTTCCCTCCATAACCCTCAATTGGTGATATCCAGACCATAGATTAATCTTATAGAACCAAACTACTCCCTTTAACAGATCAAAAAGGTCATAGATCCACGGAAGCAGTAAAGGTTCTTGACCATTACCTAATTCCGTATCTGGTAGTCTATTCACATCCTTAGACCACCGTATGGATTCTTTTTGAACAAGAATGGATCACCCCATGGTGACATTCTTGCTCGGATAAAACCCTTTTTCTCCAGGTCATCAACCTAAATACTCAACTCTCACAATTCATAAGGAACCATCAGATAAAGTTCCATAAAAATTGGGTGGGAACTAGGTTGTACGTCTATCCTGAACTCAACATCCCATTAAGGGGGTAGAGTCACAACCTATTTTATGAAGATGTCCATGAACTAACTAAAAATACCAAGAACTCCCAATATCTATGAGTCTTCTGATTCCACGGATAGCTCAACTAACAAACACAGAGGGGGATCCATATGCCGAAATCCCTCCTAGTAACCAAAATTTCAATCAAAAGATATATGTTGTGTGCCCATATCTGAGAACATGACCCTTATCCAGAAGCAGTCAACAACAGCGTTCATAGAAAATAGATAGTTGATGCCCAACATGACATCATATGGCTGCATTTGTAGAAGAAGAAGATCCCCACTGGACTGTTATGGACCCAACATTAGCCTACATCCTCGACAAACAACCAACATGTTTGTCTGACCTCTAATAGGAATAATCAACACTAGGAGCATGAAAGGCCTCTCCACATATAGACCCAAGACATGGGATAGAATTGGTGAAATATAGGAGTGTGAATCTCTTAAATCAAATAAGTGACAAGTGAGAATACTAAATAGACTGATCGTTTCTCTAACAACTTATGTCCCTAATGGAACTGCTTCCTATATAGTGTGAAACTATCCACGACCAGATCCTCTACCCCTCATTTGTCGACCGCCTCCCTAAACATGCCCTGGTAGATGTCCCTGAGGATCACCCTAATGTTAGAATCCTCCAAAAACATATTCTCTCGGAGGGGTAGGGGCCTACTGCTGCTGCAGAAATATTCTGGCTCATAACTGGTGTTGTTGAGGTGGGTGCTGAACATTCCCACCCCAATTGTACATCACTAGGACAGTGAACTGATTCCGAATATTCCCATGTCTTCCAAACATAAAGCACTTTTGTCCAATGATTGTGGATAAAGGGTAAGGACTGAGAGATCAGAATCATAACTTCTAGAGAATTCTCCCCATCAATTGAAACCTAGAAGGTCCTAATGCTAGAGGCCTATTAGTGACAGAATTACCCTTTGATGAGATCAACTAGCTTCCCTTTCACAGAACACATTCTAGTGTATGAATCATCTATACCAATTCAACCTTCTTTTTATGCTCTATGTAAATTGGTAGAGTGAAGGGAGTAATATCATGCTGAACTGAAATTCATGGTGCCTCCTATAAGCACATTGTATGTGAGTCCTCATCTAAAAAGAGGTCTGAAGAAAAAAATGGAGATCCTTAAACTTGATCCCCATTTCCCTCACCGTCATACTCCCTTACAAGAGTGAGAGTATCTCTTGCCTCTTTTTATCCTTCATCATGAATGAAAAAAATTCCACCTGAAACTCCTTCTCAAAGTCAATCCATGAAACCTCATCTTCCTTCTTCTCCCCAAGATAGAGAGTCCACCTTTGAAGCACCACTCCTCACATCTGGATCATAGCCAAAGTAACCAAGTACTTTTTCAGAGCTTGGACCAAGCTAAAACCTTTCACTAGCTCCTCGAGACAGGTCTTCGTCTCCATGACTGAGATGATGCCCTCATACATTCTAAGAGACCGTTGCTAGAAGGAACGGAGCAACTTCATCCTCTAGTAATCCTCAACCTCTCAATCAGCCCTCTACTGATCAACCAAATCAACATTTTGGGCCATGACTGCATGCACTACTCCTAGATGTCATCTGGGTTTCATAGCTGAAAATATAATCAAATAATTCCTAAGATAAATTAGTTTAAATGATTCCATGTAAACATAATTTAAAATTTTTATTTACTTTAAATTATAAAAACACCCAATTCATAGAATAACACAAGTCATTATAATGCATGTACCTTTCCTGGGGTCTCTACCATGAAATCTATGTATCCTCACTTGGTCGTTTAATGGGTCCAGAGTCATTTCATCAGATCATATGGGGACCAAAAATTCAGTGTTACAGTCAGTCTTCCCTGGCCTATTTCACACACCAGGATTTCCTACATAGTTTCCCTGCCATCCCAAGAAATCCTCACTATGACTAACCCTGAAACGCCAACATATATCTCAACCATTATCCTCTGATACAATTCAATCATGACCTAAATTCTCCAAGATGTGGGAAGGGAAAGAAAACTTCTAGACCCTTCCGTCTTCAAGTTGAAGTGTAAATAATGACCATCGAGTCTCGCCTTCAATAAGACATAGAGTGGAAAATAGAACCAAGAGTATAGAATATCACATAATATGGAGGACATTACCCTTTTTATGGAACAAGATCGGGAGATAATACGTTAAATCCCAAAAAAATTCTAAATAATAAAGGTAAAAGTAAATCCCAAAAATTCATTCCCATATGAATGTTCAAAAATAAATTATACGAATTATAAGAAAACTCTGAAGGAAAGTAGCAAAATAAATGAATGAAAAAAAGACATGGAAATTGTCCCAATGCCCAAGCTATTAAGGTTTAGAACAGTCTTCAATGTCCTCCTGGAAACCTGAATGAAATTTTATATACATAGGGTGAGTATACACGTAAACTCAGTAGGGAAACCAAAATCTCTTTTGTACAAGTGTGGAGACACTCTAACATCACGTGAGAAAGTAGAGGTAACCAAAACACCTAGCATGAAAAACAATCCATGTAGCCTCACTAAGGCATGCTCCCCAAATAATGCAAGTAATATAAAATAATAGTAATAGCACATCGATATTTGGGTACCCCGCACCACATTCCCACTGGTTATTTAGAACATCCTACGCATCATACCTCCCCAAAAACTCCCATTACAGTTCCACTACTGTGCCAACAACATTCCCATGGGTTATCCCAATGGCACATTTATCCCACCCACTAACACCTGGGCCACCACAACTATGCATAACCACACCCACAAACACCTATTCTACAACAACCACTACCATGCCTGAAGACACCTAGGCCTCATCCCAAATACACTTGGGAAATAAACCTTCATGAACACACCAGGGCCAACCCACAACAACACACCCTACCTGAATAGTCTCATGAAATAATGGACCTCAAGTCATTATAGCCTTCCCGATGAGTCTTGGGCTACTTGGGAGAGGGACCATAATACAGCTAATTACCAAACACTCATAAGAATGTTGGAAAAAATAGCCTCTCCATTATATGGGGGTATTCGATATAAATTTCTCAACATGGGTGGGGCGCATATAAGAAACACCAAAACTAAATTTTATACATATAGGTAATCAAGCACTCATCTAAACCTAGGGGTCCTAAAACAGACAACCACCTCATACACAACCACTCTTGATGCCATCCCTACATGCACAAGTACACTACAACCATAACCAGGGCACAAACCATTTTTTTTAAAAAAGGTTTTCCTATCGAACCCATTATCGGTATCATGTTCAAGTGATTACCTTTAAATATTCATTCACTATCAGGATAATAAGAGGCACACCCACAAGATAAAACAAAAACTGATGGAAAATAGACAACAAGACTTTTAAGAATTCACTCTCGGTTTGAATGTAAGTAACAACATCAAATGGGATCTGTGAGATCACTTGATGTACTAGAACTAAACCAAGACCCAACAAAACATGTCTAGAACATTTACCATAGGATCCACACTACCTCATATTCAAAAACAAATAACCACTCAACCAATTATTCCATTCCACTCTATGTCACCTCACAGACATTAAACAAAACAACCATTCACATCACTTGAATAGAGCAAGGGATCTTTACTGATTTAGCTAAAGACCATTCATAAAGTTACTTTATTCCATTTGGTTAACTAGGGTGATCATACAAGGGTTATTATGCATTTTGAATCCATTTAATCAACCTAGTTTATGTGATTAACTAGCTTCTATGTTATAGTAATTCAATCACAAGATTATCCAAAAAAAAATCTTCATTAGTGCACAAGAAAGGACCACCAATGGCCATTATTTTCAGTGGACCTGATCCCACACAAATCACAACATAAAAAATAAGTTAAAATGAAATGGTATCATCATTTCCCAATCCCCCAATTCATTAACAAATATATTATATTTGTTATATTTGGTTTCATCAAAATCCCAAGGGAACATCATCATATCCACCCAGCATAATGCATAGTAAAGAGTGAAAAATGAAAAACCCATAATTGGATGATCAATGATAAAGGTTTTCTCCATGGGCCAATAACTATTTAGGACCAAGTTGTCTAATGAGGTTTTTGGTTAAATGAAGTATTGTATTTTTTTAAAGGAAGTTTGAGAAGAAAGTAAATCACTTCACTTTGTATTAGTGGGTGAGGAACGACAGGAAAGTTACAAAACCTTCCATGGTAAATATGACTATAATTTACCGGTCTGTATTTCAAAAATATCATAATTTCGTTGGAGAACTTATGATACATGAATTATGAATGAAAGGGGGAGAAAAGATTCATCCAATTAGCATGGTTGGTCTGCTATAAGTTGGTGTCTAAGGGGGTATGGTCTCCCAATGTTTTCCAAATTTTTGGTGTCCAAAATTTGGATTTGGGATAGCATTGCGACAAGTGGATTTCCTTGAATATTTCATAAATATATGGAAAATGAATGAATTTATTGAATATGGGCTTCATGAAGTATATTTTAAATATTCATGAAGAATTTTGATAGTGTTATTCATGATTAAAATGAGCTTTTAAAATGGTAAAGGAGAAGAGATTTGAAAGAGAGCATTATAGAGGTAAAGGGTATTGCGAGTGGAGCATCATGCTGGCATAAATTATTTGGAAGAACTCTTTATGATTACAAAAATCTTTGAAAATCTAAAAAATGGTCATGGTGATTCATGAAATAGAGATAATTTCAGTGGAAATTTTGGCGCTCTTCAATTTAGTGTTAATGTAGCGCTAAGGTTACTTGAAGGTTCTTGAGTTAGTGGGAAATTTATATAAATAGGCTTCCACCCTAAATAGAAATGTAGAGAGACTTAATGAAAATTTTTAGAGCTCTTGAATTTTGAAGAAAGTTCATAGAGAAAGCGAGCTCTATGATGGAAGTAAGCTCCATGAAGGAAAGGCGATTCGCAGTGAGTTATTGAGATTTTTGAAACAAGTGAACTTTAGAAAGACCAATATATGTTATACGAAATAGTGAGATATATGATCTAGTGAGATCTTATAACTATAAATCTTTGCGAACTAGAGTGATTTGCGAAGATGGGTGCTTTTCGAAGGAATAATGTGAAGGAGCTCTACGAGCTGAAGAATTGAATACCAAAATTAAGTAATAATTGTTTTCAAGTGAATCAAGATATGATTTTGGTATAGGAAAAAGTATTATTACAAAGTATAGGTAGTTCCTATCTGCTTCTGGTTATGAAAGGAAAGATTTTTTTACAAAGGTTATGTTTATGAATGTTTTTCAACAAGCACACGGATATTGCATTACCCTATTTGTGCTAAGTGGGTGCACACACACATTAGGATTATCTCCTAAGTGCTACATGAGTGTAATAAAGTATCCAAATCATTATATTCCACATCAAAGGATTGTTTTCTAGTGGATTTTGTGGTATTAGATTATTTCCATACAATAAAAAGGACATAGCTACTCTTGTTGAGTAGTGAACCTTGTAAATCTATTGTTCATGTGGTTTTGTTTGTTCAGAAGGGAAATAAGTCTTTAACATGAGGAGAAGTTTGTTTCAAAAATAGGGAAATATAAAAGAAAAAGATATCATTGATTCACCCCTCTACCTCTCAGTGATACTTAGATCCTGACTGTGTAACTTCAGAAAATGGGTCACTCGATAGGAAACTCCAAGACGAACCGAACAGGAGGGTTCCCACACAGGCACAACTCATCTCCCAAAGAGGGACTCCAAGTACATCAATAAGAACAAAATTTACCGAGGAATAATATCTCAGTGTGACAAAATGGAAAGATCCAAGAGTCACTATATGTGCATCATTAAAGTTTTTGAAAATCGGATCATGGTTTGACCACATGGTTTGGTGGTTGCACACATTAGAATTTATTAGGATTTATTGATTCCCCTCAGAATCAGTGGAGATAGACGATCAAAATATGGAGAGTTGATAGGTAAAATTTAAGGAAAAAAACATAACAAGGGTGTAATTGGAAATGCGGAAAGGTTGTGAAAGTAATTAAAAATGCCACACATTTTGGTAAGTTAAGGGACTCCTGACTCTTAGAGGATTTAAAATATCAATTATGGGCTTTAAAATGGCCATAATATAATTTAAAATAGTTATTAAAACATAAAAGATATGTTATGGGAAAACTGGGGAAAGAACCCCAATGCCCCTCTGTGGCACTATTTGGGTGCGGCACCGATCAGTAGGACCGATCGGTGATCCACCGATTTGTGGCACGGACAGGTGACACCATGCTGACACCCTGCCACTAACATTAATGCCCTCCTGACACATCGATGATGTCCAGGACAACCCAATAACTGGAATATGACAATGTAATGGACCAAGAAGGTCTGGGTCATTGCACTAAATATTTATAATTACCATAAAATATAGAGATATAAAAAAGAGTTTCTGTGTTCTTAGAGATAATATGCCATATGTATGCATGAACATTTATTTCAATTTTCAATGGGTAGAATAAAAGATGGTTAAATAATAATTTAATTGTATAGAATCATTAAAATATATTATACATCTTATATAATAATTAAATATATCTTTATTAACATTTATGTAAAATTTAAATGAAAAATAAATCTAATATCTTTGTAGAGGTGGTAGTGTACACGTATGAATGTGTGACATTATTGTTTTCCATCAGATATGAAGGTATAAACTTAGATATGATATTACCATTAAAGAATCATAATTATATCATAATTATCATATAAAAACATTAAAACCAACAAAATATACATTCTTTAATGATGGTTATGGATACTTTATTATATCACTAGGTATATGTGGTAGTCCACATGTATTCATGAGCATTAAATTCACTTTGCGTTGAATGGGAAAGAGGTCAGATAATGGAGTTTTAATTATAATAATAACATTTAAGTATATTGAGGATACATAATTTATTATTTTATGATGAATATCCCAGATTTAGAGGATATATAATAAGAAATAAATTGAAAGTGTTCAGGTAAAATGATTACCTCTTTTTAAGTGGGCCACCTTTAGATCCATTGGTTTGGACCCTTGAATATACATTTAATAAAAAAACATATAACTGTCAAAAATAATTTATAATGAATTTTTTTATGGAATTGTCAATATAGAAGGATCACGGATGTGTAAATATAATAGATAAGGGGTGTTCTTTTATAAGGGAGGGAATGTATAAAATTGACATTTCTTAAAATATTTAACTATAATTGTATTCATTCTCAAGTATAATGATTAAAAAGGCAAGAATTCTTATAAAAATTGGTTATTTTAAAAATATATCATATAATTAATTTTTCATAGGTTTTGGTTTTTTCATGAACCAACCTGGGTAGACCCTGGACATATTACCTGATTCGATCTGTGGTAAGGCCTGAGAGGCATTCCTGAACCATTGGGAATGGATTCAACGGTCAGGGCATCGACATAGATGATGGGAATGATTTCGCC
Organism: Viscum album; assembly: GCA_963277665.1. Taxonomy (NCBI): domain Eukaryota; kingdom Viridiplantae; phylum Streptophyta; class Magnoliopsida; order Santalales; family Viscaceae; genus Viscum; species Viscum album. Next base: position 2,082,582,873 of record OY728165.1, read on the forward strand.
CAATAAAAATAAATAGAAGAATATGAAATAATAAAGAGTAGAACAGAATAAATAAACCAATCAAATAACTAAATAAGAACTAAAGAAGACAAAACCAACCAAACTCGACATCTAAAATAACTTCGTGTGACCCTGCAAGTCACTCTCCAACTGAATGATCAAACATTTACAAAGGAAAACACACCCTAGATGTAACCTTCACAAGGAATAAATACAGAAAATAACTATAGGAGTGATTACTAAAAATCAGTAGGCTAGCCAAATATCTATTCCTAATGAACTTAATTCAAAATAAAATAAACAACCAATTTCATGTTTGAACTACAATGTATAAAAGTAAGGTTTTGTACAAGCTACTCAAAAAAAAGTATTAGAGATTTTCCTCATCCATTTCTCAAAAACCCAAGACATTATTTTTGTGATACCTTAACATTTTTAAAGGGGAAATATGATGTTTAAATTTTCAATTTGCACAAAAATGATAAAACACTTTTAATTGAAAATAGTTTTCATAAGCCACATTAAAACAACACATCACTTTCCAATAAAAACACTACACATGAAAGCCCTATAGAAATTACACAGAAAGGGAAATGAAAGGAAAAATGATTAAAATAAACACATTCAACATTACATGCACTAAAAATGAGTAGAAATAGGTGAACCCAACAGATCAAGAATATTCCAGAAGACACAAATACATGAGACCTCATCCTCATTGACATGTCGCACACAAAGAAATCAGAATGCTCAAAATGAGAGGTCATAATTTCTTAGGAAAGCTGAGGGAAAATCACATAGCAATGAACCCAATCATATCTTCTTACAATACACCACTGGTTAGTACCATAACCTACCAGTGCGACATTCATTCTCAGAATATTCCCTTAATATACTAGGTTTCAATGTCTCATGTATATAACAAGGGTGATCCAAGTAATTCCAACTGAGAATACAACCATGAATATATATATATATATAATAAATAATATCAAGAATCACCCTAATCCACTCTATTGGAAAACCACTTGCCTTTAAATCATTTGAGAACCCATATGCTTTTAAGCGTGGGCCACCCAAACAAATAATCACAATGAAGAAATGATATTTATCCAAGGATCATTTTCACAACATAAATTTTCACCAATTTCATAAAGATTCCAATCATGCCTCAAACACACTTCACAAAATTTCATCCCTAGAAGGACCAAGTTTACTTCCCCAGAAAAAAACACTATTTTCTATTCCACAAATATTTATAAAATCTCATTTTGGCAATCACACCCCATTTTCAAACAAAAACAAGTTTTTTAAAAATGTTAAATGGGCTACATGTTTCAACATATTACAAACCATTTAAAAAATCAAAATCCAATCTTATTTCCACCTCAAACCACATGGAAAACTTATTCAAGAAACCCAAACCATCATTTAATATTCTATTACAGATTTACCTAATCAAAACAATTTTATAAAATGCCAAAATCCTATCTAAACTGATTTTCATGTCTTTTTAAAAACCCAAAACACTTGAGAAACCACATAAGTAAATCAAGAGATTGTTTCGCACACTACCAATACATTTATAAATTCAAAAAAGATACATTATATCACATTTAACCTTCAAATTCCTACTGAGAAACCAACCACAAATAATGGATGCAACATAAAATAAAACAATTCCAAATTATCACTCAAGAGGGTATAAACACTAGTATGAATGTCATATGTTTATTTAAATTTTGATACTATGTTTTAAATGACATATCACGAGTGCGAATACTAGTAGGACATATTTTCCAACCCATGCTTTGCATACTTTTTAGAAATCAATTCTAGTTATCGCAAAGCAGGTCTCAAAACATTATTTTCACACAAAGTAGAAATATTTGGAAGAGTATATAATAATAATTATTAATCAAGTATGGTGTGAAATGCATGAAATTAATGGTTCTTAAATTAAAAGGGGGAGTGCACGAAAAAACATACCTCGAAACCAAGGCACAATGATACAACAGTAATCTAAAACCATGTCGTAAGGTCCAACGACCTACATATTAAATATCAAAGACTCAAACACATACAAAAAAAACTCAATTAGAGTGTGTTAAACCAAGAGTCGGGGAGAAACCCACACCTCGAAACCTAATAGTGATGAAAACTCCCACTAGGAATCACCCCATGCAGTTTTAAAATGCTAAATTTACCAAAATAATGCCTTAAGAAATCAAAAACCTTATTGAAAACAAGGAAAATAAGTGAAGAAGGTGCTACCAGAGGTGATAAGGAGGTGCTGGTCAGAGCGGTCTCCGACAAGGGGGTTCACTGGATGGAGTCTACATGGAGGTTTTTTTCACAACGGGGAGATGGGGAGGGTGGTCGGATAGCACGTGCAAGCTGGGTAGGCTGTAGGAGCGGCAACAGGGAGGTTCAAGGGATGGGCTATAGTACTGGGAGGATGGGGATGCCAATCGTGTCTAAGGCTATTACTACACCCTAAGAGGGAAGGCGATGAGCAGAATAGGGGTTCATGCTGAGAAAGGGAGAGGGTGTGGACTGGTTGGTGGCTTGTTCACTCATAAAAAAGGGAGGTGGGGGTCGTGCCAATAAGAAACTTGGAGGAATGTTGGGTTTGCTGAGACAGAGGGAGGTTGAGGCAGATCTATGGGGAAAGAGGTGGCTGGTCTGGGTCGCGCCGCACACACAAGGGAAGGACATGCTTGGGGGTGCATAATTGGAGAGAGGAGGAACCAAAAAAATGGAAAAACCCTAAAAAAGATAGGAAAGAAGAAAAAAAAGAACACAATAAAAATAAAATAATAACAATGATAATAATGATAAATAAAAAATTAAAAAAAAATTCTAATATCGTAATAATAATAATAATAATCATCATCATCATCATCATCATCATCACAATGATAAAGTAAAAAAATAATGTTTTTCATATTATTTTAATAATAATTAATTCTTAACATAATAAAAATTTTAAATGACACAAAAAATAATGTGTTTTTTAATTACAAGATATTTTTATTTTTATTTTTTATGAAGACGAACATGATACGTAGTTACCCAGGAGGAGCTATGTGGGTTTTCCAAAATGCGCTCTTCTTGTGCACCCAATGACGTTAATTCAAAAGATTCACTTTTTAACATAAACTCAGAAATTTCATCTGGGACTCAACCTGAACACAAAAAAAATTTTTAAGGAAAGAAAAATAATAAAATGAAACATTCACCTGGTCGGGGTGTGACAACTCTCTCCACCATCACACTTTCTTCCCTGGGGAAGCCACAACACCATCCAGTCGATCGACCAAAACCAAATGATTCCACATAAACACGATCCAATCTCTTAGTTCATATATATTCCATCAACCACCAATAAGAAGCAATCTCATTTCCCAAAACAGATCACCAGTAGAGGGGAGGAATGAACGAACTCCCCACCATTAGAAATCAACTATCATCGAATAATGAATTAAGAGAAAACCCAAAGATATGTTGTGTCTCCCACCTATAAATAAACAACCTTGAAACGACCAAAAACCCAACTTAGAGCTGCATCGGGCCTTACTCAAGCTAAAAGAAGCATAATAAAAACATTCCAACCACTCACTCATATCCAAAATGGATACATACTAAACTGAAAACTTTATAAAAACCACATAACCTCACCCCATGGGCATGGATGGAGGGCCCAAGGACGAGGTCAATTAATCTATGACGTACAACTAATCACAACTTACCACTTCAGGATGGACACAAACCAAAGCTGCAACTATTTCACATGGGTGGTCCACGCAAGGCCACTGATTGGAAACTCACATCCAAATAGGCACAATTATAAACATTGCATGCTGGATAAGTCCATTTCACTATTTTTCAATGAGGGGAAATTTAAAATGATGTAGAACCCATAATATAAACATGTAAACTACCTCCCCACAATGATAGAGGAACAACCTTATCCATGCTGCTTAAAATTCCTCCAGGGTTCCTGATAATGTGTCAGCTTCACTCCAAATCCTTTTGTCTAGAGCCCTGATGGATGAAACATATCTTACCTTTCAGTTAGGTTTAGATAATTCTAAAATGAATCATAAATTTTTTGATCTGGTGGATGAAATGATAGAATTGTTAAATGAAAACCACACTAGCATTGAAAACTATAGTTCATCAAAAGACCCACGACATTCCCATACATTTCAAAACCAAAAACACCAACAGTACAATAAAATGATAATAGATCCCTTACACTGAAAGGAAATTTACACATGAAACATTAAAAAAACTCAAAAACACATCACTTCTGATAACTTCTTCTACAATTCACTCTAGAAACATCCAGATTGAATTGTTGTATGTGACCCAATCTTCTGCAAGCATGATAGGTCTTTTGAGTACTTGGACACGACGACCTATTGTTACCCATCTTTCCACACTAATAACACGCGAGGATCTATCACTATGAAGAGGTTTATGAATGATCCAGAGGTCATTTGATTACAGGACTTTATCCATCCACTTTGAATCGCTTATTTATCCCCTTTCTAGAATCTTCACCACTGATCATATGGATTGACGGAGGGAGGAATACATAGATCACTCCCAACATCATAGCTTCAAAATGAAACTCTTGTCTCACCACATTGGAAAATGAGGTTAGTTAGGATATTGACACCTTCGAATGTAGATCGGGATGGAGACCCACCTTGAAATGATTTGCCTTTAGGGAGTCATATATGGCATACCTTGAATCATAAAGGAAAAGATCCAAAATGCACTGTAAATATTCCAAAATAGATCAATATCCCTTCTATATATAACACATCTCCATCCTATTTCTCATCCTTTCTTCCTCAAAGAAAAACTGACAAATTAACAATGCCTTGAAAAACTCCCAAGTATGCTCTTGAAGGGGCTTATTCTGAGACACTGACTTCCACCAAATCCACGGTGAACCATCAAGTATGAAGGTTGAAAAATTAAACTTCAATGACTCTGGAAAATCAACGAGGTTAAATTCTCTTTCAATCTACTGCATCCACTCCTCTTCTATGGAAGGGTTTACTTGACCATGAATGAGAGGTGGATATATCTTCTGAAACTCAAGCATAAAATCCTAAGGTTGATCAATTGAACTATGATCACCCATTGAAGCTTCAAGGGGGTGTCTGCTGGACATGAAAAGTCAAGAACCCAATTAAGGCCAACTCAATAAATAAAAATCCTCAAAATCAGGCATGTCGGGTTAAAACCTCTCCACTGGTATTCTTTAGAGACTCACCCACATGAATGTTTCTGTAACGACCTGAAATTGTGAATAAATCTTGTTTCCTAATTTTATGTGTTATTTTATTTTATTTTTATACTCAACAAAAATATTTCATTTGATAACATGAGTATAATTAAAATGAGACCATTGGGTTTAGACTGTTAATTGACCATTGGTCAATATAACCGCTGGAAACTAAACGTTATGATTATTGTATCTAAATACAAGTAATCATGGTTAATTATTTTAGAAAGAAGATTTGATTCCCTCACCCCATTGTCTTGGACCGATGGAAGCCCATCTAACAGAACTTGGGAAGGAGGTAGCACCACTAGGCTTTTCTCTGTACCAAACCCAATCCGAACTTCATCGTGTGAAGCTAGAACGAAATCTCCTTCACGAGAAGTTAAAACTAATAGAAACTACTACTCGTGTGATGTTGGCCGAGCCTCCCTCATATTCTCTCACCTTAGCACACCTTACACTTAGGTCCTATGCTGGTGTGATAAGGGGCTATGTAAGGAGACTATAACTTCCTTGTGTAATCCTTTGTTTTAAATAAAAATTGGGATTTTTTCTTATGATGATGTTCATGACTTTTAAAATGTCCGGATAAGTATAGTATGCATATTTTTGGTGAATTTTAGAGAAAGGATATTTAAAAAAATGTTTATGTAAACCATAAATAATTAAAAATGTGTAATGATTTTCAAAAAATGGTCTTCTACAATTATGTTCAGTATGAAATTTAGAGTCTAATATAATCAACTTAATTTTTAATGAATAGTAAATTATTAATAGTGATTTTATTCTTAGGATTAGTAATGTGACCAAATGGATTAGTAATCTCACTTAAATAAAGTATTCATATAATATAGGCACCATGATTAAGTAATGTGATTCAATAAAATGGTTAAATAATGGTTTCATAAATTATTATTCAAGTATTAGTTTTTTCAAGTGAATAGTGTTTTTTGATTAAAAATTAAATTAAAATTATTTAGAAAATTATTTTTATAAAATGGATTTCATTTTTTAACTCAGAGCATCGATATTATGTTAAGGTAATTTTTGGGGATTTTTCTGCAAAAAATGAATATTCTGTGAATAGTGTATAAATTAAAAATATTTAGAATATTATTTTTATAAAATGGAGTTCATTTTTGAAATCATAGCATTGATATTTGGTTAAGGTAAAATTTTGGTATTTTTCTGAGAAAGTCGAATTTTCAGTGAATAGTAAAAATACCGTTTTAGTGTTTCGGTATGTTTATTGACATCATAACTGTGTCATGATGATTCCATGATATATTTTATGGGTTGTCCGACCAAAGGTGATGAATTATTGTATTTGGGGGCCCCATGTGGCATAACTCAATGGGAAATATCTTGGGAGAGCACATGGTTTTGAGAAACCCACTTATGAGGTGTCCCTTGGCCATTAATGCCTTGTCCCCTCACTTTCCCTATAAATATCAAGCCATTCTCCAATAATTTGGACTCCGAAAACATTTTCAACGAAGATCTGGTCTCCTTACCTCCCAAGGAGTCCTCCCAAGGTTCCCCCAAGCCCTCAAGGTCCCAACCTTTGAGTTTTAAGTGTTACGTTTTAAGGTAAGGGATCATACCTCTCTCTTTCTTTTCAAGTACAATCGTTTATGTCATTTCTTCTAAGCTCCATGTTTTCATGTTGGGGATGTTATTTTATATTAATCCTACTTCCCTTTTTTATGTTCATATGATGATAGATTCTCTCTTACTCTCATCATTTTGTTTTATGAATGTTTAAGTGGCGTCGTTAGGCTGCCAATTTTTTTTGTAAAGGATTCTTTCACCCTTCTCATTTTCACGTTCTATTTTCTTGACATGTCTTTCAAGTTCCTTTTTATTTTTTTGTGGTATGATCTATAAATCTATCATAATGATCATTTATTATCATATGATGAGAGACCCTAATTTATCTCTTCAATTCAGTATTTTGATGATTTAAGTGGTGCCGTTAGGCTGCAGAATTTCTAAGGGATTCGTTCACCTTTCTCATTTTTCAATGTTCTAATTCCATGTCAAGTCTTTCAAGTTCCTTTTTATTAGGTTGGGGTATGATATCTATATCTATCATACTGATTTTTTAGGATCATATGACGAGAGAACCCATTTGATCTCTTCAATTCAATATTTTGAAGTTTTAAGTGGCGCTGTTAGGCTACCGAATTTTTAAGTGGTTCTTTCACCCTTCTCGTTTTCAAGTTCTACTTTCATGTCAAGTCTTTCAAGTTCATTTTTATTGTGTTGTGGTATGATCTCTATATTTATCATACTGATATTTTATGATCATATGATGAGAGACCCCATTTTATCTCTTCAATTCAGTATTTTGAAGTTTTAAGTGGCGCCATTAGACTGCCGAATTTTTAAGTGGTTCTTTCAACTTTCCCATTTTTCAAAGTTCTAATTCCATGTAAAGTATTGAAAGGTCTTTTTTATTATGTTGGGGTATGATCTCTATATCTATCATACTGATATTTTATTTTCATATGATGAGAGACCCTATTTTATCTCATCAATTAATTTTTGGTTGAAGTTTATGTGACGTCGTTAGGCTACTGAATTTTCATAAGAGAAATCTTATTTTTTTGTCTTCATTTCATGTTCTTAAATTCATATGGTATATTTTAAAATTTCAATAACATGTTCTTAAATCCCTTATATTCTGTCGCTCTTTTTTTTATGGGTCATTTTTGAATGTTTGACCCATGTCCCTTCTCTCTTCAATGTTTTCTAAAACCATGTATCATAGCCGTTATGCTCCATAATTTTTGTCTCAAAATACCCCCCTCTTTATCTCAAAATTATTTTATGTTATTAAGTGAATACTCAAATCGCCTATTTATATAGGGGTTTTCACATATATATATCAAAATTTTATATTTTAAATTCTAGGGTTTACATACATGGAACCGCTTTCCATTTTCTGTGGGATTAAAGTGACATAAAGATCATGTCTTTAAAGCAGTTTTAGAATGTTATGATTATGGAATGAAACCCATTTATTTTATGCTATATGGGTTGTTTATGAAATTATTTATGATGATATATGTGGCTCACATGATAATAATGACATGTCAAGGGTGCACCCAGATTGTGCTCCAATGCATTGGGTAAAGACTTAATCTCTAGAGATGACCTTTTAGACTGATACCATGGTGAATAACCATGGTAATTTTTAATAACACCTTGGGGATGGACCTTGGTGAAACGAAATTATTGTCAATATTAAATGTTGTAGCCACATCATCATGTTATGAAAAAATGTTATCTTTATTATGATATATCTCATGATTTCTTTCTCATGCCTAAAAATTCTTTTCAAGACCTTATTGAAGTATCTCAACTTCACATGTAAAATGTTTCTCTTGTTTCCCTTGCTGGGCCTTCTGCTCACCCTTTCTTTTGATTTATGTCCCCAGGATATGAGATGTATTAATGAACCTAGGATGAACATGAGGAGAAGCCTTTCAAGTGTTTATGAAGAATGTTTTATGTTTTCATGTTTTTAGTTCCTGGATTCCAAGACACTAAAACTTAAAGATCCTCGGTTTTGTAAAATGTAATGAAACTTTATGTGATAAAAAGGAGGGATTCTGTAGTTGGTATCAAAGGATGGTTTAGTTATTTGTGGAAATTTGGATATGAAAACTTTAGGAAGAATCCTATAGAAAAGTTTATATATAGGAAATCTTCCTAGTATTTTGGTGAGTATTGAGTAATGGGTTGCCAAGAAAATACATCTCTGTCTGGATACGAATAGGTAGAGGTGGCTCTGGCACAGATGTACATAGGGGTAAAACTTGAAAACACCACTTTGAGCTAGACATAAACGGGAACTGGTACACGACAACAGGCCTGCTACACTCTTTGTTACGACACTGTCGGGGGATATGCTTTGGTAAATTTATAAGCTTAGTATGAACCATTGTTAAATGAACAAATATAAAATAAAATAAAGATTCACATATGAATATATGATCACGGAAAACCTAGATGGGAACCTAGGGGATCACAAGTTAGGGTATACATTTCTTCTATAACTTATCCTTATATGCTTTAAGTTCCTTTTCATGATTATTGGATAAGTATTGAAGCCCCTAATAATACTTTCTCTTCTTAGTTAATGGTCGGAAATGGAAGAACATGTCCCAACAACCAATGTGATTGAAATGCGACGATTAATATGACAGAGATGATTATGGGATTAAAATATGATTATTATTTTGGAATATGTTCACTATTTTGGGGACCCTATAAGATTGAGGTATATATATTACTACGGTATTTTCATTGACGAGTAAGGTTGACTTATATTTTTATGAATCGATGAATTTAAGGTCTACTTATAGTAATTTAGGTTACATATGGAAATGATTAACCTATATTGGGTAAAATATGTTTAGGTTAGCTACTTTTGTTATAAGATTTTAGGAGTGGTTAATGTTGTTTGGATATGAACAATGAAGTTTATTTTGGAGGACTATGTTATCAAATCCATCTTGTATTCGGGTTTCAATCTTAGTTTTCTTTATTTTGAGGAATTTTATGGACTGTTTTTTATGGAATGGTCTATGATGAACTTTGGGTAGTACCATGGAACATGAATGATTTAAAAGTATTTTCCATTCCTATGGGATTATTTCTTTTTGAAGAGTTGTTTTACCTTACCCTTTCTATTTTTGGGATAATGTTTAATGATAGAAGAAATAGATGTTAATCTTTTGTGGATTATGTGACTCTTTAGAAGATGATTCTTGTGCTTTTGATGAGACCAAGTGTTTTTGAATTCTCATCGTTTGGAGAAAAGATTAGTTTTGGTAGAGGCTTATTAAAGGATGAAACTCTACATAAAGGTAAGTATATTTCCTTATATTTTTGTTCTATGTATTAAATGAATTCCTCGAAATTATGAAAAGAAACGTAAAACAAAAATGTTGTTAGTTTATATTTCCTACTAGGTAATCGAAGACCGTTTACACACATCATAAGTTTGGGATTTTCTTGTGGTCAACATTCTTATAATCATGTTTTCTATAATTCTCCCCCAGAACATGACAATTTGTTTTTCTTCCATATCCATGTTTTCCTCCATGGAATCCTAGTATGAGTTTACTAGGGTGACCTTTGTACTTCCCTTTCTTTCTTTTATAGTAATAGTGTTACTGAATCCTTTTCCGATGTGGGACTTTCAATAAAATTTCAAAACCCAATTTTAAATATTGTGAGGACGCAATTTCTTAAGGGGGGAAGATTGAAACGACCCAAAATTTTGAATAAATCTTGTTTCCTAATTTTATGAATTATTTTAGTTTATTTTTATACTGAACAAAAATGTTTCATTTGATAACATGACTATAATTAAATTGAGACCATTGGGTTTTGACTGTTATATGAACATTGGTCAACATGACCGCTGGAAACTAAACATTTTGATTATTGCATCTAAATACATGTAATCATGGTTAATTATTATAAAAAGAAGATTTGATGGCCACACCCAGAAGTCTTGGACCGATCGAAGCCCATCTAACAGAACTTGGGAAAGAGGTAGCAGCACTAGGCTTTGCTCTGGACCAAACCCAAGCCGAACTTCATCGTGTGAAGCTGGAACGGAATCTCCTTTGCGAGAAGTTCAAACTAATAGAAATTACTACTCGTGCGATATTGGCTGAGCCTCCCTCGGATTCTCTCACCATAGCACACCTTACACTTAGGTGCTATGCTGGTGTGATAAGGGGCTATGTAAGGAGACCGTAACTGCCTTTTGTAATTCTTTGTTTTAAATAAAAATTGGGATTTCTTCTTATGATGATGTTTATGACTTTTCAAATGTCCGGATAAATATAGTATCCATATTTTTGGTGAATTTTAGAGAAATGATATTTTAAAAAATGTTTATGTAAACCTTAAATAATTAAAAATGAGTAATGATTTTTAAAAAATGGTCTTCTACAATTATGTTCAGTATGAAATTTAGAGTCTAATAAGATCAACTTAATTTTTGATGAATAGTAAATTATGAATAGTGATTTTATGCTTAGTATTAGTAATGTGACCAAATGGATTAGTAATCTCACTTAAAGAAAGTATTAATATAATCTAGGAACCTTGATTAAGTAATGTGATTCAATAAAATGGTTAAATAACAGTTTCATAAATTATTATTCAAGTATTAGTTTTTTCGGTTGAATATTGTTTTTAATTAAAAATTTAATTAAATTTGGTTAGAAAATTATTTTTATAAAATGGATTTCATTTTCGAACTCAGAGCATCGATATTATGTTAAGATAATTTTTGGGGATGTTTCTAAAAAAATGAATATTTGGTGAATATTGTATAAATTAAAAATATTTAGAAAATTATTTTTATAAAATGGAGTTCATTTTTTAAATCAAAGCATTGATATTTGGTTAAGGTGAAATTTTGGTATTTTGCTGAGAATGTTGAATTTTCAATGAATATTAAAAAAATAGTTTTAGGGTTTCGGTATGATTAATGACGACATAACTGTGTCATGATGAATCCATGAGATATTTTATGGGTTGGCCAACCAATGGTGATGAATTATTGTATTGGGGGGGCCCATGTGGCCTAACTTCGTGGGAAATATCTTGGGAGAGCACATGGTTTTGAGATACCCACTTATGAGGTGTCCCTTGGTCATTAATGCATTGTCCCCTCACTTTCCCAATAAATACCAATCCATTCTCTCATACTTTGGACTCCAAAATCATTCTCAACTAAGTTATGGTCTCTTTACCTCCCAAGGAGTCCTCCCAAGGTTCCCCAAAGCCTCAAGGTCCAAACATTTGAGGTTTAAGAGTTACGTTTTATGGTAAGGGATCCTACCTCTCTCTTTCTTTTCAAGTACTCTCATTTATGTCATTTCTTCTAAGCTCCATGTTCTTATGTTTGGGATGTTATTTTATATTCATCCTACTTCCCTTTTTAAGTTCATATGATGAGAGATTCTCTCTTACTCTAATCATTTTGTTTTATGAATGTTTAAGTGGCGTCGTTAGGCTGCCGAATTGTTTGTAATGGATTCTTTCACCCTTCTCATTTTCAAGTTCTATTTTCTTGACAAGTCTTTCAAGTTCCTATTTATTTTGTTGGGGTATGATCTCTAAATCAATAATACTGATCTCTTATGATCATATGATGAGAGACCCTATTTTATCTCTTCAATTCAGTATTTTGAAATTTTAAGTGGCGTCGTTAGGCTGCCGAATTTTTAAGGGATTCATTCACCTTTCTCATTTTTCAAAGTTATAATTCCATGTCAAGTCTCTCAAGTTCATTTTTATTATGTTGGGGTATGATCTCTATATCTATCATACGTATATTTTATGATCATATAATGAAAGACCCCATTTGTTCTCATCAATTCAATATTTTGAAGTTTTAAGTGGCGCTGTTAGGCTGCCGAATTTTTTAGTGGTTCTTTCACCCTTCTCATTTTCAAGTTCTAATTTCATGTCAAGTCTTCAAAGTTATTTTTTATAATGTTGGGGTATATGATCATATGATAAGAGACCCCATTTTATCTCTTCAATTTAGTATTTTTATGTTTTATGTGGCGTTGTTAGGCTGCCGAATTTTTAAGTGGTTCTTTCACCTTTCCCCTTTTTCAAAGTTCTAATTCCATGTCAAGTCTTGAAAGTTCCTTTTTATTATGTTGGGGTATGATCTCTATATCTATCATACTGATCTTTTATGTTCATATTATGAGAAACCCTATTTGATCTAATCAATTCATTTTTGGTTGACGTTTATGTGACGCTGTTTGACTGCTGAATTTTCATAAAAGAACTCCTATTTTTTTGTCTTCCTTTCATGTTCATGAATTCATATGGTATATTTTCAAATTTCATTATCATGTTCTTAAATCCATTATATTCTGTCCCTGTACTGTTTTATGGGTCATTTGTGACTGTTTGACCCTTGTCCCCTCTTTTTTCAATGTTTTCTAAACCCATGTATCATAGTCGTTATGCTGCATAATTTTCGTCTCCGAATGCATCCCTCTTTATCTCAAAATTATTTTATGTTATTAATTTAATACTCAATGATCTTATTTCTACATTGGTATTCACATATATATCAAAATTTTCTATTTTAAATTCTGGGATTTACATACATGAATCATGCTTTCCCTTTTCCGTGGGTTTAAAGTGACATAAATATCATGTCTTTAAAGAAGTTTTTAAAACGTTATGATTATGAAATGTATCCCATTTCTTTTATGATATATGGGTTGTTTATGAAATTATTGATGATTATATATGTGGCTCACATGATAATAAATACATTACAAGGGTGCGCCCAGATAGCATTCCAATGCATTGGGTAAAGACTTAATCTCTAAAGATGACCTTTTAGACTGATACCTTGGTGATTAACCTTGGTAATTTTTAATGACACCTTGGGGATGGACCTTGGTGAAATGAAATTATTGTCAATATTAAATGTTGTAGCCAAATCTTAGAGTTATGAAAAAATGTTAATTTTATTATGATATATCTCATGATTTATTTCTCATGCCTTAAAGTTCTTCTCATGACCTTATTGAAGTATCTCAACATCACATGTAAAATATTTCTCCTGTTTCCCTTACTGGGCCATCTGCTCACCCTTTCTTTTGATGTATGTCCCCATGTTATGAGATGCAGTAATGAACCTAGGATGAACATGAGGAGAAGCCTTTCAAGTGTTTAAGAATAATGTTTTATTTTTTCATGTTTTATGTTCCTGGTTTCCAAGACACTAAACCTTAAAGATCCTCGGTTTTGTAAAATGTAATGAATGTTTATGTGATATAAAAGAAGGATGCTATAGTTTTCGTGCCTCCCCAAGCATCCATTCACCATACCAAATATCTATTCATATTCCAACATACCACTATGCATGTGAACACCCCTAGGAAAATCAAGGACATAGCAAAACACCTTTATTTTCTGAAAACAAATCATTCATCCAATTTATTTTTAAATCAATCCAAAAATTAAACATGTCATTTATAACAACCATTTTTCAAAACCAACTTTTTCTAATTCAAACAAATTTCAGAAATCAGAGGAGACCCAAAATAACGTAAACAAGGAACTTGTGTTAGTGGGTGACTTTACCATATTGTTGGCGGCCATATTCCAAACATTTCATTGACAGTGAGATCCTTTTAGGATCATGCCCCTAGATCCATAAGCCCTTCTAGGCTGTGCGGGATCACGAGGACTACCATCCCAACTCCCCTTATCATATCACAATCAAAAAATATTCCATAAAAACCCAATGAAACAAATTAAACCAGACTTCCCATGGAATCTCAAGGATCCAGATGAGAAAGAGTTTTCAGCGCTCTTCCCACACTGACCCCTCGAGTCCCGACAATCCTAATCCTTATATCTTGGAATTCCCAAATAACAAAGGGTGCTCTAAAATGAATGGTATGAAAAGATATGAACCCCTACGATACCATTTTTTCATAGAATATAGAGTATCATACTGAGCAACATTAACCACAAAATTTATAAAAAAGATAAATTTTTTGATTATACACATCATCAATCTTAGATCTATTTTCATGAAGTTCAAGATCTATTTGCCATGATGTTTTTAAAAAGAAGATTTTAAGTTTGAAATTCATAATGTTACTGAAGTGTTTGAATGAATACAGTGATTTCATGAGTTATAATGTTCTTAAAATTTCATACCTTAACTTAGAAGATGCTTTGTTGGTTTATAATTATCAAATTTCATTGGTTTTTTGTAACTCTTCTGATGCAGGACTTAAGAAGAAAGGGGGAGAATTGTTGTATCCTATCATATTGTGTTTTGGTTGGAAAGAAAGAATGTTTTTAAGGTAATGGAATTCATAATTCATTCCTATGTAAGTCAAATGATTATTTTATAATCTTGAAGTTCTCCTAAATCATGAAAACTCTCATGATAAAAGATTTTAAATAAATAGAGGAATCATAAATATTGTATCAGTTCCAAGAATCAAGATAAAGTTTTCATTGGATCTAGATGTACTGAACACATAAGTTTTTAGAAGTCTTAATAAGTTATAACTGATGAGGTTTAAAGGATTTTCAATTAGAAGAGTTTAGTTACCATAATAATGATAATTCCATTGTAATGATAATTCCTTCATTATGAGTATTCCATCCTATTGAATCATAGGAGGAAATTCAATCAGAATAACTCTAAGGAGGAAATTAAATTTAACTAACTCTAAGGAGGAATGTAAATCAGACAGACTCTGAGAAGAAAATTCAGTCAAACTGAATTTGAGAAGGAAAACCAATCGAACTAACTCTTTGAAGTAAATTCTGTCAGACTAACTCTAATGAGGAATGTCAATTCGGAATGATATGTGGAATTTCAATTGCAATGGGAGTTCAATCATAATGAGTTCAGTAAGTTAAATCATACTAAAAAATTGTTAGGAAGTTATAGAATGCTGATTATGTATAAGAATCAAGAACAGTCAAGAATATTTGTGAAGAGTTTAGGGGGTCGAACATGAAATTAAAAAATGTGTAAATCTTGAAGATTTTAAATTTCAGTAAGTGGGAAACAATTTTAAGTTTCCTGTGTTTTGTATTCTAGTAAGCCTATAATAATAATAATAGTACATTACTACTTTGAATCTTTTCATGGGAGTGGAAAATATGGAGCACTTTATAATTTCATTTCAAATTTATCTTTCATTACAGATATCTCATTATAAGGTCTAACATCTAAAAGTTTTGTTTATCGGACTAAGGAATATAAAGATGAGCATTTGAGTAGAGTTTTATTAATCCATATTGAGAATGTGTTTATCATTCGGATTTCATCATACTAAATTCATTAGATTGACTTTATCAGACCTAGCATCATCAGGCTGAGAGAATCAGACCCATCCATGTTGTACTAGGGATTCTAGATAGATCATTATGGAGTAGTTTTTAAAAAACTATTTATTATTTTTTTTGGCTCAATTTTTTTGTAAGAAAACTTTTTAAATTGATGGGATTCAATATAATAATTCATATTTGGAGATAATAGGTTTCTAATGGGATTTGGCACATGTTTTGTTTACTTCTACATAATAGTGAATTTTCAAAGACCCATGGGAGTGGCTTTGGCAAGGATGTACATTCTCACAATGTGGTTAAACCTTGTAAATATCGGGTGATTTAATTTATTTTATCATTTTCATGCATGATTATTTACTAAAAGAAAAAATTTAATGATCTTTAGTATGATTCAGAGGTTAATTTTCTAAAAGTGACGAAACTTATAAAAAGTATACTACTGATTCAACCCCCCCCCCCCCCTCATTTGTTATTCAGTCCTTTGGAACATCACTATTCTCATGTTTTCTAATTATGATTCTAGTCTCCCAAAGACACTGGACTTTTCAATCCATGGTTTTATTTTGAGGGTAACTATACATAAAATTCATGTACTAATATGTGAAAAGGGAATGGTTCTCTATAGTTGGTATCGAAGTATGGTCTGATTATTTTTTAAGATTAAGACTAGAATATTTCATTAAGAACCATAGGGATAATTCTCTCACCATGGATAACCTATTTTAAAACATATGTAATAAAAAGTTATGATATACTTTTCATTTATAAATTTATCCTTCTATGTTAAAATATTTCTTTTTGTAGGATTATTAGCTATGTATTAAATCCCCTTAATTTTATTATTCTTTTAAATTTAATGGCCTGATATAGGATAACCTATGACAAAAATGATGTGATTATAAATGTGATGATTTCCCTAATGATATACCCAACATGTCAGGAACTGTATCTTAATAATTCATGATAATTCTATTTCAAATAACTCATGTTATGAATAATAACATGAATCATGTGGAATTCCCTATTTCTAAGAAATAAAAAATTTAGTTGGGGTTTTTTATGCGACAAGTGAATATTATCTATAGTTTTTCTTTTGATCCCCTCATTGAATGATAATGGATTAACTCTATTGAAAATAAGTTTTTTATCCTCTAATTCTCCAAAAAATGAGAATGTTATGATGGTGGTCTATTGTTTTGAATGTGAATCTGATTAGTGGTGGGAACTTTTAAAGAATATGAAGACTAAAGAGGAAATTGATTCCATGGAATGGGAAGAATTCATGAAAAAATTATTCAACAAATATTTTCCCTAAAAAATCTATCTTCAGATAGAGATGGATTTGCACAATTTGATTCAAAAGGAGATGATTATATCATAGCATATGAGGCAAACTTAACATGGAATACATAGTATGCTTCTGGTTTTTTCATCAAAACTAAATGTAAGGTGGATTGATTCATTAGTGGTTTAAAGCTGAGTCTACAAAATCCTAATCAATTTAGAACACTGATAGCTATGAAGATATTTTTAGTTATGACCTTAATATTGATATGGTCATATGTTATTCTTAGTGTTCTAATGGGATTGGAGACAAGAAACTTAAGATGGAATTATCTTCAAAAATTCCAATAGAAAATATCATGGATGAATGAAAACCCAGCATCCCACTTGTAAAAATTGGGGTAAGAAGAATATTGGAAGATTCATAAGGGGAACCAAAAGGTGATTCAAGTGTGTAAAAGAGGGGAACCCAGCTACTAAATTCCAAAGTAAAATTAATAAAACCAATAATTAGGGAGTGTAAAAGAAGGTTCAAATGAACACTCTACCTACTGTGCATGGTTTTGATTGAAAGGAACAGGGGAACTATGTGATCTAATACCCTAACCAAAGGGTTAGCGGGGGCAATCTACAAATGAAAAAATCCAAGGAAGCAAGGAAATTAATATGTTATTGCTACTACTAAAGTGGATCTCATCTATGATGTGGTGATAGGTATGTTGGTTACTCATTAAAGAATAGATAATGTACTATTTGATTCTGGTTCTATGAAATATTTTATATCTTGTATGTTTAGTATAAATATTCAAACACCACCTTAAAATATGGAAGTTGAGTTATCAGTGAAAACATAAAATGGGGATATTATTACATCTAATGTATATAAATCTTCCCCAATTAGTGTTTGTGGATTGAACCTCCCAAAAAATTTAGTCTTACATCCTTTTGTAGAGTTTTATGCTATATTAGGCATGGATTGGAAATATTTATACAAACCCAAAATCAACTTTTGGGAGAGGGAGATCACTCTTAACATCTTGATAAACCCTCCAATTCTATACAAGTGTAAGGTATAGGATGAATATACATCCATATAATCAACACAAGTGTGTATATTATTACCATATGAGCCAGAATATATAGCTCAAATGATTGAGAAAAATTAGAGGATCTTTCTTGAAGACATTGAAATTATGAATGAGTACGCTGATGTGCTCCAAGAAGAATTTCCAATACTTCCTCTTGACTGAGAGTTCGATTTCTCAATTTAACTTATACATGGATCTCTATCCATATAAAATGATCCTTTTAGAATATCCACCACTGAGTTAGAATAATTTAGAAGTATTTATAATAAAATCTTTACACAGGATGATTTGGAGATAAAAAATAAGTTGAACTAAATAAAGTAAGGGATGATACATGAGTTCTACATCGATGGTGATGGTGTAATTTAATTTGGAACAAGTGTTTTTGTTCCTTCATCTCCTATGATAAAGAAGGAGCTATTGGAAAATGTGCATAGCTCTCCTTTCTCTATCTATCCTGGAAGTAAAAAAATATATTGTGATATTCGAGATCATTTCTAGTGGGTAAACATGAAGAAGGTTATTGTGGAGTATATATCACAATGTTTAATATGAAAATAAGTTAAATAAGAGTAATAAATGTATAAAGGGATGATACAACTGCTACCTATACCCATTTATAAATGGGAGAATTTCACTATGGACTTTTTCACTGGTCTATTAAAGACATCGAAAGGAAATAACGCTATGTGGTTTGTGGTATATCGACTCACAAAGAATACTCACATCATTGTTATTCGTTAATATTTTTCACTTGAACAAATCACAGGGATATTTGTGATATAATTAGTGAAGTTATATAGGATTTCACATTTAATCATCTCTACTCTTGACAATAGTTTCACATCAAAATTCATGATAAGTCTTCAATATACATTTATTATTGAATTGAATTTCACCATGGCCTATCTATAGGATCACTGATATTGATTGTATTATCAAAATAATGATGTAGATGCTCAATATACAAGAGGGTGGGTAAATTGTATACTTTAAAAATTACTTCAGAACATTTAAATTTGGTTAAAAACTTTTATGTTTAACAAAGATAAAAAAATGTAAATTCACAAGACCTCTATGTTCTACAAACTTGCTTGAATCTAGAAATGTAGTTCCGAAAATGAAATTCTGAAAATGTGGTTCCAAAAATGAAACTTAAGAAAAGTTTACAATAATAAATATTCTACCCTAAAGCATATAGAATCTCATTAATCAGTTTATTCATGTAAAAGAAATTATAATATAGTTATACCTTCCTTATAAATTTAAATATAGTGGAAAACATACTTAAAACAATAAATGTGACATTTATGAATGCTTTTAACCCATAGAGTAGGGTATTCAATAACCTTCGATAAAGGTTCCATGATTTATAATTTCATGAATGTCTGTCTTACCCACACCAGGGTAAGCCCTTGATACAAATATTAGAGTATGTCTTTCTATCTGTGCAAGCCCTCGAACTGCAAGGTATTTGACACCTCTGTCTTACTATCCACAGAAGCCCTCCAATGTACTCAGCAACATTCAAAGTCGCATGATGAAATTCTGAACAAGATGTTCAGTATGCAAAAAGCATGAAGTCTCTCTCTAGAAATCACTTCAGCTTGTAATCTCTCTATTGATCAATGTTACATCAAAAGTTCCAAGATCTATCAAATGAGATCTTATTTATAGGCACATATTCAATTGTTAGCTCCCTCCTCCAACGGTCATATTTTTCATTGAATTTTAGAGGGTCCTGTATACATATCACTCAAATAATGGATAGTTAGTAACATAATTCACAACATCGTTTTATAACTCAAACATGAGTAATAAAAAAATATGGTTTCTCAACCAAATTAATTTTTTGGAGTATAAGGAAAAAAATATAATTTAGAATCTATGAAAGATAACTTTCAGAGTCTATATTACAAGGATATTCGGATTCTATTTATCCGAAATTTGCAATAATAATTCTATAGACTTCAGAGTCTGAATTATGAGGAATTCAGATTCTGAATTATAAGGAATTCAGAACCTATATTCTAAAGAATTCGGTGTCTAAATTATAATGAATTCAAAACCTGAATTTTGGAAAATTCATATTCTGAATTTTGGTGAATTTGGATTCTAAATTTTATAATAATTCGGAGTGTGAATTCCTAATAATCCGGGTTATGAATTCATAATAATTCAAAGTCTGAATTAAGAAGAATTTTGAACCTGAATTCAAATCCTAAAAACAGAAAGCTCTATATCTAAGTATCTATAGAATTCTGAAGTTTTAGATGTGAAACCAAATTTTTCACTTAGAAATAAAATTATTTAGATTATGACATGAACAATGAAAATATGGTATGGATAAATTTCCTTGGGGAGTGAAAATTTTCTTTATCAAAATGAAACTTATGGAAGATGAAGTATTCCTTATGATAGAGTGTTTGTGATTTTCAAAACATAATGGATTGGAAAAGTTATATGGAAACTTTATTAACACAATAATGTCCCTCTTTTTAGAAAGCACAATCATCCTTAATAAAAATAATATAATGAGTTATAAATTTTATGGACTTATAAATAAAACTTATCTTCCATTACATATGGATCAAAGTGAATACGACTAACTACCCCTTAGTCCTTGGAAACCCTAAGGATCATATTCTGAATTACATGAATGAGATTTTCCATTTTCTTTCATTCGAAAATATTACTGATGAAAACTCCCCCTTAGATGAACTCCTCCTCACTTAGGGAAATTTCTACTTTACTATGTATTCATTTTTGACATTCCTTTATCCCCCTTTGTAATGTTCAAAAATAAATACATAGAATGGAAAAAGAAATATGGTACCTAAGATATTTTTACTAGAAAACCAAAAATAAAAAACATACAAAAAATTCATTAAAATTTGAATAATATGTACAATAAAGAAAACACAACAAAAGATTTGATTTAGAATGAAATTATCATTCCTTCTCCTTTGGTATCAGCTTATTCATAATAGTATTCATCTTTTTGAGTTCCTTGTGATACTATTCTACATGTTTGAGAATCTGATCTTGATCTTTTGTTTTATTCTCTAAGGAGTTGATTTTTTCTTCCTGAGCCTTAAAAGCCTCTAACTAATCCTTAAAGACATCTTCCTTATTAGAAATATTCTCTTCCATATCAATACTGAGATCCCTTTCCCTTTTCCAACTCTAAGTAACTGAAAATAATTTCCCATTCTGATCTTTCATTTCTTGCTTTCGAGTATTTTCTTCAAGAGATATCTTTTCTTCAAAAGACTTGGTGAGATATTTGAACTTAATATCTTCGATTTCAAATGAATCCTTGAAATTCTCTTGAAATTAATTCAAAATTATCATGTCTTCTACACTTTTATTTGACCAACTAGTCATATTCTTGCATGATCTTTTGTGGGCATTGTAGTTTATGAATAAAGTTTTGAAATCAGCCTCATGTTTGAGACACTTATCCATCACCATGGATACTGAATCTATTTTTTTATTTAAGTTATGCTCAAGAAACAAGAATCTTGAGTCTATGCTTGGAAATAGAGGGATAGTTCCAAAAAAAAATTTCAAAGACTGGACACCAAAATCATTTCCAATATATAACAATTCTGAATCATAGATTTTGCTTGGTGAGGATTCTTTTTCTATATCAGCAGCTTTCCTCTTCGATGAAGCACCCACTTCATTATTCTACATCACTTATATGATAGGTGTATGAACAACCACTTTTTTCCCTTATCAACTTTTGGAATAACTTCTTCATGATTGGGTGATTCATGTTCACTATTTGATAGTTGCATAATTTTATCTTCATCTACCTCTTCCTTCTCAGCTCCTACCTCAGCATCCTCTGGCTGAATGAAATCATGGTTGGATATTTCTCCTCCAGAAACTTTTTTCACTTCTTCTACACTCTTCTCATCTTTCCTTGCGGTAGCATGTTTTCAAGACTCATCATTAGAGGTTCAGAATGATAATTTTTTAGAAAGGATTTCCTTCTCATGAAAATCTTTAACTTGATTTTTCAAGTCTTCAGTATCACCGCTCCCTTATTCTTTTTCTTCTTTTACTTTTTTTCTTGGACTTTTTATGGAGTCACAAACTTATTTTTTGGAGTCTCTGGTGAAGGTTCTATTAGAAAGGATTCGTGTACCGGAATATTTTTTGATGCTTTCTTGGTAGCCTTTAGAAGTGATTGGAAAATCTATACCTTAAAAACTTTTTCTTCTACTTTTTATCATTCTATTTCTTCTAATGCTCTTCATCTTCCTTTTCCTTCAAATATTTTTCCTCGGTAGGGACCAATAAAAACTTATGCTAACCTTATTTCTGATTTTTCTTATATTCTCTCCACTTTTCTACTACCTCATTAGGATAATCTTTTTGTTTCTTTGGCTTTGGGGGTGCTGACTGAATTTCCTTTACCACTGGATTTTTTTCCTTCTCTTCCACTTCTTTCACCTTTCTCTTCCTTCCACCCTTTTTAGAGGTTTTAGCCACCTCCAATTTCTTTGAAAGAGTTTCAACTTCCTCTTCAGAAAAATCATGAAATTCTTCGAATTCTTTGGAAAACCCAATTTTCATACTTCTCAAAGTATCATCACTAAACAACATGAATTTGTAATTCCTATACATAGAACTGCAAGGAATTATGACGGATTATAAACATCAAATAATCATCTTTGAAAAAATGGAAGGGTAAAAAATAATTTGAGATTTCAAATTCCCATTATTGATATTCTCAATCATAATCAGAATGTACTTAACCAAATTTATCTTCCTCAGATTCACAAAGAAATCCAAAATATAGATGTCACTCTTCTTTAGAGAATCCTTATCCCATTTTCTCAGAATAATGAATCCATGAACCCACAATTCAAGAATCTGAAAGTTTGTAGACAGGTGAAGAATCTTCAGAGTCTTTACTTATGAGAGACCAAGGAAATCTATGGCCTTCACCTTATCAAATCATCCATGAACATCGGGTATCTTGTGTGTATAGAACTCATCTTCCTCTTCATAAGGAATACCAACCAATCTTGTAGTCTTTGTGTAGGAAAGTTAATATGTCTTTCCATAACACTTGAATGAGAACTTACTAATTCCTTCTTCCTTAAAAAAAGTTACTGACTCATAGAACTCTACTAACAAATCTGGATATACAAAATCTTAAGATTTAGTTTTTGAAATACATACACTCTTCCAGCCATTGAGTATGATATTCTTGGAAATGATAGATTCATATTTGGAATAAAACATTGGATCAAAAAACCTTTCTCTATATATCTACCATTAATAGATTTTATTGACAATTGACATTTCATTCTTGGAAGAGACTTCAGTAGACATTATGAAGTAAGGAAGTCGCTAGAAATTAGTAATGGGCTTTTGTAGGAGGGGTAGAGCTTTATCACACGAAGTCTTGAGTTCGATGTGGGACAACCATCGAGGGGTCCCTTATATAGGCAATTTGGGTGACAGTTCATATCCTATGACTGATCCAATAGTTGAAAGCTTATTGATAATATCTGACAGTTGAGATGATAGCTGAAGAATGATTTTGATTGAATTTGATCTTTTGAGGTTTTTTTAAGAAAAAACATTCGGATTTAAGGAAAAGTGAATCTGAAAAATTTATAACAAAATTAAAATACCAACAGGTAAAAGATGATTATGAAAATTTAGAAAAGGAAACATACCTTTCGTATTTCTAGGAAGATTACTCGTAAAGAGGAAGATTCTTCATGATGAACATTAGATTATGAATATCTTGATTACAAAAACATTAACTACAATCAATCTAGCTACTTCAAATTTATACTCTGAAAAAAAATTGACTACGAAAAAAAATTAGACTATGAAAAATTTTTAGACTATGAAAAATGAAAAAAAATTAGACTAAAAAAATTTTAGATTACGAAACAAATTTAGACTACGGAAAAACAAATTTACACTACGAAAAAATTTTAGACTATGAATATTTTTTAGACTATGAAAATTATTTAGACTATAGAAAAAATTTTAGACTACCAAAAATGTTTAGACTACAAAAAAAATTACTATGAAAAAAAATTTAGACTATGAAAAAAAATTTAGACTATGTAAATTTTTAGACTACGAAAACTTTTTAGAATACAAATTTTTTTAAAAAAACTAACAAATAAATGTACTCCCCCTATGAAAAGGAGTTCCTTAATTTAAAGAGATTGGTTTCAACATGAAGTTAACAAGGAATATTACCTTATTATTATCATTCCTAACTTCTATTTAATGTATTCAAATCTATTAGATGGTAAATAATTTGTGAAAATATCAGCAAGTTGATCTTGTGTTCCGATAAATTGAAAAATTATATCTCCTTTTTGTGTTTGATCCCTAAGAAAGTGATGAATAATATCTATGTGTTTTTCATGAGAGTGATGTGAAGGGTTTTTACTTATGGAAATGTCACTATTATTACCACACATAATTTTAATTTTGGTAAAACTCATGTCATAATCTATGAGTGTGTGTTGCATCCACAATACTTGAGCACAACAACTTCCAGCTGCTGCATATTCAGATTCGGTAGTGGAAAGTACTACTGAGTGTTTCTTTTTTCATGACCAAGAAACTAATGAATATCCTAAGAAATGATAAGTTATGGATGTACTTTTCCAATCCATTCTAAATCCAAAAAAGTCATTATCTAAAAAAACAAAATCGTTTCGAGAAGTATAAAAGAGTCCATGATCCATGGTTCCCCTTATGTAACGAAAAATCCTTTTCACTACCTTTAAATGAGATTCCTTAGGACTGGATTTATATGTTATACATAAGCATACTGAAAACATTAAGTCTGGATGACTAGCTATCATGTAAATTATACTTACTGTCATACCTCTAAAAGATGTTTGATCTACTGGTTTCTCAACATCATCTAGATCAAGTGAATTTGAGGTGCCAATGGGAGTACATATACTCTTAGTGTTATCATATACTTACTTTTGAAGAAGATATTTAATATAATTATGTTGGGATATATATTACTTCAGGTTTTTTAGAAATTTAAAAACCAAAGAAAAATGTTAACTCACCCATCATACTCATTTCAAAATCAGATTTCATTAGATCCAAAAAGGAATCAGTTAAAGATTGCTGAGTTGAACCAAATATAATGTCATAAAAATAAATTTGAAAAATAAAATCATTTTACTTATTATTATTCATAAAAAGGGTTGGATCATAATTTCCCTTAACATAATTATTTTAAATCGAAAATCTTGTAAGTATATCATGCCAGGCTATTGGGGATTTTTTGAGTCCATACAAAGCTTTGGTAAGTTTGAAAACATGTTCAAGATGTTTTGTATCTTCAAAACCAAGAGGTTGTTCAAAAAAATATTATCTTGAACAGAACCATTAAGGAAATTATTAGCCACTAAATGAGGCTAATATTCATTTTTAATATATATAATATTCATGTGATTTATTATTCATAAACACCGTTTTAGTGCATTTTACACTTTGAACATCATTTCACATTATGATTGTAATTCCTTCTTAAAATGCACTATTATGTGGTACATTTTTTAACATAATTTAAAGTACCCAATGATTCATCTGATTTTAAGGAATGTAATTATCCATATTTTAATTTGGTATTTTGGTAAATTGATCTACACTTAAATATGAACATTTTTTATTTAGGGATCAATGGATAATCCATGGAAAAAGATGGGGATATTTTATAATGAATGGAAGAAATTCTAGAGAAGGAAGATTGTCCACCATCCCAATGATGAGAATGTGGGACCCACATTGCAAACCTAATGAATCCCAAATTTCGTGTTATTCTAGTGGAAATATAGAGGAGAAAATCATGATTCAGGATCCAGTGCTAATTCGGCCTCCAGGGTGGTCGTTATGGTGGCCCAATGTGGAGATAAAATTCTAGTCAAGATTTTGCGGCCCAGAAACAAATCCTATAAATATAATCATATCTCAGAATCCACTCCTCAAAATGGGACCATATATTATAGGAAATTAGGAGTCATCCGGGGATATATTTTCTTCTTCTATGTTTCACTCTAATTCGGCCATCCAGATGGTCTTCCAAGTGTGTCTGTTCGGTGGAAGAAATCTAGATGCCACCTCGGATCAAGGGTGGAAAAATCAACTCTCACTCAACCTTCCACCCACCTATGGCCTACCTTAATCAATTGGGATACTTTTTATTGTTGGAGGATCAACCCAAGGCTCCCAAAATACCTATTGAAGGTAGTGGTGGTAGAGTATTTGATCATCTTTGATGCATTTTTCAATTGTAATGTTATGCTGTAATTTTGTTGTCTCAAGTTTGTCTTTCACATGTATATTGTTCAAATAATTTTAGTATCTTAATAAAAGTTATTATTATCCTCTTATTATATTTTTCTTCATATCACTTTTATACCGTTGGATAAATATATGAATTTATTCATACCAAACCTTGTGAAACTATCACACAACGGTGGAGTGATCGTTTTTTTATTGTGTTTTTTTACTTCTCCATTTGCTCCCTCATGAGTCTACTTTCCGCTTCCATTGAAACCATAGAATAAATGGAGGGATAAACCACTTATGGGTTGATCCAAGGGAGTATAAATGGGCTGTATTGGATGTTATTTATCACCACATTAATGTCTAATCACTTCTTTAATTAAAATTTTTATTTGATGATTTTTAAACTCCATCGTCCTTGTTGAATTTAAGGCCACACACTTCAAGTGAAAATACGAACCTTTACCTTGGAGTGATAAAAAATTTGATCCATCAAGTGTATAGGTGATTAGTATTATGGTGTGTTGGTATAAAATCATTATGTGATAATTTTTTTTGATCTCCTTAAAATAACTCAACTCAAATATAAGAAATTAAAATAATTGAAAAGGGAATACGTCCAATCCACCCCAAGTGATATCCTAGGATAAACTCATTATTTTAAATTGAATTCACTTAAGTATATTATAGTTCCTTTAAACCCATCTAAAATCAACCCAATATGGCCACTTCATATCCAAAAAATGTCCATAGAATGTACTTGTCTATAGGTTTCTTCTTAGGTCTCTGAGGATTCGACAACCCAAGCTAAACTAAAAGGACTATCCTACTTTATTCTCTTGGGTAAATTTGAGCATGAATCAGGAATGTATATTTCACATCCATTTGAAAATGTTTAAAATTGAAGAATTCTACAAAGTCAAGTAGACTATGAATATATTCAAGTCTAGCTACTAGAGCATAGGTTTCTTCATAGACTATTTTTTTGTTGATTATAGCCTTTACCAACTAATATATCTTTATTTCTTATTATGATTCCATTTTCATCACACTTATTTATGAAGACCAATTTTACTCCAATAACATAAGTTTCCTTAGTTATTTCAACCAAGGCCCAGACATTATTCCTTTCAAATTCATTTAGCTCATCTTTCATAGTTTTTATCCAATCATCATCACCTAAAATTTCATCATTAATTTTTTGTTCTAATTGGGAAAGGACTGCTAGATGTTCTACTTCATTTCTTAAGGAACTTCTAGTCCTTATAGGTTGATTTAAATCACCAATTATACTATCACATGGATGATTCTTTATAAATGACTAATTTCGGTTTTGAAAAACTGGTTCATCAACATAGGGTAGGAAATCTTCTGGGGTAAATAATTTAGAAACATTTTCTTGTGCATTTTACTTATCAGAAGGATCTTCTATCAAAGGTTGATAATCAATTTTTAAACACACATCCGAAGATGTAGGATGAGTTTGTTTAAAAACAAAAGGATCAGTTTCATCAAATTTGACATGTACTGTTTCTTCAACAGTACAAGTATTTTTATTGAAAACTCTATAAGCCTTAGAAGTTGTGGAGTATCCTAGTAAAATTACTTCATTATCTTTTGGTGAAAATTTGTGTAGAATGTATTTAGTATTAAAAATGTATAGTTTGCAAACAAAAATATTGAATTAAGAAAGTCTAGGTTTTCTACCATTCCATAACTCAAAAGAAGTTTTATTAAGAAAAGGTATAATCAAAACATGATTTATAGTATAGAAATCAGTACTTACAGCTTTATCCCAAAAATGATTGGCTACCGAATATTCACTCAACATGGTTCTTTTTATCTCTTGAATAATTCTATTTCATCATCAACAACTCCATATTTTTAGGTGTTGTAGGTGATGATAAGTTATGAATAATTCCTTTTTTACTAAAAAATGATTCAAAATCAGAATTTTGAAATTATCCTCCATGATCACTATGAATAGTTTTAAAAGAAAGGTTTTTCTCATTTTTAACTTGGGATCTAAAAGTTTGGAAATAAGAAAAAGCATCAGATTTATTTTCTAGAAAATAGACCCATGTAAATCTAGTGCAATCATCAACTAAGACAAATACATAATATTTGTCTCTAATGCTTTTAGTTTGTGTTGGACCAAAATGATCCATATGTACTAACGGTAATTCATCAGTAGTTGAGACTTCACGGGTTGATTTAAAACAAGATTTATGTTTCTTTCCATATTGACAAGGATCAAAAACTTTTGAAAAATCAAATATATGCTCTGGTAGATCCTTAACAATTCTTTTGATAGAGAGTTTTCATAGGTTCCTATGGTTACAGTGTCCTAACCTTCTATGCCATAACCGAGAATGAACTTCCATTGCACTATGACAAGGTAGATCTTGGCTTCTATGGTCTTCTAAGTTTAGTGTGTAAACATTCTCTTGCCTATTGGCAGAAAGAATAATCTCTTCCTTGGAATTGTGTACTAATCACTTTTCATTCCTAAAATTCACATGGTAACCATCGTCATATAATTGGCATATGCTAATGAGTTTTTTCTTAGGAACCTTAACAAATAAAACATTTGAAATCAATGTTTTTTCAAGAAGATAAATGTTACCTATACCAATAATTTCTCCCTTATCATTATCTCTGAAAGTTAATTTTCCCCTTTTTTGTCTTAATAATCTTTTCAAAGAAGTTTTTATTACCAATCATGTTCCAGGAACATCCACTATCCATGTACCAGGTATTTATATTAGTATTATCATTATTTTTATGAAATTAAGCATGTTGAACTTTCAAAATCCAAATTTTCTTCAACTTGGAATCTTCAGAAAGAAAAATATTAGGAATCCACATTTTCATTGAAAAATAAGCTTTATGGAAACCTAAAGACTGATTTTTGTTTAAGGAACAATTTTTTTCCCAATGACCCCCACAATGACACTTAGTGCAAAATGGATCACTTTGAGGAACAAAATAATTGTTACTAAAAATCAGTTTTGAACTATTATAACCAAAACCAGAATTATTCCTTTGAGGTCAAATTTGAGAATACATCTTATCAAAATTTTCCTTTCCTAAGGTAATTTTTGAAAAATACTTCCTCAGAGAGAATATTTCTAAATTTAGTCTTATTACTAAATTCTTATCCTTAAAACATCAGTTTTAGCACTAGAGTTTGGCATAAAAACATTTTTGTTAGAAATTACTTTTTCTAAATCCTTATAAAGTTTATCCATCTCAAAATTTACTTCCTCATGATTTTTCGAAATACTTTAAAAATAAAGGGTTTTATTATCAAAATCCTTAGACAGATCTGATATTTCCTAAGTAATATTAGAAATCCTAGAGTTTTCTTTATCAATATTTTTCTTGACATTAGAATATTCATTCTCAAGAAGCATAGAAAACCTAAAAACTTATTTATAAGTAGGTAAATTATTATCTTCATCAAAAAGAAGATTCTTCATCTGAGGATTCATAATATTTACTTTCACTATAATTAGTTTTCAAGGATACATTGGTCATGGATTCAACATTGTGCACCATTGAAATTATACAATAATTTTTAATAGGTAACTTGAAAATGTAAACCAATATTCCTTTGTCCAAAAGATTCCTAATCAAAGGAATCATCAGAAGAGTCTCCACCACTGGAACTCCTGGTGTCATTAGATTTCAAGAAATTCTTAGCTTTATCCTTGTATTACTTCTTTATATTCCTCTTAGAATTATTTTCCTTTCTATATTTTCTCTTAGTCAAAGGACAATATGGCCTCATATTCCCTGCTATATTGCATTCATAACATGTGACTTCAGAGTCATTCTTATCCTTTATTTATTTCTACTTATATCTATACTAAAAGTCTTTCATCCCAACTATCTTGTTCATCCTTCAAGAAATATTATCTAGTTTATTCTCATAATGTTCACTTTTACTTTATTTAGATAAAATAGTTACCTTCTTTGAGTTAGATCTTGTAACGCTCTCATGATTCTTGGATTTTATATGATTAGAATTAGTTGTAAAAGAATAACTTCCATTGCCATTATTCTTCTTAACATTGTCATCGTCTCTCTTTATTCTAGTCTCATGTTGAAGAAGATTTCCAAAAGGCTTATCAAGAGTAATCTATGCAACTTTACTATTCTCATTAATAGTTGTTCTCTTTGATTCCCACTCATTAGGCATGATGTCTATAACCTTTTCCACAAGTGCCTCATCATCCAAACCTTTTTCACCCATGGATTTTATGTTGTTGACTATTGTCATAAATATCTATTGTACCTTATATATAGGTTCTCTATAAGGAAAGAAAAAAATCATGGTACTCATCTCTAATAATAACTCTTCTCGTTTCAATAAATTTGGAAGTTTCAAAATGAGTTACTTCAAGCTTCATCCAAATACAATTTGTAGCTTCACAAGAATAATTATGAATATATATATTCCTGGTCATGCAACACAACAAAGTATTATGTACCTTATATTTTATTTGATATTTTGACTTCTCTTGATTAGTAAATGTTCTGACTTCCTTATCAGGGATTTTGTAATTTCCATTAAACATAACAAAGTTGTCCACTATGGTATTAATGAAAAACGTTTTCATATGATCTCTCCAATATTCATAATCATTCCCATAAAATATAGGTTGTAAAATAGGATTAATATTGTCAATTGAACCAAGATTCATTCTTTCCATCTTAATGAAAAAATATTTCCACACAAACAAGTTAATAATAAAAGATCATAAACAAGGTTGAAAATATCCTAAGAATGGAAAATATTAAACAATGAAAACTTTGAGAAAGACAAGGTTTATGTGAATACAAGTATTTCAGATACCTCCTCTTATACCAATTATAGGATCGCTGATACTGATTGTAGTATCAAAATAATGATGTTGATGCTTAATATATAATTGGGGGGGTGAAGTGTATATTTTAAAAATTCCATCAGAATCTTTAAAGTTGGTTAAAAACTTTTATGTCTAACAAAGTAAAACAAGTTAAAATCACAAGACCTATAAGTTCTAAAAACATATTTTAATCTTGAAATGTAGTTCTGAAAATTAAATTCTGGAAATGTGGTTCTGGAAATGAAACATTAGAAAAGTTTACAATAAAAAATATTCTACCTTAAAGAGTATAGAATCTCACTAATCAGAGTATACATGTACAAGAAAGTATAAGATAGTTATACTTTCATTATTAATTAAAATATTGTGGAAAAATAACTTGAAACAATACAAGTAAGAAGTATGAAATCTTTTAACCCAAATAGTAGGGTATTCAACAACCTTGGATAAAGGTCCCTTGATTTATACTTTCAAGAAATCATGTCTTACCCACACCAGGTTAAGACCTCGATTCGAATATCGAAGTCTATATTTGAATCCCATTAAGACCTGAAACTTCAGGGAAGTCGTACCCTTTCTCTTCCTATCCCCGAAAGCCTTAGAATGTACTCAGAAACATTAGGAGTCACACAAAGCAATTCTAAACAAGATGTTCAGTATGCACAAATCATGATGTCTCTCTATAGAAATCACTTCAGCATGTAATATCAATATTGATCAACGTTACATACAATGTTCTAAGCGATTTTAAATGATCTCTTATTTATAGTCACATCTTCAACGGTTTTCTCCGTCCTCCAATGATCATATTTTTCCTTGAATTTTGGAGGGACATGTACATGTGTCACTCAAACAATAGTTAGTTAGTAACATAATTCACAACATTGTTTTATAACACAAACAAGAGTAACCAAAAAAATATGGTTTCTTAAGCAAATTCATTTTTATAAGTCTAAGGGAAAACAAAATTCAGAATCTAAGAAACTTAACCTTTGGAGTCTATATTACAAGTATATTCATATTCTATTTCTCAAGAATTTGGAATCATAATTATATATACTTTGGATTCTGAATTATAACGAATTTGGATTCTAAATTCTAAGTAATTAAGAGTCTGAATTATGAGGAATTCGGAGTCTGAATTCTAAGAAATTCAGAACCTGAATTCTAAAGAATTCAGTATCTTAATTCAATGGAATTAGGAACCTGAATTTTAGAAAATTATGATTCTGAATTTTAGTGAATTCGGAGTCTGAATTTCATAAGAATTCATAGTATGAATTCATAAGAATTCAGAGTCTTAATTCATAAGAATTTGGAGTCTCAATTCAGAAGAATTCAGAGTCTGAATTTTGAAGAATTCAGAACCTGAAGTCGAATCCAGAAAACATAGTTCTCTATATCTAATTATTTATATAATTCCAAGGTTTTAGATGTGAAAACGAATTTTACACTTAGAAATAAAATGAGTTATATTATGACATAAACAATGAAAACATTGTAAGGATAAATTTCCTTGGGGAAGGAAAATTTTTCATATCAAGATGAATCTTATGGAAGATGAAATTTTCCTTATGATAGAGTGTTTGTGATTTTAAAAACATAAAGGAATGGAAAAGTCATAAGGAAACCTTATTGAATCAAAACTATAACCCCAAAAATAATGGCCAATCTAAAAATACTATTCAAAAACTCATGGACAATCTATGAGAATGCTAAATGGAATTCGAATGTCAGTGGTATCAATATCTCCCAATGGTTGAGTTCTCATATAATAATATCTTCCACTTAAGAATTCAGATGGCTCCATATAAAGATCTATATGGGAAGTGATGTGAAACTCTCAATGGTTGGGATGAAGTTGGGGAATGAAATCTAATTTGACCTAATCTTGTTAAATAGATGACAGAGAAGGTTCAACCCATCCAGAAACATACAAAACCTGCTCATATAAGGAAAAATAGTTGTGATGAAAACTGTCGAAGGGACTTGGAGATCATTATTAGAGATAAAATTTTCCTCTGAATATCTATATTGAAGAGATCCATGAGATTATAGAATAAGATAAATCTAATTCTCAGGTACATCATCCCATTATATATTCTTGATCGTGTTGGATTTGTGGCATATTGACTAGAACTTCCACCATCCATGATGTATTCCTTGTGTCCCACCTGAGGATATAAATACTAGATCCCTCACATGTACTGAAATCAATAGTGGTATAGTTGTAAAATGATCTATCTTATGAGGAATATAAAATGAAGATCTTTGATGTTAGAAATAAATTTATATGAAACAAGACCACTCACCTTGTAAGAGTGCAATAGAGGAACCATAAATATGATAAGGCGACATGGGAACCAGAGGAAGCGATGAAGAAGAAGTAGCCTAACCTATTTCCATCTCAATATGTAAAAAAAATAAGAGGGGAGAATTTCATAAGGTGAAAGAATATTACACCCCATGATTTTATGGTATTTCTCTTCTTAAATAAATTTGATTTCTTTAATAGCTTATGTTGTATTGAACACTAATCGTAAAAAAATGATTAAATATTACTATTTATCTATGATATTTATCACCTAGACATTGGAAGAGAGGGAATAAATTATATTATCTAAATTTTGAAAAAATATTTTTTAAATATTTATAAAATTAATTCATTGGTTAAAAAATAATAAAAAATAAAAAATAATAACCAATTAAACAAAAATGATGTGTTTTTATAAAATTACTAATTTTTTATACTCATAGTGAAATTTTATATTAATAAATTAAATTAATAGATATTACTGAAAAATATTAATTAAATTTATTTGTTATATATTCAATCAAATGTTTTTTTATTCATCCAATATTTTCTATATGCTCAAGATATGAATAAAGTCCAATTTTAAGCATAAAATCGATATTTTTCTAAAATACAATTTTCCACCTTTGGTCAGTGCGCTTATTTTAAGTATAAGTTTACATACATGTATAAGTTTTATTTAAAAAAATTGTCTATTTTAAAAATATTAATATCATAATTATCTTATGGTGATGTTTTAGTATATTTCTGGGATGTTTTATTTTTTTATAAATAGCGAAAAATACTTTATTTTTATTAAAAACTTCTTCTTCATCTAATTTATTTATAAGAATAATTTTTTTAAATAGGTTTAAAAGTTTAAATCGATAAATTATATTTAAATAAAACTCATTTAGTTCATTAGAATCAATTTTATATTGAAAATGGATATAAAAACATTTCAAACATTTGAACTTTTCACAGTGAAAACACACATTTTCATTGTGTCTGTGCGATTCATTTTAAATATAATTTTTTTCATTATGTGAATTGAATTTGGTAAAATAGGTTAAATATTTGGAATCATAAGGTATAAATTAGGTTATAAGGTCAATTTAATTTTTATTAATAAAAAAATTACCATGGTAAAAAAATTATTTATCATAGTATAGGTAAAATAGTGATAAGGGTTAATCATAAAAGGTAAAATCATAACATGACTAAAACATACAACCTTTAATGATTTTATGAGGTATTTATCAAACCTAAACTTCCTGAAAAACAGTTATTAAAAATATAATTCATTTAAATTAATACCACCTCAATGTGGTTGGATTTAAATATTAAATAATCATTATTTTAATCACTTAAACACACCTCTCCTTAAGTATAAATACAACCCCATTTTTACTCAAAATAGTTAAATATCCTAAAATAATTATAAAAAAATTTTCTCCTAGATCTAACCACATCCATGTTCTTTTATTTTCACCCAAAGACCAATTCTATGGTCTTTAATGGATCCTTCTAGGCGGTGATATTCAAGAGGTATGTTTCACAAAAAACCTCTCTTAATTTCTTTTCTTATTCTACATTCATATCACGTAATATATCAAGGAATGATAACTCTAGAATCATTTATATAATTTATATTTATGTTGATAATGTAATATCTTATATAAATCCATTTTTTACCTGCTCTTATTCATAAAAATGAAACTATTATCCCGCACAGGAGCCTCAACCCAGTTGGTGAGGTATCCTTAAGTGCATCCACGAGACCCAGGTTCAAAACCATGTGGAGCCATATTTCTGGGATACTATAGCAGTGTTGTAGTAGGTACTATGCAGGTACTATAGCAGATGTTGTAGTTGGTATTATAGCATCCAGGACTATTCACCTTTGGCCACCAGTTTGGGCTTGGAGTCCTTAAGGCATTCGGACCACCCAGCCCTTTAGGTCAGTAGGGCTTTCGGGCCACCGTTAAGGCCTTCGGGCCACCTCAAGGCCTTCAAGACACATGCAGTTTCCCCAGATAGACTCTATAAATAAAGAGCAGCCCTAGAGAAGGATTCAGATCAAGAGCACTCACCAGAGAAGAACCAAAGGATTTCTAAGAATGAGAGGGTATGGATATGCCATCCGGACAAGCCAGTGCTTACAGGGGAATCTTAGCCTGACGACCATGTGAAGGTGGAGAGCTACATCATGATTCAGATGCTGGGGAGGGGCAATTTCTTTTAGTTATAGTTTGGTTGAATTCTCTAAGACCTTCGGGTCATGTAATGTCTCTTAGCCTATGGGTCATGTAATCTCTAAGAATACGGGCCTTGTAGGGGTTCACCCTCATCCCTTGAAAGGGGTTTTATAAAAAAAATAACTAAAAATGAAAGGGTTTGGGACATTTGAGTTAAACTATAGTCTAAGTAATTCAGGTTAATCTCCTCTAGGAAAAATTATTTTCTTCATTTTCTATTACCACCTTCATGGCTGGTCATAAAACATTAATTATGGTTAAATAATATTTTAATAAGTATATTACAACTTTTTTTGTGATGGAATATATACATAATATTAATTAAAACAAAACTATTTTGTGATGATCGAGAAACCGCAAAAATAAACTAAACATTTGTTGATAATGTTTTATCTAATGAGTCACACCATATAAGAATAAAAAATTTATATATGGTAAAATTTAAAATTATATAAGTTCATTAATACCATTTAATTACAATTACATAGTTTTAATCTCATTCTACATGAACTTCCATAATTATACACAAGTTAACCAATTGAAAATCCAAGAAACAAACTCTCCCAGAATAATAAAATTGATCTTTATAGCTCACTAGAATTGTCATAAACGAACTTAATAAATTTATAATTAATAAGTTTTTCTTCTCAATTGTCCCTGATAAGAAAGCCTGATTAAAGGGAACTTCTCAATTTCCATCCCATTTTCATGTTCACTCCATAAACTATTTTGAGATACAAATATTTTTCTAAAATCACACATTTTATCATTAAAAGCTATTTTATTTCATCTTTGGTTTTATGAAAATAACTATTCATTTTTCCTCTTTAAAAACCCTTTATTCTTTTAGCTAAAACTGCACTTAATTAGCACATTCCTAACCACTATTTTTAATGTTTTCAATTCAATTGTAAGTTGTTAATTGTTTACCATGTTAATTTCCATGATCTATTTTACCTCGTATTTTTGGGATACCATTGTAATATTCCCTTTGGGAACGCTTCATGAAAATATTACCATGCCCATTTCATTCCATGGGTAATAGTTATTATTATTCCTTATATTGGACTACTTATATGAAAAACATAGGAATTATAATATTGTAATAGGTTCACCCATATTGCATTTCAACACATTGGGTAATTTTTTAATCTAAAGCGACCTCATGATGGGATTGGGTGTAAACCTAATTCCTTTATGGTACTTCATCCACCATGTGATATAGTCTTGGGAGTTATCCATGACTCATTTTTATTTCATGATATATTTTTCTTCCACTTTATTAAATTTCAATAATCATAATATTACAGGTTCTATATTTCATGCTTCCTTATGGTTGTTCATTATCCATTCCTTTTATGTTATCATGTTACATGTTAGAATTTATTCTCATTTTTATTCCCTTATTGGGATTTTTATCTCATCCCTTTTATCTATATATTCCTCAGGTTATCCTATGTAGATTTAAAATATCAAAGGAAGTTATGAGATCGTTATAGATGTTCAATAAAGATTTGTTTTATTCTAGTCTCATGTTTTCTAATTATTTATCTAGTCTCCCAAAGATACTATATTTTTCAATCCTTGGTTTGTATTATGTGGGTAATAATGCTTAAAAATAATGTAATATTATGTGAAAAGGGTGTGGGTTACTATAATCACTCAGGTAGCCGCATGGTTCTGCCATATATCTTGGAATGACATGCATTAACCTTGTGGGGATACTATATCAAGGTCATCCCCTCATATGGTTTTGTCACATGATTTTTCAAATCTTGATCCAGTCATGTTTTTCCCCTATCACCACTTGCTTGGTTTATCTTGGAACAAGAACAATTTGGAAAAACCTTTCATCAAATGATCACTTATCCAGCGACTCCAAAAATAGCCCATATCATTTCTTGGAGATAGTTCATGGTTTCCCATAACAATTTTCAAATCATGAAAACTTTAAAACATGACCAAAAAATTCCAAAATCATCCGAAAATTCTCAAAACATAACCCAACCACTTTATAAATTGAGACTTTACATTAAAATTTTAATTTAATGAAAACTAAGGATGTTAAATTCTCCCCACCATTTTTGTTTCCATCCATGGAACTTGTGATACCATTGTCATTTTTGAAGTTCTCAGGCCACTGCTCTAACGTTTCCTATTCATGTTCCCATGTATCTTCCTGAATCAGAACATGAAAGCATAATACTCATACCAATCCTATGATTTTTCTAGGAAATTGATTCAATTTCCAATCCAGAAATCATATTTTAACATGAATCAACATACAATTAAATTTAATATCATCATTTTCCCATCAAATCACATGGTTAGGATTAATTTGGTATGTCTTCAGTTGATATAAATGATCCACATTGTGCACAGAGCAGAACCATAGTGATAATGATTACTAATAAGAAACATCAATAAATCATTACATTTTCTCAAAAGATATATTATATTAAAGGTAAAACATTCATTTCTTACCAAAATGATGATTCCCAAACCTTAGAGAGATTCTCAAGAAACAATGATCATCCACATAAAATTATAACAATCATTAACAATGATCAACATAAGATTTTTGATGACATCTAACCACCTTCATCCTCTTTCTAAAAATATGAATCTTTTTTATTGTATTCTACATTATAATAGTTCAAAAAACTGAATAATCACCTATTTCCACCCAAAAAAATTAAAAAACAAAAATTAGTGTCTAACAATGTTTCAAAAGGATTTATATGAATAGAGGCATGATAACATCTATTGTATAAGAACTACACAAATTTTATACTATCCTCCCATGACCCTCGAAACTAAATCACAAAATCTCAAAGAATGTCTTATAAAATTTGGATAATCAATTTGGATTTTACATCAGTTTGAGGATGATAATATATGATCATTGAAAATTTATTTCCAAGATATTACAGCATGGACATCTAAAACCAAGATATAAATCAGGGGTATCGGTTAGAAAAAATTGAAACTACTATTCCAAACATCATTAAAACTTCACAAATATATATTTTTGATAATTATTCTATTATATTGGATTCAAAATTTGGAGTGATGTGAGCCAAATTCATGAGCTTGTCTATAATAAACAATTTGGAATCTTGTTTCATAACCATTTTTGACTGACATATGACAAAATCCATTGCTTTCCCCATTTCCATAAAAAATAGTTAATGAATGCAGCATACATGCAGGTCATCAGTGCACTTTATTAACCTGTTGACTAGTGAGTTATCTCGAGGCAATCACCTACATATTCTTCTTCATGCTATTATATCAAAACTATTCCCTTATTTATATATATATCTTATGAATTTCATGGTGAACAACTAATCTTGAATGGTGGTTGGTAGAAATAATTTATACCTAATAAATTGGAGGAACCACTATCAAAACTCTAAAACATAGAATAGATCTTCAATATAG
The DNA here is from genome assembly GCA_963277665.1 of Viscum album. Taxonomy (NCBI): domain Eukaryota; kingdom Viridiplantae; phylum Streptophyta; class Magnoliopsida; order Santalales; family Viscaceae; genus Viscum; species Viscum album. The sequence goes on from OY728165.1 coordinate 2,082,622,613, forward strand.
AGTCTATGCCATAATGGTCTCCCCACCATTGAGTTTTAACCTCGTCATTATAAATTTTGGATCTGATGTCCAGGAATATTTAAACTACTCAACCAAATTAAGAACAAGAGAATATAGAGATAAAACCATAACATAACCTTGATCAACACAATCTAGATGAATATCAACTATGACCAACAATAGTTTTTATGACCTAAGGCCACATTAGCCAACTCATTATATGAATTCCTACTTAAAGTATTAGCTACAGAATTCCATTTTCTTGGTTTATACATCACATAAAAGTCAAACATATGAAGGTATTATATCCATCTTAATTGTTGTATATTCAAATATCATTGTGAAAAAAAAATTCAAGATCTTATGATCTTCCAACATTATGAATTTCTCACAAAAATGTAAAATATGTAATGTTTTAAGACATAGACTATAAAATCTATTTCCATATCATGTTTTGGGTAGTTCTTATCATACACCCGTAACTGTCTTGAGCCATAAGCTATAACATTATATCCCTGTATGAGAACTCATTCTATCCTAGAACTAGTTGTATCATAATATACATCATACACCTTATCTAACTCTAGAAACATAAGGATACATGATTATGTGAGTAAAACATTAATCTATTTTAAATATTGAGAGAACTCATCACTCCATTGAGAAGGAAAAACATTCATTGTTAAATATATAATCAATGAGTCAAGTCATTATAAATCATGAACAAATCATTATTAATATCATAAAAAGTCTATTAAACTATATATCATGAAAACATTCTATAGTTCTTTCCAAGAGATAAAAAATTCTAACTTTTCATGATCTACCCAGAATCCTCTTTTAGAAATGATCTTGCTAACAAAACATTCTTCTTGTATTCAGAAATCAATCATTAAAATTTTATCATAAAGGATATATTCCCTCTAGACAAAAAACACTATGCCCAAGTGTGTTTTATGATTGACCTTAGTCCTATAATACACTATAATATCATTGATGAAAACTACTCTAAATGAGTCAACATACCTTTGTAAAATATGATTCATCAATTCCATAAATAAATTTGGTGTATTCATAAGACAAAAGTGAATAAATATGTATTCATAGTGACCATTACACCTCTTGAAGGATTTATTTGGAATATCCTCTCTCTAAAATTGATGTTATTGATACCCTAATCGTTATTATTTTTTATAGAATTAATTGGATCCCCTAAATTGATCAAATAGATAACTAATTTATGGAAGATGATATCATTTATTTACCATAACATTGTTGATAGTATGATAATCCACACAAATTCAATGAGTTCCATCTATTTTGTTGAAAAAAAACTAGTAAAACCTATAAGGACATACTTTGTCAAATGAAACCTTTTCTTTCCAACCCTTCTAGTTAGAATTTTAATTACCATAATTCCATTCATTCTATCCTATAAATTGTAAGTGAAATAAGACTAGTCCTTGGTTGGAGATCAATCATAAATTACACTTTTCATTCATGTAGAAACCTAGATAAATTATATGGAATTAAATAAAAAGAATAGTCAATAATGGTTGGAAAGATCAATGTATTATTTCATCAAAATATGACAAAGTAACCACTTCTAACTAAAAAGAGATATTATTGACCACTAGTACCAAAGGTCATTCTCTGCATTCACTCCAATCCCAATATCCTTTAATTATATGGATAAGGCTATCAAAAAATGTGAAACTAACATAATAGGTGTCAAAATATTTGTGGTCCTTTAATTTTTTTCAACCAATCCATTCCCAAAATCTGGTCATAGATTTATATCTTAAGAACTGATAAATCCAAAACATATTAACCCCATCAATATATATATAAAACACTTCAAAATTAATGGATCGACACTCTTATTGACCAAGAGGTGTCTGATGTTTGAATAATGAAGTCCTCATATCAAAATGTAAACCCATATGATCAGCAATGCAAGAAACAATTAAATGGTGACATGTACCTATATCAAACAAGGATTGTATAGGGGTTGAATTCAAGTAAATAATACCTCACACTATCGAAGGACTATATTGGTCATCCGTGATCATCTACTCAACAGCATATAATTACTTAATTACACTCCCTTGATCCTTTATTACTTGTTGATATTAAACTTCTTGAGGAGTCATGTAGATCCTAGAATCACATTATATTTTTTTGCTTATGAGGAAAAGAGTTTCTTTGGTGAGGTCATCTAGTCAAAGTGTAAGATGCCTAAGATATATGAAATACATCTCCTTCACTAAACATTAGAGAGATCCCAAAATAACACTATATATATCCCATTAGATTATAGATGAGATAATATCAAGGTATTTTTATTTAATATCACTTCATATGAGTGAAATAGCTATATTGTAAATATCTAGTCTTGTTATTGAGTCTTGGAGGAATTCTTACTAATTTAGTAGTCTTGGCCCGAGGTGTCACACTTCCTTGATAATAGTTGTACCTCTTCCATTTATTTCCAACATTAGTGTTCATAGATGTTCCCATAAAGACAATCATACTTCCTCCAATAAGATTCCCATCAAGATATATTTCTCCCACAGTAGACCTATTAATCATATACATATAATTCGAAATAAATAGGATGATTTTTTTGTTCGAATCATTATCCAACAAGGGGGTCAATCCAAATATTACCTGGTTGGATTATTTTCCTGGTGATTTTATCCAATTTTATAATAAGTATTGTAACAAGATTCCATATTTTAGACTTTTGTAACTCCTTTTATTTCATGATAAATAAATTGTTCCTTGGTCTTTGACCAAGGCACCACATTTTTAAAAAAATTGAGATTATTTATACTCAATAATTTAAAATTTGTATTCTAATATTAATTTTATCTCGCTTTGTTTAATTAATTGATTAAATTTTAGTTTAATTAATTAATTACGTAAATATTTTTTATTAAATTCATTTTATTAACTTTAATTTATTTCTTTGATTATTTTCTTATAGAAGGTACATCAACACTCTCGTGGAAGAAAAATATAGAGAAGTGACTCCCTTGAATCAATGCCACAATTTTCACCCACTGTCTGAGTACAAACCACTTCCGGTCATCCTCACCTCCTGCCAACAGCACCCAACAATGACTCCTCTAAGTCACCATCATCCATTTCCAATAGTGACTCAAGGATTCACTATTTAACCTCCACCTGCTAGTAGATCCATACCAACCATCATCCCACTATTTTCTTACCACTGCTATTCACATCCACTGATGGATATTCTCAACAGCATCCCCCACCATTTGTTGAACCTCCACCCACCGGTGCCTCCAAACCCAAAGTCACAGTCCACCATAAGAACTCTAAATAGAAATCATATATTGAAGAAATAAACAAATCCACATAACAACACTACATAAGAAATATGAAGATCAATCTCAATAGAATAAACACACAAATGAAGAAGAAAATAAAAAAAATAGAAACCACCCAAAGAAGTATCAGATCCATTAACACTACATCTGAACCCAACCAATGAACTACCTTTAAAAGACCCAAGCTCCTCTCAACCCACTACCCCAAATTACCAACCACAACCCAAATATTTTTTTCAAAATCAATATGAAGATGAGTAATCTAATTATTAATGAATGTTAAGTGGGGTTCATAGAATTTGGGTGAAATTATTTCACTGAGGTATGACATAGATACTAATATTCGAAATTTAGAACATTAAATTGGTCAAATAGTTGGACATCTTGGTGGTAGGGACAAGGGAAAGATGCCCAGAACTACAATTCCTTATCCAAGATATAATTTTATGGTTTTACAACAATATCTATCCATAAAACCTAATTTAATGTAATGGAACCACATGGGAGAGTTAAAAATGAAGAAAAATGGAATCTGAAAATGAAAACTAGTAAAATTTTAAATCCGTAAATCTAGATAGTTTGGCCAAAATTGAATAGAATGTGAAACCCACACCTAAAAAATACAGACAACCAAATAACATGAAATGGTAATTTAATAAGGAAATAAAAAAGAAATTTATTTTTAAGGATAAGATAATAAATACACCTGTTTTAAAACATTACACATCTTTTATACCCTTACCAGAAATAGTGAAAAATAGTGATGAACTTGACTATATGAGGTTCCTAGAAATGATTCGAAGATTCAACATCAACATTCAATTCTTATAATCCTTGGATAAATTCCAATCCTACGTAAAATTCACAAAATGGTTTCTAAAAAAAGATTCTATGATGTTTGAATCAATCAATATCAATGAGTAATGTAGTGCAGTTCTCTTGAGGAAGTTTCCAACAATGTTGAAGGTCCCAAGAAGATTTTTTATTAAATAAAAAATAGGAGGAAGTGTAAAACAAAATTTTCATTGTGATTTAGGAGTGAGTGAAAATATAATTCCTTATTCCTTGTTCAAAAATCTAGACATCAGGGATTTGAAACATACTATTATTTATCTTCAACTTGTCAATAGGTCACTCACTCACCCCTATGGAAGGGTTGATGAATTATTATTTAGTTTAGGAAATATTACACTACCCAAGTATTTTTTTTAATTATAAATATGGAATGTGATTAAAAGGTACCAATCATATTTTGTAGATCATTCTTTTTTACTGTAGGATCCAACATTGATGTGTCCAAAGGAAAACAGACCCTCTATGTTCTCGATGATGTTTGCAAGATATTGGTTTTTGAAAATTCCAAAAATGAGGTCAGATATAAACTGATTGTTGTTTTTGAGAATAAATGTTTCAAAATTTTGTTCAAATCTGATTATAGTTCCTTCCCACTAGTGGTCACATAAATAAGTATTCCTCGCCCCATTGAAAATTTCTCTCAAGCTACTACTCTTATCCCCCACCCAACTGTGGATGAGGAAATTCATTCCTTGTAACCCATTATGGAGTTTGAGTCGCAAATTTGTCATGAACTATCTTTACATATTTATGAAATTTCCCCTTTTGAAGATGAATTTTTTAATGTTCTTAAAGCTGGGAAGAGTTGTGGTTTAAAACCTGCTAAAAATATAATGATTTCCACTATAAACAAGTTTGTTTTCTTGGAAACTTATTTCATGCTCAGTTTGTTTCAATGTGTGAAGGATTCCAACAATAATTTGAGAGGTTTTAATTATTTGAGTTACTTTGGGAAATTGGGAAGTTTATTTTGAATATTTATTATGACTCATTCATATAGTGATATTATTATTTTTCTTCTTTAAATGATGTGTTAGAAACATTATTTGTAAATATTAGGATTTTTCTACTCGATTTTCTTTTGGTTATGTATCTTTACAAGAATCAATGTGTGGGAGATATTGGGAAGAATTATTGATCAGTTATATTTTTTCTATAATTAAACTTTTTAAGAGTTGAGGAAGTTGTTTTTAGAGGTCTAGATGTGTTGAAGAACATGTCCTCTACTACTAAATTTCTATATTTTTGGATAATTTTTATTCATGGAGAGAATTTAAATTTGATGAGAGATCCAAATTTTAACTCTTTATATAATTATTTAATCCAAACCTTTAATAATTCATACCCATCGAATGATCATGGTTATAAATTTTTAGGGATATTTTTTTTCTATGGACTTTAAACCTAGCGTTCCATGAGAGGAAACCCATTATTTTCTTGTTTTCTACTATTAATTTTAGTATGAACAAATTTTACTTACTCGATTGTGTGTATCTCTTCATTGTTGAACTATTATTATTGAGATTCCATTGATATATCCTTCCTCTTTTTTTATGGTTGTTTGTTTTATAGTGTTGGTTATTAGTTATCATTAGGATGAAGTGGCATGTGGTTAGTAGTCTTAGATAGCCATGAGATCTTTTTCCAGTGTTAGAATAATTTAGAACATCCATGTTTGAAGGAAGATTCTAGTTGAATAACATTGGATAGCATGTCCTACAATTCAATCTCTAGTCAATTTTAATTTTTCTATTTAGTTCTTCATTCTCGTGTTAATTTTTTCCTTTTTTAGGAACTACAAATTTTCAACCAAATGACTATTTCATTGTTATAAGAGAGGTTATAATAATTTTGTTAAACATTGAAAAGAGCTTCTATATATTTGGGGAGTAAAATGTTCCCATCTTATAGTCCATATTTATAGTTTCTATTGGTTTCATTTAATTCACTAGTTCAATTCATTAGTGACAATTGTTTTCTACATGCTTAAATTTTTTAATTTATAATGCTTAAAGTGAAGTTTAATGTTAATTTATTGTACTCCTTAAAAATCATTCATTAAATAATCTCATGAATGATCTCTATTAGAAAACTATATTTCATGCTTACTTGTTTGGTGGTGGTCGGAGGTCTCTTTTTTATATGATTTTTATTTTACTTTTTTTTTATGGAAAATGATTTTATCAATTTTCTCAAAACCCATTCCCTAATCCTTTAGTTCTAAGTTTCGAATTTTTTTATTGAAACATTATTCCACTTTTATCCTCAGTATTAGAGACAATGTTTTAAATTAAATATAGTGGAGGGGTCTTCCTTTAGAATAATTGTGTTTCATGGATAACACATCATATACCTCTAAATTTTTTCAAATTTACTCCCTTTGAAACTGTAAATATATTCTATTTTTTAAGATAGATTAAAATACAAAAAAAACTAAAACAAAATATTTTCATCATACTTAGGTGAAACATTTATTGTAAGATGAGGGGTTTAAGGACTCTGAAAATGTTATAAATGCATGATTTTGAGTTTTTGTGCGTACTATTTTTAAGGAAGCTTTCTTTATAAACTAAGGAATTGTGATAGGATAGATCTTTGTGGAATTTTGTTCTTTACTAGAGAAAACCAAAAAAATTAAATTAAATATAGACTATACAATCTTTTTTGGTAAAACAGTTTAAGATGTCAACTCTAATGGTAATAATATCAGTCCTTTTATCCTGGAGTAGAATAAGAAAATGGGATCTCATGTTGAGTCACTAATAAAAGGCTTTGGGTATATTTTTTCAAATGAATAAAATACATTTTCAGATACAATAAGTGTTTTGCACAGTGTTGTGCACAAGAAAATTTGTCTGGGAAAATTAATAAAGTTCCTTTTCTAAAATAATCTCATTTCGGTAAGGGGAATTTTGAACCAAAATGAATAAGGGGAAAACTTAATTATTTAATTATCAATTAAATTGAATCAATGAAGTGATAAAATATATATCTTCATTTTTTTGGAACTTAGGGGAGAGTAAAAAATTAATGTTTTCTCTTGTTAAGTAGTTAATTCCATTTTTATATAACTTGTTTCACTCTTGGAACTAGAACCCATTTTAAATGGAAATATGGAATTTTTTAAAATTAACATAGGAAGCGTGATTTTTCATATAGTGGATTTATTTTGATCTCCTTGGATTTGGTGTCACGCAAAAATTAAGTCGGATAGTTTATTCTTATTTTGGTTTTTGAAAATAAATAAAACTCATTGAATTATCTGGGAGTGAAATAGATTAAGTGTGGGAGAGTTTTATATAGCCTTTATTTCTTTACTTTTTTCACATTAGTTTTCACTTTTTATTCACTTGTTATTATTAAATAATGAATTTTTTTATCAATTATAAATTGTTTCTTTTCTATGTTAAATTGTTAAAAGAGTGATTTGTTATTAAATTTATGTATTTTAGTGTTTATCTTAAGTTCTTTGTGAATAATTTAAATTTAATTAATTAATTTACATTTTATCTCCATCTTTTACAATATTGTTTTAATTTTAATTTTAACTTTTCATTTTTTTATTCTTTTAATTATTATATTATTTAATTTTCTTTTTCAAAATCATTATTCCATTTATTTAATATCATTATTTTATTTTATTTATTCTTTATATAATTATATTCAATTTTTTAAATCTTTCATGTTTAAATTTTATTTTATTTTATATGATTTTATTATTGTATTTATTTTCTTAATTTATTTTTTTCTTTTGGTTTTATTTATTTTTAAATTTATTCATAAATTTAGTTTAATCTTCATTTTTTAATTTAAAAATAATTATACTTCACTTTAGTTTTTATTCTACAAATAATTAAACTAATTATAACATTTTAATTCTATTCTATAAATATATTTTATACTTATTAATATTTAATTATAATATATTTATTTGATTTATTTACTTTTTTAAATTAATTAATTAGTGAATTTATTTATGCAAACTGAGTTTAAATATTTTTATTATATTAAAATAATTATTTTGTTAAGTAGTTTTAATATTTATTAAATTGTTTGTTGAATAATTTATAATTGATATTATTTATACATAACAATTTAAAATGTGTTTTGTAGTATTATCTTTCAATTGTTTTTGTTTAATTAATTGCATAATTTTAAGTTAAAATACTAAATTCATTGATTTTTTACTTCTAAATATATTTATTTACTTTAAATTTTTTGTTTGATATTTTTTTACAGACCTACCGCCAGACTCTGGAAATAGAAGAAACATAAGGAATTCACCCCTCTGAGTCACCGCATGATTTTTCACCCACCACCAGAGTACAACCCATCACAATCCACCCTCACCTACCACTAGCACCACCCTACAGTGACTCTTCTGAGTCACTGTTGAACCTCCACCCATTGGTGGCTCTACACCCACCTTCCCCCTGCCAATCTCCACCAACTATTGGTTTCAACCCACCATTAATCTCAACAACCATCACTCATTCTCACTACCAACCCCGCTCCCTCTATTGAACCTTCAACCATCAGTGGGTCCACTCCCACTGTCACTATACACTATAAGCACTCTCAACAGTGATCAATGATCAAACAAAAAAAAAATCCATAAAAAAACTCAAAAGAATAAATTTGAAGACGAAACATAGTATAAGAAACCCTCATATGAAGAATAAAATCAAAATAAATTGAAATCTCCAAAAGGATCATGAAATATATTACCACCACATTCAATACCAACCAAATCCATACCTGTAGAAGTCTTGAGCACTTGTAAACTACTACCGAACACTGAATCCATATAAATCTACATCCCACAACTGTTAAAGGAGACCAAGCCCTGTGAGTCCACCATATTTTCATGCACCTCTCTAACCAAAACTTGAAGAGTCATCCATTAATGATGTTTGGCCACCCATATATGAAAATACCTACCACTATTATTCGAGGAAAATTTATCTTCTCCTCCATCATGTTTTTGTCACTGAAGAAGGTCGAGCTCCCATTACCCATTGTGAACTTTGTGTTGTCATTGGCCTCTGTTCCCAAACAATCACCTCTACCATCCATAACCTGCGACCCCTTCCCTTTGTGTCGCTACGAGCCCCCCCCCCCTCGCTTTCCTTCAAAATCACTAAACCCCCATCAACATTATATTATCTATTTCATAATAATAACAACATATGTCAAATTCATATAATTAATTTATTTTATATAATAATAATATACATAAAAATAATAACTATTTTAATAAATGTTTTATAAACATTTTTTTATAAATTTTAAGTATATAAATTAATTTGAATATATTTGTACTTCTTTATTATTTCTAGTATAATTTTATTTAGTAATATATTTATATTCTATAATTAAGTAATATATTCATTTTTATGAATAACATGTTTCCCAATTTTCTTTATTATGTTCTGATTATTTTAATGAATCGGGTATTAGGTTTCATTGTTATCAGGTTCGTGGTGAATGGAACAAGTCAGGGAGTTGGGAATTTAGTTGGAAGGGACATATGTATAGGTCACTATAGAGGATGAAGAGGCATAGTAATTATGCCACATGGAAGTTGTAAAGTTTCTCATGGAATGGGAACTGTGAGATTGAAGTGGAGTAGGGGGATTCAGTTGAGAATAAAAAATTCCATAAGGGGGATACACATTCAATAGGGAACCAAAAAAACCATCTCCCCCAAGGGGAAATTATAGATCAATCAATTTCATTACATATCCCCCACTAATGACCATCACCATTCACTATCCATTCATCGTACCAGATAAGAGATCCAAGATCACAAGATCGAGGAGGTAGCATACTTAGGGAAGGAGGACTTCTTCTCCTTTTATTTACTCTATTCTTCTATGTTGAAATTATTTTAATGAATTTTATATTTTCTATTGCTTAAATTATGAGTTTCTAAGTTGTTTTTTGGGGTTGGATTGGATGGATTGAACAAATATCAATTCATTTGTTCTTACAATCAGTTTAATCACTAATGGGATGAGGTGTTCCATCCAAGGATTTCTTTTTCTCTTCCTTATGATAATTCTTTAACTCTACACAAATTACTGATATGTGAAGGGTAGATTATCCACTTTAATTGGGAACCACACCATAAATGAAAATCTAAAAAAGGTTTTAATAAGCTATTTTTCATGAGGAAGCATCATTTTCTTGGGTTCATTTAGAAATAATTGATTCCAAGAGAGGTCACTAGTGAGGGTGACATCTATAATAATAGTTAGACATTTAATTCATCTTCATACAACCTCTATACATATGTGAATGGTTCAATTCAATAGAATTTACATTTTAATCAATCTATTCTGGTCCAGTCCACCTAACTCATCTTCTGATTGTCCTTTCCTCTGACTTGTTTCTTCTACACTATTCTACACATTCCTTTTCACATATCCACATTAACTGTTTTCTTTTATTTTTTATCATTGTTTTTTATTGTCTTAGTTTTTTATATGCACATCATTAGTCCTTCTCTATGGTTCAAAACCTTTCTTACCATAGTACTACTATAAGTAGGTTTTATAAATATTAAATTTTCATGAGGCCAATAACCTTGCAGTCAGTTTTATTATTTATGGATAATGAAATATATTATTTTGGATTCTTTAATGAGTGGGGATAAAAAAATTATTGAAAAATTCTTAAAATTCCTCCCATGTACAACCATGGTTAATTCCAGTTTGGAAAGATAAATCCCACCATTTTTGTGTAAGATCCTCCATCATATACTCTGTTATCTTGACCATTACCGTGGGAGGTGTATTAAGTAAATAAATGATTTGATTAATTCAATTTATTCACACTTTCACCTTTTCAGTCTCAGAATATCAGCAAATGATGGTTTTATTCTATTTCTAAAACTATATATATTTCTTAATATGTCAAGTTTCATTGTTCTAATTTTCTCTATCAACATCTTGAAAATCCTAAAGGATTCCCTAAACAATATTTTGGTTCACCTACATCTCAGACCAAATTTTTGATGGCATCCTCCTGATGATTTTTATGACACCATCTAGTTCCATTTTTTATAACCATAACAAAACAATATTTTTTATTACTCATTAGAATATAAAACCTTATAAAATTTAAAATAACTATAAGGAAAATAAATAATCATTATTTTCAAAATCCATACATTTTTACAGTTTTTCATAAATCATCAAACTCAAAACGAAAAATATCATCCTAGAGGTAATTCTCACTAACAATTAATGATATGAAATAACCATTGACTAAACTGACAATAATAATATGAAAACATACCTAGATGTTTCTTTGAACTTTATTGTACCCAAACCACCCGAGTAACTTGATGTTCAGTATAAAAATGGGTAGTTATTTAATTTTAGGATATAAATTTCAAGTTTTAACATTCCTATATCCTTAATATTGTCCTATGTAATAGACAAACCAACAATGACAGATACCATTTTTTAAATCACACCCTAACTCATTGTTTTGAGAAGGGGTAGAGTGCCACTAGCCATATGTGACATCCCTAAGAAACCAAATTTCGTAAATAAATGAAAAGGGCTTTGTAGAAAGATAGTGTATGATTTATAGTGATGAACCAACACAACCAAATTAGGGAAAATACAACAACAAAACCTAAAAGATGATTAGTGGGTAACAAAAACACAACTCAAAAATAATCCAATAAATAATAACATCATAGTAGAAGCATCAATGTAATAGAAGACAATATATAAAAATAATGAACATCCAAACATAGTAACAAAAAATTATAATCACTCCAATGAACCTAAGATATTTTTCAACACTCTGAACACAAACTATGGAGGATGAATCATGAAAAACACTAGATAAATACTACACCTTTCCCCTACCTCACTACACCAAAATCAGACATTAACAACAGTATTTTAGTGGTGGTTTATTAAAAAATCCTTCTAAATCATTTAATTTTTTTGAAAAACCTAAATCTTATCCTATGCCCCCCCCCCCCCCCCCCGCAACGCTTCACCCCCCACAAACCCCCCAAAGCCCTACCTGACCCCCCAAAGCATCGTCGCTGATCCCAACCCTCATTGCCCCTCTCTACCGATCTCAACCCTCGCACCCTGTGCCGCTGGTCCCGACCCTCACCCCTACCACATACCCTTGATTCATCTTACATTCAATCCTAGCCTAGCCACCCGCATCCCCTCTCTTCCAATCCTGACCTAGCACCTCATCTCCCCTCAAAGGTCAAGTGGTAAGTGAACTGGATGTTTTGTCTATCTCTTTACTATATAAAAATTTGATTCACCATGGTATTTTAGGAAATATATCTTGATTTGAGTTGTTTTATTTGTATTTTGATTTGGTTTGATGTGATTTACAACTATGATGAGTAATTGGGTATTGTTGATTTGGTTTTTTAATGGGAATAGTAGTGTTGATTTCATTTTTTCTACATTTTTTATAATTTTTATAAAAATAAATCTATTTATATGTTAGGGTTGACATTATTCTTTAATGTGGGAATATCAGTGTTTATTTGGTTTTTGTCTTAATTTTTTTATCATTTTTATAAAAATAATTATGTTTCGGAATTAGATTTGATTATATTTTTTGAAGTGTTCTTTGATTAGGGTTTAAATATCATCTCATGTTGTAGTTGTTAATTATTTCACTAAGTTAAGGCATTCAAGGAATTAACATCATTATTCTGATTAAAATCCTGTTATTATCATGATTTTTTTCATGATGGTATGGATTATCATAAAATCTAATGAATTATATAAAAGGAAAATGAAGTGAAGTGGTGGATCACATGTTTTTTTGTCAAATTTAATGATACTTATTATATATTAGGCATTTTTCAGATGTTTCTAGTGAAATATTTTTTGATGGTATATGAATTATTTTATTAAAATTATTTTATATAATCACCCAAAATAGAGGTTTAATATGTAATAGATGGAAATAACTTGTATGCGGTGGGATCTTAAGTAATTAAGTTGGTGTTGAACATGAAATAATTTATTCACTAGAAATAATTTCGAAATAATGGTTATTCAATGTTAAATACCATTATGAATCCCAGTTTTTGTTTCTATAGGGTATATTTGACAGTTATTTAAAGCCATATGATATTTTTTATAGTTTCTGGGTGGATGCTGAATAAGTATTAATGTGGTAAAGATAGTTAGGGTACTATAAGGTTATAGTATTGGTGAAAAAAATTATTTTGTGGAAAAGAATTGGATTTGTGGCTAATGCTGGGGATATAGACAAGTGTTGTGGGGACATTTATGTACTAATAAGATCATTTATTGTGTTTTTTTGTTATATATTCCTAGTAAAATGTAATTTGGCCATAATTAATAAAAATTTTAATTTTTGGTGTTATAAAATTGATAATTTTTAGGTTGTTAATGTTTAATTTATTATGGATGAAACAAAAATAATTAATGAATTATTGAGATTATTAAATGAATGATAATAGAATGGAATTAAATATTTTAATGATTAATATATTGAAATGAGACATTATTTACTGAGTGGGTTGAAATTAGTAAAAAAAAATTCCATGGAATAATGAATGTGATGATTCTGGTAAATGGTATATTTATAATTAAATGAATAATATAATCAAATGGGTGATAAATAATTATCTTGTAGACATCAATTGTGGATATATTGGTGTTTTTTGTAATATTTATGATTATAGATAAAAATATGTGGTATTAATATTGGTATGGATTTAGTATAAAATTTTAATATTTTTTGTGTCAACCCATTGGATTGAAATTTTAGGGACTATATACCGATTGTATTTCATATTATTTAATATGAATTAAAATCCATGTCTGGTAACTACATCGATGAAACCTTTATGGTGTAGTCCTCTTGTGTGTTTCTAATATGGGAGGGTAGTTCATAAAAAAATAGTACTAGGAATCTTCCAAGACATTCACCCATTTTGGTGCATAGGTTATACATATTATTTTTGTAGGATACCACCTTAGATTAGAAAGGTTGTGTTATTTCATACTAAATGATCTCAATTGTAGTTGGATGTATTCATGGGAAAGAGGTATAATTATTAGATGATAGAGCATTCTCATCTGGATAATAATTATTAGCATTGGACCAAATTTTGGAATTTATATTTAATAGATTATGTGGTATATGATTCAAATATCAAACCTAAAATTGTGATATGTATGATATTTCACTTCACATTTTCAAAAGTTTCTCCTGAATATGGCATGTATGTATGTATTTTAATTAAATGTAAAAAATGTATTTAAAATGTTCTTTTATGTTTTCAACAATGTTTATATTTTATCTTCAAAAGTATTTAACTTCAATGAATTTATGTTACATGATTGATCCCTTAAAATATATAATTATTTCAAATTTTAGATATTGATCTCATTAAGTCATGAAAATTGATTCTTGCTTCCTTCTTGTGTAACAACATTCGAAGATTCATCATTAAGGATGTTTTTTATGTAAAAAATCATTTATTATTCCTTTATTACAAAGGTGATATGGTCTTTTAAAACCATTGACCTTAATTATTATGATGGATTATGAGATGTTCATTTATATCATAAGAAAAATACAGCAATTCAATTATATTTCCTAATCATTTTAAGTGATTAAAAATATTTTTTCTTAAAATGAATATAATTTATAAATACCAAATTCTATAATCTTTTAATTAAATGGTTCACATATTTATCTCAATCATATATTGAATTTGGAATTTATTTTTTTAGGAATATACTTTGTATATGGGATAAATATAATAATCATTAGTATTTTGATTAAAAATTATTTACCTAGAAGAATCATCATTTACCATATGTATTTATATAGAAAACCCATATTTAACATATTCATATTTCTTTCAACTAGTATATATGAATATATTTTCCTATTTAATAATAGTTATGTTTTTTATTTTATTTTTAATAACGTGTAGGCACATTGTGATATATATGGATAAAATCTCGATAACATTATCGAGGAACACACCTCTGTATGCTATGGGTTTAGATGAGTTTTTAGATTTTTCAATTTTAAATCGATCTGTTGATGGGAGAATAAGTTGTCCGTGTCCTAAATGTACATTTAGAAGATGTTTTAAGAGAGATGAAATTTATTAATACTTGATATTTAAGTAATTCCCTGCTCAATATTTGTGTTGGGTTTGGCATGAAAAATTGAACATTACAAAAAGGATGAGCACTGATGTCAATCCACAGAATGATCTCCAAACTTCATTAACAATGGAAAATGCAGAGAAAAACCTTATAAATGATTTATTTGGTATTGCAAGACACCAACAGCAACATTAAAATATATAAAAAAACTAGATGAGGGTACTAAAAATAGCAACAAGACAAGTGATGTTTTTGAGACTGTATAACAACCAGATCAAGATTGTAACATATCATTGGATACTCATCTTGATTCTTTGAGGAATAATTTAATAGAAAACTTCAATGAGAAGATAGATCTGTTTCATGGTTTAGTTGACAGTGTAAATCAAGAGTTGTATAGTGGATGTTTGAAATATTCAAAACTTTCTTTTCTATTGAAGTTGTACCATATCAAATGCCTATGAGTAAAAAAATAAGGAGATGTACATGATATTGTAATTGTTGTGTGATGAATTTTCTAAACCAAATATCCCTAAGTCGTTTTATGATATGAAAAAAATTGTTAACAATCATTGTATGAATTATACCAAACTACATGTGTGTCCCAATGATTGTTTTCATTATTGGGGAGAGGATTCAAGCATATATGATTGCAAAAATGATTCTTCTTCTAGATAGTAGTCTATGGGTGATCTTGGAAGTTTAAATCAATATACTACCATGAAGAAGAATAAAATGAACACAAATTCAATGGTTTTGCATTACATTCCTTTGAATCCTTGACTGTAAAGATTATTCATGTCATTGGAAACTGCTGAACACATGAAGTGGAATTCTATATATAATAATAATAAAGGGTTAATGAAACATCCAAGAGAATCAAAATCGTGGAATACATTTGATTCCTTACATCTATATTTCTCATCTAATCCTAGTAATGTTCAATTGGGATTGGATGTTTATGGAGTCAACCCATTTTGGACTTTGACTACCAGGTATATCATTTGGCTGGTTATTTTTATCCCTTACAATCTACCTCTGTGGATGTGTATTCAAAAAAACAATTATCATATCGATGATTATTTCTAGAAAAAAAATTCTAATAAATGATATCAATGTATAAATTCATCCTTTAATTTAATAATTAATGGTGTTATGGAGTAATGGTGTTGAGACATATGATGCATCTTCTAGAACAATATTCAATAGGAATGTTTATCTAATTTGGACAATTAGTGACTTCCCTGGACATGGGAATTTAGATAGTTGGAATAATTACATAGGTTTAGCTTTTCATATTTGTAACTTTTATTTTGAGACTAAATGGTACCTCATTGAAGGAAATGGTGTTTCGTTTATCATCGATTATTTATCAATCATCTAATTGATTTCGGCCAAACAAGTCAAAATTAAATGGTTACATTGATTATAGACCACCTCTAAAGTTGATAACATGTTCTAAAATATTGTCACAACTTGGAAATATTGAAAAAGAATTTGGGAAAGTGAATCATTTTAATGATAGATGGAAACAAGTTCTAAGTGAACCATCAATTGAAATTGGAACACCACAATGGAAGAAAGAAACAATATTCTTCAAAGTTTCATGTTAAGAATTTAATCTATTGCAACATAATCTTGATGTGATGAATATTTAGAATAATTTTTGTGACAATTTGATCTTTACATTTCTTAAAGAACATGGAATGTTGATGGATCATCCCAATTCTCCAAAATACTTATAATAAATTAAAATAAAGCATGTTCTATTTCCAGATGAGAATGGAAAGTATTCCCAAGAAATTTTTCCAAGGAAAAATAGAAATAAAGATACACTCCTTCAAATTTTATAACATTTGAAGGTATCTGATGGGTATTCAAGTAACATCTCAAGGTGTGTTGACTTAAAACTTCATAGGTTACATGGATTAAAAATCCATGATTCACATATTTGGTTACAATAGTTACTTCCATTGGAATTGCATACATTATTACCTGAAAAGGTTATTAGTGTATTAATCTAATTTTGAATATTTTTTAGAGAACTATTTGAGAAAATAATACATCCATTTCATCTTAAAAACCTTTTGGAGAGATTTTTATTGACATTTTGCACAATTGATATGATCTTTCCTCCTTTGTTTTTTTACTTTCATAATTCATTTACCTATTCATTCAATTGAGGAATCTAAATTAGGAGGGATCATACATTATCGATGGATGTATCAAATTGAGAGTTATTTTATTTATATGTTTTTAATTTCAGTAAACATTTCTTGGAACATACTTAAATACATAATTTTGATTTTTTATTTTATTTCACAGATATCTTGGGAATTTGAAATCATATGTGAAAAATAAATCTCAACCTAAAAGCCCTTTTTTTGAAGGCTATTGGGTAGATTAGTGTCTTCACTTTTTTTCTAGATACTTGTTTGAGATTTTGGAAAAATTAAATTTAGGTGTAAGTGTTGATGACACATCCAATCAATCAAAAATACATGGGAAATCAAAAATATTTTTTTTATTTTCCAATTAGATGGGAGGAACTCAAATGTTACACTAGAAAAAATGGAATTATTATAGGCCCATAGGTATGTGTTTCTGAATAGTGAAATTGTAGATCCATTTATTAAAGATTTGAGGATACAAACAAAGAGAAAAATTATAGGATGAACACTAAATTAGTAAGATATAACAAAATTTGTTAATAAAGAGCATGTAAAATGGTTTGCAGAACATATAAGCTAATAAATATTTCAATCAATACAAATATTAGTTTTATACATATATTTTATGAATATAATAACGTATATTACTTTTCTAATATCATTAATGATGATACTCAAGCATATTTTTTAGAAGATTTTAATTTTGTTGCTCGATGACCTCTAAAACAAGCTAGAAACTTCGACGCTAACAACATGAATGGATTTAGATTCCGTATAGTTGATCAGGAAGATGGTTTTAAAAAACAAAATAGTGGTATATTTATGTTTTATATAGTGGAATACTATGGAAAGTTGACTGAAATTATTGAATTAAACTACAATAAACATTTTTTAATTGTTTTATTCAAATGAAATTTGGTGGATATTTTTAGGGGTGTTAAAAGATAATCCTTGCAATTTAATTATGTGAAATTATCTCTCTTGATGGATGTTGGTGACCATGAACTTCATGATTTGTATATCTTATCATAATAATATAGGATGGAATATTATGTGAAAGATGTTGTGGATGAAGGGTGTGTGTAATTTCTCACATTAAACAAAGAGACATGTGTGATTTGGGTGATGAAGTGAAAGATTTGACAAATGACATTGAACCCCATAAACAACAAAAAGAAAACATATTTTTCCATCATGATATTGAAAATATTAGTCTTATAGGTGTGGATGAAGTAGATGAAGTAATGATGGAGCAGGAAACTAACATGATTGAAGGACAAGATGGTTGTATCTGCAGTTATACATTCATTTATCAACCACTTATGTCATTTGTGCAATCATTAATTATCATTGTTATGTATATTTTTTTTGTTAATAATATGCATCTATTATCATTTCAATTTTTTTCTGCATTAACTTTTTGAAATATATTTTTTGAACATGATTTTATTAAATTTAATTATATGAATGATAAAGAAGAAATGTCATACTAATGCCAGATGACTCTCTGTCAACATTCCATCAACCACTTAAAGAGGTGATGATCCATCTGTCTGCCTCTCTACACCATCTAAGACACCGTCTGTTTTCCCCCTACACCATATATCACACCCACTAGCAGTGTCCCATCAAAAAATCATTCTATTCCTTCTCGTTCAGTAGCCTCATCGGTGAGGGAGAAGGGCACCACTTCTAGTTCTTCGTGGGGATACTAGAGGGTGATTTTTATAAGTAGAAAATTTAATATGATAAATTTATTGAACTTTTTTTATAATACTAACTATTTTTTCATAAAATACGGAAATAATTCTACTATGGAGAAAAATATGAAAAGTGCATATGTATGCAATATGACTGTAAAAAATATAGTTGTCCAATTTTAACCCTATGGGGCCCCTATAGATGACGTCGTGAGATTACTTGGCCATATTCTAGGCTAGCAGGCGGCAGAGCTGATTACCCTTCCCATTACATATGATGATTGGAGGCATATGAATTTATCTTGGAAAATAAATGTTTTTTATTCACAAAAAAACGTAATTTTAATATATTATGGCATAATTAAATGTCATTATGTTATTAAATTCTAATATTTTCAAAATTAATCTCTGTGTATATATGTTTTTCCACTTTACTGTTGATGATATCCTATCACGAAAGTGAACATTGAATAATTTGGGCTATAAATGGAAAGATTATAAATGGAGATTATGGAACAAATTAAGTGATACATCATTGAGAGCCTAACAAATATATGATAAGGTAACCAATGGGGTACCTAGAGAGCATTGTAATGTTTTTATTGATAGGTATTGTGATAATAATCACATGTTATTCAAATATATATTATTATATTAATCTCATTTTAAATTTATACATGTATATGAAAAGGAGATTACATTCCTTACATTACTATTAAACTACATTTTATTTATTTGAGTATCTTTCAAGGATGAATTTATTGAGTTGGGATATGAAAATCATCCCTCACACCATGGGGTCAAAAGGTTTTTCTAGATGTTGATAAATTTTGGTAATATTTTCATTAGTTTAAATATTTATTAGACAAAATTATCTATTTAATATATTAAAAAAAAATTATATTTGTTTAATTCAGTCATAGAGTTTAGGCCTCCCAGCATCCCAAATATAAGTGTGGATTGATTTTCATAAAAAAATTTGATGGGTTTCTGTTAATGATCATACCAATGAAGGTGGGGTATGAATTCAGTATTCATTATAATAACTTATTATCATTTTTTACTATGTTAATATATATTTCTTCTAATATTAATGATATTTGATTTATGGGTAAAAATTGCATAACTATGGGATGTTAATCCCACACAGTTCTACTCAGTCACCCAGGATGACCCAGTTGGGAAAGTCTTTAAGTAGGAGCATCATGGTCGAGTGTGCGGAATAGTTTTGGGACCAAAACCATATGAGTTATTTATAAGGAAAATGGGGATTAAAAGTGCATCTTATCCTGGTCATAGTATCTCCCTACCCCAATATGCTCAGATAAAGTTTGATTCTATGAAAAAAAAATCATGAACAAGGGGTTAAGATATCCATTTTAAAGATAGTGTTGTTTGATTTATATCAGAAGACAGCTATATTTGTCCCCATGGATTTTTTAGTGATGACTGGTGTTGAAAAGGTAAATCACAAAACATCAAAATCATTTATTTTACAGACTTTTATTTCTTTTAAATTTTAATATAAATTTACAATGTTTAATTTTCAATATAAATATCTTACAGGTGTCGGTAGTAGGAAGTAGACATGGAGATGGAGAGGGTGACGAGAACAGTTCATCATTGGGAAATAATAATTGGAGATGGTTTATTCATGTTCAATGTGTCTGTTTTGTATCTTTTTCATGAGTTGGGAACTCCTCTTCCTTTTCTTTCAGTTGTTTCTTGATTGGTACCTACTTTCCTTCTTCTTGGTTAGGTATGTATTTTACCCTTTTCCTTTCCTGGATATTTATCTATCTCATTAAGATATATTTCTTAGAGGTTACTAAATGAATTTTTTACAACATAGAGGTTTAATTTTATTATAACTATACACTATTTCATGTATTTTAGTGTGTGTGTGTGTGTTCACATGCAATAAGATAAATCCTACCACATCAATTATATTCTTACTTTTTTCTTGTCGCTATCACTTCACCTATTGGGGGTGAACATGTGTCATCACACTAAGATTATTGGCATCCTATGTATGGCCCATATAGGTCAATTAATGACACAAAACCCCATGGTTTCCTCCAAGACTATAATATCTATCTTACACTAGCCGTTATAGGAAATTCTATATCCTTTTCCAAATCTCACATCATGACTTAGTCCTACTGACCAAGGATTATTCTATGTTATCTCTAACCAAACTGAGGTCTTATATCACTTATCCATATAGAGATATCTCAATCCTATAATATATAGTAAAACCCCTATCTATCAAGACCATTATTTTTTTAGTATCCTTATATTTTTACCTTCTTAGTTAGAGATTAATCGTGATGTGCTGGGTGATCTCTCTTTTGGGAGATTTGTGTGCTCTATTTGTGCATGGACCCTATTTTTTAGCTCTTCCTTGTAGGTCTTGGATAGGACATGGGGATGTAATTTAGTAACTCAGATTATGTGGATTATTTTCGGAATAGGAACATAGAGGAATCAATGTTGTTTTTCATAATCTCATCAAGGGGTGGGAGCAGTGTTTGATGTCCAAAGATTTCATAATGTATTTACCTATTATATAAATCCAAGTCATTTTTAATCCTTTATTGTGGAAGTTTATATCGTTTATGGATATTTAGGGTGATTTATCTTTTGTAATAGTATTGTTTATTGGTTTTGAATCATAAATGACCCTTTTCATGAAAATGGTATTCATGATGGATGGTTTCATATTGATAATTATTTATTTAATAAATAATTAAATTAACTTGTTTGTAATTTTAGTGGATTTAGTTTTAACATATGAAGCCTCATTTTAATGAAAGTACATTGATTATTTATAGCTAGTTTTAAATTTATTCAACTTATGTTTTCCTTGGAAATATGTTGCATAATAGTTTACAGAATCAATGTACATTCAATGGGAAATATATTGAGAAATTTTTTGAGAAATGTATTTTGAAATGTATTGAGAAATGTATTGAGAAATGTATTGAGAAATTTATTGAGAAATTTATTGAAAAATGTATTAATTCTTTCAATGTATTTAGAAATGTATTATTGATTCATTAAATGTATTGATTCTTTCAAATTATTTATGTATTATTAATTCTTTTAATGTGTTGTGACTTGTTTGATTCTTTCAATGTATTGATAAATTTATTATTTCTTTCAATGTGATGTTTTCATGTGTCAATGTGTTTATTTTTTACGTTTTGGAGAGAATAAATGTAGGTTGATTATTTAGTTTTAATATGTGTTGTTTTATGTATTTTTTTCCTTATAGGTTGGTGATATATTTTATGATCTTGTAAAGTTTTCATTCTTATTATTATTTTGTTTGGGCTACAGGTTCGGGGGCTACAGAATCTATAGCTTGTTGTTTTTAATTCATGATTTAGTAACGGTTTAAACCATGGCTAGATATAGTTTCTTTTAAAGGAGTTTAAACCACCACTATATTATGTTATTTTTTTTGGGAGGTGGTTACAACTTCCACTAAATATGAAAAAGAATTATTTAGCACTAGTTTTATCCATTTTATTGGTATTTTTTTTGGTAAAGACATCAATATTTAGTGGTGATTTTTAACCGTCACTATATTGTTTTTATTTTTAAATGAAAACCACTACTAAAACTAAAAAACTGCCACGAAATATGCATTCAGAAATAATTTCATGAAACTGCAACTGAATGGAAGGAAATGAACATGTTGAATGGAAACACCAATTTTAGAGGTAGTTTTTTGAAACTATTGCATAACCGTGTAGCAATGGTTTAAACTACAATGATATAAAAAACCCACCGCTAAATTTATATTTTTTTATAGTACCTTTATCTTGGTATAAAATGTATGCAATTGAAATAAAATTCCCATGAATGGGGTGACTATAAACCAGTTTTCATTTCATAATGACATCCCATCACATGACACAAGGTAAATAAAATAGGAACATTTTATATAAAATATAATATAAATAATTGAACAATTTGTATTAAAACCATAAACAAGTTCCACTTATGAAAAACATTAAAAATGTCTTTTATCTATTTCCTTCCACTTGGGATAATCACTTCATTTACACACCCAAACACATAGAAACATAATTCATAAAACTGTAGACCTCCCTATACTCATGAGTGGTGAGTCATCATTTCACCAATACATCGTTTAGTGATCCTTTTAATGGTGGAAATTCTAACCATGATGTATTCCATGTTTTCAATATTGATAGTGTAAATTCGAAAAATTATCCATCCCATGTTTTTTATATTGGCGGTGGAACTTATAACTATGATCCTTAACCAAATTCACATGAAAACATTCCATCATGTATTATATGATCTTATATTATTTATTCAACAGAATACATTTATTTTAAATACCACTTCATTTTGATCTTTTTATCAAACTCCATGTGATAATTATTTCAGAAAATATTTTAGGTATTAAAAACAAGTGAGTTTTCCAATAAAAAATTGTGATAAATAAATTTAATCACCAATCCATCAAGTTATAAAATGTCTATAATGATAGATAATCCACCAACCTTATTATGGTTAATGAAATTGTGGAATATCATGTGAAAAATCTAGATCTGAAATTAAATATTTTTACCTTAAATTTATCTAAAAATATATCATCCATTTCTACAACATAGAACATGGATTTATTCATGAAATAATATATCTAATTATCTAGGTGAGAGAAGATGAGAGGATCTAAATAAAAATCTAGGAATTGAGGATTTACCCCTAATTATGAATCTTTAAAAAAATGTAGATTCACCAAAGGTTACATCAGGATCAGAGGTAATTTCCAAGGGAACCTAAGAGAGGATAGAAGTTTGAGATATTGAAATAAAATGACAAAAATAAGGGTTTGGGGACTTAATATTAATTAAAACATAATTTTTGGATCATTAACTTCATGTTGTGTGGTTTTTTAAACTATAAACCAATGTGTGTGTTCTACTACAGAACACCCAAGTAGGCACATAGTTGGGCTGCAAAGTTTCTAAAACCATTTTACAACTATGAATCACTATTGTCTCTATTGTATACCCTCACATGGTTTTTTCATTATGTTTTTCAAATTTTGCGTCAACCATACTTTTCTCACTATCTCTACTAATATATTTTCTCATGGGAACTCACATGATTTTTCTAAACTATGCACCTACCCTGTGACTCTCAAAACAACTTGCACGGTTTCCTAATGATAGTTCATGGTTTCCCCTAATAGTTTTCAAACCATTAACCCTTTAAAACACTTACAAAACATTAAAAAACCATCCAAAAACTCATGAAACATAACTCATGGGTTATATAAAATTAAAAAATACAATAAATGGGTAAAGTACCACAAACTAGGGGTGCAACACAAAACCCCTTAATACAATAGTGTATTACTCAATGTTAAGGTGTGTAATAGTGGTACTTTTTATAATGGTTTAGAAAACATGTTTTGGGAGGTGATATTGATAATATTAAACTTATCCCACAAACTATTTCATTTTTTTTAGTTTTTGATTCATAGCTAGGTCATGGTTAAGGGAAAATCCAAGTGATGTTACCTCACTCAAATGTTTAGATAAATGGGATTCATAGGGTATGATATAATTAGTTGAGGTTTTATCTTCTTCCTTTTATTCAAATTATATATTTTAATAATACTTAATATATACTATTTATAATTGTCATTTTAGAATGACTATATTATCAATAGGTATGTTTCTTAATTGTCTTTTAAATCAAAAATCTATATTTTATAATAGTTAAAAATAACCAATGTAGCACATTTTTATTTTATAAATACATTATTTAATAACACATTTATTCAATTGAAAATGTAATTTAATTTATAAATGTTTGGTTCATTTAGAAAACCAATTATTATAGTTTGATGTGTCACTTACAAAACAATTGTATACAACGTTGACACAAACTCCTTGAATATTGATGCACAATCTGTAACAATACATTAAACATAAAAAACACTAAAAACATATTTTTCACCATAAATATTTTACTATCACATACCTCAAAAAATTTGGGGTTGTTATAACCTCCCCAACATAGAGAAACTCATCCATGAGTTCCATCATCGAACATCATTTTTGAAAATCTCAGGCTATTATGCTCACATGGACACCTCTCTATCATATTCCTTCTTGAATTTTCTCATACTACCATTATATATATGTTAGATATTCCGTCATTCAATGTATAATCTTCTAAATCTAATATATTATATGATTTACTATTTCCTTGATTTATGAATCAACCTCTACATTAACATTCAATATGTTATTATTGTGAAAAAATAGTTGGGATGATATCACAAAAGTCAAGGTTAAGAAAATATATAATTTATCACACTAAATATTTAATGAAATTATAACTGATCTTTCATAGTTTAAATCCTCTCAATAGCCTCAAAACACCCCATGTACCCAGTAATAAACATACATAGACTTTAAATCTTATTTTTTCCTAAATTAGGTGACACTCACATGAAAACCCAATCTCTCTCCTCAAAAAATAGTGGACAACATCATTATTTAGAATATAAACACTACCTTATATATTTAGTTTTCTACCACTTCTAAATAAACCAAATATTCCTTGAGGTATCGTATAAAAGACTACCATACATTTATCCTACACAATTTAAATTGGAATATCCTACTATATTAGACCTAAAAAATGTCACCAGAATGGATTTATGATAATTGTGTTTATAGGTGAACTCCACAAGAAATAAAGGACTCTACCATGAACCTATAAATCCAAATAATAATACATACATCCAATCCTTTAATACTTGGATAATATATTCAGACTACCCAGAAGTCAATGGATGGTATATTGTGTTGAAAGGTATCTGAGTATTCAATGACTTCTATAATTCATATTAGAAGTGAGAGGTAAATTAAGAATTTCAAATAGATATGATACTCTATAACACATCATAAATACATACTATAACATGAAAATATAATATCCCCATCTCATCAAAATATTGGTTTCCCCTAACTGGTAGGAAATACATGACCTTTATCAACAAATCAATGATAATACATATTGAATCACTACCACAGGTTCACCACAACAACCATATTAAGAAATTCAATGTTACATCATTCCACTTCTAATTAGAAAATAACACAAGATAAAAAACACCCATTGGTATATGGTGTGTGGTCTTCACCCTTCAAAAGGTGGGGAATCATGAAACAAACACCACATTTTCCTTCTTCATCATGGGCCACCAACATTTCCAAAAGATGACATCATAAATTATGGTAATCCTTTCATGGGAACCACATAACAAGGCATGTGAATCCTATATTAGGTCTGCATACATGATTATATGAACTAAAAATCTACCTTGAATGTGATAAAAATTTATCATCATCTTACAACTAGTGTATTGGTAGCTCTCCACCATATATATTTTACCTCAGAACTAATAATGAAAAGTGGGTAGGGCAGGTCAAGCCAAGCCTATGCGGGTTTGATCTCATGTTGGTTTGTCCAAAAAAGGCCACAGATAATGAAAACTAAACATGTATATCCCACCCCACCCTTAATAATACCAAAGGAAGCATAAAGGATTTCCCACATTTATAAAATAAAAAAAATTAAATATTGTATTTTTTCCATTACAGATAGTTGTTGTGAGGAGAAGTATGGTTTATCCATATCTATCATTTTAAGAGATATGGTGGAGTGTTCATAGGTGGGTTGACGATGGAATATAGGGATGTCAATGTTTTTGAAAACTATTATTACATAGAGTATGTGAGAGTTTAGTGAGGGGATAAGAATTATGATTTTGTTCATGAGTTGATGTGAAAGGTTGGACATGTGAACAAAAAAAAACCTGCCTCTAGCTGGAAACTAGTTTTCGAGGATATTGTTAGGGTTCTCATGAGTAATATTGTTTTTACCATTTTATAATAATAAAATAAAATAAAATATTAAAATTAATAAATTTGTCCAAAAAATATTGTCATTATAATAATTATTTCAGCATCAGATCTATGTGTATATGAGATGGAATCAATTTTTCAAGAGGTGGAATGATAGTCTAGGTGAATATATTTAATAATTATTTTAATATCATAGTAAAACAATAAATATAAACCTATATGAGATTCACATGTGAATATATAGTGAATTTGAACATCCATTATGGTGAAAATCATTTATTTTTTTTAATCGTGACTTTTTTTCTTACACAAACTAAAAAATTATTGATGAAAATATTTTAAAAAATTAATCTTTTTAAAATAGATCCTACAGGTAAGACTAAACCCACACAGGATCAACCCTCCATGGTAGGACCTGTGTGGTCTCAACCTGAACTCACCCACTCTCTTAATGGTAATAATGGTTAGGCCCACCCAACCCTATATATACCTATATCTATGAAGCTGGTTTGATGTGGTAAAGTTTTAAATTACTACTTGTAACCTAGTAACCTGAGTCTGAAAAATGACTCTAATTTACTCTATCATATAATGGGGATTTAATAGTAAATTTTATAATGTTAATAATACCATAAAATTACGATCATAAAAATTATTCTCTAAAAAAAGTTCCATCATCCTCTACTCATGCTAATACTCATGAACCACATGATCCTTTACCTTCTTACTATGTCAATCAGTTATTATATTCCCCATTACAAGAGTGTATATCATCTGTTTGTTAAATTATTAATGATAAATAAACCATCTTCCCAATATAAATCATTATTCATGATTTTTTAATATATACTCTAGGATATTGTAATCAATATATAGTAAAAACCTCTCACCTAGAAGATAGTGATGCTAATATATTAGCACATACACTATAATTTTCTATAATTGATCATGTGTTCAGTTATTCCGCTTATGAGCCCTTATAATACTCGATCCATTTTTGACAAATATCCTATCCAGTAACAGTAATTATTTACGATCAACCTAATTCATCGTAACGTGTGTTATACTGCGTACTTGTCTCTGTTAAGGTCATGATAAGTGGGGAGAGTAACCTTACCTCCAGATCAAGGAAGGATATTTCAAAAGGATCACACTAATAGATCTAATACCCCTCCTTATTCAATACCATCATTATGTATTCAAATATAGATAATCCCTAAATGAATATACAATGGTTTCTTACAGATTCTGGTAAGTAATAAATATCAAATACAATATTAGGTCTCACATAAGAAATCACTAACTTAAAATTCTTAGGGTCCATTTATATGAATGCCTCTGGTATAACATATCTAAAGAAGAAAAACACTCTAACCTACAAATGCCACATTCATATCTGGGAATAAATATGATGTTCTCTCTATGTACCCATGATAAAAAATAAATATTGAGTCTGGTCCTCCCATATTTTTGGGAATATACCAAAATATCAAAACTCTAAAAAATATCCAATTATGGATGGATTTACCTATTCAGTGGGACCATAAGCATAATTTTTCACATTAATCAAAACAATTGACATCATAATAAAATCATAAAAGTTATAGCTACTCCTGAATGTCACATAAAGAAAATCAGAGAGTATCACCCCTAACTAATGATATCCAGATCTAAAATAAATCATAGTGAACAAACATTCTCCCCACTTATGATCAAAAAAATCATCTTTATGTGGAACGAGATTACAGTTATTAACCATCAATTGGTTAAACCTTTTGTAATTTATTCATAAAATCAAGATAACATCACCAAACATATGGAATAATACATGTTCATTCTAAGGGGATTTTCTTGGGTGAATGAATAAATTCAACTTAAGGTCCTCTAACTGAAATTCCATCTCACATATATCTATATGAGACATACTATATTGACGAATTCATATGGTATCTATTCATGGCCTTAGTAATATTTTAAATTCAACCCCCCGCATGGGGGGAAAACCATGAGAAGTACTCTAGAAATAAATCATCAGACTAGTAAACAACAACATGAGTGATCAAATATCATGTTTCCTCATCTTGAAAAAAAATTAAAAATTGGGTATAATGTATAGAAATATCCCTTGGATAATGTAAATGATACTTTTTAATGATAGAAGTAAATTGGAACCTAATAATGATTCATCCAATTCATAACACGAATCACATCAATAGTACAAATTAATTCTATAGAATCGTAGAACCACTAGTGGTGCACTTTTTGACATCTCTTAATACCCTTGAATCCCCCCTAATGGAATTTTGATAGAAATCACCATATAAAACTACTCTACCACTAGGGTAAAATATCTTGTTTCATGAGATAATATAAATGAATATGATTCAATCATATCAAATAAAGAATATTTTAGGGTATATGATAAAAGAATCATAACTTGAATAATTGATTGTCCCTTTCATTGATCAACAATTGTCTTCTCAATGGAAAAAATTTAACCAAAAATTCATACCTGATCTCTCATTTTTTTAACTCCCCTAATAGGTATAGCATTATTGATGATACTTAGACTACTGTAATGCACCAAATCTTTCTCTAAGTCATGAATAACTATATGAATCATAAATAATTGTCCATTAAGGCATCTATGGCCCTAATCCAAAACTATTAGTCTTCCTATAACCATTCCCACTAATTATCAGTGATTAAATCCTATATAAATACATTATGTGACTCATATCTTTGTAAGAATATTAGTCCTTAGGTGGAATATCCGAATCAGGAATATTGTATCCGTGATATTTATAATTATATAACTAAAAAGAAACCATAATTTTAAAAGTAATATATGAATAATACTTTTATATTTTATGATATTTCTATTTTAATATGTTAAATTTGATCGATAATTTCTCTACACACAGTACCTGGTTCAAACGAATCACATTATATTATTGAAATATTCTTATTAAATGTGACATTTATCACCTATATATTGAATTACTGAGTATAAATAGATCTAAATAAATTGTCAAAAAAATATTTACATATGTATAAAAAGAATCATTAGTTATCAAATGGTTAGAAATTAAAATAAATACGCTTGAAGGTAAATAGATTTGTTTTCCTAAAAAATGTTTATGAGTAGACTGTGTTTTTATTTAAATAAATTATATTAATATCTATTCATGAATTGTTTCAATTTATTGAAAAGAAGTTATATTAAATTAAATTATTTAATATTCATCTAATGTTTATTGCAAATAATTTGATAAGAATAAATCTAGTTTTATGCTCAAAATTAAATTTTTCTCAAAATTGATTTCCATTGTGTTTTACATGCTTATTTTAAAACAAATTTATGAAAAATATTGAAATTTAATGCTTGAATATGAATTTATTATTTTGAATTATGAGCTTAAAATTTAATAAATTATTCCTTTTTACTTTTTGTAATTTTTAATTATAACACCCTGACCCCAGTTACCCAGAGTCAGTGCATTATTCATAACATTAGTATGATCACAAAAGATCATGTCTCGAATGACCAATTAGTTTAGTAGCCTTGGAAACACTAGATACATTCATAATTCTTACATTACATCATAAAGTAAAACAAAACTACAACAACATCTTGTCTTCATATACCCTTATACTGTCCCTGGTATTCATTCATAATATACTTCTTCACATCCTGGAAAATTAAAACATTGGAAGGGGTGAGTTCAGATTCTCAGTAAGGATAACAATATAGCAGAAGCTTTCATAAATAAAAATTAACATTTAAGAAAATGTATAACTAAAACAAAATACTTTTAAACTTGAACTTCAGTATAACATGGAAAAATAAAATGAAATAATGCCATTTACTTATTCACATGGATATTCAACTAGTCAAATAATCACATGCAATATCAATAACCACTTTCATAATGATGGAATGCATAATACCAGACTATCATAACCACGTAGCCAAGGCCTCGTGCCATGACTATAAATAATATTTTGTCAAGGCCTCATGCCAAGACACTAGTTTGTCTCATGAGACCTACCGATGCATCGAGGAACTATAGCGGGCACCACCCTTCACTTATTATGTCCAATGCATTCCTCATATGAACAAGTTTAAACATATCATAAACCATAACATAATCGTATCACATAAAACATGCATAAAAAACATAACATTTCCACATTTCAATCACGAGATATCAATAAAGCACATTGATATAATAAAAAACACTTTCAAATCCATTTGAAATACCAAAATAAAAGAAAATAAAAACTTTTTATTTATTTTTTATTTAAAAAATGTTATGGCTTATAGAGGAAGCCGAAACTCAAATAATGGTCACGGCGGTGGAGAAGTTGTTGTCTCCGCATACGTATGAAAAAAAACATTCCTATTTTCATTTAGTGAAATGATTCATATAAAAATATTCCTTTTGAATAAACGTAAAAGTCAAAGGCATTTATACAACGTATAAAAGAAAGTCTTGTATTAAAACAGAATATGCCTCAATGAAAGAAGATTGAGACGAAGTCCCATACAAAGATAATTATTTATATAAAATAGATCTATTATGTTTATTCACTATAATTACACATAATGAAATTATAATTTCCAGATTGGACATAATAATATCATGACATAATTTGAAAGTAGGAGATTAACCCAAGGAATGGAAATTGGGTTACGAAGTTCCCTTACCTCGTGTTCAACTTGACTCGATCGTTCTTTAACCTCCTGAATAATAATCTAGAGTTAATTTCCACTTTCTTAAGAACATATTTCATGTTTATTATTCCTTTTATATCACTTATTACCATGTTAAAAACATTATGTAATTATTTAAGTTTCTATCTTTGGTAATTGAGCCAAAAATAAACTTCTTATAATTACAAGTTATTCATGTGGTAAAATATCCATTACATCCAGAATAATATTCATGATGTATATATCATATATATCATATATATCCAGTATATATATGCATTTTTAATATTACATAACATTTAGAGTTACGAAATGAAATGCACCGTTCATGGAGACGGTAAGACGTACGTACGCATGAACGCTACTTTCTTTTCTATTTAATATTTAATGGAATAAAATCATAATGATATAATGTTATATTATAATTCCAGAAAAATATAATATATAATATCATTTACTCCATCTCTTATACATCCCAGATATGGCATTAACAATTCAAATCACTTTGAGGGGGCAGTAGTCCACACTTCCTCAAATGAAATTATCGCATTTGCACAACATGCAAAGCATAAAGATATATTTTAAATGTAAAATAAAGAAGCATAGAGAGGAAATAAATATAATATATATCATAAATAAATATAGTTCCATTTGTTTCTGACGCTTTCGCCGGGGCGCGTGCGCATTCGTCCGTCCGTGGAGGAGGACGCGCGGCTTTGTTGCCCCGCATTCCCGCTTTCCAAAGGCGGGCGTCATTCGTTCCTTGTTCAGGTACGTCTGCTCCTTGATCGAAACAGGATGATGGGATGTCGGTTCTTCCCTCCGTGGATTCCTCCTTGGAGCTCATTACCTAGTCCGGGTCTCCCTCATAGATTTAATAAGTTGTTCATGAAACTCTTCCCAGTGTCATGTTTCCATGGATGTCGGTTAATTACACTACTTCTGTTGGGACATTCCAAAGGGTCCGGTCAGGGCAGCAAACTTCAGTCCGGGGAGTAGTCAGGTTGAGGCATCAGTAGCGTGTCAGGATGCTGGGGGAACCTGGCATGTCTGTCTGTTGTCCCTGGTCACAGGGCTTCTCGAGGGCGTGGAAGCCCGAGGCATCCCACATCGAGCATGCAAAATTATATGTCATAGGATCATATATGAGGTTTTCCTAAGCTTCCTGTGTTTAACACAGGGTATGCCGCGAGTTTAACGTCCAGCGGGGATGGGTCAACCCAATCAGAGCATTAGCTAGGATAGATCGGATTGAGGGATTTCAATTGAAGGGATGCTGATACCAGGGCCAGCCCATGGGTGGCTGTGAAGAGTGTACCGACATGGTCTCACCGGGATATGATGGTTCGGGAGAGGATCGGGGTGGATGGTGTGTGAACAGAGTGGAGGGGAGTGAAATGGAACCATTTCAGGGGGGCGACGGTGGAGTTGGGCTTGAGCCTTGAAGAGGCTTCCTACGTATCCTCGTGGCAGAGAATCAAAGTCCGCGTAGTTCAAGATGATTCTGGTAAACCATCATGAGGGTAGACCTTGGTCTGATGGGCATTGTCAGTGAACCGATGTGAAGGTGGACCTTGGTCGAATGACTGGTGGGCTTGAACCCCTAGAAGGCTTCCTACGTACCATGCCTTGGCATGAATCAAAGACCTCATTGTTCAGGTTGGGTGAAATACAGTTTAACGTCATGCGGGACGGTAGTGAACCCTGATGTGAATAAATGACGGGTGGGCTTGAACCTCAGGGAGGCTTCCTACGTACCATGCCTTGACATGGATCAAAGTCCTCGTAGTTTGAATGAAAATGGGGGCTTGGAACACCGACAAGGAGACGGTTTGGGCCAATGATTGTTGGGCTTGAACCTCGGGAAGGTTTCCTACATACCACGCCTTGACACGGATCAAAGACCTCATAGTTCATATGGGGATTTGTCGGCGAACCGACGTGAAGGTGGACCTTGGTCCACTTGTGGTGGGCTTGAACCTCGGGAAGGTTTCCTACGTACCATTCCTTGACATGGATCAAAGTACACGTAGTTCGCTATGGAATGGGTGTGCAGTTTAATGTCATGGGGGACAAGGGGGGCATACAATTTAACATCATGCTGTATGGGGGTGTGCAGTTTAACGTCATGCTGGACAGGGGGTGAAACTCAACGTGAATAGACGACCGAGTAATGTGGCTTGTGGCTTGTGGCTTGTGGCTTGTGGCTTGTGGCTTGTGGCTTGTGGCTTGAACCTCATGGAGGATTCCTACGTACCATGCCTTGACATGGATCAAAGACCTCGTAGTTCATATGGGATGGGACACAACGGCTTTCCGTCGGACTGGAATTCAGTTTAACGTCATGATGGACGTAGGTGTGACCCGACGTGAATTGATGACGGGTGGGCTTGAACCTCATGGAGGCTTCCTACGTACCATTCCTTAGCATGGATCAAAGTCCTCGTAGTTCACTGTGGAATGGGCGTCAGGGTCAGTGATCACTCTAATCCCACGTGAGTCATGCTCAGCGTGAGAAACAAGAGGTTGCAAGGACCTGACGATCACATCGCGAAGGATGCATCCATGATAAGCGACGAGGGGATTACGCGTGAGGCGGCCCATGGTGCTGGGACTTACTCCAGGGTGGAGGCCCAGGGTCGGTTCACAGTTTAATGTCATGTGTTGAGGACGTTGTGCTTGGCGGTTTAACGTCCTGCAGCTCGGACGAAGGGGGTTCACTCCACACCCCTAGGACTTACATAACTGGTACCCTCTGGTCCTTGGGAAAGGGAAGGTACCAGCAAGGCCATGGTCAAGTTGGGTTGTGGGACGAACCATCAAGGGATCCACGTTAGCATGGCTATGCAAAGAAGCAATAGCCGTTAACGTGCCAATGAGAAGAATCATTAGGCGAAGCAATGATAAAAGTGGTATTGTCCATGGGACTCTGAAATCACATCCTGCAAACCTAGGGGGTCGCACAGGAAGAGAAATTGCTAAGCAAAGGAGTGTCATTCACAAAGTGGAGTGCCTTGGCCTTAGAACGGGGCATGGGTGTGACTTGAAGGTGCTTCGCGAAGTGGAAGAGTGTTCGTGGAGCACTGCCTCATGAAGAAGGGGTGCCTCGCGAAGCAGGGTCCTGCGATGCAGTGTGCTTCACGATGTGTAGCGATCCTAACTTAGCATAGGGTTCACTAGTATGGGTTGGGTGTTTCGCGAAGCATAAGTGCTCCGCGGCTGCCCGGGTTCCCTTGGGAATCCCCTTCCTTCGCGAATGCCCTTGAGCTTCGCGAAGGGTATCCCTCTCGGAAGAGGGGCTCAAAACGAGACAAAGCAAAGGCGTCTTGCGAAGTAGGAATACCTCGCAGAGCTCATGATTCTCGGGGCAAAGAGTGATTCCCGATTCGGGAGAGGAGAAGACGAAAGGTCAGATTGTCCGTCCTCGGGATTCAGGGGGAGTCCAGTATTTATAGAGAAGGGGCGCCGCGAAGCAGAACTCGTGCTCCACCTCTGGTTCTTTGCAACGCGCTTGCGAAGGTCAATGTCATCCGTGGAGTGGACCGCCTCTGGAGCTTCACAGCAGCTCGCAAACGGCAAATGCGTTCGCGGAGAAGTACCGCCTCTGGAGCATCGCGGTGGCTGACGAACGTCAAATGTGTTCGCGGAGAAGTACCGCTGCTGGAGCTTCGCAGCGGCTCGCGAACATCAAATGCGTTCGCGGAGATGTACCGCCTCTAGAGCTTCGCGAGGCCGCGATGGTCGGGGCGCTTCGCGGCGGATCTTCGCGTGGGCGCTTCACGTCGGTGCTTCACGAGGCAGCGCGTCGGCCTTCTTTTTTTGCTCCTTTCTTTCGGGCCATATTTTGGCACCAACAAATTCCCCCCCTCAGACTTGGATCCATGGAGGGCGAATGGTCAAAGTCTGAGGGAAAACCGCCAAAATTTGTCGGTGGTTCTCGATGCCGCTACGCAAAGGGGCCCCGCGGTGCTCACAGGGTCCACCAAGCCGGGCGTGTCGTGATGCTCCACGCTGATGAGGAGCACCGCGATGCTCCGGGGTCGCCGCCTATAACTAGGGGGGTCAACCTCTTTTTTCTTCACGTGCCTTCCTTGTCTTTATGTGCTCTCGACTTCGTGAAGCTCCGTGTACTCCGTGACAGCCCTCCGCGAATCGAGCTTCGTGGAAAACCGCGGGTCTCCGGCTCCACGTCCGCACCAAGCGAACCTCTGCTTGTCGTCCTTGGCCAGACATTGCGGCTTGGTCTCGTGACCGATCTTCGCGATCCGGCTTCGTGATTCAGCTTCGTGGTCGAGCTTCGCGATCCAGCTGAAAAAAATTCTTTTCTGAGCGCTAGAGTTAAAATGGATCATCAAGAGGCTGTATTGGGGGTGCTTGCAGATGCTGCTAGTCAGGATGAGATGGCCAACCATCCAGGCCTGGGGTAGATGATCTGAAGCCACTCGGACCACACTTCTTTGACATATTTGCTATCAGAGGGTCAGAAGGATTATCCGCAATGCAAGAAACTGCCATTGTACGACTTCTGGATGAGGGATGACGTCTTTATCCCTGAGACGAGTAGGGACGAACCAGCTTGCTAGTTCAGGAGCACACCATGCCAGCACCAAGGGTTCTGGGTGGCCAATGGTCATGCGCGGGAGGTCTTCACACCTGTCACCGATGACTGTCTCTACAACCAAGTGAATGATATTGACGGGAGGCCACTGCAACCAGAGACGTCCCCTCCCCTCTACCATACCATGCTGAAGGCGGCTTTGCAGGATTCGAAGAAGGGATGGTCCGATGAGTGGGACCTACGCCAGGGCAGAAACTTTACCGATGACTGGGCATAGGCCTACTGGGTAGGCGCCTCATGCGAGGAGATTGGGGTCGAGCTGAAGTGAGTGGGGTTGTATGAGGTGGTGTGGGCCTCCCAATTCCACATTTACCAACCAAAGCAACTGATGCCAGAACAGCTGAGCAGATGGTCGTCTAGGACCAATACC
Organism: Viscum album; assembly: GCA_963277665.1. Taxonomy (NCBI): domain Eukaryota; kingdom Viridiplantae; phylum Streptophyta; class Magnoliopsida; order Santalales; family Viscaceae; genus Viscum; species Viscum album. Next base: position 2,082,659,487 of record OY728165.1, read on the forward strand.
TTTCATCTGCATCATGGGGAGGTGGGCATTAGCCTGTGGGATGTCCACCAGATTTTTGGGGTTCCAATCTTGGGGTCTATGTATGACGAATTTCTCCCCATCATCAGCGCGTGGGAGGATACGGAGCAAATGTCGCGACTGGCATCAGCGCTGATGGCACTCGTCCTTGGAGAGGAGAAGGAGGCAGTGAGGGATGTGCATTTTAGGAGATGGTTCAAATGCTTCCTGAATTTCCCAGAGAATCGAGAGTTCCCTCCAAGGCCTCGAACATGTCCGAGAGTGGCCCAGTGGGGCAAGGGGCACTCGTACTGGCGGGTCCTGGAGGACAACCAATGGAAGACTTGGGGTTTCAGGGTCAGCACTGAACAACAGCCAATAGTCAGGCTAGTGGCGTTCATCGCGGCTCTCATTTGTGGTTGGATCCTACCAGTGAGAGATACAAGCATGGGGGTACGGCCCAACTCGTTTATCATGGTGTCGATGTTGGCCATGGGGCAGCGGATCAATCTGGGGATTCCAATGCTCACCAAACTGTACATAATGATGTGGCACATTAGCGAGGGCAAGAAGCCACCAAGGATATGCGAGCCCTTCCACCTCTTGTATGGGTGGATTGAAATGCATATGAGGGGGATTTACGAGTATCCAAACCCCATTTCGCCGTCGGGATCGAACATCCGCCCCTCCATCCTGAACGCGGTCAGGAGCTTCCTGTTCAAACTGGCTGTTCTGATGGTTCTGAATCGGGTGTGGAGGGCAGACGAGTTTAATTTCCACCCCTTGCCCTTGCCAACATGGATACTTACTGATGAAGGGCGGGGAACAGAAGAACATCGGGCCTACCTCCAGGCATTTCGAGGCAGAGTTTTGGTGGCACGGATAGATCGGGAGCCACTCTACGAACCTTACACCCCGCATCGGTATGCGAGGCAATTCTGGTGCCTCCAGTGGCTGACCCCGCAGGTCTACTGGGAGGTGCGTCATGAGGAGCACCCGTGTGTGATGAGGCATCTGTGGCTCATGTTCACATGGGAATATGGGAAGATGTGGATTGCATTGCCTCCATCCACTACCGCTTTCGGATTGGTGAAAGGGTACTCCATCAGTTGGGAGGCTGCTTTCCCAGGGGAGATGCTGAATCAACCAACTATCTGGGTCGGTGATGGCCTCCTCTATCTCGAGGTCGAGGTCGGAGGGCAGCTAGGGCCGCTCGCAGTTGCGGGGCTGCCATGGCGGCGAGGCCCGCATCGGCCGAGGGTATGGCAGCAGTGGTGGATCCGGTGATTCCGGAAGAGCAGGGTCATCCAGAGGGGCGGCCACCAAGGGGATTTCGTAGGATATCCACTCAGGCTCCGGGGAAGCATCTGCGTCATATTGACATGGAATAGGATTTCGTTTTCCCGAATGCATGGGACATTTGGGATGTCAACCGGCAATTCCTCAGCCCACCCGAGATATGGGCCCACCTGAATCGCCTAGGGATGGAATTACCTTGCATAGGCCAAGTTCTGGCTGGATTCATGGCGTCTCCGGCGGAGGCAAAACAATACCTGGACAAGCTGGAGGATTACGTCCACTCTAGTGGTGTCCCTCACCCAATGACAGACCGGGTGAGGGTACTGTTGAATCAGACGGTCCCCCCACAGTTATCGGCTGCCGATCTGAGGGAGCGCTTCCCCTTGCCGGAGGAATCATAGGACTCCTCTCGGGAGGATGGGGCTAGAGGAGGGAGCCCGTTGGAGGAGGGAGAGGTCGGAGACCGAGGCTCGGAATCCGACGACTTCACGGAGGCTCTCGAGGTAGCATTCCGAACTTCTGTCCTTACGACCTGTTCTTGGGTCACTATGGACTTCTCACCAATGTTTGAGCCATGCAGGAGGAACTTGTTCGCAGGCCTCGTTCTCGCTCCTTGGCGGGTGATGATGTAGAACCTTCAGAACCCGCGCCTATGGCTGCGTCCAGTTCCGCGTCTGGTGGGACCAGGGTGCCCGATGTGGCTCCTCCGGAATTTTCAGACCTTCCAACAGTATACGGAGGGCCTCGTCCCGGGGTCCCATCAGCACCAGCTCAGGATCAGCGCTAGGAGGTCGATCTCCGTAAGTCTCCACTACCGGTCTCCTCGTTGTCACGTGTAGGTCATGCCAACTAATTTTTATGTCGCTCTCTGTCGTACAGTTTTTCAACTGGCGTGGGCCGCTACGGCAAGACTGGTCGGGATGTCTGGTGGCGCCCCTCCTAGTGGAATGCCAGTGATGATGGCGATAGTCCCCCCATCTCCTCAAGCTGCGACACACACCATCACTAGCGGGACCATCAGCAGGGCCGTACCCGAAGTCATTGAGGTGGACTCTGAGGAAGAGGATCAACCGGTCGGTCCCAGTCCTGTCACGCCTGCTTCGGCGTCAGGTGTCGTACCAGATTCAACACCAGATGTAGATCCTTCCGAGGGTTTCTTGCAGGCGTATCCTGCGTACGAGCCTTCCAATCATGCAGACTGGGACGAAACGTCCTCCGACGAGGAAGACAGCAACATAGTCCACCGCCGGTCGTGGAATCTGATCACGTGCTTTAACAAGGACACCCCCCAAGCGCAATGGCTGGCCGAAATGGATAGAATCCGCTCGCGGTTGCGCGAACTGTGTGCTGGGGGAGTGGATGCCCAACATCCTCATGCACTCATCCAAGATCTTATGGCTGAGAAGATCCAGGAGCATGATCGTGGGCTCATCGTGGGATGGAAGTGGAAGAAGGCGACCAGCATCAAGAAGCTCTAGGAGGCAGAAGCCGAGGTACAACAGATGCAGATCTGGGTAGACGAGCTTCCAGCCTCCCTTGCTGCACAATCTGAGCTGGTCTCATGGTTGAAGGCCCAGCTGGCAGAGGCAGAAGAGCAGATGAGGCAGACCACTGGAAAGATGGCTACCGTTCAAGCTAGCATAGAGAGGGCCAAAGCCAGGACAGACGAACTGCGCCCCGCCGCTGCTGAGGAGGAGCGGGAGCTAATTCAGCGGCAGCAAGACTTGGATGCCACAAGTCAACGGGTGGCGGAGCTGCAATGCTCTTTTGACGGGCTCAACCCGTCCATGGGGGGAGTCAACCCCCGAGAATTGTAACAAACCCAAAACCCTTTTATTGGTACATTCGTGCTTTAATTTTTTCCTTTCTTTGTTTTGAATGTCGTAGCACGCACGATTTCCACTGTTTGAATTGCCTTGTTACATCCCTACAATGTTTGCGGGACGTTAAGCGACAATTCCCCAAGCCCACGTGGGTCGATCCCGATGTGAGAAATAGGAGATAGTTGCCCTCTCATCCCACCTAACATGGGAGTGGGGATCATGCTCCCGGCATCTGGGATTCAGATTACCAATCCAGATTTCTAATAGACGGGAGAGGCTTGATCGGAGAAGGAACTTTCAAGATATCTGAATTACAGTTTCTTCAGCGTGCTCTTATGCACGAATGGGGCAACGCCAGGGGTGCTGAAATCGGTCCAAACATATGAAAATGGGAAGTGTGAATCACGATACCCAAAATCTGGAGCACTGTGGGGATGACTTGACAATAAGGGACAACCGTTAACCTTGGAGGAGCAGCGGTACCCTTACTGCGTTAGCCTGTAATGGGAACAACAAATGAGAGTCGACCGTTGACCATGTTCGAAACACGAGACCATGTCACAAATGTTGTTGATCAATCCTTCAGGAAGTTGTCCCAGGACAATTGGCGGACCATAGGTCAGACATCCATACTGTTAGGGGTTCCTTCCAGACATGACCCGTCTTCCGGAACATTGGCCCAGGATGGTAGGTGAGCTGATGTGGCATGAGGCTAGGCCGTTGGGGGGTTCCTTCAGACATTAAAGGGTACGAGGGTCCGAAAATGGGGTACGCAATGCATGGAATATGGAGTGATGGTTTGTCCGAAAAGAATCCAACACTTATGTAGTTACACCACCGTGGTGGGAGCACACCAGATGGGCGCATCGGTCTGATCATGGATCATTCCTTCTTTGGGACAGGGCCTCTCTGGCGAGGGGATCTGTCACTTCCCAGTGAGATCATGGGGAATCCTGAACTTGTTCAAGGTAGAACCGCAGTTTAGTGTAATGCTTTGAGGACACACATACTCCTATAGTTTAACGTCATACGATAGGACGTGGAGCAAAAGGAAAGATCCCAGGGAGCGTGTGGTGCGGTAGATATGAAACCGACGTGAATGAGGACTTGGGGTCCAAATCACACCACATACCCCTGGAGGAAACTCTTCAGGTCGAGGGACCAAGAGTGAGGATTAGGTTGGTCCCGAAGAAGAGTGGTCGGGCGTTCCTACGTACCCCATGAGGATGGGAATCAAGCCATACGTTGTTCTGGAAGCGTAGTTTAACGTCATGTGGGACGATGAAAATCCTGGCCGCGTTGGTACACATCCTGCCAAAACTACTAAGCCCACATGTGTCGTGCTCACAGTGGGAAACAAGCAGTAGTGGTTGGAATTTCTCGACACAAAAAGGGGAAGGTTAGGGCAAATGGATGCTCAGTGAATACCGGCCCAATGACACTAGCACTATCTTTTAGAGCACCTAGATGTGCGAAGAGAAAGAGCTGAGTATGATGGAATTCCACTTGAACACGAGGAAGTGGAAATGTGTGAATCATAGCGCTTGTGATTCAGATCACGATGATAAAGGCGTGATGATGGAGGATAACTACTGACCATGTTCGTAACACAGCATCCTGTCGCGTTAGCCTAGAATGGGGACAGACAAATGAGGGTTGAACATTGACCATGTTCGAAACATGGGACCATGTCACAAATGTTGTCAAATATATGTAGGGACATTGGACTGAAAAGATTGGAGGGCCCTTAGGTCCACCATTCATGGAGAGCCCTTAAGCCTAGTATCCATGTCGTCCAAGGGTCCTTTCGGATGTGGAAGAGGATGAGGATCCAAATAGAGATCTCACGATGCTTGGTCATGGGATGAGGGGAATGTCCCTTTGAAAATACCACACTTCGGGCTCTTTGTCGAAACACATCTGAATATGACAATGAGATGTATTAGATAAGGGGAGCAGATTCTGTTCCCATAGGGAGATATTAGTTTACAGTTGTAGAATTCGGACCATGGATGGGTAAGGGGAGCAGGGGATACATGGCAAGGTGGTTACAAAACCTGACGTGAATGAGGACCTAAGCCCTACTTACCATGCATTCTCTAGGGAAATGCTCGAGTCGAGGGACTGAACATGAAGGTTAGGCTGGGCCCGCGGGGAAGTTCTCGGGCGCTCCTACGTATCTCATAAGGATGAGAATCAAGCCATACGTAGTTCTGAAGGGTGCCTTTTAATGTCATGCTGGACAAGGAATAGGAGGGCTAAACCTTATAATGGGGGTGCGCATGGTTCATCCATTGCAAACCCAACGTGAATGAGGACATAATCCCGCACCATGCTTTGCGGTCTCATAATCAGGGTCCTGAAGGCAGGACCAGAGAGGTGAATTTGCTGAACTCAAGCTGGGCCCAGAGACAAGGGGTCTGGGCATTCCTACGTTTCCTATCAAGATAGGAATCAAGTTGAATGTAGTTCTAGATGGTAATTTTAGTTTATGGTCTTAGTGCTCGGACCATGGATGGTGACCACTTCCTGAGTAAGCATAGATGTCAACCCGATTCCTAAGCCCACGTGAGTTAAACTCGGTGTGAGAAACAAGGGGGTATCTTCATCGCAATACTTGGGGAGAGTCAAACGGGAGTTGGTAGAGAGACCCAAAGGACATCTTCGACACGGCTTGTTCCCCCAATGCGCAGACGTGCACGGAGGAAGAGTACCAAAAGTTCCGAGACTCCACTTGGACACGGTGAAGTGATGAAGGGTGTGAATTGTGCACCCGACATTTTAGGCCGAATGGGCTGGCGTGGAGAGAGAGGAAAACTGTTAAACATGGTGAAAATGTAGCATCCATCGCATTATCCTGAGGTGTGAACAACAAACGAGCATCGACTGCTGACCATATTCGCAATGAGGGATTTTATCGATTTTCTGTCCAAAACCCTCAGGGGAGTTGGCCTGTAACGGTAGGAGAGCCCTTGGGTATTGTATCCAGGCCGTTCTTGGGGGTCCCTACGGGTGTGAATGTTGATGGAAGCCCTGATGCAGGGATACACAAATCCTGGAAAGAGGGTGCGGACGTGTCCGAGTAAAGCTTGACATTCCAGGTAATAAACCAGAGTACTCTTAGGCACATTGGGGAATCGACGAAAAGGGATCGACGAAACAGCTCAGTAGGGAGAGGTACATGGCGCGGTCATTACGAGACCGATGTGAATGAGGACATAATCCCACACCACACCATATAATCCTCTCATGAAGAAGGGTAAGCCAAGGGGCCAATATTGGATGACGATTCCCGAGGGATGGGGCTGAACATGAATCCTAGACATTCAGGTGGTCCTACGTGTCCCATTAGGATGGGAATCAAGACTCACGTAGTTCTCCAAATGTACTTTAACGTCATAGGGGATGAGGAGAAGAGTAATATACCCCTAAACAAGGGAGGTGTACGGTATGGCGAAGAAGCCGACGTGAATGAGGACGTAGTCCTACACCACACCATATAATCCTATAAGAGAGGACATGGGTCATGGCCCGGAAAGGCCAAGGGGCATGATGGTTCGGCACTGGTCAGGAAGGCCTGACCTGCTTGTAGTTTAATGTCATGCAATGTGGACAAGGGTCGGGGACCCGTGGAGGCCAAGGGGCCTGAGGCTGGGCCTTGTAAGGGAGGGCGTATGATGTGGTACATGATCCTGACATGAAGGAGGACATATTCCCATGGTGTTTTGCCAGGAGGCCCAGATGGTGAACACCCACTTGGGGATCTAGCCCTGGGATCTCGTTGTAACTCCAGGCAAACACATCACGGTGCCGTTTGAGGAAGTCTACATACTGCTGCTGCTCCTCAGGGGACATGGATGCACTAATCAATGTGGGTCTCGGATCTGCCTCGCTACCAAGGTTCACCTGTACCAGTTCATCAACCGTGGTAGAGACGCCTTTTTTAAAGGCAGGGGGATCATCCTCCAGGTCTTCCTCCCCACCCGTGGGGGGACTTCCCGCGACTGGAGATACTTCTGGGCTATCAAGATATGAGGGGCAGCTGGTGCCGGCTTGGGCAGCAGCGGTCATCACATCGGGAGACTCACTTGCCATTGAGACCATAGCAATGAAGGCATTCGATCCTATCTCATCTGGCCTTCGGCCTAAGGGGACACGTTTGATAATATCAAAGCAGTGGTGACGTGTCGGCATGAGTCGGTGGATTCCAGCCCGGCGGAAGAGACAGGTATGGCGTACCGCTGTCGTCATAAGCTTGACGTCCCAGTACCGTACAGGGGTAGGAGGTTCCAGGATGACCTAAGCCTGGTTGATGTAGGAGTACAAGGTGATTTTCCGCTGTCGCTTGGACACGAGAACATACCTTCCTTGCGTACCCGAAACAACAAAACATTGCCCAATGTCGGGGGTCGTGGCCTCCAACCGGTGGATCGGAATGATGTAGGTGTCATCCATGCTTGCCCAGGGATCACTTGTGACCGGGGCGGGTCCATCCTCACTTACTAGGATTTTTTTACCCTTACTTTTTTAATAACCCACATCCAGATAGCGGGCCTCACAAGAAGCGAAGGGGGACGCATCTCCTTGGAGCACGCCTACTCCACCGTTGAGGGAGTATTTGAGGCACTGGTGATACGACGAAGGGACTGCTGCATGAAGATGGAGCCATGGACTACCCATCAACGCGTTGTAGGCGGTGTCCTTAGAGACGACAATGAACTCGATGCTGGCAACTAAGCCACCAAACTGAGTCATCAGGCGGATCTTTCCGACTGGGGTTTGCTCGGTCCTGTCGTACCCCTGGATCCTGAGGTCAGAGGGAGTCAAATAACCTTCAGACAGACCTAGATTTCACAACATCCGGGTAGGAATTATATGGATTCCAGAACCCGTGTCCACAAGGTAGGGGCAGATTTCCACGCCATTGAAGTGGCCAGTGATGTACAGCGGGCGAATGTGCCCCTGTATAGGAGGGTCCTCATCTTCACCGGAGAACGAGATAACCGCCTGACACTCAGCGTTTTCAATCGCTTCGGTGTGGAAGGCTTCTGCAGCTGCTACCTCTGTCTCAAACTGGAGGGGGCTCCTTAAGGCCTCGGAAAGTGCCTCGCGCATTTCGGATGACAGGCGAAGGGCCTGAAGGATGGAGATCCTCGTCGGAATGCCATCTAGGTGCTTCAGGACATCATAATTTCATGCCAAACGCGAACCTCTGCTTACAGGAGGTAGCTCGGCACTTGGAGGCACAGCGGGTCCTGCTGGTTGAACCGGCGATCGTCTAGTACTGGGTACATCCATCTGCCTACTAGTTGAATCCTGGAGAATAGTCACCGGACTAGGATTGGACGGTGGAGGCTGGCCTGTAGCCGGGAAAGACTGACTATGATACGAACGAGGCAGCTCTCCCCAATCCAGTAGCACAAACAGCGGTGGAGGTAGAGTCGAGGGTGTTAGATGGGGTTTCGCATGCTGAGATATGCGCTGAGCCTGCTGCGTGGTCTCAGTAGCATGCACTGCTTGGCCAAAAGTGTGTGTTGATGTAACTCGATGACCAGTGCGATTGCGATTCTACTGACGTTGATGTCGGCTGGGAATGTTGGGGAGGTCTGCCTGGCGTTCCCCCTCATCGGGGGTCATATTGGGCTTTACCAGCTCCACGGTGTTAACCGAAGCATACCCCTGACTGTCGCTGGAAGAGTCATCCACTGCTGGGTAGATTCTGGGAGGAATCCCCATTTCAGGGGTCATAAAGTCGTCGAGAGTGCGGGATGATGACGGCATCGGTGGTGCGCGTTGCTTCTTCTTGCACCGCCGCTGCTTGCCCTTTTGGGAAGAGGTCTACTGTGAAGATGATGCGGAGGAACCAACTACTTCTTCTAAAGGCTCCGACTGCTTCAGGTGTGCCCGGATGATACCATGGGCACGGACGATAGTTTTTTGAGCCATCCAGTCGTCGTATTTCCGGGTTCCGCGGCTGGGGACCTGCTGCCACTCGCTTTCGTTGTTGTTGCCGATCTCTGATCCTGCAAAGACACCCACCACTTGTGCTGGTGTCGGGCCCAACTTGACTATGTTGTTGTTGACCTGGTCTTGAATCCAGTCTTTAAACACATAGCATTGCTTGAGGGTGTGCCCCAGAATTCGATAATAAGGGTAGTAGTTGGGGTGATCGGTGAGATTTGCCTCTGCTGGCCTTTTGCACTCGGGCAGGCGCACGATCCCTTGCTCTAGAGCTCTTCCGAAATAGTCAGGGAACTGATTTTCGTTAAACAAATAAGTCTAGTGCTTATTTCCGGATAGGGGGCCCTAGGGGCCTGGCCCTGACGAGGGGCCGGAGGGGCCTACCGAGGAGGCGGCGTCTGATTGTCTCACCTAGGTGGTGGTGGCGCATTGCGCAGGGGAACCTGTCAATTCTGAGACGGTCGCTGCTGGGCAGGAGCCTGTGCTTGAGGTGGAGGACCTCTGCGGGGTTGTGGGGGTGGTGCCGCCGGCAGTAACTCCAGCTGCCTCGGGGATTCTATTTGGGCCACCGCGGCGGGTTCATCCCTGGCAGTCCTCCTGGATGGGATCATAGGGGGCAACAAACGTGCCTGACTAGCCTGTTTCAGGCCTTCCTCGAGGCGCTGATCCTTATCTAAGAAATATCTGAACACTCCAGGGTAGTTCTGGGTGATCAGGGAGGGTACCAGATCTGTCTTGATGTTCCCCACACACATAGTCAGTAATTGCTCTTGAGTCAGTGGCATATCGAGAGAATACGTATGTCCCTTCCACCGGGCGATGAAATCTGCGACTCGCTCATCAGGCCTATGCTAGCACTTGAAGAGGTCCGCAATGCTGGTCTTCCTCGTGGTGGAGCTGAACTGGTATAGGAACTGCCGGCGAAGATCCTCCCAACCGGTCACCGATCCGATAGGGAGCTGGCTGTACCAAATGAATGTCGGACCTTCCAATGTCTGTACAAAACATCGGAGTTTGGCGGCTTCTTGCTGAGCTGGGGTCCCCAGCAAGGGGCCACACCTGGAAGAGAAATGACCCAAGTGCTGGGGAGGGTCCCTTGTCCCGTTGAAGGGAGAGAAAGCGGGGTTCCCAAAACCCGGAGGTGCGGGCATATCATCCACCCACGCGGGATAAGTCTTGCCATCCGGTGGGACCTCCACCTTCCATATTTCTAACGCTTCATGGAGGGCTATAAGTGTCGCAATAAGATCATCCGGGCGGGGGTCCCTGTCTTGACGGGGATCCCTAACCACAAGTGCATTGCTAGGTTCTTCAACACGGTAGACGGCTTCATCCGCTCGTGGGTCAACTGGCTGGACGACCTGCGGGGCAACTGGGGGAACCTGGACTAGAATCTTCAGATTTCCCCGTTGCTCGGGGGGATTTGGCGAGACGTATCGCACCCTCTTGCCATACATCCCAGCTTCCGCCCTGTCTGCGGCAGTAGCATGATCAGGGTTGCCTGGAGGCATCTCACCGGGGGGAAATTGTTCCTGCCCCTGCTGCCCCGGACTGGGATCAGCATATTCGGGTCACTGCTCTCTAGCGCGCTCAGCCAAGAGTTCGTCAACCAGCCTCTTCTGCTCAGCATGCTGCTGGCGTAACGTGGCCTTCTCAGAATCTTCGTCCGTTTTCTGCACAGAGGCAGACAGGTCGGAGTGCATGACAGTTCCGACGTGCTCCTTACCCTTGCCGGTGTTTTGACCGAGTACCAGCGACTCGGTGGGTACGAGGAGGCCTAGCATGTTCCTCTGATGACAGGTAACTCTCCCTGATGGGTCCAGCAGTGGCGGTACGCCCTCGGGGGGGAAGTCTCCATCAAGTAGTTCATTCTCGTCTTCCTTGTCCACAATGTCGTCCATGTGGACCGCGACGCCTCTCGAGGGAATGTCCTTGATGTCACATAGCGAATCGGGCTGCCGTCGGATAGGGTTGAAGAGGAGAGCGGCATAGTGTCCCCAACCACGGACTTGCAAATGGGGGGTGGCTTCCCTGACGATTATGCGGAGTGCTTTAAAACTCTAAACCCATTTCCGTTGAAGGGCGCTTTGGTGGCCTTGCGACTCAGGGTGCTGAGCCCCAAGGAGTGCGACCGCATCGATCAGGCGGCACTGCTCGCCGATTTCTTCGAAGTGCTACTGACTTCTGGTGTACACCACCCATTCGTAATTGAGGTGGAAGTGTGTCACCCTTAGGTTTAGACAGAAACACCCCACTTCTTCAGGGGTAAGGGACCCTGGTATGTGAAAGTTCAGCACTGATGTCGGCCTGAACTTCTCCAGGAAGTAATCTGCTGCAAGAATACTCCAGAAGCTCCTGGGCTCGGACTCAGGGTCCGGCCCTATGTTGCCCCACTCATCAACCGGGGGTGGCTGAGGGACTGGTAGCGGTACCAAGGCGTACCTCTGGGATTGTAGACTTGGTGGCAGAAAATATGGCGAACGAGCTGAGGGGCCGCCGAACTCCGGGCCATCCTCCGAAGAGCAAGGTGACCTGGCCACGATGACACGGTACGATGGCTGATAACCACAGATTCCGGTATAGGAATCGCAGCTACCGGTGCCTGGTCATGTCGTCTCTCTACCGTCGTTGGCCCCCAAAATAGCTCTCCGTGATCTCGGGTAGAGGTAGAGGGCGCTTCCGGTGATGATGGTGGTGATTTTGTGGTCGAGACCTGCGGAATTCCTAGAATCTCTTCCACCTGGATTTACCTGCGGAGAGAGATGGGAATCCGGTGGACCTCATGTTCCGGGAGAATGAGGCTAACGCGTCTGGTTCCTGCCCCAGTCCTTGATACGGAGGAGTGGGGAGAAGGTTCCATGGCTGAGTCGCATTTTGCCTCAGATTCGGAGAAGAGGGTAGGTTGGATCTCCACCAGGGCTTTCCCTGGACTCTTCTTGTGGCGGCGAAGACCTGCTCTCCTACCCCAGGGTGGCACTTCGGGACAGGGTTGATCCATATCATGGAGTCCCGGGGCGGCGCTGGCGACGTGGCGGAGAGGGCCCCCACTCGAGGTGGCCGAGGTGCGAGGGGAACTGGGGAAAATGTCGAAGGGTACATGGGGAGGACCTCCATGAACAACACCCATGTAGGAGGGGCCTCTGTTGGAATTGGCAGGAGCATGGGGAGGACCTCTATGGTCGCTGCGGGTGGAGCGAGGCTGACCTTCACTCCTCGAGTTTCTGGGGCGAGGAGTACCTTCGCGGTTGCAGAGAGGATGTAGGGAGGGCACCTATGTTGGAGAAGGACTGGATGAACGACTCCTTTAGATCGGTGGTCAGGGGCAGGAGGATGGACTCCATACCCTGTAGAGTGTGCGGGGGAAAGGTTTGCGTGTCGGGCGTCACTGCCGTTGGGAAGGTCTTCCATCGGGACGAGGGTAGCACGAGGCATACCTCCATGATGAAATTGAGCAGGGAAGGCCCACACTCTGTGGAGTAGTGGTACGGGGAGGACCTCCGTATAGGGTGAAATCACCGCGGGTTAGCTCGCGGCGATCATCGCTTGGGCCTGCAACCCGGAGAGTCAACCCAGCCTGCCCGTGGGGCGGATGGGGTCTCGATCCCAGTTGGGTAAAAGAGTGCCCCTTCTCAGTGTATGTGGGGGCTTCATGATGCACGTCGGCGATGGCTCAGGCCACTGTAGCTATTGATGTCGACGCGCCTCGGTGAGCATCCTCAGCCCGGGCCCGGTGCTGATGTCGGGTAAGGCGGGCTGGTGCAGGTGGTGCAGAGGCATGGCCTGCCTACTCTTCCTGCAGAGTCAGATGGTGGCGCTGATGCGGCTGGGCGGGAGCTCTCACCTGGAGCCCTTGGGTCGGGACACTGAGCGGGCTGAGCCGGACGGCGCCCGCCTCTTCGGCGTAAGGCAAGGAGTCATCATGGCGTTCCGGGGACAGGCTCCCGAAACGGTTGAACGTTGGGGTGGGGAGTAGGGGCTTCCTGTGCGGCATGTTAGGGCGGCGTTGACGATGAGGCCTGGATGCCTCCAGGTCCAGGCCGTCCATATCCCAGGTTGGGATGACCCCTTCCTCCTCGTACCTACACAAGAGGTTTTTGATCACCCTCCGCTGGATGACCTCTGATGGGGAAAGGGGACGTGGGCGCCCCGTATTCTGCGATGTGGCAGCCGTCGTAGTAGTAGCGGCGCCATGTGGGGCGGCCGTGGTGATGTGTCCCCTACCCCTGCGTAGGCTAGCGGGTAGTGATCACGTCTCTACAACAGCAACCTGGTTCCTGAGAAACAAAGGGATCAACTCATCAGCACTGAGAGGAAAAGGATTGACAGCCAGTGCCCCAACGTCCTTCCATTCTCCACATCTGTAAGAAGGATCCACGCCAACACGCTGCATAACAGAGTGCCCCACGTTCTTCTTCCCCGACTTCTGGTGAGTTTCACGACAGCCCCGCTATTTTCTTGGCAGGACCAGGCTCCAGATATCTGGATCCAGTGACACATCAATCTACTGGTGTCTCGAACGATACTAATCTCCATATTGAGGAGTAGAATTTCAGGTCGGGTTCACTATTTCTGTTTCCGACGCTTTCGCTGGGGCGCGCGCGCATCCATCAGTCCACGGAGGAGGATGCACGGCTTTGTTTCCCCGCATTCCTGCTTTCCAAAGGCGGGCGACATTCATTCCTTGTTCAGGTACATCTGCTCCTTGATCGAAACAGGATGATGGGATGTCGGTTCTTCCCTCCGTGGATTCCTCCTCAGAGCTCATTACCTAGTCCGGGTCTCCCTCATAGATTTAATACGTTGTTCGTGAAACTCTTCCCAGTGTCATGTTTCCATGGACACCGGTTAATTACACTGCTACTGTCGGGACATTCCAAAAGGTCCGGTCAGGGAAGCAACCTTCAGTCAGGGGAGTAGTCACGTTGAGGCATCAGTAGCGTGTTTGGATGCTGGGGGAACCGGGCATGTCTATCTGTTTTCACTGGTCACAGGGCTTCTCGAGGGCGTGGAAGCCTGAGGCATCCCACATCGAGCGCGGGGAATTATATGTCATAGGCGCATATCTGAGGTTTTCCTCAGCTTCCCGTGTTTAACATAGGGTACGCCACGAGTTTAACGTCCAACGGGGATGGGTCAACCCAATCAGAGCATTAGCTAGGATAGATCGGATTGAGGGATTTCTCTTGAAGGGATACCGATATTGGGGTCAGCCCATGGGCAGCTGTGAAGAGTGTACCGACATGGTCTCACCGCGATATGACGGTCTGGGAGAGGATCGGGGTGGGTGGTTGGTGAACGGAGTGGAGGGGAGTGAAATGGAACAATTGCAGGGGGCGACGGTGGAGTTGGGCTTGGTCCTTGAAGAGGCTTCCTACGTATCCACGTGGTAAGGAATCAAAGTCCGTGTAGTTCAAGATGATGCCGGTAAACCGTCATGAGGGTGGACCTTGGTCCGATGGGCATTGTCAGTGAACCGACGTGAAGGTGGACCTTGGTCGAATGAGTGGTGGGCTTGAACCTCTAGAAGGCTTCCTACGTACCATGCCTTGGCACGGATCAATGACCTCGTAGTTTAGGTTGGGTGAAATATAGTTTAACGTCATGCGAGACGGTAGTGAACCCTGATGTGAATAAATGATGGGTGGGCTTGAACCTCAGGGAGGCTTCCTACGTACCATGCCTTGACATGGATCAAATTCCTCGTAGTTCGAATGAAAATGGGATCTTGGCACACTGATAAGGAAACGGTTTGGGCCAATGATTTTTGGTCTTGAACCTCGGGAAGTTTTCCTACATACCACGCCTTGACACGGATCAAAGACCTCGTAGTTCATATGGGGCTTTGTCGGTGAACTGACGTGAAGGTGGACCTTGGTCCACTTGTGGTGGGCTTGAACCTCAGGAAGGTTTCCTACGTACCATGCCTTGACATGGATCAAAGTCCTCGTAGTTCGCTATGGAATGGGTGTGCAGTTTAATGTCATGCCGGACAGGGGGGGAATACAGTTTAACGTCATGTTGGACGGGGGTGTGCAGTTTAACGTCATGCTGGACTGTGGGTGAAACTTGACGTTAATGGACGACCGAGTAATGTGGCTTGTGGCTTGTGGCTTGTGGCTTGAACCACATGGAGGCTTCCTACGTACCATGCTTGACATGTATCAAAGACCTCGTAGTTCATATGGAATGGGACACAATGGCTTGCCGTCAGACCGGAATGCAGTTTAATGTCATGCTGGACGCAGGTGTGACCCGACGTGAATTGATGACGGGTGGGCTTGAACCTCATGGAGGCTTCCTATGTACCATGCCTTGGTATGGATCAAAGTCCTCGTAGTTCTCTGTGGAATGGGCGTCAAGGTCAGTGCTAACTCTAAGCCCACGTGAGTCATGCTCGGTGTGAGAAACAAGAGGTTGCAAGGACCTGACGATCACGTCGCGAAGGATGCGTCTGTGAGAAGCGACGAGGGGCTTACGCGTTAGGCGGCCCATGGTGCTGGGACTTACTCTAGGGTGGAGGCCCAGGGTTGGTTCACAGTTTAACTTCATGTGTTGAGGACGTGGTGCTTGGCAGTTTAACGTCCTCCAGCTCGGACGAAGGGGGTTCACTCCGCACCCCTAGGGCTTACATAACCGGTACCCTCTGGTCCTTGGGGAAGGGAAGGTACCAGCAAGGCCATGGTCAAGGGGGGTTGTGAGACGAACCATCAAGGGATCCACGTTAGCGTGGCTATGAGAAGAAACAATAGCTGTTAGTGTGCCTATGCGAAGAAGCATTAGGCGAAGCAACGCTACAAGTGGTATTGTCCATGGGACTCTAAAATCACATCATGCAAACCTGGGGGGTCGCATGGGAAGAGGAATTGCTAGGAAAAGGAGTGTTCTTCGCGAAGTGTAGTGCCTTGGCCTTAGCACGGGGCATGGGTGTGATTGGAAGGTGCTTCGCGAAGTGTAATATTGTTCGCAGAGCACTACCTCGCGAAGAAGGGGTGCCTCGCGAAGCAGGGTCCTGCGAAGTAGTGTGCTTCACGATGTGTAGCGATCTTGCCTTAGCATCGGGATCACTAGTATGTATTGAGTGTTTCGCGAATCATAAGTGCTCCGCGGTTTCCCGGGTTCCCTTGGGAATCCCCTTCCTTCGCGAATGCCCTTGAGCTTCACAAAAGGCATCCCACTCAGAAGAGGGGCTCAAAACGATACAATGCAAAGGCGTCTCGTGAAGTAGGAATACCTCGCGGAGCTCATGATTCCCGGGGAAAAGAGTGCTTCGCAATTCGGGAGAGGATAAGACGAAAGGTCGGATTATCCATCATCGGGACTCCGGGGGAGTCCAGTATTTATAGGGAAGGGGCGCCGCGAAGCAGAACTCGTGCGCCGCCTCCGGTGGTTGGCGGCACGCTCGCGAACGTCAACGTCGTCCGCGGAGGGCACCGCCTCTGGAGCTTCGCAGCGGCTCGCGAACGGCAAATGCGTTCGTGGAGAAGTACCACCTCTGGAGCTTCACGGCGGCTCGCGAATGTCAAATGTGTTCGTGGAGAAGTACCGTATCTGGAGCTTCACGACGGCTCACGAATGTCAAATGCATTCGCGGAGAAGTACCGCCTCTTGAGCTTCGTGAGGCCGCGATTGTCGGGGCGCTTCGCGGCGGAGCTTCGCGTGGGTGCTTTGCGTCGGTGCTTCGCGAGGCAGCGCGCCGGCCTTCTTTTTTTGCTCCTTTCTTTGGGGCCATATTTTGGCGCCAACACCATTATAATGGCCACCATGAGAGGTGGTAGGAGAAGATAGAACAATCATCGTTTCGTGAGGCAGTAATTCGCCACCCACAGAAACAATATGTTCTTTAACCATTAGATGAAGGTGTGTTTAAGTGTAAATAAAATATTTCTCATAACAACATCCTAGTATATTTAATATACTGGTGTTGTTATAAATGAAAATAATAAGAACAATTTAGGGGGTTGGAGAAGAAAAATAAAACAAAACAACATTAGAGAAGACATTACCCTTATATCGGGTAACTTTCCTCGGTTTGAACCAAAATGGTTTCTTGAAGAGAATTATGACTAAGGTAAGGCTTCTTGGATGAAGGGAGGAATGTTGAGAGAGTATTAGAGAAGATGTTGGCCGAGCCAAAAGGCTTTGATTGAGTGAATAATGTGGTAGAGGTGGGGGCCTTTTGTAAGAGGATAGGAGGGGCACTCTTGGAAACTCATGAAATGTTACATTATTATGAAATGATTTTCAGATTTTAAAGGTCCCACAATGATATATTTCGAGGATAAGGTGATACGGGTTCGAAATCGACTCATCCATTAGGTTCTTGACAAGTGTAATTATTTGATTTTAAATTATCCTTCCATTTTATTAAAATCGTTAATTAATGAGGTAATCACTGCATCATCGTGGTGTCATAAAAACTATAATTTATTTAATGTCTAAAAATTATTAAAAAATTACCATGATGTGGGAAATATTATTATCTATCCAATTAATATTTATAGTCAAAAAGGTAACTTATATAACCCCATGTAATAATTGTTTTAGTAAAACAACACATGTTTGTGACAATTTTATTTTTACTTTAAATAAAAATTTCTTAATGTAATTTTCTTAACCAAGTAGATTCATGGGGTCCCCAAGTTGACCCATGGATTGTCTTGGTATTTCATGAGTCATCCAATAAGTGTAGGACAAGTTTCAAGATATTTTTATATTTTTATAATATCATTTTTACCTTAAATTTCACTAATTACCTTTAATCGCGATTAATAAAACTTAAATGTTACTATTCACCTAAAAATTATTTTAATCCCATTAAACCAAATTTTACATCCTAATGAAAACCATGTATGTCAGATTTTTGAAATTAAATTCATAGAATCGGTAAAGATTCATTTAAACGAAATATCAGTTTTTTAACTACCACTTAGTGGTTTCACTATTCATCAAAAATCGATGTTTTTCAGAATAGTACCAAAAAATCAGCCTAAGATATAATAGATATTATGAATTCAGAAATCATTTCTATTTTATAAAATTCCAAAAAAATAAGTTTCATTAATTAATTTTATAATTAATTCCCGCTGTCAAAACAAATAGGGTGTTTTTAAGAACCAATATCAATCAAAAGATTGACAATTGTTTATGTCCAATTTCAAAGTAAAATTAATTATAATGAAAACAATTGGATAAAGAGGTAAAAATATATTCTAATTATACTTTAAAACTACTCAATATTATAACTTATTACTGTTAATTATTTTGATTAAAAAAGTTGTTTTTATGCATTTTAACTATTCATAGAAAATTGGAAGTTCTCAGAAAATTAAAGAAAATTCAACTTAGGATAATTTCCATATTCAGAATCCAAAAATGAAGTCCATTTTGAAATATAAAATTTATATAATTTCAAAAAGTGGGTATTACTATTCATGAAGGCTGCTTTTATTGGTCATGGTGTGTTAGAACTCAAGGATTCGTACAACTCACGTTGCTCTATTATTCAAAGAGAAGCGTACCATGGAAGCTTGGGGTGTTACATTCTCCCTTCCTTCAATAAATTGCATCCTCGCAATTTGAAAATTTTCTTTGAAAATAAAAGGTTGAAAATAGGAAATACCTTTGTGGAAAACCCACATCAGAAATAAGGTTAATAAAAATATAACTTGAAAAGAAAGAAAGAGATGTAAAAAGGTCACCCGAGATAGCACATACAAGGATTTTATAAAAATATGGATTTGGAGGAAAAAACCCATCAAGGTCTGATGGAGAGTTGTAGAAAACCAGATTAGGAGAAAGTTTAACTATAATAAAATCACAAACATGTGATTGGTTAAACGATCATTGATTCCTCAGTAGGAATGTTTAACCGACTATGTTTTTGTTTTAAGTTACCTTTCATAAAGTTGAGGAATTTATTTAGGATATTTACTAAGAACGTAAGGAAATATACTTACTTGTCATGTAGACTTTCATTTTGTAATAAATTTTTACCACAAACCCATCTTCCACTCGAAAAAGTAATAGAACTCAAAAATATTCTATTTATCCTAACCGTATAGGGTTCCAAAAATAAATTTATAAATCATCTATCATAACTAAAAAACTACATTATACACTCCAGGGACTTCACGTAGTCTTGTGGTAGACGATAAATCCCAATCGCACTATGGTTGTGGGTTCGATTCCCACAGATTTGTCCGACGTGATGGGTTGTCACTCAGTATACATGTTGTCCTTTTTATAAATATCCAAAAATAACCTTAACAACAGTATCCAATGTAAAATATATTCCATTCCAACCATTATATTTATCCAAAATACCTCTGTCTAGAATTTCTCTAAAATGTATCTAAATTCCAAAATGAATTCATCATATTCCCCAAACCAAGTAATGATTCTTATTGTCACATACTAAAAATATGATTTCCTTAAAAATATAAAAACCTTAATAAAAACATCAAGTACTGCAGTACAATCCTTAGATAACACATTATTCTTATAACCATAATATAATCCTTGATTCCAAAAAACACAAATATATTAATTATTCAACTTCATCTGAAGCAACAACATAAGCTTGGTCTTGATCCCTTGGCCTTTTCTGAGGTAAATTTCATTGGATCTTAGGACATTCATTTTCATAATGCACCATTTCTCTACAATTGCAGCATTCAACATCAATAGCCTCTTTCTTCCCCTTGCAATTACGAGCCTGGTGACCTTTTTCTCCACATTTATAACAAACTCCCATTCCTTTTAGGAAATTACCAGGGTGATTCTTCCCATAATTATCACATAAAGTAAAATTCTTCTTTCCATTTTTCCCTTTACCTGTCTCTTGTTCCACTATTCTCTTCATCTCTTGATATAATTTTTTGTCATAAGACTTAGAGAATTTCTTTTCTTTCTTGATAGCACAGGAGACTATATCTTCGTATGTTGAGAAAGATTGTGATACTAATGCTCGATGGAGAAACGGTTTTAACCCATCAAAGAAATTCTCAGTCTTACTTCTTGGGTTAGGTATATGATCTGCAGCATGCCTCGCTAACCGTGTAAAGTTAGACTCATACTTTGCGATATTATCATCCTCCTTTTGCCTAAGACTCAGAAATTGCCTTTTCATATCTGGTTGATGGTCACGCGGAAAGTGTTTTTCTAAGAAAATCTCTTTGAACACCCTCCATTCCATACCTGATACTTCTTCATCTTCCTTTGTGTTTTGAATCAGCGACCACCATTGATCGGCATCTCTAGTGAGGCGGTAAACTGCCATGATGACCTTCTCCCTTTCGCTACTCCCCAAGGCATGGAATATTTTATCTAAGGAGTTTATCCATTGCTCAGCTACTAATGGATTTGTACCCCCATTAAATGTTGGTGGTTGTTGCCTCATGAAGTGGTCTAACATTGATCATCCACGTTACGAATCAGGGTGCTCCATACGAGTAAGGTTATTATTCATAGCTTGGGTGAGTTGTCCTAGTATAGAGATAAGTTGATTAGCACCAATTGTATCTTCAACTCCATTATATTTATCTTGAGTAGGAGGAAAATCCCTAATTGGAGTGTGTGCATTGATACGGTTTCCATTCCTCCCACTAGGCTCCATTTCTAAACAATGGCATAAAATAGATTAGTTTATGAATCAAAATACATAATTCCATACTTGTTAAACACTTAACATAAATTGAACTATAATCATAAAAATGTTTTCTTTGAGGAAGTATATACTCATAAGCCCTTTATACTGGTTTGTAATGAAAATGAGAATTATCCAAAGCATATCCCCCGGGAGTGTCGTAACCAAGAGTGTAGTGAGACCAATTATCATGCACCAGTTCCTGTTCAAGTCTAGATCAAAGCGGTGTTTTCGGGTTTTACCCCTAAGTACATCTGTGCCAGAGTCGCCTCTACCTACTCTTATCCAGACAGGGATTTATTGCTCAGAAAACTCACAAAATCTCTATAATACTAAAATTATAGGATGTTCTATTATACTAATCCTCAAAGTATATCTTATGTCTATGTTCTCTAATCAGAGTTTTTTCTAAATATAGATTCCAACGTTATTACTAAGCTGCCTCTGATACCAACTATAACGCCCCGACCCTAGTTAACCAGAGTCGGTGCATTATTGCATTACATTGGCATGATCACAAAAGATCAAGTCTTGAAAGATCGATTAGTTTAGTAGCCTTGGAAGCACTAGATACATTCATAACTCTTACATTACATAATAATGTAAAACAAAACTACAAGAACATCTTTTCTTCATATCCCCTCATAATATCCCTACAGGTCATTCATAATATACTTCTTCACATCGTGTAAAAATTAAAACATTGGAAGGGGTGAGCTCAGATGCTCAGTAAGGATAACAATATAGCTGAATCTTTCATAAATAAACATTAACATTTAAGGCAATGTATAACTAAAACAAAAGCCTTTTAAACTTGAACTTCAGTATAATATGGAAAAATAAAATTAAATGATGCCATTTACTTATTCACATGGATATTATACTGGTCGAATAATCATAAGAAATATCAATAACTACTTTCATAATGATGGAATGCATAATGCCATACTATCATAACCACATAGTCAAGGACTCATGCCAAGACTACAAATAAAATTTTGTTAAGGCCTCGTGCGAAGACACTAGTTTGCCTCATGAGACCTACCGATGCATCGAGGAGCTATAGCGGGCTCCACCCGTCACTTATTAAGTCCAATGCATTCCTCATATGAACAGGTTTAAACATATAATAAACCATAACATAATCGTATCACATAAAACATGCATAAAGGAAACATAACATTTCCACATTTCAATCACAAGATATAAATACAACACATTGATATAATAAAAAACACTTTCAGAACCATTTTCAATACCAAAATAAAAGAAAATTAAAACTTTGTATTTATTTTCTATTTAAAAAATGTTATGGATTGTAGAGGAATCTGAAACTCAAAAATGGTCACGGCGGTGGAGAAGTCGTTGTCGCCGCATACGTATGACAAAAAAAACATTCCTTTTTTTCTTTTAGTAAATTCTTCATATAAAAATATTCCTTTTGAATAAACGTAAAAGTCAAAGGGGTTTATACACCGTATAAAATAAAGTCTTGTATTAAAACAGAATATGCCTCAATGAATGAAGATTGAGATGAAGTCCATTACAAAGATAATTTTTTAAATAAAATAGATCTATTATGTGTATTCACTATATGTACACATAAAGAAATTATAAATACAAGATAGGACATAATAATATCATGACATAATTTGAAAGTGGGAGATTAACCCAAAGAACAGAAATTGGGTTAAGAAGTTCTCTTACCTCGTGTCTGACTTGACTCAATCATTCTTTAACCTCCTGAATAATAAACTAGAGTTAATTTCTACTTGCTTAAGAACCTTTTTCAAATTTATTATTCCTTTTATATCACTTATTACCATGTTATGAACATTATGTAATTATTTAAGTTTCGATCTTTGGTACTTGAGTAAAAAATAAACATCTTATAATTACAAGTTGTTCATGTGGTAAAATATCCATTACATCCAGAATTATATTAATGATGTAGATTTCATATATGTCATATATATCCTATATATATATATGAATTTTTTATATTACATTACATTTAGAGGTAAGAAATGAACTGCACCGTTCATGGAGACGGTAAACCGTACGTACGCATGAACGCTACTTTCATTTATATTTCATATTTAATGTAATAAAATCATAATGATATAATGTTATATTATAATTCCAGTATAATGTAATATATAATATCATTTACTCTATCCTTTATACATCCCACATATGGCATTAACGATTCAAATTACATTGAAGGGGCGGTAGTCCACACTTCCTCAAATGAAATTATCACATTTGCACAACATGCAAAGCATAAAGATATGTTTTAAATGTAAAATACAGAAGAGAGGAAAAAAATATATTATATATCATAAATAAATATAGTTCCATCAAAATGTCCACCGTGAGAGGTGGTAGGAGAAGATAGAACAATCATCGTTTCGTGAGGCAGTAATTCACCACCCACAGAAACAATATGTTCTTTAACCATTAGACGATGGTGTGTGTAAGTGTAAATAAAATCCTTCTCATAACAACATCCTAGTATATTTAATATAATGTTTTTGTTACAAAATTAAATAATAAAAAGGGTTTAGGGGGTTGGAGAAGCAAAATAAAACAAAACAACATTAGGGAATACATTACCTTTAACTCGGGTAACTCCCCTCAGTTTGAACCAAAATGGTTTCTTGAAGAGATTTCTGCCTAAGTTAAGGATTCTATGATGAAGGGAGGAATGTTGAGAGAGTATTTGGGCAGATTTAGGCTGAGCCAAAAGGCTTTGAAGGTGTGAATAAGGTGGTATAGGTGGGGGCCTTCTATAAGAGGAGAATAGGGGCACTCTTGGAAACTCATGAAATGTTACATTATTATGAAATGATTTTCGTTTTTTAAAGGCCCCACAATGATATATATCGAGGATAAGATGATAAGGGTTATAAATATACTCATCCAATAGGTTTTTGACATGTTTATGTATTGGATTTTACATTATCCTTCCATTTTATTAAAATCATTAATTAATTAGGTAATCGATGCATCATCATGGTGTGATAAAAACCATAATTTATTTAATGTCTAAAAATTATTAAAAAATTACCATGATGTCGGAAATCATTTTATATTTCCAATTAATATTTATAGTCAAAATGTTAACTTATATAACCCCATATAATTATTGTTTTAGTAAAAGAACACATGTTTGTGACAATTTTATTTTTACTTTAAATAAAAAGATCTTAATGTCATTTTCTTACCGAAGTGGCTCCATGGGGTCCCCATGTTGACCCATGGATTGTATTGGTCGGCCATGAATTATCAAATAAGTGTATGACAAGTTTCATGATATTTTTATATTTTTATAATATCATTTTTACCTTAAATTTCACTAATTACTTTTAGTCGCGATGAATAAATCATAAAAGTAAATATTCACCTGAAAATTATGTTAATCCTATTGAACCACATTTTATAACCTAATGACAACCATGTTTTTTGTATTTTTTAAATTCAATTCATAGAAGTGGTAAATTATCATTTAAACAAAAAATTAGTTTTTTAACTACTAAGTGGTTTTACTATTCATCAAAAATCGAAGTTTTTCAGAACAATACCAAAAATTCACCCTAAGCTATAATTGATATTATGAATTCAAAAATGATGTCTATTTTAAAAAATTCCAAAAATATAAGTTTCATTAATTAATTTTATAATTAATTCCCATTGTGAAAACAAATAGCATGTTTTTAAGAACCAATATCAACCAAAAGATTGACAATTGTTTATGTCCAATTTCAAAGTGAAATTAATTTTGATGTCCACCATTGGATAAAATAGTGAAAATATATTCTAATTATACTTTAAACCCACTCAATAGTATAACTTATCACTATAAAGAATTTTTATTAAAAAAGTTGTTTTTAGGTATTTTTACTATTCATAGAAAATTGGACGTTCTCAAAAAATTACAAAAAATTCAACTTAGGATAATTTTGATATTCCGAATCCAAAAATGAAGTCCAATTTAAAATTTAAAATTTATATAAATTCAAAAGGTGGGTATTACTATTCATAAAGGAAGCTTTTATTGGTCGCGGGGCGTTAGAACTCAAGGTTGGATACAACACACGCTGCTCTATTGTTCAAAGGGAATCGTACCAAGGAAGCTTGGGGTGTTACTTGAATAGTATCCATGGTAAATATTTAACAGCTCAATAAGGGTAAAATGGTTAAAATAAGGATAAAACTTCGGGGTATGGCATTAAAAATTCTCTAAACCATGACTTAATCTGATTGGATGAGATTATTTTAACCATTATCATTAACCTCTCAAAAATATGGCCACTTAGTGTCATTTTCTTATTATGACCTTTATATTATTTTATGGAAAGAAAAAATACAAAATGTTACTCTCTTTGATTTAATATCTCTAAAATTTTAACATAAGTATAAAATGAGGTTATTTTTAGTTATAAATGTTTATTTA
Organism: Viscum album; assembly: GCA_963277665.1. NCBI lineage: Eukaryota > Viridiplantae > Streptophyta > Magnoliopsida > Santalales > Viscaceae > Viscum > Viscum album. Next base: position 2,082,684,667 of record OY728165.1, read on the forward strand.
AATATATATGAATTTTTTTATCATATTAATTTATTTTAAAATTTTTCTGATTGAAAAATTTCCTTAAATTCTTATGCAATATCGCCACAATATTTATTCAATTAATAGAAAAACAGAATATATGATATTAAAAATACTAAAAGTAATATAATTTGGGTGAATTATTTTATTCTAGAAAAATTATAGATAAATATAACATATTAATGATTTTTGAAATAATTATATCTTAATTTATTTTCTGTCATGTTTTATTCACATCCAATGTAAATGAATTATTTAAAAAACTGACATTAATAATATTTTTATAATAAAAACTATTTTATAAAATGATTTAAAATTAATAAAAATACTCTATTTCTCCAAATGAGTGGTATATATTTTATCATGTCAACCATTGTAAATTTATGGTTCACTTTTCCTTTTATGGTAATATTTATGATCATTAACGAGTCGAAAACTTTTTTAATGGGGTAATTGTCAAAAGGAGTTACCAAGGGTTAAAACTATAATATAAGGATGAAAACCTAACAAAATATTGTAAAAATATTTTTTTAATATCATATTTTATACTCATAATCATATTTTATTTAATTTTTTTAAATTTGTATTCATTTTTCTATTAAAATTAATTTATATTATATTATACTTTAAGTAATTCCAAGAGTTCCCCGCCCCTCACTTATAAAAGTGAACCTCCACTCTTTCATTATTCACAATGTTTGAACAATGTAGATTATAAAATCACTTCTAAATTCCCATCCTATATTTTTTCCTCACATCAAAGATATTATTTTCCTTCCAAAATACAATCATCTCTAGGATTAAGGTGTAATCCAAAAGTGGTTTCTCAATAAATAAGTATTACTTCTAACTCAGCATTTTCAATTTTATTTTTTATTATTCCTCATCTAAATATTTTTTATCCATTTTAAATTAGTTTTCTAATTATATTAAATATAATTAATTGTTATTATTATTATTTAAAACACAATTATCCACATAATTCCAATCCATTTGAAAATCATAATTTTGCTCAAGCGTACGTGTGGACTACAACCTTCAGCAAATGATATGATATATTTTATACATTTTTACTTTATATGAAAGGTAATAAGGATACATATAATGAATATATAATATATATATGATATAATAATTATTTTTTAGTGGTTAATTATAATTTAACTTTTTTTTATTTCATCCATCTATAAATGGAAAAAAATCATGTGTATGTACGTCCTACCATCTCTACGAATGGTGAAATTTATTTTTATATCTATAACATTTATGGATAAATCTAAATAAATACATACATATATATAATGAAATTAGAAAATATTTATATAATTTTTTATGTTGTGGATATTATGAAATTATGATCAAATTACACATATTGGAAGTACAGAACTGAAACATCCAAAATGATCTAAAGAGTTAACACCTAGTAATGACAATTCAAATAATGAATTATTAATTAATGGGTGTTAAAATGTTACTATTGTATTATATATGATATTATAAATATTTAAATTATTAATTCATATAAGTATAATAAATTTAAATTTGTTATATAGGAGTTTAGAGCACATTCTAGGAAAATGGAACTTCAGGTAACTTATTTATGTTACAATCTAATTTTTTTCGAGATTGTTTATGATTAAGATTAAAATAATGAAATTTTATGACCCAAATATCACAAGTCTTATGAAATTTTTTCTCCTATGTTTATTTCTAAAGATTACATGTTTTCATTTTATTTTCCGCTCTTTAGGTATTCAGGATTCTAATGAATATATTAAATGAAATTTGATATTTTTCTCTCTTCGGTCGATAATATTTTTTCTTCCATGTCAATTTTTTCAAAAAATGTTTTTAAGAATATTTCTAATATTATCATATTATTTTTTAAATTAATTTATACCCATGTTTTTATTTTTATAAAACGATTTAAAATTATACTTCTTTTCATTTTCTGAATGAGTTACTTTTTAATTTTTCTCCTAAATGTGAAAGGAATATTTTTTTAAGTACATGACATGAATAGAATTTCCCAGCACCATGACTGCACAATAATTTAAAGCTTACTTTTTTTGTTTTCAAGGTTATTTTGAAATACAAAAGTTGCCTTAATATGTGTGAAATTTCTATATTTGGAATAAGTGGTTTCATTGTGAAAATGGTATTTTCTTTATTAATGTTTCATTTATCATTGAAATTAATTTTTTATATATGATAATATAATTTGATATTACTTATACGTTATTGGAGTTATGATCCATTGATACCATCCACATTCTTTATTTGGATGGATTATGATGAGGATGATTTATGGATGATTCTATGAAGCCTATTTCTTTCCCATTGGATATTTAAGTTATGAATAAACCTTTATTAAACTCATTTTTTCCTAGGATATGCTAGGATGAAATGATTAAATTTTTATAAAACTTATTTCCTTTCCATGAGTTAAATTATGATAACTATTTACTAATATTTTGGAAATTTTATGTATTATTTTCATTATATGATGGGTGGGCCAAGAATTATATTTCCATATAATTGATCTAGTAAAGATGGATATCTCATGAGATAATAAGAACTATAATGGGGAGTGAAACCAGTTCAGTAAGGGACATTGTCCACAATGATAGTATTTGGAGTATACCTTGACTAAAGATATGATGAATAGTGAGTGAACCTAATCTATTGTGATATTCCTAGAAGTGATACTTGAATAAGGAAATTATTTCATATGATTATGTTAATTCCAAAAACTTATGTCTTATTCCAATGTTATTCTCTCATAGACCATTTTTGTTGATTCTATTATGACTCAGGTCTTATGAATTACCAAGATTTATTCTACGGATCAATATTATGATCTATGATATGATGGGTATGTTTTTAAAATGTTATGATCGTGTTATCATACAATTATTATAATGTTATTTGTAAATTATCATTGATATCACCCTTTTTAACCTTACTAATCATATAAGATCACCCATTCTTATGTTTCCCTTCTTTGGTATATGAAGATATATTTTAAGTTATTTAGGACTATGAAGGGTGCTATATATGAAGTAGTTCGTGGAAAATTATGTAGATATCTTGTGAAATAGTTATTTATCTTTCCATATTTCCAATGACACAAAACCTATATGATTTTTGTGTGGATGATTATGTTCTGTATTGAATATTAATCTAAAAATAAATAATATTAATATATGAAAATAATGGTTTTATATAGCTGGTATCATAGTAGGTTTCAGTCAATCATATAATATTACAATTATATAAATTTCTGAAAACCCTAGGGGTCTAATTATAAAATAAAATTCAAAAGTTTTGGTAATGATCAAGGATGACATGCATCAAGCCTAAGGTATAATAGATATAAAAGAAGGTTTCTTGATTTAAGCACCATATAAATGATTTTTAATAATTATTTTCTTTCCCACTATTATTATTATTGATCACGCTATTATTTTTTTCACTTAATATATAGAACCTGAAGGAACCATGTTCATACCGAATGAGTTGGAAAAAAGAAAAGATTATCCTCCTGGGAAACAAAATAATATGGGAGTTATAATGGAAAGAATTGTGTATATTTTTATAAAACATTATTATGCTATGAATCATATTGATATTATAAATTTCCAAAGGATAGAACAATGTTCTATTCATTACATCATGATGAATAATCCACCTTATTTTAGTGGATCATTTTATCCACAAGTTATTGAGATATGGATCAGTGACACTGAAAATATATTTTCTATTCTCCAATTTTCTGAACATAAAAAATATATTTTAGCTTCTCATCAGTTGGAAGATGAATAGTATCAGTGGATTAATTTTATCAAGAACATTAGTAAATTATAATAAATTAATTCCATCATGTGGAATGAATTTAGGATATTACTTTTATCAATATGTTCATTCCTCATAATAATCATATGAAAATAGAAAAGGAACTCCATAAGATAAAGAAAAAATATAATAAATATGTTAGTACATATTATGTAAACATTAAATGAATTATGAAGTAGTATTATGTTATTATTATTTTATCATAAATTAATATTGTTAAATTATATAGTGGATTGAAATCAGGTTTCCAAAGTGTGTTCTCCAAAAGAGATATTAATTTCAATGAATAAATAATTCGATGTTCTATTTAGGTGGAGATGGAGATTTGAGTTACCCATAAATATCATGGATTTAATAAGAAAATAAATATAGAATTCAAATGAAATTATCATAACCATGTGTATAATGAGATGATATTTCCTTTATTCTCAATGTTTGGAAGGAAACATGAAGGAATATATAATAAATTGAATTGTAAATTTTTTAAGTATGAAAAGTAAGGCCATCAGGAAATTGAATAATGAAGTGACATGAAGATGCAATTAGTTAATTATGGAGAAAAGGAACCATAGAATGAACCACCCACACTCCGTGTTTCAAAGGAATGGTTTGTGTGAATTATAAATACCAGTTCTCAAATATGAAGGGTAATGATAATGATCGATGTGAGAAACCTATTAGTCCCAATGAAAAAGGAAAATCTCATGTGATCATTATTTCTAATGTGGATAAAAACTGGTGAAAGGAAACATTACCATCCACTCTATAACTTCTTTATGTCTTATTTTATTATAGATTTACAAAATATTTTAGATCTGAATAATTTTCTAAGGGTATGAAAATTCCACCCCAATGATTATATGTTGAAGTAGTAGTGAAAATTTTTAATGGTATGATGATCATATCTAAAGTCTATGATTCTTCTTTGATTGATGATTGTGGTAATTTTCTTCCTTTAAAAATATTTATTCTCTCACTTTTTAAATTTTATGTTATCTAAGTGGAGTTTTGTATTTCATTACATAAATCCCACATCAATTATTGAGGAAGAGAAGTCGTGTTTGATATTATGAACTTTCCTTTGATTTAATAAAGGTGCGATGATAAATATGAACTTCTGAAGGAAATTATATCCATTATATGGGTATTGATTCCTATATAAAAGGAGTTATTTATCTTATATGGTTAGAGATAAGCTCAACATAAAATATATTCTTATTTTATAAGAGTTTTTTGATGTTTTTAAAGAATAATTTCTTAGTCTTCCTCCAAATAACGATTTTGAGTTTTCAATAGAACTCATACTTGGTGATACACCTATTTCAAAGAATTAATATAGGATAGCCCATATTAATTTATAGTAATATAAGAAGAAACTCTGGGTGAATTATAATAAGGGATTCATACATCCAAGTGTGTAACAATGGTGTGTACATGTTCTTTTTGTTAAGAATAAGGATAGATCAATATGAATCTGAATTTATTATCAACACCTTACCAAGATCATAGTCAAGTATAAATATCATTTACCCTATATTACTAATATATTAAATCTAATATGAGGAGATAAATTATTTTCCAAGATTGATCATCAATATGGATACTAATTTTTTAGGGTTAAAAGTGAATACATACCCAATACATCCTTTTATACATGATATGAGCACTCTGGGTTTATAGTGTTTCCATTTTGTCTTACCAATTCCCCTTATATCATCATGGATTTAATGAATAGTATCTTTATAGATTAACTTGATCATATTCTTATAGTCCTTATAAATGATATCAGTATATATCATAATATAAAATAAGATCATGATGATCACTTGAGGATTATATTAAAAAACTTAACAAAGGATATTCTATATTCGAAATTTGAAAAGTGTGAATTTTGTCTATATAAAGTTTAATTTTTATGTCATATAATCTCATTTTAGGGTATATAGGTGGATATATTAAAGATGGAAATTACTAAATATTATCCTACAACAACCACTATAACTGATATATATAGTTTTTTGTTTGGTATGGATATTATTGACACTTTATAGAGAATTTCTCCTGGTTATCCAATCCACTCACCAATTTAACTCATAATGGAGCCAAGTTACTTTGTATAGATGAATGTAAAAAAAGAGTTAAGGAACATAAGAGTAGGTTAGTTAGTGGACCTATGTTCACAATAATCTACAAAATAGAAGGGGTTTTTATCTATATATATAAATAATGTATGTGAATGGGATGAATTATCATATATAATTACATGGTTATAGATTATGCCTCGCAAATATTAATGTTTCATGAGAAAAATTACCCAAATCGTGATTTGGAGTTAGCTAAAGTAATGTTCTATTAAAGATATGAAGGATTATATTTATAGAGAAAGGTGTGATATATATATTCATCATAAATGATTAAATAATATATTCACATAAAAAGAGTTGAATATTTTCAAAATAAGAAGGTTAAATATCATTAAATATTATGACTTCTCAATACATTACCTCTCTAAGAAGGTGAAGAAGGTGGTAAATGCTATGAGTTAAAAATATTATTCTATCTTATCTTTGATGAGGACCATAAAAGAATGAATTATTAAAGATTTTCAAAATATGAACTATAAATTTTGAATAAAGTGGAGATATCATATCTTATTTAAATGAATATTCAATCATCTATCCATTTTAAGATTAATGAGTCGCATAAGGAAGATGTAGAACTAAAAAAGAAGGTGATAAATGAATAACACTCATTGTAATGAAATGATAATGCTCAAGAAAAGTGTATTTTTCTTTTCCATATCAAATTTGAATAAGGGGTCATTGGATAAACCTCACAGTTCAACATTCTCTATTCATCATATAAGTATGAAGATATATAGAGTAATTAATGAGTATCCCTAGTGGGACAACATGAAAAGAGGCATTAAAGAGTATGTATCTTTGTTCTTGGTATGTTAAAATTTTAAGTATGAATGATAGAAGTTTAATGGAATGTTACAACAATTACTCATACTATAATGGAAAAGGGTAAACCTTACGAGGGATTTTTTTCTTTAGAATACCCAAATTTATAAAAGACATAATACTATTTGGGTTGTTTTAGATCACCATATTATGTTATTACACCTTATTTTTATTAGATAATATTAATATATTGATCATATTTATACAATATACATTAAAGAGGTGGTAATGTTTCTGGGAGTAAAACATTCTATTGTATCTAATCAGAACCCATGATTAACCATGATGTTATAGTAATGTCTTAAGTAAGGTCTGGATTTAGAATTGTATTTTAATATTACCTATAATCCACAAATATATGGATTGTCTGAGAGAAACATTAAAAACCTAAAGGATATATTGAGTTCTTTTTCTATGGATTTCAATGGTGATTGGTATCAATACCTTCCTTTTTTCATGTTTTCTTACAACAATATCATTAACTCAATCATTTAGATGGATCCTTATAAACCTCTCTGTGGATTTAATTATAAAACTACATCATACCGAGATGATTTTTGAGAAAGAAATATATTTAGACCAAAGCTAGATTAAAAGATGGAAGAGAAATTTATATCCATTCTATAGAACATCATGTTATCTTAGAGTCAATAGGAATGTTATGTTCATAATTATCAATGAAATAAATAATTTGAAATTGGTGAGAAGGTATTCATATGAATTTCTTCATAGAATAAGATTATGAGATTTGGAAATAAGGGAAACTTGATCCCTATGTATATTGTCCCCTTCAATATTTTTGATTATGTAAGGATAATAACGTATCTCTTGGTACTTCCACTAAACCTCTATTAAGTTCACAATGTGTTTCATGTATCTCTCCTAAGTACACACTTGATCCTTCATTGGTACTGAAATAGAGGTTTTAACAATGGATAATGATCATTACTATGAATAAAAATAAATATTAATATTTGATCATAGAGATAAAGAGTTATTTAATAAGACTAATCACTTGGTTAAAGTTCTCTAGAGAAAACATACATTTATACAAGCTACATGGAAACCTGATGATATGATAAAAAATAGATATCCCCATTTTTCTATGTCAATGTAATATATTTTTTCAGTATAAATTAATTTTAAGGGGGTAGATTGTAAATCTTGCATATTTTATGATATTTATCAATAAAATAATATTTATTTCTTTGATATCATGATCTATGTGAAACACTGAGTTTAAATTAATTGTGTTATATTATTGAAATATTATTATTAAATTTTGAATTTATCAAGTAGTCGTTGGATTGGTTTGCATGAATTGGTGTAACTAAAATGGATTTTTAACACTTCTAGGACATGAATCAGGAAAAATGGATATTATTTTTGGAATCATAAGGTCACATTTTTTAAAGAGTTCCCTTTTATTTTTTTCATTATAAATATTATCCATAGTAATAAAATTACCTCGGTATGGGTAAAATAGTTTTAAAATGTTAAAAATTTGGGATAAGGCTTTAACATTTCTCATACACATGCCTTTATCATATTGGATTAGTTTATTTCATCCATTCTCATCTATGTATTTAAAATATGGCCACTTGGTTACATGTTTCTTTTATTATGACCTTTCTATTATTCTAATAAATGAATAAATACAAAATGTCACTCTCTTGGATTTAATATGTCTTAAATTTTTACATAATGATACAAAGAATGAATGTTATATTATAAATTTTAATTTAAAATATATATCCATTTTTAAAATAGTAATTTTTTAAATTTTTAGTAATTGATTCATTACCTTAAATGCTTACGCAATTATAATATAGTAATTTTCAATTGATAGAAAAATAAAATAAATGATATTAAAAAAATTAAAAAAAAATTTGGGTGAATTATTTTGTTCCATTAATTTTATATATAAATTTAACATATTAATGGTGTTTTGTAGTTATATATTTTAATTAATTTTATGGCATGTTTTTTTCAAATTCAAATTAAATGAATAGTTCTAAAAAGAACATTAACTATATTTTATAATAAAAAATATTTTATTAAATGAATTAAGATTCATAAAAATATTATATTATTCCACGTGAATTGGATTTGTTTTAACATGTAATCCATGTTATATTTATCAATCACATTTTATCTTATGGTTACATTCTTTTCCTTTAAAGAGTAGAAAACTTTGCTATTATATTAATTGTCAAAATGGTTTAATCTAAGAGATATGGGTGAAAATATAGCCAAAAATACTCCAAAATTTATTAGATGAAATTATTTAGACTCGTAATCATATTATATTTTAATTATATCAATTTTTTCCACTTTTTATGAAAATTATTTTACATTAATTTGATCCTTTAAGTACTTCCAAGAGTGCCCCTCCCCTCACTTATAAAAGGTCACCTTCTCTCATTCATTATTGAAAATTTTTAATCCTTAATTATTAGATAATTCAATACATAATATCTTTGTACATTTATTACCAACATCATATATCTTTTCATATTTTCTAAATACCGTCCTTTCATGGATTAATGTGTAATCCAAAAGTGGTTTCTGAAAGAATAGGTATAATTATTTACTGAGAACCTTTAATTTTATTGCTTCTTATACATCCTATAAATAAATGGTAACCATTATAAAATAATTAATTTATTATATTAAATATACCAAATTGATATAATGATTATGTAACATCCATTATCTACCTCCTTCTAATCTGTTTGAAAATTATAACATCATTCGTGGGTATGTGCGGACTACCACCTCCACAGAGTGATGTCATCAGTTTTTCCTATTTCAGCATTACATGATTGGTAAAAAGGGTAAATATAATTAATATATATTATATATAATATATAATAATTATTATTTAATGATTAATTATTATTTACCTTTATTTTGTTCCATCCATTGAAAAATGGAAAAAAACGTTCATGTATATGTATAGTCTAACAACTCCATGAATGATGTATTTCATTTATATATCTATACATTTTAGAGATAACTATATATATAATGAGTATATATGATATTTATATCATGATTAAAAAACATCATATTACATAACCATGATCAAAGTACAAGGACTAAAACTGTAGAATTGAAACATCCATGAAAAATAAAATAGTTAACACCTAGAAAAGAAAATTTTAATAAATAATTATAAATAAATTTGTTTTAAAATGTTATAATTAGATCATATATTTTTATAAAAGTATGTAGAATATTTTTTTATATAATTATATTTAATTTAAATTTAATTTAAATTATTTTATATCACTTTCAAATAAAGTGGAACTTTAGGTAAGGTATTTTATTTACAATCTCATTGTTTATCAGGGTTTTTTTTATTATGTTTTTTATGATGAAATTTTATGATCTACATCTAAATAAAACCATGAATTTTATTCTTATATGGTCATTTAAGGACATTAATTTTTTTCCTTTAATTATATTCCATTTAATTATTCAATAAATTTATAGAATATTTTTTAATAAACTTGAATTTATTTCTCCCTTTAGTAAAAAATCTTTTATATTATGTGTCCATGTTTTATATAAATGATTTCATGAATGTTTTTAATATTTTCATATGATTTTTAAAATTAATTTTTACCCCTTTTAAAATTTTTAATATATATTTTATATGTAATATTCATGTCATATTCTAAATGACGTACTTTTGAATTTTAAATGATAATGTTACAAGAATATTTTTTTAACATACACTGTATAAACAAGAATATTTCACCATAAAAAATGATCAATTAATCAATGATTCCTTTACAAGTATCAAAGGATATTTTTAAATGAATTTTTTTCATTAATATTTGGGATATTTTATTTTTTAAATATATTATTTTAAGGTGAAAATTTTATTTTCCTAAAGAAATGATCCATTTATATTTAAAAAAATCATTTATGATAAAATATTTTCATGTTACTTATGTTTTAATAGGTTTATGATCCAATATACCATCCAATGTCATTATTTTTATGGCTTATTATTATGATTATTTAAGTATAGTTCTATGAAAATAGTTTCCTTCTCACGAGTTAATTATATTATGATGAAACCTTTTTTAAACTTGTTTCTTTTCCACGGGTTATGCTATGATGAAATGTTTAGAAAACATGTCTCCTTTCAATGGGTTTGTTATGATTAGTGTTTTATGAACATGTGGAACAAATATATATGATTTTCATTATGTGATGGGTTGGATTTGAAATATATATTCCTCCAATGTATTTGGTAAATATGGATATCTAATGATATAATAACCACTATAATGGGGAGTGAACCATGTTTACTGAGGGAATTTGACAACAATAATATTCTTGGGAATGAACCTTTTTTAAATATATGATGGAATGAGGATTAAACCCCATACTCTATGATAGTCCTAGTAGTTATCCTTGATGAGGAAATGGTTTTCTATGATTATGTGTATGCCATTAACTGATGTCGTATTCCAATTTTAGGACCTCATGATCACGTTCTTTGATTCCGTTATGAATCATGTTTTATGAACTTCCATGAATTATTTCATGACTCAAAATTATGACTTATTATATGATGGTTATAGTTTTAAAATGTTATGATCATGTTCTCGTATAATTATGATCATGTTATGATTAAGTGATCATTGATATGTCCCTTGTTAATCCTTACTGAGCATCTAATATTACCATTTATTATGTTTCCCTTCCTAAAGATATTAAGTTTTTTTATTAATAAAAATGGTGATAATTATAAAGAACTTAGTGTTAGATAAGTTATATTTCTTATGAACTAGTTTTTTATGTATAAGTGTTTCCAAAGACACTAAACATATATTATTCTAGTATAAATAGTAATGTTATGTGCTAAATATTAATCTGATAGGATATAATATTTATGTATGAAACATATGGTTGACTATATGAAGAAACCCAATGCAATCTAGTCTTCCTATCACCACCCTGGAAAGACCATAATACCTCTACTTCAAACTAACCACTCCTAGTCTAAGAACGAGATGAATACTTTCTAGAAACACTACCATCATTCATATTCCTATGAAAAATATGTTCTTGTTCAAAACATTAAAAAAATATTTTAGGTGAATGATATTCACCTTTGATCAAATATAATGCCTTAGGATATCCTACAAACTCTTAAACCTATAAATATCATGACATTCTAATGTGGGTGTAAACCATATAAAAATTTAACATTAATCTAATAATCCATCACAAACATGCCTTTATGAATAAGATTAATGGACTCTAATACTCTATTTTCCATAAAAATCTCAAAGAATTATTACTCATAGTAACAAGACAAAAAAATCCTTAAAATATATATTTGTATATTGGTACACCTAGAAAAAAACATCCCACTATCTATTATAAGCTCCCTAAAACAAATAGGTACCAAGATTCTCCCTCCACTCTCGAGGTGTCTTAATCTAGTTAAATATTCACTATAAATATTCAATCTAGTAATCAACAAATTATGTTCAACCTACCCCATGACGTGTGGTAGATGCTATAATTAGGTTTTCCAGGTTAATCCTGATACAAACATTATATATCTCATCATCCCATATCCAATAGAGTGTAATACATAGAGTATACTCCCTTTTTTCTAATAATTGATATGTGGTGAAAGAATAATAGGAATCACTGGATCTATTACTAGTGGGTTAGGATCCCCCCCTCTTGGATCATAACAACATCACATCTTGGTGGAATATCACTAAAATTCCACACATATGAATCAAAACAGATTTCTACTATAATTATTTATGGGAAAATTTATGAAAGTAGTAACATGATTAATTCTATGATAATTATTCACAAATTAATTATTATATAGGGGTTATATATATTTTAAATGAATAATAAATCTAACCTACATACTCTTAATCTAGGTATAAATATGCATAGGCCTACATCACCAATATTCTTATAACATACGAAAGAAAATGATAACCATAGAACAGTTTACTAGAGTTCCACTAACAATTTGTATATCGATAAACTAAATAAGATTCCATTAACGAACTAAATAACTAAACCCATAATCCTAAAAATGTACTCAACCACACAAAATCATAAAAATCATGTGAATCATAAATTCAAAAAATGATGCAACAACACAAAAAATCTTCCCACCTCAATTTGAGAGTAAAATAATAATCCCAAAATAACAAATCATATTTCATGAATATAATATAATTAAATTACTCACAAACCAAAAACAAAAAATTCAAACCATTAAATAGGGACTAACCTGATATGCACAGAAGCTACTCACATGCATATGATTGATCTAAATTTTTTAAAAAATCAAACCTCTAACTACCTACCATATGAAAATTATAAAATAAAATAAAATAAAATAATATTTTAAAAAAAATTTAAAGTTAACTAGACCATTTAAACCAAAAAAATCAAACTTAGAACCACATCACCTCAGGTGCTCCTCCTTGAATACTAGAGGCTTCTAACTATGGGTGAAGATATTTTGGTAATGTGTTGAGACTATAACCTCAGTATAAAGTAACCATAAATAATGGTGGATGTAACAGTGAACTAGTAATAATAATGAACTTAATAACATAGAAATCATTGTCATGATCTAATGATAATGTAAATAATATTTTACATGAAATATAAAATAAACTAATATAATTTGACGTGAATCATGGATATGAAAAAAAGGATTACTATGTGGGATGATCATATATATATGTATATATATATATATTAGTTATAAATATATAAAAATGTTAATATAATTAAAAAATTGGACCAGAGACCTCACCTAGTCCTATCTCACAACATAACCATGAAATTATAACTCGTCTATCAACTATATAGTCATTGACAATACCTATATCATGGATCATGAAATCAATAAATATATTATGATGTTGATGCAGGGTGTGAGCATAACTTATAAGGACACTAACATTGATGTCCCTAAATAAATATAGCATATAATTTTATCCTAAATATGAAATTATAACAAATAAAGTATAAAAATATACCTAGTTTATCATGGAGTTATCAATTTCTAATCATATTAATGACCATGTCTACTTCAGTTATAGGGAACGAGTAATAACATAAATATTATTTCAAGGTGAATGTTTAAACGCCTTTATAACACAAGAGTTAAATGAATCAACTCCATATTAAAACCATATGGTGAATAATATAACACCATATAAATATCATTATCATAGACAATGTATCACTAAGATACATTCCCCAGGTGAGTGATGCATCACTAAGAAAATATTCCAAAGTTTATTGATGCATCATTGATATATAGACCCCCATTTGAATTCTACCTTATCATCACACAACTAGATGGTTAATGGTACATCAAAATCACAAAACCCTCATTTGAATGATATGTCATTGATATATAATTAATAAGTGAATGACACATCACTTTCACTTAACAAAAAAGTAAATTATTAATCATCATCACATAGAACCTAGTTGAATGTTGCATCGCCAATATATAATCCCTAGGTGAATGATATATCATTATAACTTAATCCACAAGTAAAAGATACATCAATGATCTGATATATCATTCACCTAGAGAGATTTGGATCTCAGATATGACCTTATACGATTGATTTGATCCCTAGGAGAACAAGCCACAAACTGATTAGGATAGTTTGTATGAGAATTTAGGTGGATGTATGGGTAAATTTGAACATAAAATAATGGTTTCATTTATGTTATTTATCATTTATTTTCAACCATAAATAGTAAAAAATTATATTTTCATTCTCTATTTTATACTTAGTAGAAATTGATCTTATTATTATGTTTTTATTTTAACATATTTTCTATCCTAGTTAATAATAATATAAAAATGATATTTTGGATTATGAAATTAATATCTTATAGGAATAAAAAAAATATCGATGAATATAAAATGATTTATCAAAAAATTTAAACATTTTTCAATCCTTGTAGTAATTTTAAAAAAATTAACAAAATATAGACCCTTAATATTTACACTTGGTGAAGTTTATATTATGAAAATTGATCCAACGGAATATATCTACAAAAAAATATTTGAGTATTTTAAACAAAAATTATTAAATACTAACACTTTGTATGATGGTAAAATTTAGGGGAAATTGTTCTTTTTTAAGGATAAATTTTTAAATCATTGATATAATTTATTAATTTATAATCTTATAAGATTACTTACTAATTAGATTTAAATTAACAATTTAGTTAGAAAAGTTTTTAAAAATGGGATTATACCCCTTTTTTATTCCATTTTATACACTCTTATGACACTTAAGATCATTATATATGTAATATCTCGATAGAATTATTTAGGTACGAACCTAGGTTTATTATGTGTTTCCCAATTCTTTAATTTAACCTATCATTGACTTGTTAATTATTTGTTGTTTCACCTTGATGAGCCTTTTTATGGGTCATGTAAAGTGTTTTTGATACTTTTTTTAGATTTTTTCAGTTTCCCAGGGAGTTTTTAATGGGATTAGATAAGGTCCTATAGCCAAAATTGTTACAAGAGGTCTACATGCTTTCTTTTGAGGGACACCAACCATCTACTGAAGGGATGGGAGAAATGGGTTCCTACAAGAATCCCACCATCTAGCTTGTAGGATACCACAGGTATAAAGACCCTTATTATTAAATTTTTTAATTCAAAATATTATAGTATTATTTTCGAATCAAGTCATTGAGGCAGCATGATATTCCGAGGCACGGTAAGCTCGGGATTGATATTAAAAAATATTAAAAATATTAATATAATGCGTGTGACGTTTTCCTAAAAAAGTGGAATAACTTATGGAATGGGGCTTGGATCGTAAATATGAAATCTCTATTGATTTCAGATCATGGTATTTACCCTAGGTGTGATATAATCTTCCTTATATTAATGTGGTTCAGTACAATTCAACCATGGAAAAAATAATAAAATAAAATAATTTCTCAAATTTCATTATTTATTTAAATTAATTGAACTAGAATCCCCTATATAAACATGGATATTTAAAATCGCTATGGTTAGTCACATATCCTAGGGATTCAGAGGAGTCATTTGAGATGATCGATAGGAGGATCATTGGAAGATGACATTATATTGAGATCGAATCAATGATAGTGCACCAACAGAGTTCATGGATCTCTCCAACGATGTAAAAATAGGACCGTTGTTGATATTTTATTGATTAAAACTTTGGGTAAGATGTTTTATTTATTTTATTCAACATTATTTATTTATATGGTCCAAATGTAGATCAATTCCACGAACAAAAGTTGATTCGTATATTGATGTTTTATTTATTTATGGTAAATTTATTTATTCATTGATTATTCACTCATACCTCATTTAATTCTTTGACAATGGACCAAGGAAAAAATAAATAAATGTTGATGTTAATTCTTTATGTTTTTATTTTATGTATTTCTCCTATTTTTATTTTCATTCTAATCGTGGTCAATTTCTTTGAGCCGTGGTTCAACGAATTCCGGGTATACGATCGATGTACCTCCATTCTTTGGAAAAATGGATCAATACCGTAGGTAAAATTCATGATCGATTGTGTAATCAAGGATTGATGAATATGGAGGATAATCAAAGGTATATTTCAAGGACCGATAGTTGCATTTATTCTGGGTCTATGCATAATGGTGTTGTCATGTCTCTAAGATCATTTTCTAAGCTGGCTTGAAGCCCAAATTCAGATATTTGGTAATAGGAGGGTTAGACAACCTCAGATTCATGATTCCTATATGGAATAATGGTTGAAGTAGAACATATAGTGATTTGGATAATAACATGAGGTTTTTGGACTTTTTTGGGTTATGTGGAATGTCATCTAGTATCACACATCGTGTGGGGTCCTGGATGAGGCGCGATGGTTTCTGTGGAGAAGAAAATATCACAATCCATGTGAAACCTATCACATGCTAGTGACCCATGCGGATTTTTAATCATGTATATTGGAGGATAAATGGTCATGGGAAGGTTGTATCACATGGACATGGTCAGAGTACACAAATAGAGTCATGCACTTGGACACAACCAAGTTTACTTGGGCCTGAACTTGTGTGCACGTGTTGGTACACAATCGCGGCCAGAAGTATATGGGCAAGGATAGATGTCGTGGGAAGGGTTCTGGTATACCTATACATGTCATGTATCCTAAATTACATTCTTTTTATATGTATATCTACATTATATGTGATATGGACGCACACATGAATACGAGGGGTTGGTTAGACACATCATGTACCCCTAGTACAAACCATACACCCACTTTGAGGGTGTTTATATCCATTCATTTCTTCAGTTTAGATCATAATCAGTTGGGTGTGTTCCCTTACTCTATCCCCTCATGGGTATAGTGTATAATCTTTTCAACATCTATGTATTTTAATCCCATTTAGAAGACGAGTCTCAAATAGAGTTTTTGGCATCCCTCCATGAGGTCAGAGTGTGATATTATATCATTTCTTCTTATTCCATTTGCGAGGTTTATAGAATTTTTGTGACTTTCATGATGGGTGAACTGATCATTGATCTAATAGATCATTTCTGTGTGGTTTTTAGTTTTTCTGATATATGATCCCCTATAAAGTGGGTTAATATAGATTGGGTTTGGGGTGACCCCTATAGTCCTGGGTGTGATCCCCTATCTAAGTATCGATATCTTTAGAGACTAATGAGTTTCCTTAGGTTAGTCAAAATGATCACGATCTCTTGGATGAGTTTATTCAGTGATATCATGGCTTTTAGAGTGGGTTCTCCTTGAATAAAAATTATCTAGAAGCTTGTATAATAATCATGTGGATGTAAGTTGGGATGATACCACCTGGTGGCATGGTGTCCCTCCGGTGTATATCTTTGGTTTTCTTTGATTTTTATATACTTATTATCAGATGACTACTCTTGATTCATTTTGTTTCATGTTTATAGGGTGTCCCACTAGGTATTATTGTACTCACCCCTACATGGGATCTTCCAATATGTGTCATGTATTATGTAGATGATGACACTTTTGATGGTGTATAGGTAGGATGGGAAGAAGGTGGTGCATATTCTGTTCAATAAAGACATAGGTGTTTTTTGGACAGTTTCATTTGATTGTGGACCCCTCCTTCTGCATAGGTTGTAATCTCTACAATTTTTGGGTGGGCTTCTATTTGTCTCATTTATCACATTTAGTAAATTATTCACATACTCTGATTATGGGAATATATATTTATGCATAAATTGGTTTTAGTTAATTTGAATTTCAAATTATTATGGTCTTTGATATGTGTGTGTGTAGGTACCTTAGGCTAATTCCTCCCATGTGTAGGATATGACTACTCGACGTTTGTAGCCAGCCCCTGGCCTATTGGAGGTGGGCTTGGGGTAGTCATGGATCATGCCCCAGTGAGTCAGCTCATGGTAGAGGGTATCATAGGGTCGGTTCTACACTAGGGCTGGAGTTGATGAGGTTTTTTTGGGATTTATGTTTACAGTGTTAAAGTATTTCAAGTTCAGCTTTCATGTCAGTGACCCAAGTATTGGTATAATGGATAACATGTCCATTCACTGGTGCACTAATAACCATCTCATTATCTAGGTACATGTAGACACTATTTTCTAGGGAATCATTGGTACATGTATCATATAGAAATTAGTTTTTGATTCCATATTATTCATGAGTTAGCTCCAACATGTACTCTTTGAACATGGTAAATATTATTTATTTAAGGATGGCTCCATGAAGAAATTTTTCCAATATTCCACTATTTGATCATGATGATTATCCACCGAGTGATAAGGATTCGGTATAGGGGTTTGTATAGTAGATAGTACCTTTGGGTGGTTTACTGGATATACCACCACTCATTGAGATGAATTTATCACTGGATTTACTGTATGGGGATGCATATAAGAAGAGTTTAATTCATGAGTTCTAGTGGAAATAACCTCCCATGTTTCATGGTGAGCTAGACCCCTAAGTGGATAAGGATTGTATAGAGATAGTCACTAACGTTTTCTATATTTTGAGGATGTTTGTATATCATATAGAGGTTCAAATAGAGAGTATTATTTAGGGATCTATGGGGTAATGGTGGAGTTGGGTGACTCAGCCACATGATGAGATATCTCTCTCATAGTCATACATCGAGAATCCCTTTAGGGAAAAGTATTATCTAGCCACAATATGATCATTGTGAATCTAGGATCTTTTACATCTATATTAGGGAAGTATGACTATGGTGAATTATTCAGTGAGGTTTACTGGTATCTCATTGTATTCTATGGATATGGTGTGAGATATATTATACAGATCATGGACCTTTAAGAAGGTATTATGCTCATATATCTATTCTTAAGTGGTATGTCTTTTCATTCCCATATATGTTTCAATGTGTGACCAGGCCTTAGTAATGGAGAGATTTCTGGAAGAGCATACACCAATAGTGAGTGCTAGTAGTGGGAACCTAGGAGTTGAGATCTCAGTAGATGGTATCCAATAATAGTAAAATGGTTCCAGGCACATCAAAATATTTAGGATATGATCCCAACATTGATTATCTATGGTACAGGGCTCTTAGGATGGATTAATTCAACTAAGGGAGAGGTGGTGTTTCTCCTACAGAGGTTAAGGACATCCTTTATGGGATTGTTCAACCTGTCGTACAGTTGACCAAGAGATAGTCAAGGTACAACCCAAGTTGAGGTAGAGGTAAGATCAAGGAGGTATATAGAATATAATATGTGTTATAGGGGATGTTATAGTAGTAAGAGGTATTTTTAGGTTTAACATATTTCCACCACTACCCCCCAAGTGGTCCATGTCAGGCTTATTTAGCTAGTGGTCAGAAACAAGAATATATAAAGATTATAGAGTCATGTGACCCCCAGGCCCCGAGGATGGTACAAGTTATGATCTATTTATTTTATACATTATCTTTATTATTTATAGACACAAGTTTGAGTCATTCTATTTTTTCACATCCCTAATTTGAGACATAAAGATTCAGATTGAGTTGTTGGCTCTACCTTTTCGCATAGAGACTCTGACGAGAGGTGACTCAGTGATTTCACTCTTCTTTTGATAGTGTTTTATAATTCTATGAGGAGAGATCTCCATATGGGACCTATTTGTAGAAGTGATGAGGCCTTATAAATTTATCTAAGGTATTGACTAGTTATTCATAGTTCATTACCATATTTACTATTTTATGTGGAGAATGTAGTGTGCCCACAGTGGTGGGACAAGATTTCCCTTTGTGGGTGAAAAGGAAACCCATGATATGTATCATGGGATCAAGAATAGGAGTGTGAACTCAATTACTCACCAATTGGCTAGCACAACTCTTGGACAATTGGATGCTATGGATAATAATTTCTTACAGTAGTGGAAGAGTATAGGGATTTATTTCTTGAGTACATGTCATGCTTACCTCCCATCCGAGATTTAGACTTCTATATTGAATTTCACCCTGAGATGGTCCTGATATCTATACAAATATATCATATAGCTCCCATATATGTTTTTGATCTAAGGGTTGTGTTGGAGGACTTACAAAATAAGTGTTTTGTGAAACCCAGTGTTTCCCCTTGGGCATCGCTATTGTTGTTTTCCAAGTAGGAAGATGGGATCATAAGGTTATGTGTGGATTATCGGTGATTGAACAAACTAACCTTGAAGATTAAATATCCACTAATGAGGATTGATGGCCTCTTATATCATTTAATAGGGGTGTGATGGCTATTGAATATTGACCATATATCAAGTTATCATTGGTTGTGAGTGCGGGGTGATGACATATTGAAGATGGTATTTATATGTATCCATAGTCACTATGAGTACTTGGTGATTCCTTTCATCATGATAAACTCCCCATCATTGTTCATGGGACTGATGAACCAGATCATTCATCATTTCATAGACCGGTTTCTGGTGATCTTCATCGACGATATCCTAGTGTAATTGACATCTAAAGAGTATCATGCAAGACACTTGAGGATGGTCCAAGACACACTCTAAGAGCACTAAAATTATGGGAATATATAAAAGAATTTTTTTTTGGATTTTAGTGGTCCACTTACTTGGGGATATAATCTCATATGTAGGAGTTTGAGTGGATCTAGTGAAGGATGAGTATGTTTTATCTTGTGATCCACCCAATAGTGTTACTGAGGTATACAGTTTCCTTTATTTGGAAAGGGACTATCAAATGTTTATAACTGATTTATCTAGATTTTCATTACCTTTGAAATCATTGACCCAAAAGTAGCATCCTTTTGTGTGGATATAAATGTTATAGTATTGTTTTCAGTATTTTAGGTAGAGGTTGATGAGAATCCCCATATTGATATTTTCATAGGAGGATATGAAGTATATAGTGTTCTATGATGCCTCGAGGAATACAATTGGTTGTATTATGATTAAAAGGAAATTGGAGATTTCCTATTGTTCTTAGTAGTTGAGACCTCGTGAGAAAAACTATGTGACCCATGATCTTGAGGAAGTGGAAGTAGCATTCTCCCTAAATATGTGGGTACACTGCCCTATGGGACTGTAGATTATTAGTTACCCTAACTATAAGAGCCTCAAGTGTATCTTCAATCAATGTGATATTTACTTGAGATATAGATGATGAATATTGTTCCCCCAATACTATAAATTTGAGATTATCTATACTCCTAGGAATGGGAATGTAGTGGAAGATGATCTCAAGAGGAGATATTGTACATAGTTTTTGGATGAGGTGTAAGAGTAGTTAGCCTTGTTACAATTTTTCTTAGTGAAAAAGGATTTTTATTCTTATCTTTAGTCAATGGTTTTTATGCCACCACTTTTATATTATGTTAGGGAATCCCATCATGGAGATAATAACTGTGATAACTTATGTGATCAGATATCCATTGGACATACCCTTGATGGATTTTTTGAAGGTGGGGAGAATGTTGTTCTTCATAGAGGATGGATGATGGTACCATTAACATTGTGGGAGGAGGTGATAAGGGTGTTTCATACATCCCATTTTTTGGTACATCCATGTGTGGTTAATATGTTCAAGGAACTTCTATGTCAGTGTTGGTGGTCATGATTTATGATATGTGTTTCTAAGTTTATCTCTTGATACCTCACTTTTTAGCTGGTAAAGGCTAAGCACTAGGGTGCAATGAGTTTATCTGAACCCCTGACGGATCCATAGTGGATGTTGGATGGGATATACAAGGAATTAGTGATGGGGTTACCACATATATACAAATTATATGATTACATTTAAGAAATATTAGATTGAATCGCCATGTTATCCCACATCCTAGCTATTTCAGAGTAGATCTCAATAGGTATTTTGGTATGATTATATGTGTAGGAGGTTGTTCAAATCCAATGAGTTCCATCAAAGATTGTTTTAGATGGTGATTCTCCCTTCACATCTTGGTTATAAAGAGGATTGGAGGATGATTTTCAGACTTTATTATGTTTGAGAATGGTGTTTTATCCCCCATACTGATAGTAATACTGAGTGGACAATTTTGGTCTTGGAGGAAAACATTTTTCCCTTCTTGTTAGATTTTGGAAATACATGGGAGGATCACCTACCCTTATTATATTTTTATGAAACAATAGCAACTATTACACAATAGGTATGGAACCATTTGAGTCCTTGAAAGGGAAATGTTTTAGGTTACTAATTTGTTGGACCGATCCAGGTGAGTTAGTACTCATAGGTCCAATGTTTGTGTGAGATACTACATAAAAGGTTCAGATCATCCCATGTTGAATGATGGCTACACCGAGCTTTCAGAAGTCTTATGTGGAATAATTATAGAGGCCTTTGGAGTTTGATGATGGATTCTATATATTCGTGATGGTCTCGCCTCAATGTGCATTATAGATATTTGGATAGGTTGGAAATATATCTCTAAGATTCATTGGTCTTTTCTAGTTAATACATTGAGTTGGTGATGAGGAATACCACTTATCTCTACTACTGTGGTTAAATCAAGTTCATGACGGATTCCACACATCACATATGAGGTGGTACGTGAAAAATTCATCGCTTACAATCAACTATAGTGGACAAGACATTGAGTATTGGGATAAATTTGTTGAGTAATCATTATAAATTGAGGATCATTGGGAGAGTATCCTTCATGGGATATAGGTTCCCATATTGTGTATCTAGTGGTATCAAGGTAATCGTAAACAAATCACCAAGGTGTATGAGCCCTAGATTTATGCTCAATACCCTCATCTCTTTGAGTAGGTTTTTTGATTTTTTTGGATGAAAATACATAATGTGAAGAGAATATAATGAAAATGATTTTCCCATGTATTACTTTAGAATAATATATGAATTGTTTTTAGAGCCATTCATTAAGACAACATGATATTAGGAGGTCAGATTTTTCCAAAATTGATATTTGAAAAATAATAAAAATATATTAATATCACATATCTGAAATTTTCTATAAAAGGTTTAATAACACCTTAAAATAGGCTCCAATCAGAAATCTTAGTCCACTTTTGAGTTCAGGGAATGATCTTTACCATATGTGTGAGATATTCATTTTTGACATATATCATTTCAATAAATTTATTTTATGGGTCAAAATAATAAATTAAACTAATTTAATTTACATATTTATTTATTTATTTATTTAATTATAGTGAACTAGAATCCCCAATTTTAACATTGTTATGACTAATCCTTAGGTTTAGATTTATAACCTAGGGAATGATAAGAGTCATTAGAAAGGATCCATTAGAGTATCATTGGAAGATGACACTAGATCGAGATCAGATCAAGTATCGTGCACCAATGGAGTTCATGGATCTCACCAATGACAGAAATATTGGACCATTATTCATCATTGATTGATCTAAACT
Organism: Viscum album; assembly: GCA_963277665.1. Taxonomy (NCBI): domain Eukaryota; kingdom Viridiplantae; phylum Streptophyta; class Magnoliopsida; order Santalales; family Viscaceae; genus Viscum; species Viscum album. The sequence continues at coordinate 2,082,708,434 of OY728165.1, forward strand.
CCATGTAGTATTTTTTATTTATGTGATTCTATCCCATTTATTTATTCCTAGTGAATGTAGATTAATTCCAAGAATAGGAATTTATTTACAAATCAATTTTTGACTTATTTACAATAAGTTTATTTTTCATTGATTATCTCCCATTTATTCATCTAATTATTTGATAACAGATTAAGGAAAAAATGAAAAAATTCCTAAATTCATTCCTCAATATTTTGGTTTATTTATTTCTCCCTTGATTCATCACATATTCATAATAGGAAATTTTTTTAGCCAACAGTTTAAATAATATCGAGCATATGATCATTATATGACGGTTATTTAAAGAAACATATCAATATTATGGGTACGGTTCATGTTTGAGGTTGAAATAGAGGAGTGATGATGATGGAGGATGTTTGGAAGTATATCTGATAGATCGGTGGCACACATTCATTCTGATTTCATGCTTGATGATGATAGTGTTGCTCAACAGTGTATTTTCCAAGAAAAATCAAAGCCCGGATTCAAATCTTTGGTGATGAGCAGGTTAGAAGACCTCAAATATATTATTATCAACTAGAATCATAGTTTTAGAAGCATATATGGGGACATAAATAATAACCCAGGGGTTATATAATTTTTCAAGTTACACGACGTGTGATCAGGGGTCACACGTCGTGTGGGGAACTGGCTATGGTGCTAGGGTTCTTACAAAGAATAAAATATCACATACTATGGGACACCTATCACACCCCATGTGACCCATGCTAGTATATCAACATACATCTCATAGGATATATAGGAACATGAAGTTTGTGTTACATGGACATGGTTTTTGTACACTATCAGAGTTGTGTACTCAGACACAGCTAAGTGTACATGGTCATGGGAAGGTGTACATGGGTTGGTACATGTGCATGGATAGAAGTACACATGCACAGAATAATGGCATGGGTAGGGATCTGGAAGACCACTACACACTGTGTATCCTTACTTACATGTTTTGTATATGGATAAATACATAATGTGAGATGGAAGCACATAAAAAGACCAAGGGTTGGTTTGACACTCTGTTCACCCCCATTATACACCATATACCACCTATGAGGGTGTTTTGTGCCCTTTATGTCTTTAGATTGGACCAGTATTAGTTGAGTGTATTCATCAATATATATCCTTGTGGGTATAGTGTGACATTGATTCCACATATTTATATTTTGATCTCTTTTATAGGATTAGTCTTAGATAAATTATTTGGTTCCCATTGTGAGGCAGGAGTGTGATCCCATATCATTCCTTTTTATACCCTAGGTGGGGTTTGTGGAATCAGAGTGACATATATATATGGGGAATTTATATTCTATCTATCAGGTTGTTTCATTATGTTTCACAGTATCATTTTCATAAAATCTTATACATAACAGGTTGATCCATATTGGGTTTTTGGTGTCCCCCAACGGTCCTAGGTGTGATCCCCTATCTAAGTATCAAGATCATCATATACTAGTGAGTATTATTGGGTGGGTCCCAATGATCATGAACTATTTGATGAGTGTATTTGGTGATCGCATGGATTGTGGACTTGGTTCTCCCTGAATTAGCATTTCTTATAAGCTTTGAGAAGAATCTTGTGGCTGGCAGTTTAGTTGAGACCACCTGGAGGCACAATGTCCTTCCAAAGTATATATGGGTTTTTCATGGATTTATATATTATTTTTATGGGTTAACTAATATTAATTCTTTATGTTTACTATTTTAAAGGTGTATAGCTAGGTATTGTTATAAACACCCCTGCATGGGTTCTTCCCACATATTTCATTTCCAATAAAAATAATTTCCCTTTAGACAGCATCTTAAGAGGATAGGGAGTAGGTGGTGTATAGTTTAGAATAGACATACTGTGGTTTTTTTCCATATGTTTAATTTGAAAATATTTCCCTCCTTCTGAGCAGGTTAAATTCTATGTATTTTTTGGTTTGGATTTTATTTTTCACTTTTATAACATTCTTTACATTATTGGTATACTCTGATGATGGGATTATAGATGTATGCATGCATTGGTTGTTGTTGTTTTAAATTTCATAATTATATAGAATTGGATGTGTGATTATGTATAGGTACATTAGGCTAATTCCTTTTATGTGTGGGATATACCTACTTGGTACTGGTCATCAGCCCCTGGACTATTGGAGGTAGGCTTGGGGAAGTTACAACTCAAGCCCTGGCGGGTTAGGTCATGAAAATAGGCCACGTAGTGGGACTTTATAGAATTTTGTATATTATTTAAAGCACCATTGGCTAACCAGTGACAGTAATTGAATGGCTAGTGATGCCAATATCAGTGAATTTGGAATGGGAATTATTATAATAGTCTTTGATTTAATAATTTATTAAACTCATATAAAACAATCTATTGAATCTAATTTGACCCTATTCACCTCGGAATCTCTATAGTGTTTAATTTCTCCATTAAAACCTTTTTTACTCATTCATCAATGTTCAAAATGATTCCTTGGATCTCCTCCTTTATTAGTAATCCCAATTTTGTTGTGAATAATTCTTTCCTACTCTCTCTACCACTTTGAGAGTGGTGTATGATCATGATGTGGATGAATCTGGATCTTGACAAGATGAATTGTGGTTCTAAGATTCTTTCTTGATCATTTTATCCATTTATTCTATATTGGTGGATCCTAGGATGGGTGATTATTTTTCTTATAGTCGAGGTAGGTGGTTTCATAAGGTCATTATTATAAATTTAAACCATTGATTATTGTTCATTTTTATTTTAATTTCAAAATGATTTCAATATATTGATTTGATAAACTTGGATATATGATTATTAATTGGCATGTGTGTTTTTGTGATGAAATATCATTGAAAATGGAATTGAAAATAAAGTATTGATTTCCACAAAAAATCATGATTTGAAATAAATGCTTTGAAGCCTAATTTTTATGATTAATTTTTAAAATATATAGCATGAAATATTTTATTATTTATAATAAAAGTAATTTATATTAATGTCATGGATTTTTTTTGAAAACCATTTGATGTTGGTTTTTGAAATTAAATGGTGTGTTTTAAAATCCTCTTCCTTTTCCTTTTAATTTATTTCCAAATTATTTTATTTTATTATTATCTCCACACCTCCCCTAATCCAAATAGAATTAAAAATAGATTACCTTAAATGTACTATAACGTTACTATGATAATGTAATAAGCCATCATTAATCCCATTTTCCTCTCCCTTTTATTATAAATATGGAAATGTTGTCCTTTAGGTGTTGTTTCATCTCCTTCAAGAAGAAAAAGTTTTCATTTTCCTTCACCATATTCAAGGATGTTCATGAAAAAAACATAATGGTTGAAAAGTATTTTAAAATTTATATTATAATCATTTTATGTTTTTTATGTAAAATATTTACATAATACTAAATGATAAAACAAAATGAGTTTGTTATGATCAATAATCACCGTAATAATCTAAATGATTATCACTAAATGACTTATCTAATGATTAATCCACATACCATATATCCAAATGATATATATAACCATTTTCACTTCTATATTTTCATAAATAACAATTTTTGATAATTATAACCATTTTATATGAGATAAATTAATTATAAATAAGTGAACCAATCATAAAAACTAAGGAAACGAATGCTTCTGAATGATAAAATTGTATATTATATGTCATCAAAAAGACCATAAATAAACATAATAAAATTATCAAAAATAAGTTTCATATATAAAAGGTTTGTAGTTAATTAATTAATGGATCTAATTTAATTATTCTGGTTATTATGGTCATGTATAGATCACATTCGGACATAAGGTAAGGGTTTCTACCCAAACCGTCGTTTTTTGTTAGGGTTATTCTTTCACTACATTTACACCAACATAAAGATTATTTCATTTTGTGTACTTATTATATATTATTTATATAGGATACAAACTCACATATCCATATTATTCCCTCTTTTTTATAAATTACATGTTTTACACGGTTCTCTTATTAATTCTTCTCGATATGCAAGTCTGGTTAAAGGGAACATCTCAATTTCTTACCCATTTTCAAGTATCGTACATAATCATTTTTAATAGACCATTATCTTTCTAAAACCACCAATTTTATCCATAAAAATAATATTTGTTACTTTTTGGTTTTATACAAATAATTATGACTAATACATATTATTTTTCCAAAATAAATCTTCTTTGCAAAGTAAAATGAGTATTTCTCTCAAGAATTCCCTCATAATTTTATTATAGTATTTTCATTTTTCAACACCTCTATTTAATTTTATAATTTATTGAGATTTATATCTTATGATTATCATCTACCATATTTTATTAAATGGTTTGTGATCAGTTTGGCTACGAATGTGCTATCTTGATACCATTTAGTATAATACTCAGAATGGTCAGTGATCATGTTTATAAATTAGGGAATGTTATTTACATATCTCAGATATATATTGTTTGTGTTTAACCCCATTTAAATTAGGGATGAATTAGACTTATTAAGTGATGAGAGGGCCCCTCTATTTCCCCTAAATTCATCAGTATTTCTCATGAGACAAAACATATATGGACTTGGCTGAGGCCTTTCCCATTTTCAGATATAGTTTTGGCTAAGGCCATGATCATTTTTAGATGCCTTGGTCTAGGCCTCAATGGTATTTATCATATGTATGGAATTATTCATTCCCACATTATTATATTAGTAATTTATAAATCATTTGATTATTTTAATAGAATAATATGAATGGTTAATCTTTATGGGATTATTTATTTGGAATTATTTATTCTGGTTTAATGTCATCTATATGAAGCACAATATTTTGTTTTAATGTCTTGTGTAATTTTAGTTAGTCACCATTAATTATTATTTAAAATTATACTATATTAATTACCCTTATTGAGCATCATATCTTTCCAATTTCTTATGTTTTATCTTTCCATAGGATATGAATATTAGTATTATGAATGAATTTCAGGGTTAATATAAGAGTTTTTGGGTGTTACAAATAGAGTTTCTACATTTTTTTCCTTTCATGTTATAATGTAAAGTTCACATATGTAATCTAGATTCCAAAACTACTAAATTGTTTAGTCATTTGAGATTTGGGTCTTTTATCTATTCCAATGTAATAAAGTAAGTCACCAGCTCCAAACTACTGTGGTTGTGGTCTTTATATTTGGTACCATAGGATCTTTATTAGAAACAATGGAAAATATATTTATAAAAAAATAGATTTGTGAAAATAACCCTAAGACAGAATTTTAGGAAAATAATATAAGAACATCCTAAAATTTTGGTAAGCTATATATTATGTGGATCTTCCAAGCAATACATCCATGTCTAGATACTGTAAGTGGTTGTGGATTTGACACATATAGACCTAGGGGTAACAAATATGACAAGGTTTCATGGGCCCGGCTAAGGGTAACCGGGTACATGACAACAGGCCTTACTGAACACCTGTTTTGACACTCCCAGGGTATATACTTTAGATAATTCACAATTTCCTTACAAAACATTATGAAGGATTTTCCCCCAAATAAACCATGTTTATGATTATGAGATTAGGTTTTCATAATATTTCAATTAATTTTATGTGTTATTATAGTTCAAGATTATGCATTATGATTCATAACCTAATTTATTGTATGAAATTATTTAAAAAATTTACCTAGTATAATAAATAAAAACTATATTAACTTGAGTATGCCATGTAAGGATTTCCCACTTTTGAAAGATAATGATATTGGTACTGGAGATGTGACTAGTTATAGGAAACTTATAACTATAATGGGATAGTTGACTTAGGTTATAAAAAATAACCTTACCCCTATGGAGCATCATGAACCTCAATATATAGGGGAAATTTTAGACCACTTTATGCAACAACAGCCTCCATCATTCAATGGGAATATAAAAAAATTTGTTGCAGAGTAGTGTATAAGGTCCTTAGAAAGATATTTCTCTCTTTGGGATGTAACAAAAAAGTAAAGGTTTTAATGGTATTTTATCATCTATTGGGATATGCAGATCAATGGTGGTCACTAATTCAAAACACAAAGTAGGAGGAATAAATTAAAAATATAGAGTGAAGGTATTCTAAGGAAATTTTCCTAGAAAAATATTTTCCTTGTGAACAATGTATGGATATGGAAAGGTAATTGTTGAGGATTAAACAAAAAGGAACTAAAAATTTTGGTATGATGCCATCTTTGAAAGGTTATAAAGTCATGTCACAGACTACATATGTAATCCAAGAAAAAATATTGATTGATTCTTTAGTGGTTTAAAACCATTCCTCCATAGGGCAATAGTCTCCCAAATTTTCTTAACATACAATGATATAGTATCTTGTACTATAATGATAGAGAAATAATTCTCTAATAATTTTGAATTTTTTGGAAATCAAGAAAATAAGAGGGTGTCATAGGAAAGAATAGATAAATGGAAGAACAAAAAGGGGAATTTTCCAATGTGTGATACATGTGGATGAAAACACCCCAGTTCCTCCATAATAGGAAAAGGAGTTTTCTATAAGTGTGTAGAGAAAGGACATCATGATAATTATTAAAAAGTAATTAAAGAAGTTAAAAATGTTCAATTATATAATTGTAGGTATATGGGACAATATGAAAATGATTTTTCGAAGTGTCAAGGAATCATTATTCATAAAATGTCACAGGAGTAAGGACAAGCTTCTGTGATCACAACAGGTGAGTTTGAAGTTCCTAACGAAGTTGTTGCATGTAAATTAATCATCTCTTCAAATTTAAACAGAGTTTTATTTGATTATGGATAATTAAATTCCTTTATATCTTCCCAATTTTATTTAAAAATTAGATATTTCCAATTCTCCTTAATAAGGGATTTGTGAGTTAAAACCCCCAAAGGAAGTATCATTGAAAAAAAGATGTGTCTAAATGTTCGTATTATGGTATATAAACATGATTTATCAACTGATTTTATCATTAAACCAATAGTTTACATTGACATAATCCTTAGCATGGAATGGCTGTCCAAATATGATGGGAAAATATATTGAGAGAAGAAGGAAATTACAATTTTTGAGGAAGGTGTAGAATCCCTTATCTTTAGATCAGAAAAATAATCATCTGGTTCTTATCCAAATCCAAATTCAATAGCTATTATAAATAAAATTCTTGGGGAGGAAGGTGAAACATTACATATGAATCTTCAAATTGAAATGTACCTACTGTGTAAGAATATATTTATTAATTTTTAGAGGATTTACCTAGACATTCTCTTGATTAGGATATGGAGTTCTCTATTGATTTAATTCCTGGTTCAAGACCTTTATTGATAACTCCTTATAGAATGTCCATTGTGGAATTTGTATAAATAAATAAATAACTATATGAATTTAGTGATGAATAAGTTATTCACCCTAGTGTTTCTCCATGGGGAACCTCTATTATCTTTTTTAATAAGAAATATGGATTCATAAGGTTGTGCATTGATTATAGAGAAATCTATTCTATTGATGAAAATAACAACTATCCCATGATTTTCATTGATGATTCATTTTATCAAATTCTTGAATCTAAATACTTTTAAAAGATTTAACGTTTATATGAATATCATTAGTTGCATGTGAGTAAGGAAGATATTTCAAATACATCATTTCTATCCAGGTATGAACATTATGTGTTTATAGTAATGTCATTTGGACAGACTAAGTCACCCTCTATTTTCATGGATCTAATGAAAATATTTTTCATGGAATGTCGTGATAAATTTTTTGTGGTATTTATTAATGAAATATTGATATAATACAAATTCTATAAAGACCATGAAAATCAATTGTGGATTTTTTCAATGACTCTTATAAAAAATAAATTTTATGGGATGTTTTGAAAGATTGAATTTTGGATTCAATTAGTTTATTTTTCTTGGTCATGTGATCTCTAAGGATGGAATCTCAGTTGATACTATGAAAACAAAGGATGTTTTGGAATTGGATACACTAACAAACATAACTAAGGTACATAGTTTTATTGGTTTAGCAGGTTATTATTGGCGTTTCATTCATTACTTCACCTTATTAGCTAACCCATTAACCAAGATTACTCATAAAGTGGTTATGTTCAGATGGATAAAAGAATGTGAAGAATTTTTTGAATAATTTAAGAGGATATTAGTGAATGATCTTGTCCTTACATAACCATTAGAAAATGGTGGGTTTTTGATTTATAGTGATTCATTAAAGAAGGGACTTTGTTGGGTTCTTATGAAGAATGATATAGTTATTACCTATGAATCAAGGTAGTTAAAGACTCATGAGAAGAACTATCCAACTCATGATCATGAGTTATCACCTGTGATATTTTCTATGAAAATATAGAGACATTATTTCTATGGTAAATGATGTGAGATATATACATATCACAAGATATTGAAATATATATTCTCCTAGAAAGAACATTACATAAGTAAAAGGATATGGCTTGAGCTACTTAAGGATTATGAGTTTTCAATAAACTATCACCTAGGAAAGGTAAATAAGGTATATAATGCATTAAGGATGAAGAATCATGGATTTCTAAGCAAAATGAGGATTAACAAGGACATTATGTAAAAAGATCTAGGAAAGATGGATATGTTAATTTTCAAGGAAGGTGAAACAACATTAAATTTTAAATTGGGTTTCCAACCATCTTTATTATAAAGGATAAAAATTTATTAGTCTGATGATGAGAATATTCAAAAGAAAATTAATGTTTTGAATGATCTGAAGTTGTCTAACTTCATGTGTGAGGATAGAATTCTGAAATTTGGAAGGAGGCTATATGTAACCTCTGTACACAAGATAAAAAGGGAGTTATTGGATGATTCCAATAGTCTTAATTTCTCTATACACCCTAGTAGCACTAAGATGTATAGTGATTTTAAGGAATATTTCTTGTGGGATAACATGATGTAGGAAATTGATGATTTTGTAGCAATATATTTAGACTATCAATGGGTGAAGGAGGAAATACTACATCCTAGATGATTCATGCAACCTCTACTTATTCCTACATATAAATGGGATGAAATCACCATGTATTTTATCTCTTTATTTCTAAAATATTCAAGAACAAATGATGTAATATGGGTGATTATTTATGGACTTAACAAATATAGACATTTCCTCACTATAAGGGAAGATTGTTTACTAGAGAACATTGCACAAATCTATATTAAGGAAGATGTAAGACTTCATGGATCACCTTTCTCAATTGTTTCTGATCATGATCCTTGATTTACATCAAAATTTTGGAAAATTATTCATAAATATTTGGATACGGAGATTCATTTGTGTAGTTTTTATCACCCTCAAACCAAAATATAGTCATGAAGGATGATTCAAACATTAGATTACATGTTTAGATCATAATCACTTGATTTTAAAGGGATATGGGATCAGTATTTACCTCTGGTAGAGTTTTCCCATAATAATAGTTACCATTCAAGTACTCAAATGGAACCACATGAAGAATTGTATGGAAATAGATGTCGACACCAACATGTTGGGATGAAGTTGGTTAAAGGATGCTTGTAGTCCTAAAGCTTTTGAAGGAAACAACATTAAAGGTAAATAATATTCAAATTCATATTGAAGAATCTCAAAATAGGAAAAATATATATGATTATAATCAAAGGAAGGATTTAAAATTTCAAGAGGGATATCATATTTTCTTGAAAGTTTCTCCATTGAACGGTGTTATATGATTTTGGAGGAAATGGAAACTGAGCCCTAGGTACATTGGCCCTATTGAAATTATGGAGAGGATTGGAGTTATGGATTATCATTTTAAAATGTTGAATAGCCTTTATAAAGTACATATTGTGTTCTACATCTCTTTATTAAGAAAGTACACTCCATACGCAAAGCATGTCCTCACTTTTGAAGGAATAAATTTTTAACCTGATTAATCAAACTATAAAGAGGCTATCTGGATTTCGGATACTAAAGAATAGGTTTTCAGAAATTGGATGACTAGACTGGTAACGTTACTTGGAAGAAATCATAAAATTTAAGAGGATATGTGGGATCTAAAGAAACTTATGATTAAGAGCTACCAAATATTTTTATGAGGTGACAATATGAAAATTTTCAGGATGAAATTTTATAATAGGGGAGAATGTAACAACCCAGAATTCTATCAATGAGATTTTTCTTGTTATTTTATTTCATATAGTATAAATTAAATAAAATCACTTATATAATATAATACAAACTTTAAAAATTAATAACAACTGAAATAATAGGTATATCTAGAAGTTAAGAAACCTATACCGTTGAAATAGTAACTTGAACTTATGAACAGTAATATGACTCTTATAAATAGTAAATAATCTTAATGAATAATAACCCCACCCATGTTTTTATGTATAAAATTTATCCACCTTATAAATGAAATTATCATATCATTATATCATAGTATAAGTAAGTGAATATTTTAAAAATTACCAATTTAGTGTTGGTATTTTTGTGAGTCATAAATATTTAATTAGGATTTTATAATTAATACAATGAATTAAAAGAAAATTAATTTTCATAAAATTTATTCGTAAATCATTATTTTTTTATATTATGATTTTATGATAATTTAATGAGACATTGGTTAATTTTTCACAGTGTTATAAAATCAGTTATAATTTTAAAATCTGTATTTTTCAAGTAAATGATGATTTTAATTAAAAAAAAAATTCTAAAATTTATAGAAAAATCATAAAATGGAGTTTATTTATGAATTATAAACCTCAAAAATGGTTAGGCTGAGTTTTTGGTATTTTTCTAAAATACATGATTTTTTTGTGAATAGAAAAATATGATAACTTATGATAAATGTTAAATACATGAATTATTGGGTCATAGGTGCTGTATGGCTGATTTAATCCCATAATCTTGAACACTCATTAATTATTTTAATATATTTGGTGATATTTATCAAATTATTCATAGAATTGATCCAAAACAACAAACTAATGGATTAAATATTCAAAAAATTCCTCTCTCCTCCACTATAAATATCACCCCATCTCCTCACACCTTCCAAGATGTGAGCCTTGTGAAATTTATGCCCAATACTATATCCAAGCCCCTTCCCCACATCTAAAATCACTTTCTCTCATCAAAATAACAAAACCATTTCCCTAAGGAGGTTCTCAAGGAAGAGAATTAAAGAGTTAAAATCCTCTTCCTTTTCCTTTTAATTTATTTTCAAGTTGTTTTATTTTATAATTCTATCCTCACCTCCCCTCATACATATTTAATGAAAAATAAATTACCATACATGTACTTTAATTTTATTATTTTATTGTAATAATCCATCATCAATCCCCTTCTCCTCTCCCTTTCATTCTAAATATGGAAATGTCGTTTGTGAGGTGTTGTTTCATCACCATTAAGGATAATAAGTTTTCATTTTCATTTACCATTATAAAGGATTTTAATGAAATAATTTCAATGTATGAAATATATTTTCAAATTTCAATTAAAAAATTTTTATGTTCTGGATGTAAAATATTTTCATAATACTAAACGATAAAACAAAAGGAGTGTGTTATGATCAATAACCGTTGTAATAATATAAACAATTATCACTAAATGTATTATCTAATGATTCATCTTAATACCCAATAAAAATGATATATATACCAATTTAAAATTCTTTATGTTCATAAATAACAATTCTATATAATTATACCAATTTTACATGAACTCTATTACTTATAAATAACCAAACTGATCATCAAATTCAAGGAAATGAATGCTCTAGAATAATAAAATTGTAACTTATAACTCATAAAAAAGACCGTAAATGTACATAATAAAATAATATAAAATAAATTAAATGTATATAAGGTTATTAATTAATTAATTAATTGATTAAATTTGACTATATGGGACAATAAATTCAAGTGCAGAACATATTCAAACAAAAGGTATGGGTTTCTACGCGAACATTCATTTTTTCCTTCAAGTTATTATTTCACTACCTTTACCACAATGTAATCCATATTTCATTTCTTGTACTTATAATATATTATTTTTATATGTTTCAAACTCATATATACACATCATTTTATCTTTCATTTGTTAATTATATATTTTACAAGGTTCCATTCTTAATTCTTCCCAATACACAAGTCCAATTAAAGAAAACATCTCGATTTCTTACCCATTTTCAAGTATCATACATAATCTATTTTAATACAAAATTATTTTAATAAAATTAATTATTTTTTCAATAAAAACTATAGTTGGTCATTTTTTGGTTTTATATAAACTATTATAACAAATACAAATGATCTTTCCCAAATAACGCTTCTTTTCAAAGTAAAAGGAGTATTTCTCTCAAGAATTCCTTGATAATTTTGGTAGACTATTTTCATTTTTCAACACCACTTTTGAGTTAAATTATTTATTATGATTGGAATATTATTATTATAATCTACCATATTTTATTAAATGGTTTATGATCAAATTTATTGTGGATGTGTATCTTGATACCATTCACCATACTACTAAGAATGGTTAGTGATCATGTTTACAGATTGTGGAATGTTATTTACATATCATATATATATGTTTTTTATGTTTGAACACATTCATATTTAAAATTTATTGGAAGTAGTAAGTTATTTTTAGGCCCACTATATTCCCTTGATGCATTTTTAGGTCTCATGAGACAAAACAGATATGGACTTGGTCGAGACCTCTCCCATTTTTGTATATGGTTTTCGCTGAGGCATTAGTTATATTCAAATGTCTTCATCAAGGCCTAAATGGTATTTATATGACATATGGAATTATGAATTACCTTATTATGATATTCATAGTTGATAAATTATGTGATTATTTTACTTTTATAACATCCTTGGTTAATCTTTGTGTGATTATTTATATGGATTTGTTTATTCATATTTTATTACTGCCATATTAATTCCAATATTATGTTTTAATGGCATGTGTTCATTTAGTTATCTACCAAGACTTATTATTTATTATTATTCTATATTAATTACCCTTATTGAATATCTGATATCATCCCTTTAATATGTTTTATTTTTCCCTAGGATATGATGATTAATATTATGAATGACTTGCAAGGTTAATATAAGAGTTTTTTTGTGTTACAAATAGTGTTTACATTTTTTTTCATTTCTAGTGGTAATGTAATTTACACATATGTAATATGGATTAAAAAACTACTAAAGTGATTAGTACTTTGGGATTCAAGTCTTGTATCTCTGACAATGTTATAAATTAATGCTCTGGCTCTGGGTTATTGGGGTCAGGGACTTTACAATATCTCATCATAATGAGCCTTAGGTTAGCATGTTATATTAAAGAAATATGTATTTGAGGTTTTTTATCTATTTATAGACTTATTAGAAATCATTTATCTGATATTTTTGTTTCCCAATTGAATTGTGATTTGTAGAGTTGATTATCTTTGGTCCCATGATGAACATTTCCCTCATTATCTATTGATATTGTGTAATACCATACCCCTTAGAAGACATTAGAATAGACCTTAGGAAGGAGATGCTGATGAACCATAGAAAGTGATCCCTCTTCCTAATCAAAACCTCATATAGGTTTTTTTCTTGTGGTCTATTCTCTATGACAAGGTTTTACAGCTATTCTTATTCAAGTTTTATAGGTTTTACCTCTTTAAGATGATAATAGAGATCATTCCCAGTAGTTTCTTCGTCTAAACCCACCCTCTTTCTAGTGTACGAAAGAAATTTAGGAGGTAAAATATTTTTTGAAAAAGTTTTCCCAACAGTTTGATTTTTTGGAGTCATATTATTCTGATATGGTAAAATGCATCATCTTCAAACGTTAAGGACCTAGAAAGAGGTTGTGGTATTCTATTTTTCTGGTAGGGAAAAATGTGGGATTATAGTATAAATACATCAAGGATATTTTTACATAACACTTAAATATATAATTTATGGTATTTTATATGCCAATGGAGTTCCTCACCCTTCAGTGATTTTAATATAAAATCACTCAGTATGCTAGTCATTTTATCAAAATAGTTGACTTCTCACCTAAGGTGTATCAAATGGTAAGTTGAAATCACAAAGGTTTGAGATGGGTCTTTGAGATGAGGGTGGAAACCAAATTGGTTAATCTTGGATTCATACTAATTTTAAATATTTTATAGTATTTGATAATGTACCACTAACTAGTTTCCAATTTTTAAAATTTTGGCACTCAAATAATTCATGCATAGATACATAAAATCATTGTAGATCTTATGGATGTTGAGGTCACTTGTAAGGGTTTTTCTCTATTATTAACACTTGATATAGTGGCTTGGGATCAACTGTACTAGGTGTGTCTAGGGAATAGAAATATTCTTAAATAATATAGGGGTTCTTTCCAAAGGAATCAGGAATGAATCTCATTTATGTATTGTATGAGACTCTAATGGAAACTGATGTAGATTGTGCAACAGTGAGAGGTACAATTACTATTTATTCAACTTTGGTGACAAATTTTTTAATATTTGTTAACATAATTCCATCATTTATACCATTATTTTGTAACTATTGAATCCTCTGCTATAAATCAGTCCTTATCTTATGGAGATTTCAATCCCTTTTGGGATAAAGAGATAGTAAGCTCTCTAATTCTCTTCTTATACATTATCTTTTTGTAGAAATTGAGCTCCACAAGTACTTTTTGTTTCCATATATGACACCATTGTATATAATTATTTATATGGATTTGTTGACCAATTTTTTTTATCATATTGACTATTATCTTTAATGATCCTCCTTTACTTACCCATATATGGATTGTTGTTTCCTTTATGGAGAGTGGGACCTGAGTTCAATTTAAGATTCACCTCCTCTTCTGTAGTTGTATAGGATGATATCCATGTTTTACATTGAACTGTAGTAGAAATATTTTAGTGGTGAACTTCATCCAGTGAATATTGAGTTTATATATGTTTTCCAATATAAATATTCTAGCACTATAATGATTATGGAGGTGAAATTTTATATAGGCATGGTACATGGTAAATAAACTATATTTATTCTCTCTTACTAAATTCCACTAGCTAAATTGAACAAGTTAAATACTTATTTAGATTAATTCAGGTCAAAATGCTTCATTCAATCCAATGTCTGACCTTGGGTATCATGAGTTCATTTCATTTGTAAGGATAACATATCCATTCAACTATTTGTTGATTACAAAAATCACAATCAGGGTACAGTCAAGAACAAGTATTTGTTTCCCCATATTGATGGTTTTTTTGATAAACTCAAAGGGTTGAATTGGTTCTTAATGATTTATCTTTGGTATGGTTATCACCTTATTAAGATCAAGAAATAAAATATTTATAATATTTCTTTAAATAGAATTTATTGTAATTATGAGTGCCTTGTTCTGAATCTTGGTCTGGCCAATGCTTTAGCTATGTTTATGGTGTTAATGAATTGGATTTTCGACCAGTACCTTGAATTTTTTTTTTTGTGATATGGATGACATATTAATTTACTATAAAACCATATAAGACTATTTTTTCGTTTGAGAGATATTTTTTATATCTTTATAAATCAAAAAATTATTTTAATCTATCAAAATTCCAATTCTATATTTGAGAAGTAGTGTTTTTTGGGATATTTGTTTTTGAATATTGTACATCTTATTGATTTTGAGAAAATGAAAGGTTTTATATCATTGGAAGAACCAAAGAACATCTTTGAGAATCAGATATTCTTATGCATGGTTAGGTTTTACCATAGGATTGTGAAATATTTATCAATGTTTTATTCTCTATTTACCACTCTCACTCAAAAGTGAGTAATGTGTAGATGGGTTATGAAATATCAAGTTTCCATTGATGATTTGAAGCATCATATCAACCACTAGTTTTGAATCATCTAGAGGTTGGTAAGGGATATGTGTTATTCTGTGATTCACTAGGATTGGTTTTTGGATATATTCTCATGTAGGGTGATCATGTGGTGGCTTATGGTTCTTTTCACCTTTGTCCTCATTAAAAGAACTATCCCAAAAATGATCTTATACTAACAAGTTTGATTGATGTTCTTAAGAGTTGGAGACATTGAATTTTTGTAGAATGGTTTACCATCTAAACCAATCATAAAATATTAAGTTATATATTTTCAAAAAAATATATGATCCTTTATCATTGGTGATGTGTGGATTACCTATAGACTTTTAAAATTCACATTGTGTACAACCCTTATAAGGGGAACATTCTTGTACATGCTCTGAGTAGGAAACTTTCATCCTAATACACTAAAATTTATTTTGAGTAATGGAAACTAATGGATCTATTTTCTCATATACATTTTTTTTTTCCCATTGGATCATAATGAGGTTTTATATGAGAATTCAGTTGAAATCCTCTCTTCCAGAGAGTATTCCTTAGGAAAAATATCTTGATGATGAGTTTTAAGGCACACAGGTTTCTTCTTATGTTGGGGAGACCATCAGTGAATGATCCTTATCTTTTGAGGGTATCCTTTAGGTTAGGAACTGGTGTGTTTTTTTTGTATAGGAGGAAAGCTGTGATGGGGTATTATCATCTTTCCAAGTATAACATATACCATGTAATAATGAAAAAAAATTGATATGAAATGACAATTTTGGTTTCTATGTATGAAATATTACATTTCTAATTTTGTTTCTCAGTTTTAATATTTTTAGTAAATTAATTACATATATTAAAAGACTTTGTTTTTACATCACCCCCTTCATTTACTAACATGAAAGTGTAATGAGATATCGATGGACTTTATTATTGGGTTTTCATGTAACCCTCAACAATAGAATATGATTTGGTTGGTGATTGACTAATTAACCAAATCGTATCACTTTATTCCCATTCATTATAACATAAAATTTAAAGAAATGAAAAATATGTATGTGTATGATATCTTTATATTACATAGAGTTTTTTCGACCATTGTTTTTATATGTATTCCTCATTCAGTTATCAATTTGAGAGAGTACTCTAGGTGGAAATGGGATCACATGTAATTTTGATCATGGCATACCATCCTCAAAAAGATGGTTAGATAAAAAAAGGATATAAATATTATGGAGGACACACTTCATGCTTATGTCCATTACTTTGGAGGATCTTAGTATTTCCATTAGTGTCTTGGTGAGTTTTTCTAAAACAATAGTTACCAGTAATCTATAAAAATAGAACACATTTAGGCCTTGTATAGAAATCCTTATAGATCGCTCCTTTGTTTCTCAAATATTGGTGAAGCTTCCCTTATGTGACCTAGTTTTCTCCAAGAGAGAATAGAAAATATCCAGATGATTCTAAAAATACTGGTAATAAAACAAATATTTTATAAGAATTATATTAATTATCAACGCCCATCAGAATTCTTAATCAGCGAAACAGTATTTCATAGAGTCTCACCTCAGTTGGTTCATCAACTTTTTGAAAGATAGAGGATGTTAGAACCTAGAAACATAGGACCATTTAAGATTTTTTTACACATTAATAATTTGGCATACCCCCGAATTGTCCTGAAGGCCTTCTTTTTTTTATTGATTTTTGATAACCACCCTTTCAATGGATGAGGTGGAACCCTTACATGGCCCATAGGCTCAAATATTACATGACCCATAGGTCTTAGGAATGATATAGACTATACTTGGAACTCCTCCTCCCAGATTCTTCATCGTGATACCAGCTCTCCACCATCACATGGTTGTTCGTCTAGGCTTCCTATACAAGAACAATCTGGTCCCAATGGCAATTCCATACCCTATATTTCTAACAATTCCTCTTAGATTCTACTTTGGTGAATGTGCTTGCTCAAAATCCCTATTTGGAGTCTACTCTTTGTTGAGTCT
This sequence comes from Viscum album, assembly GCA_963277665.1. Lineage (NCBI taxonomy): Eukaryota > Viridiplantae > Streptophyta > Magnoliopsida > Santalales > Viscaceae > Viscum > Viscum album. The sequence goes on from OY728165.1 coordinate 2,082,726,331, forward strand.
ATCTGATTATTTTAACACAATTTTAGGTGGCCCGAAGGCCTTGATGTGGCCTGATGGCCTAGAGGTGGTCTGAAGTCCTTGAGGTGTCTATAAGGCCTTGAGGTGTCTTAAAGGCTTTGAGGTGGCCCGAAGACTTTTAGGTGGCCAGAATTCCTTACTGGCCCGAAGGCCTTGGGTTGCCTGAAGGCCTTAAAGGACCCGGGGCCGAAACTGGTGGCCCGAAAGCCCAAATAGATGAATCGTTCTAGTTTCTACCATACCAAATAGTGACTGCTACAATGCTATAATAGTATCTCGGAAATAAGTCTCCACCCGATTTTCAACATGGGTCCCTTGGATGCACTTTCTGAGTCCAAATATGACCAGGAATTGGAAGTAAATTCATATTATTGGTTCTCATAAAAATTTTCATTGTGAAAAATTAATAACCTTGGTTTGGATTTTGGGGTAACAGATTTATTATTTTCATTATATGTGGGAGTGTAATGATTTTATAAGATAGTAGTGGTCTTTCCTCTTAACTATAGAGTCTTCTAGATATTCTTTTTGGGGGAAGAAATAATTTATTGTGGGGAGAATTGTAATATATCCAAACCATATTTCTAGTACAAACCTCAGTTTATTTTTTATTTCATTGATATTTACTTTTATCTATAATTGACTTGGAGATTCTTGGTTGATTAACCTTGGTTGAGACTTTTCAGGGGTCAAGTAAAGTGGTTTTGATCGATTATGGAGAGGATGGGATTTGTCTGCGGAGTTTAGCATAGGAGTGGACAAGGTCTTGTATCCAAAATAACACTTATGGGTTAACTGGAAAGTCTGTGTGGGATATCCTCCAGTAGGTTGAGAGATAAAATAAATGGTTTTCAATAAAAATCTCATTGTCCAGCCAATATGAGACAACTATCCATCTGATGGGACTACTATAATGATGGAAATTTTTTCATGTTCCACTGATTATTCGGTGATGCCAATATTTCTGAGTTTAAGATTAGAAATATCATATTTTTTTGTTTTAATATACTCATAAACTAAAAACACATCTCCCTAGAATCTAATTTTACCCTAATCACATTAGAGTCTATTTATATGTTAATTTATCTCTTCCAACCGTTTTTGCTCATGGATTGAAGTGTCATTTAATGCATTGGATCTCTTCTGAGTGTAAACTCAATTTGATCATTAATTCTCCATCACTCCTCCCTATAACTCTTTGAGAGTTTTGGATCCTCATGTCATTGATAGATCTAGATATTCAATTAATTAATTGTGGTTATAGGATTCTTCCTTCATCATTTTATCCATTGACTATCCATTTGTGGATCCTAGGTTGGGTGAATGTTTATCTTGTGAATAAGGTATGTGGTTTGGTAAGGAAATTCTTATCAATTAAAACCTTTTATGATAGTTCATTTTGAATTGTATTTCCAATTAATTTTTGAATATTTATTCAGTACCCTCTAAAACAATATTAGGAATTTTCATGTGTGTGTATGTGTGATGAAATCTCTTTGAAAATGGATTTAAAAATAAAGGGATGATCTTCAAAAAATTGATCTTGGATTAAATTTAATGATTTTAAGCATGATTTTGATTATGAATTTTGAAAATAGATGAAATAAAATTATTTATTATTTGTAATGATATTTATTTACTTGGAAGGAATTGGTTTTTTATAAAAAGCCATTTGATGTCGGTTTTTAAATTGAAATGACATGTTTTAAAACATGAACTTGGGTCCAAATGAAATGATTTAATGAACTTATTTGAGATTGATTAGAATTAATGATAGCCCCATGTTTAAGGGATTACATTAAGGTACTTAATATCCTAGGTATTTTTTTCAAAAGTATTTTCACACAGGGTAATGTCACTAACTAACCTAGGTCAACCCCTAATCGGCCACACGAATCGGCTAGCGATAAATCCTGAGAGGAATTCCCGATCCTTGGGAAGGAAGATACTTTTGGGAATTATGAATACTCAATTGAGAATGAATTATCCTATTACAGATAGTTAAATAGATAAATAGAACAAAAAAATACCAACTAGTAGTAAATGAAATAAACAATACAACATACATCCATGTGACCTCAGGGGTCACATCCACTCAAAGAACCATGCTCACTCCATGAGTGATTGATAACTGAGGGAACCTGAAGATGGAAAATGAAAAATAAATTAGTTGTGATAATTAATATTATTAGTAGGTGTGAAGGGAAAAAGAATTCCATATTCCCTTCCTTTAATGTGAAATCCAATCTTTCTATTTTGAAAGTATGATATATATTAAAATTTGGTTTTCTACACATTAATAAAAACAAGTAAAAAGCTTGAATTTTTAATAAAAAATTCCTTTCACCACTTTTTAAAAAATTGATCTAAATCATGAATACATTTCATTAAATTACATTTAAATGATAACTAGTGTGAAAAATTAAGAAGAAATGTTATTTCATTAAGAAACGGTAATACATCATGAAATAGAGTACGTGTAAAAAATGGTGTAACGGGATCCCAGGTGCTGGTCAAGATGTTCTAGAACATAGGTAAAATACAATATCAAAATCAAACTCTGCCATTTCTAGTTCTCCATAATCACTTCCATAACACTCAATGAAACCCTCACTAGCTCGACCGAGAGGCACATCCCACAAGCAGTCAGGTTATCTATTAAAGTCCACCAGAGAGTGCATAATGTCAACTAATGCAGTAAGTGTACCTAGGATCCCACATAACTACACAATCCCTACCATGATGATAAAACATAGGTGAGTTTTATCAAGATATCATATAAATTTTCCACTAAAACTATAACCAACTTATCACCTCTAGTATCCCTCCTTGAGTGCATCCCCAATTCAATTCAAACAATCAAGGACTAAATATTTACACCAAGAACTTAGCAAGAATCACTCATAAATTAGGGGCATTCGATAAGATGGTTTTTCCATTTCTATTACTGATAGTTAAATTTCAAATAGGGACTAATTATTTTAAAGCAAACACTTTTACATTAGAAAACATGATTTCCCAAATCTTTTCTCATTCCAAAACCATACCCCGTACTTGTAGCATATACACATAGGCTCATATATATGTATATGTGTAAATAAGTACCCTTTTCACCCAATTAACATATCCCCATATTCATGAGTGAATATTTTCTAAGGACATACTCATATATTCATATATATATATATATATATATTAATGTGTATACGAACATAAGTCATCATTTGGAATTTCCCAAGGATTCCTCAGAGAATTAACTAAGATATTAATAATTTTTTATAAAACATAGTCAAATAACCAAAAATTCTTTGGTAAATTTCACTTTCCATGATTAAAAACATTTTAGAAATAATTAGAATAATTAATTCGTCTTTTCATTAACAAATAGGCCTGGAAACGTACTTCAAACTAATAAAAACATGTTAAAGGTTGGGTATAAAACATAGGGGGAATATAGAAACCAAAATCCAATAACCAAATTAATTATATAGAATAAAAATTTTATATAATAATAAAACACATGTTTAAAACATAAAGAAATGATGTAATTCAATTTAAAATATAAAACATAGGGAAACATACCTCAAATATTTATTTTCATGGAATTGGAAAATCAAAAAAATCTTATAATGATACAAAGGGATAAATAATGTATTAACTTTAAAGATCCATCTCAAATATTGAATAAATCCCAAGTTTCCACTATATAGTATGAGAAGAACTCAAGTGAGAGGCTTGGGAGGAGCTCCACAACTCCTGGGGTTTGAATGGGGAAGGAATATATGAGATTTGAGTTAAAAATCAACAAGGGAAAAGTGTTAATTATCAATTTTTAAGTGACTTGGAAGACTACATGGTTTTTTCATATAGTCTTTTAGAACATACTCCAACTGTGATATGTACCTTTCTAAAGGACAAAGGAGATACATAGTTTATTGGGGGAATCAGCATAGTTATCTAGATACCATGTGGGATGGACAAAACTTCTATTTGGGTTGCATGGTTGAAAGGGAGCTAGTGCACGGTTGTGATCCTATACATGAAGCCTTGATAGACCCAAAAATATTGGCCACATGATTTTAAAAGGGATGGTTCATGGTTTCTGGTAACCATGTTCAAACCATGCACCACCCTCTTTCTGGCCTGAAAAATGCCATTTTTCAAATAGTAACGGGGAAAACCCAAAGAAATGAGGATAGATAAAAAATAAATATATTAATTGGGTTGTGTCAGGTCAAGGTGTTAAAATTATCCCCACCATTGACACTTTTTACACCCAAACATTTTCAAAAGATTTGGCCAACCAAAACACAAGGCAATGACAAACTCCACCCAAACAAATCCTCAATCAACACAACGACGGAAACTAGGAAAATTATTCTTCCACCCATAACTCATGAAAATATAAAGGGATTAAAAACTCTATAAAAATTCCAAAAAATTGATCCACCTAACCCATAACTCATAAATTATCATGGAAACCCATCATGCACTACTCGATATCTCCGTGAGAATCAGTCACATGACCCATTATCCAATCTATCTGAATTATTATGGTTAGGGTTAGACAAGGATGGATCAAAGAGTCACACAGGAAACTAGAGTTTGAAATTACCAAGAATAAGAGAATAGAGACTAGGGATCCAAGCTCACCAAGAGCTCACTAAGGGCAGTCTCCCCACCATTTTATAACTCGGGTTAAATTTTGGTTCTTCAAATGAGAATAATCTCACAAATTCCACTGAAAACCAATGTTATGGGAGACACGATGAAAAATAATAAACGAAACTTTTCCATAACCACAAGATTTAGAATTTAAAAAAAATATATCTCTATTAAGAACTTGACTTTTCAAAATACATACAACAACTTTTCATATTCCCAAAAGAATACCACACCACCATGCTTAACAACCCAACAAAATAAAATATTTACCATAAGAACAACTCTAAACATATTATTGATCAGCACCATACTTCTCTAAACAAGTTGGGGGTCCTTAGAACTGGTGGATCTAGCTCTACATAGCTTCTTAAAAATTCCATGGAAAAAATATGATTCAATATTCCATTGGTATAAAATGTATTTTGTGCTTCTGGACACAACAACTTCTTATGCCTCATATTTCTACATTGATACCACACCCAAATATTACTCTCAAATGATTTTGGGGAGCAAAAATATAAAATCATGTTACCTATCCCTATACTGTTACCAATACTACCACTTCCCAAAAATTGGTGAGGCAAGGATCTATTTTGGATATCTTGTTAAAACCTATTTGATATGAATGTCCCACCTTACTGCTTAATCATAGGTGTCAGGAAAATATGACACTTCCTAAAATAGTATTGGTCAAGTTCCCTTATCAAAGGATCGAGCCTCTAAGAATTTATCATTATAAATTTTTGGGATATATGACACTAACTCGGTGAATATCTTGACATGAACCAAGATAATTGAATCTCATTTCTTGAGATAGTATAAATATATCTTCTTTGGTACCTTCATGGATTTAGGTAAATACCACCAAATAAACAATGCCTTAAATCTTTCCCGTGAGTGGGAATTTTGTGGTTTGGACTGCTAAATAGACTTAGACCACTTCCAAATTAATCATTCCAGTATAAAGGTTATGATCTTGAGCTTAATAGGATCAAGGATCCCAATCTGATGAAAATATCCTAAATGCTGGGAAATCATTATTCTACTTTCCAAATCATTGGTTTCCTAATGAAATGAGGATGTTTCAAATCTTGAAACTTCCAAATGGATTTCTGATGCTGAGGACCACCATGCTCTATATCTATTATGATCCAAACTACTAAGGAAATACATGATCTACCACAAAAAATGTGGTGGATTATCCACATGAAAATATTTTATAGAATCCCTTATAAGTCAGTGGGGTAATACCCTGAAGACAAGAAGAACGATTAGATCAAAACATGATAAAAAACCAATACTCCACATCCCAATCACAATCATCTATACAAAATCAAACACCACTTTAACATCACATCCAATATAATAAAACCAAGTAGTAGAGAAACAATCCCAAAACATAGAAATAAATAATATCTCTATACCCATTCTCATAAGCATTAAACCTCCCTTTTTGAAAACAATTTTAAATAAACAAATAAATCTTAAAAATTGAAAACCACCCCTCCTCCATTGGTATTCCATGAATCCTCACATATACATATGTCCCCCACTAGCTTAATCCCACCTCCATGCATACTTCCAACCACCCACTTCCATACACACATCAATATATATGAGAATTTATAAAAATATCAATGGTAAAAATAAGATATTCTCATTTCCAAAACATATAATCAAACATCAGTTTCAAGTTACCAATTTAATTTCACCACATATCCTATAAAAACGTTCCAAAATCTTACACAATTTCCTTTCCATTTTCAAAATAATACCATTCCATTTTCAAAACCAGTATTTTTAATTTAGAACCCAATTTTTATTTAACCAAAACTCATTTTAGAATCCAAAATAATCACCTCAAAATCATCTTGAACCCATTCCATGAAGAAAAAATAGAAACTTGACACTCAAAGAGTTAAAAATTTTGAAACATAAAAGGGATGCTATTATGCACGGTTTGGCCACACAGTTTGAAGGACTGTGTTCCATTTGAGTGAACATACTGGATGTCAACAGAGGTGGTTTCATAATCTTTTAATGGTTTTCTAGACCATTAATAGTATCCATGAACCCTTTAAATCCCTCCAAAAATCCAATAAAAAATATGGAGTTCTCAACGAAATAAACTAAACCTCAAAACCATCCAAAAAGGCCTAAAAATAAAAAAACATTAGAAAAATCTGAGATCCATGCTCAAATTTTGAGGCAAAACAATCCTAGACCACCCTAGTAATTCAAGCGTCCCACTAAATAGGAGGTGATCAAGAACCTACCCACAATCGACTACTTGAATTTAAAAAATCCTAGATCCAAACTACCATACATCCCCAAATAAAAAGGGATAATTTCTCTAATATAATTTTTTCATGAACCATCTTGGGTAAACCCTGAATCAGTCACCTGATCAGCCAACGACAAGGCCCAAGTGGTGTTCTCAATCCTCTTAGGATAGAATCTAGTGTCAGGAATCATGAATATTCAAATAGGAAAGATTTTACCAATGAATTTAAGGTTAAATAAATATAACAAAATAACAACTAGGAATGGAAATTAAATAGAAACCGAATATAACTTCATGTGACCTCATGAGTCACCCCCACTCAAAGAACCACTCTCACTCTATGAGCGATCCAGAATTGAGAGATCACAATGATGGAAAATGATAAATAAATTAGGTGTGAGAACTGAGATTCTTAGTGGGGATTCCAAGGATAAAAAACCCTATTCCCTTACTTTAAAGTGAAATCCAATCTTGCTAGTTTGAAAGTAGGATATATATATATAGGGTTTTCTACACTTTATGAAAAAAAGTATCAATATTCCATTTTTAATAAAAATTCCCTTTCACCACATTTTTAAAAATGGATCTAAAACCTGAATTTTTTTTATTAAATTCCTTGTAAAGGATAAATAGTGTGAAAAATGAATCCTAAATGAAATTTTATTAATTGACCGGACATTAATAGAAAATATTGTATATGTAAAATGGGTGTCATGTGATCTTAGGTGTTGATCAAGATAGCCTAGAATAAATATAAAATACTATATCATAATCATTATATAGTAGTACCAATTATCTATAATAACTACCATAACACTTAAAAACACCCCCACTAGCTCAACAAAGAGGCACATCCCACAGGCAGTCAGGTTATCTACTTAGGGCCACTAGCCAGTGTATAATCTCAACTAGTGAAGCAAGTGTACCTAGATTCCACATAAATACTGATGGCTTCCATGATGATAAAATGGAGGTTATTTTTACTAATATATCATATACATTTTCCACTAAAACTATAACCCACTTCTCACCTCCAGTCTCCCTTCTGAAGTGCATCCCCAATTCAATTCAAATAATCAAAAAATAATCCCTTCCACCAAGAACTTATCATAAATCACTCTTAAACAAGGAGCATGACTTAAGATGGGTTTTTCATTTATATTTAAGAAATTTAATGTTGAAATAAGGCCTCGTTGTTTTAAAGGAAGCACTTTTACTTCAGAGAACATAATTTCCCAAATCTTTTACCATTCCAAAAACATACCTAGTATATATAGAATATGCACATAGTCTAAAATATAATTATATGTGTACATAAGTATGTTTTTTACCCAATTTACATATCCCCATCTTCATGAGTGATTATTTTCAATAGAGCCACTTATATATTCATATATATATATATATATATTATGTGTGTGTGCGCACATAAGTCATCATTTAGAAATTCCCAAAGGATTCATTGAAGAATAAACCAATACATTAATCCATTTTTATAAAACACACTCAAAGGACCAAAAAACCATTTTAAATTTTCATTTTCCATGATTAAAACCAACTGAAACTTCATTTTGAATAATTAAGATGCATTTTTATTCAAAAAAATATTTTAAAAGTTCTTGGAAACAATGAAAATAATGTTAAATTTTATGGAGAAAATATTGATAGGGAAATAGGAACCCAATTCCAATATCCACATCAATTATATAGAATATAAATTTCATATAATTATAAAACACATGTTAAAAACATCAATAATTCATGGAATTCGACTTAAAATCTTGTTAATATGGAAACCGAACTCAAATCTTGATTCTCACAAAGTTGGAAACACAAAATCACTTTTAAGAATCCCAAGGGAGTAAAAAAGGCTTACCTTTGAAGATGCACCTCAAATCATGAATAAATAAAAATATTCTACCATGGATGAGGAGAGGAACCCAAGGGAGAGGCTTGGGAGGATCTCTATGGTTATTGGGAGTTGAATAGTGGGGATAGGGGAGATTTTGGTAAAAACCCAAGGAGGGAAAAGTAGTAATTTACCACTTTTTTGGTGACCTATAAGATCATTTGGTTTGGCCACATAGTCTTCCAGACTATGCAACAAATATGTAATGGTATTATCCAAAGGAGAAGGGAGTTGTATAGTTTCCTAGGGGAAGCTTCTCAATCACACAGTTAAAAGGCAGCTGGTGGATGGTGGCATGCCTAGTCATATGGTCTTAACAGACCCACTTTTTAGGCTACATTGTCACGAACCAAGCCGGGTCGCCATCCGACCCGGCGCCCGACCCAGTCCGCGGCAAGGCCCGAAGGGCATTCCCGATCCCCACGGGCTGGCACAAGTTCCCGGGAATCAAGAGTAACCTATGGGAACGGTTTACCCGAAAAGGTATACGAAAACACTAACAAGATAATAATAAAAAACTAGGAATCGATAACCAAATAGACCATTAAACTAGAATAAAAATTTAAAGCATTACAACTGGAACTAACATAAAAAAAAAATAAACGACAACAAAAAGACTAAAACTATAACTCAAACCTCCAACCGATAAGAGTGGTATGGCATCTGTACACCACAACACCAACCTGCACGAGAAGACAATCACCGACCAAAATCACCATCGCTGAGCACATTGTCACAACCTGGAATACACAAGGAAAAACGTCTACATACACCCGAAGGTGTATGCAGGGTGTGAGCGAAAGGCCCAGTAGGACGTCACCCAATAAAAAGGTTCCATTCCACAACATCCAGAGGACAATTTAATGTGCTTATTTAATTTATACATTCTAAATTCTTTTAAAGAAAACATTTACAAACCAACTGCTAAAGGAAGACACCAAAAATGACTCACTTCACAAACATGATTCTAAAGAGGAAGAGAAAGGTTCGTTATGGGCACACACACACACACTCCCACACACACACACACATACTCACACACACACACATACGCACACACACACACACACCCAAGTGGTCCTCTGTATGTCGACGGAAGGCACCACGCCATCGATGGTAGAGCACTATGGGTAAATCCCCTAAGGTTCATCAAGCTCGAGTGGGACCCTAGAACCTTGTGTCTCGGTGAAACGTGGCTTAGAAGGCCATGAACCTCAAAAAACGTGGATTAGAAGGCCACGACCCTCAGAACACGTGGCTTAGAAGGCCACGACCCTCAGATGTCATATGTTTAGTTAGTGTTGCAATCGTCAATCCAGCTAAGTAAAACAGGGATGATACCCATCCGATTCACTAGCGCACTAGTTCTAGTCCCCCCACCTAGATACCCAGGGTTTTCCCATGTGCTCAAATAAGTTTCACATTCAAATAGTATATTTCTATCTCATATCGCAGGCCAAACAAGATATTGCACACAACAGTCACCATTGTTTACAAGACACCATTTAAACAAAATCAAAACCAAGACAACACACTTAAAATGATTCGCTACACATTGAGAATTCACATTTAGACACACAAAACTCAGTTACCCTCAAAAACTAAGTTCGCACCAACCAAAAATCAACTAGAACCCAACTTGAAAACATTGAACCAAAACAACACGTATTTTTAGGTGCAAAGACCACTTTAAAATCAATTTCACACTCAATTATTATGAAACCACATATTCACCATATAAAAAAAATTGATTAAACAATTTTAGGACTTACTCCAATAAGGTAAAAATGAAAAAAAAACAAGATCATTTATAATGAAAGTGAGATTTTCATTACGCACACATGTCAAACAGTTTTTTTTAAAACGCCTTTCGCACAACCTATTAAACCCAACAAATCACTTATACAACAACACACATATAGACAACAAACACATACTATTTTGGAAACCTAATTTTCATCAAACGAACACGCCAACACATTATAAACATAGATCTCACCATGCAATTAATTCATAGAACATATTAAATTAAACTAAACAAACAAATTAAATTATCTAAATGACGCAAAGGCATGGAACCACCAACCGGTGTGTAGAAACTCCACAAAATTGGCATGAAAATCCCATCACATGACAATCGCATTACAAGGGGTCTAATGCGAACAATAAAAACAAATTATTAAAGCAATTGAATCAAAATCAAACCAAATCAAACAAGGAGATAAGAGAATCCTCACCTCAAAGGGTGACCGACGAACCGTGACGGGCCGAAAACACAAGGCAACGACCAAAACCCTACAAGATAATTACTATGAACCCCAAAGCACACAAAGGGCGTCGCACAACTAGGTGTGAAACCAAACAACGATATTAAGCCTTACCTAGGGTGTCGGCGACGAACCAAAACGAGACGAACCAACATGACACTAACCAACGCCCTACTGAAAACATAATAGGGAGTCAAAATCACCAAAAACGCCAAAAACAAGATGTAAAAAACAAGTGGCAACAAAAAAAACTCACCTTGGGTCAAAGTCGGTGGAACGAAACACACCGAATCGCCTCGCCTTAAGTGGCGGTTATTGGGACATGCTCTGAAGGTCCTCAAGAGACCATATGCACCAACCTAGAATAAGAGGAATGAGGGCACCAGCTGAGCGGGGGGTGCGCCGAACCAGCCCACATCCAACTTGGGTCACCGGTCACGATTCGTCCGAAGAAGGTAGGGTGCTGGGTAGTTTCCCTGGATGGAAAGAGGGCGTCGATCAGCGGTGAAGGAGAGACGTGTCGGGTCCGTGAGGCGTCGGGCAAAGGCCACTGCGCAAGGGAGGCTGTGCGCCGGAAAAGATGGCTGTTGGCTGGGATACATGGGGTGTGGCGCAAATTTGAGAGGCGGGCAAGCTGGCCGAGGGTTTTCCCGAGGAGGAAACAGAGGGGGATTGCGTCCGGTCCGGCGAGTGGGGCGTGCGACCGTAGTGCGGGCCGGTAAGGGAAATAGGGCTTGGGGTGCTAAGGGGAGGTCCGACCGTCTGGTTTGAATGCTGGCCGAGGGGAGTCGACGGCCAAGTCTTTGCGGCGGCGTGATCCTGGAGCGGGAGGTGCGGTGGTGCTACAGGTCATCCAGGAGGAAAGAAGGTGGCGCGATGGACACAAGGGCAAGGGGGCTGGTGCGACGGCGGTCCAAGGCAGGCCGAGGTAGAAAGGGCCGACGCGGTGCAGGGCGGAACTGCGACGCGGTGCAGGGCGGAACTGCGACGCGGCTGGGAGAGGGGAGGAAGTTTGCGGCGACCTGCAGGAGGAGAACCCCTGGCGGCGCGATGAAGGGAAGGAAAAAAACGAGGGGGGGGGAGAGGCGAGCTACCCAGCCCTAGAAGAAGAAAAAAAAATAAAAAGAAAATAATAATAATAAGGTAATACCTGTAATAATAATAATAATAATAATAAATAAGTAATAATGTAAATAAAAGAAATAAGTGGTATAATAAGAATTGTAATAATATCACTTAATATTAACCGTAGTATTTATTAACCCCAAAATATATATATATATATATATTTTTAAACAATTTCTTATAGTTTACTAAACCTCTTATTTCCATTTTATTTCTACTGCATTATTTATTACTATTTCATTACCCCGCGATGTTTCAACTCATTTGAAAGCCGGGCAGACCGTGCGGATCTCAAAACCATGCCTCGCCCATGCGTCCGGTGACGCAAAACCAAAGCACTCGTAATAATTATTATAATAGTAATAATAAAAACAACAACAATAATAATAATAATAATAATAATAATAAGGCAATAACATACTTAATAACCTAAATAATAAACTATAAAAAGATCAACCAAATAAAAAGATATTAATAAAAATAAAATTAATACTCTTGATTAAATTGTTATCCAAGAGAAAAAAAGAAAATATTCTCAAGTGACATTAATATTATCATTATTATTAAAACTCTTCTTAATTCGTTTTATTTCATTAGCCAACCATCAGACATGACGCGTGGCAAGCTGAGCGAGGTCGTGCGACGACCCCGACGAGGCCGCGCGGCGTCGACCGCGGTGCGCTAGACGAAACCAATGGCAAAACATCCGTTTTTAAATAAGAACTCAACAAATTTAATTCGGGCCTCGACTCGAACAACCTGATTCCAAATAAAACAATAAAATATATAATATAAAAAGGAATAGAGTGACAATTCTCCCCACCATAAAGCTTTTCATCCCCGGAAATCCACAACTAAGGCTGAGAGTCAATGTAAGAACGACACCTCCTCATGGTTCAAGGGGGATCCCCCACAAACATCAAGAAAAAGGAGGAAAAAGTATCGTGCTTAGAGAATGTGACTCAAATGACAACCTCAAGAACGCATAAAAAGACTTTATGATGAGTGTCGCCCACCCCAAAGAGCTAATACACCTCCAGTTAACTGATCAAGGAAGGGAAACCCTCACACCCACTGAATCCAACATTCCAAGCCGAAACATCCCAAGCACCATTGAATGAAAACCACATCCACAGATCACTCCGTTCACTTATTACCAAGCTGTATTTAAAAACAGAAGCAAATGATCAACATGGGGAGGCCCGAGGGGCTCCCCCACCATTAAGAACATACTTTTCCTCGAAACGGGACTAGGAAGCCAACACGGGGAGGTTCGAGTGGACCCCCGCCATTAAAGAAAAAAAACCAGCACTGGTTCATTCTAGAGACATTCCTACGAGACCAAATGTGGGTCTCCCCACCATTAAGAACATACCAACGCCCAAGACGAGACTAGAAAACCAACATGGGGAGGTCCGGGCGGACTCCCCACCATTAAGGAAAGGCCAACACCGATTTATTCTAGAGACCTTTGTGTGATACCCATCGTGGATCTCGACGCCATTAGAACGAACAGAGGATACAAAACATTGAAAAAAAAATTCTCGATGGTGACCAAACACCCCACCACAAGGGGTAGGGAGGGAGGGGCCTGACCACCAGGCGTCAAAACCACGGCCGGCCACAAACCAACATTTCAAAATTTCCTAGATGAACACCATTAAAGTTTGAGACTGAGTTACCCAACAGACTCTCATAAGGACCACTAAAGCGATTACATCTAGTGGAACCCAACCCCCAAAACTTTAAGGCAACGAGATGAACACGCCTCCACATGGTCACGAAAACCTTATGCAACCAGACGGTTCATTCGGAGCAGAACAACCATAGAAAACATTTTAAGCTGCTTTCACTTTCAACACTAATGACAGAAATAAAGTCGGGTCTCATACACTCTCGGGGTTCCTGACCACGCGCCAGCTTCACTCCGAGGCCTATGGCTGGAGCCATGATATTTGAAGCATCTTCTGCCTCGTAGTCAGGCATGGAGGACTCACGAATGGAGCTTCTCCTTTTGGAGTCACACCCAATCATACCGCACCTGAGGAAACACCATCAGACACAACACGCCATGACATCCAATTACTCTCACACTGAACATTCACCCGAAGGAGAGCTTAAATGATACACATGCATCATCCCTGGTTACACTGAATGAGAACATGACACCACAAATCGTCTCTGAGAACGATCATTGCTGTCGAGAGAAACATTACTTTGAGAAAGACTTTAGACTGCATCTTGAACAACACGTGATTCCTGCAAACGACCATAGCAGCCTCATACGACTGGGTCTGCCAAACCAGTAGCCTAACAAGAACCCTTCTTTAAATGAAATAAACCAAAGACCAGAGGTCATTTAGAACGATAGGATACACCGACGACTTAGGGTTGCTTCCAAACCACCTTTGACTATCAAAGAGATCTCACGCTGCAAGACGTCACCGAACATGACCCTTGCAGCCGCTGTAAATACTACAAATCCCTTCAAGACACTTGTCAACACTAAAAATTCTGAACCGCCTTCACCCTTCCCTGCTAGATTTCCTTTTGCTGTTTCCAGGGGGAACCTTCGAACATGACTGTAACACCCGAGATTTTTATGAGTAATATTTTGTTTTTATATATCATCAAAGGAATATTTCACTACACACTTGCTTGGCTTACTTTACACGCAATCACGACCTTCCTCGACAGCTTGCGTCGTACGCAATACTGAGTTTCACTAAACAACGATATGCTATTAAAATATTATTAAAACTAGCCATTATGAATAGTAATAACCACTTTTGGAAATTTTATAAATTTTATTTTTCAAAATGGACTTCATTTTTTGGATTCGGAATACCGAAATTAGCCTAGGGTGAAATTTTGGTATTTTTCTGAAAACTTTCAATTTTTGATGAATATTGAAACCACTAAGTGGTAGGTTAAAAACTGAATTTTTGCATAAAACTTAATTTTACCGCTTATGTGAATGGAATTTCGAAAATCTGACAGACACGGTTGATATCAGTAAGTAAAATGTGCTTCAATGAGATAAAAATAATTTTTTGGTGAATAGTAACTTTTTACTTTTTTTACCGCGGTTAATAGTAAATATGGTAACTAAGGGTAAATATGATATTACTATTACCCTAAAAAATGTACTAATTCTATTGGATATGTTTAATTCGACCAAAAACAAACTTAGGAATAAAATATGACCATTTAGGCCCACATGGGTTAGATTAGGACATTTATTATTAATTTATTTAAAGAAGGGTTAAAATAGTTAAAATCAAAGTTTAATAAGTAAATCATTTTTAATATGGGGTTATACATAAGATAAATTCGACTATAAATAGAAAGCTAAAAAGATTTCCTACATAATGGTATTTTATTTGTAATTTTTAGACCTTAAATAATTTAATTTATTTATGACACAATGATGATGCCGTAATTATCTTATTAATGAAATATTGACATAATTGATGTTATAAACACAAAAATAAATTTAATTTGAGACTTTTTATGAATTACACTAATTTTATAGGTTACTATGATATATTAGTGTTGATTTAATCAACTTTTTTCGAACATATAATTCTGTTATGACTTTCACAAAAATCATATATCAAATAGTGTCAAAATTGACACAAAATAGTTTTTAAATCAAATATTATATTATTAATTGTTATTTTATTCCTAAAAATCTAAGGTTCGGCCAAATGACTTATATAAGAATATATATATTAATAATAAACAATTTTGGGTTCGTTTGGCATGTTATAGTAAGTGTATTAACCATATAGTGAAAGAAAACAAAAAGACACGGTAAAAGTTAAATTATTTAACTTAGAGTTAAATCTAATTGATAAGGTTAAAATAATACCCTAAACTTGTCTAAATCCTATTGGTTGATATTATTTCTACCCATCCCCACTTTAGCTTCGAAATAAGACCCTTTTGGACCATTATAAACCGATTTTGACTTTAATATAAAATAATATTTTGAGATATTCCTAAGGTGCCCCTCTCCTCCCTTATAAAAAGGCACCTCCTCCCCCTCCTCCTCACACCAATTTGAGCACTCAAGCTCAGACAACCCCTGCCATTTTCTCCTCTCCACTTCCCTAGAATAATCCTAGAGGTCCTGGTCTTCTTCAAAGACCTATCTTAGTTCCCTAAGTGGAGGATTCAAAGAGGCGTTCCAAAGAAGAGGTAATATCCATTACCGATCTTTTCAATTTCTTTCTTCTTCAACTTCTTCTTCTTTAGTTGTTTCATGATAAAGTAATAACATCAGTATTACTTACATACTGATATGTTATTATAAATATGAAACAACCCTAATTCACCTTCTATCCATCCTACGGAAAAATGAAATCACCGCGGGTGCGTACGTAAGGAATACCGTCTCCACGCCGTGGTGTAATCTATTTTCCACCATCACCTTACAAGGATGGGTATAATGGTGTAATAAGTAACTATTTATGATTATTATAAAGTAATATTGATAATGAAATTATATATATATACTCCAATACAGTTCCACGATCATAGGAATGATATCATCACTCGTGCGTACGTACGGAATACCGTCTCCACGATGTGATGCGACTCATTCTACATGATCATCATTATATAGTAATTATATAAATTAATTGAATGAATAAATAAGATATATGTTACACTAATACCATTCTGGATATATGTTATCTATAACCTTAAAAGAAGAATAAGAATTTATTCGGCAAAACACGCATAAGAACAAAAGGCAATAAGGACCCGAGTAACAAGTAACAATGAAATATTACTGACAAGAAGCTAAGAATATGACCATATATGATATCATATAAATATGTATTATTCTGGAATAAGTCAATAACATTATTTAAACCATTATACAGGAGCTTCGGACACGTACAAAGAAAATCGGACCTAAGGTAGAGGAAATATCACAATCTCATTTTTATCCAAGATTGTTTATACTTTGGAATTTACTGGGGTGTATTTTATCATCCACATCCATGTTTCCTCAATATGTAATATTTATATCCTTATACAATAGTTTATATTCAATTTTACCCGTCGGTAAATTTTTAGTAAAGCATATGAAAGGAATCTTTTGTCGTTTTTCGTACGAGGTACTTTTTTGACTTTTCCGACAAAAGTACGAGAAGAATGTTTTTTTTAACTTATACGGCATGAATGGATTTTTAAAACATTATTTCCAAGAAGCTTGATTTACAAGTTTTCAAGTTTATTTTTAATCATCTTCTTTTATTTTAAAGTCGTATGACATGTTATGAAAGGAAAAATGTTTTTGAAGTAGAAAGGATATTTTCCTCAAGAATGGAGTTCAAGTATTTCATAAAAATTATTTTCCATCAAAGATAATAAAAGGGTTCTGTTTTTATCCCTATTATTAAATGGATTTTATTATGTTGTGATGGAAATATTTTTATAAATTCCTTTATCTTATATGAATTGTTTTATGATGTCATGTTGTTTAAGAATTCCATTTTTATTACATGGGTTACGCTATGATGTATGGTTTATGATTATGTGGCACACATAAGAAAGGATTCATTATAAGATGGGTGGGACCTATATCTCCCTCCAATGCATTGGGTAAAGATTTTATATCTCATGAGATAGACATGGCTGGAATGGTAGGTTATACCGGTTCAGTGAAACAGGACTGGAACGAGGGTGACTCGATTCAGAAAGGGACTCTGTCCACTAAGATAGTCTTGACAATGAGTCATGACTAACAAGAAATGATTTTCCATGATTATGTGTGCCTGCCAAAAATTTTCAAGTTTCATGTTATGATTATGGGGATCTCATTTTCACTTCTATGATTTATTCCATGTTAAGATATTATGATATATTTTGCAGGTTATGATTTTCAAAAAGATATGATATGATTTTTATTTCCTTTATTTTCCCTTGCTGAGCATTTGAGCTCACCCTTTTATGTTTTCTTTTCCCCAGTTCAGGAAGATGGATATTAAGTAGAATATGCTAAAAGGGACCCTAGATATGATGAAATAAATGGGAGACACTGTAGAAGATTTATGAACCAGTTGTTTATGTTTTCCAGTTTCTAAAGACACTATACCTATACGGTCCTTTGTGGTTTTGTCATATGTTGTAATAAGTGTGCTTCAATTTTGAAGTATTAACAATGTATGTAAAGTATGGGTCGTTATAGTTGGTATCAGAGTAAAGGTATAGTCAACCTTTGGAAACTAGGATGTGAAAGCCTTAGTAAGAACCCTAAGGATAAGTCTAAGCATAGAACACAATCTTAGTGATTTAGAAGTGGCCATGAATACCCTAGGATAAGACCATAAGTGTGAAATTTTATCCCTGATTATGTGGTTTTCCTATTATAATTAGTGTTTCTCACACTATTCTTCTTGGTTTTAGTCAATGGATGGAACCCGAAGGAACCGTGTTAATGCGGAATGCGATGGGCAATGCAATGATTGTCCCCCTGAGCAACCAAACGATATGGGAGCTGGAATGCAAAATCTTGTAGCCATGCTCACACAACTTTCTCAAGCTATGAATCATGCAGGACTTCCAAACGAGAAAAGGAAGGAGCAACATTCTGTTGAATCCTTCATGAGGCAGCGTCCACCTCTTTCAGCGAGTCTACTGATCCATTAGTTTCTGAACAATGGATTAGTACTACTGAAAAGATATTTTCAGTTCTTCAATGTTCTGAAAATGATAAAGTCATCCTAGAAGTGTATCGTTTGGAAGGAGATGTTGATCAATGGTGGAATCTTATTAAGAATACGAGGCAAAGGGATGAAATTGAGTCTATGGAATGGGATGAGTTCAAGAACTTATTTTTCAATAAGTACTTCCCTCGTATTCTACGAAAAAAGATGGAGAAAGAGTTTCTTGAACTGAAGCAAAGGGATGATGAATCTGTTGGTACCTATGAAGCAAATTTTACAAGACTTGCAAGGTACGCTTCTGGTATTATTATCCAATCTGAGAGTAAGATCGATCGATTCTTTAGTGGCTTAAAACCAAGTCTTCGAAGGGCGTTAGCCATAAGGGACTTCAATAGCTACGAGGAAATCGTTCTATGTGCTCTCAAAGGCGAGATAGAGATTGGAGTAACCCATCAGTCACATGGGTTTGATAAGAAGAGGAAGATAGAATTCAAAGGAAAATCTAAAGAGCACACTGAAAAGAAGATGAGCTTTCCCTTATGCTCATTGTGTGGAAATAAACATGGAGGGAGTTGTCTTAAAGGGACAAGTAAATGTTTTAATTGTGGAAAGGAAGGTCATCGGGAATTTGAATGCCGCGATAATGGGAAGAAGATGTCTAATGATGAAAACAAAGGAAGGGATACACAGAATGAACCTACTACACTTCAATGTTTCAAGTTCAAGGAGATGGGGAATTATGCCAATCAATGCCCAAATCCAAGGGTTGATGATGATGGTCGACGTCAACAAAATCTTAAGGCTAATGACAAAGGAAAGTCACATGCAATTTCTATCAGCGATGTGGAGTACGATAACGAAGCGGTGAAAGGTACACTTACCATCCACTCTAAAGTAGAAAATGTTTTATTTGATTCTGGATCCACCCACTCTTTTATTTCAAAAGAATTTTCTAAGGGTATCACCGTATTACCTCAACAATTAGATGTTGAGTTAGTTGTGACAACACCTAATGGCACAACAGTCGCATCAAAAGTTTATAATTCTTCTCCGATTGAAGTTTGTGGGAAAGTGCTTCCTGCAAATCTTGTGATCCTTCCTTTAGTGGAATTTGATGTGATTCTTGGCATGGATTGGCTTTCTATACATGGAGCTCATATCAATTTCCAAAGAAGGGAAGTCACATTTCATATTCCAGATCAATCTACGATCGTCTATCAATGCAAGGATGAACATAACCTTCCAGTGGAAATTTCTTCCATCTTATGGGTATTGATTCCACTAAATGAAGGTTATTTATCTCAAATGGTTGGTGAGAAACTCACGATTAAGAATATGCCCATTGTACGGGAGTTTGATGATGTCTTTCCGGTGGAATTACCGGGTCTTCCACCAAATAGTGAAGTTGAGTTTTCAATAGAACTCGTACCGGGTGCTTTTCCAATTTCAAAGACACCTTATAGAATGGCCCCAATTGAGTTGCTGGAATTGAAGAAGCAACACCAAGAGAATCTTGATACGGGATTCATACGCCCTAGTGCGTCACCTTGGGGAGCACCTGTTCTATTTGTTAAGACGAAAGATGGATCAATGAGACTCTGCATTGATTATCGAGAACCTAACAAGATCACTATCAAGAACAAATATCCTCTCCCACGCATTGATGACTTATTTGACCATCTACGCGGAGATCAATACTTTTCCAAGATTGATCCTCGTTCAGGGTATCATCAATTAAGGGTCAAAAGGGAGGATATACCAAAGACGACTTTCCGTACAAGGTATGGACACTATGAATTTATAGTGATGCCATTTGGTCTTACTAATTCCCCTTCTATCTTCATGGATCTAATGAATAGAGTCTTTAGAGACTATCTTGATCAATTTGTGGTAGTCTTTATAGACGATATTCTTGTCTATTCAAAGAGAAAGGAAGATCATGAAGATCACTTGATAATTATATTGAAGACCCTGAGAAAGGAGAAGCTTTATGCCAAATTTACCAAGTGTGAATTTTGGCTTCAAAAAGTTGCATTTTTGGGTCACATAATCTCAAAAGAGGGGATATCTATGGATCCAGAAAAAACAGAGGTTATCGAAAGATGGTCAAGACCAACAATAGTAACTGAGATTCGAAGTTTTCATGCTTTGAATGGATATTATCGATGTTTTGTAAAAGATTGTTCACGATTATCTAATCCACTCACCAAGTTGACTCGGAAAGGAGTTACGTTTGTTTGGACATAGGAATGTGAAGATAATTTCAAGGAGTTGAAAAGAAGGTTATCCAGTGAACCTGTGCTCACACTGCCTTGTTGTGGATAAGGGTTTGTGATCTACAGTGATGCATCAAAGAAGGGATTGGGGTGTGTTCTTATGCAAAATGATATGGTGATATCTTATGCCTCACAACAGTTGAAAATCCATGAGAAAAATTACCCAACACATGATTTGGAGTTGGCTGCGGTAATCTTTTCATTAAAGATTTGGAGGCATTACCTTTATGGTGAAATGTGTGATATTTATACTGATCATAAAAGTTTAAAGTATATTTTCTCACAAAAGGAGTTGAATATGCATCAAAGAAGATGGTTGGAGCTGATTAAGGATTACGACTACTCAATCCATTACCACCCTGGGAAAGCAAACATGGTGGCAGATGCATTAATTCGACAAGACCATGCTAGTTTTTCCATGATGAGGATCAAAAAAGATCCAATATTTATGGATTTACAAAGGATGGATCATGGAATTATAATGGAAGGGGAAAAATCGTATCTTTCTCAAATGAATTTTCAACCATCTATATATGTAAAGATTAAAGAGGCACAGAAAGAAGATGTCGAGTAACAAAAGAAGGTGAGAAATATTCCTGAATTCAACCTTGATTGTGATGGGATAATAAAGTTCAGGAATCGGGTTTGTGTTCCTCCCATCCCCGAATTAAAGAAGGAGATGCTGGATGAGGCTCATAGTTCTACATTTTCTATTCATCCTGGAAGCACGAAGATGTATAGGGACCTGAAAGAGTACTTCTGGTGGGATGGCATGAAAAGAGATGTTACTGAATATGTCTCTCAATGCTTGGTTTGTCAACAAGTTAAAGCTGAGAGACAGAAGTCTATGGGGATGTTAAAACCATTACCCATACCCGAAAGGAAATGGGAAAACATCACTATGGACTTTGTCACAGGACTTCCTAAAACATCAAAAGGCAATAATGCTATCTGGGTCATAGATGATCATCTTACAAAGTCTGCACACTTCATTGATATTAGAGAGGATTTCTCTCTAGATCATCTTGCCAGGATATATGTAAAGGAAGTGGTAAGATTGCATGGAGTACCACTTTCTATTATATCTGATCGGGATCCAAGATTTACCTCAAAGTTCTGGCGAAGTCTTCAGCATACTCTGGATACAGAGTTGAGTTTCAGCACTGCTTATCATCCCCAGACAGACGGTCAGTCTGAAAGAACAATTCAAACCCTAGAAG
The DNA here is from genome assembly GCA_963277665.1 of Viscum album. Classification (NCBI taxonomy): domain Eukaryota; kingdom Viridiplantae; phylum Streptophyta; class Magnoliopsida; order Santalales; family Viscaceae; genus Viscum; species Viscum album. The sequence goes on from OY728165.1 coordinate 2,082,748,775, forward strand.
TTATGTTGAGATCTTGCTCTATGGATTTCAAAGGAGGTTGGGATCAACACCTACCTTTGGTGGAATTTTCTTATAATAATAGCTTTCACTCCAGTATTCAGATGGATCCTTATGAAGATCTCTATAGAAAGAAATGCAGGACTCCAACTTGATGGGATGATGTTGGGGAAAGAAAGCTATTAGGACATGATCTCGTTGATGAAATGGCAGAAAAGGTCAGATCTATTCAACAACACATAAGAGCAGCTCAGAGTCGACAGAAAAGTTATGCCGACAACTGAAGAAAAGACCTAGAGTATGAAGTTGGTGATAAAGTGTTCTTACGAATATCTCCCTGGAAGAGGGTTATGAGATTTGGAAAGAATGGGAAGTTGAGCCCTAGATATATCGGTCCTTTCGAAATAATGGATCATGTTGGGAAGGTAGCTTACCGATTGGTGCTTCCACCGAAACTCTCTCAAGTTCACGATATGTTCCATGTATCTCTCCTGAGAAAGTACATACCAGATCCTTCACATGTACTCACCTCAGAAGTTGTACCGCTGGATCAAGATCGTTCTTATAAAGAACAGCCGATAGAGATTATGGATCGTAGCGAAAAAGTCCTACGAAACAAGACCACTCGCTTGGTGAATGTTTTATGGAGGAACTACCAATTAGAAGAAGCTACTTGGGAGCTTGAGGATATGATGAGGGAGAGGTATCCTCATCTGTTTGTTACAAAGTGACGAATTTCGAGGGTGAAATTCTTTTTAAAGGGGGTAGAATGTTACACCTGATATTTTTATGAGTAATATTTTGTTTTTATATATCATCAAAGTAATCTTTCACTACACACTTGCTTGGCTTACTTTACACGCAATCACGACCTTCCTCGATAGCTTGCGTCGTACGCAATACTGAGTTTCACTAAACAACGATATGCTATTAAAATATTATTAAAACTAGCCGTTATGAATAGTAATAACCACTTTTGGAAATTTTATAAATTTTATTTTTCAAAATGGACTTCATTTTTGGATTCGGAATACCGAAATTAGCCTAGGGTGAAATTTTGGTATTTTTCTGAAAACTTTCAATTTTTGATGAATAGTGAAACCACTAAGTGGTTGGTTAAAAACTGAATTTTTGCATAAAACATAATTTTACCGCTTCTGTGAATGGAATTTCGAAAATCCGACAGACACGGTTGATATCAGTATGTAAAATGTGGTTCAATGAGATAAAAATAATTTTTTGGTGAATAGTAACTTTTTACTTTTTTTACCGCGGTTAATAGTAAATAGGATAACTAAGGGTAAATATGATATTATTATTACCCTAACACATGTCCTAATTCTATTGGATAAGTTTAATTCGACCAAAAAACAAACTTAGGAATAAAATATGACCATTTAGGCCCACTTGGGTTAGATTAGGACATTTATTATTAATTTATTTAAAGAAGGGTTAAAATAGTTAAAATCAATGTTTAATAAGTAAATCAATTTTAATATGGGGTTATACATAAGATAAATTCGACTATAAATAGAAAGCTAAAAAGATTTCCTACATAATGGTATTTTATTCGTAATTTTTAGACATTAAATAATTTAATTTATTTAAGACACATTGATGATGCAGTAATTATCTTATTAATGAATTATTGACATAATTGATGTTATAAACACCAAAATAAATGTAATTTGAGACTTTTTATGAATTCCACTAATTTTCTAGATTACTATTATATATTAGTGTTGATTTAATAAACTTGGTTCGAAAATATAATTTTGTTATGACTTTCACAAAAATCATATATCAAATAGTGTCAAAATTGACTCAAAATAGTTTTTAAATCAAATATTATATTATTAATTGTTATTTTATTCCTCAAAATATATTGTTCATCCAAATGACTTAGATAAAGATATATATATTAATAATAAACAATTTGGGGTTCGTTTGGAATGTTAAAGTAAGTGTATTAACCATATAGTGAAAGAAAACAAAAAGACACGGTAAAAGTTAAGTTATTTAACTTAGAGTTAAATCTAATTGATAAGGTTAAAATAATACCCTAAACTTGTCTAAATCCTATTGGTTGATATTATTTCGACCCATCCCCACTTTAGCTTCTAAATAACACCCTTTGGAACCATTATAAACCGATTTTGACTTTAATATAAAATAATATTTTGAGATATTCCTAAGGTGCCCCTCTCCTCCCTTATAAAAGGGAACCTCCTCCCCCTCCTCCTCACACCAATTTGAGCACTCAAGATCGGCCAACCCCTGCCATTTTCTTCTCTCCACTTCCCTTGAATAATCCTAGAGGTCCTGGTCTTCTTCAAAGACCAATCTTAGTTCCCTAAGTGGATGATTCAAAGAGGCGTTCCAAAGAAGAGGTAATATCAATTACCGATCTTTTCAATTTCATTCTTCTTCAACTTATTCTTCTTTAGTTGTTTCATGATAAAGTAATAACATCAGTATTACATACATACTGATATGTTATTATAAATATGAAACAACCCTAATTCACCTTCTATCCATCCTACGGAAAAATGAAATCACCGCGCGTGCGTACGTACGGAATACCATCTCCACGCCGTGGTGTAATATATTTTCCACCATCACCTTACAAGGATGGGTATAATGGTGTAATAAGTAACTATTTATGATTATTATAACGTAATATTTATACTGAAATAATATATATATACTCCAATACAGTTCCACGATCATAGGAACGATATAATCACTCGTGCGTACGTACGGAATACCGTCTCCAAGATGTGATGCGACTCGTTCTACATGATCATAATTACATAGAAATTATATAATTGAATTGAATGAATAAATATGATCTATGTTACACTAATAATATTCTGGAAATAAGGTATCTATAACCTTAAAAGAAGAATAAGAATTTATTCGAAAAAACACGCATAAGAACAAAAGGCAATAAGGACCCGAGTAACAAGTAACAATGAAATATTACTAACAAGAAGCTAAGAATATGACCATATATGATATCATATCAATATGTATGATTATGGAATAAGTCAATAACATTATTTAAACCATTATACAGGAGCATCGGACACGTACAAAGCAAATCGGACCTAAGGTAAGGGAAATATCACAATCTCATTTTTATCCGAGATTGTTTATACTTTGGTATTTACTGGGGTGTATTTTATCATCCACATCCATGTTTCCTCAATATGTAATATTTATATCCTTATACAATAGTTTATATTCAATTTTACCCTTCGGTAAATTTTTAGTAAAGGATATGAAAGGAATCTTTTGTCGTTTTTCGTACGAGGTACTTTTTTTACTTTTCCGACAAAAGTACGAGAAGAATGTTTTTTTAACTTATACGGCATGAATGGATTTTTAAAACATTATTTCCAAGAATCATTCTTTACATGTTTTCAAATTTATTTTTAATCATCTTCTTTTATTTTAAAGTCGTATGACATGTTATGAAAGGAAAAATGTTTTTGAAGTAGAAAGGATATTTTCCTCAAGAATGGAGTTCAAGTATTTTATCAAAATTATTTTGCATCTAAGATAATAAAAGGGTTCTGTTTTTATCCCTATTATTACATGGATTTGATTATGTTGTGATGGAAATTTTTTTAGGAATTCCTTTATCTTATATGAATTGTTTTATGATGTCATGTTGTTTAAGAATTCCATTTTTATTACATGGGTTACGCTATGATGTATGGTTTATGATTATGTGGCACACATAAGAAAGGATTCATTATAGATGGGTGGGACCTATATCTCCCTCAAATGCATTGGGTAAATATTTTATATCTCATGAGATAGACATGGCTGGAACGGTAGGTTATACTGGTTCAGTGAAACAGGACTGGAACGAGGGTGACTCGATTCAGAAAGGGACTATGTCCACTAAGATAGTCTTGGCAATGATTCATGACTAACAAGAAATGATTTTCCATGATTATGTGTGCATGCCACATGGTTTCAAGTTTCATGTTATGATTATGGGGATCTCATTTTCACTTCTATGATTTATTCCATGTTAATATATTATGATCTCTTTTGCAGGTTATGATTTTCAAAAAGATATGATATGATTTTTATTTCCTTTATTTGCCCTTGCTGAGAATTTGAGCTCACCATTTTATGTTTTCTTTTCCCCATATCAGGAAGATGGATATTAAGTAGAATATGCTAAAAGGGACCCTAGATATGATGAAATAAATGGGAGACACTGTAGAAGATTTATGAACCATTTCTTTATGATTCCCAGTTTCTAAAGACACTATACCTATACGGTCCTTTGTGGTTTTGTCATATGTTGTAATAAGTGTGCTTCAATTTTGAAGTATTAACAATGTATGTAAAGTATGGGTCGTTATAATGACGGCGTCAAACCTCATACCCAAAGACTCGGACAACTCAAATGACCAAAACTACCTTCAACTCTACTCGCATCTGTCGTCCCGCTGTGAGAGGATCTTCTTAGTTGCATAAAGGAGACGTGAGTTCAATTCTAGAATTCAAGAAGAGATTCCTATGATCAATTGGAGGGTCGGCCAATGGAGAATTACTCATGGCCGCACTTTAATCACATGTTAACGCTTTATGGGAGGGCATACACTTGTCATGAAAAGAAAACCATGGACCCAACCAAACTGGTCCGATGGTCAAGACATAACACAAGAAAACACCAAACGTGCAGGGGAACCACTACAAGGGATCCCCAATGTACTTTTTCAAAAGAGATCATCAACCACATGTTTTCACACCAACTGACCAACAAAAATTCAAACTCAAGACACAAGTCAGTCAAAAGGATCCTCAGCTCAAAACTCCACACATCCAACATCTCAAAAACACAAGGAAACGCCACACAAACACCGTTTACTAAACACCAATTTTTTTTCTTTTTCTTTAACAAAACATTTTGAAAATAAGTAAAGCCAGTGGATTTCACAAACACCAATGGTGTCCCATGGGCCTCTCACATGCATGTTCTCGTGTCGCACTAGCACCCACCTCATATCCATCCAAGAATCATCCACTTGCTCCATTAACCATTTTTTCCCATATTCACTCATGCATGTGGTTTACCACGAGAACACTAAGGGTCAAAAACAAACCATTCCATGTTTTTTCAAAACCAAAATATCCAACCCACACCTTTCAAACCGCATACCTCGTTTTCTTTTTAAAGCGCTTCATTTAAAAATCATTTTCCAAATCCTAAACATTTTTACTTAAAAACCAAATTCTCATGAATCTAAATAAAAGAGACGAGAAATGACGCAAAAGAAAACTTGTGTCAGCGGGTGACTGGAACGTATGGTTGGCGGCCATACACCAGTCATGACACTGCCACGGAGGGTATTCAAGGACAGCGTCCCCAACTCCACATGGCTTTCCAGACCCTGAGAGCTCACTAAGACTACTGACCATACCCCTTTTCCATTTCCCATAGACAAGATTAACCGTAATGACCAAAAACATAGACAAACCTCAACACACTTTGGTAACTCAAGTCCTGCCACGAGTTGTGCTGGCCAGGCACATTGCTCGTAGCTAGAACGCTGAGTTCCAACTTCCTAAATTTTGGTTCACTCTGACTCTATCTCAAAAGAAAACGACCCAAGAGAGCAACCATTCCCTATGATACCATTTTGTCACGAACCAGGCTGGGTCGCCATCCGACCCGGCGCCCGACCCAGTCCACAAGGCCCGAAGGACGTTCCCGATCCCCACGGGCTGGCACAAGTGCCCGGGTATCAAGAGTAACCTGTGGGAACGGTTTACCCGAAAAGGTATATGCAAAAACTAACAAGATAATAAAAAAAACTAGGATTCGACAACCAAATAGACCATTAAAGTAGAATAAAAATTTAAGGGTTTACAACTGGAACTAACGTCAAAAAAAAATAAACGACAACAAAAAGACTAAAACTATAACTCAAACCTCCAACCGATAAGAGTGGTATGGCATCCGCATGCCACAACACCAACCTCCACAAGAAGACCATCACCGACCAAAATCACCATCACTGAGCACACTGTCACAACCTGGAATACACAAGGAACAAAGTCTACATACACCCGAAGGTGTATGCAGGGTGTGAGCGAAAGGCCCAGTAGGACGTCACCCAATAAAAAGGTTCCATGCCACAACATCAAGAGGAAAATTTAATGTGCTTATTTAATGTATACTTTCTAAATTATTTTAAAGAAAACATTTACAAACCAAATTCTAAAGGAAAACACTAAAAATGAATCATTTCACAAACATGATTCTAAAGAGGAAGAGAAAGGTTCATTCTGGGCACACACACACACAAACTCCCACACACACACACACACATACTCACACACACACACATACGCACACCCCCCCAAGTGGTCCTCCGTATGCCGACGGAAGGCACCACACCATCGATGGTAGAGCACTATGGGTAAATCCCCTAAGGTTCATCTAGCTCAAGTGGGACCATAGAACCTTGTGTCTCGGTGAAATGTGGCTTAGAAGGCCACGACCCTCAGAAAACGTGGCTTAGAAGGCCACGACCCTCAGAACACGTGGCTTAGAAGGCCACGACCCTCATATTTCATATGTTTAGTTAGTGTTGAAATCGTCAATCCAGATAAGTGAAACAGGGATGATACCCAACCGGTTCACTAGCGCAGTAGTTATAGTCCCCCCACCTAGATACCCAGGGTTTTCCCGTGTGCTCAAACAAGTTTCACATTCAAATAGTATATTTCTTTCTCATATCACAGGCCAAACAAGATATTGCACACAAAAGTCACCATTGTTTACAAGACACCATTTTAAAAAATCAAAACCAAGACAACGCACTTAAAATGATTCTCTACACATTGAGAATTCACATTTAGAGACACAAAACTCAATTACCCTAAAAAACTAAGTTCGCACCAACCAAACATCACCTAGAACCCAACATGAAAACATTGCACCAAAACAACAAATATTTTTAGGTGCAAAGACCACTTTAAAATCAATTTCATACTCAATTTTTATAAAACCACATATTCACCATATAAAAAAATTGATTAAACAATTTTAGGACTTACTCCAATAAGGTAAAAATGAAAAAAAAAACGATCATTTATAAAGAAAGTGAGATTTTCATTACGCACACATGTCAAACAGTTTTTTTTTTAAACGCCTTTCACACAACCTATTAAACCCAACAAATCACTTATACAACAACACGCATATAGACCACAAACACATACTATTTTGGAAACCCAATTTTCATCAAACGAACACGCCAACACATTATAAACATAGATCGCACCATGTAATTAATTCATAGAACATATTAAATTAAACTAAACAAACAAATTATATTATCTAAATGACGCAAAGGCATGTAACCACCAACCGGTGTGTAGAAACTCCACAAAATTGGCGTGAAAATCCCATCGCATGATAATCGCATTACAAGGGGTCTAATGCGAACAATAAAAACAAATTATTAAAGCAATTGAATCAAAATCAAACCAAATCAAACAAGGAGATAATAAAATCCTCACCTCAAACGGTGAACGAAGAACCAAGACGGGCCGAAAACACAAGGCAGTGACCAAAACCCTACAAGATAATTACTATGAACCCTAAAGCACACAAAGGACGTCGCTCAACTAGGTGTGAAACCAAACAACGATATTAAGCCTTACCTCAGGTGTCGGAGACGAACCAAAATGAGACTAACCAACATGAAACTAACCAACGCCCTACCGAAAACATAATAGGGAGTCAAAATCACCAAAAACCCCAAAAACAAGATGTGAAAAACAAGTACCAACAACAAAAACTCACCTTGTGTCAAAGTCGGTGGACCGAAACACCCTGAATCGCCTCGCCTTAAGTGGCGGTTGTCGGGACATGCTCTGAAGGGCCTCAAGAGACCATATGCACCAACCTAGAATAAGAGGAATGAGGGCACCGGCTGAGCGGGGGGTGCGCCGAACCAGCCCACATCTAACTTGGATCACCGGTCACGGTTCGTCCGACGAAGGTAGGGTGCTGGGATGTTTCCCTGGATGGAAAGAGGGCGTCGATCAGCGGTGAAGGAGAGACGTGCCGGGTCCGAGATGTGTCGGCCAAAGGCCACTACGCAAGGGAGGCTGCGTGCCGGAAAAGATGTCTATTGGCTGGGATACATGTGGTGTGGCGCAAATTTGAGAGGCGGGCAAGCTGGCCGAGGGTTTTCTAGAGGAGAAAACGGAGGGGGGTTGCGGCCGGTCCGGCGAGTGGGGCGTGCGACCGCAGTGCGGTCTGGTAAGGGTAGGAGGGCTTTTGGTGCTAAGGGTAGGGCCGACCGGCTGGTTCGATTGCTGGCAGAGGGGAGTCGACGGACAGGTCTTTGCGGCGGCGTGATCCTGGAGCGGGAGGTGCGGTGGTGCTACAGGTCATCCAGGAGGAAAGAATGTGGCACGATGGACACAAGGGCAAGGGGGCTGGTGCGACGGCTGTCCAAGGTAGGCCGAAAGAGAAAGGGAAGATGTGGTGCAGGGCAGAACTGCGACGCGGTGCAGGGCGGAACTGCGATGCGGCTGGGAGAGGGGAGGAAGTTAGCAGCGACCTGCAGGAGGAGAACCCCTGGCGGCGCGATGAAGGGAAGAAAAAAAACGAGGGGGGAGAGGCGAGCTACCCAGCCCTAGAAGAAGAAAAAAAAAGAAAAAGGAAAAAATAATAATAAGGTAATACCTATAATAATAATAATAATAATAAATAAGTAATAAAATAAATAAAAGAAATAAGTGGTATAATAAGAATTATAATAATATCACTTAATATTAACCGTAGTATTTATTAACCCCAAACAATATATATATATATATAAACAATTTCTTATATTTTACTAAACCTCTTATATCCATTTTATTTCTACTGCATTATTTGTTACTATTTCATTACCCCGCGATGTTTCAACTCATTTGAAAGCCGGGCAGACTGTGCGGATCTCAAAACCATGCCTCGCCCATGCGTCCGGTGACGCAAAACCAAAGCACTCGTAATAATTATTATAATAGTAATAATAACAATAATAATAATAATAATAATAATAAGGTAATAACATACTTAATAACCTAAATAATAAACTATAAAAAGATCAACCAAATAAAAAAATATTAATAAAAATAAATTAATAAAAATAAAATTAATACTCTTGATTAAATTGTTATCCAAGAGAAAAAAAGAAAATATTCTCAAGTGACATTAATATTATCATTATTATTAAAACTCTTCTTAATTCGTTTTATTTCATTATCCAACCATCAGACATGACGTGCGGAAAGAAGAGAGAGGTCGTGCGACGACCCCGACGAGGCCGCGCGGCGTTGACCGCGGTGTGCTAGACGAAACCAATGGCAAAACATCTGTTTTTAAATAAGAACTCAACAAATTTAATTCAGGCCTCGACCCGAACAACCTGATTCCAAATAAAACAATAAAATATATAATATAAAAAGGAAGAGTGTGACATATATGGTTTTAAATGGTATATAACATGGTTTTTACAGACTATGTTTCAATTGTGCTTCATCCACTTTTTAGCCCAAATAAAAATTTTTCTAAAAAAACCTTGGGAAAACCCAAATAAATAAAGATAAATTATAAAAAAATAAAATAAAATGGTTGTGTAAGGTCGGGGTTTTATAGGTAAACTACTATTAAATAATTACCTGATGATGACAAATATACTAAACTACAATGAGAAAATGGGGTTTGTTTATTGGGTTTTTCTCCTATTGTCCATAGGATTAAGATCTATGGAGTGTGTGCACACCTAGAGTCTTATTTCACCAAAAAGTTATTAAATATTATGACTAGAACCAACTAACCCACATTGTTGTTACCATGGTGCAATAATTGAAAATTATTATACATGCCAGTGTTTGATTGAATTTATTTTCTATGTAAATTTTTAAAATAAATGAGTATTTATTCATGTTTTGACAAATATTCATATATATTCTTATTTTTAAGGACATGTACAGTATTAACTATTTTATGATAAACATGTATATGTTTTGTAAAACATTTTTCCCTATGAACTGTGAAATTATTATCATGCCCTGCTACATTTAGAATTGAAAAAAATTAGGTTATTTGAAATAGAAATGCTTGTGAAATGATTGGTGGAATCCTACTAGGATATTTATTCTAACACCGTACTTTTTCCATTGGGTATTTGTAGAGTTTATTATTCTAGGTTCAGGGAAAGGAAGGGTACCACATGGATGTGGTGGAATTTCTTGATTAGTGGGACCTTGGGATTCTGTGATGGTTAATAAATCACGTGATCCACTTATTACATGGATATCGTGTGTTGTTTTCTTCAGTGGTTAATGTGAAAAATTTGGTTGAAATACCATTTTTGGGACATGTTCTTATCTATTTATGGTAATATTCTCTTAATGGTTGTTTGGAATAATAGTTATTTATTGTTTTATATCTGCTTCCATGTCATGGTGAATTTTTTTATGGTGAAATCATTCCCTCTTGTTTGATTTTGATTTACAAGTGATAGTTTTCAACTAATAGGGATCTGAAACACCCTTTGAACAATTTATAAATTGGTTTAGCTACCCTTAAGGAATGTTACCATGGTCAGTTCATGATGATATAATTTTATTTTGGGAGATATTCATAATTTTTCATAGTATAATGTTCATGTTCAATTCATATCATTCATTTTTTCCATTATTTTTATATTCGCAAAGGTAAAGAGTATAATTTGAAACATACTTTCAATAAAAGGGTGAGATCATATATTGAAATATTCATCCATAAAAATGGGAGAGTATGTTGAGACATTTCTAAAGAAGAATAAGATATTCAATAATCATCATACTTGTTTAATTGGAACGTAAATTCAATAAAAAAATTAAATAATTTATTATATATCTTAATAAGACTATAGTATACCATGTCTTCTGATAATAACAAAAGGATAGATTGTTTCCTTGACTTTTAAATTCAATAATTCTTATCCTATGGGATAAAATGTTCTCAAGATCACATTACACTTATATTTTTAATTAATATACCAACCTATGTGATTTCTATAACATATTTACAAGATTGAGATAATTGACAATACAAGGACATGTGTGTAAATAAAAAGAAAAGACTTTAATATTTATACATTGCAACTATGAAACTAATAGTGGTACACCAAGAAAACTGATGAATTAACAAATAGATTACATAAAATTTTGGTAATTAAATATTTATAATCAACTTATTCATTTAAGATATGTATAATGGGATGAAAGTCGAAGGATGAAGTAGAATATAATAATATTTTTTCCTTTAAAAATTTCATAATGATTTCCCAAGACTTGTATCATGATATATAAAATATGTATTTTGATGAAAATAACATTTAATCTAAAAAATAAACATGAGGGATTGGAATAAATGTAGAATCACTACATTAAAAGTGTAAAAAACTGTATTTTTCTTAACTCAACACTACCTCAAACTATAGTATATTCACATATTGAGAATTTGTTGAAGAATATATATGTCATTTATATTATTAAAATTAAAAATACTCCTAAAATAATCAATTTCAACAACAATGGATAAATATTTTCCTTATTACTAATCTATTTTTATTTGTTTTACTCATTTCAATGAGGCACAAGGACTGCATATTTGGACTTTTGATTTTTTATCATTACTCTATTTTAAAAATTAAATCTTATGGATAACTAATTTCTACTAATAATCATATAATTGAATAAAACCATTTTACAAGGTAATCTCTATTCATTCATTATAAAATTTTAATTTCTTATACTCATTATTATTTGAATATGTGTATAATATCCTTCGGTCACTTTGGGTTAAAATTGAAGAAGTTATAAGAATATGATCTTATTGTGTATGTGTGTGTGTAATAGAGGATTCTGGATTGATAATCCTACTTAAATATAAATTTATTATTTATTTACCGTACTAAATTGTTTATTATTAATATTATTATAATGGTATTTCTCAATGCTTATTGAAGTCTAAAAATGTTTCTAATGTATAATGAATTCTAATGAGTGACCCTAAAATATTCACTTTATATATAATAACATATATCATTATTTAAATATCTAGAATATTTTTTATTTTCTATTTTTTATTATGTTAGATATTTACTTACCAAATAAGAATAACTAGATTTATTTTTATCAAAAAAATCCATTTGGAAATACATATTTTCTAGCTGATTCTTGAGATTAATTTTCTATATTCATTTTATATTTTTAAAATTTAATTTTTTAACTATGTACTTATATTTATGTACTATATTTTATAGATTCATTCATGAATATTTTCTAAATGGGTCTTTTGTATAATTTGTTTATCTCAATTCTTCATCTCTTGGAGGTTTCTTTATCATAGCTACACTCCACTAGGATTTACATTTTTATCATATGTTATGGATAACATGGGTAGGAACCAATTTGAATATATAAAGTTATATCATGTGGCATTAGTTTTACTTTTTTTATTGATCCAATTTAAATATAATATATATAATATTTTATTTATGTGACTTTGGTTTATTAGGGATGTATATTTTATAGTTATCCCTGCCCCAATTCCAATAAGGTTTCCTATATATTAACTATTATTAATTGAGGCTCAAATTAAATTAGTATTAATAATTATACAACTAGTGCGTGGTTAGGTATAAAATTAATCATGTTGAATTATTTTCTAAACTAACATTCCTTCCACCCAAATGAGGGTTATAGCATTTGAGAACTTTATTAATCAATTTTCAAATAATGTATGATCATACATAGTTTACTGACATGTAATATAATAATATAATTATATAAATGGAATGTAAAATATTTATAAGTATTAGATAGTATACTATGATTATAATGAATCTTTGAGTTATCAAATTTTACATTGATATGAGTTATCAAATATGATATTGATATATTCCATGTATCCTAGATATACTAGATGTTATTGAAAAAATATTACATGGGTATAAATGTTGTTAGTATATATTATATTGAATGTTTTTTGTGGTTTAATTAATATTAATGTTCTATTAGTTATTGATCTTTTCTTAGTATTATAAATAAAGAATTTATAAACATTTTTAGCACTAAAAATTCTGATAAAATCATGCATATTCCTATATAAAAAAAGATTTATTTTGAATTTAAACTATTATCTGAACAAAATAATATCATATAAATATAAATTTATATCCAATGGTTTTTTATATATATAAATATATAGTTACATGTGATAAGTAATTATGTGAAAAAATATGTAGTGTATAAGACTTTATTTTAAGGGGATATTCTAAGAATTTTTTCTTAAAACCTTAATGATCATTGTGGTTTTGGCCTAAGTCGTATAATAGGCTTGATGATTAAATTTACTATACAATAGTTTTATATATGTAGTAATTTATCTTGTGTGTTTTTTAAATTTTTTCTTCTACAATACGTCAAACATGGATTAAATTTCATTAAATTATGTGGTAATATTGTTTTCAAACTTAAGGATTCAAATATTGAATAATTTAAAAAAATTAAAAGGATGGTGGGTCAGTGGATTTACATTACATAATTTATATTTTAATTTTATAATTTTATAGTTTTCATAAAATTTTATGACTCCTTATGAGTATACTATATTAATTGAGGAGGCATTACAAATGGATAATAGGAGACACCATACGGTATTAATCAATCTCTTTATGATTATTTCTTATTAAAATAATTATCATTATCTCTCTCTAAGGTTATATAAAACATTATGTGGGGGTAAATACTTATAAATAAATTTATAATTTTCATAGTTGGTATATGACTTAAGGATACATGATTCTATTGATTACTATTTTTATTATTCATAAAACAATAGTTAATCAACGATACAAAGAAATTAGTTCGTCTTACTTTGTATATAATTTCAAAAAGAATTACACTATCAATCAATCTTGATAAATGAAAATAACTTTCTTATATTTTTTTTTGGTTTATAAGATTATATAAAACCCAACACTTAGAAAAACCCATTTTGGAAAAAAGTTAAGAAAAAAATCATTCATTATTATGATTATGATGTGAAAAAAATCATTATTATTTCATTGATTCCATGCTTGAATTTGTTTTTATTCATGGATTCCTATAAATTTTTATCAACTATGTGAAAGTATTGATATGTATTTTTACATTCATTATAAAACCAAGGGATTATCAAAATTTCTCCAAATTAGGAAATGAATCACAAATATGACTCCTAAAGCCTACCCCTAATAGACTTGGGAATGAAAGAAATCATCCAGTATAATAACTAGAAAATATAAATTTAAAGTGATCCAATTGATATAATTTAAATCCATAACAATAGCATAAAATTTCATGGTAGGAATTTAACAACATGATTTGTCCAAAAATGGTCGTTAGTATCATCATAATAAGATAATAGACATGGTTTTTATATTACCATGTAAAATAACCACCTATAACTATAGTATAATAAAGATAACAATATACTAAATTACTAAAATGGTTCTTAAATCATTGTTATAGTGTTCATCAATCGAGGATATAGCAATATTTATGTAACTATGTTTATCTCTTTACATTAATGTCCCTATATAACTATTTTCATGTAATATGTCTATATAATATTTTTTATTATATATAATCATATTTTAAAAATCATTACTAAAGGTAATTTTAAATTTTTTTATGATTTATTTTTATAGTTGGAAAACCCATTTCTATATTTGATGTATATCCATGGTTTTAAAAACTTTGACCATAAATTTAATTTTTATAATAGTATTTTATTCTAACCTATAAAATATATCCAAAAACTATATATCATAATAATATAAAATAATTATGAAATTTACATCCCATTCTTTTCCCCTCCATCTTCAGGAGGATATTGGGTAATATCAAAGAGTATAATCTAAAATTGAGTTAATGGGGGGTTGAATAATTTTAGTAGTTACTCATTTTCTAGTTTGGGACTCTATTATAGTTTAAATATAAATTCATGAAATAATTATTGAAGCCATATATGTCTAAATTATTTAATTAAATCATTTTACGAAAGTAGAATACCTATAAAAGGTGTATATAAAGACTCATGCATTTGATGAGCCTCTATAAAATTTATTCATCCCATGATCGAGGTACAAGTAATATCAATCTTGTTGAATAATAATGGATAGTTATACTATAAATTAAATTCTTAAAGGTGGGTACTCAATATATTGATTTTTCTTAGGAAGTTATTGTAGTTTAATTCCACACAAGATATCATAAAGGGTTTAGGATGGAGCATAGTTCCATATTCTAAGGGAAAACTTAATAAGGGATTTTTGTGTTATATCTAAAGGTGGAAAGTTTATAATAATGTTTAGTTAAAATATAGAAGATGAAAATGGAATGTTATTATTTAGGTCCATAAAAAATAGTGAAAAGGGTTACACTAGAGTTTAGTGTTTTCATAGAATAAGGAAAGGATTTGTGCTAGAGTTTAGTATCATCCATTTGGATTAAGTATATATACCATAGATTAATTATATCAAGGCCGTTGGAATGGGTATTCTAGATTTTATCACTATCCAGGATGGATACAAGGGTATTATAGATTTTAGTTTCAAACCATGTGGTGAAAAGGGTTACACTATAGTTTAGTTTTATCTAAGAAGAATAATATTTTATTATAGAGTTTGATTCCATCTCAAAAGATGAAAGGTTTTTATAGAGTTTAGTGATATCTGGTAAGAAATGATGGGTATAAAATAATTTTGTTCTATCCATGAAGGTGAAATGTTTTATATTGATGTTTAGTGTCATTTAAGATATTAAAAATAATTTATACTAGAGTTTATAGTTATAAAAATTAAAAGGTTTATAATTGAGTTTATCTCTCTCCACAAAGTTTGAAGGGTTTTAAAATTGGTGGAAATTACAATTATATTGTGATTGAAGTAATATAAGGCTTCTAATAAACCCTAATTAATGGATTCCATGCCCATATTGTTATAGTATCATTGTTTAAAGGCAAGTGACAAAGGTGTAACACTCTTACATGATAAATGAGGCTTAAAATCTTAAACTGGGTAGGAAGGCATAGTATAGAATTTAAATACATGTAATAATGGAAAGAAACTAATTCTTTAAAATGAGTCTTACAATTTAAAGTTATGTAATAATGGTTAACTGTGCTATTTAAAATCATATATAAAAGGGATAACATTGCATTATTTAAATCCATATATCTAGAGAATATTAATCAAACATATGAAACAATACTTGTTGTTTTTAACTATATATGAAGGTATTATATAAATTTTAAAATAATGAATTAAATATGGTGAAACATATATTTTATGGCCATGTAGTAAGGAATGTGACTATATAGTTTTGGGTTGTATATAAAGCACCACTCTATGTAGTTGAACATTATGTTTGATAGACTATATAGTGTGATATTTAAGGTCATACAATAAATAATGTGGGACATACTTATTAGGGACCAAGAATTCACCTTTATCTTACAAAATATAGATTAGGGTAGGAAGGAGGATATATGATGGGGACTTACACTAAAGAATCACTTACTACACCAAAATAGGAAAAAGATTGATAGTGATAGGGGTTTAAGGTGATGATAGGGACTTAACCAAATTATCTAATAGAATTGGATACCATATATGAAAATGGTGATGGATAATGGAAATTTTTATTTGGATCTGGTGAACAAAAAATTGATTTTGGCCATTAAGGTAGGGTGTTCATTTCTAAGAAAAATCCAATGTTTTATGGGATAATAATTCAATGGCTCACTAGGGTAGGGTATTTTTGAAGGTGATGAACATAGTGAAACTACCCTACTATGGTCAAAACCTATGCTATATTATATCATTTATGTTTAGGGATCCAAATGGAAAAAAATATCTAACTTCACTAAGGTAGGTTACCTTTGGGAATATTTATGGTTGTATGAAAGTGATAGAGACCCTGGAGAATTTTCCTCCTATTGAAGGATGAAGCGAAAAAGAATTTATTTATTGATCTAGATCTATAATTGACATAATGGGGAGACTATTTGAATGTTTTATGTTTTAGACCTTGTAAAGGGGGTTTTTCTTAAAGGTACAGTTAATGAAATCATATTTTTCCTCTCAATCACTAATATTACTTAGATTTTGATTCCAAAATCACATTAGAGAGTCTATATTCTTCTTTTTAGATTAAAAATATTAGGGATAATTGATATAGTGGTTCTTTCTTCCTTAGTGAAAGGACTCTTTAGCTTTATCCATAAATTACTATGAAGGGTAAGTCTAACTTTCCTTGTATAGTTAAACATTTGTGGTGTATAAACCTATCGTTCAAATGAAAAAATATTTATTTTCTAAAGATTGTCCTTTATAAAACACCTAATTATACTGTTTAGTGTGTCATTAGTTATTTTTGTGTTCTATTATATATTCTTAAGTTTGGCATGATTTTTTAAAATATTTCAATATTTTACATGGTTTTGCGATAAGAGAGAACAGTTACCTTAACTATGAATAGTAATTATGTAATATAATATTTTGAATCTGTTATATTTTGATATTTAGATTCACATTTAGCGTAACCATGTAACCTAACCATGTGTTCTACCAAGATTTTTGATTTTTGATTTTGATCATGATTTTTTCTTGAGGGTATTATATTTTCAATTCATGTTTTTGGATGAAATATACATAATACTCTAAGGTTGATGCCCCCTTATCCTTCTTGGGATCAAAACATTCAATAATTTATTTATATTTTATTCTTTAATGTAACTATTCTTCTTATCTTTATGTTTATTCCCCTTATTTTTATATATTTTATTTCCTTCCCATTTTCACTAAATGGATATGGTGTCCAAACCCCTGATTATGGTTTATTTAAATCCATGGGGTTAGTTATGTTTATGTGGTGTAAAATAATACTCATTCACTACTCGTATCTTTTAAAAATAATTCATTTCACTCTCATTTTATTAGGGTAGGTGTTCTTTTTAATTCATATTATTTGACATTAATTATTATGTTATATGTTTATAAATTAATTTCATACCAAATTTATACCATTAGTTATTATATCTGATGAATTTCTAAATGATTTTAAATGATTTATGGTTTTGATATTTGGAATAAAGATAATTTCTAATTTAATTGTGTGTGCAATCTCTTATACCTAATTTAATGGTCACTAGGTTTTTAAAAAAATAATAAACTGATGATTTTTATAAAATAAATTATATCTAATGTTGTGTTCTAACATTGGTTGAATTATAAAAGGTTAATTTTATAATTTCAATTATTTTCAAAATTATAAAGGTATTTTTTGTTGGAATATTATTAAAATTTGTTTTTATTATTCTCTTTATTATGTCTTTATAGTTTTTTATGTAATGGTTGTTTATATATTTATTCAAATGTTTTTTCACATGATGTTTCAATCCCTATATGGTTTTAAATGTATGATTTTATAATTATGATAATAAATTGAAAACTAAACGAATTTTTTGTGATGTGAAATTTTTTTATGATTTATTTTACACCCTTAATGATGGTTCCCTGATATATAATGGTTTATGGGTTTATAGATATTATGTGATGTAAAAAGTTATCATTACATATAAATATGAAATTTTTTATTTCTTAAAAGATTGTTTGAAGGTGAGATGTATTTTATTTGATTTTTTGTACAGGTGATATATTGAAATATCTTGTTTAAATTCGATCCTCTGTTAGAAAACTTCACCATATCCCTAGGTAACTATATGGGAAAATAATATGGGTGATACACTACTTTTTAATATTAACTAGAAAGGATATTATAGTGGATTATATGATCTTGATATAGTAAGTACTACCCAATAGGTCTAATTAAGAGTTCGTTGAGGGGTTATTTTTTATGAATTCATTATAGGATAATATATGGTTCCACTTGAGAACATATATAATTGAATCATTCGAATATAATATATTTCCCATGATGTATATTATTTTAAATTTCATCTTATATTGATGTTGTTGATGTGGTTTGTAGATTCGTTAATGTTTATATTTATATTCACTATATTATGTGACTATAGTCATCATATGATATTTTTTAATTCAAATATTCATTTTACTAAAATTTTAAGATTATTAATATTTATATTACATTTATAATTTCAATAATTTGTGTAGAATATTGTGTACCATGAAATTTCCATGTATTTTATTTTTTAATAATAAAAATCCATGTTTTTTTATAAATTAATATAATAAATGTAGAATTTTATTTCATTGTACTCTTTTCATGAAAAAAATATGGTTTTATAATTACATTTTTGGGTTTAAAAAATACCTTCATAAAACATTTATTTCACTAAAAAGTGTTGTTTTTGTTTTCAAAATGGGGAAATCCTATGAAATTAATTTTCAACGCCTATTATTATAACACAAAGGTAGAACATAATTTATTTAAATAGGATAGCAATCAACATTAAAATCATTTTGATGTTATTTGAAATGTTTTTTTATTTTTATAAAGTTAAAATGGAATTGTCTTGGATTCTATATTTTATTCTAAAAATAAAATGTATTATATATATTTATTTAAAAATATAAATTTGTTTCTTATTCTAAAAGGAATAAAATAAATTTTTCACAGAAACGTACAAGGAATTAGTTCAAACCATACATATGAACTTTGTTGTGTATTTATTCTTGATATCGTTGAAATACAAGAATATGTCTTGGAATTCATTCATGGTATTTTTCCATTATAGGTTAATAAGTCTGATGAAGTTTTTATATAGTGGTGTCCGCATGTGATATGGAGATCACATGTTATTTACTTATGGATCTGAGAATTAAATTAGTTGATAATTAAATTTTCATTAATATGAAGCAAGAAAAGAAAGAAAAATAGGGGAATCTAAAGGATACTAAAGTAATTTAGACCAAGGTCATGTCCATGTATGATTTCAATATAATTATTATTAAAATACCTTAAATTAAAAAAAAATATTAGCCACGTTTTTTGGAACATTTTGTGGTCAGGATGTCTACTACTTTGTTCTATGTTTGACTATTCTATAGGATTTCAAAATTAGATAAGAAAAAATTATGAAATTATCTCATGGTGTATTAGTTTATTCAATTAAATACGTGGATTTCAAATGGATATTTTTTATCAAGGATGAGTTAGATTTGATAGTGGAAAAGAAAAACAATTTAGATATTGAAATATTGATACTAATGATAAAGGATTATATTTCTGCTTCAAGTGGGGACCCCACTCTAAATAAGGATAAGAATTCCATAAAAATAGAGCTAATAACATCCCAAACCAGGATTCCTCCATGAATACTCCCTTGAAATCATTATGCTTTGATGTTTAGAATTATTCCCTAGTTTAGATTTATCTAGAGAACCCAATCTCCACTTATCCTAGGTCCGGAAAGAATTATTACTTCAAAAGTGATAGTAAATATGGGATTTAACCACACCTATAAAAATTATCTCATTTCATAGATTCTAATGAGATTACATGCTCAAATAACCTACATTTTAGGAACCTGGTTTTGGGAGAATTTTTTTATGGAGAGCATCATTCTTGGTATCCCATATCAATGAATAGCCTGCTACAAAGAGGATTATATAGCCTTGTTCATTAAAAATAAACCTTGAATAGTTACTAAAACTATATAAGAAGAAAATATTAATAGACTCAAACTCTTCATATTTTCTATTGATAATGATTGAAATGAAATGATCCTAATATCATTTCATAAACAAATAAAACTCTAATTTGGGTCTTTTTTCTCAAGAAGCATAAGAAGTTTGAACCAAAGTGAATGCATTTCATTTGGAAATTGAAGTTTATATAGTGTTCTAAATTTCTAAGTTATATGTGTGTTACATTTGGATGTATTATATTACATCAACAACAATCATTTATTTTTAGTTATGAATGATTTTTATTATTTCATGTTCGGTAATTCTTTATATATTTTATTAATAAAATCTTTGATATATATTATTATCTAGTTTATCATGTTAATATTTTCTTGGTATTTATGTTATTTAAATACTATTTATTTTTCATTCATGGATTTATATTGTATATTAACTTTCAAAAAAAATTTGTATGTGTTTTATCTCACTTTCGTAAATTGGGAGAGTGAAATAATTATTTAATGTGTATGGTTTATACCATTAGAAATTGTTGTTATACCATGGGGATTGAGAAGATTATTTATTCTATATGTCATATTGGATTAGGTTTCATGTTGGGATGACTCAGTTTATTTTTTTAGAACCTTGGGATGAACTATGACTGTCTGGTTGAGGTAAGACCATGAAATACATATCTTTGTGAACTAAAGATTCTCCTAAATTTTGATCAAGATTCCTTTTATTATATCCTATAGTATTTTAGTGTGTGTAAATTCTACCTCTATAATTGTATATATTTAGGATAAATAGGGTCCAAATACTAAGTAAAATCAAGTACTTTGAAATTTTTTATGTTTTTAAAAGGAATTGTATAAAAGGTAACTATTATCCATATAGAGTGGGACTATGTATAAATAGAGAGGAGGTTAAGTGGTCAAACCCTTCATCTTTGTGAAATCCTTATACAAGGTATAATTAGTTGAATAAATTAGTGTACCATTGAGATATTCATACTACTTACATGTTCCTTGGTGACTAATTAGTTGAAACATGGTATGAAAAAAATTATTTCCAATTTTTGTTTAACAATATGTATAAATTAGAAATATTTTTAAGGGTTTTCTTAGCCCTATGCTATCACAAAAACTCTTTCACCTCATCCATCAACCATAACTCTATCTAAATCATAATATATCCCAATGTCAGTAACACAAAATACCATGAGGGAAACTCAATATTCTTTGAGAGTATCAATTATTTAGTATGTTTCAATCCCTGAGGATAACATGAACTTGTAACTATATGATTCTGTGAATTTCTACATTGTGTTGTAGAAATTATGGTGGATATTCCATAATTTTATTACCTAGACATCACTGGTTGAGTTATGAAAAATGATTCTTCACCTTGAAAAATTGATAATAACCTTAGGTTTTAACATATTTGACTATCATATTAAAAAATATATTATAAATATTATACCTACTAATTATGATTGGGGAAAGGATAGATCATTGAATCTTTCTGTAGAAAATTTTTAATCCCAATTATTAGTATTTATAGAATCAAAGCTCAAGAAAAATTATTTATATAGTTAAATAGGGGCCTAAAATTGGGTCCTTACTCCCATTTATATAACCACCACAAAATAATTTATCAATGGTGAATAAAAAGGTAGAGAAGAATATTGATCTAGATGAGGATTCTTAAAAAGGAATAGAGGGCACTATAACTAGGTCAAATGAGTTATAAATTGACATAAAATTTGAACTAAAGGGTAGGTTGGGATCAGAAAAGTTATTAAGGACTTTCATATATAAAAAATTCATTCCTTATTATAAAATAATTGTTATCTATTATATTCCTATGTTAGATTATGCTTTTGTATTTCCCTTATATTATATTTAATTCCTACGAAAACACTCTAAATTATACATTCACAAGAAAATTTTAAATTAAACAAATAACCAAATTGAAATAAGTCTTCCTTTTAAACAAATAACATTATATTATATTTAATTATTTGTTTGTAATGTGAGGAATTGTGATTTTTCATTAATGGTGGGCTTAATGCACAATATAAAAACACTAAGAGAATTTGAGTCCATTAGAATATTTGGATATGGGGAGAAATAAATATTTAATTAAAATAATTGAACTAATACATATAGGTCATTTATAATTTCTATATAAATTTTTTATTAGTGGTAAAAATCACAGATGTTTTGATAAATTAAAAAACGGGTGCTTTTATCAATGTTGATAAAGGGTGCGTTTATCAGTGATTTTTTAGCATTGATGAATGTTTTCTTTGACTGTAATTTTTTAGAAATGATATAGAATTCCTTTATTATCAATTTTTATCTCTAATAAAATTAAAAAATTTAAAATTATTTTCTGAGTATCTTATCCCCTCCCCCCATCAGTGCTTTATTGGGCCCTACTCACCCATGTGCACCTTGAAGGATTCAAACTTGTGACCTCCTTATGAAAATAAAAGTCCCTTATCATAGATTTATCTTGAATTTACATTTACTTTATGATATATCTAATTATATATATATATAAATATATATTTTTAATTATATATTTTTTATCTATATTTCAGGATATGTCTATTTATTTATAAATATTTTCATAAATATTTTTATTTATATGTTTATTTATATAATTTTACAATTATATAATTATTTTAAATAGAATTATAAAATATATTTATGTATTTATATATTTTTTATATGTAAATATAATTTTATATTTACATATAAATTTTTTATAAAGTATTTATAAAATACATATTTATTGAAAATACATTTTTGTGTGTGTGTGTGTGTGTATTTTTGTGCGTGTGTGTCTATATATATATTATATGTTTTTGTGTATCCAAATATGTGAATTTATATATTTTATAATATATATTTCTTGTAATGTAGAATGATACTTACATATATATATATATATAAACACACAACAAACACACTTACAACTATCGTAGAGGATTGTAATTGTCATAAATTTACATATTTATATATATGTGTATATATTTTAAATTTTTTTATATATTAATAATTATATACCAATATAAGAATATATACATAAATATATATCTATTTACTAATATACACACACACAGAGAGAGAGAGAGAGATGTATATAAACTTTATATATCCATTTGTATAGGTTTAAATATACTCATAAATTTTTAAAGTTAAATCAAATGGATAATAAATGTTTATTTTTATATTATTTATATATATATAAAAAGTTATTTTATATATTTATATTATTAAAATCGTATATATTGAAACAAAAAATATATATATGTATATATGTATATATATATTAATTTATAAATAACACTACAATATAAAAAACGGTAAAATTTCAAAAACATAATGTCAATATGAATTTAACCCTAGGGAATAAATTCACTATGAATCAAAAAATACAAGAATATTATTTTTAATGATGTTTAAATTACATTGAATATAGAAAAAACATGGTATATTAACTAGAAACTCAATTTTTGAGGTATTTTGGGCCTTTTTCTGATCAAAAACAAAAACCATGGTACTCATGAGTCTAAATACCAAAAATCCATTTAAAATATTCTAACATCTCATGGATACAAAATGAACTCCTAGATAAATAGTTATGGTTGTTTGAAGTTTAAGTCATATTTTCAACTAATCATAAGATATTAATTAATTTATTATATTTTTCTATAATAAAATTGCTATTAAATGTCTGTTAATTAATACTAATCAATAAATTTTTAATTAATAAAAATTCATGATTACTTTATAAACCTGTTTGACTAAATATATCACATATTAATTTTAAATACATATTTAGTATTATATAAACCATGTTTTATTAAAATATACTATATCAATATCAATATAAATATATTTATATTTATAGATGTAAGATATGTTATTTGAAAGTATATAAATTTTTTTATTTAGTGTTACATTTTTCTATGATATGTAAAGCACTAAAAAGGGGTGCTTTATCAGTGGTAAAAAATTATTGATAACGGCTATCACATAATAAATAAATATATGTAGTATTTTTGGATCCAAGGATGAAAAATATTAGAGGTTTTCCTCAATGACATGTGTTGAAGAATATTATTTTCTAATAATTTTTGCTTATACATTTTCCATATTGAGGGGATTCTATTTGAAATATAAGTTTTATATCCATCAATTACTATGTCTAGGATAGAAATTAGATAATCATGTGAGCTTATACCACTATTTAATTGAGGATAGACTTATTATGAAATTCTAATGAAAGGATTATTTTACATCAGGATGTGTATTATAAATTGGAATTAGATAAACAAATTCTCTCACACCAATACCATGTTAAGGGAATTATATTTTCAATATGATTGTTATTTACATTATTTTATGTTCTCGGGATGGATATTGGCTAGTCATGATTACATATATGGTCATTATGTTTATAGGAGCCAGTTTAGAAATTAAAATAAAAGATTTTACAGATTAATTTTTAAAATATATGAATTAATTTTTTATTATAAAATGGGTATGATTTAGATTGGTTTGAAATCCCCTAAAGATATATCTAAATGTATTGATCATACTTATGATAGACTATTATTAAATAAAAGGATCTAGGTGTTGACACCAAATGTGGACATAATCAAGGAAAATTACTGAGTAGGATATCTCAAGGAAAATGAGAAGGGGAAATCCTTATATTAAAAAGAGGGTTACATTAAATAATAAATTTAACCTTACATGAATTAATGGAATATCTGTTTGATTTGGGAAAACATATTTTTTATGAGAGTTACCCTATTGTGATAATTAGTGTCCCACAATGGATTTTAGTATAGTTTAAGATCATGTTCATGTTGAAGAATATTTTCAATAAATATATCCATGGATTGTAGGTATAATAATAAAATAATTACTACTAATATGGTTACATATAATTCCCTATAATATATTTATATTCCTTGATTTTTCTTAAATGTTTTCATAAAACTTAATTGAATCCATGTGTGTAGATATTTAACTATTTTCTATGGATTTCACTTACTATATTTTTTACATTATTATATTTTATGTGTTTTTATTAATCATCTATAACCTTTTTTTATAGACCATATAATTATTTTTTGTGTAATGTTATAGTATTTTTAAAAGCATGATTACTCAAAGTTAAAGGTATTATAATTTTGACTAATGTAATGATTTATAGTACAAGATAAGAGAGATCATACCAAAATTCCATGATGTTTATTCTCTTATTACAAGTAACCATAATCCATTATGTTTAATTAAATATATTGTTTATGATGAACCATTACGTGATGCAAGGAATGTATCTCCTTCTACATTTTGAAAGGATGCGGATGATAATTATTTTATCAATCGATACTAAAATTTATATAACTATCATTTGTGTATTGATATATCCTAGGACCAAATACTATGTCTACAATAATTATTAAACGTTTAATTTTTTTCAATAGAATTTTACTAAGCCTCAAGTCTACTTCTTAGCAAGAAACAACTTGATTTTTCTCCAAGATTCCCTTTACATGTTTTTATCTTGACATGTTTCATTTCAATATCATCACTCATCAAAGGGGTGTTAAAATAATATGGGTTTTATGTATTTTAGTTTCATTAAATAAGTAATATATTAATCTTCATAGATTAATTAAATATATCATAGGCCAAAATATAATGTGTTTTATGCACTTCATATGTGGAGAATTCCTATCTCTAAGTTCATTAACCTAACATAAAATGGACATGACCATGTTTGAATGTGGAATGAATATAATTATGTAGTGAAATAAATATTTGTAAAATAGTGGGGTGGGACTCAATGAGAATTGGAAAATTATATTTGTTTGGTCAAAATTTTTGGATTAACTAAATATTATATGAATATAGGGGTAAAACCATAAGTAGTTTATCATGATAGTGAACCAATATAATTTAAAGGAAATTAGGAACCCTTGATATGAAAAGATTGAAAATATAACATGAATTGGGGAGAAAGAGACCATTTTATTCAAGGTTAAACTATTTATCTTATTAATAAAATAATTAAGCCACCTTTAGTTCTGGTTCAGGGATAATTATTGAGTGGGAATGGGTAAGTGGAAGGAAAATTAAAGGACACACTAATATGGAAAATTAAATTTTAAAACCAATGTAAATTAATGATTAAATTGACTCCAAGGATGTATGAGAAAGTATATATAGGGCATGGAGTAGCTTTACCTTCCATTTGAGGGTTAACCATTATTGTGTTTGTTATAAAATTATGAATCAATCCATACATAGTTTATGAATTTTGGATTATTGTAAAAGGTGAGTGAACCAATGATAATTGATTATATAGAAAGTTTACTATAATATGAAATATATGAGTTTAACCTTTCATGAATTCATAAGTTATTTAATTCATTAGTGGAATGAAGAATAGAATTAAAATAGATTATTTGGTGCAATTATACTTAGAGATCTGGAATCATATCACATTAGGTAGGAATAAGAATCAATATATATATAGTTTATGATATGGAAGCACCCAAGTGTAAATGTGATAAATTTAAATTAGTATGAATGGAAAAGTAATCTGAAAACTAAAGAAGATTGGGTTAAAGAAAATGGGTGGAAAATAATGATTGAATATGAACACTCTATCTAGATAATGTTATCATGAATGAATAGCATATTAAAATGAAAGGATGTGATAAGGAATGCAATTTAAATAAAAAATAAAAATTGGGATAGAATTAGATATCAAGATATTAGTGTATATCATGTTGAAATAAGAATCAAGTCTCACATAGTTATATAAAGGGTAGTTTTTTCTAAGGATAGGTGAGCCATGACAAAAATTAGTGAATAATGGAGCATCTCTATAATAAGTATTCTATGACTTTGTATAGTAAATAACTCAATATTAATGAAAGTAGTATAATTGTAATGAGAAAGATGAAACCATGACACCAAAAAATAAAATCAAAGGGAATAGATGATTCCAAACACTAATTATGGATGGTATGTCTGATGTGCATATGGGAAATATTAAATATTTACACAAATAAAGATAATGAATAATCTGTCATTGTTTTTTTATAGATTGAAGTCTTACATTATGGAATATGAACATATAAATTGATTGAAGGTGTTAAAATTATTCAAATTTATAGCTCCCAATGATCTTTATATAGATCATTATTATATTTAAAAATAGGTGCTACAGTGTTTAATTTTATATTATGGGGATGGTGGACTATATAATTTATTATTTTATGAAAAATTTGGGGTGTTTCATAGTTTATTGTAATGTTATGTGGACCTTCCTATGTATTTTAAGGTTATACGAAATGAAAAATAATTATACAATTTAAACATTATATTACATGGGGTGTTTTATGTTTTTTTACATCAAAATGGTAGGAAAATACATTATGAAATTTATAGTCATGCATAAAGGACCTACAAATGATATTTAAACAACTATATATTTTATTTCCTATGAAAACTAGCATTAGTTGGATATGAAATTCACTCTCTATTAAATGTTTTTAGAGTGAATTCTCTTTTATAATATAATTAACGTATAATATACTGGAAATTATATTAAGGATAAAATATTTTATGCTTATTTATTAGTATAAATATTTTACTTAAATCTTACACTATCTCCCCTTGAAAAAATTAACATAGATGTAATTTCTTGTAAAATGACCAGGTCATGTGATTCTTAGGAACCTTGAAGTTGTGAAATATCAATAACCTTTTCTTGTTCAATGGTTCCATCTAATTTAGTAAAATATGTGATTACTTATTTTTAGTCATTTAAAGATAAATTTACTTCTATAATGATGGTAGAAAAACCTCTGTATGCAATACAACTTCTATCTTGTATTCCAAGGAATATATAGTTGTTTGGGTAAAGGTGTGTGTAGTGGTGAAATAAACCCATATGTAATCATTGAGTTTTTTAGAATAAGTTTTATTTTCTATATACACCATATTTTGAAATATTGTAAATACCCGAAATTTCCATGTATGTTTTTTTAATTAAATGGTAATTTTACGAGTCTGTGAAAATAGACAGCATGTGATTACGAGGCCTGGTGTGCCCGAAATCAATTTTTGATGTTTTTTTGGGTACGTTCAGTAAACGTACGAGTGTGTATTATTATAATTTTTGAACCAGTGCTCAGAATTGAAATCGGAGGGCACCATTGAACTCGAAACATCGGTATTCTTTTAGGGAGACTTTCACCTCGATGGTAGTGGGTCGAGAATAAAAGATACTTTTTGGGTTTTTCACGGAAATTAATAGAATAAAATTAACTACACTTTATTTTATTTTATTTTTTTAAGCCACCATGTGAACGTTGGGAGGTAGGACCCGTTGGAACTGTAACCTCTATGTGGAGGTTGGATGTGGGGACCACCAGACCATAACCTCCAATGAGAGATTATGGTGGTGGGGACCACCACACCACAACCTCCCATGAGAGGTTAATGTGTTGGGGACCACCTTAGACCACATAACCTCCCAATTTGAATATTAGGAGTGGGGACCACCAAACACCTATTAAATGGGAGGAATGTAAAACTTCTCAACCCCCATTTTAAATGAAGAGGAGCCTATTGAGCTTCCTCCACATTAATGTTACCAACACACCAAATTAATGGCACCAAATCCTCCCCTTTAATTTTTAATTTACCAACCATGTGTTTAGATTTTCTTTTTGAATTCTTTCCAACAAAATAATAGTTATTATAATCTATTATTTGGAAGAACTTTTCACTTGGGTGTTTTGAGAGGATTATTGGGAGAGGAGAGAGAAGTTCTTGCCAAAGAATAACGAAGAATGCCAGCAACAATCTCCTTCAACCTTCATCCTCATATCTTACCAATGTGGGACGTCTTCAACCGACCTTCCCTCTATAATGTCGTCAATGGGCCGACTCATGAGGTCGGGATTGGAAGTGTGAATTGGACGCGATGAACAAAAATCTCCTTCGTCTTCTTTCCTTGATTTCATTGTTGAACAATAAAGAATGTTAGGGGTTTAATTTCATTTAATGTTCCATGTTATTTCTTTCTTCAAAACGATGAATGAGGATGCTTTCTTTTTGCAGGTGGATTGTCATAGTTCGTTCTAAAGGACCGATTTCTATCACCCTAAACGTGGAGGGTACGAGCCAAACTAACATGGCCTGACACCGACCATCGATCACTTTTGTGATGTTCTTCAGCATGGCAACAAAACGATGAGGCGGCGAAGGCGATAAAAGCCACAGGTCGCGCTACCCGCGACCTCCATGACCTGCACCGCCCTGCGGCGTCCCACACCGCCGCCAGAGAACCGGCCCCAACCGAGCCCCACCGGCCTTCCCAACAACCTCCCGGTCACCCGCCAGCCAGCTACCCTGCCACCCACAGGCCTCTCGGTCCACCGCCGGGCTCCCGGCCACCCAGCCTCCTGAATCGCCACACGACTTCTGGCCGAATCGGCGCCCTGGTCGAACCACCAAGCCACAACGGCCTCCCAACCGAACTAGAGTCTTGGCCACGCCGGCCTCCCGATCTGGCTTGTGGACACCCTCATGGCGCCCTGACTAAACCGGCCCCAACCGTGCCCTCCGGTCCGAGTCGCGTCGGTTCGCGCCCTCGCGGTGCTCCAGGCCGAACTGGCCCCAAGCCCAGGACAAACCACCCATGTGGCCAGCTAGGGTGGGCCCAGCGGGCCGTGCCAAACCCAATGGGTCAGCCCACCCAATGGGTCAGGCCAGGTTGACCCAAACCAGGTCGGCCCAGACAAAGTCGGGTAAGGTCGGTACGACTGTGTCGGACCGGACCCGGATCTACTACCGACCCTTTACTTTCTTTCAGCCATATCTTTGGCACCAGATGTCTGTATGAAGAATTTTCAATGGAACTCATATTCTTGGAGTGCAATGGTCCCTTGGTGTATACCACACTAGAGTATTGGGTATAGTTGATATACGATCAGGTTGGATCGCATGCGAATCCAACCGGACCCTCGGAACTAAATTGCCAATAACTCTCAGACCGGGTGTCCGATTGACATACTGTCTATCACGTTGGGTTTCTTTTGGCATGATGGATATTTTGGATACATAAACTTGGTACTTAATGTTAGTTGATGTATATACACTTGGCTTGAGGAGCAGACCCTCCCGGAATCAGGCATACATTGTCGGAACCCTGTGGTTGGCTGTGCTCCGTCTACTATTCCTGGATCTTGTGTGGGTTCAACAACTCAGAATAATTTTCCTTGATCCTCTGTGGGTACGAATGCTAAAACTACTGTTCATGGATCAAATGTGGGTTTGACAGCTCTGACTACTGTTCTTGGATCCTGTGTGGGTTCGACAACTCTGACTACTGTTCCTGGATCCTGTGTGGGTTCAATGCTCTGACTACTGTTCCTGGATCCTGTGTGGGTTTGATAGCTATGACTACTATTCCTATATCATGTTTGGGGTTGATATCTCTAACTACTATTCATGGATCCTACGTGGGTTCGACATAATAGATGATTTAGTGGATACATTTTATCATCTCTATCTCTCTACATAGGTTGTATACCTATGTGAGTTGAGTCAGTGACTTTGTGTTTCCCTCATGATTGAGATGGATTACATGATAACTTAGGTATATGTATGGGAATATACCTAAGTGGGGTTATCTAATGATTTCATTCTTTTGGTTTATCCTTATTGGATTTTTTAAGACCTTGAGGGTCTCAGGATCCCTACTTAGTATCTTTATACTCACCCATGCACGGGTTATGCCTACACCTCGTTGTTTAGGATGCAGACGACGGGCAACACTGACGGAAGCTGAGAGTACGAGGACTGGACGGTCCCCAGAGGTGGACCTTATGACGAGTTGGTACACTGAAAAGACCTATGGATGTGGAGTACTAAAAAGGATATTTGTACCTTCCCTTTATATATGAATTCTAGAGGATGACCCAACAACTATTTTTCCCTTTCATCAGTTTTATATGTACTTCCCGTTCCTTATACTTTTCAGTTGGGCTTGTATTTCCGGCACCTTTTACTTTTCTACACTCTTTTTTTATACAGTTTACTTAGTGTTTTGTATCCATTTTTGTGCTCTGTTATGTGTGTTCTAGGTTATAAATGAAATTCCTTCCCATTTTTAGGGAATTATGCCTTTAGATACTAGTCGCCAGCCCCTGGCCTATAGATGGTGGGTTTGGGGTAGTCACAGCATGGGACTCGGTGGACGGGTCATGAAAAATTGGTATCAGAGGAGTTGGTTCTACCGTAGAACTTAAGACACTAATCTTTTCTATGAATCAATAGTGTTAAGGGTATTAAGTGTGTTTTTTAGTTCAGGGAGTTCAATGTTGGTGCGGCGACCGACGTATCCATACACCAGGACCATGAATTCTGATTTCAGACTCAGTGCATGAAAAAACTAATTGTGTGTGTGTTTTGAAGAGTTTCCCTTGAATTCTTTGAGTCAGCTCACCAGGTATAACTTTTTGACCGTGGCGCACCTGTTTCTTTTTAGGATGCCTCCACAAAGACATCCAGCTAGGGGTCTGAAAGTTGTACGAGATGGTAGCCCATCGAACAACGAGGCCTCGATACAGGGTCATATCACAATGGAGGTTCCAGTGGTACCACTAACCATTGGGCCACTGATGCCACCAGCCCCAGCAGTAGAGAGTGCATGCTACCTGAGCGTGTTTCAAGATATCCAACACCTGAGGCCGCCCAGGTTCAAGGGTGAGACAGACCCACAGGCTGCTGAGGATTGGCTAGAGGCTATGGTGAGAATCTTCAGACTGGTATGGACACCAGTTGACCTTATGGTGATCCTTTCCACGAGTCTCCTTCAGGAAGCAGTAGGTAGATGGTGGATCCTGATGATTTAGGTGCATGACAAGGTGACACTACTATGGGCAGACGTTGAGAGCCTGTTTTGGGTGGTGTTTTTCCCAGCCACCCTACGTGCAGTGCAGATACAGGAGCTACTTCATCTACAGTAGGGTAGCATGATGGTGGAAAAGTACTCAGCAAAGTTCCCCGACCTCTCGTGCTACTTTATAGATATGGTGCGAGACCCATACTTCAAGGCCCAAACCATTGAGTAGGGGCTCAAGTGAGATATAAGGGCTTCGATGATATCCCTCAGCATCCCAACGTAGGTGGGGGTGTTAAAGAGAGCCCTCTTAGTGGAGAGTTTCCTTACTGAGTAGTCACCAGCAGCAAGACCTGCCACTAGGCATCACGTAGCAGAGTCTTCTGTAGCTGGAAGCAAACAGATGCCCCAGAGATCCAACCGGACCAGACCATCCGATGGACAATCTCAGGACTCGGGTCTGGTTGTGCGTGGCACACAAGACAGAGCCAATCATACGAGGAACAGGTAGTGTTTCACATGAGACAGACAGGGTCACATGACACGTGACTGTCTGACCCACCGTTCGGATGATCAGCAGACATTTGAGGGACCTCCCAGGTAGAGGGAGAGGTTCAATCGAAGTGTTCCTCAGGGAGTAGGAAGACATGGCAGAAGAGCTGGTCATGCAGCTGGCGTTGGATGACGTTTTGAGATGTTACCACCTCCACCACCATGAGGTCCACCCCGACCACAGGGATCAGGTAGATAGGCGAGAGCTCGGCTCTAGCCAGCTGAGGCATACAATCACGGTGCTCCAGAGATGATTTGAGGTACGATATGTGTTTACTCCACCAAAATTGTAGTTCCTATAGACACAGGTTCCTGAAACTCTTTCATTGCTACTTCCCTCGTTCGGAGCTCGGAGATTCCGATGGATCTGTTGGCTTGATGCTTACATCTAGAGACTCTTACAGAATCATATTCGATGATTAATAACTGGTGCCAGTAGTGTGAGCTTACTTTATGATGGGAGAGCTTTGGCTGATATCTCCTAGTAGTGGTGTTGATGACTTACAACATCATATTTTGTATGGACTGGCTATCTTCATTTCATGCTCAGATCGTCTGTATTAGGCGCAATGTGAGTTGTGTCTGCACGGATGTGACCAGGTTTACCTTCACTAGTGAGAGGGGATCCTTTACAGCATAGGACAGACTTACATGGAATAGGGTGAAACCGATCACTCATCGGTAAGATTTCCTTAACCTTGAAGTAGTTGATGTGGATAATCTGACTTATCTTATAGTGGTGGATCAGTACATGGTCGTTTTCCATGATGATGTCCTAGGTCTACCTCCTCTCAAAGAGGTGGACTTATACATTGACCTGAACCCCAAGACAGCACTGATATCTACACCTGCGTATTGGATGGATCCCATGGAGCTTTGCGAGTTGTGGGTACAGCTAGAGGACTTGTTGGGGAAGGGATTCATCCAGCCCATTGCTTCTCCCTAGGCAGCCCTAATTCTGTTGCCTAAGAAGGAAGATGGGAGCTTGAGGCTTTGTGTCGACTACCATCCCCTGAACAAGGTGATCATGAAGAAACATTACCCACTCCTGAGGATTGACGACCTCTTTGATCAGCTGAAGGGAACACGGTGGTTCTAAAAGATATACCTCAGTTCAGGCTATCACCAACATAGAGTTCGAGACGAGGATGTGCAGAAGACGACCTTCAGATGTCGGTACGACCACAATGAGTTCTAGGTTATGACTTTTGGTGTAACCAACACTCTAGAAATGTCCATGGGACTAATGAATAGGATTTTCCATACATACCTCGATCCCCTTGTCGTGGTCTTCATCGATGACATTCTGATCTACTCAAATACTAAGGAGGAGCATGCCTACCATTTGTAGGTAGTACTGGACACACTCCAAGAGCACCAACATTATGGTAAGCTCTCAAAGTGCTAGTTTTGGATCCAAGCGGTTCACTTTTTGGGACATGTCATCTCAGAGGCTGTATTTGCAGTGGATACAACATATATTGAGGTGGTACTTACTTGGGATCCACACAGGAGTGTGACAGTGGTACAGAGTTTCCTAGGTTTGGCAGGTTACTACCAGAGATTTGTTCCAAACTTATCCAAAGTTGCAGCACCACTATCAGCGTTGATGAAGAACGGGAAACCCTTCACGTGGTCAGGGAGATGCCAAAAGATCTTTCAAGAGCTGAGGCAGAGGCTGACTAATGACCCCATCATGAGGCATTTAGAGGAAGGCGCAGGGTATGTAGTCTACTATGATGCATCAGGGACCGGACTCAGGTGTGTCCTTATGTAGGAGCGAGCAATGATCACATATGGTTCTTGATACCTGAGATAGCACGAGAAAAACTACACTACCATGGCCTTGAGTTAGCATCAGTGGTCTTCACCTTGAAGATGTGGCGACACTATCTGATGGGAGATCATTTTACTGTGTACTCTAATCACAAGAGTCTCAGGTATATCGTGTAACACCCCAGGTAAATAAAGAATATGAAATTTTCATATTTAACCATATTTGTGAATAAAATATTAATATGACGTTAAATGGGACGCTATGATCGATGGCGTACCCAACACGCAACATCGAGTTTCTTGGGAATCTTACGTTGCACTCTAATAATAAAATAATTATATTTTAAATGGTAGTTAACATGTAGTCGTTGTATTGGCGGGAATGGATATAAATAACTAAAATATGATTATATAAGTTTTTAAATGTTTTTACATTTATCCAATAAAATCTAAAGGCTTAAAATACAGAATGAATTCAATTTTAGGCATATATGCCCTAGTTTTCACTAAAGGTTCACTTATCACCTCTTGATGGAGAACCATCATTAAATATATTTTTGTTCACTCTTATAAATTCTATTGGACAAAATAAAACTCTTATTAAGAATTGAGATATCAAAATTTACTTTCTGTAAAATTTTGGTACCTTTCCGATAAAGTTCTTTTTTTTAAATGAATAGTGTAAAATGTTGTATTTTAATTCAAAAACTCTTTTTAATCTAATTTATTTATATGATTAGATTATCTTTTGAATTGGTTTTAAAGTGAAATTAGAATATATTTTTACCATTAAATCCTATAGTGGTCGTTGGAATTAATTTCATTTTGAAATCAGACTTAAACTACTGTTAATCTTTTAATACTTATTGTTTCACAAAAACACGCTATTTGTCATGACAGCGGAAATTAATTAATAAATTAATTAATTTGAATTATATGTTTTGAATTTAGTAAAATAGACTTCATTTTTGAATTCGGAATATCAAATATATCTTAGGGTGAAGTTTTGGTATTTTTCTGAAAAACATCAATTTTTGATGAATAGTGAAATCACTAAGTGGTACTTATAAAAACTTATTTTCCATTTAAATGAAATTTTGCCACCTTTGTGTATTGAATTTCAAAAATCCGACATACATGGCTGTCATTAAGAAGTAAAATGTGGTTCAATGAGATTAAAATAATTTTTTGGTGAATAGTAACTTATTAAGTTTTTAATCGCGATTAGTGGTAATTAGTGTAGTTTAAGGTAAAAATAATTCTTTAATAATATGAGATGACCTAGACACATGTTTTACCCTCATTGGATATGTCATGGCCGACCAAGACAAGCCATGGGTCAACTTGGGGACCCCATGGTGCCACTTTGGATGGAAAATGACATAAATACCTTTTATTTAATGTTAATGTAAAAAATGGCACAAACATGATATGTTTTATTAAAAAAATTTTTAAATGGGGTTATACAAGTAAATTTTTTTATTATAAATAGTAATTGGAAAGATAAAACGATTTCCTACATCATAGTAATTTTTTTTATAATTTTTAGACATTAAATAAATTAAATTATTTATGTCATCATAACGATGCAGCGATGACATCATTATTTGACGATTTAACTAAAATGGAAAGATAATGTAAACTCTATGAACTACACATGTCCAAAACCAATTGGATGAGTGTATTTCGAACCCTTATCACCTTATCCTCGAAACACATCAATGTGGGTCCTCTTAAATTCGAATACCATTTTAAAATAAAGAGACTTTTATTTACCTTCCAAGAGTGCCCCTCCTCTCCTCTTATAAAAGGCCCCCAACTCTACCAAATTACCCACACTTTCAAAGCCTTTGGCTCGGCCAACCTCTACC
The DNA here is from genome assembly GCA_963277665.1 of Viscum album. Classification (NCBI taxonomy): domain Eukaryota; kingdom Viridiplantae; phylum Streptophyta; class Magnoliopsida; order Santalales; family Viscaceae; genus Viscum; species Viscum album. The sequence goes on from OY728165.1 coordinate 2,082,785,664, forward strand.
CATTTTGTCTCTCCATTTCCCTTTCTTACTCCTTGAAGCTTTACTTTGGGCATAAGACTTCCCAAGGAAGCCTTTGAGCTCAAACCAAAGGGAGTTACCCGATTTTTAAGGTAATGTCTTCACTTGAGTCCTTTTGTTTTATTTTGCTTCTCCAACCCCCTAAAATCTTTTTGTTCATTTCTTTTGTAACAAATAAATTATCATAAATAAACTAGTATGTTGTTATAATAAGGATTCGAGCTACAATTTCACACACCTATATCTAATGGTTAAAGAACATACTATTTCCGTGGATGGTGAATTTCGGCCTCCCGAAACGATGATTATTCAACATTTTTTAACACCTTAAAATGTGGACATTAATATGAAACTATATTTATATATGATATATAATATGTTGATGTTTTACTTAAGCTTCTGTATTTTTCATTTATTTAATACCTTTATTGTTTCCATTATGGGTAAATGCGATATCTTCATTTAAGGAAGCGCAGACTACCGCCCCCTCAAAGTGATTTGATTCGTTAATACCATATGTGGTACGTATAAAGGATATATGTAATATGATACCATACTGGAATTAAATTAATATTATGTATCATTATGTTTTAATTCCATTAAATATGAAATAGAAATGGAAGTAGTGTTCATGCGTACGTACGGCCTACCGTCTCCATGAACGGTACATTTCATTTCTTATCCCAAAATGTTATGTAATATTATAAGTACATATATATATTGGATATATATGTAATATATTAAATCAAAATTATGGATATAATTCTTGAATGATAACATATATATATATCTCTCATTTTGTTTTAATTCCATTAATATGGAAAAAATGAAAGTATCGTTCATGCGTACGTACGGCCTACCGTCTCCATGAACTGTGATTTTCGTTTTTTATCAACAAATGATATGGAATAGTATGAAATGAATATTTACTGGATATATATGATATTTAAATCATTAATAATATTCTGGAAATTATTTACTTATAACTACATGGGCAATCTTTTTTCAAAAAAGTCCATTTTTGACTAATGTACCAAACATCGGCAAAAACGTCTGATATGAACTAACATTATTAAACAATTATTATAACATTATAATATGTGATATGAACTTAATAATAATATATAAAGGAGGTACATAGGAAATTATTAATTGACCAAAGTTTATTATTCAGGAATATAAAGAAACGAACAAGACAAGTTGGACTTGAGGTAAGGGATCCTACTCCTCTCTTTTTTTTAAGTACACTCTTTTATGTCATTCCTTTAAAGCTAATATTTCTTGTGATTGGGATGTTATTTTATATTAACCTTACTGTAATCTTTATGTACATATTATTATAGACCCTATTCTCTCTCATCAATCCATTTTGGATGTTTTGAGTGGCGCCTTTAGGCTGCCGAATTTTCGTAAGAGATCTAACCTCTCTGTTTCTTTTTAAGTACTCTCCTTTATGTCACTTCTTTTAAGCTCCTCTTTGTTATGTTGGGGGTGTTCTTTTATATTCCTCTTCCTTTAAACTTTATGTTTATTTGATTAGAGACCATATTCCCTCTCATCAATCCATTTTTGGATGTTTTATGTGGCGCTGTTAGGCTGCCGAGTTTTCGTAAGGGATTTTTCATCTCACTTTTATTCCCGTGAGATTTATGCTACATTTGAAACAATTTCCTTTGAGTGTTGTATGTAATGCCCATTATTTTATTCATTGTGTAATATACTTTCTTTTATGAGTATTTAAATCAATGTTGTATTTTTCTTCTTTCACGAGGTGTATGTTTCGAAAGATACCCATGTCGGTAAGGGAACCTTTCACCCTCCTATTTTTAAAAGACTTCTTTTGTTGGGTCTTTTAATTTACATATTATTATGTTGGGATATGTTCTCATATATCCTTATTGATGTAAATTTTATGTCCAAGTGATGAGATACCCTTTTTTTATCTCTCATCAACTCATTTTGATGTGACGTCGTTAGGTTGTCAATGGAACTTCTTAACCCAATTTCGATTTCTTTGGGTTCAACATGTAGTTATTGAATATGTCATCCTTTGAATATGTGTGAATGATCTTTGATTATTTTACACTTAATATCCACTTATATTTGGTTTATTTGTTTGTCACACATAATTATGTAATTGATTTATCCTTAAACCAAGGATACCATCTTTGTATGGGACTTCATCTCAATCTCCTTTCATTGAGGCATATTTTGTTTTATACACAACCTACTTTTATATGGTGTATAAACCCCTTTGACTTTTACGTTTATCCAAAAGGAATCTTTTTATACGAAGCTTTTTACAAAACGACAAAAGGGAATGTTTTTGTCATACGTATGCGGAGACAACGACTTCTCCGCCACCGTGACCATTATTTGAGTTTCGGATTCCTCTACAAGACATACATTCTTTTCAAACGAAAAATAAATACCATGTTTTACATTTCTTTTATTTTCGTATTGAAAATAGTTTTCATAATGTTTTTATATCAATGTGTTGTATTGATATCTTGTGATTGAAAGGTGGAAATGTTATGTTTCCTTTATGCATGTTTTATGTGATATGATTATGATGAGGTTCTTGGGCATTATTATGAAGATGGGTGGTTCCGTGATAAACTAAGGGCGGGTGAGCCCGATATAGCTCTCCAATGCATTGGGTAACGCGAAGGAGTGAAATGTTAAGGTTTCTCCAAAGAGATTTAGGGAATATACTGTGATGGGTATTCCAAACGTAACCAAGAGGGTTACTCCCTACGTAAGAATGTTATGAATGCCTCAAGTTACCTTTTATGTCATATGATTTCTATGATTTTTTCATGATTTGATGAGTTATGTTAAAGTTTCTATGTTTTATAGGTAAATTATGATTTCATTCTTATGTATATATGAACTCATGTTTCCTTTCCATATTTTTATAACCCTTACTGAGCTTTTTATGCTCATCCCAAGTTTTTGAAATGATTTTCACAGGTCAAGGGAAAGGTACATGATGCGATGATAGTGTCAAGGATGTGTCAAGAAAGAATCCATGTTTTATTTTAAATATGTTTCCATTTATGGGAAGAATGAATAATGTCTTTTATGTAACCACTTTGTTTAAATGTGGAATGTAATGAAAGTTTCATGATCTAATTCTCTAAAACTCTAAACCTAAAAATATCCTCAATGTGTAATCTTGTAATAACTCAAGATTAAGTATGGTTTAAGGCTGGGGCCTTATAGTTGGTATCAAAGGCCGGTTTAGATAACTTTAGAGGTTAGGGTATTCTTTAAGCATAAGTGGCATTACCATAATGGTTTGGATTTCAGAAAGAGTCCTAGTTTTAGATACAGTGAATAAGTAAGTATATCTTAGTGTTTATCTTCCTCATTAGTACATGATGGTTTTTTTATATACTCACACTGACCTTTTTGGTTTTAGTAAATGGCTGGATCTAGTAGGAACCAAAGTAACAGTGGATGTGAAGGAAACTGTGACAGTTTTTTGAGCAAGAAACTGAATGATATGGGAGCTGCAATGAGAACTCTTGTGATTATCCTCAACCAACTATCTGGAGTCATGATTGACCACCTAAACCTTGGTGATTTCTCTAAGGCATCATTTATGAAAGAAACAAATCCCTACGGAAGTACAGGTAATAATCATAAAGGTAAGTGTGTTCAAAAACCTATGTGTCAAAGATGTGGAATGAAAAACCTAGGAAAATGTTTCAAAGGGACAGAAATATGTTATAGATGTGGAAATGAAGGTCATAAAGCAAGAACCTTCCATGGAAAAAGGATGCATCCAGTTGACTGGAGGAAAGGGAATGAAGTTCTTTCTGAGGGATCAATTGAATGTTTTAAATGTGGTGTGCATGGTCATTATGCAAACACATGTACTATGAAGAAGTTTCGTGAATGGGGTTACCAAGAGTGTACAAATGTTTGTTTACCAATACCTAATGCCAGTCTGATTGAGGATGAAGAAACTGACAATGACCAATCAAAGGTATGTATTATTTCATGACTATTTTTTTCCTATTTTGGAATCTTAGGATATGATTCATGATTTTGTTTGTAAGAAAGAGGTATTTAAGAATAAGATGGAAAGGAATGGTTAATGGATCATGAAGAATGTTGAATGAGTAAGATTTCAACATATAAGGGCTTCAAGAGTTATGGTGAAATTCTTAAGAGTATTAAGTCTCTTTTGATGATGGGTTACATTAGAAGTCTTTTTATATTATGTGTAACCATGATGTTTAATATAGGAAAATTGAATTCAAGTTATAGTTATCTTTTCTTTTGTGGACATAGTTATAAAGAACCTTTTGGGTTTATATGATCCTTACTTTTGAGGTAATTCTGGGTTACTATATGTTATGATTGAAGTGAAAGGCATGCGATAAAATTGAGGGTAAATTATCATATGGTTATTTTTGATGATTTTATCCCTTTTTGGGGAACAATTTTAGAATTATATAGTTTTGGAAGATGGACAACACGCAGACCATGTGACTACCCATCGCGTCGGACAAAGCTGCAGGAATCGTACCCACAACCAAATTGCGACTGGTATTTATCACCTACCACTGGACTACGTGAAGTCCCTGGTTAGTTTGACTGATTCTTTTTTTTAGTTATATGATTTTATGAATTAAGAGTAAGTTGATTTTGGGTTATTTATGAAAATGATTAACCTATAATGGAGGTTATGTGATTAGGTTAATTACTTTTCAATATGAGACTTTAGGAGCAACTGATATTGTTTGGAGATAAATGTTACGATTTAACTTAGAAGACTATGTCACTAAATCCTTAAAATATTTGGGTTTCAATCTTATATTGGATTACGTTGAATAATTTTATGGACAAAATGTTTATCGTATGGTCCTTGTTGAACTTTGGGTTTTGTTGGACAAATTTTGAGATTAAGCATAGATTTTCTTTTTAAAGGGTTATCCTTTTCTAGATTATCTGACCTTGTACTAACATTTTTTTTGGTTTTGGTTAAAGCCTAAAGAAATGGGAAGTATATAGTTCTCTTTGGTGGATTAGGTGATTTTATAGAAGTTGATTATAGTACTCTTAATGCGAACAAGTCTCCCTAAATACTCATCTTTTGGAAAAAATATGAGTTTGATTAAGGAATCTAGTAAAAGTTGAAAGTCAACACGATAAGTGATTATGTTTCCTTAAGAATAAATTCCTCAATAAAAAGTAACTTAAAACAAAAATGTTGTCTATTAACTTTTCCTACCGGGGAATCGAATATTGTTTAACCCATCACAAGTTTGTGATTTTCTTATGGTTAGCTTTCTCCTAGACATGTTTACTATCACTCTCCCTCAAGAACATGACCCTTTGCTTTTTCTTCCATGTCCTTGTTTTTCTACCTATGGGTTAACTCGAGTGACCTCTGTACTTATCTTCCTTTATTTTAAAGTGATTGTTTTACCGACTCTTGTTCCGATGTGGGACTTTCAAGGATGTTTACAAGCTCAATTTTAAAAATTGCGAGGACGCAATTCCCAAAAGGGGGGAAGGATGTAACACCCCAGGTAAATAAAGAATATGAAATTTTCATATTTAACCATATTTGTGAATAAAATATTAATATGACTTTAATGGGGACGCTATGCTCGATGGCGTACCCAACACACAACAACAAGTTTCTTGAGAATCTTATGTTGCACTCTAATAATAAAATAATATTATTTTAAATGGTAGTTAACATGTAGTCGTTGTATTGGCGGGAATGGATATAAATAACTAAAATATGATTATATATGTTTTTAAATGTTTTTACATTTACCAAATAAAATCTAAAGGCTTAAAATACAGAAAGAATTCAATTTTAGGCGTATATGCCCTAGTTTTCAGTAAAGGTTCACTTATCACCTTTTGATGGAGAATAGTCATTAAATATAGTTTTGTTCACTCTTATACATTCTATTGTTCTAAATAAAACTCTTATTAAGAATCGAGACATCAAAATTTACTTTCTGTAAAATTTTGGTACCTTTCCGACAAAGTTCATTTTTTTAATGAATAGTGTAAAATGTTGTATTTTAATTCAAAACATCTTTTTAATATAATTTATTTATATGAATAGATTATCTTTTGAATTGGTTTTAAAGTGAAATTAGAATATATTTTTACCATTAAATCCAATAGTGGTCATTGGAATTAATTTCACTTTGAAATCAGACTTAAACTTGTGTCAATCTTTTGATACTTATTGTTTCACAAAAACACGCTATTTGTCATGACAACGGGAATTAATTATTAAATTAATTAATTTGAATTATATGTTTTGATTTTTGTAAAATAGACTTCATTTTTTAATTCGGAATATCAAATATAGCTTAGGGTGAATTTTTGGTATTTTTCTAAAAAACTTCAATTTTTGATGAATAGTGAAATCACTAAGTGGTACTTATAAAAACTGATTTTCCATTTAAATGAAAATTTGCCACCTTTGTGTATTGAATTTCAAAAATCCGACATACATGGTTGTCATTAAGAAGTAAAATGTGGTTCAATGAGATTAAAATAATTTTTTGGTGAATAGTAACTTATTAACTTTTTAATCGTGATTAGTGGTAATTAGTGTAGTTTAATGTAAAAATAATGATTTAATAATATGAGATGACCTAGACACATGTCCTACCCTCATTGGATATGTCATGGCCGACCAAGAAAAGCCATGTGTCAACTTGGGGACCCCATCGAGCCACTTTGGTCGGAAAATGACACAAATACCTTTTATTTAATGTTAATGTAAAAAATGGCACAAACATGATATGTTTTACAAAAAAAAAATTAAATAGGGTTATACAAGTCATATTTTTTATTATAAATATTAATTGTAAAGATAAAATGATTACCTACATCATAGAATTTTCTTTATAATTTTTAGACATTAAATAAATTAAATTATTTATGACATCATAATGATGCAGCGATGACATCATTATTTGACGATTTAACTAAAATGGAACGATAATGTAAAATATATGAACTAAACATGTCCAAAACCAATTGGATGAGTGGATTTCGAACACTTATCACCTTATCCTCGAAACACATCAATGTGGGACCTCTTAAATTCGAATACCGTTTTAAAATAAAGTGACTTTTCTTTACCTTCCAAGAGTGCCCCTCCTCTCCTCTTATAAAAGGCCACCAACTCTACCACCTTACCCACACTCCCAAAGCCTTTGTCTCGGACAAACTCTGACAATTGTGTCTCTCCACTTCCCTCTCTTACTCCTTGAAGCTTCACATTGGGCAGAAGTCTTACCAAGGAAGCCTTTCAGCTCAAACCAAAGGGAGTTACCTAATTTGTAAGGTAATGTCTTCACTTGAGTCCTTTTGTTTTATTTTGCTTCTCCAACCCCATAAACACTCTTTGTTCATTTCATTTGTAACAATTATAGTATCATAAATATACTAGGATGTTGTTATAACAAGTATTCGAGCTACACTTTCACACACCTACATCTAATGGTTAAAGAACATACTGTTTCCGTGGACGGCGAATTTCGGCCTCCCGAAACGATGATTGTTCATCATTATTTTAACACCTTCAAAGGTGTACATTATGATGAAACTATATTTATATATGATATATAATATTATTATGTTTTAATTAAGCTTCTGTATTTTTCATTTATTTCATACCTTTATGGTTTCCATTATGGGTAAATGTGATATCTTCATTTAAGGAAGCGCGGACTACCGGCCCCTCAAAGTGATTTGATTCATTAATACCATATGTGGTACGTATAAAGGATATATTTAATATGATACCATACTGGAATTAAAATAATATTATGTATCATTACATTTTTCTTCCATTAAATATGAAATAGAAATGGAAGTAGTGTTCATGCGTACGTACAGCCTACCGTCTCCATGAACGGTACATTTCATTTCTTATCTCAAAATGTTATGTAATATTATAAGTACATATATATAATGGATATATATGTAATATATTACATCAAAATTATGGATATCATTCTGGAATTATAACATATATATATCTCTCTCATTTTGTTTTAATTCCATTAATGTGACAAAAAAATGAAAGTAGCGTTCATGCGTACATACGGCCTACCGTCTCCATGAACGGTGCTTTTCGTTTTTATCTCCAAATGATATGGAATAGTATGAAATTAATATTTAATGGATATATATGATATTTTAATCATTAATAAAATTCTGGAAATTATTTACTTATAACTACATGGGCAATCTTTTTTCAAACAAGTTCATTTTTGACTAATGTACCAAACATCGGCAAAAACGTCTGATATAAACTAACATTATTAAACAACTATTATAACATTATAATATGTGATATGAACTGAATAATAATCTCTAAATGAGGTACATAGAAAATTATTAATTGACCAATGTTTATTATTCAGGAATATAAAGAAACGGACAAGACAAGTTGGACTTGAGGTAAGGGATCCTACTCCTCTCTTTCTTTTTAAGTACACTCTTTTATGTCATTCCTTTAAAGCACATATTTCTTGTGATTGGGTTGTTATTTTATATTAACCTTAATGTAATATTTATGTACATATGATGAGAGACCCTATTCTCTCTCATCAATCCATTTTGGATGTTTTGAGTGGCACCGTTAGGCTGCCGAATTTTCGTAAGAGATCTAACCTCTCTCTTTCTTTTTAAGTACTCTCCTTTATGTCACTTATTTTAAGCTCCTATTTGTTATGTTGGGGGATGTTATTTTATATTACTATTTCTGTAAACATTATGTTGATTTGATGAGAGACCCTATTCCCTCTCATCAATCCATTTTTGGAAGTTTTATGTGGCGCCGTTTGGCTGCTGAGTTTTCGTAAGGGATTTTTCATCTCACTTTTATTCCCATGAGATTTATGCTACATTTGCCACAATTTACATTGAGTGGTGTATGTACTGCCCATTATTTTACTCATTGTGTAATATACTTTCTTTTATGAGTATTTACATCAATGTTGTATTGTACTTCTTTCACGAGGTGTATGTTTCGAAAGATACCCATGTCGGTAAAGGAACCTTTCACCCTCCTCTTTTTAAAAGACTTCTTCTGTTGGGTATTTTAATTTACATATTCTTATGTTCGGATATGTTCTCATATATCCTTATTTATGTAAATTTTATGTCCAAGTGATGATATACCCTTTTTTTTTCTCTCATAAACTCATTTTTATGTGACGTCGTTAGGCTGTCAAGGGAACTTCTTAACCCAATTTTGATTTCTTTGGGTTCAACATGTAGTTATTGAATATGTCATCCTTTGAATATGTGTGAATGAACTTTGATTATTTTACACTTAATATCCACTTATATTTGGTGTATTCATTTGTCACACATAATTATGTAACTAATTTATCCTTAAACCAATGATACCATCTTTGTATGGGACTTCGTCTCAATCTCCTTTCATTGAGGCATATTTTTTTTTATACACAACATTATTTTATACGGCGTATAAACCCCTTTGAAATTTATGTTTATCCAAAAAGAATATTTTTATACGAAGCATTTTACAAAACGACAAAAGGGAAGGTTTTTGTCATACGTATGCGGCGACAACGACTTCTCCGTCGCCGTGACCATTATTTGAGTTTTGGCTTCCTCTACAAGCCATACCTTCATTTTAAAAGAAAAATAAATACCATGTTTTACATTTCTTTTATTTTTGTATTAAAAATGGTTTTCATAATGTTTTTATATCAATGTGTTGTATTGATATCTTGTGATTGAAAGGTGGAAATGTTATGTTTCCTTTATGCATGTTTTATGTGATATGATTTTTTTGAGGTTCGTGGGCATTATTATGAAGACGGGTGGTTCCGTGATAAACTAAGGGTGGGTGAGACCGATATAGCTCTCCAATGCATTGTGTAACGCGAAGGAGTAAAACATTAAGATTTCTTCGAAGAGATTTAGGGAATATACTGTGATGGGTATTCCAAACGTAACCAAGAGGGTTACTCCCTACGTAAGAATGTTATGAATGCCTCAAGTTACCTTTTATGTCATATGATTTCTATGATTTATTCATGATTTGATGAGGTATGTTAATGTGTCTATGTTTTATGGGTAAAGTATGATTTCATTCTTATGTATATATGAACTCATGTTTCCTTTCCATATTTTTATAACCCTTACTGAGCTTTTTATGATCATCCCAAGTTTTTGAAATGTTTTTCACAGGTCAAGGGAAAGGTACATGATGTGATGATAGTGTCAAGGATGTGTCAAGAAAGAATCCATGTTTTATTTTAAATATGTTTCCATTGATGTGAAGAATGAATACTGTCTTTTATGTAACCACTTTGTTTAAATGTGGAATTTAATGCAAGTTTCATGATCTAATTCTCTACAACTCTAAACCTGAAAAGATCCTCAATTTGTAATCTTGTAATAACTCAAGATTAAGTAAGGTTTAAGGATGGGGCCTTATATATCTTCTCTTAGAAGGACCTGAACCTAAGACAACGATGTAGGCTTGAGTTATTCCAGGACTATGACTTCAACATAGTAATACTCCTGGGAAGGGGAATGTTGTTGCATATGCACTCAGCAGGAGGTCTATTATATAGATGTTAGGAGAAGCGATAGAGCCACTAGATGCTTTGCAGATATCCTTTATATATAGATATTGAGAAGCATTCCTACAGTCTCTCACAGTCACACCCCCACTCCTTTAGCGATTCAGGGAGGCACAGTGTGGGGACGCTGACTACGAGACACGACGTGCTCAGATATCCACAGGGCAGGCACCTGATGGATTTTATGAAGGTGAGGAGCATGTTATCCTCTTCAAAGGATGTACTATGCTTCCAGTGTCACTTCAAGAGTAAGTTTTGAGGGTGTTCCACACATCCCCTATAGAGGTATATATAGGAGTGGCGAAGATGTAGTAGGATATTTGACGATAGCACTGGTGGCCAGGGATGAAGAAGGCAGATTCAGAGTTTGCCTCTCGGTGCCTCACTTGTCACCAGGTGAAGGCAGAGCACCAGGTACCAGCAGGCCTGGTTCAGCCTTTAGAGCTCCCAGAGTGGAAGTGGGATGGTATATTCGTGGACTTAGTGACAGGACTTCCACTTAAATCTAGGGTTCACGACTTGATTTGGGTGATCATCGACCGACTCACCATGTCGTCCCACTTCCTACCGATCAGAGAGAAAGGTTTAGTAGAGAGCATGGGATGCCTCTATGTGCAAAAAGATTGTGCGGCTACATAGAGTACCTACATCTATTGTCTCTGATCGTGTCACACAGTTTACATCCCGGCTATAGAAGGGGTTACAGGAGGCTTTCGGGATGCAGCTTCGTCTGAGCACCGCCTCCCATCCTTCAGACGGATGGCCTAACAGAGCGGACCATTCAAACCCCTGAGGACATGCTCCATGCTTGTGTCCTCAACTTCAGTCGCATCTAGGAGGATCACTTACCTTTGGTGGAGTATTCTTACAACAATAGCTATCACTCCACCATTGGGATGGCACCTTTTGAGGTGTTATACGGTTGACCTTGCAGATCACCCTTGTGATGGACTGACCCTGGGGAGTTAGCACTGTAGAGACCCGAAGCCTGACGTACATGGAAATTATATTGTATTTGTGGAATACTTAGTACATAACAAAAAAACACACACAACGATAGTAATAGTTTAGTGTCTTTGAAAACTCGGAACATAATCTTCTAATCGTGGTGAAAGATCTTCAATATCTCCCATAATTATCTTCCTTTTTTTTACCTAAAACCTTTCTTTATATCATGGGGAAAATAAAACAAAAGAGGGTGAGCTCAAATGCTCAGTAAGGGTAAACAAAAGAAATATCAATCACATCATATACATAAGAACATAGCTTTTGGAAATCTTAACCTGCAAAAGATGTCATAATATCATAACATGGGAGAAATCATAGAAGTGAATTGTAATCCCAATAATCACAACATAAAACATGAAAATTTGTGGCATACACACATAATCATCATTTCTTGTTAGTCAAGACTCATTTCCAAGACTATCTTAGTGGACAAAGTCCCTTTCTGAACCGAGTCACCCTCGTTTCAGTCATGTTTCACTGAACCGGTATATCCTACCATTCCAGCCATGTCTATCTCATGAGATATAAAATATTTACCCAATTCATTGGAGGGAGATATAGGTCCCACCCATCTCATAATGATACCATTCTTATGTGTTCCACAAAATCATAAACCATACATCATAGCATAACCCATGTAATAATAATGGGAATCTTAAACATCGTGACATCATAAAACAATTCATATAAGATAAAGGAATTTATAAAAACAATTCCATCACAACATTATAAAATCAATGTAATAATAGAGATAAAAACAGATCCCTTTATTATCTTAGATAGAAAATAATTTTGATAAAACACGTGAACTCCATTCTGGAGGAAAATTTCCTTTCTTCTTCAAAAACATTTTTCCTTTCTTAACATGTCATACAAAAAGAAGTTTATTAGAAATAAACATGAAAACTTGTAAAGGAAGCTTCTTGGAAATAATGTTTTAAAAATCCATTCATGTCCTATAAGTTAAAAAAAACCTTCTTCTCGTACATTTGTCTGAAAATTCAAAAAAAGTACCTCGTACGAAAAATGACAAAAGATTCCTTTCATATCTTTTACTAAAAACTCACCGAAGTGTAAAATTGGATTTAAAATTTTTTTAGGTGGATGGAAATAATATTACATATTGAGGAAACATGGATGTGGATGATAAAATACTCCCCAGTAAATACCAAAGTATAAACAATCTCGGATAAAAATGAGATTGTGATATTTCCCTTACCTTAGGTCCGACTTGCTTTGTAAGTGTCCGAACCTCCTGTATAATGATTTAAATCATGTTATTGACTTATTCCGGAATCATATTCATTGTTATTATATCATATATGGTCCACTTATGACTTTATATTACCCGTTCTTTTGTAAATTCATGTTAAAGTAGCGTTTTGGGTAAAATCGTCTCATTTGTCGTTCGTGTTTTTAACTTGTAATTATTAATATGATTACATGGATCATGATTACTTATATCCAGAATGTAAAACATGATTTATATATAATATATATTCAGAATATATATATATATATATAATATCGATAAATGGAATGAAATACACCGTTCATGGAGACGGTAGTCCGTACGTACGCATGAACGCTGTTTTCGTTTCCTTATTAAATTGAATGGAATTAAGTAGATGACATACATATAAATATACATAAATCTAGTATCATTATTATGTCATATATTTCATTAGTACTTATTATATATATACTTTATAATCATTCATTAATGGTTAATCATTGAGAATTAATATCATCGCGTCGTGGAGACGGTAGTCCGTACGTACGCACGAGCGATGATATCATTCCCATGGTCGTGGAATTGTGTTGAAGTGTATGTATACTATTTCAGTATCAATATCACTTTATAATAATCATATATAGTTACTCATTACACCATTATACCCATCCAATTATGGTGGTGACGGAAAATAGATTACACCACGACGTGGAGACGGTATTCCATACGTACGCACGCGCGGTGATTTCCTTTTTCCGTAGGATGGATAGAAGGTTAATTAGAGTTGTTTCATATTTATAATAACATATCATCATATAATAAATACTGATGTTATTACTTTATCATGAAACAACTAAAGAAGAAGAATTTTAAGAAGAATGAAATTGAAAAAGATCGGTATAGGATATTACCTCTTTTTGACGCGCCTTCACTTAACCTCCACTTAAAGAACTAAGGATGGTCTTTGAAGAAGACCAGGACCTCTAGGATGATACTAGGGAAGTGGAGAAGAGATTTTTTCAGGGGTTGGCCGAGCTTGAAGGCTCAAAGATGTGTGAGGAAGAGAGGGAGGAGGTTCCCTTTTATAAGGGAGGAGAGGGGCATCTTAGGAAAATCTCAAAATATTATTTTATATTAAGGTAAAATTCGGTTTATAATGGTTCCAAATGGTCTTATTTAGATGATAAAGTGGGGATGGGTCGAAATAATCTCATAAAATAGTATTTAGACAAGTTTAGGTTATTATTTTAACCTTATCAATTAGATTTAACTCTAAGTTAAATAATTTAACTTTTACCGTGTCTTTTTGTTTTCTTACAAAATATGGTTAATAAACTTACTATATCAAGCCAAAAGAACCCCAAGTTGTTTATTATTAATATATATATCCTTATCTAAGTCATTTAGCCGAACCTTAGATTTTTAGGAATTAAATAACAATTAATAATATAATATTTGTTTTAAAAACTAATTTATGTCAATTTTGACACTATTTGGTACATGATTTTTATGAAATTTCTAACAGAATGATAAGTTCAAACCAAGTTACATAAATAAACAATAACATGTCATATTAACCTAAAAAATTTGTGTAAGTCATAAAAAGTCTCAAATTACATTTATTTGGGCATTTATAACATCAATTATGTTAATATTTTCTTAAAAAGGTAATTACTGCATTATCGTTGTGTCATAAATAAATTAAATTATTTAAAGTATAAAAATTACAAATAAAATACCATTATGCAGGAAATCTTTTTATCTTTCTAATGAATATTTATAGTCTAATTTATATTATGTGTAACCCTATATTAAAAATGTTTTAGTAAATAAACTTTGATTTTAACTCTTTTAACTCTTCATTGAATTAAATAATAATAAATGTCCTAATCTAATCCAAGTGGGCCTAAATATATTACAATTAAGGTTGTTTTTTTCGAGATAAACTTTTCCAATAGGATCAGGACATGTGTTAGGGTAATATTAATATCATTTTTACCCTTAATTACCCTATTTACTTTTAACCGTGGTAAATAAAAGTAAAAAGTTACTATTCACCAAAAATTATTTTCAACTCATTGAACCACATTTTACTTACTGACATCAACCGTGTCTCTTGGATTTTTGAAATTCCATTCACAGAAGCGGTAAAATTAAGTTTTATGAAAAATTCAGTTTTTTTAAGTACCACTTAGTAGATTCACTATTCATCAAAAATTGATGTTTTTCAGAACAATGCCAAAATTTCATCCTAAGCTATATTTCATATTACGAATTCAAAAATGATGTCTATTTTACAAAATTCATAACATAGAAGTTTGATTAATTAATTTTATAATTAAATCTCGCTGTTAAAACAAATAGCGTGTTTTTAAGAAACAATATCTATCAAAAGATTGACACTTGTTTATGTCTGGTTTAAATGTGAAATTACATCCAATGACAAACATTGTATTAAATTGTAAAAATATATTCTAAATATACCTTAAAACCACTTAAATTAATAATTTATGACTATTAATTATTTGGATTGAAAAAGTTGTTTTTAACTAAAATTTAGTAATTTTCACTATTCATCAGAAAATGAATGTTATCCGAAAAGTACCAAAATTTCAACCTAAGCTAATTTCGATATTACGAATCCAAAGATAAAGTCCATTTTGAAAAATAAAATTTAAAAAATTTCAAAAAGTGGTTATTACTATTCATAATGGCTAGTTTTAATAATATTTTAATAGCATATCGTTGTTTAGTGAAACTTGGTATTGCATACTACACACGCTATCGAGGAAGGTCGCGATTGCGTGTAATACAAGGCAAGTCAAGGATGTTTGTTGTGAAAGATCCTTTTGGTGTAGTGTACAACACAAGACATTAATAAAATTAAAAAGAATATTTTTCATAAAATCTTGGTCTGTTACATTCTACCCCCTTTAAAATGAATTTCGCCCTCGAAATTCATCGGGGTTATTAATGGTTTACTATTCGAAAGTTTCTTTAATAGAAACCCACATCGTAAAAAGGAATACCAAAACCAATCTTTAAAAACGAAAGTATGAAACGTAACAGTTACCCAAAAAAACTAATCACTGGGTTTCCACATAGGTGAAAATATGGATATGGAAGAAAAATCTAACCATCATGTTCTGATGAAGAGTGGTAGAGAACATGGCTATGGAAAAGCCAGCAATCACAAAGCCATAAATTTGTGATGATCTAAGGTACCATCTGATTCATCAAATATAAGATCACTAGGACAAAATTTTTGGTTTTCAAGATCGTTTCCCTAAAGTTAAAGAATTTGAATTAGAATAAATACTTCCTTTATTTTGGTACAATTTCACTGTTGTTCGTGCCTTGAACAATTTACACTTCATCTCTTAAATAAATGAAGTTGAATTTGTTATTCGTGAAGTGTTAGCAGATCATGTGATAGAATGACTGGTCATTCCATCTGTCTCAAACAAAAGGTTAGCAAAAGTTATTAAATATACATAAGTCATTCTATAGTGATATTAATCATATATGGTTCCTAAAATGGACTTATACTTCATATATCATACTACATAATATAATAAAAATATTTTCTACTAAACAGGGACTTCCTGTAGGCCAGTGGTAGGCGATAAAGGACAGTCGCACTTCGGTTGTGGGTTCGATTCCCATAGGCCTGTCCGACGCGATGGGCTGTCGCCCGTCCTGTAGGTTGTCCTTTTTCTAAAACTACATTACTATAACATCCCATCAATAATATCGAAAAACGTTTTATCCTCACTTATGTCCACAATAATCCATTCTAATCTTTAGGCTTATCTAAAATACTTCGGTCCAATCTCATATTATAGAGAAAATGATCACGTGAATGCCATCATTTATCCCTCATATATCTTGTTCGTCACATTCCAGTCATGTGAATACCATAATCATGTAATCTCTTGAAAAATGAATACCCATTGAATCTTAGTGAAAACATGAGTGCTGTCAAAAGATAACTCTTTTCACATACCAAAATCCTCAAAATTCTATATACTCAAACCATGATATCACTTAGTCCTTATATCAATCATGAGCTCATGAATACTGTTAAACATTTCATTTTCTCGTTTTCCCTTCATTATGCGTATATCATCTTATTTCCAAAAAATATCTCAACCACATTGGATACCACATTAGAACAACAAATAAATATTCCAATACTTTATTATACCACATTATTTTGGAATCCCATTACATAAACTCTTAATCATTCCACCACATCGTTGTCATATTCAACATCGCCAATAGTAATCGCATGTGACTTCCCTTTGTCCTTTTCCTTCAGTGGTTGCTCATGTTGATCATCACTAACCCTTGGATTAGGGCATTTAATAGCATAATTCCCCATTTCCTAACACTTGAAGCATTTAAGTGTTGGTGGTGCGTTCTCTGTAGTGTTTTCTTTATTCACATCATTAGAATCCCTTTTTCCATTACTTCGACACTCAGCTACTCGATGACCTTTTTTTTCCACACTTAAAACATTTTCTAGTCCCTTTAAGACAATCTCCACCATGCTTCATTCCACACTTTGTGCATAAGGAAACATTCATCTTCTTTTCACCATTATTCAGAGATTTCTCCTTGAACTCCATCTTTCGTTTCTTGTCAAAACCATGAGATGGATATGTAACACCAACTTCCATTTCTACCATGATAGCACAACACACAATTTCTTCATAGCTACTGAAGTCTCTTATAGCTAATGCCCTTCGAAGACTCGGTTTTAAGCCACTGAAAAATCGATCAACTTTACTTTCAGGTTGGATGATAATGCCAGATGCATACCTTGAAAGTCTTGTAAAATTCGCTTCGTATATACGAACAGATTCATCATCCTTTTTCTTTAGTTCAAGAAACTCCTTCTCCATCTTTGTTCGAAGAATACGAGGGAATTGATTATTGAAAAATAAGTTCTTGAACTCGTCCCATTCCATGGACTCAATTTCATCTCTTTGCCTCATATTCTTGATAAGATTCCACCATTGATCAGCTTCACCTTCCAAACGATATACTGCTAAGATGACTTTATCATGTTCAGAACATTGAAGAACTGAAAATATCTTTTCAGTGGTACTGATCCATTGTTCAGCAACAAGTGGATCAGAAGACCCAATGAAAAAAGGTGGGCGTTGCCTCATGAAGGACTCAAAAGAATATTGTTCCCTTCTCTGCTCATTTGGAATTCCAGAATGATTCATAGCTTGTGTATGTATAGCAATAAGATTTTGCACTCCATCTCCCATAACATTTGTTTGTTCAGGAGGACAGTCATTGCATTGTCCATTGCATTGATCAACACGGTTCCTTCAGGTTCCATCCATCATCTAAAACCCAAAAAGAATAGTGTGAGAGGAAAAAATCATGCTAGGGAAAACAACATAATAAAGGGGGAGTACCTTCAATATCTAACATCTTAGGTTTAATTCTATGATCGTTAGAGTAATTCTAGTACTATAACCCATACATATATTTATCCTTAGGGACATCCCTAGACATTCCATAGAAATATCTCTAGGGATCTTACTAACGTTTTCGCATCCTAGTTTCCAAAAGTTGACTAAACCTTTCCTCTGATACCAACTGTAGAGACCCGAAGCCTGACGTACATGGAAATTACATTACATTTACGGAATACTTAGTACATAACAAAAACACACACACAAGGATCGTAATAGTTTAGTGTCTTTGGAAACTCGGAACGTAATCTTCTAATCGTGGTGAAAGATCTTCAATATCTCCCATAAAGATCTTCCATTTTTTTTTACCTAAAACCTTTCTTTATATCTTGTAGAAAAGAAAACATAAGAGGGTGAGCTCAAATTCTCAGTAAGGGTAAACAAAAGAAATATCAATCACATCAAATACATAAGAACATAGCTTTTGGAAATCTTGACCTGCAAAAGAGCTCATAATATCATAACATGGGATAAATCATAGAAGTGAAATGTAATCCCAATAATCACATCTTAAAACATGAAACGTTGTGGCATACACACATAATCATCATTTCTTGTTAGTCAAGACTCATTGCCATGACTATCTTAGTGGACAAAGTCCCTTTCTGAACCGAGTCAACCTCGTTTCAGTCCTGTTTCACTGAACCGGTATAACCTAACATTCCAGCCATGTCTATCTCATGAGATATAAAATATTTACCCAATGCATTGGAGGGAGATATAGGTCCCACCCATCTCATAATGATACCATTCTTATGTGTGCCACAAAATCATAAACCATACATCATAGCATAACCCATGTAATAAAAATGGGAATCTTAAACATCGTGACATCATAAAACAATTCATATAAGATAAAGGAATTTATAAAAATAATTCCATCACAACATTATCAAATCAATGTAATAATAGAGATAAAAACAGAACCCTTTATTATCTTAGATGGAAAATAATTTTGATAAATCACTTGAACTCCATTCTGGAGGAAAATATCCTTTCTTATTCAAAAACATTTTTCCTTTCTTAACATGTCATACAAAAAGAAGTTGATTAGAAATAAACATGAAAACTTGTAAAGGAAGCTTCTTGGAAATAATGTTTTAAAAATCCATTCATGCCGTATAAGTTTAAAAAAAACATTCTTCCTGTACTTTTGTCGAAAAAGTCAAAAAAAGTAACTCGTACGAAAAACGACAAAAGATTCCTTTCATATATTTTACTAAAAACTCACCGAAGGGTAAAATAGGATTTAAAAAAATTTTAGGTGGATGGAAATAATATTACATATTGAGAAAACATGGATGTGGATGATAAAATACTCCCCAGTAAATACCAAAGTATAAACAATCTCGGATAAAAATGAGATTGTGTTATTTCCCTTACCTTAGGTCCGACTTGCTTTGTAAGTGTCCGAACCTCCTGTATAATGATTTAAATCATGTTATTGACTTATTCAAGAATCATATTCCTTGTTAGTATATCATATTTGGTCCACTTATTACTTTATATTACCCGTTCCTTTGTAAATTCATGTTAAAGTAGCGTTTTGGTTAAAATCGTCTCATTTGTCGTTCGTGTTTTCAACTTGTAATTATTAATATGATTACTTGGATCATGATTACTTATATCCAGAATGTAAAACATGATTTATATATAATATATATTCAGAATATATATATATATATATTATATCGATAAATGGAATGAAATACACCGTTCATGGAGATGGTAGTCCGTACATACGCATGAACGCTATTTTCGTTTCCTTATTAAATTGAATGGAATTAAGTAGATGACATAGATATAAATATACATAAATCCAGTATCATTATTATTTCATATATTTAATTATTACTTATTATATATACTTTATAATCATTCATGAATGGTTAATCATTGAGAATGAATCTCATCGCGTCGTGGAGATTGTAGTCCGTACGTACGCACGAGCGATGATATCGTTCCCATGGTCGTGGTATTGTGTTTAAGTGTATGTATAATATTTAAGTATCAATATCACTTTATAATAATCATATATAGTTACTCATTACACCATTATACCCATCCAATTATGGTGGTTACGGAAAATAGATTACACCACAGCGTGGAGACGATATTTCGTACGTACGCACGCGTGGTGATTTCCTTTTTCCGTAGGATGGATAGAAGGTTAATTAGAGTTGTTTCATATTTATAATAACATATAAGTATATAAGAAATAATGATGTTATTACTTTATCATGATACAACTAAAGAAGTTGAAGTTGAAGAAGAAAGAAATTGAAAAAGATCGGTAATGGATATTACCTCTTTTTGACACGCCTTCAATTAACCTCCACTTAAAGAACTAAGAATGGTCTTTGAATAAGACGAGGACCTCTAGGATTATACTAGGGAAGTGGAGAATAGATTTTGGCAGGGGTTGGCCGAGATTGAAGGCTCAATGTTGTGTGAGGAAGAGAGGGAGGAGGTGCCCTTTTATAAGGGAGGAGAGGGGCAACTTAGGAAAATCTCAACATATTATTTTATATTAAGGTCAAATTCGGTTTATAATGGTTCCAAATGGTCTTATTTCTAAGATAAAGTGGGGATGGGTTAAAATCCTCTCATCCAATTGGATTTAGACAAGTTTAGGTTATTATTTTAACATTATCAATTAGATTTAACTTTTACCGTGTCTTTTTGTTTTCTTACACTATATGGTTAATAAACTTACTATATCAAGCCAAACGAACCCCATGTTGTTTATTATTAATATATATATCCTTATCTAAGTCATTTTGCCGAACGTTATATTTTTAGGAATTAATTAACAATTAATAATATAATATTTGTTTTAAAAACTAATTTATGTCAATTTTGACACTATTTGGTACATGATTTTTAGGAAATTTCTAACAGAATTATAAGTTCTAACCAAGTTACTTAAATCAACAATAACATGTCATATTATCCTAGAAAATTAGTGTAAGTCATAAAAAGTCTCAAATTACATTTATTTGGGCATTTATAACATCAATTATGTTAATATTTTCTTAAAAATGTAATTACTGCATTATAGTTGTGTCATAAATAAATTAAATTATTTAAAGTATAAAAATTACAAATAAAATACCATTATGTAGGAAAGATTTTTAGATTTCTAATGAATATTTATAGTCGAATTTATCTTATGTATAACCCTATATTAAAAATGTTTTAGTAAATAAACTTTGATTTTAACTCTTTTAACTCTTCATTGAATTAGATAATAATAAATGTCCTAATCTAATCCAAGTGGGCCTAAATATTTTACACTTAAGGTTGTTTTTGGTCGAGATATACTTGTCCAATAGGATTAGGACATGTGTTAGGGTAATATTAATATCATTTTTACCCTTAATTACCCTATTTACTTTTAACCGTGGTAAATAAAAGTAAAAAGTTACTATTCACCAAAAATTATTTTCATCTCATTGAACCACATTTTACTTACTAACATCAACCGTGTCTCTCGGATTTTTAAAATTCTATTCACAGAAGCGGAAAAATTAAGTTTTATGAAAAATTCAGTTTTTTTAACTATCACTTAGTAGTTTCACTATTCATCAAAAATTGATGTTTTTCAGAACAATGCCAAAATATCATCCTTAGTTATATTTCATATTCCGAATTCAAAAATGAAGTCTATTTTACCAAATTCATAACATAGATGTTGCATTAATTAATTTTATAATTAAATCCCGCTATTAAAACAAATTGCGTGTTTTTAAGAAACAATATCTATCAAAAAATTGACACATGTTTATGTCTGGTTTAAATGTGAAATTACATCCAATGACCAAAATTGTATTAAATTGTAAAAATATATTCTAAATATACTTTAAAACCACTTAAATTAATAATTTATCACTATTAATTATTTCGGTTGAAATTTTTTTTTTAACTAAAATTTAGTAATTTTCACTATTCATCAGAAAATGAATGTTATCCGAAAAGTACAAAAATTTCACCCTAAGCTAATTTCGATATTAAAAATCCAAAGATAAAGTCCATTTTGAAAAATAAAATTTACAAAATTTCAAAAAGTGGTTATTACTATTCATAACGGCTAGTTTTAATAATATTTTAATAGCATATTGTTGTTTAGTGAAACTTGGTATTGCGTACTACTCACGCTATCGAGGAAGGTCGTGATTGCGTGTAATACAAGGCAAGTCAAGGATGCGTGTTGTGCAAGATCCTTTTGGTGTAGCGTACAACACAAGACATTAGTTAAATTAAGAATAATATTTTTCATAAAATCTTGGGCTGTTACAAGCACTAGTGGGACCAAAGATGGTATGGGATACCACGGAGAAGGTGTAGATCATCCAGGAGTAGATGAAGACTACACAGAGCAGGAAGAAGCGATATGATTATAGGAGATGGAGGCCTCTGGAGTTCGAGGATGGAAACCTCGTATTTGAACAGGTCTCACCTCGTTGAGGACTATGGAGATTTGGCCGAGGTGGCAAGTTATCTCTGAGATTCAGCGGACCTTTCCAGGTCCTCAGCAAGGTAGGTGAGGTGGCTTACCTCTTTTCACTTCCCCCTCATTTGCATCGGGTTCACGACATTTTCATGTATCCCAGCTAAGGAGATACGTGCATGATCCTACTCATATCATTGACTATGAAGAGCTGGACGTTGACGATGGGGCGTCTTTTAGGGAGGCTCTAGTGGAGAATGAGGATCTACAGGAGTGGGTCGCACGTGGAAGGTCAATACCTCTAGTGTGAATTTTAACACCCCATGCTTCTATGGTACGTTTCCCTTTGAATAATTTAATAGCTTTCATTGTACACAACTTCTAGATTCTAACACACCACGACCAATCAAACTAGCTGTTATGAATAGTAATACCCACTTTTTGAAATTTTATACATTTTATCTTTCAAAATGGACTTCATTTTTGGATTCATAATATCGAAATTATCTTAGTGTGAATTTTTTGGTATTTTTTTGAAAACTTTCAATTTTTTATGAATAGTGAAAAACACTGAGTTATAGTTTAAAACTGAATTTTTATTTAAATAATTATTTATTTTATTTAAATTTATTTTAGGTCAAAATAGATACATAATACCTACCTAAGTTCAATTTAATTTATTAGAGTTAGTTTATAATAATTTTAGATATATAAAAATTTTATTGAACTTTTAACCGTCTTTTACCCACCCCCTATGAGCATTTGCAAATTTGAATAAAACTTAATTTTACTGCTCTTGTGAATTGAATTTTAAAAATCTGAGAGACATGGTTTATATTATTAATTAAAATTTGGTTCAATAAGATAAAATTAATTTTTGGTGAATAGTAACTTTTGACTTTTATTTACAACGGTTAAAAGTAAATAGGGTAATTAAGGGTAAAAATGGTATTATTATTAACCTAAAACATGTTCTAATTATATTGGATAAGTGTAATTCGTCCAAAAACAACCTTATGAATAAAATATGATCCTTTAGGTCCACTTAGATTAGATTAGGACATTTATTATTATTTAATTCAAAGAAGAGTTAAAAGTGTTAATTTCAAAGCTTAATAACTAAACAATTATTAATATAGTGTTATACATAAGATAAATTCTATTATAAATATTCATTAGAAATATAAAAATAATTTATACATAATGGTATTCTATTTATATTTTTTATACATTAAATAATGTAATTTATTTATGACACAATGATGGTGTAGTAATTACCTAATTAATGAAATATAAAAATATTTGATATTATAAATATTTAAATAAATGTGATTTGAGACTTTTTATGAATTCAAATAATTTTATAGGTTAATATGACATGTTATGGTTGGTTAGATGAATTTTTTTTGAAGTAATAATTCTATTATAAATTTGGAAAAAACAAAATACCAAATAGTGTCAAAATTGACATAAAAGAGTTTCTAAAACAAATATTATATTATTAATTTATATTATATTCCTAAAAGTATAAGTTTTTTCCAAAAGACTTATATAATTATATTTTTATCATTAATGAACCTCTTGGGGTTTTATTGGAAATATATAGTATGTTTATGAACCATATAATATAAAAATACAAAGAGACATGGTAAATGTAAAACTATTTTACTAAGAGTTAAATTTAAAAGATAAGGTTAATATAGTGACTCAAACCTATATAAAACCTCTTGGTTGAGTGTTTTGCGACCCATACCTACATTATCCTTTAAATAATTCATTTTGGAGCCACTAGAAACAGAAAATGATTTTATTATAAAATAATATTTCTAGCTTTTCCTAAGGTGCCCCTCACCCCTCTTATAAAAGGGCACTCCCGTTCACACAAATCATACCTTCAAATTTTTTTTCTCAGACAAACTCTTCTAAAATAACCTATAAACTGTCCTACCTTCATCCTAGAGGCCTTCCTTTAGTCATAAAGCCAACCTGTGGATCCCTTTTGATCAAATCAAAAGGAAGAACCCCAAGAAGAGGTAAATATTTCATCACCTCTTTCAAGTTCCTTTCTTCATCCACTTCCTCTTTCCTTGTTTTTTCCATTATAAAATAATAAATCTAGTATATTCTATATAATATGATTTTTTATAAATAGGGTACAACCATATTCATTATTCTATCCATCCTTTGAATGAGATGTCATCATACGTGTGTACGTACGGCTTACCGTCTCTACGTTGTGGTTTAATTGTTATTCAATACCATATTATTTGGATGGTTACAATAATGATGTGTAATTTATGTAAATAATAAATATAACATGACAATTATTATTTATATATGATATACCATCCAATTACATATTATTTCTCTATCAATATAATGATATTGTCGGTCGTGCGTACGTACGGATTACCGTCTCCACAAACGCGATGAGATTCATTCCCCATCATAATCCATTCAAGACTAATTTTCATTAGATGTTTAATAATAATGTTTAAATACTTAATAGAATTCTGAATATGAATAATATACATCCTATTCATAACAAACACTACTTACAAAACAAATCATATAAAGAAAAACGAATCAGTTAAAACCCGAAACGACAATAATACTAAAATATTATTAACAAAGCAATATTAAAAGATTGTATATGATATCATATTAATGTATATGATTCTTGTATAATTTAATAACAATTATTTAACCACTATAATGTATTTTAACATACCCCAGACCAAGTAAAAGAACCATGTAAGGGGTTTCTTATCTCACTTTTAATTCTGTGAGATTTCCATTATTCGCCACTTATTTATTAAATGTGGTGTATTGTGTAATGTAATTTGATATATATATATATATATATATTATCATGATTCTATTTTTATTAATGGTATTTTTTGATTCATTTTTTGTTATTAATATTTGTCCATACAACTCGATTGATTACAACGAAATAAGGGTTTCCAACTCACATCCTATTTCTGTGAGATTCATGCCATACTCCGACTATTTGCTTTTGTGTGGTGTATGTACTACCCAATGATTGTCTTAATTGTTTAATAGAATTTAATTTATGAGTAATTACATCTTCATTTTATGATCCATAATTCATGGGATTTATGTTTTGTAAGTTACAAAATTTGTATTGAAATTTCATATTTCAATTTCCACTCATTTGGCTTTACGCATACTTTATTGATTATTTTACTCCATGATTATGTGTGGAATAACTATTTATTATTCGTGTAGTAATTTCCACTACACTTATTTGGATATACTTTTGATACACATAATCACTCCATTGATAAATTCTTAAGTCATCGATATGAACTTGATAAGAGTAATTTTCACTCAATATCTCTATTTATTGAGTTAAACATCCAATTCATTTGTGTTATTTTTACCAGAATATGTTGGAATGTCCTCTGATTGATATACACTGAATATCCCATAATATTGTGTGTATTTATATTTTTCATACATAATTATGTCATTGATTTATCCTTAACCTAAGGATATGGTCTTTAAAAGAGATTTCATCTCAATTTACATTCCATTGATACTTCTTTGTTGTTATGCACCAATTCACTTTTATATGGTGTATATAATGTACTTTGACATATTATATCATGAATAAAATTATTCACATGATATTATAAATTTTTTATTACCTCAATTATTTGTATTCAAGTGTCTCTTTTGGTTAGTAACTCCAACTAAAATATCATTTTAAAATGTTTTAAAGATTTATTATTCTAAATCATTCTCAATAATGACTATGTTTTAAAAATGTTTTTAAGGATTTATTTATATGGACATTAAAGTTTTGAAATTAAAATTTCATTTAAATTTTTCAATGTGGTATGGGACACTTTGGTTTAAAAATTTATTTCAAACGGCTTCTTGATAAATATTGTGATATTTAAATGTTTTCAAGAAAAAGAGGGATATTTCTCTCAAATAGTTTTGATGATTATTTTCACCTATGTAAATATCATTCATTATTATCTATTGAGGTTGATCTATTATAATAAAATCTTCCATATTGTATCAAATGAGTAATGTTTGACTGTGGATGTGCTATTTTTATTCCATTCATGGTTTGTGGTTAAAATATTGACATTTTGTATAATAATTTTAATACGAATGTTCAGATTATGTTTCAACCTTTTCATAAGAGGAATGCATTTGAATTATTAAGTGATGGGTGGAGCCCACTATAACTCCTATATTAATTGGTAGGTCTCATGAGACAAACTAGTATTTTGGAACAAGGGCTTGACAAAATCTTATTTGTAGTCTTGGCTCAAGGCCTTGACTATATGGTTATGAAAGTCTGGCATTTTGCATTCCATCATTATGAATGTGGCTATTGATATTACATGTGATTATTCGACTAGTATAATATCCATGTGAATAAGTAAATGGCATTATTTGATTTCATCTTTCCCATATTATGCTAAAATTAAAGTGTAAAAGGATTTTGTTTTAGTCCTACGCATTGCTTTAAATGTTTATGTCTATTTATGAAAGTTCCTGCTATATTTTTATCCTTACTGAGCATCTGAGCTCACCCCTTTCTATGTTTTATTTTTTCGAGGATGTGAAGAATTATATTATGACTAACCTGTAGGGATATTCTATGGGATCTCAATGTTTTCTATGGAAACAATGTTTTTGTAGTTTTCCATTTTATGATGTAATGTAAACCTTATGAATGTATCTAGTACTTACAAGGCTACTAAACTAATCAGTATTTTGAAACTTTATTGTTTTTGATCATGCCAATGATATATAGTAATTAAATGACTCTCGGATTCTAGTTTTGGGGTGTTACATGAGTTCGCTGGTAGCACAGGAACCTCCAGGAGATCACATGTGAGCGGTAGGCTCAGATGCGTGCTCAGTACCCCTACTTTTTCCCTTCATTTTGAGTTGTGGCTTACAGGGAAGTATAGCCCAGATGTGGGGCGAATCTAAAGACTCGGAATTTCTATGTAAATTTTTTTAATTAAATTGTAATTATACGAGTCAGTGAAAATTGACGGCGCGTGATTCCGTGGCCCGGTGTGCCCGGAATCAATTTATGAAGTTTCTTATGGGTACGTTCAGTAAACGGGTGAGAGGGTTTTATTATAATTTTTGAATCGGTGCTCAGAATTGAAATCTAAGGGAATCGTTGAACTCAAAACGTCGGTATTTTCTTATGGATACTTTCACCTCGACGGTAGTGGGTTGAGAATGAAAGATACTTTTTGGGTTTTTGTGGAAATTAATAAAATAAAATGAACTATACTTTATTTTAATTTTTTTGAGCCACCATTTGGATGTTGGGAGGTAGGACCCACTAGAACTATAACCTCTATGTCGAGGTTGTAATTTGGTACCACCCGGCCATAACCTCCAATGAAAGGTTATGGTGGTGGGGACCACCACACCTCAGCCTCCCATGAGAGGTTAATGTGGTGGGGACCACCTGAGACCACATAACCTCCCAATTTGAATATTAGGGGTAGGTACCACCCGACCCCTATTAAATGGGGGGAGAGGAAAACCTCTCAACCCACCCTCTTTAATGTGGAGGATCCACTTGAGCTTCTTCCTCATTAATATTGCCAACACACCAAATTAATGGTGCCAAATCCCCCACTTTAATTTTTAATGTTCCAACCAAGTGTTTAGTTTTTCTTTTTGAATTCTTGCTAACAAAATAATAGATATTATAATCTATTATTTGGAACAACTTTTCACTTCGGTGTTTTGAGAGAAGGATTATTGGGAGAGGAGAGAAAAGCTCTCTCCAAGGAAGAAAGAAGAGCGCCAGAAACGATCTCCATTGACCTTCATCCTCGGATCCTACCAACATGGGATGTCTTCAACTGACCTTCCCTCCACAACATCATCAATGGGCCAACGTATGAGCTCAGGATTGGAAGTTTGTGGAAGACGTAATGAATGAAGATCTCATCTGTATTCTTTCTGCAATTTCATCATCGAACAATGAACAAAGGTAGTGGTTTAATTTCATTTAACATTCCATGTTCTTCCTTTATTCAAAACAAAGAACGAGGATTCTTTCCTTTTGTGGTTGGATTGTTATGGCTCGTTCTAAAGGACTGATTGCAATCACCCTAATCGTTGAGGGTGTGGGCCAAATGAACATGGTCTGAAATCCACTATTGATCTCTTTTGTGATGTCCTTCATCATTGATAAGAAACGACGATGCGATGAAGGAGGTAAAGACAAAGGTCTCGTTACTCGCGGCCTCTATGACTAGCGCCACCCTGTGGCGTCCCACACCGCCACCGGCCGAACCGGCCCTATCTGAGCCCCATCAGCCTACATGGCCGACTCTCGGTCTTCCCGGTCACCTTCTGGCCACCTGCCAGCCTTCCACCATGCCGCACACTAGCCTCCCAGCCTCCATAGCCCCCTCCCGGCTCCCGGCCGCCCGGCCTCCCGAGCTGCCACCCGACTCCTGGCTGAACCGGCACCCTGGCCAAACCGCCACAACACGCCGGCCTCCCAACCAAATAGGTTCCCTAGCCATGTCGGCATCCCAGGCCGACCCGTGTCCCCCATCATGGTTCTCTGTCCAAACTGAACCTGGTCGCACCCTCGTTGCGCTCCTGGCCGAACCGGCCCCGAGCCCGGGACGAACTGCCCTCGCGGACTGCTGGGCTGGGCCCAGTGGGCCGAAAGAAACCCAATAGGCTGGCCCGACCAATGGGCCAGGCCAGACCCAATGTGTCAGGACGGGTCGACCCAAATAGGGTTGTCCTAAACTAAGTCATGTCGGGTCAGTCCGACCGGGTCGGACCGGACTCAGACCTACTACCGACCCTTTACTTTCTTTTGGCCATATCATTGGCATAAGATGTCCATATGAAAAATTGTAAATGGAACTGGTATTCTTGGAGTGCGGTGGTCCCTTTGTGTATACCCCACTAGAGTTTTCGGTATAGTTGAGTTACGGTCTGGTTGGATCGAGCACGAATCCAATCGGGCCCTCGGAACTAAATTGTCAATAACTCTCAGACCGGACGTCTGATAGATGCATCATCTGTTGTGTTAGGATTCATTATGAATGATGAATATTTTCAATACATAAACTTGGGACTTTTTGGAATTTTATGTATAGAAACTTTTCTTGAGGAGCGGACCCTCCCAGAATCAAGCATACATTGTACGGAACCCTGTAGTTGGTTGTGCTCTGTCTACTATTCCTGGATCCTGTGTGGGTTCGACAACTCTGACTACTATTCCTGGATTATGTGTGGGTTCAACATCTTTGACTATTGTTCTTGGATCTTTTGTAGGTTCGATAGCTCTGACTGCTGTTCCTGGATCCTGTGTGGGTTCAACAGCTCTGACTACTGTTCCTGGATCCTGTGTGGGTTCGACAGCTCTGACTACTGTTCTTGGATCCTGTGTGTGTTTAACAACTCTGATTACTATTCCTGGATCCTATGTGGGTTCGATAACTCTGACTACTGTTATTGGATCCTAAGTGGGTTCGACAGAATAGATGATTCAGTGGATACAACTGATCATCTTTATCTCTCTACATATGTTTTATACCTGTGTGAGCAGAGTAAGTAACTTTGTGTTTTACTCATGATTGAGATGGATTACTTGATAACTTATGTATATTTATGGGAATATACCTAAGTGGTGTTATCAGATGATTTCATTCTTTTGTTTTATCCTTGTTGGATTTTGTGAGACTTTGAGGTACTCGAGGTCCCTACTGAGTATCGTAATACTCACCCCTACACGGGTTATGCCCACACCTCATTGTGTTGTATGCAGACAGCGGACAACGCTGACTGAGGCTGAGAGTACCAGGACTGGACAGTACCCATAGGTGGACCATACGAAGAGTCGGTACATGGAGGAGATCGACAGACGTGGATTACTAAGGAGGCTATTTATACCTACCTTTCAGGTCGGAATTCCGGAGGACGACTCAGCAGCTGTTTTTTCCTTTCATCAATTCTATTTGTACTTCCATTTCCTCGTACTTTTCAGTTGGGCTTGTATTTCCGACCCCTTTTACTTTTCCGCACACTTTTTTTATATTGTTTACCTAGTGTTTTTTATCCATATGTGTGCTATGTTGTGTCCGTTTCATGTTATAAGGGCAATGCCTTCCCAATTTTAGGTAATTACGCCTTTTGGTGCTAGTCGCCAGCCCCTAGCCTATGGAAGGCGGGTTTGTGGTAGTCTTGGAACGGGCCCCAGGGGACGGGTCATGAAAAATATAATATAAAAGGCCCTTTTAAAGGCAACTATTTATTTATTTGTGACTACATGGTAGTGCAACGAATAATCATATTATATTTGGTATTTTAAATAAAATTAATTCAACTAATATGGATTGAAATTTGTGACATTATCTATGATGGTTATTAAAGAACACTAATTTTATTACTGATTTTATAATTCATAAAAACAATAATTAATCTCATCCCAAAACACTTTTGGGGTGAAACATTAACCAATTTTAAGAAAAAATTTTTGGTAGTAATGGTGAAAAAGAACTAAAAAATAGTAATCATAATGTAAGAACACAAAACCTCAATTTCATATATGTGAAATCACTAATTGTACATTATAGAATTTATAAAATCTAATGGTTTTTAAATGAAATTGGTAAGAACATGGAATCCAAGACACTTTTTTATGGATTCCATTTAAACAAAAAACCATTTTGGGCTAAAAGTCGTGTATTTTAATTTTATGAGAATGTATGGTTACAATTTTATTGCAACCACATGTACTAATATAGACCTATTTCATTTTTTGAGATATCTCTTCCTTTTATATACTTGATAAGGACTTCATCTAACCAATTATTATATAGGAATTTCTTGGATCTAAATATATCATAGAGGATAATTTTTGTTTTTATTTTATAGATTTTTTCTCTTACAACTTGGTGTTAATTCTTTTGTCCATTTTAGAGGTATTACACTAGAATGGAAATCTATTTATTTTTTATCATATTATAGATGTGGGGGTCCACTTTAGGAAATGTATTATAAATTTAATCTACCCTTTTACACTCCTTGTTGATGAAGGGAGTTGTCACTCTTCGATATTTCACATGTATAGTCATTTCAACAATGTTTTTGCCGAAAAGAGATACAGCTAGATTTTATATAACATATTCTTATGCATTATGTAACTACCGAATGTATGGAAAAAAATTCCTCAATAGGAATTCATACCATAAACTCCCATGAATGGTTGAGAAGGGGGATTAGCTCATATTTTTTATTTACATTTTTCCATTGATTTTCTTAATTACCAACTCCATATCACCTTTCATGTTAATACAAGTAGTCAATTTTTTGAATTTTAACATGATACCCCTGATAAGAATCGAATATTCTAAATCATTACTGGTGAAATTCTTTAAAAGTATGGAAGAGTATATCAAGAATAACATTTTGTGTTATAGAAAGATAGAATTTAATATAACTATTTTTAATCAACGGTTCTCTACCTTTTTCCATATTAGTATTTAGGATACACCATTAAAGTATATCTACCATTTTATTGGTCTTACTAAAAAATAGGATTATTAATTAAGGTGTTACATATCCAAAAATAATTAATTTGGAGTTAGGTATTGTACCCAAAATACTCTTTACACATTCCCAATGGTTATATTATAAGAAAATATTTTGATATTAAAATATTTATTGATTGTATACCATTTCACTAGAAACCCTACTTATATTGGGTGATTAAGGGTATACATTTTCATATTAACATAACATACTCGATGGAACTTTTGATGATATAAATAGTGAGACAAAATTTTACTACAAAGATTAAAGAAAGTTAGTTCATCTATAAATGGTTATATATAGCCTCAAATTCCAACATAATTGTGATGATATAATATCAATTTCATCCTTTTGATCACTTTTTTTTGGGAATGGATAGCACTGATGGATCTGTATAGGGATATATCGAAGAGGATAACTAATTTTATTATATTGGTCGAATCATGGATATGCGATATAAAAGATACTTATTCAAGATGTCGAAAATGATTTGGAAATAATTATCCCAAAGTATTTCACACCTATTTACATTAAATTTGTTTAGGGAGACACTTACCAATATGTTTTTCAATTAAAATCGTAATATAAAATATTTTCCTTGGATTAATTATAATACTTGAGGATCTGCATAGGGTGGGATCATAAGGATTTACTTGGATTTCTCATGTATAACATGATACCTCTCTAGTACACTATGAATCTGAGTAATGTTGTATATATCACTACGAAGACACACATCAATGAGTTCATCTTTATATTATACAATTATAGTTTTAAAAATACCACATTTAGATCTTTGAATTGTTAAGGACACTTACACGTCCTGGATAACAAATCTCATTCATATCATTCAACTAGATGCATCACCCATGGGTTTGTATCTCTATTATTTTTAGACTAGAGTTAATCACCTGTACGTAGTATACTATTTAGAGTGCCTTAAACAAAATGTGTTCCTTTTCTTCTAGGGACACAAAATTTTATTATACCTTAAATACCCAACTATATAATTGGGAGATTAAAATGTTGTTATTAAATTAAATAGTATATATTTAATTGATATTGGGAAATCATAATTTGGGTTATGGTAGTTAAGGACCATGAAGTTATAATAAACTCTATTTTGTATTTTTTTCTTAACTAGGATAATAGTATTCTAAAATCTGGAGTATTATATCTCTCTGTGTGAAGAGGATTCATATCATCTTATCCACTTTATATTCCACCATGTTGTTGGTGTTTGGGTGAATCCTCCTCACTTCCTTATCAAGACTAAGAAATGGATTGATTTGGATTACAAATTTCTATTATCCATATGTGAATAATCATGATAAATTAGTATTCTCAAATCAGTGAAACATACAAGTGTACTAGACTATACCTATTCTAATGTCATCTTTCTAATAGTAATTAAAAGAGATTAACTAATTAGTATAGATGTAGTTTCAGAAGCTTTATCCTAAAGTGGTATTATTAAATTATAGTTAGAAAGACTACCTTATACCTTCTCTATCAATGGCCTATTTACATGTTATATCCCATCATCTTTTTATAGAATTCCATGAATTTTAAAATACCTAAGGTTCCAATACCAATATTCAGTGTAATGTTATGTGAAGATGTCCTAATATATTTTGAATAATTTGATATAGTTATCTATTTCATGGGGGTTATAGTTGCATAAAATATATTATTAAATTGAAAAAATAACATGAATAAAATAACAAAATTTATTAGAAACACATTTTTTAAATTCATGAGGTTTATCATTGTGATCTTTATTGTCAATGTAATAATACTTGGATTTTTTATTTGGAATATCATTAGTAGATGGTTATATGAGGTTATCACCCTCTTCATGGGGCTAGTCATCAAGGATTATTATATGGTGTAATATATACAATGATATCATGTAGATGGTTAGAGAGTCATCTAAACCCTATATACATTGTTTGGGAAACTATTTTTTCATATAAAACTTCCTTAGATAGTTTAACTAGGTGTTACTAAAACAAACATTTTAAAATATATGCATAAAAATAGGGTTAATATGAATATAGTGCATAGGTAAAGTTTTTATTTCTCTCATATATGTGGATAGATCAAAAACTTTCATCATGTTTTCCATTTTTTGAGAGTATGTTGTTTATGATATCTTTCCATTTAATTAAAAAAGTTATTTGATTTCCCAGATCATGTATTTTCACTTTGATTTGATGGATAAGGTGCCAAAAAAATCTTTCAAATCATTATTCAGGTAATTTAGAGAGGGTTAAAATCTATTTAGGGTTTCCATATATGTTATTTTATCTATTTGTGTTTCCTTATTCTCCCTCTTTTAGTACTCATACTCAATGAATCATGTTTTATAAGATTCAAAAGGATAGTTTTCACTATGAAGAACTTTTATGCACACACTAATAGATTAATTTAGGCATTATTATATGAAAATGGTATAATCATGTGTACTTACATCCATTGAATTTATAATAATTCATTGAATGAATTTTCCTTTTTAACTACTATAAAATCAATTCCATATGTAATATCATAAAACGGTGATTATATTGATATCTTTTTTAAGGTATTATATTCACTTTTATCATACTCTAAGATGGTCAATATGGGTCATTCAAGGTTCTATTATTTGTACCCAACGTATGGAAGTGTCTAGGATAGAATTTGATTTATCCTAGATCTATTATGAAGAATTGTATAATGGATTTAAATGTTATTAATTCTTTTAGAGATTTAAAGAGGAATTATATGCCCTTGAAAGACACTCCATGGTCTTTTTTGGAAAATGATACAGCTTCATAACATTTTGCAAACCCTCTTTCAGCACAATATGAATCAGTAGTGACCATATCATTTTCAAATGCTCCATTTATTAACAAGGTGTTGATAAGAAAATATCTAATTTATTTAGATAATAAAATCTTATTTAAAATATATAATCATTCCAAAATGAAGATGGGGTCCATTAATATATCACAAGTTTATTCCAAGGGTTTGAATCTCACTCCATGATGGTGATAACTAGGTTGATTCACTATGGTAAGAGATGACTATCATGATAATACATATGGTACAAAGAAAAGGGGCCTTACTAAACATTATGACTCTCTAGATGGCTATCATTTAGTCAATAAATATATTTATTAAATTGGAGAAGGGAGAGTGTTTGAGGGTATTGGATTAGACTATAACTTTTTATAAACTCACTAATTCAAATTCACTATAGTCTTTATCATAGGTATAATATAGTCAATTATAACACCCTGATTTCTTTTCATGACTAGGATACATATCCCACTTCCACAAACACTTACATTGTAATTTCTAAAGGATACAAGTTTATAATAATCTTTATATTTAACACATTATTTAATAAATTAAATTGTTTTAATAGAGGTAAATTATAGTTCCTTTTTGTGAAGTCTATCAATTAGTTAGGTGATGATTTTTATTCTAATGTTTGGTATATGAATTCTATAAGTATTGTAAAATAATGTGTTCCTATAGGACTTTGCATCCTACTATTTTCTATATTGAAATCTCTTTCATTTTCTCTTAGAAGGAAATGAACTAAAGAGTAAAAATTTGAGTTTTTTAATGGTAACATAATTATGATTAGTTTATTTAGTCACACCCTATTGATTATATATGCATGGGTCATTAGATTTTTTTTTGATCTAATTGTCATACTATTACATGTTCTTAATGTAGAAATACTTGTAATCCACCATCTTCATAAAAAATGTGTAGACACATAGTTCAAATATTTTATTTGGATTATCATGATTCACCCAACATTTATGTACCATTTTTGAAGTAAATAAATAAAAAATATTTTTTAATTTAATGGAGTGGGATTTAATAGTGGTGGATATAAATGGGATGGTCACTCAAACCTACCTCTTTGGACATTTTGATCTCTAGTAAATAAAACTAAATATTCACATGGGTGCATATGAAATACCAAATGAATTATCTAGTCTAAAAGTCATAAACCATATTCTTCTCATAATCAAAATATATATGTTTCTACTCCTTATACATTTCTTACATTTTAATATAGGATAATATCTACTATTTTTTATTTTTAGAATCTAGAATTTCTTAAATCCTTATCAATTTTTTGGTGTAGCCATCCTATAAAGAGGAATGGATACCAGTGCCTCCCCTGGCACATGCTCAATAGATAAATCCACCTCACGCTCAGAAGGTAGACCAGAAAAGTTTTCCGGAACGACATCCCTGAAATGATCAACCACTGGTGAGAAATCCTTCTGACAAGTCCCCTGATCATCAAGATATAAACTAGCAATCTGGGATATCACACCACCTCACCCAAGAGGATGGTTAGTTCCTCTCATACGGGTTCTATGGAAGCATGGCAGAGTGTAGGACGAAACCTGGGAGTGGGATACAGACATATGTGCTCAGTGTCAAGAGTTGTTCTGGGCTTTATCTTCTCCACCCTTGGAATGGAAATTCGGGGATGAATTTCTTTAAGGGGGAAGATTGTAAGAACTCGGTTCTTAGTTTTGAGGTACGGGTTTCTTCTTTTCTCTTTCCATTAAGCGTTTTTGGGAGAATAAAGAAAATAGGGAAAATCACCTTTTTTGGGTTACACAACATGTAATTTAGACGTGTGAGATGAGTACACAAGACATGTATCCATGATGACGATGAACGGTGTAAAAACCGACTACACACCGAGCAGAATAATCCATCACCAACATAGCACCCTGCTACAGATTCATGAACTCTCGAGCTCTATCTACCCCTAGCATCTCTCAGAAGAAGAAGTCATAGAAGGCTATCTGAAAATCTTCCCACACCATGTCTCTGTGATGCTCTAACTGAGTGGTAACATCCCACCACCTCTTGGCAGAATCCCACAACATATAATTCGCGAGCTTGACCCTCCACCCTGGATGTGTCTCAAGATGCTCGAAAATACTCTCCATTGACCCCAGCCAAGAATCCACAGCCTATGGTCCACCATCCCCTAAAAACATGGGCTGATGCTGCTGTTGAAAGATACAAGTCAGCTCAGCCATAGATGTGGCAGCCAGCGATGCTCCCTAAAAGATCTGCATGAACTGCATAAAGCCTTCATAGAACTGTGCATAAGCACATGTGTCTAGTATAACGGTTGGCGCCGCATCTGGCTCTTCGGAAGGATCCACTTGTAGCCCATGGCCCACCATCTCTGGAGTGTAATCATTACCGCTGTCCTGGCGAACAATGTGTGGTCATCTCAATGGAATGACTCTACAAGTTAAAACACACACCTTTGATCAAGATTATCACAGTCAGAAAACAAATGGGCCAAATGGGGAACATGAGGAAGAAGTCATTCAAGATTGCACAACAAGATTACACGACATGTATACTAACTATGCAGAATGTACCTGACTTCTCTTCCCCTACCCAGGTCCTTCTACAAGGCTAAGCCACATGGCTTCCGTTTGAACACAACTACATGGCGTGTATATTATCTACACGGCATGTGTAGTTTAATTTTCCAACTGTGTGTGTTGTTTGTGACATGGCCGACTACCTTGATTGATGCTACACGACATGTTAGACCCGCACACGGCGTGTACACCACCACATTTTCCCAGCCACACGGCCAGGTCCACACGGTCTATCAACGGTCAAGACTACACAGCGTGTCCCTTAGGTACATAGCGTGTTCAGGAAGAGGTAACATCGACCCGTGTTTGTTAGTTACATGGTCGGGTCCCCAGGTCAGACCACACGACGTGTTCCATAGTGGGAACAGCGTTTATGTCTTAAGGTATCTTCCATCTGTGTTCTTAGTTACACGGGTGGACTCCGGGTCAACACTACAAGGTGTGTACATCTCGTACACGGTGTGTTTTACCCAACCATTTCCATTCCTCATGTCCCCTCCCACACGGTATATGACATGGGAAGAGTCTATACAGCATGTATTGATAGTACACAGCATGTAACAAAAACATTTATTTTCTTCCTGAACAGAAGAACACACGCCATGTGTCCAAGTAACTACACGGTGTGTATACTGGGTTTTCCGAACAGTAGGCCTCTGAAACTACTCTGGATCCCATAAAATACTGAAAAACAACACCTAAGTGCCAAATTCCGACCTGTGAGGACCCATACTCCCTTCAAATCAAAGCGTAAAATCTTATATGTGTTATAAATTCGGTAAACAAGTTAATGATCCACCACATTCCGGTTAATGAGGGACCATACTCCCCAGTAACCAAAGGTTTGTGTTCATTCTATCAAGGCCTCACACAAACATACCCCATCACATAGTAGGAATTTATCTGAGCATCTATAACAACAACATGATTTTCTAGTACAATAACTATCACAAAAACATGAAATTTCTAATGCACCTACATGGAATGGAACTATGAATGGCATGTGATTTATAGCTTGTGCCTAAATGATGCATGAGATGGCATACCCTCATCTCATTGGGTTTCAACTAAATAGAACCCATGGATAAAATATAAACAGAACAATCTCAATTGTGTCACCCAACGGTGAAATCAAATCAACTGTAAAATTTTCAAAATCAGAAAATGAAAATTGCAATTACCGAGGTAGACTAGCTTTTCCCTATACACTGGTTAGATACTCCAAGGCACAGCTTATTACCAACTACATTTTTTCTTATCCCTGACTAAGGCTCCAAATAGTAAGTCAAAGAAAAGAACCTCCTCTGATACCGCTTTGTAACATCCAGGATCCGTGTGCCACTCCATGGGTGCCCCGAACCCGGTTGGTCACATGACCTCAAGTGCATTTACCCAAATTCCAGAGGCTTCTAACTAGTAGCGAGGGCCTAAGTATGATAGTGGGAAAACTATGCCCGCATTTTTCAAATTTTAGCGCATCGGAATAAAATATATAATCATACAAAAGTGGAAGCAATAAATCATACATAGTTTAAAGTAAACAACTGCAGTAGAAGATAACCAACAGTCATGTAGAGAAAGATGAAACATGTCTCAAGTTCTAGGAAAACAGCACGAACATGTTACACAGTAGTACAATACAATACAGCTCAAATAACAGGTACAGTAAAACAAAACAAAACAGAGTAGACAGAATGCAGCAGCATCCCAAGCCTAAGCTCGGTCCCATTCCCTCCTATTCCTCTGCTACAATCAAGTACCTATACAGGGACCCTTGCCTTATCCACACCTACATAAACATAATCTGTTTGGGCCGAAGTCATGAACCAAATAGGGTGTGAGAAATAAATCCCAATAGGCACCCACCAAAGGCATATTCCCAACTGTGTGAAAATATGCAACAATAGTGTGTAGTAGTATATGAAATAAACTAAGCAGTACTAAAAAGTAACTAAATTTTCCAGTTATATTTACATTTTTAATATTCATTTAATCATTCAATTTAGGATATCACCACAATTATTGTTCTAAGTAAATAGTCAGTGTCCTCAGACATGAAAACACTTACCCTCATGTAAACAGAATCACAACCCATAGGTAATTTCCCTCAGGCATAACAGATATTTCCCTCAGGCATACAAAGTGTTTCCCCCAGGCACAGAGTCTATCACCCACAGGCATAACAAATATTTCCCTCAACCACGGAATCTACTGCCCTCAGGCATAAGATGCGTTTCCCTCAGGCTGTATAATAACCACTGCCCTCAGGCTATGAAAACAACGCCTTCAAGATAAAGTAAAGTACTTCCCTTAGGGTAAAGTAATTGGGCCAAGCCCTAATCATAACAAGCAAATTATTCCTCTCATGGAAAAATTAATGCACAAAATAAACATTTCATACCCTCAGGCATCCTATCCAAATGGCTAAACAGAGGAATGCACCCTCGAGGTGGTCCTGGATCCATGCAGTGATCCCAAACAACAGTTATACATGTTCATTAAACTGCCTATGAAATTCTAGGTCTTTATTTAAACAAGGCCTCATCCATACGACACTCCATTCATGGGAACCTATCACAATGGTACAAAAATTCACCATAGTAGTTGAAAATAAACACCAAGCCGCCTACCTCGATTGCCCCTAATCGGTATACGTGAACTACGCTCCTCGAATAATCCAAGAACAACAATGATCTGAGGTGAAAGAAATCATGTTCAAATGAAAATAAATTTCCCTCGGGAAAGAATTGGTAAGAACGGCTTAAGGAGAAGGAGAGGCTTACCTGTACGATTCCAAAAAGATCGTCAGAGGTGGAAACGGACTCCGGGAATGCGATCTGGAGCTCCTCGAAGGTTTATCCCTCTCTCTCGACTCCTCCTCTAGTTCTAAGCTTTCTCTATGAACAGGGGAGGCTACTGCCCATTTTAAGTGAAAAATAAAGACTACATGGTGTGTACTATTGAGTACACAGTGTGTACATTCAATTTTTTAACTATTCCTATCGCCGCTTCATGCCAGTGTGGCACTATTTATCATTTTACATGAGTACACAGTGTGTAATCCATGATTACATGGTGTGTAATCCATGAGTACATGGCCTGTACTGACGCTCAACTAGCAGCTGCCATCACCGCCTTACTATTCACATATCGACTGACTACACTACGTGTAAAAACCCACTACATGGCGTGCAGTCAGTTTTTACACCTCTCATCACCATCATGGATACCCGACTTGTGTACTCATCTCACACGGCCAAAGTACATGGCGTGTGGAAAACTACACGACATGTACCCACAAAAAGGTGATTTTCCCCATTTTCCTTATTCTCTCAAAAACGCTTAATGAAAAGAGAAAAGAAGATACCCATACCTCAAAACTATGAACCGGGTTATTAGAAACTCCCCCCCCCCTAAATCAATTCATCCCTGAACTGTTTTTCCAAGGGTGGAGAAGATAAAGCCCAGAAAAAATCTGGCCACTGAGCACGTATGTCGGTCTCCCGCTCCCAGGTTTCATCCTGCACTCTGCCATGCTGCCATAGCACCCGTATGAGAGGAAGTGACTGGCCTCGGAGAACCTTTGTGCTCTTATCCATGATACAAATTTGATTCTCCTCAAAGGACGTATCTATCTGAAGCTCAACCTCCTCTAGCTGAAAGACGTGAGATGGGTCTGAATGAAAGCGATGCAACTGAGATACAGGGAAGACGTCGTGCATGGCTCGGTACCTCTATGGTAACTAAAAACGATAGGAAACTGGCCTGAGTCTCTCCAGAATCTCAAATGGCCACACATACCTCGGTGAAAGTTTAACCTATCTCCTGATATGCCTGTGTCCCAACCTTGATGAAACACGCAAGAAAACCTTATCCCCGACCACAAACTCTAAGGGTCATCTAAGACGATCAACATAAGATTTCTACCGAGACTGTGCAGTAGCCATCCGCTTATGAATCAACTGGACATGCTTAGATGTCTCCTGCAAGAGACGTGGTCCCAGTAAAGCTGCTTCACCTGCCTCTATCCATCATAAAGGTGATCGGCATGCCTTACCGTATAAAGCCTCGTAAGGTGCCATCAAAATAGTTTCCTGAAAACCATTATTATAGGCAAACTCAACTAAGGGTATATGACTATCCCAAGAGCCCCCAATGTCTAGGATGCATGCATGAAGCATGTCCTCATGCATCTGTATCGTACGCTCTGACTGGCCATAGGTCTGAGTGTGATAAGATGTGCTCAGAAGCACCTTTTTACCTAGTGCCCTCTGAAAACACTTCCATAAACGAGACGTAAAGCGGGCGAGCCTATCTGAAATGATAGAATGAGGAAACCCATGAAGATATATGACCTCTCAGATAAACAGCCTTCTGATCTCGTCAACACCGAAGGTCTCCTTTATCAGTAAAAAGTGATCTACCTTTGTGAGTCTTTCCACAACAACCCACACAGCATCATTTCCTTGAGGTGACCTCAGAAACCCAGTCATGATGTCCATAGTGACATCATCCCATTTCCACTCTGGGATGGTTAAATGTTGTAACAGTCTGGCTGGACTCTGATGCCCTTCCTTCACCTACTGACAGGTGGAAAATCTCGTAACAAAACCAGCTACTTCTCTCTTCATACCCGGCCTCTAGTACTGACGTCTCAAGTCACGGTACATCTTGGTAACTCCGGGATGAACTTCCCAATATAAAGCATGAAACTCCACATCAGCTCCTCATGTATATCCCCTGGAACCCATACTCTTCCATGGAAACGTAGTACCTCATCATCGCATATCGTCCATCCAGGAGGAGGGTCCTCACTTGCCACGAACTCCCATAGAACTAGGCCTTCTGAATCAGATAGCTATCTCATCCTCACTATATCCAGGAGGGTATAAGTCACAACTAAGGATGAAAGATAGGTTTTTCCCTGACTGTCGTGCACCTCCAAATGCATCTCAGAGAACAAAGCACCGATCTGCCACTCCCCACTGGCCTCCTAACCTGCCTATTTCTGAGTCTTCCTACTAAGTGCATCAGCAGCTGTATTACCCTTACCAGGAGTATAAGCATTCTCAAAATCGAAGGATTGAAGTTATTCGACCCACCTTCGCTGCCTCAGGTTTAAGTCACGCCGAGTAAAGATATACTTGAGACTTTTGTGGTCAGTGAAAACCACAAAATTATCTCCTAATAGATAATGTCTCCAACAGCGTAATGCATGAACAACTTTAGCTAACATGAGATCATGAATCGGGTAATTCCTCTCATGTGGCCTCAACATCTGAGACCCGTACGCAACAACTCGATCACCATGTATCAACACAGCTCCCAACCCAATACCTAATGCATTATAGTTAACAATATAGCTGTTTCCATGATCTGGGTGTATCAGTATTGGTGTTGATGTCAACTTTCCTTTCAGGTCCTGAATGGTTGTCTCACAAACTTCTGACCAAACGCACATTACACCCTTCTTAGTAAAACCCATCAATGGAGTTGCTATGTTGGAGAAGTCCTGGATGAAGCATCTGTAGTAACCAGCCCTCCCTAATA
This sequence comes from Viscum album, assembly GCA_963277665.1. NCBI lineage: Eukaryota > Viridiplantae > Streptophyta > Magnoliopsida > Santalales > Viscaceae > Viscum > Viscum album. Next base: position 2,082,829,052 of record OY728165.1, read on the forward strand.
AACTTCGTATCTCAAACATGTTCTTAGGTTGATCCCAGGAAACTACTGCCCTCACCTTCTCTGGGTCCACAGAAACTCCTTCCTCTAAGATGATATGACCCAGGAAGTGAATCTGGTCCATCCAAAAGTGGCACATTTAGATCTTAGCATATATTTGATTCTCTCTTAGTGTACTTAGTACGATCTCAAGATGGGTGGAATGGTCGTGTCGAGTGTGAGAGTACAACAAGATATCATCCACGAATACTACCACAAAGGAATCCAGATACGGATGGAACACATGATTAATAAGAGCCATGAAAACTGTTGTCGTGTTTGTGAGTCCAAAAGGCATAACCAAGTACTCGTATAGACCATATTTTCTTAGAAAATTTGTAAGTGGTATGTCTGATGGTCTAACGCGCAGCTAATGATATCTGGATCTCAAGTCAATCTTCGAGAACACTCGTGCTCCGAGAAGTTGATCAAAAATATATTCAATCCTCAGAAAGGGATATCAGTTCTTGACCGTTAACTGGTTCAACATCTGATAATCCACACTAAGTCTGAGGGTACCGTCTGCGTTCTTAGAAAATAGCACAGGCAAACCCCAAAGATAAGTATTGGTATTGATAAAAATCTTTCCTTGTAACTCCTCTAACTACCTCTTGAGCTCCTGCAACTCAGGTGTAGCCATCCTATAAGGAGGAATGGATACCGGTGCTTCCCCTGGCACAAGATCAATAGATAAATCCACCTCATGCTTGGGAGGTAGACCCGAAAAGTTTTCTGGAAAGACATCCTTGAAACGAACAATCACTGGAGGGAAATCTTTCTGACAAATCCCCTGATCATCCAGATATAAACTCATAATCTTGGCTATCACACCACCTCACCCGTGATGGTCTGGTCCAGCTCGACTCGCTTGAACATCCCATTCACCTTTGTATAGAAACTCTCTACTCTCTGGTTACGTGAAACTCACCTTGCGACGATAGCAGTCCACAAAGGCTCAAAAGGGAACCAACCAATCCATCCCGAGAATTACATCATAAGTCGACATCTCTAAGACATAGGGGTTCCATAAAAAGCTAAACCCACTAAACTTTTGGGGGTACTCCCTTCACTGATGCACACCAGTTGTTCTAGTTCCCAACGGAGTGTCTAGCGCTATAACAACAGAAGAAGAAGAAACACAGAGCCCAGGGATCTCCACATCAGGTACAGATATAAAGCTATGTGTATCACCTATATCAAAAAGCACTGAAGATAAAACAGGAGGTACTATTATGAGTCTTCTCAGAACCCCTCTCTTTACCCACTGGTGGAAATTCCCTACAAAAGCACTACAGATGACCCATCTTGCGGAATGCTCGGCACTCCACTGGGTATTGTGGACACTGCGGGAACTTGTGCCCCTCTCTACCACACTGGTAGCACCTGACTGGGCCACTTAAAGTAATTTTCTGGCTAGTACTTTCACCGTGAGAGAAACTCATATATCGCTTCCTATTCCCAGTAAACATAGTACCAGAAACTGGTGCCGAACAGCTCTGGCCTACACCACTAGCTTCACGAAGGTTCATCCCTATAATCAGTGCCTGGTTCACAATATCATGCATTGTAGGAAACCTAAAAACATTCACTAGGGCTTGAATTTCATATCAAAAACCATCCTCAAAGAATCTAGCCCTAAATGTCTCATCACCCACCAGAATGGGTGCAAAACTCTAATGCTCAGTGAAACGAGCATAATAATCCATCACCGACATAGAGACCTACTACAGATTCATGAACTTTCAAGATTTATCTACCCTTAGAGTCTCTGAGAAGAAGAAGGCATAGAAGGCTATCTAAAAATAATCCCACGCCATGTCTCTATGATTCTATGACTGAGTGGTAACATCCCACCACCTCTTGGCGGAATCACGCAGCATATAAGTCGCGAGCTTGACCATCCGGCCAGGAGGCGTCTCAAGATGCTAGAAAATAGTTTTCATAGACCCCAGCCAAGACTCTACAGCCTGTGGTCTTCCATCCCCAGAAAACATGGGTGGATGATACTATTGGAAGATACGAGTCAGCTCAGCCATAGATGTGGCAGCTGGCGGTGCTCCTTGAAAGGTCAGCATGAACAGCATAAAGCCTTCACGGAACTTCACATCCATGCCTGTGTCCGGTATGATGGATGGCGCCACATCTGGCTATGATGGATGATCCACTGGTAGCCCATGGCCCACCATCTCGAGAGTGTAATCATTACCACTTTCCTGGCATACAACGGGTGGTCGCCTCAGTGGTATGTCTCTACAAGGTCAAACACACACCTTGGATCAAGATTATCACAGTATGAAAATGAAGGGACCAAAAAGGGATTCGGAGGAATAAGGCATTCAAGATTGCACAACAAGATTACACAGCATGTATAATGAATACACGGCGTGTACCTGACTTCTCTTCCCCTGCCCGGGTCCTTATACACGGCTAAGCAACACGGATCCCGTTTGAACACGACTACACAGCTTGTATATAATCTACACAGCGTGTGTGGTTTAATTTTCCAACTTCCAGTGTCGTTTGTGACACGGATGACTACTCGGCTTGATACTACACGGCATGTTACACACGCACACGGCATGTACACTAGCTCATTTCCCCAGCCACACGGATAGGTCCACACGATCTATCACCGTTCAAGACTCACAGTGTATCCCTTAGGTACACGGTGTGTTCAGGAAGAGGTAACACTGAACCGTGTTTGTTAGTTACATGGTCGGGTCCCCAGGTCAGACCACATGGCGTCTTCCATAGTGGAAAAGGCGTGTATGTCTTAAGGTATCTTCCATCCATGTTGTCAGTTACCCGGGAGGACACCGGGTCAACACTAAACGGCGTGTACATCCTGTACATAGTGTGTTTTTTCCAACCATTTCCCTTCCATGTGTCCCCACCCACATGGTCTATGACACGGGAAGAGTCTACACGGCATGTACTGAGGGTACACAGCGTGCACCTAAAATTTTTTCTTTTCTTCCCAAACAAAAGAACACACTGCGTGTGTCCAAGGAACTACACGACATGTATACTTGGTTTTCCAGACAATAGGCCTCTGAAACTACGCTGAATCCCAAAAAATACTGAAAAACAACACCTAAGCACCAAATTCAGATCTGTGAGGGCCCATACTCCACGCGAATCGAATCTTGGAATCTTATATGTGTTATAAATGCGGTAAACAAGTTAATGATCCACCAAATTCCAGTAAATGAGGTCCCATACTCCCCTGTAACCAAATTTTGGTGTTCATTCTATCAAAGCCTCACACAAACATACCCTATCACATAGTAGGTATTTATCAAAGTAGTTATCACCACAGCATGCTTTTCTAGTACAACAACTATCACAATAACATCCAATTTCAAATTCACATACATGGAATGGAACTATGCATGGCATGTGATTTATAGCATGTTCCTAAATGATGCATTAGATGGCATACCCTCATCTCACCGGGTTGCAACTAAATAGAACCCATGGATAAAATATAAACAGCACAATCACAAGTGTGTCACCCAATGGTGAAATCAAATAAACTGTAAAATTTTCAATATCAGAAAGAAAAATTGAAATTACTGAGGTAGACTGGATTTTCCCTGTAAACGGATTAGCTACTCTTGGGCACAACTTATTACAAACTACATTTTCCATACTATCCCTAACTAAAGCTCCAAATAGTAATTCAATGAAAATAACCTCCTTTGATACCACTTTGTAACGTCCTGGATCTGGGTGCCCCTCCATGGGTGCCCCGAACCCGATTGGTCACATGACCTCAAGCACATTTCCCCAAACGTGAGAGGCTTCCAGCTAGCAGCGAGGGCCCGGGTGTGATAGTGGGGAAACAATGTCCTCATTTTTCAAAGTGCAGTGCAGTGGAACAAAATATACAATCATACAATAGCGGAAGCAATAAATCCTACATAATAAAAAAGTAAACAACTGTAGTAGAAGATAACCAACAATTATGTAGAGAAAAATGAAACATATCTCAAGTTCTAAGAAAACAGCAAGAACATGTTACACATTAGTACAATACAATACAACTCAAATACCAGGTACAGTAAAACAAAAAAAAACAGAGTAGACAGAACGCAGCAGCATCGTAAGCCTAATCTTGGTTCCATGCTCTCCTACTCCTCTGCTACAATCAAGTACCTATATAGGGAGCCTTTCCCTTATCCACACTTACAGAAACGTAATTTTTTGGGCTGAAGACAAGACCCAAATTGGGTGTGAGAAATAAATCCCAGTTGGCACCCACCAAAGGCTCGTGCCCAACTATGTGAAAATATGCAACAATAGTGTGTAGTAGTAAATGCAATAAACTAATCAGTACTCAAAAGTAACTAACATTACCAGTTATATTTTCATTTTTAATATTCATTTAATCATTTAATTTAGGATATCACCACAATGATTATTCTAAGTGAACAATCAGTGTCCTCAGACATGAAAACACATACCCTTAGGTAAAAAGAATCACAACCCACAAATAATTTCCCTCAAGCATAACAGATATTTCCCTCAGTCATATGAAGTGTCTCCCTCAGGCATAGATTCTATCACCCACATCCATAACTAATATTTCCCTCAGGCACGAAATCTACTTCCCTCAGGAATAAGATGCGTTTCTATAAGGCTATATAATAACCACTGCCGTCGGGCTAAGAAAACAACGCCCTCAGGATAATGTAAAGCACTACCCTCAGGCACAAGTAACTGGGCCAAGCCCAAAGCATAATAAGTAAATTATATACAATTCCTTTCAAGTCAAAATTAATGCACAAAATAAACATGGCATACCCTCGGGAATCTTGTCCAAACGTCTAAACAGAGGAACGCACCCCCAAGGTGGTCCTGGATACAAACAACGATCCCAAAAAACAGTTATACATTTTTATTAAACTTCCTATGCAATTATAAGTATTTAATTCAACATGGCCTCAGCCATATGACACCCCATTCATGGGCGCGAATCACAATGGTACAAAAATTCACCACATCAGTTGGAAATAAACACCAAGCCACCTACCTCGATCACCCCTGATCGGTATACGTGAACTACGCTCCTCAAATTGTCAAAGAATGACGAAGATCTAAGGTGAATGAAATATCATTCAAACGTAAATAAATTTCTCTCAGGAATGAATTGGTAAGAAATGCTTAAGGAGAAGGAGAGGCTTACCCATACGATTCGAACGAGATCGTCAGAGGCGGAAACAGACTCCTAGCGTGCGATATGGAGCTTTTTAAAGGTTTGACCCTCTCTCCTAACTCCTCCTCTGGTTATAAGCCTTCCCTATGAATAAAGGAGGCTACTTGCCATTTTAAGAGAAAAAAATAGACTACACAGCGTGTACTTTCCAATTTTTAACTGTTCCTCAGGCAGCTTCTCGCTAGTGTGGCATTGTTCATCAGTCAATATGAGTACACTGTGTGTAATCCATGATTACACGGTGTGTAATCCATGATTACACGGTGTGTAATCCATGAGTACACACCATGTACTGATGCTCAGTTGGGGGCTGCCTTCAACGCCTTACTATTCACCTTCCGAATGATTACACGGTGTGTAAATTCCCACTACACCGTGTGTAGTCAGTTTTTACACCATTCATCGCCAGCACGGCTACATGCCTTGTGTACTCATCTCATAGGGCCAAAGTACATGGCATGTGGAAAAGTATTTGGCGTGTACCCACAAAAAGGTGATTTTTCCCCATTTTCTTTATTCTCTCAAAAACTCTTAAGTAAAAGAGAAACGAAGAAACTCGTACATCAAAACTAAGAATCTGGTTCTTACAGAAAGAACGTTATATAAAAATTAACTTTAAAATAATAATTTTTATATAATATATTTCATATATATTTATTAAATCTATGATTATTACTATCTATTTCAAAAAAATATTAAAAGCGAATCACATCACTTCATGGAGGTGGTAGTCCACACGTACGCACAAATTATGTTATCATTTTCCAATGGATTGGAATGTAAGAAGTTAGATATGATATTAAAATCATAGAAGTATAATTATTTAACAAATTTTATATATAAATTAATTCCATAATTATATCCAACCATGAGAGGTAGTGATGGAAAATCATTTACATTAGTTCGCGAGTTAGTAGTTGGGTGTATACAAGATTGATGGTTTTGTTTCCAATTATGGAAGATGGTATGGATATAGGTTATGATATTAGCATAATAACATAACAATATATTTAAGATACTTATGTTATTATTTAATAATATTTAAATAATATTTGAAGGTGGTGGAAGAATAAATAAAAAGAAAACACATTGATAAGAACTATACAACTTCTTCGGAGAACCTCTTTAGGTTTATACCGAAAGCCTTCATGTGAGGGTTTCCTAATAAACCTATGAGCTATAGGAAATGTTAATAGATTTAATGATGGTATTTTTTCAGGTATTTTTATAACTAAAATTATTTTCATGTGTGAAGAGTATAGGAGAGGGGGTTCCTTTTATATTTGATGTGAGTGGCACACTTATAATTTTTCAAAGTTTCACAACAATGTCATGTCACATTCTCATAAAAAGGGATCCAAAATGAATCATTAGAAAACCTTATATGATATAAGGTTTATATATTTCCCTAAAATAAGAATTATAATACTTTTTTTTCATTTTAACACTGGTCGTTTTAGTTTAACCCCCCGGTAAACCCGTTTTAGCCTTGATTGTGGTAATTAATTTTTACTATTTTTACTATTCATTATGTCCAATAATTAATTTACAATTATTATAAAATATTAATTATTTTTATTAAAAATATGTAATTTATTTTACCAAATTCAATTCATATAAGTGTAATAATTTATTTTAAATTTAATCCCACACATGCAATGAAAAACAGTTTTCTGAAGAAATTATTTTCATAAGTATAAATAGTTTTTATATAAAAATTCAACAAAGATTTGATTAAAATGTAATAAATTGGGTTAATAATAATTAATTTAATCTAATTTTATTTTTAAAAAATATTAAAAATTCTTTAATATTTTTAATTTATTTAAATGAAAATGTATTTTTTTATAAAAATCTATATTTTTTCAATATTCATCGAAAAATTACTCTTTTCAGAAAAATATGAAAAAATAACTATAAGAAAAAATTTAGATTTTGTTTTCAAAAAAAACATTTGTTTTTTGAAAAACATTCATAAATTTGTGACAATTTAATTTCAAAAAACTATGCAAAATATAATGAATCTACTTTTAGAAAAATACAATTTTTAAGGATAAAAACGAATTTATTATTATCACATGCATTTAAAAAATATTAGATGAATGAAAAAAAAAATCTGTAATATGTAATATATAAATTTAATTAATATAATTCAAAAATAGTTATTTATTTAGTTTATTAATATAAAAGAAAAATGTGTGCATAAAAATAGTTTTTTCATAAAAAACTATTATTTTACTTTCAAATGATTATTTTCATTTCTAATCAATTGATAGAAAATGAATTTATTTAATACATGTGTAAAATTAATAATTTTAATAATTTATTTATTCATATTAATACCGAAAAATTTAATTTATAGGTTACAACTGTCACAATAAATAATAATATATTAATAGTATATTGTGGTTCCTATAAACTTAGTGTTTCATGTAACACAAGATATCTATGAAATTAAATTTATATAAAAAAATTATTTCACAAAATTACATGGTGTTACATTTTACCCCCCTTAAAATGAATTTATCCCTCAACATTTTATCACATTGATATAAATAAATGAGGATATATAGTGACCCATACTTTTCACACATAGATATTACATCTAAATATATAAATATTATTTACATAACATAACAATCAATGCCAGAATCATATATTTATTGAATATTTCGATTCATGTAAACATAAAAAACAAGTTCATAATAGTTCTATATCATATCCCACTTGGAGCTTCATAAATATCACCCTTTATAGACATATCATACATAAACCCTTTCTTCCTAACCTGGTAAAGGTAACATAAGAACGGTTTGTGTATGATTCTTAGTAAGGGTAAACAAGGGAGATATCAATAACCAAATAAGAATAACATGAGAAAAATGAAATGAAAACATGAGAAATATTTTAAATCCATACCCTACATAACATATATCAAAATAAAGAGTAATAGAATGAAACATGGAAGACATGAATCATAATTCAATCAATGAACATGAGTCATGAGATCATATCATGGGAACAAGACAGAGAATTGTGGCATACACATAAGCATATAAAATAATTTCCTTAGTATTGAAGTATATTTTTCTAGAATATCATAGTGGAATGGGTTCACTCTCCAACCCATCATAGTTTTCAAGGTTCAATCTCAAGACTACAATAATGGACTGTGTCCTTACTAAACTAGGTTCACTCCTCATTCCATTCATGTTTATCTCATGATATATCAATATTTACCCAATTAATTGGAGGATAATATAGGTCCCACCCATCATATAATTGAAATCACATATATATGCTCCATAATATCATAAGGGATTCATCATATCAGAACCCATGAGAAGAAATGGGTTTCATAAACATTATTGCATAGCCTAGGGAAAAGAAATCATTTTCATAAACATTTCTTTATTTCATTATAGCATAACCCATGGAAAATAAATAGGTTTCATAAAAAATCTTAAAATCATAATGATAAACCATCTAAAAAGATAATATTGATGGTATCCTTGGATCATATTCCCAGTAAAACCTAAGTGAAATCTAGGGTTTTTGTCTTTGATTAATAGGAATTCTATTATACTATCATTAAAACATTATTAGGGAAAATAACCTTTCCATTTCTTGAAATTAATTTTATTAATTCATGAAATATAAAGGAAAAAATTTTCTATGAAAATAACCATATAAACTTTCAATTTAATCTTAATATAAAAAAATTCATCATGATTGGAAAATTCGTTCAGGTCATATGAGTTTAAAAACATTACTTCCAAACTTTTGTTAGAAAAGTCACCAAGTACCTCATTTATAAAAAAAGCCATTCCTTTAAAATCATGGTTTATAAATTAAAATAAAGGTAAAAATTACATTATAAAATCATATTATAATATTAAAAACCTTCTTTAAAACATTTTTAGAAAAAATTAATATGGAAGAAAAAGGGTTTTTAACCAAACAGATAAATGAAGTCGAATTTCCATAAAAAATCTTTTTGGTCTCTTGAATACATAAGATTAGGAAAATTTAAGGGAAACATTAAATTTAAGTAAATAATTATAAGAGAAGAAAATTCATTAGTTTCTTGATAGGTAGATAATAATATTTCATTATCGTAGGCATAGTCATAATCAATCCTGATAAACAATGAGATTGCAACATAAAACTCTTACCACATATTTTACTTTCTTTGAAATTACTTTATCTTCCTATGTAATAAATTTAAATTTATAATTCTTCTATACAAGAATTCATTTTAATACTTATAAAATCATATTTTACTTATTTATATCATTTCAATACCCCCATTATAAATAGTTCCTTATTAAAATCATTGTTTTCAGGTGTTAACTATTTCATTTATCATGGGTATTTCAGCTTAGTAGTTTCAATCATTGTATATTTATCTTGGTTAAATAATATAAAAAATATAAAAATCATATATTTTCATTATATACATATTTATATTCATTCATAAAAGTAATAAATAGAAAAATGAATCACACTATTCAAGGAGACAGTAGGTTGTACTTACGCATGATTATTGTTTTCATTTTTAAATGAATGGAATAAAAGAAAGTTAAATATTAATTCCCCCATTATAGGATCATTATTATTTCATATATATAATATATATTCATTAAATTATTCCTTTTTACCAACCATGGAAAATATAATTGAAAAATTATTCTCATTGCGATGTGGAGGTGGTAGTCCACACGTCTGCATGAATGACATTATCATTTACCAAAGGAATGGATGTTAAGTAGTTAGATGTGATATTATAATTAAAGAAGTATAATTATACCATAAATAACATATATAAATATTAAATCCTTTAAAATACCTATCCATAAAATATGGTTATGAAAAACTAATTGTATTCTATAACGAGACGGTAATTCATACATATGCACGAGTAATAATTTCACTTCTCATTCGATGGGAAAGATGATGTATAATAGGATTTTAAAAATAATAATAAAATTTAATAATATTTATGATAATTATGTTATTATTTTATGATAAATAACATATATTTATAGGTGTTAAAGAAGAGTATAAAAAAAGTGATCGGGTAAGGTGATTACATCTTCTTTGAAACGAATCCTTTAGATCTTTTATAAACGGATATTGGGATGGTATTTTGAAAAATAAAATAACCTCTTCAATGTGTATAAGTAAGATTATAAGTGAAATTAATATATTTCGGTCAATATATAAGGCTCAATTTGGTGTAAATAAGTGAGAGAGGAGGTTTTCTTATATGATTGAGGTGAGAGGTACTTTTTAAATTTCTCAAAAGATTAAATTTTAATAAATTGATTCTTTGTAAAAATACCAATAAATGATTAGGTATTTTAAGATAAACTGGTATTGGTTTTTAATCCCATAGACCAACAGTATTTATAAAAGTTTTGGTGTCATTTTAAACCTTATCATTTTGATTAACACTTAGTTAACCAATATTAATTTTAACTATGGTGACCACTTTTTCAATATTAAAGGGTTTTAATTTTTACATATAAGGTGAAAATTGGCCAATAAATTGAAAATTTGTGAAATTTTAGATCATATCATATTCATCTTGTATTATTTCAATATTTCTATGATTTTTATATAATTTAATAAATTATTATTTTGATAAAATATCATTATTGTCAATTTTTACACTATTCATTTAATTTAAATTTAAATATAACAATAAAAAAAACTTTAATATAACAATTTCAAACTACCCTAATATGTTCTAGATATCTATAAAAACTTTTTTTCATATTAAATCATTAAAATTATATCACTTTTAATATATTTAAAATCATTTATTATATTTTTTTATTAAATATAGAAATACTAAATCAGTGTTTCATAAGAAGTTAAGGTTATTAAGTAATTAATAAAAATTAAAAATAAATTTATACCCTGAATATAATTTTATTAATATAAAAATAGACATTTATAATCATTCATAACATACTTTTGTCCCTATATGAACACATAAGGTATATTAAAAACAAATGGAGTTACATTTTGTAACTTTTTTTATTTACATAATATATAAATAATTTTTAAGGACAAGTGTTCATTAAACTATTAAATTTCTAGAATAATGTGATGAGGGTTTAATTACCTTTATAAAAGAAAAATTTGGTTGAAAAATTATTACCTTATCACTTATTGTTGATCTATATTAACAAGGTTTACACTTTATTGAGGTGAAAATATTTACCATGGTTAGTATTCATATTATTCAAAAATAAAAGGGGACTATTCACCAAATTTGAAACACCTAATTATAAATATATAATAAATTTAATCTTATTAAATACCTATAAATGGTATAAAATAATTTTATTTTAAGTGTGAAAAATGTGACGAAATATTCTTTTTTGAAAATTAATTTTTTACATGTAAAAATGGATTTATTATTATCCTATACTTTGAAAAATATTTTTTGGAAGTTTAAATAATTTGATCAATTAAATAATATATATTTTTAATTAAAATCATTCAAAACTATTTACTAATTTAATTTATTAATATAAAAAAACATTTTGTACATCAAAACAATTTTTAGAAAGAACATCACTTTTATTTTCAAATAATTTTTTTGTTTTTAAATATAATAATTTGATAACTAATAAATTCATTTTATAAATTTTTAGAATTTATATTTTTCATAATTTCATTACTACTATACATAAATTCCAATCCAACATCTAGGATATAATAGACACGTAACATTTTAACAATGTTATGAAGTATGTCTAAACTCACTATTTCATATAACGCATGCTATCGAACAAGTCAAATTCTTTAAAGAGAAAAATTTCTTCAAAATATTTGGGTGTTACATTCTACCCCCAGAAAATTAATTTATCCCTTCAAATTCATTTTGTTGATACAATTGGATGAGGATAATTTTACCTCATGACATCCTTAGGTTCTAACATAGCTTCCTCAAATTAGTGGTTTTGACAAAAAAACATTCACCAGGTGACTGGTCTTATTTCATAGAACTTTCTATCAATGATCCAGAATCTCAACCAATTGTTCTTCCTAAGAAATATCATTCTCCAACAATACAAATGCTGAGTTTAATACATATGAAGGATCAGGTATGTGCTTCTTTAGGAGAGATACATGGAACACATAACAAACTTGAGAAAGGTTCAGTGTGTTCCCCAATAGATAAACTATCATCCTGATATAATAAATGAAATTGGAAGGACCAATCCACCTAGGGATTAGGTTTACCTTCTTTACAAATATCATCACCCTCTTCCATGATGGTATTTATAGTAATACCATGTCACCAACTTCAAAATATAGATCATTCTGATGAATATCATTATAACTTTTTTTGTTGACTCTAAGCTGCTCTTATGTACTGTTGAATGGTTCTAACCTTCTCTGTCATTTCCTTATCTAGATTTGGTCCCAATATCTTTCTTTCTCTAACATTATTCTATCATTTTTATGTTCTTTACATTATAGAGGGATTCATAAAAAGGCATGTGCATACTATATTTAAAGCTGTTGTTTTAAGAAAATTCCAAAAAAAGAAAGTGTTGATCCCAACACACTTTGAAATCCATAGAGTAAGCTCTCAATATGTATTCTACATTTTGAATGGTCCTCTCAGGTAGACCATTTGTTTGAGGATGATAAGCATTGCTAAAACATAACTTTGTATCTAGAGCCTACTAAATAATTCTCTAAAACATTAAGGTAAACCTTGGATCCTGATCAGATACAATTGATAATATTACACCATGAAATCTTACCACTTGATTAATATGTACCCGAGTAATTTGATCAAGATGGAAATATTATCTAATGGAATGGAAATGTGGTGAATTTATAAGGCAATATAATAAAACCAAAATAACATTATTCTCTTTAGAAGTTTTGGTGTTGTGATGATAAAATCCTTGGTGATGTTTTTCCATTCCCATTCTAGTATGGGTAATGGTTGTAACATCTCATTTTACTTTTATCCCACGGTCTTAACTTTTTATCATACCAAGCACCGAGAAAAATATTCTTCAATATATCTCTTCATTCCATATCACAATAAATACTCTTTCAAATCTCTATAAATCTTATTTCTTTCAATATGAATAGAGAATTAAGAAATATGAGGTTCATCCATCAGCTCATTCATCAAATATAGTTTTGGAGAGACACATATAGTGTTAATGAACCTTATTATTCCATCACATTCTAAGTTGAACCCAAGATAATTTCTCACCACATATGGAATCTATATCCCTTCCTTCTTCTCCTCATTAATCTGTACTTGAATATATGGTTGAACACTCATTTGATACAAATAATATCTATCCTCTCCCTTTAATATTTCTAGCTCCATCGTTTGAAAATACATAAATATTGGATATTTTTTTCTGCACTTCATTTATAAGCTTATATGATCCTTTCGACTTAGAGCATATTCCACATTGTTTGCCTTCCTATAGTGGTAATGTATTGAGTAGTAAAAATCTTTAATCATCTCCAACCATCTTCTTTGGTGCATGTTTAATTATTTTTGAGTGAAAATATAATTTAAACTTTATTAATCAGTATATATGTCATGATTTTCACCAAAGAGATAATGAATCCATATCATTAATGAAAAATTACCACAGCTAACTCCATACCATGAGTTGGGTAATTTTTCTCATTGACCTTAAATTAGAAGAAAGGTTAGGGAAGATCCCTTTATATTAAGGGAAAAAAGACCGAGAGATGGATGGGGTCATAAAAGAAGTCATGACCTCATGACAATCATAACTATAGGAAAATCAAATGTCAAAGTCACATTCATAATCACCATACCAATCTGAATCCTAATCTAGAGGACCCCGAGACCTGGTAATCATAGTTGGATTCAGATATGAGTAATCTTTCCTACGTCATGCTTTCTTAGGAGGAATGGGTTGAAAATCTTCAACATCCACAACAATTTCTTTTCCTTTGGACAAAACCAGACTATAGGTTGATTTTTTTGGAGAGTCAACCTATACATCATCCCACCTTCCTTGGATGCCCTGCGTCTCCTTTAGTTTAATAATTTCCTCTTGAGTTTGTGAATGATTTTCACCATCACTCAGAGATTATTTCTCCTCGATCGCAAGACCAACACCTACCTGTGTCTTCCCAAAAATCACTCCAGATTCCATGTTACCATCAGTTAGGGCATTCAGACCAAGCTTAGGCGCCACAATCGGGGCCACCCTTGTCCCAGATCTAGTCTCAGGCCTACATTCCTCTATGTGCAACAGCAAACCTTGTTATGTATCCTTCGCCACTTGAGGCTCTTGTGCAAGGTCTTGGGAGGAATCATTGACTACTTTAGTACTCATGTACTCATTTCCTATATCAGTAGGGGATTGTCTTCTGCCAACAAACTTATGTTGTGTTTTTTTCCTCCTCATCTTCCTCATACAGGAAGTCTCAAAATGCCATTTTGCTGAACAAAAAGTGCATAAAACATTTTTACAACACATCTCTTTATCATGGACAATAACTTGACAGTTACTACAAAAGTCATGTAATCTCTCATTTTCCACCTTTAGGGAGATATCATCATCCAATGCAGACAAAACTATATTATGAATCAGGCAAGAACATATATCAACTTCCACCAGAACCCTAGCATAATGACCAAATTTGGTAGACTCATTGGTCCCATCCATTTTAATTGGAATACCCACAGTATAAGCAATGTCAAAAAGGATCTTAGGATGACATAGGATCTAGTTAAGACCAATAATTTTTACCCAAACATGATCTTGAGTGTTTTTTAATGATAAAGGATTAAAACCGAAATCCCATTCCTGAAAGCAAATCATACCTGGATTTAGAGCAATTGATCCGATCCCCCAAGATCTTTGCTTCAGATCCTCTGATGGAAAAATAATGTGAAAAAATCCTCATCCCATAGGTATTAATCTCCAGTCACAAAACCCCCATATAGAAGTTAACTTTCGAATCAAATCATCTATCTTCCAAACTTTTCCTCAAATAGGAAGAACAAGTCTCACGATTATTGAATGCTCACAAATCATAAATCCTCTAAGAATAGCCTCCCTACTAGAAACAACACGGGAAGTGTCACCCTTTTTCATGATTCTCTCAGTAGCACCATCATGCACAAAATTGAAATGTCTATTGGAAACCCCAATCCTTTCAATTCCTTTAAGTCCTCTACTAGTGTTCTCCACATCTGTCAAATTACCAGATGGAGGTCCCATCTCCACCTTATCCAAATGGTGATTTCCCACCATCCCCACTATAGGTTGAGGCATATCTGACTCATCCAAAGGAAAAACTACGGTTTCCTTGCCCACAGATTGATCATCCTCCTGTAAATCAACCATCACCACTACAGCACTATTCATCTCTACAACCGAAGTCTGTCACCGATTGTGTGCAGCGTTCACCACCATGATCCCACAAACATCCACTTCTTCCAGTCCATTTTTTAATGCATCGTTATATGTTACAAACCCTTCTCTGTTGTAGGGAAGTTCATGTATAGATACACTAAATATACTTTAGTTCCTTAAAAATTTCTCAAATTCATCCATCCAAAGGAAATTGGCTCCATTTTGAGTTAACTTTTTGAGTGTATTTTATATCTATTAAAACATTATACATAAATCACCAATAATATCCAGGCAAATCATGAAAGTTATAGATTTTAGTCATAGTGGTTGGTCTGGGATAAGGTTCAATAAATTGTGTCTTATAGGGATCAAATGATATACCCTCACATGAGATTATATGAATCAAGAATGAAACTTTCCAAAGACAAAATTCAGACTTGTTAAATATTTAATAAATATTATACTTATTTATGGACTTAAACACAATTCTCAAATGATCTACATGCTCTTCCTTTACCTTTGAATAAATAAGAATATTTCCTATAAAAACTACTAAAGACTAATTAGGTATTCTCTAATGACTCAATTCATTAAATCCATGAAGATATTGGGGGAATTAGTAAGAAAAAATGGAATAACTATAAAATCATAGTTTCCATTATTGTATCGAATGTTTTATTGTGTATATCCACCTTATTGGCCCTCAATTGATGATATCCAGAATAATGATAAAAAATTTTAAGGTATTGAGCTCTGTACAGTTGATCAAGAAAGTCATCAATACGAGGTAAAGGATACTATGTTCTAGGTAATGATCTTCATAAGTTTTAAATAATCAATTAAGATTATCATTTATTCATCTTTATTCATAACAAATAGTATAGGTCCACCCCATGGTGATGCACTTGGACAAAAAAATCCCTTTTTAAAATTATCCTGGAGTTACTTCTTCAATTTTTGTAACTCAATCGGGTTTATTATATATGAAGTCTCAAAAATAAGTGAATCACCGAGTATGAGTTCTATTGAAAACTCAAATTCCAAATTTGGTATAATACATGGAAACTCTTTTTGAAAGACATTAATAAACACTTTCACAATAGGAAGATCTTTGATATTGATTTTCTCTCCAATAATATGAGATAAATAACAATTTTGAATAGGAATCATGACCCATATGATGGATGTAATTTCCATTGAAAGTTTGTTATTTATCACATTGATAGGTGATCATAGGATGGTTCAGAGAATCAAACGTAACTTCCCTTCCACAGACATTGATGTGTGATTTATGTAAAGAAAGGTAATCCATGCCAAAAATAACATTGAATTAAACTAAAGGAATAATAACAATGTTTTCATGAAATACATTCCCAAAAACATTAATCAGAGAAACATTATAGGCTTGAGATGTGGTCATCATACCATTAGGGTTTTTTACTACTAACTCGACATCTAATTTTTGTAGTCATACAATGATACAGTTAGAAAATTATTTAGATATAAAAGAGTGTGTAGATCCAAAATCAAATAATATATTAGAAGTTATATATTGAATTTTATGTATACCTTTCACCACATTTTTATCATACCCCTAATCATAAATAGTGATCGAAAAATATTACCCTTTGTCTCTAGGCTGAAGAGGTTATTGAATGATAGAACCATGATTCACTATTTTATTTCACCCTTTCACCACTATGTTAAAACATTTTTCTATTGAAATTTCCAAATATAATAACAAATTTGCTGCAAACCTTTTTTCATTTTCAACAAACCTGGTTTATGGGTATCTGGTACCCAAAGCTAACAATAACCAATGAAAAAAGAAATTTCAAAATTCAAATTTCCAAGAACCATGACCAAACCACAGTCCACATGCCACACCACATGTCAACCTCAAGCCGTGAGCCCATTATCAAGTGTCCCCATTCATTACAAGTCACCAGCAAGACCATCGGTCCATTGCGATCAACGGTACACAGATCTGGCTCCCACCTTCTGCATCCAAACTCAACATCATCGCATTCACCAACATCCCTCATAGTTGGCACGCTGGAAAAAAATTTCCACAGCCTTGTCACCTCCTCCTTAAAGTCAGAGAACACACTGACCTTCATCGATGGAATCCATGTTTCCACTGCTATCACAATCAATACATCATAGAAAACATCATAAAAATGCCTTCTTGGAACCAAAACAACCAAATCAACAATGACAAGGAGATGAATTATACTTTTTTTATCCCTTTATAAAAGGTAAATTTTAATTTTTCTGATTATTACATTTTAGGAGGAGGTGATTTGGAGGGCCAGAGATGATGAAAAAGGAAAATGGGCCAAACTTCATGGAATCCCAAGGATATATATCCACTATTTTACATTTTCCAAGAAATTAGTCCATACAAATGGGATTAAATTTTATGATATTATCCATAAATATGTGGAATAGAACTCATATCAAGACACCCAATCCCAATTCATCCATCTAGTGGACTAACAAAACTAATCATTCCATGGAATCGAATTTTCTCAAAGTCAAACGTTTGGTTTGGTAATTTTACTATATATCCAACTATAGATTTCAAATAGAGAAAAAATTTTAAATGGGCATATTAAATATGTATTTAGACAACTCTTCTATTTTTTCAAAGTCATGATAAGGTCATTTACTATACTGAGACACGATTGGTATCTTAGAATATGAGTGCCCAGATTTTGGCTATAAAAGTGAACCATGGGAACCACATTTGTATGTTAAACCAAGGTGTGAAGTTCTGACATTTTTGAGTTCCATAGGAGTAATATCATCCCCTTGGCGGTTATAAATCTTCTCATCCTCATAGGGATAGTTGTTGTAACATCCCAGATAAATATAAAATAAGACACTTTTCATATTTATTAATATTTGTGAATTAAATTTTAATTTTACTTCAAAGGGGATGCTATGTTCAATGGCATACCCGATATGCAACAATGGGTTTCATTGAAATATTACGTTGCACACTAATAATATAATATTATTATTTTAAATGTCAAAGCCTAGTTATTGTATTGGCAGGAATGAATAGAACTATCTAAAATATGATTATATATGTTTGTTAAATGTTTTTACAATTATCCAATAAATGTTAGTGGCTTAAAATGTGAATAAATCTAATTTTAGGCATAATTTTCATTAAAAGGTCGATTTACCACCTTTTAATGGAAAACCCTCATTAAATCTAGTTTTTGTCACTATTATATGCTTTATTTCACAAAATAAACATTATTTTTCAGAATTGGGCCATCAAAATTTACTTTGGACAAAATTTTGGTTTTTTTTGATAAAATTCATTTTTAATGAATAGTGAAAAATACGGTATTTTAATTCAAATCTTATTTTTTATCTAATTTATTTATATGGATAGATTATCTTTTTAATTAGTTTTAAAGTGTAATTAGAATATATATTTTTTAATTTAATTTAATGTTGGTCATTGGAAGTAATTTCATTTTGAAATTGGATATAAACAAGTTTCAATTTTTTGATAGTTATTATTTCTTAAAAACATGCTATTTGTTTTGACTACAGGAATTAATTTTAAATTAATTTTTGTCACATCTGTGTTTTAAATTTATAAAAATAGATTACATATTTGGAATTAGTGTATCCAAATTTTTTTAATATATAAATTTTATTTTTATACATTTTAAATATTTACTTTAGTAAATATTTTATTTACCATGATTAAAGGGTAAATATAATAAATATGGGTAAAATATAATATTATAATAATATTAAATTACCTTAACATGTGTCCAAATCCTATTTTCTAAAACATATCTTACCATGGGAATCCTTGGGTCAAATTTTGGACTCCATGGAGCCAGATGGCAGTAATAATGACACATTATATTAATTAATTTAAAGTAAAGCCCAAAATGACATAAAAAAATATCTTTTAGTAAATAAATTTTTACATGGGGTTATATAAGTTATCTTTTAAACTAAAAATATTCATTGGAAATATAAAAATATTTCCTACATCATGGTATTTTTTTTATAATTTTTGGACATAAAATATATTAAATTATTTATGACACAATAATGATGCAATATTTATCTCATTAATAAATGATTTAAATAAATATGATTATAAATATTAAAACAATATTCAAAACCTATACAATTATTATTTTATGATTTTATTTCTACATTTAGTAATCTCAAAATTTATTTGAAAGATTATTTGACCTTTTTAAACTGATGATGAGTTTATAATAAAATAATTGTTTCAAACTTTCCTAAAGAGCCCCTCCTCTCCATTACAAATATCCAAAACTTCTAACTCATTCCTCACACTTCTCATGACTTTTTCTCCTAAAAACACTCCACAAATAAGCTCCCAATATCCCTCTATTAATCCTTGAATCTTTGGTAGAAACCACTTCATGAAACCCTTTTGGTTCAAACCAAAGGATGTTTCCTGATTTAAAGGTAACGTCTTCTCTTAAGTTATTTTGTATTATTTTACTTCTCCAACCAACTAAAATCTTTTTATTACTTTATTTTATAATAATTCTGGTATCCTAAACATAATAGGATGTTTTTATGGGAAGTATTATAACTACACTTACACACACCTCCATCAAATTAGTAAAGAACATAATGTTTTTATGGATGGCAAACTAACGCCTCACGAACGATGATTGTTCAATTAACTCCTACCGCCTCTAATGGTGGCCATTATGATGGAACTGTATTTATATATGATATATATTATGTTTATATTTTATTTATTCTTCTGTATTTTTCATTTATACCATACCGTTATGGTTTCCATAATGGGTAAATGTGATAATTTCATTTTAGGAAGTGCGGACTACCGCCCCGTCAAAGTGATATGACTCGTTAATTCCTTATATGGGATGTATAAAGGATGGATTTAATGATATTATATATGATATTATACTATAATTATAATATAACTATGTATCATTATGCTTTAATTCCATTAAAATAATAAATAGAAATGGAAGTAGCATTCATGTCTACGTACGGCTTACCGTCTCCATGAATGGTGCATTACATTTCTTATCTCAAAATGTCATATAATATTATAAATACTTATATATACTGGATATATATGATTTATATGGCATCTAAATAATTAATATCATTCTAGAGATAATGGGTTGTTGACGACATGAAAAACTTGTAATTATAAGGTGTTCATTTTTACTCAAGTACCAAATATCGACGAAAAAACCATTAATAACTTAAATGATTACATAATGTTTATAAAATGGTAATAAGTGATATAAAAGGAATAATAAACTTGAAAAAGGTTCTTAAGAAATTATAAATTAACTTTAGTTTATTATTGAGGAGATCAAATAATGATCGGGTCAAGTCGGACACGAGGTAAGGGAACTTCTTAACCCAAATTCCATTCTTTGGGTTGATCTTCTACTTATTGTTTATGTCATTATATGATTATGTGATAAATTAATTTTGATATCTTATCTTGTATTTATACATTATTTATGTTTTCTTTCAGTGAATACACATAATCAATCTAGTTTATTTATAAAATGACATTTGTAAGGGACTTAGTCTCAATCTCCTTTCATTGAGGCATATTTTGTTTTATTCTCAACTTTCTTTTATACGGTGTATAAATACATTTGAATTTTCATTTAATTCAAAGGTATTATTTTCCTATGATTCGTTTTACTGAACGATAAAAAAATAATGTTTCTTGTTAATGTAAGTGGTGACAATGACCTTTTCTGTCACCGCAAGTATTATTTGATCTTTGGCTTCCTTAACAAGTCGATATGTTTTTAAAATGAAAATAAATACCATATACTCTTTTATTTATTTTGGTATTTAATATGGTTTTGATAATGGATTTATTATGTCAATATATTTAAATGATACATTGTGATTATAATGTTGAAATTTTATATTTCATTTATGTTTATTTTATGTGTTATGAATATGTTATGGTTCTTGGGCATTGTTTACGTATATGGGTGGTTCCATGATAAACCTAGGGTGGGTGAGCCCGAGATAGCTCTCCAATTCATTGGGTAACAGGATGGGGTAAAACGTTAATGTTTCTCTTAAGAGATTTAGGGAATATACTGTGATGGGTATTCCAAATGTGACTCCCTATGTAGCTATGATAGCAACAATATAAGTATGTTATGAACGCCATAAGTTACCTTTATGATTTATGATTTCTGTGTGTTATTCATAAATATTATGATTTCGTAAGGTATGTTATGATTGAAAAGTATTGGTTTCATTTATTTTTATTTATTAATGGGTTAATGCTTCATTTCCTTATTTTATAACCCTTACTGATCTTTTTATGCTCATCCTAAGTTTTTGAAATGTTTTCCACAGGACGTAAACATTAATAGGGTCAAGGATGGGATCAAGGAAAATTCATGCGGTTTAAAACATGGAACTAGACATGTTTTTTTTATGATTTTTTATTTTAAAAAATAGATACTGAGTAGTAGTGTCTACATGTAATTTTCAAGTTGATATGTAATAGTTATGGCCTAATTCTCAACAACTCTAAACCTAAAAAAAATCCTCAATGTAAATTATTCATTTAATTCAAGATTATGTAATGTTAAGGTTGGTTCCTTATAGTTGGTATCAGAGGTCGGTTTAAGAAACACTAGGGATTAGGAGTTTTTGTTAATCATATGGTTATTCCCTAAGTCTATTATTTCAGTTAAATAAATTTTTTATAACTTTTTACAGATCAAGGAAAATTAGTTACAGATGGAAGGAGGAGGATCTCAAATGACATTATTATCTCTTCCTAATGACTTTATTGAAGTAATTATTACAGTCATGTTTGGATAATTGTGAAACTTTATCTATCATACAACTCACTTACAAGTTGTTGTTTGAGATATCAAACACCTCCACTATACCCCTTATTATCGTGGATCATGGTTTGTATTTAAACAAATCTTATTTTCACAATATTCTCATATTTTCAATAAAGGTAAATATTATCAAGGAATTTACATATATTTTACCTTATCACAAGATTTTGAAGAATATTATGATTTTAAAAAAGGTGTTGAAAACGTAGAACCTTGCGCAACATATTTATATTTTCTTTTACAATATAGTCTCTCAGTACATGCTTAAGGTATTTTAAAAGGACCGTTAATTGAAAGTTTCTACTCAAATGCAGGTCGACTATTTTATATAAATCATGTTTTATCATATGTTTTGAAATTATATGTCATGCACGATTGTTTTGCAAAACATTTTTTTTGTGAACACCCATATAACACATGTTTTACAAGGTGTATTTGGATGAAGGAAGAAAATGATTTTTAAGGATCTCTAAATCATTGTTTCAATGAATGGACCATTGACCTACATGAACATGATAGTGATGAAACAAAATGGACACCATTATCAAGGTATGATGTTCTTAATTTTGGGGAGCATTTTATTATATAATATGGTGGTGAAATAAGACATAAAGAATTAAGATGTTGATATCATAATTAATTTGGATGAAAATTAGAGGTATAAGGAAACCATTGAGGTTAAAACATGTTGGGGTTATTTTTGAGTTTTATATAAAGGACAACCCATAGGATGAGTGACAACCCATCACATCCGGAAAGGCTATAGGAATCGAACCCACAACCAAAGGGCGACAAGGGTGCATCGCCTACCACTAGACTACGTTAAGTCCCTAGTTAGTATGACTTATTATTTTAGTAAAATGATTTTATGGAACAAGAATAAGTTGATTTTGGGAACTTATGTTTTATCAAATGGATATTCTTAGTATAGAAAAATGATTTAGTTATTATGTGATAAAGGTTATTGTGGAAGACATTCTCTCTTTTGAGGAAACATTATATGCCTAAGGAAGATAGAATACTTTGGGATTTCAGTTGTAGAATAATGGTTGAAATTTTAGTTTGGAAGAATCTATTTTTTATTGTGGACATATGATGATTTGATTTATTTATGAAAATTATTAACCTATCATTGATAATATGTGATTTGTATAATTACTTTTCAATATGAGAATTTATGATTAACTGGTGTTATTTGGAGATAAATGTTATGATGTATATTGGAAGTCTATGTAATTAAATCCTTATGAGATTTGGGTTACAATATTGTTTTGGATTACTTTTGAAGAATTTTAGGGATATTTTTTTATTGAATGGTCTTTGTTGATATTTGGGTTTTGTTTGACAAATTTTGGAGATTAAGAGTAGTTTTTCTTCTATAAAAATATTGTCCTTTTTGGGTATTATCTGATCTCTCACTAACCATTTTGTTTTTAGTTGATGTCTAATGACAATGGAAATACATAGTTCTTCTTTGGTGGATTATGTAATTCTATTGAAGATGATTCTTTTTCTTTTTATGTGACCAAGTATTTTTGATTTCTCATTTCTTGGAGAGATGATTAGTTTTTGGTAGAAACTTATTGAATGATGAAACACTACTTGAAGGTAAGTATATTTCCTTATGTTCTTATTCTATGTAGTAAATGAATTCCTAAAAATTATGAAAAGTAATGTAAAAAAAATGTTTTTGTTTTACATTTCCTACTAGGTAATCAAATACCGTTTAACACATCATATGTTTGTAATTTTATGGTGGTTAACTTTCTCCTAATCATGTTTTCTATCACTCTCCATCAGAACATGACTATTTTCTCTCTCTTCCATATCCATGTTTTCCTAAATGGAATCCTAGTATGGGTTCTCTCAGGTGACCTTTGTACTTTTATTTCTTTATTTTAAATTGATAGTTTTACTAACTATTTTCCACTTTAGAAATTTTAATGATGTTTCCAAGCCCAGTTTTAAAATTGCAATGATAATATTCCCAAAAGGGGGGAAGGATGTAACATCCCAAATAAATAAGGAATAAGACACTTTTCTTATTTATTAATATTTTTAATTAAATATTAATTTTACGTTAAAGGGGATGCTATGTTCGATGGCGTACTTTATAGGCAACAATGGGTTTCTTTGAAATCTTACGTTGCACACTAATAATATAATATTATTATTTTAAATGGTAGTTAACACCAAGTCGTTGTATTGGAAGGAATGAATAGAAAAAACTAATATTTGAATATATATGTTTGTTAAATGTTTTTACAATTATCCAATCAATGTTAGAGGCTTAAAATTTTACTGAATCTAATTTTAGGCATAATTTTCTTTAAAAGGTTGATTTACCGTCTTTTAATGGTGAACCCTCTTTAAATATAGTTTTTGTTACTATTATATATTCTATTTGACAAAATAAAATTATTATTTAGAATTGGGACATTAAAATTTACTTTGGATAAAATCTTGGTATTTTTCTTATAAATTCATTTTTTAGTGAATAGTGAAAAATAATGTATTTTCATTCAAATATGCCTTTTTATATAATTTATTTATATGGTTAGATTATATTTTTAGTTGGTTTTAAAGTTTATTTAGAATATATTTTTTTAATTTAATCTAATTTTGGTCATTTTATGTAATTTCATTATGAAATTGGACATAAAAAAGTGTCAATATTTGAATAGATATTATTTCTTAAAAACACGCTATTTGTTTTGACTGCAGGAATTAATTTTAAATTTATTTCTGCCACTTATATGTTTTGAATTTATAAAAATTGATTCCATATTTGAAATCATTAGGTCCAAATTGTGTCAATAGGTAACTTATATTTTTATACATTTTAAATATTTACTTTAGTAAATATTTTATTTACCATGATTAAAGGGTAAATATAATAAATAAGGGTAAAATATAATATTATAATAATATTAAATTACCCTAACATGTTTCCTAATCTTATTGTCTGATACATATCTGACCATGGACATCCTTGGGACTAATTTGGGACCCCAAGGAGCCACATGGGAGTAATAATGACACTTAATATTAATTAATTTAAAGTAAAGACAAAAATGACATAAACAAATATCTTTTAGTAAATAAATTTTTACATGGGGTAATATAAGTTATCTTTTAGACTATAAATATTCATTGGAAATAAAAAAATATTTCCTACATCATGTTATTTTGTTTATAATTATTGGACATCAAATAAATTAAATTATTTATGACACAATAATGATGTAATATTTACCTCATTAATAAATGATTTA
The DNA here is from genome assembly GCA_963277665.1 of Viscum album. Lineage (NCBI taxonomy): Eukaryota > Viridiplantae > Streptophyta > Magnoliopsida > Santalales > Viscaceae > Viscum > Viscum album. Next base: position 2,082,854,874 of record OY728165.1, read on the forward strand.
AATAAATAAGATTGTAAATATTAAAAAAAATATCCAAAGCCTATCCAATTCTTATTGTATGATTTTATTTCGACCATGAGTCATCTTATATTTTATTTTAATGATTATTATACCATTTTAAACTGATGATTAGTTTATAATAAAATAATTGTTTCAAACTTTCATAAAGAGCCCCTCCACTCCCTTTTAAAAATCCCTCACTTCTAACTCATTCCTCACACTTATCAAGACATTGGATCATACAACCTCTGCTCAAATAAGAATACAAGATCCTTATCTTCATTATATAATCCTTACCTTAGGTAGAAAGCACTTCAGGAAACCATTTTGGTTCGAACCAAAGGGAGTTACCCAATTTAAAGGTAAAATCTTCTCTTAAGTTCATTTGTTTTATTTTACTTCTCCAACCACCTAAAATATTTTTATTCCTTTATTTTATAACAACGCCAGTATCCTCAATATAATGGTATATTTTTATGAGATTGATACTAACTACACTTACACACACCTCCATCTAATGGGTAAAGAACATAATGTTTTTGTTGATGGTAAACTAACGCCTCATGAAACGATGATTATTCAATTAACTCCTACCGCCTCTCATGGTGGCCATTATGATGGAACTGTATTTATATATGATATATATTATGTTTATGTTTTCTATATGATTATGTGTTTTTCATTTATAGAATACCTTTATGGTTACCATAATGGTTAAATGAGATAATTTCATTTTAGGAAGTGCGGACTACCGCCCTTTCAAATTGATATGATTCTTAAATGCCTTAAGTGGGATTTAAAAAGGATGGATTTAAGGATATTATAGATGATATTATACTTTAATTATAATATACCTATGTATAATTATGTTTTTATTCCATTAAAATAATAAATATAAATGGAAGTAGCGTTCATGCGTACGTACGACTTACCGTCTCCATGAAAGGTGCATTTCATATCTTATCATCAAATGTTATGTACTATTATAAATACATATATATACTGGATATATATTATTTATATGGCATCTAAATCATGAATATAATTCTGGAGATAATTGATTTTTGATGACATGGACAACTTGTAATTATAAGGTGTTCATTTTTACTCAAGTACCAAATATCGACGAAACAACTGTTAATAACTTAAATGATTACATAATGTTTATAGCATGGTAATAAGTGATATAAAAGGAATAATAAACTTCAAAAATGTTCTTATGAAATTAGAAATTATCTTTAGTTTATTATTCAAGATAGTAAAGAATGATCGGGTCATGTTGGACATGAGGTAAGGGAACTTCTTAACCCAAATTTATTTCTTTGGGTTGATCTTCTACTTATTGTTTATGTCATGATATGATTATGTGATAAATTAATATTGACATCTTATATTGTATTTTATCATGATTTATGTGTTCTTTTAGTGAATACACATAATCAATATATTTTATTTATAAAATGATATTTTTAAGGGACATCGTCTCAATCTCCTTTTATTGAGTCATATTTTTTTTTATTCTCAAATTTCGTTTATTCAGTGTGTAAATACCATTGATTTTTCATTTCACTCAAAGGGAATCTTTTTGATGAGGAATTATACTAAACTAAAAATAATAATGTTTCTTTTTAACGTAAGTGGTGACAACTACCTTTTCTGCTGTCGTGAGTATTATCTGATCTTTGGCTTCCTTAACAAGACAAAATGTTTTTAAAAAGAAAATAAATACCATATACTCTTTTATGTATTTTTTATTGAATATGATTTTTATAATGGATTTGTTATGTCAATATATTTAAATTATATATTGTGATTATAATATGGAAATTTTATCTTTCCTTTATGTTTATATTATGTGTTATGAATATGTTATGGTTCTTGGGAATTGTTTACGTATACAGGTGGTTCTGTGATAACCCTAGGTCGGGTGAGCCTGAGATAGATCTCCAATGAATTGTGTAACGTGACAGATATAAAATTTAATATTTTTCCCATGATATTTAGGAAATATATTGTTATGGGTATTCCAAATGTGACTCCCTATGTAGCTTTGATAGCTACAATTTAAGTATGTTATAAATTCCATAAGTTACCTTCATGATTTATGATTGTCGTGTGTTATTCAGAAATATTATGATTTTGTAAGGTATGTTATGATTGAAATGTGTTGGTTTCATTGATTTGTATTTATTTGTGGGTTAATGTTTCCTTTCCTTATTTTATAACCCATACTGAGATTTTTATTATCATCCCATGTTTTTGAAATATTTTCCACAGGACATAAAGATGAATAGGGTCAAGGATGGGATCAAGGAAAAGTCAGGTTGTCTAAAACCTAAAACTAGCCATGTTTCTTTTTAAGAGTTCTTATTTTAAAAAAATGGTTACTGAGTAGTAGTGTCTACATATAATTTTCAGGTTGATATGTAATAGTTATGGAATAATTCTCTAAAAATATACACCAAAAATGATCCTCAATTTGAATTATTGATTTAATTAAATATTTTGTATTGTTTAAGGTCGGGTCCTTATTTTTTAAATTAAGAAGGAGAGCCATCTGATCTTCCTCCTCCTCTCGGTGTCGGGCTAAATGATGGGTGTTCATTGTGAACGATTTACACATCATGGAAATGAGGTTATGAAACTTGTAATGAAACTGGTTTTATGTATTTTGGGTTTTAAATTATTCAATTCCAAATTATATTGCTTTGATTCATATTTAAATGCTTTTTTTGATTCATCCAAATAGAATTATCTTTACTTATAACCTATCGATGTGAAGTTTTGAGTGTGTGACTTGTGTTATTATGATTTTAGAGAACAAAAATCCTTTTCTTCACCATATATTTGAGATTTTACGTTTATTTAAAATTTAATTTTACATGAATAAGATCTAAACCTTGTCTACATGATTTTTATTTCATGGTTTGGTTCAACATGCATTGATATAAAATCTTGGAAAGTAATTGGAATTCCCATTAATTTCAACCAAAGACATACTTCAAACCTAAATTAATATCTATGATTGATGAACTTTAAATGTGTATATTAAACTCAAAATTAACCATTTTTCTCATATTTTTTAAAATATACTTGTTTTTTAACTATTAAACTATTTCAATTAATTCATGTTATTTTTAAAATCATTTTCAACCCTACCCCCTATTTTAGTTCTTTTTTAAATAAAATAAACAATTTAAACCTCTATCAATCCATTAGAGATGACCTAGGTTATAAAATATGTTATAAAATAATATTTAAATAATAATCAGTTTGACATGTCAGGATAACATAGTTAAATTTTGGTGATATTGCTAGGGAGAGCTTCAGTTTTTTGTGTGTGTCTTTAATAAAAACATTCTATATTTTGTAAATATTTGTGTACCTATTTTATTCCTTCATTTTGTAGTTATTTTATAAAATATTGCTTTTTTAGTCCTTTAGGATGACATGATCTTCATCAGAGGAACTACTTCCTTTTGAACATGAACCAGAGAGGATCATTGGTCATTGACACTAAGAAGCATCGAATGGTTCATTAAAGGAGGATGCACAAAACATATAAACTCTTTTTGATCCTTCTTCTTATTATGAAACCAACATCAATACTGAATTAAATTTTCATAGTATTCCTAAAAAGAACCAAACATTAAATAATTAATTTCACCTAATGTTGATATCCAACCTATAAATATTCAATCACAATACACAACACCAATATTCAAACTAAAATCTCGTTTAATTCACTTATTACCAAAATTTCATGGATTGGATAGAGAAGACCCACATGAGCACTTAAAAGTATTATATACATGTGTTCTCTAATAAAACCGAAAAATGTGGATGAAGAACAAGTAAAACATAGATCATTATCATTCTATTCAGAAGACACTTCAACAATTTGGTTATATTATATTAATTCCTCAATAAGAGGTTGTGTATACATGAAACACATTTTCCTTAAAAAATATTTCCTAGACACTTGAACTACATCAATGAGGAAAGAAATTTGAGGAATAAGACAATAACAAGGGGAAACACTTCGTGAAAACTTTGAATGATTTAAAATGTTATGTTCAAGTTGTCCACACTGTCAAATAAGTAGGAAACATCTAATAAATTAATTCATTGAATTTTTAAATCCAATTAGTCATAATATGATTAATGTTGTTGCGGGTGGTTCTCTAATTGAATAATTCTAAATCAGTACAAGGACTCTCATTGAGAATATGAAATATAATAAACAACAATTTGGTTTAATGTCCAATGTACCCATTCTAGTTGTCTATAAAGTGAAGAGTTATGAGTTTGACAATAATGTAGACATGAAGTTTGAAGAGGTAAGTACCCTTCACTAAAAACTTTATCTTTACCATGGAAAATCCCAATATCCTCCCCCTATCCATTGTGGTATTTACTATACCGACACCCACTACTCTAGCCAATTCCCTCAACTGAGAGAACCATATGAGAGTGGTGAGGTAATATTTCCAGGTTTCCCCTATAACCAACCCATTAGAAAAAAACCATACTATCCATCAAACTATGGATGGAAGGATAACCAAGAATAAAGAAAATAGGGAGTATTATAACCAATCTCAATTGTCCCAGATCCACCAAGGGTAGGGTATTCAACCCCAACCACCACCCGAAAATCCTCAACCACCACAATGGCATTTCCAATAGCCCCCAAAAAAACACGAGCCTATAATTGAGAACATGATGAAACAAATAGATGAAAATGATCTCAAATTCCCAAAAAAACACAAGAAACCATATAGGACTTAAGAATTCAATTAGGAAAACTCGCCAACTTGGTGGGTGAAATCCCAAGTCTAGAGTATGGATGACTACAATTCCAGCCTATTGCTAACCCTAAGGACAAAAGTAAGGTATGTGATATCACTCTTCATAGTTATAAATAACCTTATCATTCTAGAGATTCTACAAATCAGGTATGTCCTCCTCTTGGAACTTCTCTTTCTCTACCCTTAAAAGATTCAAGTGAATAAAAAAACAAAAAGGGTAAAAAAGTTATCAATGAGGATTCCGATGAACAATCCATTCATATTACCATTACACAAATACACTATATATCTATGAAATAATTTGATAATGAAATTGATAAAGAGATCATGGATATATTTAAAAAGGTTCGAGGTAATATTTCATCTCTTAGATATAATTAAACAAATTCCTCATTATACCAAATTTCTAAAAGAACTTTTCACCCGTATATTATGACTGAAGGGGAATGAGAGATTCAACCTTGGAAGTAGTATCTTAGCCTTGATTGAACCAATGATTCCAATCAGGTGAGACTTTATTTTTTGATGAAATCATTGATTTAGGTGATTAGATTAATGTGATAAATCACTCAATGTATAATTCTATATAGGTTCGAGAGATTCAACCAATATGAATTTTCATGAAACTTTCCAACTAAATCACAAGACACATAATTGGAGTAATTGAGGATGTCCTCATGTGTGTAATGAATAACATCTTCCAAATCACAGTACTATGATTTTATGATAGAATATAACTGGACCCAAGGACATGCTCCTCTCATACTTGGAAGTCCTTTCCTTAAAATAGAAAAAAATCATCAACACCCACAATAGTAAACTATCCATGGATTTTGGGGGAGAAAAGGTATGTGTCAATATACTTGATGCTATAAAACACACTATTAGAGATAAATCCACTCTTCATGTCTATTTGATGGAAGTTCTCTCTGATGACACACACAAACAACATTCTCTCCTTGACCCATACTCTAATTTGTTTTCCTCTTCTTCACTATTTAATGATTTGGGTTGTGATTAATCTTTCAATTGTTGTTTGGGTAGGTTAAAGTGTAAATATTTTGTTTTAATTTATGATTTCTTAATCACTAAGGATCCTATAACCATCGATGATACTTCCCATCTTGTAAAAGATTATTCCTCATCTGGGGAAATTACTATTGAGTAGTTAGATGAGATCATTGACCTCTTAATTTCACATTCACTCCCATTAATCCAAAATCCCCATAACATGGAACTTAAACCAGTACCTAAAAAAATAAAATATTCATATCTTGAGAATTGAAATAAGTTTCCTATCATCATTGTTTGTTTACTCCCTCTAGATCATGAATTTATATTACTTAAACTTTTTAGAGGGTATAAACAAAAATTGGGATGCAAAATTTATTGAATTCTTGGTATTAGCCTATTAATTTGTATTCATCATGTATTGTTAAATGATGAGACTAAAACAATTATGTAGTTACAACATTTACTGAACCCAAACCTCCTAGATGTTTTTAAAAATTTGGTAATTGATATATTTTGAAGGTTAAAAAAGACAAAAAAACTAAAACAAACATTCACTATTAATCAGAAGTGGCTAAATCACCTTCTTAAACTTGATCCAAAGCTCCCAAAAGTGGAGATCCACCTTAAAGAAGTGTCTTATTAGTTATAATCATCAATTTTTATCCTTTCTTCCCACATTCTATTTTCTTACAGTGAGTACACTCCACACTCTAAGTGTGGGGGATGGATACATTCTATAGTTATTTATGATTTTTTATCATCTGTACTCTTTTTATCTTTTTCTCTTATTACATATTATATTTACCTCCCCCCCTTGTGCTGGAATATTCATTTTTTATGGCTTCTTAATCATAGAAATTATTTCAAAATCATAAATATTTTTCCATATTTTATGTTTCCTTTAACGTTTAACAAAATTTGTCCCACTAATGGAATGTGTGTTTTAGCATGAATTTAACATTGAGGTGTGGTTTTTTCTAGTATATTAGTTTTTTAATGATATAAATGTTTTCATCTTTATGAATCCTTTGAGAAGATTGATACCCTTTGTGTGGGTATTTTATGAGAAAATTGTGTCACTTAATATCTCCACACATATTTTCACCCAACCAGGATGTTTGAGTATTTATTACTTAATATAAGGTAAATATAAGTTAGTTTAATGTTTCTATAAATTCCAAAATTATTTTTCCATACATTCATTCCTTATCCGATCTATTTTATTACTTTACTAGATTGACCTATGAGTGTGTACCCATTATCCGACTATTGTATTCCCTCAAAAAAATCAAAAATCAAAAAAATATATTGAGAGGAGTGATGAAATGTACCATATATGGTGATATATTGGTCAGGATATTAAGTTTTGACTTCTAGGGATTCTTAAGTGAGTGGGTCTTTAAATTTGATTGTAAAGGGTGTATGGTGGGTTCAGTGGAAAAAATCATGTAAGATCAAATTTTTTAAAATAACCTATATTTACTGGATAAAAAGTTAAAAAATAAAAAAAAATTATTTACACACAAATACATGTAGAGTAGTGAAATTGTTTACTTTTTAATTATTTTATCAGTTTGGTATAATGCATCTTTTCGAATTTCATTCAGATATAATTTATGAGACATAATCTTCCATGATCATTGAGAGTAACTCCTTCATATGGTTTTCTATATGATCATATTATTGTCAAGAATTAAATTTTATTTTAATGTTAAATCTTCATGATATTGGAAATATATCCATGCATCTTTTTGGAAATGTGAATTTTTCCAAGAGTGAAAAAATTTAGGTGTGGGGGTGTGATCACACTAGGATTCGTTGTTTTATTTCACCCTTGCACCATTGTGGTAAACTAGTTTTTTATAAGAACTTTAAAATATAATAAAAAAATTAACTCACATTTGATTCAATTATTTAATTTTTATCACTTTTAAAAAGGTCAATTTTACTTTTTTGATGATTACATTGTATGATGATATGATTGGGAGGGCCATAAATGATCTGGAAGGAAAATGGGCCAAGTTTCATGGAATCCCAAGGACATATGTCCAATTTTTTACATGTTAATAGAAATAATTTCATCAAAATGGGATGAAATTTTATGATGTGGTCCATAAATTAGTGGGAGACAATTTATATCAATACACTAATTCCCAATTCATCCATCTGGTGGCCTAACCAAATTGATCTATCTAGTGAACTGAATTTTATAAAATTCAAAAGTTTGGTTTGGTAATTTGAAAATATCTCCCATTATAGATATCAAATGGCATAAATATTTTACATTACTATATTCAATAGGGAGGTCACCAAATCTTCTCTTTTATACAAGTCATTATAAGGATTTTTACTAGACCAAAACTAAGACACAAGTGGTATCTTAAAATATGGGTGCCCAAATTTTGCCTATAAAAGGGAACCATGGAAACTTCATTTGTATGTTAGATAAATGAGTGAATTGATACCATTTTTGAGTTCCATATGATTCTTATCATCCCTTTTAAGGTTATTTATCTCCATATAATTATACGGAGAGTAGATATTAAGAAGTATATCCACCCAAGCTTCCTCCTATGGATGGTGGGCTAAAAGGTGGGCATTCATTGTGAGGGAGATAAAAATATTATAAAGGAAGTTATGAAACTTATAATATGACTAGTTTGATGTATTTTGGGTTGGAAAAAATTGTATTTAAAAGTATATTAAAATTATTCATGTTTGAATTTTTTTTATGCAACCTAATCGAATGCTCTTTACTTTTAACTGATCAGTGTGAAGGTTTGAGTGTGTGACCTGTGTTGTTCTAATTAGACAACACAATAATCACTTTATTCCCCACTTATTGGTGATTTCAATTTTCTTTGGATGTTATTATACCAGGAATAATAGATAAACCATGGCTATATGATTTTTATTTCATGGTTTGGTTCAACATGCATTGATTTTTAATCTTGGAAAGTAATTGGGATTATGATTAATTTCAACTGAAGACATACATAAAACCTAAATAAATATCTAAGAACTATGAAATTTCAATTTGTGTAGTGAACTCAAAAGGAACTCTTTTTATCATATTCTTCAAAATCCACTTGCTTTTCAAATATTAAACTCTTTAAATTAATTCAATTTTATTTTTAAAACTATTTTCACCCCCTTTTAATGATGTTTTATTAAAAATTAACAATTTAAACCTCCATCACTCCTTGAAATATGAACTAGGGTATACCTTATGCTATAAAATAATCATTAAATCATAATAAATTTGATGTTTCATGCAAATGAAGTAATTAACATTAATCATTGTCATTAACCTTTGTATTTTGGAACTGGTTATCATAATTCTTATACTCCATGAATTTAAAACATTGGTGTTTGGATGGTTCATTATATAGTGATTTATCTATATTTGAATCATTAGATAACTTATTTCCATCACTTAAACATTAAATTTTACAATGACCTTAATTTACATACATGAAACATTTACCAGTTCCCTTAAGATAATTTCCCCCATGTGTTCTTCTACATTATAATCATAAATGAAATCTAATCTTTTTCATTCCATGGTCTTTAGAATTTCATTTCAATCCCATTTTTCTTTTCATATAAAAACCATAATTTTTTTAGGTAAATCTAAGATTCATTTACTCCTTGATAGCACATAGAATGGTTTATTCATAGCTACTAAAGTACCATATGGTTAACTCCCTTCAAATATTTGGTTTTAATCCACTAAAGAATCAATAAACTGTACATTTAGGTTATATGCTAATACGAAAAATTTACATCACTAGTCTCGTGAAATTTTCCTCATAAGTGCCAAAAAATTCATATTCCTTGTTATTTAACTCAATGAATTATTTCTTCATTTTCGTTTGAATAATTTGAGTAAAGTACTTATTAAAAAATATTCTTTTAAATTCATCGTGCTCCATAGATTTAATTTCATATTGTTCTCTCCTGTTCATGATAAGATTCCATCACTAATATTCTTCACCTTCCAAAAGATAAACATACAGAATAACTTTTTCATGTTTTGAAAACTTAATAATTGTAAATAACATTTCAATGTTATTGATCCATTGTTCAATAACTAGTGGATCAATGGAACCACTAAAATAAGGTGGGTGTTGACTCATGAAGGAATTAGCAATATGTTTTCCCACCTTTTATCATTTGGAAGCTTTGCGTGATTGATATCTTTAGAAATTTTTTTGAGAAAAGAATCATCATTTTTCATTATATATCGCATAAAATTTAGTTTCTCATTAGGTTTATCATCTCATTGTTCATCACATTCAATATTAATAAGATTTATTTAGGTTCCAATCAATTGAATAAAACCAAAAATCATAGTGTGAGAAATAATAATCCTGGTGGGAAACCACATAATCATAAAAAAAATAATTTATAGGATGTATTAATAGTGACACCTTCTTCTATGAAACATTATGTTTAACCTAGGTTATTCATGATAATTACCAAAAAATAGGATTTTAACATATACATAGAGTTATCCCTAGGGTTATTACTAATGTTTTCCCATCCTAGTTTTCAAAAAGTTAATTAAACCTTGCTATGATACAAATTATAGCAACACATGATTTTCGTATATAAGTATAACTTTATAAAGATTAATATTATTTACATAACATAACTATCCATGATATAATCCTATGGGTCAAGTATCTTTGGTAACTTGAAAACTAAACAACTAGTTCATAATAGTTCTATATTATCACCTAGTTATACCATCATATTTATCACCCTTATTAAATATATCAAAAATAAATCCCCTCTCCATAACTAGGGAAAGAAAATATAAGAAATGGTGATCTTTAATGTACAATAATTTTAAATTTTAAAGATATTAATGATCTATATTCATAACATGAGAAAAAGGGTATGAGAACATGAGAAAAACATTTGAAAACCATTCCCTACATATTGTATATCATAATCTCTAGTCATTGAATAAATCTTGGTAAACATGAATATTAAATGAATCAAATAAAATTATCTATGATAGTATATAATTAGTATAATACATGGAATTGTTGAATACACATAAACATAGAGAATCATTTCCTTAGAAGTCAAGGATCTTTTCCAAGGCATTCATTGTGGAACAGGTTCACTCCCCCAACCCATCTTAGTAGTCAAGTTTCACACCCAAGACTATCAAAATTGATAAATTCCCTTATTGAATTAGGTTCACTCCCCAATCTAGTCCTTTTTATCTCATGAGATATCATTCATTTTCTAATGAATTGTCAGTAGATATAGGTCCCACCCATCACCTAATGAAAATTATACATATGTGAGCCACAAGATTATAAATAATTCATCATAACATACCCCATGAAACAAAATAGGTTTCATAAACATTATAGTACAAAACATGCAATGAAATGGGTTCCATACACATTTCACCATTTCATCATAGTATAACCCATGGAAAATAAATGTGTTTCATAAATATATTTTCAACATAAACATAAAATATCTATAGAGAGAATAGGGATGGTATCCATGGATAATATTCCCAGTAAATCATAAGTTAAATAAAGGTTTATTTTCATTGATGAATAGAAATACTATTAAAATATCATTAAAACATTCATGATGAAAATAACCTTTCTATTTTTAGAAATCACTTACTTAAAAAATGAAAAAATTTAGGAATAAAATTATTTTAAAAAAACCATTTAAAATTTTATTGGAATATTCAAAGAAAAAATTAGTCATAATTGTGGGAAAATTTGTTCATGTTGTATAAGTTAAAAAAATATTCCTTCTGTAAATTTGTTAAAAAAGTCACAAACTAACTCATTTGGAAAATGAAAAAAAAATACTAATTTGAAACCAATGTATAAAACGTAAAATATTGGAAAATGAACTTAAAAAATCATAAAATAATAGTAAAACCCCTCTTAAAATATTTTTTAAAAACATGGATATTAAAGAAAAGCCCTATCAACTAAATAGAGAAATTAAGTGGGGTTTCCTTAAAAACATATATTTGGTCTCTTGATTTTATATGGTGAGAAAAATGAAATGAAAACATGAATTTTAAATAAATAACAAAAGGATAATAAAATTAATTAGTTTATTGGTAGGAAGATTATATGATTTCATCATCAAAGGCATATTAATAATCAATCATGATAAACAATGAGATTGTGACATATAACCCTTACCTCAAGTTTTACTTACATTGAATGTAATTTATCCTCATGTATAATAAAGTTAATTTTATCATAATTATTTACCAGATACTTTTTTATATTTAAAACATAATATATGATACCTTTATGACATTTCAAAACCCCCTTTTATCAATAGTTCCTTATTAAAATCATTATTTCTTGGTTTTAACTATTTCGTTTATCATGGGTATTTCAGCACAGTAGTTTTGGACTATATACATTTATCTTGGTTCTATAATCTTCATAATATACATCATGATATAAATATAATATATATTCATTATATACATATTAAGATTCATCTATAAAATTAATCGATAGAAAAATGAATTACACTGTTCTTGGAGACAGTGGGTCATACATACGCATGAATGTTGTTTCCTTTTTTCGTCAGATATAATTAAATAAAGATAAATATTAATTCACCTTTTTAGGTAAATTATTATACCACATAATATATATATATATATATATATATCAAATTCTTCCTCATTACCATCCATGTAAAATATAAATTCAAAACGAATCACATAAATTCATGGAGGTGGTAGTACACATGTATGCAGGAACGACATTATTGTTTCTCAAATGATTTAATTGTATCTCTACATGGAGACAACAATCCATATGTACTCATTAGTGATACTTTTACTTCTTTTTCAATGGGAAAGAGGGGGTATAATGATTTTTTTGTAATCATAATAACATTTTATCATATTTAAGATACCTAAGTTATTACTTTATTTAAAATAACATAGATTTATAGGATGCAAAGAATAGTATAAAATAATGTGATTGGGTAAGGTGATTACCTCTTCTTTGAAATGACACATTTTGATCTCCTCTAAATGGATCTAGGGTATGTATTTATGGGAGAAAAAAACATTAGATTTTAGATAGGGAATTATATAATGGAAATTAACAAAGTTTGGTTGAGATATAAGGCTCTATGTGGTGTAAATAAGTTAGAGATGAGGTTCCCTTTTATAATAGAGGTGAGGGGATCTTTTATAATTTCTCAAAAAGATTAAATTATAAAAAATTAATTCTCAATCCATATTCCCCAAAATAGCTATGAATTCAATGATAAGGTAGTATAGGGTCATAATCCTATTGACCAACATAATTTACACAAGTTTTGGTTTCATTTTAAACATCATAATTTTGTTAACCCTTTGGTAAACAATTTAAATATTAACTATGGTGACAAATTTATCAATATTAAAGGGTTGGAATCCTTAATTATAAGGTTAAAATTGGAACATAAATGGAAAATTTATGGAATTTATAACTATATATTATTCAACTATTATTATTAAAAGTTTTTTATGATTTTTAAATAATTTAATAAAATACTATTATGATAAAATATCATTATTTTAAACTTTGACACTATTCATTTAATTTAATGTTAAATATATCAAGAAAAGTATGAATTTAAATATAATGTTTTTAAATATCTCTAATATGTTATATAGATCTAGAAATTTTTTGGTTCACATTAACTCATTCAATTTATATCACTTTTAATATTTTTAATATCATTTATTATATTTTTTAACAAATAAAGAAATAATGTATCTATGTGTCATAAACAATTAAGATTATTAAATAATTAAAAATATTTATATCATGAAAATAATTTTATTAATATAAAAATATACACTTAGATTCATTCATAACTTATTTTTTCACTTTGTGGTCACATAAGATATGTTAAAACCAATGTTACATTTTGTAACTTTATTTGGTTTGAACAATATATAAATCATTTTCATGGAAAAATATCCATTAAACTAATAAATATCAATCATAATGTGATAATAGTAAAATTAAATTAATCCAAAAAAGAATTTTTATTAAAAATTATAGGCTTATCACTTTTTTCAATCTAGATTAACATGATTTTCCCTTTATTGATCTGATAAATTTTACCACAGTTATTATTTGTGTTGACCAAAAATAAATGGGATATATTTACCATATTTGAACCTCCTAATTATAAATATGTAATTAATTTTATCTAATTAAATACATGTAAATGGAAGGTGATAATGTTAAATTAAGTTCACACAATATAACAAAAACTAATTTTTAGAAAAATATATTTTTATGCATAAAACTATATTTATTCATAATTAATGCATAAAAAATAGTTTTTGAATATTTAAAGCATTTGGCCTTGTAAATAATATATAAAAAATTTGATCCTGTAAATAATATATAAATTTTATTAAAATAATTCAAGAATATTGATTAATTTATTTATTTTATATAAAAAATATTACATGCATTAAAATGATTTTTTTGAAAAAACAACACTTTTTTTTAAATAATTTTTTGTTTTTAATTATAATAATTTGATAACTAATTAATTAATTTTATAAATTTATAAACCATATATTTTTAATAATTTTATTATTACTATTCATACCTTCCAATACAATAGTTGGGAAATAATAGATACATAATATTTTAATAATGGTACGCGGTTTGTCTAAACTCATTTTTGTGTGTAATGTAAGCTATCGAAGAAATAAAATTATTTAAATAGATATATTTTATAAAAATATTAGGGAGTTACAATATAATTCTTATTAATTGTATATTTAGGCTCTCATGTATCTTCCTTAAATTGGGGATTTTTTCACAAAACCTTGACTATGTGAGTAGTCTTATTTCAAAGTATATTCTTTATATGATCCAAAATCTACACATATTGTTCCTCATATGAAATATATTTTTAAAATGGTATTTCTTATGATTTAAGAACCTGTGAATGGTAAAGTGTGTACTTCCCTATGATATATACATATATTACATCAGAAACTTGAGATAGGTTCGCTGGAAGCACAAAGTAATAAGCTACTATCCCCAATCGATCAAGAATCTCAAAAGGAAAAATATACATACGGATCAAATTCCATTTCTTTGCAAATACTATAACCTCATTCCAAGTATAAATTCACATAAACACCTTCTCACAGACATCAAACACCATATATCACCGATGATTTTCAACATAAAATTTATTTCGACATTGTTCTTCCATTATGTGTTGTTGAATGACTCTTGCCTTATCCTCTATTTCTTCAACTAGATCGGGTCCCAATAGAATTATTTCTCTATATTCATCCCACCATGTTTGATTTCCACACTTATTTCCATATATTTCTTTATAAGGTGTCATCCTAATTCTCATTTGAACGATATTGTTATAAGAAAACAAGACTTGAGGAATGTGCCTATGCCAACCAAATTTGGAATCCATAGAACACGATCTCATCATATACTCTAAGGTTTAAATGGTTCTCTCAAACTAGATATATTTCTGAGGATGATAAGCTGTACTAAAACTTATCTTTGTCTTAAGAGATTTCTAAAGACTACCAAAACTTTGAGGTCATCCTTGGGTCTTTATTAGATAAAATAGAATGTGGTACTCCTTGTAACCTTACTACTTACATAATGTAAATGATGAAAAGAATATATTGAGATAAATCTTCTCAGATAGAAATAAATTTTTTTAACTTTTATGTTAATCTACTATAACCCAAATATAATTATGGCCTTTAGATATTTTTGGTAGTCTGATGAAAAATCCTTGGTCATTTTTTCCCATATCCACTCTAGTGTGGGAAATGGCTTCAATATCCCCTTAGAATATTGTCTCTTATCCTTAATGTTTTGACATACCAATAACCAATATACTTATTATTTAATATCCATCTTCTTATTATCTATCTAGAAATACTCTTTCAAAACATTATAAATATTTGTAATTTTAGGATGAATAAATAATGAAGAACTATGAGCTACATTTATCTACCCCTTTTTAAAATCTAGTATGGAAGGAACACATACACAATTCATGACACTTATCATTCCATCATAATCAAGTTTAAACTTATGAACACTTACAACCTTCTTTAGTGGCTCTACACATTCAATATATACCTCTTTAATGTTCACTTGGATAGATGGTTGAACACTCATTTGAGAATGATAATATTTCTCCCCTTCCTTCAATATTTCTAGATCCATACTTTGAAAATCAATAAATATTGGATATTTTGGGATCCTAATCATATATAAGTTATTATAATCCTTTCAACTCAAAGCATCAACCACATTTTTATCTTTTTCATGGTAGTAATGTATTGATCATTCATAATTTTTAATTAGTTCCAACCATCTTCTATAGTGCATATTCAAATCCTTCTATGTGAATATATACTTTATACTTTTATGATCAGTATATATTTCACTCCTTTATCTATAAATATAATTCCTCTAAATTTTCATGTGGTAATTATTCTCATGAACCCTCAATGTGTAAATTACATGATATCATGTTAAGGGTTAAAGGAGTTATATAATGGTTAAATCCAAAAGATAAGGATTAAAAAAATAATAAAAACTTGTCTAATTTTTATTGTATGATTTTATTTCGAACCATAAAAACTCTATCTTAGAAATTAATAACATTTTTACCATTTTGAATATAAAATTAATTTATATTAATTTAATATTTGAATATTTCCAAGAGTGCCCCTCCCCTCTCCTATCAAAGGCCACCCATTATTCTCTTTTAAAAACTCTTAAAACCCTATTTGGTTCAGCCAATATCAACCCAAATACCTTCTTATAATCCATACCCACATTATAGAGATCTTATTTTAGGTATAACACCACACTTAGTGGTCTTATGGTGCTAATAATAGTAGTTTGTCTAAAGAAAATGTATCATTTTTAATTAAGTGTTTCTGTTTTTTTCTTCTTTAAACCCCTTAAAATATTCTTAAACCATGAAAAAATTATATTATCCTAAATATAATTATAATTTAGTATTTTAATATCATCACCTAAATCCATCTCCACTTCCATAAAATCGGAAATGAATTAATCATTCGAGTGTATGGCAGACTACCACCTCGTGAACTGATATAATTCATTTTCCATCACCGTATATCAATACTGGTTATAATGATGGAATTAATGTTTATATATTATATTAATGACATATTTATAATTACTAAATAATAATATAACATTTATTTTATTACCTTTCCATGCGCATAAAAATGATAATGTCGTTCATGTGTACGTGTGAACTATCACCTCCACGAAGCAATGTGATTTTTTTTCATCACCACTTCACGTGGATGATATATATATATATATATAAGAATATTTCAATTATTAATATTATATTAATTATTTCATTATCATTCTAGAAAGATAAAATAATACTTACCTTCTTTTTGTAATGATTATTTAAAAATGAAAATGTTACTCATGTGTATATACAACCTTCCACCTCCATGATTATAATGTAGTTAATTTTTTATAACCATTCATAATACTTTGATTTAAAAGTATAACATATGTATAAAATTTATTCTTGTTTCATTAATATTATTCTATATATGATTTACTAATGATCACTTTAACAATTTACATCATACCAACGTCATTTTGGTCTCAGGTATCGAATATCGTCAAAAAATCTCACAGAAACATAAATAATTAAATAATTGTTATATCAGGATAAAAAGTTATATAAAAGGAATAATAAACCTTGAAAAGTTTTTAATGAAAGTAATTAATTATAATAAGTTTATTATTCTAGAATATAAAGATTGTACATGATGATTCGGACTCAAGGTAAGGTACTTTCTTTTAAAAATCCTCTTTTAACGTTACTATTTAAACTATTGTTACAATATACAAAAGGAATGTTTTTAACATATATGTAATAAATATGATTTACTAAATTCTAGTCATTTAATTTTTTGATTATTCCTTTACAAATTTACAATTTTATTTTCCAATAATGTGTTTTCATTTATGAGTGTACATCTTTATAGAAATGTAACATGATTTTAATATCGAAAATTTATTTTTATATTATGAATGATTTATGTGTTATGATTATGTTTTGGTTCTTGGTAATTATTTATGAGTATTGTCAGTTCCATGATAAAACGTGGGTGGTTGAGCCCATTATATCTCTCCAATACATTGGGTAATGAGACAAAGTTAACTAGTTGGGTTTCCCCTAAGAGATTAAAAAAATATACTATGATGGGTATTCCAAATGTAACCATGAAAGTTACTCCCTATATATTCATGAGAGTTTCAAAAATGTAAGAGTGATATGTAATTAATGCCACAAGTTACCTTTATTATTTTTATTTTTTTATAGAGTTTTATAATAAATTTATGATTTCATGAGGTAAGGTAAAGAGATTTTGTTTTGTGGGTGTAAATTATAACTTTGACAAAATATTTTCATGGGTTTATAAATATTCATAGACTAACAGTTTACTTATTTTTATTCCCCTTATGATATTTTTATGCTCATACTAAGTTTTAAATTTTTTTTCAAAGGGTATAGGGATCGTTAAGAGAAAGGAGGAATTCGTGTTGAAGGTTGTGAATATTTTTCATGAAAAAGAAATAATGTATTATTTTAAAAGTCTTGTATTTTAGAATAATTTGTATTGTTTTATTAGTATCCACTTTGTTTGAAAGTGGGATGTTATGTATGAATGATGTCCTAATTCTTTAAAACACTAAACCTAAAAAGGTCTACAATGTAAAATAAAGTATATTCTTGACTAAAACTCAAGATTATATAATTTTTAAGGTCAGGTCCATATATAGAGGGGGCATATAACAACCCATACTTTACATACATTGTAAATACTTAAAAATTGAAGCACACTTATTACAACATATGACAAAACCACAAAGGACCGTATAGGTATTGTGTCTTTAGAAACTGGGAAACATAAACAACTGGTTCATAAATCATCTATAGTGTCTCCCATTTATTTCATCATATCTAGGGTACATTTTAGCATATTCTACTTAATATCCATCTTCCTGACCTGGGGAAAAGAAAACATAAAAGGGTGAGCTCAAATGCTCAGCAAGGGCAAATAAAAGAAATAAAAATCATATCATATCTTTTGGAAAATCATAACCTGCAAAAGAAATCATAATATCTTAACATGGAGTAAATCATAGAAGTGAAAATGAGATCCCCATAATCATAAAATAAAACTTGAAACTTTGTGGCATGCACACATAATCATGTAAAATCATTTCTTGTTAGTCATGAGTCATTTCCAAGACTATCTTAGCGGACAAAGTCCATTTCTGAACCGAGTTCACTCCTCGTTTCAATCATGTATCACTAAAACGAAATAACCTTCCGTTCCATCCATGTCTATCTCATGAGATATAAATATTTACCCAATGAATTGGAGGGAGATATATGTCCCACCCATCTTATAATGAATCCTTTCTTATGTGTGCCACATAATCATAAATCATACATCATCG
This sequence comes from Viscum album, assembly GCA_963277665.1. NCBI lineage: Eukaryota > Viridiplantae > Streptophyta > Magnoliopsida > Santalales > Viscaceae > Viscum > Viscum album. The sequence continues at coordinate 2,082,874,258 of OY728165.1, forward strand.
CATAACATATGTAACAAAAATGGGATTCTTGAAACATCATGACATCATAAAACAAATCATATAAGGTAAATGACTTCATAAAAATAATTCCCTCACAACATAATAAAATCAATGTAATAATAGGTATAAAAACAGAACCCTATATTATCTTAGATGGAAAATAATTTTGATAAAACATTTGAACTCCATTCTTGAGAAAAATATCCTTTCTAATTAAAAAATATTTTTCCTTTCTTAAAATGTCTTACGACATTAAAATAAAAGAGGTTGATTAAAAATAAACTTGAAAACTTTTAAAGGAAGATTCTTGGAAATAATGTTTTAAAAATCCATTCATGCCATATAAGTTAAACAAACATTCTTCTCGTACTTTTGTTGGAAAAGTCAAAAAGTACCTCATACGAAAAACGAAAAAAGATTCCTTTCTTATCTTTTACTAAAAACACACCGAAGGGAAAAAATGGATTTAAACAATTTTAGGTGGATGTAAATAATATTACATATTGATGAAACATGGATGTGGATGATAAAATACACCCCAGTAAATACCAAAGTATAAACAATCTCGGATAAAAAAAAGATTGTGATATTTGCCTTCCCTTAGGTCCGATTTGCTTTGTACCTGTCCGAAGCTCCTGTATAATGGTTTAAATAAAGTTATTCACTTATTACATAATCATACATATTGATATGATATCATATATGGTCATATTATTAGCTTCTTATTAGTAATATTTCATTGTTACTTGTTACTCGGGTCTTTATTGCCTTTTGTTCTTATGCGTGTTTTTCCGAATAAATTCGTATTCTTATTTTAAGGTTATAGATACCTTATATCCATAATGGTATTAGTGTAACATATATCATATTTATTCATTAAATTCATTTATATAATTACTATGTAATGATGATCATGTAGAACGAGTCGCATCACATCGTGGAGACGGTATTCTGTACGTACACACGAGCGATGATATTGTTCCCATGATCGTGTAATTTTATTTAAGTGTATTTATACAATTTTAGTATCAATATAATTTTATAATAATCATATATAGTTACTCATTACTCCATTATACCCATCCTTGTAAGGTGATGGTGGAAAATAGATTACACCACGGCGTGGAGACGGTATTCCGTACGTACGCACGCGCGGTGATTTCATTTTTCTGTAGGATGTATAGAAGGTGAATTAAGGTTGTTTCATACTTATAATAACATATCAGTATGTAAGTAATACTGATGTTATTAATTTATCAGGAAACAACTAAAGAAGAAGTTGAAGTAGAAAGAAATTGAAAAGATCGGTATTGGATATTACCTCTTCTTTTAAACGCCACTTTGAATCCTCCACTTAGGGAACTAAGATTGGTGTTTGAAGAAGATCAGGACCTCTAGGATTATTCTAGGGAAGTTTAGAAGGGATTTTGGTAGGGTTTGGCCGAGCTTGAGTGCTCCAATTGTTGTGAGGAGGAGGGGGAGGAGGTGCCCTTTTATAAGGGAGGAGAGGGGAACCTTGGGAATATCTCAAAATATTATTTTATATTAAAGTCAAAATCGGTTTATAATGGTTCCAAAGGGTCTTATTTAGAAGGTAATGTGGGGATGGGTCGAAATACTATCAAAAAATAGGATTTAGACAAGTTTAGGTTATTATTTTAACCTTATCAATTAGATTTAAATCTAAGTTAAATAATTTATCTTTTACCGTGTCTTTTTGTTTTCTTACACTATATGGTTAATACACATACTATAACATGCCAAACGAACCCAAAGTTGTTTTTTATTAATATATATATCCTTATCTAAGTCATTTGTCCGAACTTTAGATTTTTAGGAATAACATAACAATTAATAATATAATATTTGATTTAAAAACTATTTTGTGTCAATTTTGTCACTATTTGATATATGATTTTTGTGAAATTCATAACAGAATTATATGTTCGAACCAAGTTGATTAAATCAACACTAATATATCATAGGAACCTAGAAAATTATTTTAATTCATAAAAAGTCTCAAATTACATTTATTTGGGCATTTATAACATCAATTATGTTAACATTTCCTTAAAAGGGTAATTACTACATCATTGTTGTTTCATAAATTAATTAATTTAAATAAAGTCTACAAATTATAAATAAAATATCATTATGTAGGATATCTTTTTATCTTTCTATTTAATATTTATAATCGAATTTATCTTATGTATAAACCCATATTAAAAATGTTTTGGTTATTAAACATTGATTTTAACTATTTTAACTATTCATTAAATAAAATAATATTAAATGTCATAATCTAATCCAAGTGGACCTAAATGGTCATATTATATTCATAAGGTTGTTTTTGGTAAAATTACACTTATCCAATAGAATTAAGACATGTGTTAGGGTAATAGTAATATCATATTTACCCTTAGTTACCCTATTTAATATTAACCGTGGTAAAAAAAGTAAAAAGTTACTATTCACCAAAAAATTATTTTTATCTCATTGAACCACATTTTACTTACTGATATAAACCGTGTCTGTCGGATTTTCAAAATTTCATTCACAGAACCGATAAAATTAAGTTTTATGCAAAATTCAGTTTTTAACCTACCACTTAGTGGTTTCACTATTCATCAAAAATTGAATGTTTTCAGAAAAATACCAAAATTTCACCCTAGGATAATTTCAGTATTCCGAATCCAAAAATGAAGTCCATTTTGAACGATAAAATTTCAAAAAGTGGTTATTACTACTCATAACGTCTATCTTAAATAATATTTTAATAGCATATCGTCGTTTTAGTGAAACTCGGTATTGTGTACAACGCAAGCTATCGAGGAAGGTCGCGATTGCGTGTAAAGTAAGCCAAGCTAGTGTTTAGTGAAAGATTCTTTTAATGATATATTACATAAAAATTAAATATTACTCATAAAAATCTCGGGTGTTACATTCTACCCCCCTTAAAAAGAATTTCACCCTCGAAATTCGTCACTTTGTAACAAACAGATGAGGATACTTCTCCTCATCATATCCTCAATCTCCCATGTAGCTTCTTCAAGTTGGTGGTTTCTCCATAAAACTTTCACCAATCGAGTGGCCCTGTTTCGTAGGACTTTTTCGCTACGATCCAGAATCTCTATCGGTTGTTCTTCATAAGAAAGATCTTGCTCCAACAGTACAACTTTTGAGCTGAGTACATGTGAAGGATTAGGTATGTACTTTCTCAGGAGAGATACATGGAACACATCGTGAACTTGAGAGAGATTCGGTGGAAGCGCCAATCGGTAAGCTACCTTTCCAACACGATCCGGTATTTCGAAAGGACCGATATATCTAGGGCTCAACTTCCCCTTCTTTCCAAATATCATAACCCTCTTCCAGGGAGATATTCGTAAGAACACTTTATCACCCACTTCAAACTCTAGGTCTTTTCTTCGGTTGTCGGCATAACTTTTTTGTCGACTCTGAGCTGCTCTTATGTGTTGTTGAATAGATCTGACATTTTCTGCCATTTCATCAACAAGATCAGGTCCTAATAGCTTTCTTTCCCCAACTTCATCAAAGCAAGTTGGAGTCTGGCATTTCATTCCATAGAGATCTTCATAAGGTGCCATCTAAATACTGGAGTGAAGGCTATTATTAAAAGAAAATTCCACCAAAGGTAGGTGTGGATCCAAACCTTTTTTGAAATCTATAGATCAAGATCTCAACATATCTTCTATGGTTTGAATTGTTCTCTCAGACTGACCGTCTGTCTGAGGATGATAAGCAGTGATGAAACTCAACTCTGTATCTAGAGTATGCTGAAAACTTCACCAGAACGTCGAGGTAAATCTCGGATCCCGATCAGATATAATAGAAAATGGTACTCCATGCAATCTTACTACTTCCTTTACACATATCCTGGAAATCTCATCTAGAGAGAAATCCTCTCTAATAGCAATGAAGTGTGCAGACTTTGTAAGATGATCAACTATGACCCAAATAGCATTATTGCCTTTGGATGTTTTAGGAAGTCCTGTGACAAAGTCCATAGTGATTTTTTCACATTTCCATTCAGGTATGGGTAATAGTTGTAACATCCCCTTAGACTTCTGTCTCTCAGCTTTAACTTGTTGTCAAACCATGCATCGAGAGACATATTCACCAACATCTCTTTTCATGCCATCCCACCAGAAGTACTCTTTCAGGTCCCTATACATCTTCGTGCTTCCAGGATGAATAGAGAATGAAGAACTATGAGCCTCATCCAGCATCTCCTTCTTTAATTCGGGGATGGGAGGAACACAAACCTGATTCGTGAACTTTATTATCCCATCACAATCAAGGTTGAATTCAGGAACATTTCTCACCTTCTTTTGTAACTTGACATCTTCTTTCTGTGCCTCATTAATCTTAACATGTATAGATGGTTCAACATTCATTTGAGAAAGATAATATTTTTCCCCTTCCATTATAATTCCAAGATCTATCCTTTGTAAATCCATAAATATTGGATCTTTTGTGATCGTCATCATGGATAAACTAGCATGGTCTTGTCGACTTAATGCATCTTCCACATTGTTTGCTTTCCCAGGGTGGTAATGGATTGAGCAGTCATAATCCTTAATCAGCTCCAACCATCTTCTTTGACGCATATTCAGCTCCTTTTGTGTGAAAATATACTTTAAAATTTTATGATCAGTATAAATATCACACCTTTCACCATAAAGGTAATGCCTCCAAATCTTTAATGCAAAGATTACCGCAGCTAACTCAAAATCATGTGTTGGGTAATTTTGCTCATGAATTTTCAACTGTCGTGAGGCATAAGCTATCACCATATCATTTTGCATAAGAACACACCCCAATCCCTTCTTGGATGCATCACTGTAGATCACAATCCTTTCTCCACTACCAGTCAGTGTGAGCACAAGTGCACTGGATAACCTTCTTTTCAACTCCTTGAAATTCTCTTCACATTCCTCTGTCCAAACAAACTTAACTCCTTTCTGAGTCAACTTGGTGAGTGGATTATATAATCGTGAAAAAACTTTTACAAAACATCGATAATATCCATCCAAACCCAGAAAACTTCAGATCTCAGTTACTGTTGTTGGTCTCGACCATCTTTCGATAACCTCTATTTTTTCTAGATCCACAGATATCCCCTCTTTTGAGATTATGTGACCCAAAAATGCAACTTTTTGAATCCAAAATTCACACTTGGTAAATTTGGCATAATGCTTCTCCTTTCTCAGGGTCTTTAGTATAATTCTCAAGTGATCTTCATTCTCTTCCTTGCTCTTTGAGTAGACAAGAATATCGTCTATAAAGACTACCAAAAATTGATCAAGATAGTCACTAAATACTCTATTCATTAGATCCATGAAGATAGCAGGGGCATTAGTAAGACCAAATGGCATCACTATAAATTCATAGTGTCCATACCTTGTACGGAAAGCCGTCTTTGGTATATCCTCCCTTTTGACCCTTAATTGATGATACCCTGAATGAAGATCAATCTTGGAAAAGTATTGAGCTCCGCGTAGTTGGTCAAATAAGTCATCAATGCATGGGAGAGGATATTTTTTCTTGATAATGATCTTGTTATGTTCTCGATAATCAATGCAGAGTCTCATTGATCAATATTTCTTGTTAACAAATAGAACAGGTGCTCCCCAAGGTGATGCACTAGGGCGTATGAATCCCTTATCAAGATTCTCTTGGAGTTGCTTCTTCAATTCTTGTAACTCAATTTGGTCCATTCTATAAGGTGTCTTTGAAATAGGCAAAGCACCCGGTATGAGTTTTATTGAAAACTCAACTTCTCGATTTGGTGGAAGACCCGGTAATTCCTCCGGAAAGACATCATCAAACTCCCGTATGATGGGAATATTCTTAATCGTGAGTTTCTCACAAACCATTGGAGATAAATAACCTTCATTTAGTAGAGTCAATACCCATAAAATGGAAGAAATTTCCACTGGAAGGTTATGTTCATCCTTGCATTGATAGACGATCATAGATTGATCTGGAATATGAAATGTGACTTCCCTTCTTTGGCAATTGATTTGAGCTCCGTATAAAGAAAGCCAATCCATGCCAAAAATCACATCGAATTCCACTAAAGGAAGGATCACAAGATTTGCAGGAGGCACTTTCCCACAAACTTTGATCGAAGAAGAATTATAAACTTTTGATGCGATTGATGTGCCATTAGGTGTTGTCACAACTAACTCAACATCTAATTGTTGAGGCAATACAGTGATACCCTTAGAAATTTCTTCAGAAATAAAAGAGTGGGTGGATCCAGAATCAAATAAAACATTTGCTACTTTAGAGTGGATGGTAAGTGTACCTTTCACCACATCGTTATCGTACTCCACATCGATGATAGAAATTGCATGTGACACTCCTTTGTCTTTAGCCATAACAGTTTTTTGACGTCAACCATCATCATCAACCCTTGGATTTGGTCATTGATTGGCATAATGCCCCATCTCCTTGAACTTGAAACATTGAAGTGTAGTAGGTTCATTCTGTGTATCCCTTCCTTTTTTTGCATCATTAGACATCTTCTTCCCATTATCACGGCATTCAAATGCCCGATGACCTTCCTTTCCTCATTTGAAAAATTTACTTGTCCCTTTAAGACATCTCCCTCCATGTTTCATTCCACACTTTGAGCATAAGGGAAAGCTCATCCTCTTTTCAGTGTGCTCTTTAGATTTTCCTTTGAATTACATTTTCCTCTTCTTATCAAACCCATATGATTGATGGGTTACTCCAATCTCCATCTCGACTTTGAGAGCACATAGAACGATTTCCTCGTAGCTATTGAAGTCCCTTATGGATAACGCCCTTTGAAGACTTGGTTTTAAGCCACTAAATAATCGATCGATCTTACTCTCAGGTTGGATAATAATACTAGAAGCATACCTTGCAAGTCTTTTAAAATTTGCTTCATAGGTACCAATAGATTCATCATCCCTTTGCTTCAGTTCAAGAAACTCTTTCTCCATCTTTGTTCGGAGAATATGAGGGAAGTACTTATTGAAAAATATGTTCTTGAACTCGTCCCATTCCATGGACTCAATTTCATACCTTTGCCTCGTATTCTTAATAAGATTCCACCATTGATCAGCATCTACTTCCAAACGATACACTGCTAGGATGACTTTATCATGTTTATAACATTGATGAACTGAAAGTATCTTTTCAGTAGTACTAATCCATTGTTCAGCAACTAATGGATCAGTAGACCCGCTGAAAGAAGGTGGACGCTGCCTCATGAAGAATTCAACAGAATTTTGATCCTTCCTTTGCACTTTTGGAAGTCCTGCATGATTCATAGCTTGAGAACGTTGTGTGAGAATGGCTACAAGATTTTTCATTCCAGCTCCCATATCGTTTGGTTGCTCAGGGGGACAATCATTGCATTTCCCATCACATTCCGCATTAACACGGTTCCTTCGGGTTCCATCCATTGACTAAAACCAAGAAGAATAATGTGATCAACACTAATTATAATAGGAAAACCACATAATTCAAGAATAAAATTTTCATGCTTAAGGTCTTATCCTAGGTTATTCATGACCATTTCTAAAACACTAATATTTTGTTCTATTCTTAGACTTATCCTTAGGGTTCTTACTAAGGATTTCACATCCTAGTTTCCAAAGGTTGACTATACCTTTCCTCTGATACCAACTATAGCGACTCATACTTTATATACATCGTTAATACTTTAAAATTGAAGAACACTTATTACAACATATGACAAAACCACAAAGGACCATATATGTATAGTGTCTTTAGAAACTGGTAAACATAAACAACTGGTTCATAAATCTTCTACAGTGTCTCCCATTTATTTCATCATATCTAGGGTCCCTTTTAGAATATTCTACTTAATATCCATCTTCCTGACCTGGGGAAAAGAAAACATAAAAGGGTGAGCTCAAATGCTCATCAAGGAAAAGTAAAGGAAATAAAAATCATATCACATCGTTTTGAAATTCATAACCTGCAAAAGAAATCATAATATCTTAACATGGAATAAATCATAGAAGTGAAAATGAGATCCCCATAATCATAACATAAACCTTGAAACTTTGTGGCATGCACACATAATCATGTAAAATCATTTCTTGTTAGTCATGACTCATTGCCAAGACTATCTTAGCGGACAAAGTCCATTTCTGAACTGAGTTCACTCCTCGTTTCAGTCCTGTATCACTGAACCGAAATAACCTTCCGTTCCATCCATGTCTATCTCATGAGATATAAATCTTTACCCATTGAATTGGAGGGAGATATAAGTCCCACCCATCTTATAATTAATCCTTTCTTATGTGTTCCACATAATCATAAATCATACATCATCGCATAACACATGTAACAAAAATGGGATTCTTGAAACATCATGACATCATAAAACAAATCATATAAGGTAAATGACTTAATAAAAATAATTCCCTCACAACATAATCAAATCAATGTAATAATAGGGATAAAAATAGAACCCTATATTATCTTAGATGGAGAATAATTTTGATAAAACATTTGAACTCCATTCTTGAAAAAATATCCTTTCTACTTCAAAAACATTTTTCCTTTCTTAACATGTCTTACGACTTTAAACTAAAAGAGGTTGATTAAAAATAAACATGAAAACTTGTAAAGGAAGCTTCTGGTAAATAATGTTTTAAAAATCCATTCATGCCGTATAAGTTAAAAAAACATTCTTCTTGTACTTTTGTCGGAAAAGCCAAAAAGTACCTCATTAGAAAAACGACAAACGATTATTTTCTTATATTTTACTAAAAACTCAAAGAAGGGTAAAAATGGATTTAAAAAATTTTAGGTGGATGGAAATAATATTACATATTGAGGAAACATGGATGTGGAAGATAAAATACACCCCAATAAATACAAAAATATTAAACAATCTCGGATAAAAATGAGATTGTGATATTTCCCTTACCTTAGGTCCGATTTGCTATGTACGTTTCCGAAGCTCCTGTATAATGGTTTAAATAATGTTATTGACTTATTCCAGAATCATACATATTGATATGATATCATATATGGTCATATTCTTAGCTTCTTATTAGTAATATTTCATAGTTACTTGTTACTCGGGTCTTCATTGCCTTTTGTTCTTATGAGTGTTTTGCCGAATAAATTCTTATTCATCTTTTAAGATTATAGATACCTTATATACAGAATGGTATTAGTGTAACATATATCATATTTATTCATTCAATTCATTTATATAATTACTATGTAATGATTATCATTTAGAACGAGTCGCATCACATCGTGGAAATGGTATTCCGTACGTACGCACGAGCGATGATATTGTTCCAATGATCATGGAATTGTATTTAAGTGTATTTATACTATTTCAGTATCAATATAACTTTATAATAATCATATATAGTTACTCATTACACCATTATACCCATCCTTGTAAGTTGATGCTGGAAAATAGATTACACCACGGCGTGGAGACAGTATTCCGTACGTACGCACGCGCAGTGATTTCATTTTTCCGTAGGATGGATAGAAGGTGAATTAGGGTTGTTTCATACTTATAATAACATATCAGTATGTAAGTAATACTTATTTTATTACTTTATCATGAAACAACTAAAGAAGAATATGTTGAAGAAGAAAGAAATTGAAAAGATCGGTATTGGATATTACCTCTTCTTTTAAACGCCTCTTTGAATCCTCCACTTAGGGAACTAAGATTGGTCTTTGAAGAAGACCAGGACCTCTAGGATTATTCTAGAGAAGTGGAGAAGGGATTTTGGAAGGGTTTGGCCGAGCTTTAGTGCTCAAATTGGTGTGAGGAGGAGGGGGGGGAGGTGCCCTTTTATAAGGGAGGAGAGGGGCACCTTGGGATTATCTCAAAATATTATTTTATATTAAAGTCAAAATCGGTTTATAATGGTTCCAAAGGGTCTTATATCGAAGGTAAAGTGGGTATGGGTCGAAATCCTATCAACCAATAGGATTTAGACAAGTTTAGGTTATTATTTTAACCTTATCAATTAGATTTAACTCTAAGTTAAATAATTTAACTTTTACCGTGTGTTTTTGTTTTCTTACACTATATGGTTAATACACATACTATAACATGCCAAACGAACCCCAAGTTGTTTATTATTAATATATATATCTTTATCTAAGTCATTTGTCCGAACCTTAGATTTTTAGGAATAAAATAACAATTAATAATATAATATTTTATTTAGAAACTATTTTGTGTCAATTTAGTCACTATTTGATATATGATTTTGGTGAAAGTCATAACAGATTTATATGTTCCAACCAAGTTTATTAAATCAACACTAATATATCATAGTAACCTATAAAATTATTGGAATTCATAAAAAGTCTCAAATTACATTTATTTGGGAATTTATAACATCAATTATGTTAACATTTCCTTAAAAGGGTAATTACTGCATCATCGTTGTGTCAAAAATAAATTAATTTATATAAAATCTAAAAATTATAAATAAAATATCATTATGTAGGATATATTTTTATCTTTCTAATGAATTTTTATAATCGAATTTAACTTATGTATAAACCCATATTACAAATGTTTTAGTTACTAATCTTTGATTTTAACTATTTTGACTATTCATTAAATAAAATAATATTAAATGTCATAATCTAATCCAAGTGGACCTAAATGGTCATATTATATTCATAAGGTTGTTTTTGGTCGAATTACACTTATCCAATAGAATTAGGACATGTGTTAGGGTAATAGTAATATCATATTTACCCTTAGTTACCCTATTTACTATTAATCGCGGTAAAAAAAAGTAAAAAGTTACTATTCACCAAAAAATTATTTTTATCTCATTGAACAACATTTTTATTACTGATATCAACCGTGTTTGTCGGATTTTCAAAATTCCATTCATAGAAGCGGTAAAATTATGTTTTATGAGAAATTCAGTTTTTAACCTACCACGTAGTGGTTTCACTATTCATCAAAAATTGAAAGTTTTCAGAAAAATACCAAAATTTCACCCTAGGCTAATTTCAGTATTCTAAATCCAAAAATGAAGTCCAATTTGAAGGTTAAAATTTCAAAAAGTGGTTATTACTATTCATAACGGCTATTTTAAATAATATTTTAATAGCATATCGTCGTTTTAGTGAAACTCGGTATTGCGTACAACGGAAGCTATCGAGGAAGGTCGTGATTGCGTGTAAAGTAAGCCAAGCTAGTGTGTAGTGAAAGATTCTTTTGATGATATATAACAAAAAAACTAAATATTACTCATAAAAATCTCGGGTGTTACAGGGCATTAGCGAGACCATGTGTAATCAATATATATTCATAGTTTCCATACATTTTATGGAATTTTTTATTGGGTATATCCTTATTCATGAACTACAATTGATGATATATTGAATGAACATCACTTTCGGAAAAGTATTAAACTCTGCATAGTTGATTAACCAAGTCATCAATATAGTGTATAGGATACTTTATCTTGATAGTTATCTTGTTAAGTTCTTGATAATCAATACAAATTCACATTGATCTGTATTTTTTCTTAAAAAAGAATAGTTACCCCAAAGGTGACACACTTGGATGAATATAACCATTTTCAATATATTCAGGGATTTGTTTCTATAATTCATGAAACTAGATCAGGGCCATTGTATAGGGAATCTTTGAAATATGTGTGGAAATATGTATGAATTCTATTGAGAAATCAACTTTACAATTTGGTAGAAGACTATGTAACTGTTTTAGAGTAACATAAATAAACTGTCGCATAATAGGAATATCTTCAATGTTGAGTTTCTCACCAATCTAATAAGATAAACCCCCCATATGAGTAGGAATCAATACTTATACAATGGATGTGATATCCATTGTAAGTTCATATTTACCTTCACACTAATAGAGGATCATAAGTTAGTTTAAAATATAAAATATGACTTCCTTTCCTCAGAAATTGAAGTGTGATTTATATAAAGAAAGTAAATCCATGCCTAAGATAACATCAAATTTATCTATAGGTAGAATAACAAGATTTTTAGAAATCACATTATCACAAACATCAACTTTAGATGAATCATAAACATGAGATGCGATCATCATAACATTTAGATTTTTTACATCTAATTCAATATCTAATCATTGAGGATAGTAATTAACATTCCCATAGACATTTACTGATATATAGAAATTAATATTACTAATCTCAAATAGGGTACTCAAATATTTGAGCATATATATTACCACCTCATCTTTATCATTCTATCTTCAATCCCTTAATAAAACCAAAATGGTTAGCATGAACATCATGCACCTTTAATTAGAGTGATCAATCAAAAAATACTTTATTAGATGTCTAAATCATGACATATTATTGTAAATATATGACACCTTAGGATTAATCTAGGTCATTAATGGTCAACATATTTTCAAATTATTTATAATGGTTCATATAGAGTTTGTGAATTTCTAAACCATATCCCTTAGGAGTTACAAACCAGGTGTGAAGTAATTCCCTTTTTCATGCACTAGGTGACAGTCATGTAAAATCCCAATGCGCCATTTTTTGATTTATTACCCCTTGGTAAACTATGAAAAATCCAAATCTACTTGTAGTATCAAGACAGAGATGTAATATCTTAGAAACAACTTTCTCTATCCTTCAACCAAATTCTTAGATATTTTCTTATACTTTGACTTGCTCAAGGGTTCTCACTAAAGATTTCTCATCCTAGTTTCCAAAGGTTAATTATACCTTTCTCTAATACCATCTATAACAACCTATACTTTCCATACATAGATATCACATTTTAATATATGAATATTCATTTTAGAAAAAAATGATGTTCATCAATACTATATAGGTCTAGTATCTTTTGAAACATGGATATATAAAAAACTAGTGCATAATTTAACAACATTATCTCCCACAAAGGTCTTCAGAACTAATACCCTTCTTCCTGTCCTGAATGGCCGAAAGGCCTTCATTTTTATTGATTTTTGATAACCCCATTTCAAGGGATGAGGGGGAACCCTTACAAGGCCCGTAGGCTCAGATATTACATGGCCCATAGACTTTAAGAGATTACATGACCCGAAGGTATTTGGGGAATTCAACCAGACTATGTACAAGGAACTGCCCCTCCCAGGTATCTGCATCCTGATAGCAGCTCTCCATCTTTTCATGACTGTCTGGCTAGGCTTCCCACGCAAGCACAGGCTGGAACCGATGGAATAGCCATACCCTCTCCTTCTAACAATCCATTTGGCTTTGCTCTGGTGAGTTCACCTGCTCTGAATCCTCTTCTGGGGCTGCTTCTTTTGTGTAGTGTATCTTGGGCATGCATTCATGTGTCCTGAAGGCCTTGGGGTGGCCCTAAGGCCTTATGGTGTCTCGAAGGCCTTGAGAATCAACTGGCCCGAAGGCCTTGGGTGTCCTGAAATCCTTGTCGGACCCAAGGACCAAATCGGTGGTCCGAATGCCCAGATGGATGAATAGTTCCGACTGCTACAGTACTGAACTGTGCCTACTACAGTATTACTACAGTAACCTAAAAATATGCCTCTACCCGGATTTGATCTCGGGTCTCTTGGATGCACCTAGCGAGTCCTCACCAATTGGGCTGAGGCTCATGTGCATATACCCTTTTTCAAAATATCATACATAATAACTTTCTTTATAAATATGATAAAGGAACCATAAGAAAGGGTGATCTCCTATGCTTAGTAAATATAAATTGAGATATCAATATATAATGATCATAAGGATATAAGAACATGATAATAACATTTAAAAACCATATCCTACATTTTATATATCATTAATATCAATAATTTCATAAACCTTGTAAGTTCATAAGACATCAATCATTAAGAAATCAAAGAACATAAACCATGAGAACATAAAAGTTTCTTAAGACATAGATTTTTCTGGATACACATAAGCATAGAAAATATTATTTCGAGTATACCCACCAAGACATTCATAAAATGATAGGCTTTGTCTAACCACCCATGTACCTACTTTTGGATTGGTATAACCTCCTATATACCCTATGTTGGGCTTGGCATAACCTCTTATGTACCTTTTTTTGAATTGGGATAACCTCACATATACCCTTTCATCTCATATAACATTATTCAATACCAAATGAATTGGAGTTGAATATATTTCCAGGTCCACCCTTCACACATTGAAAATCATACATATTTTTGGCACAAAATCATTCATTATATCATAACCCGTGAAAAGGAAATGGTTTTTATAAAAATTTCATCATTGCATAACCTGTGGAAAAGAATCTAATTTCATAAACATTTGTGATAATGTTCATAAATCATCCTAATAAATGATAAGTATGGTATCATTAGTTCATATTCCCAGTAAATCATAATCCATAAATGTGGTTGTTTTCATTAATGAATATAAATACAATTAAAATATCATTAAAACATTTTTGAGGAAAATATCTTTTCCATTTTAAAATAACTTCGTTAAAATCTAAAAAAAAATCCAAATATTATGAAATAATTTTTTTTAAAAAAATAACCTTGGAAACATGTAAATGGATCTTTAAATCATTAATCAATAATGAAGATGTAAAAAATCATGATGCACATGTTAAAACAAATATTCCTTTTACATTTTCAGTAAAAAGTCAAAAGAACCTTGTTCAGAAAAAGACAAGGAGATTCATTTTAAAAAAATTTTAAAAAATAAATCATGTGTAGAAATGACTTTAAAAATAATTGTTGATTAGTAAATACATTCATTAAAATATTTTTAGAAAACATGGACATAAAAGAGAAAGGATTGTCATCCTAAGAGAAAAATAATTTTTATTTTCAAGAAAATCATTCTTTCAGTCTCTTTTGTTCATAAAGAGATGAAAATGGAAGAAAAATATTTATTATCTATAAATAGATATAGGAGAATAAAATTAATGTGTTTATTGAGAGATATATCATAATAATTCGTCATCATATCTTAACCATAAACAATCTCAATAATAATGAGATTATAAAATAAAACCCTTACCACTTTGGTTGATTTTGAATCAAAACCTCATGACATAAGGAACCATATATGAATATTAATATCCCATAATATTCATGATAATCATTATAAAATACATTCATGGTAATAATATATGGCACATAAAATAAACATGTGGTGAATATGACATGTGTCTCACATAAGTAAAAGTGATATGAAAATCCCTTACATCAAGTCTTGACATCCCTTGTACACATTAGAACCTCCAATATAATAAATATATGGTTATTATAAATATATTATATAAAGAAATTAATACATATCATACCATATATACTTTAATTATAACCTTTTATCACCCATTTATTAAAAATTCTATGTCAAAATCACTAATTTGGGTAATAACTTCGTTATTTTTCATGTATTTTTTTGTTCGGTAATTTTGGTCTTGATAATTTGATTATGGTTCCATAATCTAAATAATGTCAATAATTATATAAATATAATATAAACTCATTATAAAAATATGTATAGTCATCCATAAAAGTATAGAAAGAAAATTTAATTACACAATTCATGGAGACGGTAGGTCGAATATATGCAAAAATGTTGTTTCCATTTTTCAAAGGATGGAATGAAAGAAAGGTATATAATAATTCAACTTTATAGAATCATTTATATATCATATATATCACATATATAAATTAAATATTTCATTATTACCATCCATATTAAAATAACATAAAAAATAAATCACATCGTTTCATGGAGGTAGTAGTCCACAGTCACACATGAATGATGTTGTCATTTTCCAATGGATTGGAAGGTAATAAGGTAGATGTGATATTATAATTACAGTAGTATAATTATAACATAAAAATCATATATATATATATACTCACACATTACATACATCAAAATATCTATTAGTGAGTGTCGGTGATAGAAAATGATTTACATCGGTTCACACGGTGGCAGTCCACCGTACACATGATCAATGATTTCATTTCCCATTTGATGGAGGAGGATACTGATATAGGTTATTATATCAAAATATTAATATCTCAGTCCATTTAAGATAATATTTTTCTTATTTCAACATATTTGGATAATATTTGAAGGAGGTTTAAGAATACATATAATGAAAATGCATGGTTAAGAACTATACCTCTTCTTTAGAGAACCTCTTTAGGATCATACCTAAAGACTTATTAGGAGGGTTTTATAACAAAACTAAGTAATATAGGACATGTTAATTAATGTAAAGTATTGATTTAGTTTTTTATTTGTTAAACCAATAGTCTTTAATGAGTGAAGATGAGAGTAGAGGGGGTTCCCTTTTATAATTGAGGTGAGTGGAACATTTGTAACTTTTCAAATTTTTACAATAATTATATGTCACTTTCTTGTGAAAAAGTATCCAAAATAGATCATTATCAAACATTATATGATATAAGGTCAATATATGACCCTAAAATAGGTATTTTATAAGTTTTTAGGTCATTTTAACCCGTATCATTTTATTTTAATCCCTCTATAAATTAGTTTTAACTTTAACCGCGGTAGTTGATTTTTAATGTTTTTACTATTTATTATGTCAAAAAATTAATTTTAATAATTAACTAATATTATTTATTACTATTAAAAATATGGAATCCATTTTACCAAATTCATTTCATAGAATTGTCAGAATTTATTTCAAAATTAAACCCACAGACGATTAGAAAATAGTTTTCCAATGAAATTGTTTTAATAAGTATAAAAAGTTTTTATATAAAAATTCTACATGATATTTATTATAATGATATAAATTTTATTAATAATAATAAAATTTAACAAATTTTATTTTTAAAAAAAATTAAAACAAGATGTAACATTGTAATTTCTTTAAACAAAAAGTGAGTTTTTAATTAAAATTGGTAATTCTTCACTATTCATTAAAGAGTTAATATTTTCAGAGAATTCTCATAAATTCACCATAATATAATTTTTACTTGTTTTATTAAAAAATTAAGTTAATTTTTCTAAAATATTTTATAAATTTTGAAAATTTAAATTTTAAAATAAGTGCTCGAAACACAACAAAATCATTTATAAAAAAAATAGATATTTTAAACATAAAATGGATTTATTCATATCTTATACCTATAAAATGTATTATATGAATGATAAAAAAAATTATTAAATATATAATATATAAATTTAATTAAAATAATTAACCAACAATTATTAATTTAATTTATTAATATAAAAACACAATTCGCGCATAAAAATAGTTTTTTTATAAGAACATTTCTTTTACTTGTAAATGATTTTTATTTTCATTTCCAATAAATTGATAACCAATGAATTTATTTTTTAAACATGTAAACCATATAATTTTCATAATATATTTAGTCTTATTAATACCTTGTCAATTTAATGGATAGGTTATAACTATCACCTTAAATAATAATATTTTAATAGTATATTGTGGTTCGTTTAAACTCAATATTATGTGTAACACATGCTATCGATGAAATTTAATTTACTTGAAAACATATATATATTTATAAAATATATGGGTGTTAGAGTTAATTTTATAATCTAGGGGTATTTCTTCCACTCAATATGTATTGATTCACACTAGACATCCAATGCCTCCAATAGAGAGGAAAGGACACGAGGACATTCCCCTTATGATTTCATTCCCTGTGTTGGGATATCTATAAGATGGATTTCCTATACTAGAAGTTGAGTATGGGTCAAAAGTGGAAACTTTTATTGGTCCTCTAAGGGGAAAATTAGGATAGTGGGTTGATATTTTTTGGGACCAGTACAGTAGCATTATTTTACCATTATGTTTTAATTAGTTTCTTCATACCAAGGTGCATTAGACAATGGATATTTGAATTCAGCCCAAAGGTTATCATAACATAGTGAGTTCCCCTGAAGAAACATATTATTAATATTCTAGAGTCTTTTATTATTATGTGATGGCCTAGAAATATAATCATTAAAATTCATATACTCAAAGGTTTTAGGTAGTTCATAGGTAGAACACATAGAAATTATTTTTCCTTTTTTGATTGTACAATAGGAAGATAGTAATAATCAATTAAGTGGGGAGCCTAGTATTTTGGTTTTACTTTGATTTTGGGTAAGTTCCTTAATTTGTGTGTCTCAAACCATATAGTATTTTTCAATGATTATTCATCCTTTTTTATCTCGTTATTGACTTCACATTTGAGAGTATCAATATAGCCAATAGTGATTTCTTTCACTAGCATGAACCCTATGACAATTGGGTTAGTGACAACATTTGTAAATTATATTAGTTTATCATCTTTGGGGAAATCATTGAATTCATTGTTTTAGTTAATTTTTATAACTTATGAATCATAAGGGCCTATAGATTTATCTATCTTCTAATTTTTCTCAATATCACTCTAATGTGATTACCAAGGTAGATCAATGGACTCCTCATAGAATGTGATTCAGAAAGAATTAGCTCAAACAAACACTTAGTGTGGTCTAAGAGGTGGGATAACAAACTAGATACCTATAAGGATACCCCTATATATATAAACTTTAACTTCCTTGATGTTGGAGCTATAATTATCTAAGTTTCCTTTGGTATGGTCAGATACATAAGAGATAGTGTTTGGGATAAAAATTACCCAGACCCAATGTGTTGGGATTTCACATTGGACAATAGGAAAATAGTTATTCATACTTATTAGGCTCATATTATGAAGACATTAAAATGTGAGGTTTCACCCTCCAAGTTTACCCCTACTATAGAAAATTTTTGTTGTGTGAAAACTTTCATAAGGGTTGGAGTCATATTATTGTGTTTTGTCTACATTAAATTTGTCACAATACTCACTACATGGATATTCTCATGCATGAGTTTGAAATTTTTTCTTTATTCCACAAAATGACCTTTTAAAAAGTTAAAAATTTATGTATCCTACTAAGAAAGTGGAAAAAATTCATTAATCTGTGATTTTTAATTTCCTCCAATAGAGATGACATTGCATGCCACATTGACTGGATGCTCTAAAGGGGTAATGATATATGGGAACTTAGAGTCCTCTTAGTTCTAAAAGATAGGGTAATATTCCTACACCACATACCTCCCTAAAACTATAATGTATACATGGGAGGGATGATTTATTTTGATGATTTTATGGATCACCTTATGGTTATTTATATAAACACATTGTAGGCGTTCACGTTCTTTATTACACTTATAGATTTATGCTACTGGAAGACAAAGAAGGTCAACCTATTCAAATTTATCATTGATCATTTTGATATGATCAGAATTACCATTATATTATATGAATAAACAATTGATAGGGTTTATTGTTTCCCAAAAATTATTCTAAAGGAACATCATATATTCTTCTCTAAGAAGCTCGAGTGAAATATACTTGTATGTGGAGGATAGTTAATATATAAATGGTATTTCTTCAACCTCTAGTTCTTCTAAAATTTAATCTATATTAGTCATATATCTATAAATGGCCCCTTCATTTATTTCACCCACATGGTCCACCATCCATCCACATTATTAAGTGGGACCATATCACATGGGAATCTTCAACTTCAACCAATTTTATGTTACCTATTGGAGGGATTGATGGAAATCATTATCATAGTTTATATGATAATTAAAATAAATCATCACTAGTAAAAAATGGTAATGTTTAATGATGTTATCTATTATTCCTAGAGCATCTCTAACTAATAGAGTGTCTTTTTAATGACTGTGACATATGGTAGTTCCCTGAGGAAAATATGCTTAGTTTAATTGGGGAATCATTTTTGTCTTCCCTTTGGTGTATGGTTGTCAGGTGACACTGGGTCTATGATAAACTCATCAATCCTAGAGGAAGGTAAATCTTAAAAGTTGTTCTATGTATATATTCTTGTAAAAGAGTTTGGGGACAGTGTGCATCTCCACCATTGGTATAATAAACCCCAGGAACCATGGGATCTCCTCCAGAGTGAATGGAACGAGAATTATAATGGTCCCTAAAATATTTTGTGGAAATAAATGAAGGAATTAATTGTTTTTTTCAATTGTTTCCTTTTTCAGGTTATCCCATATGGTTAGGTTAATGGCCCTAGTTGGGTATCTTCATCACTATCAGTTGAGGGATCTCTCTAGTGGGTGGTTTCTTTAACATGAGAAGTATATCTATTTCAATTGAACACTTCATCATAAATATGACTCTATGGGTATTATTTTCCTCTATATGAGAATGATCTCCATATTGGTTGACTACTTTAACATGGGGAAGACATCCATACCATTTGGATTCTTGAGCAAGGGAGGACTCAGATGTAGATATTGAAAAATCATGTTACTAGGATAGCTAGGACCACCGAACCAATGTTTCCACAAATTCTCTTTGGGTAACTATCAATATATGGTGAAAAATAATCAAGGACTCAATAGAAATAAGGGGATTAGCCTTACTAGAGAGGGAAGGTTTGGATTTCCCAAGGATGATCCCCTTTCACGATGTTTGGTCTTGGATAACCATGGAAAGAGCCTCTTTATCGTACTTAGAACAACTAGGTTCATCTTATAGAGGTTTGAGTCAGGAATAGAATGATCTGTACTAGGAGACACTTGTGTGAAATCATGTACATACATGTTGACATCATGCTCTTCCTCATAATAAGGAAAACATTTTAATTTATGAGGGAGGGACTCTTGAAGAATTTTTACTGGTAAATGAGAGAAACATACACCATGATTTCTCTTAGGTGTAGTGTTAGAATCATTGGTTTCAAATATTATTGGTTTTCTTGAACTTCCAATTGGTTCAATATCATACAATCTCAAACTAACTCATACACCTACACATTCATCATTTGATAGTGAAGGTATTGTTCCATGGAAAGAAGGCCTGATGCGCTTATTTTCTTGAAATTTTTCTAAATATACTATATATGTTTAAGATTTATAAAAGATTATTTTATGGTGTGATAGAATTGGAATAATTTAATTACCCTCTAGCGAACTAGGGTTCACTTCACTTCATCACCAGTTAAAGGAAGTGTTGATTTATATTCCATTGGTCAACACAAACAAATGAAATATATATGAAGTATGAAAAATGAATATGAAAGATCAATTGGTATTTAAATATTTTAAATAGTTTTTTGTTTGGTCACCATTTTTTATGAAATTTTCTTTCTCTACCATCATCCCTCCCTTACGGTATTAACTTCAAGGCATATTAGGGTCTACATGTCAACATCATGATGGTGAGAGGTTGATTTATGAAATTAAGAGCTTGTTGTCTAAAATGGGACTCCCTTGTGGATGTGGTATGTGATTATGATATCCTTCACAAAGATATTTTTATAGACATCAAATAATTAGATCACTTCATACCATAATACAGTAAATACCTCTAAATAATAGGACTAGATAATACTCATTCATTAGGGGACACTATAAAAATTTAATATTTCCATGTGTGGAGAAACAGGGAATTGTATGCACGTTAAATGGGGAGTGGTGATTATAATATAGTTTAAATTCATGTAGTAAGGATCACATGGTTTAATACCATCCAAGAAAGATATGGGTTACAATGTAGTTTAAAGAAAATAATTAAAGTGTGATGGGTTTACAGTTGTGGTTAAGGTCTTTAATGAATGAAAAAAGTATTATTTGGAGTTTAACTATGAAGTTAAAAAGGGTGAATTTTAGTTTCATCATAGAAGGTCAAAAAGGATATTGTCGATATTAGGGTTCCTCTAGAATGTAAAATTGTATAGTGGAGTTAAGATTCATCCAAAAAGGAATAAAAGAGTTACACTAGAGTTTGGTCCCATCCAAGAAGGTAAAAAGGTTATGTTGGGGCTTAGTGGTATCAAGGAAGGAAAAATAGGTATGTTAGAGTAATATGTAATCTAGGAAAGGTGTTTGTCTAATTAGTTACTCAAGAGGGGTTTAATTGAGTATCTATAAAAATTTCTGTTAAAAATAACTTTAAAAATATTCCCTAATAAAATGAATACAACCTAGTTAATCAAGGTAATACGATTATAATAGTTTGACTGTTCGAATAACTTCTCAGAAGATTGATTAATTCCCAGTAATATCAATGTTAGTTATTGATATAACTTTTGAAGCTATTATAATAAGGAAAATCAGTTATAACATCTATCCAAGATTAACTATCAAAGTAAAATATAGTATTTTCTAAATTATACAGTAAAGAAGAGAAAAACTAAATTACAATACACAGTGGATAAAACAAGTGTTTCCATCCAAAGCCGAGACATAATCCACTCCACTTAGTGATCACCTACCACCAAACAGTTTATATTAAAAAACTTTATCCACACCCTGGATTGGGGAAAATAACAATGAACATTACTGTCCAGGTCACACGACCTCTTCCACTGTTATTCATGAGTAAAAACAACTGGGTCACATAAGGACCTATTCCACACTTATCCTTGGGAGTAAACAAATGTTAAAAGTGATGAGAGGAAGGATATATTGTATCCTTCAGTTTAGTATATGATACCGTGTGTGTTTTTATTATAGACACACACACTACTCGAAAGCTAAAAATTGTACCCAATAGAGAAAAGATGGTGAAAGGGGGTTAGAAGTGCTCTTAGTGTTATTCTATGTAGCTTTGGAGTTGTAGGATGAAGCATATGCATGTATCTGATCCTCTTATAAAAAATAGAGTATCGCAAGTCGGGTGCTCTGGTTTCTAGTTCGATCTAGCTCGTGTTCTTCATGGAGTTGGTACTGAAAAAATTATTTTGATTCAGATATATAGTAGTCTATCCTTTTTGAATCGAGAGTACTTCGTGTGTTCATTAGTTGTATCTTGTTTCATTCATAGTTCACTTTTTTAAAATTATCCCTCTTCTGTTTCTATGTCTATGCCTTTTTTGCAGCCCTGCTTATCTTCCTTTTTATTTGTGGGTGCCCATATTTGAACCGACATGATGCATTTATTATGCACCTCATACCTCATACAGTCAAGTGACATGTCTACAAATAAATATTAATTATTTTTAGTTCCTTTAAATGGCTCAAATATGACCATTAGAAATTAAATTGAAAATGACAAAACAGATTAAAGAATGGTATCACAGTTTGTCTTGAAACGGTATAACTAAGAAAAGTATTCACCATGAAATGGTGTCTTTTTCTTTTCCGTTAATCCATGACACAGTCATGATGCTATATTTGTATTGAGATCAGGAACTGGTAGCATAAATGCGGTGTTAGTATCCCTGTGTCTGGTCCTTTTCCAAACATTGAACGGTGGCTTGGTGACGGTATCATGAAACTAGTTTCACAAAATTCATGAGATCTATAACTGGATACAGTTTTTGGGTTACGATATCTAGGTCACAACATTTGGATTATGGTGTCTAGATTACGGTGTCTGGGTCATGGTGTCTAGGTCACACTGTCAGGGTCACTTTGCTAAAAACCCAAAATTGGTGGTATACTATCTGTTTATGAGACTTATCCAAATATTTGTAAAAATTCTTATGTAGTAATATTCATAGAATGAATTATACTTAATCATTCATATATTAAATTATTATAGAATAAAATTAAATATAGTTTACAATAATTAAAACATGATTTATATGAATCAGGATCTTATGAAATTTTGTTTAAAGAATAAAGAAACCATACATTTCTACACATGATTTGAGATAGATTAAAAAATATTAAATGTATTTATGATCATTAAAACACAATTAAAATAGAATGAGTCCAAAAATATCCCCCTTTGTTATGATCACAAATCATATGAATTAATTTTTTTTTCTTAGTTCTTTTCTCAGTGTGCTGATCTCCCCCTTAGTGTGTTGTTCTCCCAATTTAGGGATTTTCAAAAAGATTATATGTAAGAAATAGAATAAATGAAAGTAAACAAATGAATAGACAACAACATTTCACATTAAATTAGATGGAAGGATATGTGACATTACTAGAATTAAGAAAAAGTACACAGAATCTTTATCAATATATAGTTTTCACTTTTCTTCGGCACTAGTTTTCTTCTCTTTTCCCTTGGTAGCAGCATCAGAAGGATCCACTAGAGTAGAAGTAGAGGCTGAGGAAGAGAGTGAGACAACTATTAGAGAAGGAAGAGGAATCCCTTAAAAAATAGATGGTGCCAAAGTAGGTTTGGTGAAAGACTGAGGAAAATATTGATCAAGGATAATAGGCCTGATTTGGCTCAGAGCCTGAGATACAAACATTGAGGTAGAGGCAAAGGCAGTGGATGAGGAAGAAGGTAAACCAAGTCATAAAGTTGAAGCTGTAAGAGCCACAATAGTAGTGCTCTGCAAATGAATATAAGGCTTAAACAACTAAATGAAATGAGTAATGATCTCACCAGCATACTTCATTGCTTTCTCAAAATCATCTTTTTTCTCCATAAACATGTCCAACAGAGGAGTGAATTCTTTCATCTTTTGGACTTGATTCATAAAGGCTTGAGTGATAGAAGGTATTTTCAAATTTTCTACAAGATATTTTAAATAATTGGTCATATCATGCTTAGAAAAGATCCTATTAAAGTAGAAATCCACTTTCTTAGTAATTTCATCCTAATCATAATTTTAAATCTTTGAATGAATCCTCACTAAATCAAAGACATTGTCACTATTCATGAAAATGTTAGATAAACATTCTTTGTTAAAGAAACTTAACAATTATTGAAGTTCCTCCTTAACAACAGTTATGAGAAGGCCACTGTCAAAATATTGAGATGAATATCCAGAGGAATTAGAGGTAGTAACGGCTGATGTGAGGGACTTTAGCTGATTAAGAAATTTCTATAGACACCCCTTATACTCATCAGTCAGTTTTTTGAGGCCAAAAACGTGATCATGAATCTCATGGACTATCTGAATGTTTCTCTCAATCACTTTTTAAAATATTGAATTCAATTTTGGTTGAATCAGAGAGGCAACTTTTTGTGGAATCTGACCACTAACATCCTCAATAGAATGATCAACAAGAGCTTGTCCAGATTGCAACAATTTTTGTATATATTCAAGCATATCTCATAGAGACTTCAGCTCATTACTCAAATTCTTGTTTTCAATTCGATTCTCTTGTATTTCATGAATCATTTTTGGATGAATCTACAATATGATTTTATCTAAAAGCATGGAAACATCTCTTTCACTAAGATTTGTCATAGGATCAGGTTGTGTGTTCATGATCTTTTCAAATCAAATTAATAAAGTGGATCCAAAGGATTTAAAATCACTGTGACTCACAGAATTAGAAGGTTCTTGAGAAGATTTAAGAACAGGAGCTGAGATAGGCTCAGGTTCCTTTGAAGAGATTACTTTTAGAGCAGAAATTGGTTTCAATTGAAACACAGTAGAAAGGTATATGCCTTTACAAGAGGCTTCTTGGGTATTATCCACATCAAAGTAACTTAGAAACTTATACCAGGTATTCATATTGCTTTGATCAATAGTATTAGGAACTTCAATACTTTATAGATTGGGGTGATTCTCCCCCTCAACAGGTGTATCTCTAACATGACTAAGAGATTCAGTCCCTTTATCTATTTATAAAATTTCATCTCTAATATCCTCACCCATTTCATTTCTCGACAACATGAAGGCCTGTTTCATCCTTTCCTCAGTAGATATGATAATTCAGAATTAGTTTATTCCTCTAAATGATCCTCAATAGTTGCCTCTTCTTCAATAATAATCTCTTCTTATAGATTCTCCTAAGGTACAACAATTTATTTTACACTAACTGTAGATTCATTCCTAGAAACAGGTTCATTTTCTAAATCAACATTTTCTTTAGTAACAGGTGCTTCCTTATCAAATATATTTTGTGGAATAGGTAGACCATTGTCTTCTTTATCCAAGACAGTTCCTTTCATAGGTGCAACAAATACCTCTTCTTCTTCTTCTTTAGAATAATCAATAACATCAAATGGTTCCAAAACAGGATTAGTGATGTTCTTAGGTCTTGAAGGATGCTCAACTAGATTCAAATTTTCATATTTCCTTTCATTATCCTCCACCCAATACTTTTTCCACGGATTCCAACTTATTTTCATCCTTTTGACTATAACCTTTGAGATACAGAACTCATAGTCTTTGATGAATTCTTCATTCAAAATAAAAATTCCTTCAGCATACAACACTATAGAGATCAACCTTGAATAAAACAATGAGGTATACTTTGAAGTTGTTTTAATCAACTCACACATGTAAAGTATAACATACTTACACAGATTGATCTTATGGCCATTTTTCATAAGATATATCAAGAATACATTCTGATACTTGAGGGTATAAAAATATCCTTTCCTTGGACTAATCAGATTTTGAAAAAACTTAAACAACAACCACGATTCACCAACAAATTCTACATCAATTTCTCTTCTTTTCTTCTTATTTCCATTAAAGCTTCCCAAGGCCTCTTCTAAGACAAAAATATCACTTGGAGGGAAAGTAACTCTCTGGTAGTCCTCAAAAATTCCTTCATGAGGTATCCCTAGGTAGGAATCCGATAACCTAGAGAAAAAAGTGCATCTTTGACCATTAATCTAGCTTCTTACAAGAAAACCATCTTCAGTATCAAATGAGAACTGGACAAACAGATAAAAATGTGCAACATGTTTTGGTTAAATAGGAATTGTATCTTTTGTAAACCAGTTCATCCATACATGTTCTTATATTACATTGAAAACTAAGAACATACATGTCAGAAACCACTTAGGATAGATTTAATTTTATAGAACTAATATTCTATCAATAAGATTAAGGTTCAGTGGTCCTTCGGGTGCTACCTTCGGTGCTCTTTTAACTTTCTTCTAAGATCTTCACTTCTCAGGAGTTGATGAAGATGGGAACTTCATCCTAAGCATTAAATGAGGGTTCAAGAGAGGGAGATAAAGGACTTAAGGGGGTATTATGGTTTGATATAGAAAGGTTTCAGTTTTGAGAGAAGAGAGCTCGAGTGAAGAAAATAGTGAAACACATTCGGTTTTTATAATTTAGGGATTTCAATCAGTGCAAATTCAAAAGCATGAGATGAATATAATAAAATAATCAGCATAGTGATATGGGTAATAATGTATAAATAAAATGAAAAAGTGTCATTACGGTGACATTGGAACAGGTTTTCACAGTGAGATCAGAACAAGTCGCCATGGTGTCACCTTTACGATGTGACTCCAAACAATGTGACCGCATCATTTGAAATAGTAAGTGCAAGATATTAACTGAGAGATACTAAAAATAATATAGTAACTTCAAGACAATAGCCTATAGAACTATGATATTGAGATGGTAATCTTAAGAAAGTGACTCATGAAACTGTAAATCATGAAACCATTAACTGTGAAACAGTAAGATGTGAGACAGTAAATTTTGAAATAGTACATTTTCTACATGAGATTTATCATTACTAATTCATGTATGATGTAATCTATCCATTCATAATTTAATGGTTTAGTAAATATACCATCCAGCTAATAATCAATTCCAATGAATTCCAAAGTGATATCACATTTTTGATAATGGTCTCTCAAAAACTGATGTCTTACATCAATATGTTTTGTCCTGGAGTATGAAACATTTTTCGTTGAAATGTTAATAACACTTGTATTGTCACAATTTATGGTTACATGCCTTAATTGATATCCACAATCTTGAAATGTGGGTTTCATCCATAAAATTTGTGCACAACAACTACCAGCAGCTATTTATTCATCTTTGGTAGTAGATAATGCAACTGAGTTTTGTTTCATACTACACCATGATTCTAGAGACATTCCTAAAAAGCGACATGTTCAAGATGTTCATTTTCTATCTAACTTAAAACCACTGAAATCACTATTAGAATAGCTAACTAACTCAATTTATTTTCCTCTAGGGTAGAACAGTCCAAGATTGGGTGTATATTTGAGGTATTTGAAAATATTTTTAACATAAATTAAACGAGATTCCTTGGGGATTTCATGAAAATGAGAACACATAAATACACTAAACATAATATCAGGTTAGCTAGAAGCTATGTAGAGTAAGCTTCCAATCATTCCTCTATATGTGGTTTGATCAATAGATTTTTCATCTTCATAAAGATCCAACTTACAAGTAGTCCTCATTAGAGTATCACTACTTTTAGTGCTATCCAAGCCAAAAAAATTTAGAAGATCTTTAGTATATTTGTTTTGATTTAAAATAATACCATCTTTATTTTGAAATATTTGAAATCCAAGAAATAATTTTAGTTCACCCATTAATCTCATTTCAGATTCATTTTCTATCATTTTAGAAAATTCAATACATAAATAATTTTTTGAAGATCCAAAAATAATATCATCTATATAAATTTTAATTACTAAAAAATCATTGGAAATTCATTTTATGAAAAGGGTAGGATCAAATATACCTTTTTTAAAACCTTTGGAAATAATAAAAAGTACTTAATATGTCATACCAAGCTCTTAGAGATTGTTTTAAACCATATAAGTTTTTGATAATATGAAAACATGATTTGGAAAGTGAGGATTTGTGAAACTAGGGGGTTGTCCAACAAAGACATCCTTAGCTATATACCCATTTAGGAATGCACTTTTGACATCCATTTGATATAGTTTTAAATTCAGATGTGCAACATAAAAAAGAAGGATTATGATGGATTCATGTCTATAAATAGGTTCAAAGGTCTCCTCATAGTCAATTCCTTCAATACTAGAAATGATACCAATATAGACCACCATTGGCGGTTGATATTGGTCTTTAGAGACCACTTTGAGACCTCCAATGGTGGTCACATTAGGCCCATCGTTGTAAGGAAACAACGACCACCAATGGCAGTCTCTATAGTTGATCTAAGGCTCGGCCGAATAGTCATCTCTATTGGGTCGCGCTATAGAGACTACCATTGGTGGTCTCTAACCTAGGAATTTTTTTAAAAAAATTATAGTGTTTCTTCTCAAACAGTAGAAACAGAGCGATAATGAGAAGAAAAAAATCAATTCAAAATAGAAAAAACACCAAGATCCTCAAAAAAATTAACTGAATATATACTTCTTCATATCCATTGATCCAAACAGCACCAATATATTCCAATATTCTACTTCAACAAACCTACAATCGAATAAAAAATAAATAGCTAAACAAGGAAAATAAAAATTGAAAATATTTATTCAGTTGGCATATATATAAATATATAATAATAATCATATTGGACCTTTACATAATTTTATAATTTGTCCAATTGGCCAGTCTCCATTTTTCCAATTGGCCATTAGGCCAATATGCTAATATGTCAGTTGGACATTTGGTCATTATGCCAATATGATAATATGTCATTAGGTCAATGGCCTAATAGGTTATTAGGCCAATAGGTCATTAGGTAATTAGGAGAGTAGTCCATTTGGCCAATCGTCCATTAGGATGTTCGCTCGTTGGGCCATTATTAGATCATTGGGCTTTTGTTAGGTCGTTGGGTTGTTATTATTCTGTTGGGACAATGTTAGTGAGTTGGGCCGTTGATAGGATTTTAGGCTTTTGTTAGGCTGTTGGGACATTGTTAGGCCGTTGTTAGGCTGTTAGTCCATTGTTAGGCCATTGGGCTGATGTTAGGATGTTGGGTTGTTGTTAGGTCATTGGGTTGTAGTTAGGCTTTTGGTTCATTGTTTGGTTGTTGGGCCATTTTTCGGACGTTGGGCTATTGTCCGGCCGTTGTTGGGCCGTTGGGACGTTGTTGGGTCATTGGGTCAGTGGTCCGTTAGGCCGTTAGGGCATTAGGGTATTAGGGAGTTAGGGAGTTTGGACGTTAGGGAGTTAGGGAATTAGGGTGTTAGGTCATTTGGCATCTGTCTGTTAGGGTGTTTGGTAGTTAGGGTGTTTGGCCATTAGGGCATTTGGCCATTTGGGCATTTGTGAATTTGGCCTATTGTCCAAGTATCCATTTATACAATTGGCCATTAGGACAATAGTCTAGTATGTCATTAGTTCAATAGGCTAATATTCCATTAGACCAATAGGACATTAGGTAATTAGGATAATAGTCCATTTGACCAATTTTCCATTTAGGTACTAGGTCGTTAGGGCATTGGGGAATTAGGGAATTAGGGCATTAGTCCATTAGGGCGTTAGGCCATTACGACATTTAGCCATTTGGGCATTTGGACAATTGGACAAGTCTCCATTTAGCCAATTGCCCATTAGGCCAAATTTGACATTAGGCCATTAGACTTAGTACTCTACTCTAGTAGGGACCTACTGTGTTGCCCGTATGCGATGAGGTGGTTTGAAAAGTGGTTTGGACAATCATTCAGTTGCGTTCTCTTGACATTGAACTATATAGAGTAAATTTCATTACTGAATAACCCCCCAACCTCCCGGGGCATCCCCCTCCCAACCCCTATATCCCCCACACTCCCCCCCCCTGAAAAAAACTCCTCCTGGACAGCCCCCCCCCCCAGACAGCCCCCACCCTGAACAGCCCCCCCCAGACAGCCCCCACCCTTAACAGTCCCCCCTCCACACCCTACACACACCCCAGAGCCCCCAACACTCACCACGTACAGCCCCCCCCCCCCCCCTACCCAAAAAAACTCCCCCAGGACAGCCCCCACCCCCGACACCCTCCACCCCAAACAACCCCCACCCCGAACAGCCCCCCCCCCCCACCCCACTCACCCCGGACAGCCCTACCTCCCACCCTCAAACAACCCCCCCCACACACTCACCCCAGACAGCCCCCACACGCCCCCCTCGGACAACCCCAACCCAAAACAGACCCCCCCCCTCCACACCCTGGAAACCCCCCATCCCCCCAGTCCCATACAGTACCCCCAACAAAAAAAACTCCCCCCGGAAAGCCCCCCCAAACTCCCCTGAGACTGCCCCCAACCCCAGACAGCCCCCACTCTCCCCCCCGAAGTGCCCTCCCCCTGAAGATCCCCCCCACCCACCTCAAACAGCCCCCACCCCCCAGACAGCCCCCCCCCCCACTCACCCCGGACATCCCTACCCCCCACCCCGGACAGCCCCCCCCCCCCCCCCCCCCCCCACACCCCCTCACGCACACACACACTCTCACCCCGGACGGCCCCAAACATGCCCCCCCCCCCCCCCCCCCCCGACAACCCCCACCCTAAATATCCCCCCACCCCACACTCCCTGCACACCCCCCATCCCAGTACAGTCCCCCCCCCCCCCCAAAAAAAAACTCCCCTCGGACAGCCCCCCACCCCAAACTCCCATGAGATACCCCCCCCCCCTATCCCCAAACATCCCCCACTCCCCCCACATCCTAATATCCCCCCCACCCACAAACACACTCACCCCAAATATCCCCCACCCCACAGACACCCCCACCCCCAAATAGTCCACCCCCCCAAATAGAACCCCCCCACCCACGCACCCCTAGACAGACCCCACTCCCCAAAACAGTACCCCCCCAAGCCCCCCATCCCCAGACAACCCCCCCCACCCCTCCCTAAAAAAAACTCTCCCCGGATAGCCCACCCCAACCCCAAAACATTCCCTGAACTGCCCCCCTTCCCTCCACCGGCACAGCTCTTTCCCCTCCACCCAACAGGCCCCAACAACATATTCATTTTCAATTACACATGTTCAATGTATCAATTTTCTTGTTATCAAATTATAACCAACACCAGATTCAGAAAACATGACTCTTAATAGGCCAGTAGTCCAACATTGGTCATTATGCGATTAGGTAATTTTTTCATTTGGGGAAAAGTTCATTTGTTCATTATTCCAATAGGCTAATATGCCATTAGGCCAATAGGACATTAGGATAGTAGGCCATTCAAACCTTAGGAAAATATTCCATTTTGTCATTCGGTCGTTACGCCAATAAGCTAGTAGGCCATTCAGCCCTTAGGCCAATAATCTATTAGTCCATTGGGTCATTGGGCCCTTGGGCCATTAGGTCATTGGACCACCTATCCTAATTCCTATCCTCCGATGGGGATTCTAAAAAATTAAATATCATAATAAAGTATCCAATTACTGATCATAATCTTACAATAAAAAAAACTATGGAGTTTTTTAAAACATAAATTGTTTTAATCTCAAACAATTCTATATTTAAAGTGTAAATCAATATGTAACATTAATTAAATAATAAATATAAAAGAAACACACCTTGTGAATATGATGTGTCATGCGTGGTCATGCCTGATACCTCCATTCGTTGTGCTAGGTTGCTACAACAAATAAAAATTATAAAGATTTTAATAATGAAAATAATAGGAAGTAAATAGACAAATTCAGTATAAACCTGCGTCGTATGATCCCCTACACCATCACTCGGACATGCATATTCCCGCAGTGTTCTAACCTTAGTGATCAATTGATCATTTACCTCCTCAAAAGCATTCAATTGTGCCTCAAAACTGAGAGTTGTTATGTCATCTGAGCAATAGCAGGACCGAAAAACTCATCATGTGATACTATAGAAAGAGGAATCCTCGTGGCATAGGTCAAACAATATCCATGCCCTTCATGACCAATAATGTGACGGAATATCTCATCCCTTTGCATGGGAAGATACCGCTGGTCCTCTGGAAGCTGTTCTAACTCAGATTCAAATTGATCTTTTTCAATATTTAAATATATATACATATATGTATGTTTATATACATATGCATGTAAGTATTGGTAATGAGTACAAGAACATACTATAAGAGCTGTAGCCTCTGGATCATTTCGATAACGAGTTCTCATCCACAACAACATTTTATCAGTTGGTGCACCTTTCTCTCATAACTATATACCAATAAAATAAAAAAATATAACACAAAACCATATTAAATAATAATTTAAAAAATGAATAATAAATACATCATGTCGAATTTGAGACACGTGATGAGTTCTGAGCCTGTGAGGTGGTCCCTACAACACTCGGTTCTTGGAATGGCATGCTGACACCTCCTACATTCAATTAATTCAAATTTCAAACAAATATAATGTCACAAATTATTTAAAATATGTATACCAAAATAAATATACTAACCGAAATGGCCTCATTAGACCAATATGCAACTACGTCGTGCCAGTGAGATGGGAGAATACCTCTCAGGACATTTTCCAGAATGTCCAGGGAACCCGTATTTGGTACCCAGTGCTACCTCTTGATTTTTCCTTTAAAATATTTCCACATTTTAAGACATTTTCCTATACACACCGGTTTAAACTCATTGGGGCACACTTTTAAATTATTCTATTTAAGAAAAAAACAACACATGTTAATCTTTTTTAAACATAAGATCTAATATATCCTGAGGGATCGAAGCCCAGTCACGTATGGTAAATGAAAATCAATGTGGGTCGTGTATGATATGACCCAGCTGATGGATAAATGTAGGGGAAGTCAGTCCCACAGGATGAAATCTCTGATCGAATGAAACACCAATGGTTGTGTTGGAATTCAATGATGAAATTTCATGACCAGGGACTCTCTTGCGAGAGGAATAAGCAGTCAAGTTTGATCCTATTGAAAAAAGATTTATACATAATTTTAAATATGTGAATATATATATATATATATATATAGAAATTATGTAAAAAAATAAACACAGTTACATTCAAACATACCTCGGCGCTGAGATGTAGATGGCTTAGATGGATGGTGTGGATGTGATTCTTTTTCCCCAAACATGCATGCATTCGTAGAAAAAATTAGTAAGGGGACCATCCAAAGTGTCAAGAAGATAAATTGGATTGTTTTTAAAAAAAATCAAACTTATATTGTTGTTAATAAAACAAAAATGGATAGTATTTTAAAATTAATAAACTTAACAGAACAAAAATAAAATTATGTACAAAAAAGCATTGTATTTAGAGGGTTATTTTAACATAAAGTGATTTGGGGGGTGGGAAATCCATGAGGTGGGGCTATCCGATGGGGGGTTGGAAGTGGGGGTTGGGGGGATGTTTATATGCAGGGGTTGTTTAGGTGGGGGTAGGGTTGTCTTAGGGGAGATTTGGGGGGTGGTTTGTCCGAGGGGATGGTGTGGGGGGCTGTCAAAAGGGGGGCTAGGAGTGGGAGGGGCTAAGGGTGGGGTGGGGCTGTCCAGGGGATGTTTGGGGGTAGTTATGTGGGGGTGGGATTTTTAGAGGGGGTTTTTCCAAGGGGGTTGGGAGTGGGGTTAGGGGCTGTCCAGGTGGAGGGGTTGTGCAGGTGGGGGTGGGGCTGTCTAGGGGGAGTGGGGTGGGGGGATGTCTGGGGGGTGTTTTGGGGGGTGGGTTGTCTACGGGGAGGGGATGTCCAGGTGGAGGGGCTGTGTAGTTGGGGGTGGGGTTGTCTGGGGGGAGTGGGGGTGGGGATGTCTAGGGGATGGGGTTGGGGCCGTCTGGGGGGAGTTTTTATGGGGCTGTCTGGGAGGGGGGTTGTCCAGGTGGAGGGGTTGTGCAGGTAGGGGTGGGGATGTCCAGGGGGGAGTGGGGAGGGGCTGTCCGGGGGGAGTGGGTTGGGATGGGTGAAATAAGGGCTGAAGGGGGCAGGAGTAGTGGGGTTGAAGGGGGAAGAGGGGCAGGGGCTGGTTCAAGGGAAGGGGGGGAGGGGAGGGATGTCTAGGGTATGGGAGGGGCTGGTGCAGTGTAGGGGGGAGGGGGAGGGGCTGGTGCAGCAGGTGGGTAGGGGATGTTGGTGGGTCTGGTGCATTAAGGGGGTAGGGGATGGTTGGGGGAGGGGGATGGGCTGGTGTAGGGGAGGGGAGGGGGAGGGGCTGCTGTAGTAGGGGGAGGGGGACTGGGTGTAGGGAAGGGTGAAGGAGCATGGGGTAGTGGGGTAGTGGGGCTGAAGGGGGCAGGGGCTGGGGGTGGGGGCTGTCTGGGGGGAGTTTTGGGGGGTGGGCGATCTGGGAGGGGGGCTGTCTAGGTGGGGTGGGGGCTGTCCAGGTGGAGGGACTGTGCAGGTAGGGGTGGGGCTATTCGGGGGGGACTGGGGTGGTGCTGTCTGGGGGGTGGGGTGGGGGTTGTCTGGGGGGGGGGTTAGGGGGTGTGCTATCTGGGTGGGGGGGGGGGGTTGTCCATGGGGGGTGGGGTGTCTAGGTGGAGGGGTTGTGTAGGTGGGGTGGGGCTGTCTGGGGGAGTGGGGTGGGGCTGTCTAGGGGATGGGAGTGGGGGATTTTTAGGGGGAGTTTAGGGGGGTGGGTTATCCAGGATGGGGGGGGTTGTCCAAGGGGGGATGTCTAGGTGGAGGGGTTGTGCAGGTAGGGGTGGAGCTATCCACGGGGAGTGGGGTGAGGCTGGGGATATCTGGGGGGGAGTGGGGTGGAGCAGTCCAGGGGGTGGGTGGGTTAGGTGCAGGGAGGGGTGAAGGGGGCAGGTGGTAGTAGGGGTGAAGGGGCTGGGGGGGTGGTTCAAGGGAAGGGCGGAGGGGGAAGGGCTGGTTGGTCTAAGGAAAGGGGTAGGGGAGGGGCTGGTGCAGTGCAAGGGAGAGGGGGCTGGTGTAGTATGTGGGTAGGGGTTGTTGGTGGGGCTGGTGCTGTAGGGGGTTGGTGAGGGGAGGGGGTGGGATGGTGAAGGTCAAGGGGGAGGGGGGGCTGGTGTAGTAGGGGGGTTGGGTGTAGGGGGAGAGGGGGGATGGGTGTAGGGAGGGGGTGTATGGGGCAGTCGGTAGTGGGGGTGAAGGGTAGGGGGTTGGGAGTGGGGGATGTCTGGGGGGAGTTTTGGGGGGTGGGCTATCCAATAGGGGGTTGTCCAAAGGGGGTGGGTGTTGTCCCGGTGGAGTGGCTGTGCAGGTAGGGGTGGGGTTGTTTAGCGGGGGTGGGGTGGTGTTGTCCTGGGGTTGGGGTTGGGGGTGTTTTTGGGGAGTTTTGGGGGGTGGGTTGTCCGAGAGGGGAGGCAGTCCAAGGAGGGTGGGGGTTATCTAGGTGGAGGGGCTGTGCAGGTGGGGTGGGGCTGTTCGGGGGAGTGGGGGGGGGGTCTGTCTAGTGGTTGGGGTGGGGCTTTTGGGGAGAGTTTTGGGGGTGGGCTGTTTGAGATGGGGGTTGTCCAAGGGGGGTGGGGGCCTTCCATTTAGAGGGGCTATGCAGGTGGGGGTGGGGCTGTTTGGGGGGGAGTGGGGTGGGCCTGTCTAGGGGGGATATTATATCTATATAAACACATATGTGTGTAAAATATGGATCTTTCATTCTCAAAGTAGAATCATCATCACATATAAAATTATCAATTTGATTAAAAATTACAACAAGTATTAAAAGGATATAGAAAGGGATAGGGGGACCTTAAAATCGAATCCACAAGTTCACAAAACATTTCAATACTTTGAAAATACCATATTTTTCCTTTACCCAAAACTAGGGTGAAATCACCTTATTTAAAAAATGATTTTACTCAATGTAATAAACCTTTTCAATTTCATCTAGAAAACAATTTATAAATCCAAAGAAATATATTTCATCCAATGAATGCTAGAGACGAAACCAGATACTAGAAACTTGGTTCACACATGCCTTCAAGGGAATCCATCAAAAAGGATCAAACATAAAGTTAACAATAGTGTCCCGGATCTTTATTCTCATTTCAAAGAATCACATCCCATAATGAAAATGAATTTAGGAAAGGGTGGGTCTTGAAAAAATCAATGAAAACACACCAGCAACACCATATCCATTCAAAGGATCATCCCCTGGAAGAATATCAAAAAGTGGATCTATAAGGAACAAAAACACAAGATCATTGGATATGAAAACATTGAAGAAATGTGATGTTATGATCAATTGAAAATAAGATATTAAAGGA
Organism: Viscum album; assembly: GCA_963277665.1. Lineage (NCBI taxonomy): Eukaryota > Viridiplantae > Streptophyta > Magnoliopsida > Santalales > Viscaceae > Viscum > Viscum album. Next base: position 2,082,911,049 of record OY728165.1, read on the forward strand.
TCACATACTCAATGTAGGGTGGGGGTTGTTCGATGGGAGTTTTGAGGGGTGGGTTGTCCAGGAGGGGGGCATTGTCCAAGGGGGGTTGGGAGTGGGGGCTGTCCGGGGCTGGGGGTTGGGGGAATCTAGGTGGAGGTATAGGGGCTGAGGGTAGGGGTGTTTTCTAGGTGGAGGGTTGATTCTAACTAATAATAAATAAAAATGCTTATGTACCAAATTAGTTTTGAGTTGTTTTAAACAATTTAATAAAGTCTTTAAACTGATGAGTGGGAAAACAATTATACCTTTCATTAAACATGCAAATCAACCATTTTTCTTTCAACGACTTCTCTAACCCAATAAATATCTTCTTCACGTTGAACTACGGTATGTTGATCAAGCTGTTGGGAAAAAAAGGGAACAGTCTCGGGTTCATCTTGTTCAAATAAAAACACTCCTCATCAGGATATTTTCAAAACAACTTGCCAACTAGGATTACAAGGCAAAGTATCAAAGAATACTTGTTCCGCAAGTGATGTCAAAATGAAAGGTTTGTTAACAACTCGTTCATTTCTATATAACATATAGTTAAAATTCACCAATGTAAACTGATATTGATCGACTTTACTTCCACGCACTGGATCAACCCAATTACACTTTAACAATATGTACTTCAACCTGTGTGTGTATACAACTTCAATGATTTATGTCAATTGACCATAGTAATAACTAGAATCAATGAATGGACAACTGATGCCACTGTTTTTTGTTGCTCATGTGTCGTCAACATCTTTAATGAAAAATCAAAATCCATTAGTATCTATATATTTATAACAAAAAGCTATTATAGATGGACCCTCAACTAGTTGGATATAGTTTTTCAGTTAGCGTGGGGTCACCTAACTCCCTCAGGTTATGAAACTATATAATTCACAGAATTCAATAATGATTTTTTCAGAAATAAATTATTATAATACATCACTCATAATGAAAATCAATTTATACGTACAAAATCCTTGAAGCAATCATGAAATGATGCATAATGGGATTGTTGTATTTGAGACTTAGTCGCACGATACATCTCTTCTTTTAGCTCATTAATGTGTTTCCAACAAATGATAACGCAATGTTTAAATGATCAACTTATGCAAACAAAACATGTAAAAGTTAAACAATAAAAGTTATAAGACACTTACTGCATTAATGGTTCAATTGATGGAGTATTGAACATGATATATCAATGCGCTAGTCTCCACTTGATGTTGTCCATATAAAATACGGTTCCTTCTCCAACTGGACTATCATGAATCTGTTGAGGCAATAAGGTTTTCCTTATGACTTTTCCATTCCTTCTTGTTTTGAAAATCACAAACACCTTATCATTAAGAAAATTGCTTTTATAAGGAAAATTTCTTTTATAAGGAAAATTGCATTTATAAGGAAAATCTATTTTATAAGAAAAATTATCCTTATCATATTTAAATCCAGATTTTTCTAAGTATAAGATTCGGATTCATTTCTATTTTCTCGAAATTTCTTGAAACTTTGATATGAAGTATTCTGTTTTAGGATCCGATTTCTGTATACGAACTGTGATAAAGTTTCACTCTGAAATCCAAAATGAGAACTGTGATTAAGTTTCACTCTGAATTCAGGATACAGTTTTACTCCAGATTCAGGATACAAATCATTATGAAGTTCGACAATGAATTCTCATTACGAATTCTGATGACAAATTCTCATTTCGGATTCTCAATCCTAATTCACCTATTAAACAGAATCTTATTATCTTTGTTTTATACACTCTGAATTTATTCAGACTCCCAAAATTATTGGTTACACTCCAAACCTTCACTCCGAAGTTTTCATTTCAAACTTTTTAGTTAGATTTTAAACGGTGTAGTCCATTCGGGTACACTTGTTTTGTTATAAAATGATGTCGTCCATTTTGTTATAAACTAACCATTGGTTATGTTACACGGGTACAGGTCCCTCCGATTTTTAAGGAAAATATGACCATTGGGAAGGAGGCCGACCTTACCTATAAATAGGAGCTCATTTGAAATAGCTCAGTGCTGAAAGGCTGTCTAATCTTTTACTCATGTGATTACATGATGGAAGTGATTTCTAGAGAGAGAGAGAGGCTCTTATTAACTCTCAAAGCTTCGTGCGACTCCAAATGTTGGTGATTACATTCAAGAACTTCCGGGAATAGGAAGACAGAGGTTTCCAAATACCTTGAAGTTTAAGGGCTTCCTTGCTGAGGAAGACAGAGGTTCCAACTACCTTGAAGTTGAGGGATTGCGGGGATAGCAAGACAGAGACTCCGATCTTCGTATCGAGGGCTTACCCTGGTGTGGGTAAGACAAACTTTCTGGAAAGTATAAATCAAGGGACCATTATCCAAGGTTGTTGGATACCCTTCTCTTTGGGTTGAAAGACATATATCTTCTTACTTGTAGTTATAAAACTTGTATATTTCTGCTGCATTTTGTATTGTAAGGAAATTATAACTTTTGTATACTTTCTTACTTGTACTCTGATTCTTTTAGATTTTATACGCTTTAAGGTATAATCTCATTTTTGTATTCATTTGTTAATGTTTTACTTTCCGGAACCATATTTCCGGAATCTACTTTCAGAATCTCGTTTCAGTTTTAAGAAAGTTCATAAGATTTGAATTTTATAACTTCACTCCTTATTCCATGTTTTATTTTTTGTTAGAGGTGTTGTGAATTTACTTATGTTTAACTTTGTTAAACATATCCCTTTCCTTTACTTAAGGAAAACACGATTATTCGTAACTAACTTTAAAGGTTACAAAGGAATTTTTAATGTATACAATTCAACCCCTCTTGTATATTGAGCATCTACATCATTATTTCAATCCTACAATCGGTATCAGAGGATGGAAACCTCATACTCTATACCAATTCTACATTTGGTACCAGAGGAGGTCTCTGAAATACTTATACTCACGAATAAGTATTTCTTGCTCATTTTATCATTCCGAACATTCCCATTCCGAACTTTGTTATTACAAACTTTTTTCTACTAACAAGTTTGTGTGCCAAAAGTTATCTTAAGTATGGAAGCAGTCAATGTTGGTTCAATTGATAATATAAATCCTACAATACCACCAATCATTGATGGTAATGATTATGAGTATTGGAGAGATCCAATGAAGACTTTTTTTATCAATACTGGAGTGGACAACTTTGTTATGCTTACTGGTGATTATAAAATTCTTGACAAAGAAGTTAGAACTTTTACTAACCAGGAAAAGCAAGAATATCAACTCAATTATAAGGTATGCGACACTCTACTTTGTTCAATGACTAGAAGTATATATAGCCAAATTTCTTATTATGAAGCAGCTAATTATATCTGGAAGAAGTTCGAGGTTACACACTTTGGAACTTCTAAAGTGATTGAGACTAGGAGAGCTATGCTTAGAGCTGAATATCATGGTTTCATCTTTCCTTATTGTGAACCAATAAGTAATGTTCAACAGAGATTTATGTCTATCATCAACAGTCTACAGTCTATGGGAGAGAAAGGTTTAGATGATGACACACTTGTAGATAAAATAATTGATATTATGCCCAATGAGTGGGAATCCAAAAGAACTTCTATAGATGAAAACAGGAAGGTCACTCAAATTTCTCTTGATGAGTTATTTAGAAATCTTCTACAACATGATACGAGAATGAAGAGAGATGCTGACAACATCAAGAAGAAGAATGGAAATGGTACTATTTCTTTTACAACAACAACAAATCAGATGAAAGCTAAGACTCCTGAGAGAGTAACCAGATCCAAGTCTAAGAAAGTCATTTTCCAATCCGAATCTAGTGAGAATGAAGTCTCTGAAAATGAATTAGCAAATCATGCTCGAAGGATGAACAAGATAGCTGGTCAGGGAAATTTTCAATATAAGTATAAGAAAATGGATAGGAAATATAGAAAATATGGAGAATTTACTTGTTATGAATGCAAGAGAGTTGGAAATATTAGACCAGATTGCCCTTTGCTCAAAAAGAAAGAAAGGAAAGAAAGGAATTCAGACAAGAACAGAACAAAATATTATAAATCCAAAGCTAAGACAGTTTTGAAGGCTAAGGACACCTAGAGTGCCAGTGGTGGTGACTCTTCAGACGAATCTTCTGATTGCGAATCTTCAGGACAAAAGAATCTTGGTCTTATAACCAGATTACCTATTGACAATCAATGTTTTATGTCTAAGGTACGAAATGCTGAATCATTGACCAATGTATCTTTAAATTCTAATTATAGTAAATATTATAACTCTTCTGATGAAGAATCCTCTTCTGATGAAGAAAATACTTTACCTACTTATGAAGAAGTCTCTAGGTTTGCTAAACTTCATTAGATTGAGAATTCCAAACTCAATAAGAAATTGATAAGGCAAACTCTAGGAATTCTATTCTTACGAAAGACATTTCAGATCTTTCTAAAGATCGTGATAGGAAAAATGCTGATTTTGAAAGTATTTCAAAAAATCTTGAGGAAGTAAGTTCTGAGAAGAACAAACTTTCTAAAGAAATAGAAAAATTAATTTCTAAGAATATTTTTTTCGAGCCGAGCTCTAGTTTTAAAACTAATGATTTTGAAGATAAGAACTTTGTTATAAAACTCAAGTCCGAAATTTTATCCTTAAAGAAGTGTTTATCAAACATTACCCATGGAAAGGAATATTTTGATAAAATGTATTCCCAAATACGTCCTTTATGAAATAAATCCGGATTTGGTTATACCCCCAAAAAACCAATTTTTAGTAACAATTATTTTCTTCCTCAAAGTGCCCCATTTTGTACCATGTGTCAATGTGGTGGTCATTGGGAAAAGAATTGTTCCTTAAACAAAACTCAATCTTTAGGATTTCACAAAGATTATTTCTCTAAGAAGATGTTGGTACCTTAAATTTTATTATCAGGGAATCTCGGATCCAAACATGTTTGGATTCCGAAATTCTAATTTTCTTCTTGGTTTTAGGAAAATAAAGAGTGTACCAGCAACAATACATGGTACATGGATAGTGGATGTTCCCGACACATGACTGGTAACACAAGATATTTTGAAAAGATTATCAAAACGAAAGGAGGAAAGGTAACTTTTGAAGATAATGCTAAGGGAGAGATTGTTGGTATTGGTAATATTGTTCTTCTTGGTAAAACCTTGATTTCAAATGTTCATTTTGTTAAGGGTCTTAAGAAAAACCTCATTAGCACAAGTTAGTTATGTGATGAAGGTTACCCTGTGAATTTTAGGAATGATAAGTGCTTAGTTCACAATTCCAAGGAAAAATTTATTCTCTCAGCCAATAGGCAACAGAATGTTTATACATTAAACATAGAAGACCTTATAAGCCAAGATTTACCTTGCCTTAGTGAAATGGAAGATCATTCCTAGTTATGTCATAGATGACTAGGTCACTATAATCTTAGTAACTTATGTAAACTCTCTAAGAAGAAACTAGTTAAGGATCTACCGGAGCTTAGATTTGATTATTCTAAAGTTTGTGATCCATGTCAATATGGAAAGAAACATAAATCTAGTTTTAAATCAATTGGTGAAGTCTCAACAACTGATGCATTACAGTTAGTGCACATGGATCTTTTCGGTCCAACACAAACTGGAAGTATTGAAGGAAAATACTATGTGTTTGTTCAAGTTGATGATTACACTAGATTTACTTGGGTCTATTTTCTAGCAAGGAAGTCTGAAGATTTTTCCTATTTCAAAAGTATTAGAGCTCAAGTTAATAATGATAAATACCTTCCATTGAAAACTATTCATAGTGATCATGGAGGAGAATTTCAAAATTCTGATTTGGAATCTTTTTGTAGTATAAAAGGTAGTACTCACAATTTTTCAGCCCCTAGAACTCCTCAACAAAATGGTGTAGTTGAAAGAATAAATAGAATTTTTCAAGAGATAACTAGAACCATGTAGAGTTAATATTCTTTTGCTAGAAATTTCTGGGCTGAAGATGTAAGTACTGCTTGCTATACTATAAATCGAGTTTTGATTAGGTCTTTTCTTAATAAAACTTTTTATGAGTTATGTAATTGTAGAAAACCAATACTATCCTACTTCAAGGTTTTTGGTTGCAAAGTATTCATTTTGAATACTAAAGATAACTTACATAAATTCGCACCAAAATCTGATGAAGGGATTTTCTTAGGATATTCCACAACCTCTAAGGATTATAGAGTTTTTAATAAAAATTCTTTTACTGTTGAAGAAACAGTACATGTAAAATTTGATGAGTCAGATCCTTTTGTTTTTAAACCACTTCAACCTAAATCCTCAGATGTGTTTTCAAAAACTGATTGTCAACATTTGATAGAAGAACCTTCTGATAATGAAATTGTTCAAGAAGATACTTCTAAAACATTTACCCCAGAAGACTTTCTACCCCATGTTGATGAACTGGTTTTAAAAAACCCAAATCAGGTGTTTCTTAAGAATCATCCCAGTGATAGTATCATTGGTGATGTAAATCAACCTGTAAGGACTTGAAGTTCCTTAAGAAATGAAGTAGAACATCTAGCATTTCTTTCCCGATTAGAACCAAAATGAACTGATGAAGCTTTATGTGAGGATGATTGGATCAAAGCAATGCAAGATGAACTAAATGAATTCAAAAGGAATAAATTTTGGAGCTTGGTTGAAATACCTAAGGAAACTTCTATTATTGGAGTAAAATGGGTCTTTGGAAATAAATGTGATGAAAATGGAGTCATAGTAAGAAATAAATCTATACTTGTTGCTAAAGGCTATAATCAACTAGAGGGAATAGATTATGAAGAAACCAATGCTCTAGTATCCATACTTGAATCTATCTGTATTCTACTTGCCTTTGCAGCTTTCATTAATTTCAAACTTTTTCAAATGGATGTGAAATGTGGTTTTCTTAACAGTTATGTTCAAGAGGAAGTTTTTGTTGAACAACCTCCTGGCATTGAAGATTCAAAACATCCTGATCATGTTTTTAGACTTAGCAAAGCATTGTATGGTCTTAAATAAGCCCCATGAGCATTGTATGATAGACTCACTAGATTTTTGCTTCAAAATAACTATGTTAAGGGAAATGCAGATCCAACCATTTTTATAAAGAATGATACGATAAATGTTTTGATTGTTCAAATTTATGTTGATGACATCATATTTGGTTCAACTCAGCAATCTTTGACTGACTCTTTTGCATGTCTAATGAAATGTGATTTTGAAATGAGTATGATGGGTGAGTTAACTTTTTTCCTTGGTTTTCAAATTTCCCAAAAACTAGAAGGAACACACATATCTCAACATAAGTATATTAATGATCTTCATAAAAATTATGGTTATGACGACACTAAGAGTATATGTACTCCCATGGGTACCTCAAACTCTTGAGATCTTGATGAAGCATAGAAACCAGTAGATCAAACCTCTTTTAGAGGTATGATTGGAAGTTTACTTTACATAATAGCTAGTCGACCAGACTTAATGTTCTCAATATTCTTATGTGCAAGATATCAATACAATCCTAAGGAATCTCACTTAAAGGTAGTAAAGAGAATTTTTCGCTACCTTAAGGCAACCATGGATCTAGGATTATTTTATACTACTAGAAATGATTTTGTTCTAAAAAGTTTTTCTGATGCTGACATTGGTGGATGTAGAATGGATAGAAAAAGTACATCTGGAACTATTCATTTCTTAGGAGATTCGTTAGTTTCTTGGTTCTTCAAGAAGCAACATTATGTAGAACATTCCACTGCTGAAGCTGAATATGTAGCCGCTGGATGTTGTTGTGCTCAACTGTTGTGGATGCAACACCCACTCACAGACTATGGCTTGAGTTTTACTAAAACCCACATTTTGTGTGATAACACAAGTTCCATTTCCCTAAGTAAGAATCCTGCACATCACTCTCGTGTAAAGCAAATAGATATTAGGCATCACTTACTTAGGGATCAGACACTTAAAGAAGATATCATTCTTCTATTTATCGGAACACAAGATCAACTTGCTGATATTTTCACAAAATCTTTGTCGTCTGATAGATTTGAATACATTAAATAGAAGTTAGGAATGATAACCATAAGGTAATCCTCCTTAATTAACCTTCTGTTGAAAACGTCTCCTTATAGCAATAAACTCCTTTTCATAGAGGGAGTACATCTGATTGTTAGAATAAAAACAATTTAAAAAATTTGTTTTCAAACTTTTTAGAACTAAAATTCCGGAATGGAATTTCCGGAACTAAAATTTTCCAGAATGGATATTTTCGTATTGAAAACTTTTGAAATAGAAATTATCGTATTGAAAACTTCAGGAATTGAAAATTTCGTACTAGTATTTTCGTAGCGGGATTTTCGTACTGAATCATTCATAAAGAGTTTTTCGTTTTCGAATTTTGTAATAAAATTTTTTGTACTAATTTTTCGTTCTGAGTTTGTTTTTCATACTGAGTTTTCCTATACTGAGTTTGTTTTTCCTACTGAGATTTTCTGTACTGAGTTTTTTTTTTCGTAGTGAGTTTTGTGAACTATGTCTTTTCATAATAAAGATTTTTCCTTGTCATTTTTTTATATATTATCCATTACGAATAATCCTCCTAATCCAATCTGAATGGTATGATTTTCTTACTCAAGTTTTCGTAGTCATATTTTCTTGCTGTCATTTTCTTATATTTTGTTTTCGGATTATAATTTTCTTAGATCTTTGTTTTAATAAAACCTCAAAAGATCGGATTCACATTTTCATAAGAATTGGTTTTCGACCGTCAGATCAGATAACAGTTTTTCACAACCGTTCGATCAACCATGGAAGATGAACTGTTTTTTCGTTGCCTATATAATGGGGACCCCAAATAGTTGTCCCACATTGGTTTTCAAAGCTCCAGCATCTCGAAGCTTTGCCTCTCTGTTTTAAGACCGTTCCGATCTTCCGATTTCTTCGTTCCGATATACTCAAAAGTCTTCAAATCCAAATGTCTGTGGAATTAGATTCTCAAGAAATGTCAACCTCCAAACCGATTTCACAATGGTTAGTTCACAGAGAAAGGCTAGTTCATCCGGATTTCTTCAACAATAATGATTCTCTTATTTCGAAGAACATAAAGTTGAACGGGTGGGAAGATATTGCTGTGTCCAAACCGGGGAATCAAGATGATGTTTTTTTGGAGTTACTTGTTGAATTCAATGAAACAGTTTTCTTCTTTAAGGAAGTTAATAGGGAGAAATTTTCTTTTAAGTCTTATGGCAAGACTTATAAACTCTTTTATACCATGGCAGCAAGTTTGGTAGGGCGGACCTATGAAGGAGAAGCTGAGTTCATATCTCACATTTTTCCAGATTCTAAATGAGGCTTCAACAAAGAAAAATCTTTGAAAACTATCGGACTCTCAGATGACAAAGCTCTGAAGATTTCTAGCTTTCCTACCAACTTCCAGATTCTAGAGTTGTGGGTACAACGTCTTATCGTACCAAGGAAAGGTGATAAAGAAAGTCTGAAGAAGATAGAAATCTATATCATAGATTTTCTGATAAATCTAAGGAAGTTTAACTTCATGAGGCACATTCTTATAACTATTGAGAATCTTAAAAAATGAAATCTCAGAGCTCAAATCGTAATGTACCCAGTAATTTTATCAAAATTGATAGTTCTATGCCTTGAATCTTTCAAGGAGGCGTGCAATTCTAAGCCAAGGGTTTGCAAAATTCTTTTGGTAAGTGATTATACTCTTATGAGGATGGATACAGATTTCAACAAGGAGAATGGTGAGTTCTTTGATTTGCCAAATCAAGAAGAAGCGGTTCTGAAGGCTGCTGAACTGGAATCATCTAATCTAGTAAAGAAAAGAAAGTTGAAAGATGTTGCAGCTAAAGTACAGGATCCTAAATCTAAGGAAGTTCAAACCCCACCTCCAAAACCAAAGAAGATGAAAGCCTATCCTAATAAAGTAGTCGCAAAGTGGAGAGCAGATAAAGAGAAAAGGAAAGAAGGGGATCCGCAGTTCGGATTAGATCCTTCGGAAGCTATGGCTTTGAAGGAAAAGACAGAAGACAAATTAGTAAAACAAGCAAAAGAAAAGCAGTTCAAGAAGAAGATGTCAGAAGGTGAGGTAGTCCATGCTTTGTAAAAATTTAATGAGATGATATCCGGAAGCATTCCAGTTCCGAGATCTTTCTCCCTGGAATCTCTACTAGAGACTCGAGGAAGAATCCTTGATTTTCCGGAAGAGATTAGAGTTGTGCATGTTGAGAAACTCGAGCAGATTCAGCAAGTGGAAGAGGAAGAAGTAGTTGCTGAAGGAATTCTGAAACTAGAGATCTATTGAAAGAAGTAGATGATTATAAGGGGTCACCTTTGGAACATCTATCACTCCGAACATCTGAGGCGGAATCCTCCAATTTAGTAACCCCTGAGAAGGATAAGAATGAGGAACGTGTTGTTAAAAAAGTTGTTGATGATGTTATTCAAGTATCTATTAGCGAGAAGAAAACTCCAAATCAAGAATCCACTCCGAAAAAGGACAAGGGAAAGAAACTCCTTGTTGATACTCTGAAATCAGTAGCAAGAAAGAAAAGATAATTTGGTGATTCTTCTAAAAGGAAGTTGGAGCTTATTGAGGAAGAAAATTCTCCAACCAATGTTTCGGATTCGGAGTCATCCTCGTTAGGACATGACTTTGTTGTTCAATATTTACAAAAGTTAGTAGGTTCCATTCTGACCATCTCGACTATTGATTCAAGATGCCAAATGCTGCAACATTCTCTGAATTAGAAATCAGATTCCGTATCCATGGTTATGAATAAGTATGTCGAGATAGAAGCTGAATTCAAATATTTTCTTATTGGCTATGAAGCCGAAAAAAGATCTTGCTAGAAGATGACAAGATGGTCAAGGAAAACCATAGAAGAGATGAGAATTTTTGATGAGTTTCAAGACAATGTAAAAGATGATTTTGATACTGTGGACAGGAAGATAAATGAGCTAACTTCTTCCTTTGAATAGAAGCTGACAGATGAAAAGAACATCCGGATTCAAGAAGTCAGAGATATGAATGGGAAGATGAATTCTGTTTCTCAAAACTGGAAGTTTGAAGGGGATCATCGGATTGAGTTTGAAGAGTAAATGAAGGCTCAGGAAGAAAAGATCAAAGCTCAGGAAGAAAAGATTCATGCCTAGGAAGAAAATATTGAAGCTCAAAATGCAAGAATAGTGTTCTTAGAGAAGCAAGATAAAGAAGATCATAAAGACCTAAAGAAAATCAAGACTATTCTTAAGGGGCTCATTTTGAAGGAAAAAGATCCGAAATAGCTAAATATGATATTTTTGTTATATTTTTTTGTTGTTGAGATTTCAAACCTAATTAAATTAGTTCTTGTTGTTTATTTTGTTATTATTACTAATTTTTCAGGTTCTTAGATTTTTTTTCCATTCCCTGGAATTCTTTTTGAAAATCACAAAGGGGGAGAAGGAAAAGATCCTTAAGGAAAAAGAACTCTAATAAAATCTTATCTATGGGGGAGTTTTTCATTAAAGAAGACATTCTTATTCATAATAAAATGTCACTCCGGACATCTAGAATACGATCCTTAGAGTTTCAAAGCCTAAGGGGGAGTTAGTCGTATTCATCAATATTCATAAAGAAAAGGGAGATAAGCCTTAATGTTTTTCTTTATTCTTAGAATTCCTTTTCGTAAGGATGTTTGTGATTTCCAAAAAGGGGGAGATTGTTGAGTCAATAAGGTTTTCCATATGACTTTTCCATTCCTTCTTATTTTGAAAATCACAAACACCTTATCTTTAAGAAAATTTCTTTTATAAGGAAAATTGCTTTTATAAGGAAAATTGCTTTTATAAGGAAAATTGATTTTATAAAGAAAATTTCTTTTATAAGGAAAATAACTTTTATAAGAAAAATTATCCTCATCATATTTTCATCCATATTATTCATAAGTATAAGATTCGGATTCATTTCTATTTTCTCGGAATTGCTTGAAACATTGATCTGAAGTATTCTGTTTTAAGATCCGAATTTTGGATAAGAACTGTGATAATGTTTCACTCTGAAATCCAGAATGAGAACTGTGATTAATTTTCACTCTGAATTCCGGATACAGTTTTACTCCAAATTCAGGATACGAATCATTATAAAGTTCGACAATGAATTCTCATTACGAATTCTGATGACAAATTCTCATTCCGGATTCTCAATCCTAATTCACCTATTAAACATAATCTGATCATCTTTGTTTTATACACTCTGAATTTATTCAGACTCTGAAAATTATTGGTTTCACTCCAAACCTTCACTCCGAAGTTTTCATTCAGAACTTTTTAGTAAGATTTTAAATGGTGTCGTACATTCTGTTACACTTGTTTTGTTATAAAACAATGTCGTCCATTCTGTTATAAACTAACCGTTGGTTAAGTTACACGTGTATAGGTCCCTCCGATTTTTAAGGAAAATATGACCATTGGGAAGGAGGCCGACCTTACCTATAAATAGGAGCTCATTTGAAAGAGCTTAGTGCTGAAAGGCTGACTGATCTTCGACTCATGTGATTACATGCTTGAAGTGACTTCTACAGAGAGAGGCTCTTATTAACTCTCAAAGCTTCGTGCGACTCCGAATGTTGGTGATTACATTCGAGGACTTCCGGGGATTGGAAGATAGAGGTTGCCGAATAACATGAAGTTCGAGGGCTTCCTTGCTACGGAAGACAGAGGTGCCAACTACCTTGAAGTTGAGGGCTTGTGGGGATAGCAACACAGAGATTCCGATCTTCGTATCGAGGGCTTACCCTGGTGTGGGTAAGGCAGACTTTCTTGAAAGTATAAATGAAGGGACCTTTATCCAAGGTTGTTGGATACCCTTCTCTTTGGGTTAAAAGACTTATATCTTGTTACTTGTAGTTCTACTACTTGCCTATTTCCACTGCATTTTGTATTGTAAGGAAAGTATAACTTTCTTATACTTTCTTACTTGTACTCCGATTCTTTTAGATTCTTTACGCTTTAAGGTAGAATATCATTTTTGTAATCTTTTATTAATGTTTTACTTTCCGAAACCATATTTCTGGAATCTACTTTCGGAATTTTGTTTCAGTTTTAAGAAAGTTCATAGGATTTGATGTTTATAACTTCACTCCTTATTCCAAGTTTTATTTGGTGTTAGAGGTGTTGTGAATTTACTTATGTTTAGATTTGTTAAACTTATCCCTTTCCCTTACATAAAGAAAAACTCTATTATTTGTAACTAACATTAAAGTTTCCAAAGGAATTTTTAAAGTATACAATTCACCCCCCCTCTTGTATATTGAGCATCTACATCATTATTTCGATCCTACAATTGGTATCAGAGGTTGGAAACCTCATACTCTATACCAATTCTACATTTGGTATCAGATCAGGTCTCTGAAATACTTATACTCATGAATAAGTTTTTCTAGCTCATTTTATCATTCTGAACTTTCCCATTCCGAGATTTGTTATTAAAAACTTTTTTCTACTAACAAGTATGTGTGCCAAAGGTTATCATAAGTATGGCAGGAGTCAATGTTGGTTCAATTGATAATCTAAATCCTACAAGACCACCAATATTTGATGGTAATGATTATGAGTATTGGAGAGATCAAATAAAGACTTTTGTTATCAATACTGGAGTGGACAACCTTGTTATGCTTACTGGTGATTATAAAATTACTGACAAAGAAGTTATAACTTTTACTAACCAGGAAAAGCAAGAATATCAACTCAATCATAAGGTACACAATGATCTACTTTGTTAAATGACTAGAAATATATATAGCCAAATTTCTTCTTGTGAGGAATCTAATTGTATCTGGAATAAGTTAGAGGTTACACACTTTGGAACTTCTAAAGTGATTGAGACTAGGAGAGCTATGCTTAGAGCTGAATATCATGGCTTCGACATTCCTTATGGTGAACCAATCTGTAAAGTTCAATATAGATTTATGACTATCATCAATAGTCTACAGTCTATGGGAGAGAAAGGTTTAGATGATGAAGCACTTGTAGATAAAGTAATTGATATTATGCTTAATGAGTGGGAATCCAAAAGAACTGCTATAGATGAAAACAGGAAGGTCACTCAAATTTCTCTTGATTAGTTATTTGGAACTCTTCTACAACATGATACAAGAATGAAGAGAGATGCTGACAACATCAAGAAGAAGAATGGAAATGGTAATATTTCTTTTACAACAACAACAAATCAGATAAAAGCTAAGACTCCTGAGAGAGTAACCAGATCCAAGTCTAAGAATGTCATTTTACAATCCGAATCTAGTGAGAGTGAAGTCTCTGAAAATGAATTAGAAAATCATGCTCGAAGGATGAAAAAGATAGTTGGTCAGAGAAATTTTCAATCTAAGTATAAGAAAAAGGATAGGAAAGATTGAAAAGATGGAGATGTTACTTGTTATGAATGCAAGAGAGCTGGACATATTAGACCAGATTTCCCTTTTCTCAAAAAGAAAGAAAGGAAATAAAGGCATTCAGACAGGAATAGAAAGAAATATTATAAATCCAAAGCTAAGAAAGTTCTGAAAGCTAATGACACCTGGAGTGCTAGTGGTGGTGACTCTTCAGATGAATCTTTTGATTACGAATCTTCAGGACAAAAGAATCTTGGTCTTATAGCCAGATTACCTATTGACAATCAATGTTTTATGGGTAAGGTACGAAATGCTAAATCGTTGACCAATGTATCTTTAAATTCTAATGATAGTAAATATTAAAACTCTTCTGATGAAGAATCCTCTTCTGATGAAGAAAATACTGTACCTACTTATGAAGAAGTCTCTAGGTTTGTTAAACTTCTTGAGATTGAGATTTCCAAACTCAATAAGAAGCTTTATAAGGAAAACTCTAGGAATTCTATTATTACGAAAGAGATATCAGATCTTTTTAAATATCTTGATAGAAAAAATGCTGATTTTGAAAGTATTTCAAAAAATCTTGAGGTCTTAAGTTCTGAGAAGAACAAACTTTCTAAAGAATTAGAAAAAGTAAATTCTAAGAAAAATGTTTTCGATCCTAGATCTAGTTTTAAAACTAATGATTTTGAAGATAAAAACTTGGTTATAAAACTCATGTCTGAAATGTTTTCCTTAAATACGTTTTTATCAAACATTACCCATGGAAAGGAAAATTTTGATAAAATCTATTCCCAAATACGTCCTTTAAGAAATAAATCCGGACTTGGTTATACCCATGCAAAACCAATTTTTAGTAACAATTATTTTGTTCCTCAAAGTTTCCCATTTTTTTTCCATGTGTCAATGTGGTGGTCATTGGGAAAAGAATTGTTCCATAAACAAAACCCAATCTTTTGGATTTCACAAAGCTTATTTCTCTAAGAGGATGTGAGTACCTAAAATTTTATTATCTGGGAATATCGGATCCAAACAAGTTTGAATTCCAAAAGTCTAATTTTCTTCATGGTTTCAGGAAAATAAAGAGAGTACCAGCAACAATAGATGGTACATGGATAGTGGAAGTTCCCAGCACATGACTGGTAACACAAGCTATTTTGAAAAGATTATCAAAAAGAAAGGAGGAAAGGTAAATTTCGGAGATAATTCTAAGGGAGAGATTGTTGGTATTGGTAATATTTTTCTTCTTGATAAATCCTTGATTTTAAATGTTCTTTTTGTTAAGGGTATTAAGCACAACCTCATTAGCATAAGTCTTTATGTGATGAAGGTTACCTTGTGAATTTTAGGAATGATAAGTGCTTAGTTCACAATTCCAAGGAAGAATTTATTCTCTCAGCCAATAGGAAAGAGAATGTTTACACTTTAAACTTATAAGACCTTAGAAGCCAAGATTTACCTTGCCTTAGTGCAGTGGAAGATCATTCCTGGTTATGGAAAAGAAGACTAGGTCACTGTAATCATATGAACTTATGTAAACTCTCTAAGAAGAAACTAGTTAAGGATATACCAGAGCTTAGATTGTATTCTTATAATGTTTGTGATCCTTTTCCATAGGGAAAGAAACATACATCTAGTTTTAAATCAATTGGTGAAGTCTCAAAAACTGATGCATTACAGTTAGTTCACATTGATCTTTTCGGTCCAACACAAACTGGAAGTATTGGAGGAAAATACTATGTGTTTGTTCTAGTTGATGATTACACTAGATTTACATGGGTCTATTTTCTAGCAAAAAAGTCTGAAGCTTTTTCCTATTTCAAAAGTTTTAGAGCTCAAGTTATAAATGAGAAAAACCTTCCACTGAAAACTATTCATAGTGATCATGGAGGAGAATTTAAAAAGTATGATTTTGAAACTTTTTTAGTAGAAAAGGTATTACTCACAATTTTTCAGCACCTAGAACTCATCAACAAAATGGTGTAGTGGAAAGAAGAAATAGAATTCTTCAATAGATAACTAGAACCATGTTGAGTGAATATTCTATTGCTAGAAATTTCTGGGTTGAAGCTGTAAGTACTGCTTGCTATATTATAAATCGAGTTTTGATTAGGCCTTTTCTTAATAAAACTTCTTATGAGTTATGGAATGGTAGAAAACCAAGACTATCCTACATCAAGGTTTTTGGTTGCAATGTATTCATCTTGAATAATAAAGATAACTTACATAAATTCACACCAAAATCTGATGAAGGGATTTTCTTAGGATATTCCACAACCTCTAAGGATTATAGAGTTTTTAATAAAAATTCTTGTACTGTTGAAGAAACAGTACGTGTAAAATTTGATGATTCAGATCCTTTTGTTTTTAAACCACCTCAACCTACATCCTCAGCTGTGTCTTCAAAAACTGATTGTCAAAATTTGATAGAAGAACCTTCTGATAAGGAAATTGTCCAAGAAGGTACTTCTGAAACATTTACCCCAGAAGACATTCTACCCCATGTTGATGAACAGGTTTAAAAAAACCCAAATTAGGTGTTTCTTAAGAATCATCCCAGTGATAGTATCATTTGTGATGTAAATAAACCTGTAAGGACTAGAAGATCCTTAAGAAATAAAGTATACAATCTATAATTTCTTTCCCAATTAGTAACAAAAAGCACTGATGAAGCTTTAGGTGATGATGATTGGATCAAAGCAATGCAAGATGAACTAAATGAATTCGAAAGTAATAAAGTCTGGAACTTGGTTGAAAGACCTAAGGAAACTTCTGTTATTGGAGTAAAATGGGTCTTCAGGAATAAATGTGATGAAAATGGAGTCATAGTAAGAAATAAATTTAGAATTTTTTCTAAAGGCTATAATCAGCAATAGGGAATAGATTATGAAGAAACATATGCTCCAGTATCTAGATTTGAATCTATTGGTATTCTACTTGCCTTTTTAGCATTCTTTATTTTCAAACTTTTTCAAATGGATTTGAAATGTGCTTTTCTTAACGGTTATGTTCAAGAGGAAGTTTTTGTTGAACAACCTCCTGGCTTTGATGATACAAAACATCCTGATCATGTTTTTAGACTTACAAATTCATTGTATGGTCTTAAACAAGCCCCACGAGCATGGTATGATAGACTCACTGGATTTTTTCTTCAAAATAAAAATGTTTAGGGAAATGCAGATCCAACCATTTTTATAAAGAAAGATAAGAAAAATGTTTTGATTGTTCAAATTTATGTTGATGACATCATATTTGGTTCAACTCAGCAATATTTGACTGACTCTTTTGCAAGTCTAATGAAATCTGGGTTTGAAATCAGTATGATGGGTGAGTTAACATTTTTCCTTGGTTTACAAATTTCTCAAAAACCAGAAGGAACATACATATCTCAACATAAGTATATTAATGATCTTCTTAAAAAGTATGGTTATGACAACACTAAGAGTATAAGTACTCCCATGGGTACCTCAAAATCATTAGATCTTGATGAAGCTAGGAAACCAGTAGATCAAACATCTTTTAGTGGTATGATAGGAAGTTTACTTTACATAATAGCTAGTCGACCAGACTTAATGCTCTCAGTATGCTTATGTGCAATATATCAATCCAATCCTAAGGAATCTCAATTAAAGGCAGTAAAAAGAATTTTTCGCTACCTTAAGGGAACCATGGATCTAGGATTATTTTATACTTCTGGAAATGATTTTGTTCTAAAAATATTTTTTGATGCTGACTTTGGGGGATATAGAATGGATCGAAAAAGTACATCCGGAAATTGTCATTTCATAGGATATTCGTTAGTTTCTTGGTCCTGCAAGAAGCAACATTCTGTAGCTTTTTCCACTGCTGATGCTGAATATGCAGCAGCTGCAAGTTTTTGTGCTCAAATGTTGTGGATGTAACATACACTCACATACTATGGCTTGAGTTTTACTAAAACTCAAATTTTGTGTGATAACACAAGTGCCATTTCCCTAAGTAAGAATCCTGCAAATCACTCTCGTGCAAATCACATAGATATTAGGCATCACTTTCTTAGGGATCACACACTTAACGGAGATATAATTCTTCTATTTATCGGAACACAAGATCAACTTGCAGATATTTTCACAAAATCTTTGCCGTCTGATAGATTTGAATACATTAAACAAAAGATAGGAATGATAACCGTAAGGTAATCCTCCTTAATTAACATTCTTTTGAAAACATCTCCTTACAGTAATAAACTCTTTTTCAAAGGGGGAGTACATCTGATTGTTAGAATAACAAAAATTTTCAAAATTTGTTTTCAAACTTTTTAGAACTAAAATTCCAGAATGGAATTTCTGGAACTAAAATTTTCAAGAATGGATATTTTTGTATAGAAAACTTCTGAAATGGAAATTTTCATATTGAAAACTTCCGGAATGGTAAATTTCGTACTAGTATTTTCGTAGCGGTATTTTCGTACCAAATCATTCATAAAGAGTTTTTCGTTTTCGAATTTTGTAATAAAATTTTTCGTATTGAGTTTTCGTCCTGAGTTTGTTTTTCGTACTGAGTTTTTCTGTACGGAGTTTGTTTTTTGTACTGAGTTTTTCTGTACTGAGTTTGTTTTTTGTAGTGAGTTTTGTGAACTATGTATTTTCATAATAATGATTTTTCGTTGTCATTTTTTTTATATATTATCCATTACGAATAATCCTCTTAAGCCAATCCGAAAGGTATGATTTCCTTACTCATGTTTTCATAGTCATACTTTTCTTGCTGGAATTTTCTTATATTTTGTTTTTGGATTATAATTTTCTTAGATCTTTGTTTTAATAAATCCTCAAAAATATCGGATTCATGTTTTCATAAGAATTGGTTTTCGACCGTCAGATCTGATCTCAGTTTGTCACAACCGTTCGATCAACCATGGAAGATGAACTGTTTTTCAGTTGCCTATATAAAGGGGACCCCAAATAGTTGTCCCACATCGGTTTTCAAAGCTCCAGCATCTCGAAGCTCTGCCTCTCTGTTTTAAGGTCGTTCCGAACATCAGATTTTTCTGTTCCGAACTACTCAGAAGTCTTCAAATCCGAATGTCTATGGAATTAGATTCTCAAGAAATGTAAACCTCCAAACCGATTTCACAATGGTTAGTTTACAGAGAAAGGCTGGTTCATCCGGATTTCTTCAACAACTATGATTCTTTTATTTCGCAGAACATAAAGTTGAACGGGTGGGAATATATTGTTGTGTCCAAACCGGGGAATCAAGATGATGTTTTTTCAGAGTTACTTGTTGAATTCTATGAAACAGTTTCCTTATTTAAGGAAGATAATAGGGAGAATTTTTCTTTTAAGTCATATGGAAAGACTTATAAACTATTTTATACCAAGGCAGAAAGTTTGGAAGGGCTGACCAATGAAGGATAAGCTGAGTTCATATCTCACGTTTTTCCAGATTCTAAAGGAAGCTTCAACAATGAAAAATCATTGAAAACTCTCAGACTCTTAGATGACAAAGCTCTGAAGATTGCTATCTTGCCTACAAATTTCCGGATTCTATAGTTGTGGGTACAAGGTCTTATCGTACCAAGGAAATGTGATAAAAATAGTCTGAAGAAGAGTGAAATCTATATCTTATATTTTCTGATAAATATAAGGAATTTTAACTTCATGAGGCACATTCTTATAACTATTGAGAATCTTAAGAAAGGAAATCTCAGAGCTCAAATCGTAATGTACCCCGCAATTTTTTCAAAATTGATAGTTCGGTGCCTTGAATCTTTCAAGGAGGCGTGTAAGTCTAAGCCAAGGGTTTGAAAAATTCTATGGGTAAGTGATGATACTCTTAAGAGGATGGATGTGGATTTCAACAAGGAGACTGGTGAGTTCTTTGATTTTCCAAATCAAGAAGAAGCGGTTCCGAATGCTGCTGAACCAGAATCATCTAATCTAGTAAAGAAAATAAAGTTGAAAGATGTTGCAGTTGAAGTACAGGATCCTAAATTTAAGGAAGTTCAAACCGCACCTCCAAAATCAAAGAAGAAGAAAGCCTATCCTGATGAAGTAGTTGAGAAGTGGAGAGAAGATAAAGAGAAAAGAAAAGAATGGGATCCACAGTTCGGATTAGATCCTGCGGAAGCTAAGTCTTTGAAGGAAAGGACAGAAGACGAATTAGTAAAACAATCAAAAGAAAATAAGTTCAAGAAGAAGATGTCAGAAGCTGAGGCAGTCCATGCTTTGTTAAAATTTAATGAGATGGTATCCGGAAGCATTCCAGTTCTGAGATCATTCTCCCTGGAATCTCTACCTGAGACTCCTAGAAGAAACATTGATTTTCCAGAAGATATTAGAGCTGGGCATGTTGAGAAACTCGAGAAGATTCAGCAAGTGGAAGAGGAAGAAGTAGTTCCTGAAGGAAGTGCTGAAACTGGAGATCTATTGAAAGATGTAGATGATTATAAGGGGTCACCTTAAGAACATCTGTCACTCCGAACCTCTGAGGCTGAATCCTCCAAGTTAGTAACCCCTGAGAAGGATAAGAATGAGGAATATGTTGTTCAAAAAGTTGTTGTTGATGTTATTCAAGTATCTACTAGCGAGAAAAAAACTTTAGATCAAGAATCCACTCCGAAAAATGACAAGGGAAAGAATATGCTTGTTGATACTCTGAAATCAGTGGAAATCAAGAAAAGATATTTTGGTGATTCGTCTAAAATGAAGTTGGAGATTATTGAGGAAGAAAATTCTCCAAGAAAAGTTTCGGATTCTGATTCATCCTCATTAGGACATGACTTTGTTGTTCAATATTTAAGAATGTTAGTAGGTTCCATTCCGACCATCTTGACTATAGATTCAAGATTCCAAATGCTCCAACATGCTCTGAATCAGAAATCAGATTCCGTATCCATGGTTATGGATAAATATGTTGAGATAAAAGCCGAATTCAAATCTTTTCTTGTTGGCTATGAAGTCCACAAAAGATCTTGCAAGAGGATGACGAGCTGGTCGAGGAAAACCGTAGAAGAGATGAGAATTTTTGATGAGTTTCAAGACAATGTAAAAGATGATTTTGAGACTGAGGATAGGAAGATAAATGAGCTAACTTCTTCCTTTGAAGAGAAGCTGACAGATGAAAAGAACATCCGGATTCAAGAAGTCAAAGATCTGAATGGGAAGTTGAATTCTGTTTCTCAAAACTGGATGTTTGAAAGGGATCATCGGATTGAGTTTGAAGAGAAAATGAAGGCTCATGAAGAAAATATCAATGCTCAAGAAGAAAAGATCAATGATCAAGAAGAAATGATTCAAGCCCAGGAAGAAAAGATTGAAGGTCAAATTGCAAGAATAGTGGTCTTATATAAGAAAGATGAAGAAGATCATAAAGACCTAAAGAAAATCAAGACTATTCTTAAGGGGCTAATTTCGAAGGAAAAAGATCCGAAATAGCTAAATCCGATCATTTTGTTATATTTTTTTTGTTTCTGAGATTTCAAACTTAATGAAATTGGTGCTTGTCGTTTCTTTTGTTATTATTACTAATTTTTCAGGTACTTAAATTTTTTTTCCATTCCCTCGAATTCTTTTTGAAAATCACAAAGGGGGAGAAGGAAAAGATCCTTAAGGAAAAAAACTCTAATAAAATATTATCTAAGGGGGAGTTTTTCATTAAAGAAGACTTTCTTATTCATAATGAAATGTCACTTCAGACATCTAGAATACGATCCTTAGAGTTTCAAATCCTAAGGGGGAGTTAGTCGTATTCATCAATATTCTTAAAGAAAAGGGAGAAAAGCCTTAATGTTTTTATTTCTTCTTAGAATTCCTTTTTGTAAGGATGTTTGTGCTTTATAAAGGGGGGGGATTATTGAGTCAATAAGGTTTTCCTTATGACTTTTCCATTCCCTATTGATTTGAAAATCACAAACACCTTATCATTAAGAAAATTGCTTTTATACGGAAAATTGCTTTTATAAGGAAAATTTCTTTTATAAGGAAAATCGCTTTTATAAGAAAAATTATCCTTATCATATTTTCATCTAGATTTTTCTTATGTATAAGATTCGGATTCATTTCTATTTTCTCAGAATTACATGAAACTTTGATATGAAGTATTCTTTTTTAGGATCCGAATTATGGATAAGAACTGTGATAAAGTATCACTCTGAAATCCAGAATGAGAACTGTGATTAAGTTTCACTCTGAATTCCGGATACTGGTTTACTCCAGATCCAGGATACGAATCATTATGAAGTTCGACAATGAATTCTCATTACGAATTCTGATGAAAAATTCTCATTCGGGATTCTCAATAATAATTCACCTATTAAATAGAATTTGATCATCTTTGTGTTTTACACTCTGAATTTATTCAGACTCTGAAAATTATTGGTAACACTCCGAGCCTTCACTCCGAAGTTTTCATTCTGAACTTTTTAGTTAGATTTTAAAAGGTGGCGTACATTCTGTTACACTTGTTTTGTTATAAAACGATGCCGTCCATTCTGTTATAAACTAACCGTTGGTTAAGTTACATGTGTACAGGTCCCTCCGATTTTTAAGGAAAATATGACCGTTGGTAAGTATGCCGACCTTACCTATAAATAGGAGCTCATTTGAAAGAGCTCAGTGCTGAAAGGCTGACTGATCTTCGACTCATGTGATTACATGCTTGAAGTGATTTTTAGAGAGATAGGCTCTTATTAACTCTCAAAGATTTGTGTGACTCCTAATGTTGGTGATTACATTCGAGGACTTCCGGAGATAGGAAGACAGAGGTTGCTGACAACCTTGAAGTTAGTGGGCTTCCTTGCTGAGGAAGACAGAGGTGCCAACTACCTTGATGTTGAGGGCTTGCGGGGATAGCAAGACAGAGACTCTGATCTTCGTATCGAGGGCTTACCATGGTGTGGGTAAGACATACTTGCTTGAAAGTATAAATCAAGGGACCTTTATCCAAGGTTGTTGGATACCCTTCTCTTTGGGTTAAAAGTCTTATATCTTGTTACTTGTAGTTCTACTACTTGTTTATTTCCGCTGCATTTTGTATTGTAAGGAAACTATAACTTTCTTATAATTTCTTACTTGTACTCTGATTCTTTTAGATTCTATACGCTTTAAGGTAGAATCTCATTTTTTTAATCTTTTGTTAAAGTTTTACTTTCCAGAACCATATTTCCGGAATCTACATTCGAAATCTCATTTCAGTTTTAAGAAAGTTCATAGGATTTGATGTTTATAACTTCACTCCTTATTCCAAGTTTTATTTGGTGTCAGAGGTGTTGTGATTTTACTTACGTTTATCTTTGTTAAACATAGGCCTTTCCTTTACATAAGGAAAACTCGATTATTCGTAACCAACTTTAAAGGTTGCAAAAGAATTTTTAAAGTATACAATTCACCCCCTCTTGTATATTGAGCATCTACATCATTATTTCGATCCTACAATTGGTATCAGAGGTTGGAAACCTCATACTCTATACCAATTCTACAGAATCTGAGATGGATTATCTAATTTTGTTTCAACATACATAAGATATTCTGCACAAAAATTAGTATACTCATCCATCAAGTAACCATTGGCTATTGATGCCTCTAGATGAGCTCTATTGCATAAAAATCGTTTCAATGTATTCACATACCGCTCAATAGTATACATCCACCTGAATTGAACTGGACTAGCATCCATTACTTCATCAGTTAAGTGCACTGTCAAGTGAACCATAACATCGAAAAATGAGGGGGGAAATAGTTTCTCAATGTGAAAAATCATAAGTACAATTCGGTCCTGTAAAATTTTTAAATCACTCATTCATTGATTTATTAAACTAACCTGTCTAAAGAAATTAATCATCTCAATCAATGGTTGACCAACATTGGGGGATAAACAATCACAAATTGCGATTGCAATCAACTTTTAAAGTGGTATGTGATTGTCATGACTTTTCAACCCATGAAATGTCTTGCTCATAAGATTCACACACTTTAAAATATTAGAAGAGTAACCATCATGCACCTTGAGTATATTGAAAATATAAAGAACTGTCTCTTTCTCCTTTGTAGTCATCGTATACTATGTAGCAGGCATATATGCTTTGTTTCCCTTAGCTAACTGTAAAAGAAACTATTTCCTTAAACCCATTTCTTCCAAATCCTGACGTGTATTAACATGGTCCTTTGATTTTCCACTGACACCTAAAATGGTCCCCAATATATTATTACAAACATTTTTTCCAATGTGCATGACATCCAAATTATGCCTTAGCATGTTAATTTTACAATAGGAGAGATTGTAAAAAATACTTTTCTTTTTCCAATTATTACTGCATTGTCTACCCACACCACAAATATTAGATAATGGATGAGCCACCAAATCCTGAAATTCAAATATCATGCATTTGTTTTCTTCCTCAATCTACGATAACATTTCGACTCCTATCATGATCTTTGGTGTTGGGTTGAACTCTCTAGAACAATAAAATGTCACTCTATCCTTTCAGAACCTATGTTGAGGGGGAGAAAACGTTTGTGACCCATGTATGCTCATTTTCTGGAACGTTTAAGCCATACAGATTTTTTATTTTTATTGCAACAAGGGAAAGTAAATTCCCCTTCCATACTCTAGCCTGATAAATTTTCATAATCTGGGATGTCATTGATTTTACACAATAAAGCAGCTTGTAGTTTGAACGTTTTATTAGTTTCACAGTCATAAGTCATCACACCATCGCACCAAAATTTATTCAACTCATCAATCAATGGTTGAAGGTAAACATCAATCTTATCCCCCAGACTTCTAGGCCCATCAAGAAGAGTGGACAGTAATATAAAATGTTGCTTCATAAAAAGCAACGAAGGAAGATTATATAGAACCAACACCACGGGTCATGTGCTATGAGTTGCACCAACCATCGACTTGAATGGATTGAAACCATCTGCTACCAACACCAATCAGACGTTACGAACATCATTAACAAAGTCAGGGTGTCTCTTATCAAAATCCTTCCATGCATAAGAGTCTACCGGGTGAGTTAACATATAAATTTCCTAATTTCATTCCGCATGCAATCTCATTAAATTAGAAACTTTAGATGACATAAAAAAATTTCAACCTTGACTTTAGGGTAAATTAACACATTAGTTTTACAACAATCAGTTTTCCCTATTTCGCAATATGACTTTGATGAGTCTGATTTCCCCTGTTCTCTTTCCACCTGAATGTTCCACATACCGTGCAAATATCCAAATGGGCAGTTTCTTTTCTAAACAACATACAATTGTTTGCACATGCAACTATGGTATCATATGTAAGACCTATGTTCTCTGTCAACTTACAAGCATTGTAATACGACTCAGGAATCTTAGCATCAATAGGAAGAACCTTTTTCAATAACACCAACAGCATGTCGAAGGATGTGTCCGACAACTGATTCAATGTCTTCAAATGCAACAATTCCATGAAAAATGAAAATTTATTGTAAGCGGTACATCCAGGATATAATTCCATTTTTTCATCATCAAGTACTTCATAAAACCACCTCGAATCACAATCTTCACCAGAGCGCAGATTTATCTCAACGGTCTCAACATTCTGGATGTAAATTCCTTCAGGAGCCAACTCATGTACCATTTCAGTAAGAATTTCATGCATTGGATCATTCATCCTCACATTAACATCCATCTGAACTGTATCTGTATTTTAACAATGAATATATTCTTCCCCATGATGAGTCCAACTCTTATAATTTTTCAGAAATCCATTCAATAATAGGTGCTCCCTCACAGTATCTCATGTTAATTGATATTTGTTTTCACATTTTCTACATGGACAACTAATAAAGTTACATTGAAATCCTCTAGTGAACTCAATAAACTGCATAATTCCCTTGAAATATTCTCTAGACATTTGATTTGGATGATCAATCTAACTCTTATCCATAATAATATCTTTATAACAATCATTTGCAAAAGAGTTCATATTACATGCATTTTTTCATATGAAATATATTTAAAATAAAGACTGTCCAATTGCATGTGGACCATTGATAAAATAAACAATTTATATATAAGAATAATAAATAAGAGAATGGATAATGGAATGGAAGTGAAATCCCATGTCATCGACACCATAATGGTATGGTAAATCTAATGATGGTTCTATATTCAGGAAACTATATTGACAATGAATTTGGACTATAATTCCAATGAGTAAAATTTTTTCAAGAAACGAATATTATAACCTGTATGCGTATGTGGTACCTGAAAAAATTCATCAAATACCAGTCTTGAACTATCAACCTTACGGACTATGTTAATGCCTACCAAAAAATAAAAAAAATATAATTTGTGATGAAAGTGGAAAAAATCAATTAGTGGTGAACATTCTTCTCAAACTCAGAGAAATTGTATCTTTGTAAAAATAATTTATCACTGCCTCTTGGATTCACACCGCCTTTGTGCCATCAGATGTAGTAAATATTAACCATCAAAGATAGCAATAAATCTTTAATTTATGGAAAACAAACTAATCTATATCAAGGATAACATCAAATATATACAATTCCAAAACAAAAAAACACCAATCTATCTTCACTTATGTTATCAATAAAGAATATGTGGGACAATGAATGTGATTCCCCATGCTAGATCACAGGGTTCAATATAGTGTTCCTCATGGCCTCAAGCAGGTATCCTTTTCTGCAAGTTGTTTGTTACTAGAAGTAAGGGTTTGAATGTCATCAGTGTAGAAAATATACCCTTAGTATCAATAAAGAAAATGATAAGCAATAACATAATAGAGTAAATAAACAATACAAAATCATAATCCATGGTAGGTATCTCAAGTCATATAGTAAAAACCCAAATACCCCCAAAATTTTAGGTCAATAATAGTGTGGGAAATAACATGAATGTGAAAAAATATTGACACATCACTCTAAATGCCATCTCAATTATACCTCTAAAATATACAATGTAAATCACATTGAAACATGGAATGTCATATAAATGAACATCATATAATATTAATACTAACATATAGTATTGAAACACATGTGAACAAACTCAAACATGGGTCTCATGGGCTGTGAAAGCACACATATGCGATGAGGGAGGGGACGCTCATTGATGGCAGCAGGGAGCTGGAGGAGGAGGCGGTGAGGTGGTGGAGGCGGTGTAGTGAGGGAGTGGATGGGTGCTGTGGTGAGGGATGGGATGAGTGATGACGTCGGTGGGAACCAGAGGTGGAGGCAGTGTGGTGTCAGCGGTGTGGTGTCGCCGGTGCAGCGAGGGAGGGAAGGCGGTGCAGGGGAGTGGGAGGAAGAGGCGGTGCGACGAGGGAGGGGACATGCGACTACGGGGGGGGGGGGGGGGGGGTTCGAGATCGAGGGAGGGGGCACTGAAGATTTTTTTTGAGGAGTCTTGCGATCACCAATGGTGGTCCCCCATGTAAGGGGCCTCCAAAACCCCATTTTCTAGTATTGCTTCTTCTTGACTATAGCCTTGTGCAACCAATATAACCTTTTTTCTAACTATATTACCAGCTTTATATACCTTATTTCTACTTACTCACTTAGTGCCTATGGTAAATATTTCTTTGGTTCTATTAACAAGTTTCCAAAATTTGTTCATTTCAAACTGATTTAGTTCCTCTTGCATAGCCATCACACAAAATTCATCATTGATAGCATAATTTATGTTTTTAGGTTCATGTTGTGACTAGAATACTTGATGTTCATCCTAATTTCTAAGAGAATCTCTAGTTTGAGTTCATTTATCTAAATCTCCATTGGAAACATCTAAAGGATGGTTCTTAAGGGTTCTAACAACTCTAAAAAAAGAGGGGCTAGATATTTCTGGTTCTTCAACAGGTTTGGGTTCATTATGACATGAATCTTGAGAATTTATAGAACTAGAGTCTTTCACAGATTCCATTACAGGATGGTTGGAGGGTTTTGAATTAATGTCTAGATATTATATATCAACCTCAATATTCTCTAGAGAGGTCTTAGGCTCATGTGGATTTATCTCATCAAACATGACATGGACAGATTCCTGCACACGTTTATTTCTTTTGTTAAAAACTCTATAAGCTTTACTAGAGATTGATTATCCTAGAAATATTCATTCATCACTCATGGATGCATACTTTTCAAGTTTGTCCTTAGTATTAAGGATATAGAATTTACAACTGAAGACATTGAAGTAGTTTACTTTGGGTTTTCTCTTATTCCATAATTCATATAGAGTTCCTTTAATAATAGGTCTAATCAATACTCTATTAATATTATAGCATGTTGTATTTACAGCTTCATCCCAAAAGTAAATAGGTAAGTCATATTCACTAAGCATGGTTCTAGCAATTTCTTGCAAGGTCCTATTTTTCTTTCTACAACTCCATTTAGTTGAGGTGTTCTTGTGGCAGAGAAATTATATCTATAGCCATTTTGTGTGAGAAATGATTCAAACTCTTTATTTTCAAACTCAAAACCATGATCACATCTTAATGATTTAATTCTAAGTCCACTAAGGTTTTCTACAGTTTTAGCATATTTGGTGAAATGAGAGAAGGCTTCACTTTTGTGAGCCAAAAAAAAGGTCCAAATATATCTAGAAAAGTCATCTAAAAGAACATAAACATAGTGCTTCCCATTTAAGCTAGAAACTCTAGATGGTCCAAACAAATCCTTATGAACCAACTCGAATGTTTGAGAAGATGAAACTTATTTCTTTGGTTTGAAGGAAATTTTGTGTTGATTTCCCTTTTGACAAGGATTATACACTTTATCATTTGGAAACTCTAGTTTTGGTAGATCTTTGACCAATCTTTTTCTAGGTAGCTTTCTAAGGGAGTGAATATTGTAGCGTCCTAGTCGTCTATGTGAAATCAAAGATTCTTTGTGAAATACACTTAAACATTAAGAATTTTGAGAAACTAAAGAATATAAGTTTACATAATATACATTTTCATTTCTTAATGTAGAAAATTCTAATTCATTTTTATAATTAAAAACATTACAAGCATCGTTTTCAAATTTAACATGAAATCCATCATCACATAGTTGTGAAATACTAAGCTTATTATATTTCAGTCTGTCAACAAAAAGTACTTTGGAAACAAAAAGTGAGTTAGAGTTACTGGTTTGGCCAAAGCCAATGATTTTTCCTTTGTCATTGTCACCAAAAGTGACATGTCCACCATCAATCTTTATTAGGTTCTTGAAACATGAATAGTCTCTTGTCATGTGTCTTGAACACCCACTGTCCAAGTACTATAAGCTTTTACAGGAGCTCTTTAAACAATTTTCCTATAAAATAGTCAAATACAAACAGACTTTGGTACCCATATTTTTTTGGGTCTAGTAATATTAGTAACTAGTTCTTTAGGAACCCACATCTGCCTCATAGGTTTCCTATAAGCATTATGTAATGTATTTTATAATAAACTCTATTTTTTCCAGAAAACATGATACAGTAGAGAGTGTAACATAATTTGAACTAGCAGAATGTTTTCCTGAACTAGGAGTAAAGCTGTATGTTTTAGATTTAGAAACAAAATTGGTTTTTCCAAAATTTCTTTTACCAGGTTGATAGCAAAGACCAGTAGTGTATTTAGGGGAAATATGTTTACCAATCATTTGTACCAAGGTATCATTACCATTAGTAAATAATTCAAGATCCTTTTCCAGTTGCTCATTAGATATCTTTAATTCATTGTTTTCTTTGAGTAATTGAAAATTTTTCTCTCTTTCTACAGCATGTTTAGATTTAACAGTTGAGGTAAGAGCAAATTGTTTCTTCGAGGACTTGTATTTATCTTTTAGATCATTACATGTCTCTTCTAGCATATTGCAATACTCAAACATTTATTCTTTAGACATATTTTCAAAATCACTTTCATCTCAAGAATAGTAGAAATTTTGTACAGGAGATTTCAATGTTACCTCAGATGTGTTTGTCATGAAACACATATTGGTTTTGTTAATCTGTTCATCATGTGAAGACTCTGAGTTTCATGAACTATCCTCGGATGAACTCTAAGTTGCTTTCATTACCTTTTTATACATTCTATCTTTGTCCTCATATTTATTTTTATACTTGAGCTTGGGATAGTCAGTCTTTACATGTCTCTTTCGCTTACATTCATAACATACTATCTCATCAGACATGTCATTTATTTTCCAATCTTTCTTACATCTTCTCTTTTGATCATATCTTCCTTTGAAGCAAGGATTTCTTAAAAAAATATTCCTTTTGTAAAATTTATTAATCCTTTTGGCTAATTCGGTCATCTCATCATCACTGTCAGGTGATGATTATTCACTGTTGGAAGTTTTTACAGAAACTTGCAATTTCTCTTCTTTGTGTTTAGAGGTAGTGGTCTTGAATGCCACAGATTTTTTTCTGAGTTCATCCTCTTCTTCCTTGTTGACTTTCAACTCCTCTTCATACATCATTAGTTTCCCAGTGAGTTCTTTTATAGTTAATTTTCTGATGTCGCATGACTCTCTAATAGAAATAGAGGTTCCTCTCTATCTTTCAGGTAGACATCTTAAAATCTTCATGATTTGTTCTTTGGCAGTAACTTCTTTTCATAGAGAAATCATTGTGTTGAAAATTTCATTGAACATGAGATACATGTCCGAAAAAGGTTCATCAAGCTTCATTTTAAAGTAATCATATTTAGTAGTATAAGTATTAAGTCTCATTTCTTTCACACTAAACGTTCTTTCATGTGAAACAGGCAAAGTATCCCAATTTCAGGAGCAGTTTTACAAGTAAAAATTCTGTTAAATTTCTCATCTCCTAAAGATCCATATAAGGAATTCATGGCTTTACAGTTGTTATTGTATGCAATCTTGGTTGGATCGTCCAATGTAATCCTATCAGTAGTATGAATACTATACTCATCTATAATTGAAGACCAAATTTCAACAAATACATTTTAAATGCATTTTCATTTTAATTTTCCATTGTCCATAATTAGTTCCATTAAATAATGGTGGTTTGTTTGTTTCAACATCTTTGAGTCTATTATCTATAATAAAGAAATAAATTTAAGGAGCTAGAAATTTAGAATTAACAGAAATGTACAGATTTTTAAAGTATAAATAAAATCACAGTTGAACAGATGTAAAAACAGAGTCTTAATAAGAATAAAATCATTTGATACCAAATGTTGGTCAGAGTAGATTACTCAAGAGGAGGGTGAATTGAGTATTTCTAAAAAATTATGTTAAAAATTTCACTTTAAAAAAGCTTTCCCAATAAAATGTATACAACCGAGTTAATCAAGGTAACACAGTTATAATAGTTTGACTCTTCAAATAACTTCTCAGAAGATTGATTAATTCCCAATAATTTCAATGTGAGTTATTGATATAACTTTTAAAGTTATTCTAATAAAGCCAAGCAGTTATAACTTCTATCCAAGATTAACTATAAAAGTAAAATCTAGTATTTTCTGAATTATATAGTAAAGCAGAGAAAAACTAAATTAAAAGACACAGTGGATAAATCAAGTGGTTCAGTCTCAAGTCGAGACCTAATCTACTTCACTTGGTGATCATCTTCCACCAAGTAGTTTATATTAATAAACTTGATTCACACCCAATAACGGGGTAAACAACAGTGCACAAGACTGTCCAGGTCACACGAATTCTTCCACTATTCTTCGTGGGTAAAAACTATCATGTCACACATGGACCTCTTCCACACTACTCCGTGGGAGTAAACAAATGTAAAAAGTAATGAGAGGAAGGATATCTTGTATCCTTTAATTTAGTACATGATACAATGTGTGTTTTTAATACAGACACACACATTTCTCAAAAGCTATAAATAGTACACAACATAGCAAAGATGATGAAAAAGGGTTAGAAGTGCTCTGAGTGTCATTCTATGCAACATTGGACTTGTAGGATGAAGTAGATGCAAGTATCGAGTCCTCTTATGAAAAATAGATTACCGCAAGTCTGGTGCTCTGGTTTCCAGTTCGATCTAGATCATGTGCTTCATGGAGTTAGTACTGCGAAGATGATTTGATTTCAATCTACATTAGTCCACCCTTTTTGAATTGAGAGTGCTTAACGTGTTCTTCATTTGTATCTTGTTGCATTCATAGTTCACTTTTTCAAAATGCTCACTCTTCTGCATCTATGTCTGTGTCTTTTTTGCAACCAAAATTATCCTCCTTTTTAATTGTGGGTGAATTTTTTTGAACTGACATGATGCATGTATTCTGCACCTCATACCTCGTACTGTCAGGTGACATGTCTACAAAGAAACATTAATTATGTCAGTGTCTTTAAATGACTCAATTATAACCATTAGAAATTAAATTGAAAACGACAAAACATATTAGAGAACGGTGTCACAGTTTGTATTGAAATGGTATCCTTTAAAACGGTGTCACCAAGAAATGGTGTGTTCTTGTTTTCCTTTATGAAGTGAGACAATGAGGATGTTATTGTTGTATTGAGATCAAGAACTGATAACACAAATGTAGTGTCATGATCACGGTGTATGGTCCTTTTCCAAACATTGAACGGTGTGTTGGTGATGGTAGCATGGAACCGGTGTCACAGACCATGAGATCTGGAACTAGTTGTAGTGTTTGTGTCATGGTGTCTGAATTACGGTGTCTGGATTATGGTGTCTAGGTCACAATGTCTGGATCACGATGTCTGGGTCACTTTGCCATAAAACCATAATCAGTGGCAAACTCATGTTTTCTCAAACATAGCCAAATATCTGTAGACAGTGTAAAACAGTAATATTCACATAATGAATTAGACTAAATCATTCATCTAAGAAATCATTATAGAACAAAATTAAATATAATTTACAATAATTAAAACATGATTTATATGAATCATGATCTTGTAAAAGTTTGTTTAAAGGATAATGAAACCAACCATTTCTACACTTGATTTTAAATAGATTAAACAATATTAACATAATTTGTGATCATTAAAACATAATTAAAACATGAAAAATCCAAAAAAAGGTAAAAGGATTATGATAAGTTTGATTGGAATCTAAGCGTGCAAAAAGGGTTATGTCAGAGTTTAGTGCATTTTCGAGATGTTTAAAAGGGTATTAAATTGTTTAGTTTCATTAGGAAGGTAAGCTTGCTTATATTTGATTTTAGTGACATCTAATAAGGTGAAAAGAGTTTATGCTATAGTATAAAGGCATCTATAAAAGAGAAAAAATTTATACTGGAGTTTAGTGTTGTGCAGGAAGGACAATAGAGTGTGTTGTAGTTTTTTAGTATAATGGCCTATATATTTCAATATGAAACTCGCCTCCTTAATATTCATGTGTTTCACATTTATGTACAAGTTATAGTATAAAATTCAGGCCCCCCATAACATAAAATGAACATTATTTTATTTCTTTAATATAAAAAATATAATATGAAGGAAAAACAAATTCAAAGAATTAAAAATACTTCAAAGGGAAAATCAAAACAAATAAAAAATGACTAAAATTTAGAAATACATATTATTGTAGTCATCTAGAAATATCACTCATGAACACTGTAAAAATAAAAAAAGTTTAGAAATATGATTGAAATTTTAACAATGATTTACAAAGAATCGTGAGAGAAAAATAGGTGAATGAGATTATAAGATGC
Organism: Viscum album; assembly: GCA_963277665.1. Taxonomy (NCBI): domain Eukaryota; kingdom Viridiplantae; phylum Streptophyta; class Magnoliopsida; order Santalales; family Viscaceae; genus Viscum; species Viscum album. The sequence goes on from OY728165.1 coordinate 2,082,945,059, forward strand.
ACAAGTATTGTATGACCATTGGAATCGTAACTAGTTATTCGAAATAGTAAAATATCTACTAATGAATATTCAACATAAATAAAATAATTATATAAATATATATGTATATATATATATTATAATATTATAAAATTATCGCCCAAATTGTATAACTTAAAATATGTATACGTGAAAATTTTAAAAAGTTGTATTTTAACTCATTTAGTACAAACATTAATATTATACTAAAATATAAACATTAGAATTTCATAAAAACTAAATTTATTTTGATAAAATAGATCTACTTTTTGGAATCCTCATGTTTTTTATGACAAATTTAATGTTTTATTCCATGTGAGGGAAAAAATAGTTCAGACCCTTGACAAAACAAGGGCAAACCCAGAGGCCCAACAAAAGTGACTATCTACAACCCTAACCTTGACTGCTAAAATCTTCCATTATTAGAAAAGGATAAAAAGAATGGTAAGACTATGGTAATGAAAAGTAGTTAGTAAGCAGGATCAATATAAAACAAGTCTAAAAACACCAAATAAGGAAGGCAATATAAAACACAATCACCAGTCATAATAAAAAAAACCAAACTCCTTCAAGAAGTGTCTACAACAGTGGATGACTTATGGGGAATTTTTGGTCAATATAAACACATAAAAGTCCCCCAATCTTAGATACATCTTATAAGAAATTTTACCATCTTTGAAATTCTTATAGAAACCCCATAAAACTTAAAGTTCTGTTCCATCGTTGAAACTTGTGGAATACACCTCCTGCATCTCAGGAGACATCTTAGATATTTCTTTAAGGGTGAGAACGTAGTTCAACTGCACATGGGAACAGTCAAACTCATCCAACAATTAAGAATACTCCTCAACCTCCAGTATTGAATGTCCCTCAGGTTCACCAACCACTTGAGGGTCTACTTCCCGTGTCTAATCATTATCTATACCACCTTTCTGATCTTCCAACAAAGAAGAAGACTCACTGGGAAAAATAGCTTCACCACCAGTCTTTGAAGATGAATGACTAAAAATTTTTCTAACTAGATTCGATTATTCCTTCCTAAGATGTGAACATCGATATTCTCGAGTAGCAATTAAGGTATCTATATCACCCTCTTATGCTCCACCAATCTCTTTATCAACAACCTCAATCTCAACATCATCAACCCATGATCTGTTCATGATCATCAGTAATGGGTGAAAAAAAGAATTGAGTTGCACACCAACTTCAACCATGGCAGAAGTTGATGCTGGTTCAATAGGTTCCTAATTAGGGTCAACCTGGAGCACATGTCTTCTGGTTCTCAACAACATCAACTGCAATACCACCACTAGGCATGAACCCTTTAACCTCACCAGACCTCGAGGATCCTTCATTGTGGACCATAACCAAGCCCTCCTCAAGAAAGTGACGAGCCGTGTGATAGAGAACCAGCTACTGTAAGGGGGAATCCCCCCAATTACCATCCATATCCGTCCTCCATCGACATTTTGACAAGAAATTTCCAAGAAAGTGACAACCATAATAGAACATGGTATTCAACTCATAAATCACCCACTATTTTAAGCCCTCTATACCAATTTCCTCGAACCAAACCAAGTCAGAGAGAGGGAAAGAGAGGTCCATCTCATTGCACATCCGAGCACAAAGAGGATGATGCCTAGTGATGATTTTTTGATAAAAGCAAAGAGACTGATAACATTACCACACCACTGATGAATAGTCGGGTTTTGGATGTGGAGTGGAAGCTCGGGAAAGTTGATCCAACCCACCACCATGGGGAAATCACCCAGGAGAAAAGAAAAATAATTCAAAGAATAGAAAGATCGAGACCACACCAGAGAGAATTCATCTAAATCAGCCCATCGAATGGAAAATATGTGTGGAACTAGGGAGTATAACCACAGACCTGTTCTTCAAACCCCTCTCTGAATTGAGATGTTTGTTGATGTCATCCAATGAAGGCCGTCGTGAATCAAATTTTTCAACTAGCGTGAAATTAATGATGCTAATGGAATCAGAAAATTCAAAAAAAGATAGGTCAATCATAGGTATACCATCAAGAAACATAGAAACACTAGGTAGAAGAAGAATATCAGGGGGTATGAGAAGGGTTCCAATGCCTGCAAACATAAAAAAACATTCAGTTTCACCATCCACAACCCGAGAGGGAGGGGCCCCAACTTACGTCGTCGCCAGGAGAGCGTTCCATCGCTTGATGTAGGAGGGGCCTCGATCTCTAACACTGTGTTTGGTGAGATTTTAGTAAAAGAAAAGAAATGATTTGATAGTTTATAAAAGGAAACAAAAGAAAAGAAAAGATTGTAATTTCTCTCTTTATGTATGGATCAATAACATAGTAAAAGAAAAGAAATGATTTGGATTTCTCTCGATCATGTTTGGTGACGATTTTTAAAAGAAAAGAAAAGAAACTATTTTGGTGCAAATGACACAAATAACCGTTGTTAAAAAATAACACATACACACAGGATTAAAGGACATACATGCCCAAGATAAAAAAATGATACATTAGATTCTCATGGACACCACACCTTCCACTATGTCTGTCCAATATCAACAATTTATGTTAAATGAAATATACAAGCTTTTTAAAAAAATGTATTTTTATTATCTTTTTTATAACAAATCAAAACACATTAATTTTGATTTTAATCGATCATTATATTCCACATCAACAAAATTAGGCAAACATTAAACTACGAACATATATTAATACAAATTTTAAAATTTTAAAAAAATAATTAATGATAATCAAAATAATTTATATAATTTATTAATTCAAAATTATTAATTCAAGGTAATCAAATTTATAAATTAAAATTTATTAATTCAGAATAATTATCAATTTAAAATAATTACTAATTAAAAAACATTTATTAAGTCTAAATTATTAATTCAAAATATTATTTAATTCAAAATTATTTATAAATTATTTATATAAACAATTAATTCAAGATAAGCATACTGATTTATAATCAAAATCATCTACAATCAAAATTATTTATAAATTATTTATGATTATTTATATACACATAATTAGTTATTATCAAAATTATTTATATTTGACTGCTGTTATTAAAAAAGGTTGGGTACATCCGTCAAATGATGACTCACACACGCTACAAGGAAAATCCACAAATGGTATGAGGACTCGACCTTGCAACCAGCGCCCCCAAACAACATTTTCACGAGTATCTAAATATTTTGTATGCCCCCGTATGAAAAATAATAATATTATTTCCCCATGAAAATATTTTGTTCGCCTTATAAAAATATATCTTGTTGTTATTATTAATAATTAATATTATGTTTATTCATATATATATTTATGGGGAAACAATTTGAAGTGATAAATGATGTGGACAGTTTCTTTTAACATAAAAAAATAATATTGTAAATTTCAAAAATAACTAAAACTACACTTCATTTCCGTCCGAATCATCCCAATTTTGGGATGATTCGAAATAGAGGGTTGGAGAGAAATATTTCCTCCCACTTCTCTCTCCCTCACATTTCCTTCCGTCGTTTGAGTCTCACCAAACGAGTGAAATTGTTTTCTGTCACTCCCAATTGCTTCATTTCTTCCCAGGTCGCCGCTGCCAAACGAGGGCTAATTCCCTATTAATATAATTATATTCAAATTATCTTAGGTTCAAGTATTTGTATTTTTCGTTAAAGGATGTATTTTTTATGAATATATTTTTTTTTCATTTATCATATGTTCTATGACTTCATTATTACACCAAATGACTTATTAAATTAGAAAAATATTGTGATTTAAAATATACTTAGTGAGTAATATATTGTGTTTCAAGAGAATAAAAAATAACTTCAAAAACTATAAATGAATTTTGAAAGTCTAAATTATATTTTATTCTAATAAATAAACAAATTTTGATTCTTTTCTATAAAATAAATAAAGTATAAAATTCAGTTTTCAATGTATTTACCTGTCAGGAAAGTATATATTTTCTAATAAAATGCTATTATTAATCAAAAGAATCTAAACTATTAATAGTATTGAGAAATAATCCAAAATTCTTTAACATTTTATTCAAAAACAATCATCTCTTTCACTTATATATACACCACTCTTCCACCCATTTCTATTCACATAAAAACATATTCCATGACCAAATTTCTACCAAAATGTCACTCCAAAGTCTCCTTATCACACTTCTAAAGGTTATGTCTAAACAAAATACCATTCCCAAAGGCCCTAAAGATTATTCTAAAGGAGGCATCCCAATAAAAGAGTGACAACATCACATCCTTAAACATTTATTTCCATCCTTCTCCAACCCCCGTGTGTGTGTGTTTATATATATATATATGTTATAAATGTAATTAAATTAAATAAATATAATATTTATTATCCTATTAAGTTATTAAATCCAAATATTTACTTCTTTTCTTCTCTTTTAATAATTAAAAAAATCATCATTCATACTATGATGGGTTCATACTTCCTATGTGAACAATGAAGTTTTTATTACAATTTGACATTAAATGTTTTAAAAATATGATCAATGTATATTTAAAATATTAATAAAAATATAAATCACATTTATGGTTCTTGAGTGATAATATATAATTTAAATTAAATTATTAAAAATAAATAATTATGTTTATTTAATCAGCACAAACCAAGATTACTAAGACACATTTCATGTTTCGAAACAATTTTAAGTATATTTTAGGTTGTGGAACATTGGAACTACTAGAATGAAAGTTACTCTATACTCATTAACCTAAAGAGAGAAGAAAGCCATTTGAAAACACCTTTGGCGATTATAAAAAAATGATGCAATTTTGGAGCAGTTGATCTAACAACCCCAAACGATTGACATGAAAAAATCTATTTGATATATTAATAAAATATAATAATAAATATATTATAGTATATTAAATAAGAATTAATAAGTTTATACACTATTAAAATTACATTTTTTATTTAGAAATTCAGTTAGATAGAGGACCATCTAAGCTAGATGGAACTCAAGGAAAGGAGACTCTCAACTTCTTCCATTTTCATTTTCTTTTATGAGCTACTTTTATCTCTTTCTCTCTCTCTCCTATGATTAATCAATTTTCTATTACATCCCTTTTTAGTGTTTTTTCTTCACATAATTTAATCATTCTAGGCATGTGTGTCAATTTACCTCTTTTTTTTAATCCTTATCCACTTCAAAACATTTTGGTAATTTTTTTTCTTGAAACCACTCCTCAATTATTCTTCTGATGTGTCATTCACATTTATTCTTATTTTGTTGACCTACACTTCTTTATTTATTTATAAGCATATTATACAACCTAGTCCTTATTTTCTCATGAACATACATTATACATCAATGTTTTGTGATTTGTGGCAATAATATCTACCCCAATTCTTTCTCATTGGGCATTTGTTGATTTATGTATTTTTCTTTCATAATTATAACACATTTTCATGACATATTATGATGTTATGTGCAACCTCGGAATTTTAAAATCATCTAATCTATTGGTTAATTCTTATAAATCATGAGCTACTATGTTTGGTACTCGAGAAGTGAGCCCAACACAATATGTTGAGATTTTTGGGAAGAGATCCTCAAATTCTATTTATGATGACAAGTCTTATAATTGTGTTGTATTCATATGACTCAGATGATTTATATATTTCAGTGATTTTATTGTTCATATTTCATGTTCATGTTTTATTTATTATGATCCTCCACTTTTGTGATCTATTTTTATGCCTATATCTTAACCTCTTGTTTTTTATCCCTTTATTATGTTTTATAGCTCACCTTTTTTGTAAAGACTTGAACCCCAGTAGCCCAGAGTCAGTGACTTAATTTATTACATTGGTATAATAAACAAGGAAGTCAAATCCCGAAGGACCGAATAGTTAAGTAGCTTTGGAAAACCAGATAAAAATATAAGTTTTACAATACATCATGAAATGAAATACAACATAGAAACTCCATTGGAAACATCCATAAACTCATAGATTATCTCTGCAAATCATTCATAATATTAATATTCTCATCTAGGAGGGAAATAAAACATAAGAAAGGGGTGATCTCAGATGCTCAGTAAGGATAAGAAGTATAGTGGAAGGTAATATAAATATAAACAATAAGGCATGGTGAATAACTAAAAGCACATGCCATTAAAACATAATCCTGAGCATAATATGACAGGAATAAAATTTGATTAAATAATACCATAAATAATCAAATGATAAAGAAGATTAACCATGGATATTCTACTAGTTGAATAACTGCATGGACTATCAATTTCTCGTATCATAATGAGGGAATTCATAGTGATAGACATCATAAACATATCTTCAAGGCTTCGGACAAGTCACTACACATAAATGGGTAAAAACCCGGTCCAGTTTGTCTCATGAGACTTACCGATGCTTCAAGGGGCTATAGAAGGCCCCACCCATCACTTACTATGTACAACGCATTCCTCATATGAAAGGGAGAAACATAATCAACATATAAAATCATATTGAAACTAGCATATGAAATGTAAATAATTTTCCCAATCAGTAAACATAACTATCCAGAGTAATAAGGCGAATGATATCAAGATAGTACATCCCCAATAAAAATAATCATAAAACATTATATAAAATATGATAGATGGTAACAAAAAAGATCAATCTAAATAAAGAATATGATTTAATAGATCATGTTGAAATAGATGAAAATAATCTAATAAAATCATTGATAATTTCTTTAGATAAATACCCTTTTACTTTAGAGAGAAGAGTTCTTTTGTAAAATCATTTGTATTTGTCATAAAAATCAAATTGTAAAAATGTATTCCCCAAAAAAGAAAATGGAATAAAATTATATAGGATAATATTAAAGAAAACTCATACTAATCGTTATAAACTGAAGTGAAATCATGTAAAAAGAGTGTTTAAGAATCTTTAGAAATGAACCACTTTAGTGGGGTTTAAGGGAATATATAAAATAGTATTTAAAGTGTACAAAGGCATTATTATTTTCATAAAACAATAAACGAACTATGTTAGTGTCTCATGATAAAAATATTGGTTTTAGAAAAATATTGGGTGCTTAAAATAGATTATGTAATTTACTTGAAAATGGGTAAGAAATTGGGAAGTTACCTTTAATTAGGCTTGCTTATCAAAAGGAATTGAAAAGATAACCATATAAAACATGTATATCCCAATAAAATAAGGATGAATGGATATAGATACATAATCATTGAACATATAAACAGAATATGGAAGAACTGTATAATAATAATTAATAATTACATTTGTTTAAAGAGAGATAAAGCATAACCCGAAGAAAAAATGGAGGTTTCGAAAGAAACCCTTACCTTATGTCCAAAGAAATTTTGTACTTGTACATAATGTCCAAGATAATGAAATTAAATTCATTAATATTTTAATTCATAACCTATTAAACTTTTATTTTATTTATTATAGTTTTATTTAGTTATTTTATGGTCTTTTGACGAGTTATAAAATTCAATTTTGTCATTCAGAAGTGATTGTTTCCTTGGTTTTCACGATTGGTTCACTTGTATACATGTATGAATGATCATGTGAAATGGGAATAGATATCTAGAATTAAAATTATATGTTATAAATGAACTTAAAAAATAATTAATTGTATTATATATAATTTTTTCTTGATATGAGGATTATTTATTTGATAAAACATTAATGATATCCATTTGGATTATTTTAGCATTTTTTCGATCATTACACATTAATTTTGTTTAATTAATTAATATTCTGTATATATAATATATGTAGAACACTAAATAAGTTTTAATATACGTATTTTAATTTGTTCTAACCATAAAAATGGTTTTATGACCAGTCTTGAAGGTGGTATTGGAAAATGAAAAAACTATCATCCATGAAGGTGGTGAATCAACACCGCACGAATGACAATTTCATTTTTAGAAAAAACAGGAAGAGAAACGAATTTATGGTGGATATACAATAATCATAATAACATTACAGTATATATAATATACTAGATTTATCATGCATGTTTAGATAGAGGAGATAAGGAAAGGATAATAAAAGAATAGAAAGTGAAAGAAAATTAAAATAATGAAAAAAGATTTACCTCTTGAATGCTTAACCTTGAGAAACTCCTTAAGGAACATTGAAATGGAATTTTGGTGAGAAAATAAAGAAAAGAACATGGAAAAGAGGTTTGGGAGATGAAATTTTCAGAATATAAGTAAACTTCAAGGCTTTGGAGGTGTGGGGAGAAGGGGTGGCGAGGGGTTGTGTTTATAGTGGAGGAGAGGGGTGTTTTTTTAATATTTTATTCCTTAATTTATTATTGTGTCTCAAGACTACTAATAATTTGAGAATTATCTATAAATATATTATAATAATGAATGAGAGTTCTAGATTATGGGCGTACATAACCCAAACATCATCTATGACTCAATAATTAATGTATTTATTAAATATCATAAATTATAGTATTTCACTATTCACCAAAAATTGAACTATTATATAAGAAACCCAAAAATTCAACCGAACTATTTTATGATGTGTATAATTCAAAAATTACATCCATTTTATGAAAATAGTTTTTTAATTATGAGAAATTTAATTTTTAAATAAAATCATCATTTACCCGAAAAATTCTGATTTTAATATTGTAACTGTTTTTATGACACTTTTATAAATTAATTAAGGTCTCATAAAATTATCATATAATCATAATAAAACTAAATATTAATTTATGAATATATTTTATTAAAATAAATTTTCTTTTAAACCATTATATTAATTATAAAATTGTAAATAAACATTTATGTTTCACAAAAATTTCAACACTTAATTTATAATTTTAAAAAAAAATTAATTACTTATACCAAGATATATGTATATCATATTTTCATTTATAAGATACCCAAATTTTATTTATACTTTCATAGGTGAAATTGATATTCTATTGGTCATATTACTATTCCTAATTGATAGATTACTATTCCAACAGTCATACTTAATAGTATGTTATAGTTTTAAACTCAGTGTTGCGGGAAACATAAACTATAAAAGATGTTAAATTTTAATAGAGACATGCCATAAAATCTTGGGGTGATACATTCTCCCCTCCTTCAAAAAATTTTATCCTCAAAATTTATATAATTTTACCATATAAAAATCTTTTGGTAGTTCATCATAAATTCCCCTGATTCCCACATCACCTCTTAAATTTTATGATCTTTCCAAAGTATATTTACCAGTCGAGTAATCCAATTTGTCATCAACTTCTCTCTAGTGTCTATAATATGTATAGTCTCTTCATAGTAAGATAAATTAGGTTCCAATTCTATTCCTTTATAAGTGAGTACTTTCAATGGGTATAACATGTACTTCCTTAACAAAGATATGTGGATCACATTGTATACTTTAGAAAGGCTAGGTGGCATCACCAAATGATAAGCCACAACTCCAATTCTCTCCATGATTTCAAAAGGACCAATGTACCTAGGGCTTAGTTTCACATTCTTTACAAATCTTTTAACAACCTTCAATAGAGATACTTTAAAAAAACATGATCTCCCACTTGAAATTCTAAATCCTTCCTTTCATTATCGACATAGATCTTTTTCTTACTTTGAGCTATTTTGATATGGGTTTGAATAGTTTTTACCTTTTCTTTTATTTCCTCCACATGATCTGGGCCTACAAGCTTCCTTTCACCAACTTTATCCCAACAAGTCGGTTTATGAAATCTCTTTCCATACAATGATTCATATGGTTCCATTAGAATACTTGAATGAAAACTATTATTATATGAAAAATATACCAAAGGTAAATACTAATCCCACATACCTTGAAAGACAAGTGAGCATGATCTCAACATGTCTTATAATGTTTGAATAATCCTTTTATATTTCCCGTCGATTTTAGAGTGATAATAAATACACAAATTAAGCTCAGTATCCAATTATTCCTAAAGACTTTTCCAAAATTTTGATGTAAATCATGGATCATGATAATAAAAAACTGAACGTGGTGAATCGAGAAGTCTTAAAACTTCATGAATATAAGTTCATGCAAGTTAATCCAAAGGATAATCCTCCCTTATAGCAAGGAATGTGTAGATTTGGTAATCTGATCAACAATTACACATATTTCATCATTCTATCTTGGAGTTTTTGGTAATCCAGTGAAAAAATCCATAGTGATGTCATCCCATTTCCATGTAGGAATAGTCAGAGGTTGCATGACTCCTCTAGGATGTTGTCTTTAATCCTTCACCTATCGACATACTAAACATCTTGATAGAAAATCAGCAATTTCCCACTTCATATTATTCCACCATAAATGTTCCATCAAATTTCTATACATCTTAGTGCTACCAAGGTGTATAGAGAAATTTGATCTATGAGAATCATCCAATAACTCCCTTTTTAGCTCGAGTATAGATAGAACACAATGTATCTTGCCATATTTCATAATTCTATCCTCATAAACGAATTCTTCCAACTTCCCACCATTCACAACATTAATATTCCTATGAAAAATATCATCATCAGAATATGAAAATTTAATCCTTTTTAGTAACATGGTTGGGAAACCAATTGAAAAAGTAATTATGTTTCAACTTCCTTGATAATTACCATATCTATATTTTATATATCCATGAACATAAGATCCTTATCAATCATCATTTTATTCAGAACTCCATAATCCTTCCTGCTCATTGCATCTACTACCTAAATCATCCTCCCTAAGTGACAGTGTATTGAACAATCATAATCCTTGAGTAGATCTATCCATCAATTTTTACTCATGTTGATTTCTTTCTGTGAGAATATATATTTCAAACTGTTGTGATCAATATATTTACCACATCTTTTACCATAGAGATAGTGTCTCTATATTTTCTGGGAAAAGATTACAACTGCTAACTCAAGATCACGAGATAGATAGTTCTGTTCATGAGTTTTTTACTACCTTGGTTCATAAGTAATGACTCTATCATTTTGCAAAAGGACATAACCAAATCCTTTATTTGATACATCAATATCAATAAAAAATTCACCATTTACTGATGGTAGATTCAATATTAGAGTATTCACTAATATCCTCTTCAATTATTGAAAATATTCTTCACATTCTATTTTCTATAAAAAATTAACTCCTTTATGAGAAAGCATTGTTAACAGGTTAACAAATCGAGCAAAATTGTAATCAAACACTAATAGTAAACTTCTAATCTAATGAGACCACATACTTATGTTATGTTTGTTGGTGTATTCCTTTATTAAAATTCCTTTTTCTTCGCAGGATCAAATGATATTCCATCATCAAAGACAATATGGACAAGAAAATAAACTGTTTGAATCCAAAATTCACATTTTCTAAACTTCCCATATAACTCTTTTGTTCTAAGAGTCTCCAGAATATCCTACAAGTGGTTCTAATATCCCTCATATATTTTATAATATATCAATATATCATCAATAAATATCACAACAAAATCGTCAAGATATTCCTTGAAAACTCTGTTCATTATATCCATAGCAATAGAGGGTGCATTAGTTATTACAAATGACAATAATATAAACTCACAATGTCCATACCTCATTTAAAATTCTATATTTGGAATATCTTCCTTCATAACATGAAATTTATGATATCTAGATCAAATGTAAATCTTCAAAAAAAATTAAGCACCATGAAGTTGATCAAATAAATTATTAATGTGAGGTAGAGGATACTTGTTCTTTATTTTAATAGAATTGATTTCTCTATAGTCAATGCATAGCCTCATGGATTCATCTTTCATCTTGACAAAGAGAACATGGTCTCCATATGGAGAAACACTAGGGAGAATAAATACCTTATCACTCAATTCCTCTAGTTGTTTCTTCAGCTCTAATAATTCCATAGTGGTCATTCTATTAGGAGTCCTTGATATAGGTGTTTCACTAAGAATTAAGTCAATAGAGAACATAACTTCCCTCTTCTAAGGATTTTTAGGTAAATTGTTTGAAAATACATCAATGTATCCTTGTATAATAGGTACATATTCAATTTTTAAATTTATTTCCTCATCCATTGATGTTGTTTTATGTTCCTCCCTGAGAACTTCATTTAGAAGAGTTACTGGAGGTGGATTCATATATGACTCAGATGATGTGGTCTCTCCTATAAAATGAGAAATTACATACATTCATCAAGAATCATAATTTCCTTCTCTTTAAAATAATTTTTTTCATTATATTTTAATATTATGTCCATAAAAAGGATTATATCAAAATCAACTATAGGTATGATGATAAAATCAGAAATTAGAGAACATTTATGTTCCATAATAGGAGCTTCTCAACACATATTTATTACAATAATGTTTCTACTTGGAGTTTTTATTGACGACTCCCTAGTTAAGGTGATTTGGAAATATCTAATTTTTATGGAAAACTAAGAAGATATAAAGGAATGTGATAATCCAAAATAAAATAAAGCTTTAGCTAAATTTTAGGACAAGATTAAATTATCCACCACCACATCATTAGGAGATTCAACCTTAGCTATTGTGACTACATAATAATATCCTTGATCCCTTGGACTTTTTTGGGCAGGTTTCCTTAATGCATAGGATAATCATTTGAATAATGTACCATCTCTCTAAAATTGTAACATTGAACTCTGGTATCTTCTTTCTTTACCTTTCAATCACGGGCTTGGTGACCTTTTTCTCCACGCATGTAACAAACTCCCATCTCCAATAGGCAAGCTCCATGATTATTCTTTCCCCATTTTTTGTAGGATGGAAATTCAAATCTTCCCTTCTTCCCCCTCTCTTTAGAAACTTTTCCAAAGTGTTCAACATACCTATTCTTCTCTTACTTTCCTTTAAATTTATAAGACATATAGAATTATTTCTCTTTCTTGATAACACATGAGACTATATCTTTATATGATGAGAAATTTTGGTAGACTAGTTCCATTTGGAGGAATGGTGTTAACCCATAAAAGAATCGATCAATTTTGATATTTGGATTATGTATGTAATCCATAACATGTATTACTAACCTTGTAATTTTGGATTCATACTTGGTAATGTTATCATCCTTATTTTTCCTCAGATTCAAGAACTGAATCTCCATAGTCGCTCGTTGTTTGTGAGGTAAATATTATAATAAGAAAATATCCTTGAAATCATTTTATTCTATAATTTAAATTTCTTCTTCGTCTATATTTTGAATTAATGATCACCATTGATCTTAATCTCCTAATAGATGATAACATCCCATGATAACCTTCTCCCTTTCATAACTACCCAAAGTAATAAATATCTTATCTAAGGAAATTTTCCATTTCTCTACAATAAATGGATTTGTAGTGACATTGAATGATGGATTCTATTGTCACATAAAGTGGTCTAACATTAATACACTGCACTGTGGACCAGGCTGCTCCATGTGAATAAGGTTATTGACCATAACATGATTCAGTTGACCCAATATAGTTATCAGTTGTTCAGATAAAATTTTAACTCCATCTCTAACATCATTATCGTGTGTAGGAGGGAAATCCCTATATTGTATACATGCATTGATACAATTGCAATTCCTTCCACTTGGTTCCATTTATAAACAATGACATACACTAAATTAGGGTAGGAATCATAATGTATAATTTTCAAACTAGAAAAACTCTTATCATAAATTGGAAATTTATGGATAGGTAATATCATAACAATAAACATGGTTTCTTTGGGGAAATGATTAATTTTTAATCCATCATAATGGTTTGTAAAGTAAATATGAATTATCTTAAGAATATCCCCCAGGAGTGTCAATCCAGGTGCGCTGTAAGGCCTGTTGTCATATACCAAGTTATTCCAAGTCAGACTTAATGAACCTTGCCAGTGTTATTACCCCTAGTTAAATTTCTTCCAGAACCACATCCACTTATAGTATCCAGATAGGGATGTATTTCTAGGAAGACCCACATAATATATACCTTATCAAAAGTATAGTATGTTCTTCATTGATTATCCTAAAAGTCTATCATAGGGTTATATTCCCTAAACTACATTTTCTAAATCTAGTTTACAAGGTTTCTACTAAGCATTCTCTGATACCAACTGTATAGACCCCCATCCTAGTATCCTAGAGCTGACACCTTACCTTTTTTACATTGGAATAATAAACATGGAAGTCAAATCCCAAAGGAATGAATATTTTAGTAGATTTTGAAAACCACATACAATCATATGTTTAACCTTGCATCTTGAAATAAAATACAATACAGAAAATCCATTGAATACATCTATAAACTCATAGATTATCCCTGCAAGTCATTCATAACACACGTATTCACATCCTAGGGAAAAATAAAATTTATAAAAATGGTGAGCTCGTATGCTCAGTAAGGGTAACCAATAAAAAGTAAGCTAATATAGAAATAAACAATAAGGCATGATGAATAACTAAAAACACATTCCATTAAAACATAATCTTGAGCATAATATGGTTGGAATAAAATCTAGGTAAAAAATTCCATAAATAATCACATGAGAAATAATATTAACCATTGATATTCTACTAGTCGAATAATCATGTGGACTATCAATTTATAGTATCATAATTAGGGAATTAATAATTCCAATCATCATAAACATATCACCAAGGCTTCTAAAAGACACCATACATAAATGGGTAAAAACGCAGTCTAGTTTGTCTCATTAGACCTATAGATGAATTGAGGGGCTATAGTGGGCCCACCTATCACTTAATAATTTCAATAATGTCCTAATAAAAAATGGGTGAAACATAATCAAGATATACATTCATATTTAAACTATCATATTAAATGTAAATAATTCCCCCAATCAGTAAACATAATTATCTAGAGTAATATGGTGAATGGTACCGAGATAGTACATCCCCAGTCAAAATAATCATAAAATATTATATAAAATAAATTAGATGGTAAAATATGAGATCAATATAAATAAAGCATAGGATTAAATAGAGGGTGTTGAAATATATAGAAATAATCTAATAAAACCATTGAGAAATTCCTGAGAGAATACCCTTTTACATTGGAAAAAAGAGTTCTTTTGGAAAATCATTTGTATTTGTCGTAAAAATAAGATTGTAAACATGTATATCCCATAAATTAAAGGGGAATAAAATTATATTTGAGAATATTGAAATTATATTCATTCTAAAATTTGGAAACATAAGTGAAATCATGTAAAAAGAGTGTTTAAGAAACTTTAGAAATGAGCCACTTCAATTTGGTTTAAGGGAAAATATAAAAGAGTCTTTAAAGAGTACAAATGCGTGATTGTTTTCATAAAACCATAAATGAAATAAGATAGTTTTTCAAGATAAAAAGTTTGAATTTAGAAAAATATTGGGTGCTTAAAATAGATTATGTAGTGTATTTGAAAATGGGTAATAAATTGGGAAGTTCCCTTTAATTGAGCTTGTTTATCAGGAGGAATTGGAAACAAACCCTTATAAAGCATGTATTTATCCATTAAAGAAGGATGAATGGATATGGATAAATAATTATGGAAGATATACATATAATATTGAAGAATTATGTAAGAATATCAAATAATTATAGTATTGTAAAGAGATATAAAGTGTAACCCGAAGGAAAAATGGAGGTTCAGGAAGAAACCCATACCTTATGTCTAAAGGTGTTCTGCACATGTACTTAATGTCTTGGATAATTAAATTAAATTAATTAATAATTTAATTCATAAAATATTAAATTTTATTTTTTTTATTATAATTTTATTATGTTTATTTATGGTCTTTTTTATGAGTTATAAAATTCAATTTTGTTATTCAGAAGTGTTCATTTCCTTGATTTTCAGGAATGGTTCACTTGTATACATGTATGAAGGATCATGTGATATATGAATAGTTACCCATAATTGACATTATAAGTTATCAATGAACATAAATAATATTTAATGGTCTTTTATATCATTTGGTTTCCATATATAAGGATGACTCATTAGATAAAAGGATAATGATAACCATTTGAATTATTTTGGCGTTTTTCAATCACCACGCACTAGTTTTCTTTAATTAATTAATAGTATGTTTATATACTAGTTACATAACTCTAAATAAGTTTTAATATAAATTTTATAATCATTTTAACCATACAAATGGTTTTATCACCATCCTTGAAGGTGTTATTAGAAAATGAAAAATTGTCGTCCATGAAGCTGGTGAATCAATACCTCACGGATGAAGTTTTCATTTTTTGAAGAAAAAGGGGAAGAGAAAAGAATTGATGGTGGATATCCCATAATAATAATAAAATTACAATATATATAATATACTGTAGTTATCATGCATGTTTGGATAGATGAGGTATGTGAAGGATAAGAAAATAAAAAAAGTGAATGAAAATTAAAAGAACGAAAGAGGATTTACCTCTTGAGTTCTTTACCTTGAGAACCTAATTAAAGAACTTTGAAATGGTTTTTTGGTGAGGCCAGTAAGGAAATAACATGGTGGAGTGGTTTTTGAGATGAAATAATAATAATATATGAAATATTAAAGGATTTTTAGGTGTGACGGGAAGGGGTGGTGAGGGGTGATATATATAGTGGTGGAGAGGGGTGTTTTTTGAATATTTTATTTATTTGTTTATTATTTTGGCTAAAGACAATAAATAGTTTGAGAATTATCACTAAATATATTAAAATAATTAAGGATAGTTTGAGTTTATGGGCTTATATCAGTCACACATCATCTATGACTCAATAATTCATGTATTTTTTAAATACTGTAAATTACAGTATTTCACTATTCACCAAAAATTCAAATATTTTAGAAAAAACCCAAAAAATCACTCTAACGATTTTTTGACATATATAATTAAAAAATGAATTCCATTTTATGAAAATAATTATCTAATTATGATAAATTAAAATTTTAAATAAAACCTTCATTTACTTGAAAAACACAGATTTTAATATTATAACTATTTTTATGACACATTGAAATATTAATTAAGGTCTCATAAAATTATCTTATAATCATAATAAAAAATATATTAATTTATGAATACAATTTATGAAAATAAATTTTATTTTAAATCATTATATTAATTATAAAATGGAAAATAAAAATTTATGTTTACCAAAAATACCAACACATAATTTATCATTTTTAAAACATTTAATTACTTATACCAAGATATAAATATATCAT
Organism: Viscum album; assembly: GCA_963277665.1. Lineage (NCBI taxonomy): Eukaryota > Viridiplantae > Streptophyta > Magnoliopsida > Santalales > Viscaceae > Viscum > Viscum album. The sequence goes on from OY728165.1 coordinate 2,082,962,300, forward strand.
ATTTTCATATATAAGATACCAAAATTTTATCTATACTTTCATTGGTGAAATTACTTTTATATTGGTCATATTACTTTTCATAATGGTCACATTACTATTCCAACAGTCATACTTAATAGCATATTAGAGTTTTAAACTCTATGTTGCATGAAGTGTAAACTATAAAAGTTGTTAAATTTTAAAATATAAATACCATAAAATCTTTTGGTGTTAAAATTTTCTTTTATTTATGTCCCCAAAATATTCCATATAATGTTATAAGGGAGATGAGACCTAGGATCTTATTATGATTATCTAAATAAAAAATAATTTAGTTTTTTCTGGACATTATGTATTATATAACTAATATCCCAGAGAAGTTGAACATATATATTATTTAGTTTTTATGGGTATTAATTGTAAAAATGATGTGATTATATATATATGATATGTTTTCTATTATATTTGGTATCGAAGGATGGTAAATATATTTATGGAGTTATTTTCTAGAAAATAATTGAAAATAAACAATAACATGCCTATATTTAAACATATAAAGATATCAGTTATGTGTAAGATCCCGACCTTTTCTAGAGATTTCCTAGATTAATTTTTAGGTACAACTCGTTCCTTAATATAGTAATTTTTGTTTGGGTTGTACCTTGGGGAATTTTTGGATGTAAAATTGATGATTTTAGAAGGAGGTTGGGTAGTGCATGGTTGGGGCACGATTTTCCAAAACTTTGTGCCTTGCTCTAACAAACCATGAAAACTCAAATAGGGGGGATTTTCATGGATGATTCACAGTTTCTAAAACCATTTTCTTTATTATGAGAAACTATACACCCCTAGGTGAGCTTCATGATTTAAGATTCACAGTTTGACAAACCATACACCCCTACCCAGAAAACTATGTGCTTGTTTTTAATTAAATAGAAAATTAGATTTAAAATTAATTGAACCCTTGGAACTCCCCCAAATCAACCCTATCTCAAACCAAGTGGTTTTATATTTCTTTTGGAGGATTTTATTAGTATTCCAAGCCATATCAACCTCCTTTCATGGAGAATATAAGTGCATATTGAAGATGTGCACCCCTCCTCATTTCCGTTCTTGATCTCATTCTTCGTTGTTGTTTCATTTCAAATTGGGGATTTCTTGTTGGTGGGTGTTTGTCAATGAATTTAGGCAGGTGGTCTATTATTCAAATCCAAAATTATTGATTTCAATTACATGTATGTAATTATAGAATTTATATTAGATAATTATAAATTGAGTTTCTTAAAATTGAATTATTTAATTTGGTAAATTAATTAATTAAGGGATCATGGAATTGGGGTTATTTGGATTGTGAATTAAATAATTAATTGTAGAATTAATTATGGGATATTGATATTGTTGAATTTGATTAATTAATTTTTCAATTAATTAAGGGAGATTATTGTGATTTGAAAATTGATTATTGTGATTAATAATTGTGAAATTAATTAATGGAATTTATGTGAGCAATTAATTGATGAATTAATTGAATGGATTGATGTGATTAATAAATTTTTGAATCAATTAATGGAATAACGTGAATATAAAAGTTTTAAATTGTATTAATTAATTTTTCAATTATGTAATGTGATATTGTGGTTCATGTGAAATATGTGATTTATTGATATATAAGCATGGGGCACAAACTGATGCTTCAAATACACATATGTGATTAATTGGTATACGAGTGTGGGACATCGAATGACGCTCCAAATATCCATGGGGTCCTATCCTGATGTTCTAGGACCTAATGCATGTATTCAAATTGTCTGAGATAGGGGTTGATTCTCCAAATACCCATGAGGTTTGAGATAGATAATGATGCTCCAAGTACTCATGTAATGTTATACATGGTGATCTATACCCAAAATATTGGCATTGGACTATGGTTCGAATTAGATTTATTATGATTTTAAATGAAATAGTTAATGAAAGACCACTTTTTATAATGAATTGTGAATTAAATATGTGATATGGTTCAGACTCTGATATTTATTGAAGTAGGTATTAAGGTTTGGGTGTCCTCAGGAACCCGATGGTTTATGCAATTAACTTGAGGATAATTGAATAAATATAAAATTTATTATTTATTATTTTCATTTCATTATTTATAAAACTACATACACTATTTTGAATGGAATTATTTTAGATTTCAATTGTGGTAGCATACTGAGTTTTACTCACACTCTACTCAGACTGTATGATTAGTACTTGAATATACATCATGTTTACAAGATATTTTAAGGGAAAAGGCTCTGTGTTAGATGAAAAATTTTGGATGTAGCATAGATGAGTGAACCAAACATGGTTCAGGACTTGCTTGGTAGTTGTTAGTGTCATTACTTTTGGGTTTTAATTTTGACTCAAGGCATGTACTTTGGCATGACATATCTACCGTTCAATTTTGATATTGTATTCTCAGTTTTGGTCATCTTGTGGTACTGTTTTTGTTTGGTTATTGGTAATATATTTGGTTATTATTATTAGTTTTGATTGTTTTATGCTTTGATAAAGAGTGTATAGTCTCCCCATTATTGATATTGAACCTCACTGCTAGTTGGAAACCTCTAGTGTACGTGGAGGCACTCTTGAGGTCATATAGCAGTCCAACATAGGGAATTAGTGTGTGGAACCCATGTTGGGACTTTACAAATTGGTATCAAAGGAGTTTTATTTTTCTTTTATTTAATCTTACTATATTTGAAAGTCAAATAAAAGAATAAGATGAGTCAGGCCTTTGTTAAGAGTTAATGCATTAAAGTAGCTAACTTTTGTATGAAGGTAAACGTTAAGTACCTAGGTTGGGATTATTGTTATTGAAGTATGTTTTTATAGCTGATGTTATTTCACCTTGAGTGATGCACTTATTATGTGATGTGATTATTTTTTTCTAATAATTTTCTATGATTTTAATCTTGGACCAGAATGGAATGAGAGTTGTGTTTGCATGCATCATTCTAGAAACATAGGATTTTTTTGTGACATGAATCATTTTAGGCATGCACAGGAAAATGGGATTTGGGTAAGTTATTGAACTTGAAATATTTTTCCTTGATTTTGTATTTTAACAGAAAAAGGTTCTTAACATGAACTTAAAAATTGAAAATGATGAAAAATGTGAATAAAATGGTGTCTAATGAGAAACTTGAATAATGAGAATGATTTTACCCAATGTTAACCATGACCTAGCTATAAGATGGTTAAGGGTAGTGTTAGCGCCTCGATTTTGACCGTGTGATGGGGTTCGGGGAAATTGTTTTTGGGGATTATTGTGATTTTCCTCTTATGTAAATGTTTTAAAGTAGTATTATGTTTTCTAAAACACATGTTTGTAATTATAGAGACATTCCTCCATGATGAGGCTTGTTGAGAGGATCATAGGAGTACATGGATGGAGATGCTCCTCTAGTAGTGGAACCTAAGTCAATCTTAGTTCAAGGTGATGAACACTAAGATAAGTTCTGAAAAAACTTTGGTTGTTTCATAAAATTCATGTAAAGAGACATATGACAGGTTGTGAAAAGCATGTTTGATCTAACAAAGAAGTTCCAATTGCAGTGCCCTCCGATATTTATTGGAGAGTGAATATCCAAGGTTGCAGTGTTATGGATTGAGTACATATTGACTATACTTGACTACCTGGAGACTTATGCTACTAAGAGAGTCAAATTAGATGATTACATGTTATGTGGTCAATAAAATCATTGGCGGTACATCTAGACTCGGTATGGATAGATAGAGAGCATGGAGTGGAAGGACTTCCAGGAGAAGATCATGGAGAACTTTTATCCTGATATGCTCTGGAAGGAGAGAGCAGTTGAGTTCATGAGATTGACCCAAGAGAGAATGTATGTGATGGACTATGATGGGTTCCTTATAAATTTGTAGTGACTTTTTCCAGTATTTCAAGGAGACGAGTATAATATGAAAAAGAGGTTTTAGTATGGGATTAAATATGAAATTAAGCCCCAGGAGAATATATTCAGGCTAAAGGGGTTTGTAGAAGTGCTGAATCAGGCTCTCATATCTAAGGGTAACCTGAAGTAGGATTATAGTAGAGGATAGGTAGTTTCAGCTTGATTTCCAAGATGCATGAATTCTCAGAGCATGAGGTGTCACTATGACAATGTTAACCAGATCAATGGGAAGAAAATTACCCATACAATGGGATCAATTACAAATGATCATACTTTAGTGATCTGTCACCAGTGCGGTAGGATGATCAACTTTCGTAATCATTTTCCATGAACACTAGTAGAGTTCTGATCTTGTGGTAGGATTGGTCATTTATAGAGGTTTTGTAGGAATGCACAACAAATTATTAGTGATGGAGTAGCTAGGTAGAAGCATAATATAGGAAGGGGATCTTCTACCCCATAAATGTCCCACAGTTGGATTTCTACCGACCGTAGCGGTAGAGGTAGTGGACATGGAGCTTCTGGTCAAAAATGATTATATCATTACAGTGGTCTAAATTAGGGGACTGAAATTGAATCTCAGGGAATAAGGGTAGTAAAATTATATGTAGTTCATCTTACACTGGTGGATAGTGAGGCTTGACCATCGATAGTGAGAGGTATTATTCTTGTGGATTCTACATTATTTATTTCCTTATTTGATAATGGTTCTTCTCATTCATTTTTTTTCAAAACATGAGAATGTTTTAATCATGAAGGTGGAGTTCATAAGTGTGGTGATTATCATAGATACACCTTTAGTAGTATGGTTGAGAGACATCTGTTTGAGCAAGGGGAATTCTCTCATGGTTGGGGAGTATAATTTTCTTTGGGATCATTATATTTTTGACTTGTCAAGATTTGACCTAATTATGGGTATGGACTATTTAGTTTTATAAGGAGCCAAAATTCATTGTTACCAAAAGAGTGAGTTTTACGTCATCATAGGGTGAAAAATATATTTACTATGGAGAGTTGGATATCATGGAGGGCTGTACAGGGCCGGTTCATCAGCAATTGAGGGAGCTTACCACCCAAGTTTCTAGTTTGTTTCTTGAAGAAGGAGGTGTAGAGTGTGATGTCTTTCCACTTATAGTGCATAGGTTTTTATATGTGTTTCCAAAATACATATTAGTGATTCCACCTAAGAGAGATGTTGAATTTACTATTGAGACCATTCTAGTGGCTGATCTAGTTTCTATTCCACCATACATAATGGTACTAAAAGATTGTCAAGAGCTCAAGACATCGCTGGATGAGTTGATGGATACAGGGTTTATCCATCCGATTACATCATCATAGTTTTCTTGAGTTTTTTTTCAAAGAAGGATTATAGGACTCTTCACTTGTGTTTTGAATATCATAGGTTGAACTAGATGACAGTGAATAAATGGTATCCTCTTCTGCGCATCGATGATCTATTTGAAAAGTTGAGGGGGTCTTGTGATTTCTACAAGGTTGAATTGATATTAGGGTATCATCAGTTGATTTTACATCCTTTTTATATATCTCAGGTTAATTTGAGAAGTAGGTATGACCTTTATGAGTTCGGTATGATTCCATTTAGGGTGATGAATGCTCCAATTGTGCTTATGGCCTTAATTAATAGAATATTCCATCCATACCTAGATTAGTTTGTTCTTGTATTTGTAGATGAAATATCGATGTACTACAAGACTCATGAAGATCATTCCCAACATCATGACATTGTCCTGAGTACATTGGGAAAGAATCAACCATACACCAAGATATCTTCGTTAAAATTTTGGATTGACCTGGTACACTTCTTGGGTCACATCATCTCAGAAGAAGGTGTGTCAGTGGAACTAGATACGGTTCAAGTAGTTGTATCTTGGGAGCATCCCAATAATGTTTTTGATATCTATAGATTTTCTATGATTAATCGGATATTTTTAGAGGTTCATTTAAGACTTTTTCTGATTGTTAGCACAACTTTAGGGATTGACCAAGAAAGGAATCTAGTTTGAATAGTTATAAGAAAGAGATAATGCTTTCTAAGATTTGAATAAGCCCTTGAAATTAGAGCCAATATTGATCCTACCCAAGCCAGGTAAAGAGTATACAATGTATTATGACACTTATAGAGTGGGAATCAGAGTAGTGTTAGTGTAGGAAGATCGAGTTGTGGCAGATAGATCTCATCAGTTGAGGCCACATGAATAGAAATACCCTACACACATCCCTGAGTTAGCTATAGTGGTTTATGTATTGATGTATTGGTGACATTATCTTTTGGGTGAGTTTTTTACTGGGACTACAGATCATAAGATCTTGAAGTATATCTTTTCATAGTGAGACATGAATCTCCGATGGAGAAGATGGTTTATGTATATCTAGTAATTCAACATTGATCTAGAATATATGCCTGAGAATAGGAACAATGTGGTTGATGTTTTAAGAAGGAATACTCGAACTTAGGAAATTCCTGAGTTTATTGTTATGTAGAATAAGATGAATTTACTGGCTAAGATGCATGCGACGATTCTGGAGAGATAGGAGAATATGTATCTCTTATCAGTTTCAATGAATTATACAATTTTGATACGGATCAGGCACAAATAGTATGGGGATCTGGAAAGTTTATCCTTAAGGGAAATAATTGATGGCGGGGAGTCACCTTTTGATTGTACCATAGATGATAATGAGATCATATATTTCAAAAATCAAGTTTTTTTCCTATAATTATGTAGGAGGATATGATGTGTGAATTTCATGCCTCAAAGTGGATGGTGCATCCAGGTGTGACTAAAATGTAACATGACCTACAAAGACATTTTTGTGGCTAGTCATGAAAAATGAGATAGTAGGGTTCGTAACACAATTCTACACCTTATAATAGGTGAAGTATGAGTATCAATGGCCTGGTGGTTTACTATAGTTATTGTGCATTCTAAAATGGAAGTGGGATGATGTTACTATAGACTTTGTGGTAGGTCTCCAAAGTACACCTTGGAAGAATGATTCCATTTTTTTTGTTCATTTAAAAAAGATAGAGTAATTTTTTCATATATAGGATAATTTCTCAGTGGAGTAGTTGGGAGAGTTGTATGTATGGGAGATAGTTCATCTGCACAGGGTGACACAAACTATTTTTTCAGAATAAGACTCACGTTTTACTTCATGCTTTTGGTAGGGCTTTCCGAAGGTTCTTGGTACATAGGTTTTACTAAGTATGACATTACACCCACAAATAGATGGAAAGTTAGAGTGTACTATATAGGTTCTTGAGGATATACTGTGTGTGTGTGTCATAGAATTAGGTGTGTCTTGGGAGAATCATATAGCTTTAGTGAGGTTTTCTTATAACAATAGTTATTAGGTAACTATATAGATGGCACCATATGAGGTTCTTTATGGTAGTCCATGCATATCACCTCTATGTTGGATGGAGGTAGGTGAGTCAAAACTATAGGGACTTAATCTCATTCAAGAGACACTGAATTAGGTTAAGTTGATTCAAAAACATATATCTATGTCTCAGAGTAGATAGAATTTATATGATGATAGATGTTAAATTCCCCTAGAGATTAAAGAGGGTGATTGTGTATTTCATTAGGTGTCGCAAAGATTGGTTCACCACATGATATGGATGTAGGGAATGTTGTTTCCTAGGTTTGTTGGACCATTTGAGGCTGTGGAGAGAATCGAGTCATTGACATGCCGATTGGATCTCCCACAAAGATACAGTGCTACGAATGAAATTTTACATGTGTCACAACATCATATGTATCACCCTAACTCTTCTCATGTTATTGATGTGGATGATGTTAAGATTGAGGATGATGTGTCCTTTTAGTATAATCCAATACGTATATTGGATTGTAGTGAGAAAGTGTTATGGGGAAAGGCAATGTTAGTAGTTCATGTATTAAGGCAACATGAGCATATGTAGAAGCAAACAAGGGAAAGAGATGAAAATGTGTGGGATTAGTGGACCATTATTTTTGACTCAGAATCATAGAGATTATTGGCAGTATAAATCAAGGATGAGCTATTATAAGGTTGGGAGATTGTAAGATCCTAACATTTTCTGATGATTTCACAGGCTTGTTTTCAAGTAATATTTTCTCCTTGTTTGAGTACTTTTTGTTTGGGTTATACTTTAGCATATGTTTGGATGAAAATTTGAGGATTTTGGAAAGACGGTGGGTAGTTAACAGTTGGCGCATGGTTTTCCCAAATTGTGCACCATACCCAAGAAAACTGTACGAACCCAAACAAAGGGGATTCACATGGCTGTCAAATGTTTTTTCAAAATGATTTCACTATTAGGAAATACCATTCACCCCTATAGATGATTCACACTGTTAAGGTGCATGGTTTGGAAAACCATGCTCTCCTACCCAGCAAACAGTTCCCATGTTTTTAATTATCTAAAAAAATTAGATTTAAAATTACATAAACCCCCAAAACACCCCCAAATCAACCCTAACTCAGACCAAGTCATTTTATCTCATTTTGGAGGCTCCCAGATGGATTCCAAGACTTCCTGACCTCTTTTATTAGAGAATCTAAGGGTATATTTAATTATTTTCACCCCTCTTAGTTTCTCTTCTATATTTTGTTCTTCATCGTTGTTCTATTCGAAATTGGGGAATTTCGTTGGTGAGCATTTATCAATGAATTGAGGTAGGTGGTGTATTATTGAAATCCCAAAGTTTTTATTTAAATTACTTGGATTTAATTTAATAATTTCTATTAGATGATTAGAAATTGAGTTTTTAAAATTGAATTAATTAATTTGGTAAATTAATTAATTATGGGATCATGGAATTGGGGATATTTGGATTGTGAATTGAATAATTAATTGTTGAATTAATTATTGGATTTTGGGATTGAGAATTGAATAATTAATTTTTGAATTAATTTTGGTAAATTGGTATTGTATAATTTGATTAATTAATTTTTGAAATAATTAAAGGATATTGTTATGATTGGGAAATTGATTATTGTGATTAATTAATTATTGAATTTATTAATGGAATTGATGTGACCATTTAATTGTTGAATCAATTAAAGGGATTGATGTGAATAATTAATTATTGAATTAATTAATGGAATAATGTGAATATTCTATTGTTAAACTGGATTAATTATTTTTTTGAATTAATTAATGTGATATTGTGGTACATGTGATATATGTGATTGATTAATATACATGTGTGAGGCATAGACTGATGCTCCAAATACCCATATGTGATTAATTGATATATGAGTTGGGGACAAAAACTGGCAATCCAAATACCCATAGGATCCTATTCATGATGTTCAAAGACCCAAGGCATGCATGAAAACTGTATTGGAATGGAACTGATGATCCAAATAACCATGAGATGTGAGATAGGGGCTGATGCTCCAAATACTCACGAGATACTAGACATGATGATATACACACAAAAATGTTGGAATTGGACTATGGTTCCAATTATCCATATTATGATTTGAAATGAAATGGATAATGAAGTTACATTTGTTATAATGGACTTTGAATTAAATATGTGATATAGTTCAGACTATGGCATGGGCTGAAGTAGGTATTGTGGTTCTAGTGTCCTAAAAAACATGATGGTTTATGAAGTTAAATAAATGATAATTAAATAAATATAAGTTTTTTAATTTATTACTTGTATTTTATTCTTTATACAACTGTGTACACTATTTGGACTAGATTTTTTAGAGGTCATTGGTGGTGTCCTGATAAGTTGTAATCACACCCTACTAGGGCTTTTTGGTCATTACATGAATAGAATTATTGTTTTTAAAACATGATAAGGGGTAAGTCCCTTTGTTAGATGGATAATTTGGGATTGAGCATGGATAAGGGAAACACATGTGGTTTGGGGTCCTATTGGGAGTTTTCAATATATTTAATTTTGGGATTTCATTTTATCACTTGGCACGTAACTTTGGAATGTAATATCTACCGTTCAGTTTTGATTTTGTATTCCCAATTGTGGTTTTCTTATGGTACTGTTTTTTGTTTTTTAATTGGTTATATATTTGGTTATTATTGTTTATTTCTACATTTGTTCTACATTGATAAAGATGGTATAGTATCCCCAGGATCGATATTGACCCTCGCTACTAGTATGCATCCTCTATGGTACATGGATGCGCACTTGAGGTCACGTAGTGGTCCTAATCGGGGCACCAGTGCATGGTACCAGGTTTGGGATGTTACATTAGGAAATATAATGAATTATTGATCTAATCATCCAGAGTTTAGTATTTTCATTTTATACAATTTTAATATGAGTAATCTCATTCCTAAAATTCCATTCTTTAGTAAATGGATTGAAATAGGATAAATAGTTTCAATATAAAATGTGATATGAAATGAAATAGTTTTCTAAGTGATATTAATAATTTTAATAGTGTGGGAATTGAGAATAGAATTATAATACTATCTCAACAGACTCGATTTATGAATAATAGATCAAACCATATAGAGCAACCTAATTACCCCAATAGATGGAGAATTATAATTGATCCATTTTTATTAAAATGATCCCTCTTTTTTGTTATATATTATAATCCACTATTCATGAAACAATATACTAATTATATTAAGAATAAATTTCCTATCTTCCAATTCTTAGAGTAAGAGAATTTGATTTTTTATATCTCCTAGAGTGTAAATTCAATCAGTGGTGGAAACTAATCATGAATATTAATCCCAATGATGACATCTCCTTGATATAATGGTAAAAATTCTATCAAAATATTTTATAAGAAATTTATCTCTCACACTCCATGTATTAAAATAGAGAGGGAATTTTTTTTGGTGATTAAAATGGTGGATAAATTAAAAGGGTATTTTGAGGTAATTTTTTCAAGACTTGGAAATTATGCCTTAATTTTTTAAATTACCCAAATATAATGTTTCAAATCTTATTTAGTGGAAAACCCCATGTCTTTAATATTTTGTAGTGATTTGAGACTTTAAAAACTATGAAGAAATAGTTTGTTGTGCCCCTAAAGTGGAAATGGATATTAGTGAATCTCTTTATTCTTATAGAGTAGAAGATAAGAAGAGAGAAATATAGTTTAATTTTACATGTTCAACTACTTAACCATATGAATGGGAGAAGATTAAATTACACATGTGTGAAAAAATTGGAATGATGCACCATGGAAACTACTTCAATATAATAAGTAAAAGTTTCATGTGTGTAAAAAAATAGATTCAACAATAAGAATTATAAATGGAAATGAAAAAGGTAATAAATATAAAATATTAATGAAATATTACAATCAATACACCACCCATGGTATATTATTTCAACTATAAGAAACATGAATGTATTTAATTTCAATACACTAATCCAATAGACATTGAGGATAACTGATGAAAACAAGAACCAAATCCATGTATCCTAGGATGAACTTATGATATTACCACTTTTATAGTGGATTATGAAAATAAATTTGTGAAAGTATTTTTATTATTATTTATAAACATTAAATAACCATTTTTATTCACATTCTATAAATTATTTCTTATCATGTATTACTAATAGAAATATTCAAACCCCACCTCATTACATCAGTTCTCTAAATCCATTTTTTTGTATTTTGAATGAAATAACTTTTTATGTTTCATTTGGAAAAATAAAAATATGTACCATAACCAAGTAACCAAGGATAATATATTTCAAACACTACATTACATATTTCATATAAAAAAACTAAATCAAAACATTAAAATTTAAAATTTCAAATTAAAATAGAAGAATATATGTGGACCTCAAGGATAACATAACCCATGTTAGTGTTGATCCCCAAGACACCCAAGATTTCCATGTTTTTACATCTCTAAATCACATCATGTTCATAATTATTCACAACTATTCGATGATCACACAAAACACATCCTTACCACCTTCACTAATAGTAACCTCACAGCTAAATAATGACCAATGTCAACACATATTCACTATTGTTAGTAATAAAGAACATAAAAATCATTTGAACTTTTGTTTCAATCACACTTACACTAGAAGAAAAAAAACCACTAGAAAATCTAAACCACTAAGGAAAATAAATACATTTTAGGTTATACCTAATAAAACAAAGGAAACAATAGAATCAAAAAATTTAAAGATGAACCACTCTAATCAAAAATCCATATTGTAATGTTTAATCAATGAAAAAATATCCAAAACCTCCCATGAGAAGTTTCAAAACCTCATAGAAACTACACTATATTGATACATGAAACCACTGATAGAGAAAACAATATTAGAATCTTTGATGAGTAGCTTCCCACAAATAATATCAAGAAGAAATCCAAAGAATACCACATGAGGAGTCTAACACTATAATGGGGTACTACATAGTGATTAGATAAACCACAAAAGAACATCAATATTTTAAAAAAACATCTCCTAAACTAGAGATAAATCAATAAATATAATACTAAAAGACCTTAAGGAAAAAATGAAATAAAGAAAAATAAGCTCACATGGACCACTATTAAACAACCTACTTGTAAAAAACCCAAACCTCCATCAGAATTATCACGCCAGACCTGATTGGGTTATAACTTGATATATCATGAAATAATACCATAAGAGAAATAAATATATTCTTCTACTATGAGGGGTGGTAAAAGAAACCCACCCAAAAAATAGTAAAAAAAAAATAAGAATTTTTGAAGCACTCGAACCAAATCCCCATTATTACTAACATAATCATCTAAATAAACCTTTATCCTAGATCATGATGGGTTATATCATGATAGGAAAAGTAAAAATAGTAGAGGATGAGAGAGAATTTAACTTTCCTAATTAAACCTACACCTAAAAGAATAAATCAATGAAATAGAACCTAAAACCCAAAAGTAAATTATGAGAAGAACTATAAGGAAATAATCCTCACATAAGGGAAGAATAAACATAGGATAAGTCTAAAGAATGTTTTTTCACCATGGAAGGAATCTATGGAATCCGTGAAATAAAGAGAGAGGGAGGGAGGGATGGGGTTCTTAGAGAGAATGAAGCCATCAATCATGATTCAACGTTGATGGAATTTCATAATTAAATACATATCACTTATTAAATAACCCATGTCACATCATACAACCATGTGGAATGGAATTTGGGTTTTCAGTGAAAACACCAAGTGATGTAATTATTGAATATTAGGTATATAAATCATCCCTAACTAGAATTTTCAAGTATAATATCTGTGAAAATGTTGTTATGCTCACATGGGTTATATTTATTACTATTTTTGGATTGGATTGATTATATTTATATAGAGTTAATGCCAACTGTTGGGAGTGGGAAGTCACTTTACATACCCCAAACCATATTTTGATTCTATACAAGTTCTAGGTTAATTATAAATATTTTTTGGACACTCGTTTAAATGTATAGTTATAATTTCTTAATTATTACCACTACTAGAAATACACTATTTCGCAACGGTTGTGAACCGTTGGGAAATCCCCTCAAACCGTTGGTATATAATATACCAATGGTTCCCTCAACCGTGGGGAAGTAGGCCGTTGGGAAAGACCTTTCCCAACGGTTTACTGGAAACCGTTGGGGTAGGGTGGAAAAAGGCACTCTATCCCAACGGTTTGGGTGAACCGTTGGGATATATTTTCCCAACGGTTTCTCCCAAACCGTTGGGAAAAACCACATGGGTGACATCTTTCCCAACAGTTCTAAACCGTTGGGAAAAGAGCTCTTTACCAACGGTTCAATGAACCGTTGGTAAAAATTTATTTAGAATTATATGCCAACGGTTTAAAACCGTTGGCATACCCTATGATGCAAATTGCAGCACCCTGCAATTTGGCAGCCCCTCTCCCCTGTACATGAGGCACCTCTCATCTCATCAGGCCTCATTTTCACCTCATTTTCGATCCAACTATTGTACCTGTAATAAAATAAAACACACATATATGATTACGAACAAATTCATACACATTTAACATATAATAGATCCTGAAACTATACACATCCATAATTAAATTAAAATTCATAAACATACATAATTCATATAGAATTCAATTTAAAATTTAGATGACAATTATATCTGGAATCCGATTGAGACGGGGATGATTGGTACACGTCACATATGACCCATGGATCGTTCTCCTAAAGTTTCAATGGAAACCGAATGCGTTTGGTCGGTTTTGCATATGCCAGTTCTTTTCACTTATAATCCTACCCATTTTAAACAAAACAGACACAGTTAGAGCGGTGTTGGCCACAACGCGCCTCGGATTGAGGTGGGGATGATTCGTACACCTCGCATATGACCCATGGATCGTTCTTCTAATGTTTCAACGGAAACCGAATGCGTTTGGTCGGTTTTCCGTATGTACTTAAAATGATGTCCATTTTAATCAATAGAGAGCCACTTAGACTGATCCCGGCCACACCGCGACTCGGATTGAGCCCGAGTGGTCTCGTACATGTCACATATGACTGATGGATCGTTGTGATAAATTATCAACAGATTCGGAATGCGTTTGGTCGGTTTTGCGTATGTCAGTCGTTCTTTTCACTTATAATCCTGTCCATTTTAAAAAAAAGATACACAGTTAGAACGGTGTCAGCCACACCGCTCCTCGGATTGAGGCGGGATTGACTCGTACACGTCACATACGACCCATGGATCCTTGTGCTAAAGTATCGACACAGTCCGAATGCCTTTGGTCGGTTTTTCGTATGTCACTTGATGATTTTCACTTAAAATGACATCTTTTTGAAACAAAAGACCGACGCTTTGAGTGGTGTCGGCCACACCACATCTCCGATTGTGGCGGGGTTGATTCGTACACGTCGCATATGACCCATGAATCGTTCTCCTAAAGTTTCAACGGAAACCGAATCCGTTTGGTCGATTTTCCGTATGTACTTAAAATGGTGTTCATTTTAAACAAAAGAGAGCCACTTAGACTTATCGCGGCCACACCGCGACTCGGATTCATCCCGGGTTGGCTCGTATACGTCACATATGACCCATGGATTGTTGGGACAAATTATCAACAGATTCAGAATGCGTTTGGTCGATTTTCCGTATGCCAGTTGATGCTTTTCACTTAAAATGACGTCCTTTTGAAACAAAAGACGGACACTTTGAGTGGTTCCGGCCACACCGCGTCTCCGGATTGAGCTGAAACCACCGAGAAACATTCTAATTATTATTCGTGACGTGTACGCGCAGACGGCACCTCAAGCGGACGTGCGGTTTGCGCGGTACGGCTCAATATTCGTGTTTTAAGTGATGCGCACGCTTCGTAAACGCGCGTGAGGGGGGTCCAAACGGGCCGAATGAAGTCGGAATGGCCTGAAATCAGACGAAAAATACGGGACAGTGATTTCTGAAGTGTTCGAGCAGACGGCGCATCAATCGGACGTGCCGTGTTCCTGCGGTGACCGACAACGCAGTTCTGGTGTCATAAACGGCCAAAACGGGCATCCAATGGTCAAATTCATAGCGGACGACCACGGATTGAGCTGAAACCACCGAGAAACATTCTAATTATTATTCGTGACATGTACGCGCAGACGGAACGTCAATCAGACATGTGGTTTGCGCGGTACGGCTCCATATTCGTGTTTTAAGTGATACGCGCGCTTCGTAAACGCGCGTGAGGGGGGTCCAAACGGGCCGAACGAAGTCGGAATGGCCTGAAATCAGACGACAAATACGGGACAGTGATTTTTGAAGTGTTCGAGCAGACAGAGCATCAATCGGACGTGCCGTGTGCCCGCGGTGACCGACAACGCAGTTCTGGTGTCATAAACGGCCAAAACGGGCGTCCAACGGTCAAATTCATAGAGGCCGACCTCGGATTGACCTGAAACCACCGGGAAACATTCTAATTATTATTCGTGACGTGTACGAGCAGACGGCACGTCAATCGGACGTGCGGTTTGCGCGGTACGGCTCAATATTCGTGTTTTAAGTGATGCGCGCGCTTCGTAAACGCGCGTGAGGGGGGTCCAAACGGGCCGAACGAAGTCGGAATGGCCAGAAATCAGACGAAAAATACGGGACAGTGATTTCTGAAGTGTTCGAGTAGACAGCGCATCAATCGGACGTGTCGTGTGCCCGCGGTGACCGACAACGCAGTTCTGGTGTCATAAACAGCCAAAACGGGCGTCCAACGGTCAAATTCATAGCGGCCGACCTCGGATTGACCTGAAACCACCGGGAAACATTCTAATTATTATTCGTGACGTGTACGCGCAGACGGTACGTCAATCGGACGTGCGGTTTGCGCGGTACGGCTCCATATTCGTGTTTTAAGTGATGTGCGCGCTTCGTAAACGCGCGTGAGGGGGGTCCAAACGGGCCGAACGATTTCAGAATGGCCTGAAATCAGACGACAAATACGGGTGGGTGCTTTATGAAGTGTTCGAGCAGACGGCGCATCAATCGGACGTGCCGTGTGCCCGCGGTGACCGACAACGCAGTTCTGGTGTCATAAACGGCCAAAACGGGCGTCCAACGGTCAAATTCATAGCGGCCGACCTCGGATTGAGGCGGGGTTGACTCGTACACGTCTCAAATGACCCATGGATCGTTGTCTTAAAGTATCAACACAATCCGAATGCGTTTGGCCGGTTTTCCGTATGCCAGTTGATGTTTTTCACTTAAAATGACGTCTTTTTGAAACAAAAGACATACACTTTGAGTTGTTCCGACCACACCGCACCTCGGATTGAGGCGGGGATGATTGGTACACATCACATATGACCCATGGATCGTTCTCCTAAAGTTTCAATGGAAACCGAATGCGTTTGGTCGGTTTTGCGTATGCCAGTTCTTTTCACTTATAATCCTACCCATTTTAAACAAAACAGACACAGTTAGAGCGGTGTTGGCCACACCGCGCCTCGGATTGAGGCGGGGATGATTCGTACACCTCGCATATTACCCATGGATCGTTCTTCTAAAGTTTCAACGGAAACCGAATGCGTTTGGTCGGTTTTCCGTATGTACTTAAAATGATGTCCATTTTAATCAAAAGAGAGCCACTTAGACTGATCCCGGCCACACCGCGACTCGGATTGAGCCCGAGTGGGCTCGTACATGTCACATATGACTGATGGATCGTTGTGATAAATTATCAACAGATTCGGAATGTGTTTGGTCGGTTTTGCGTATGTCAGTTGTTCTTTTCACTTATAATCCTGTCCATTTTAAACAAAAAGATACACAGTTAGAACGGTGTCGGCCACACCGCTCCTCGGATTGAGGCGGGATTGACTCGTACACGTCACATACGACCCATGGATCCTTGTGCTAAAGTATCGACACAGTCAGAATGCCTTTGGTTGGTTTTTCGTATGTCACTTGATGATTTTCACTTAAAATGACGTCTTTTTGAAACAAAAGACCGACACTTTGAGTGGTGTCGGCCACACCGCGTCTCCGATTGTGGTGGGGTTGATTCGTAAACGTCACATATGACCCATGGATCGTTCTCCTAAAGTTTCAACGGAAACCGAATCCGTTTGGTCATTTTTCCGTATGTACATAAAATGGTATTCATTTTAAACAAAAGAGAACCACTTAGACTTATCGCGGCCACACCGCGACTCGGATTCATCCCGGGTTGGCTCGTATACGTCACATATGATCCATGGATTGTTGGGACAAATTATCAACAGATTCGGAATGCGTTTTGTCGGTTTTCCGTATGCCAGTTGATGCTTTTCACTTAAAATGACGTCCTTTTGAAACAAAAGACGGACACTTTGAGTGGTTCCGGCCACACCGCATCTCCGGATTGAGCTGAAACCACCGAGAAACATTCTAATTATTATTCGTGACGTGTACGCGCAGACGGCACATCAAGCGGACGTGCGGTTTGCACGGTACGGCTCAATATTCGTGTTTTAAGTGATGCGCGCGCTTCGTAAACGCGCGTGAGGGGGGTCCAAACGAGCCGAACGAAGTCGGAATGGGCTGAAATCAGACGAAAAATACGGGACAGTGATTTCTGAAGTGTTCGAGCAGACGACACATCAATCGGACGTGCCGTGTGCCCGCGGTGACCGACAACGCAGTTCTGGTGTCATAAACGGCCAAAATGGGCGTCCAACGGTCAAATTCATAGCAGAAGACCTCATATTGAGCTGAAACCACCGAGAAACATTCTAATTATTATTCGTGACGTGTACGCGCAGACCGCACGTCAATCGGACGTGCGGTTTGCGCGGTACGGCTCAATATTCGTGTTTTAAGTGATGCGCGCGCTTCGTAAACGCGCGTGAGGGGGGTCCAAACGGGCCGAACGAAGTCGGAATGGCCTGAAATCAGACGAAAAATATGGGACAGTGATTTCTGAAGTTTTCGAGCAGACGGCGCATCAATCGGACATGCCGTGTGCCCGCGGTGACCGACAACACAGTTCTGGTGTCATAAACGGCCAAAATGGGCGTCCATCGGTCAAATTCATAGCGGCCGACCTCGGATTGAGCTGAAACCACCGGGAAATATTCTAATTATTATTCGTGACGTGTACGCGCAGACGGAACGTCAATCGGACATGCGGTTTGCGCGGTACGGCTCAATATTCGTGTTTTAAGTGATGCGCGCGCTTCGTAAACGCGCGTGAGGGGGGTCCAAATGGGCCGAACGAAGTCGGAATGGCCTGAAAGCAGACGACAAATACGGGACAATGATTTCTGAAGTGTTCGAGCAGACGACGCATAAATCGGACGTGCCGTGTGCCCGCGGTGACCGACAACGCAGTTCTGGTGTCATAAACGGCCAAAACGGGCGTCCAACGGTCAAATTCATAGCGGCCGACCTCGGCTTGACCTGAAACCACCGGGAAACATTCTAATTATTATTCGTGACGTGTACGCGTAGACGGAACGTCAATCGGACGTGCGGTTTGCGCGGTACGGCTCAATATTCGTGTTTTAAGTGATGCGCGCGCTTCGTAAACGCGCGTGAGGGGGTCCAAACGGGCCGAACGAAGTCGGAATGGCCTGAAATCAGACGAAAAATACGGGACAGTGATTTCTGAAGTGTTCGAGCAGACGGCGCATCAATCGGACGTGCCGTGTGCCCGCGGTGACCGACAACGCAGTTCTGGTGTCATAAACGGCCAAAACGGGCGTCCAACGGTCAAATTCATAGCGGCCGACCTCGGATTGACCTGAAACCACCTGGAAACATTCTAATTATTATTCGTGACGTGTACGCGCAGACGGCACGTCAATCGGACGTGCGGTTTGCGCGGTACGGCTCAATATTCGTGTTTTAAGTGATGCGCCATTCGTAAACGCGCGTGAGGGGGGTCCAAACGGGCCGAACGAAGTCGGAATGGCCTGAAATCAGACGACAAATACGGGACAGTGGTTTCTGAAGTGTTCGAGTAGACGGCGCATCAATCGGACGTGCCGTGTGCCCGCGGTGACCGACAACGCAGTTCTGGTGTCATAAACGGCCAAAACGGGCGTCCAACGGTCAAATTCATAGCGGCCGACCTCGGATTGAGGCGGGGTTGACTCGTACACATCTCAAATGACCCATGGATCGTTGTCTTAAACTATCAACACAATCCGAATGCGTTTGGCCGGTTTTCCGTATGCCAGTTGATGTTTTTCACTTAAAATGACGTCTTTTTGAAACAAAAGACATACACTGTGAGTTGTTCCGACCACACCGCGCCTCGGATTGAGGCGGGGATGATTGGTACACGTCACATATGACCCATGGATTGTTCTCCTAAAGTTTCAATGGAAACCGAATGCGTTTGGTCGGTTTTGCGTATGTCACTTTTTGTTTTCACTTAAAATCTTATGGAAATTCATATAGAATATTTTTATATCATATTTAGTATGGATTAGATTTTAGTTGATACTGCTATGAAACATTTCAGAGATAATGAAATTAAGGAAGGTGGAGGGGCTGTCCGGGGGGCTGTCCGGGGGGGCTGTCCGGTGGGTGTTCGGGGGGCTGTCCGAGGACCAAGGAGGAGGGTGGGGGGTCTGTGCGGGGTCTGTCCGGGGGGTGTTTGGGGGTTGTTCAGGGGGTTTTCCGGGGTTGTTCAGGGGGCTGTCCGGGGGTTGTTCAGGGGGTTGTTCAGGGGGTTGTCCGGGGGTGTTCAGGGGGCTGTCCGGGGGGGTGTTTGGGGGGTTGTCCGGGGTCCAAGGGGGTGGGGGGGTGGGGGGGTTGTCCGGGGTCCAAGGGGGGGGGGGGGATGGGGGGGTTGTCCGGGGGGCTGTCCGGGGGGCTATCTGGGGTCCAGGGTGGAGGGTTGGGGGCTGTACGGGGGGCTTTCCAGGGGGCTGTCCGCGGGGGCTGTCCGGGGGGGCTGTCCGGTGGGTGTCCGGGGGGCTGTCCGGGGACCAAGGAGGAGGGTGGGGGGGCTGTGCGGGGTCTGTCCGGGGTTGTTTAGGGGGCTGTCCGGTGGTTGTTCAGGGGGTTGTCCGGGGTTGTTCAGGGGGTTGTCTGGGGGTGTTTTGGGGGTTGTCCGGGGTCCAAGGGGGAGGGTGGGGGGGTTGTCCGGGGGGCTGTCCGGGGTCCAGGGTGGAGGGTTGGGGGATGTGCGGGGGGCTGTCCAGGGGGCTGTCCGCGGGGCTGTCCGGGGGGTGTTTGGGGGGTGTTCGGTGTCCAAGGGGGAGGGGGGGTTGTCCAGGGTCCAAGAATGAGGGGGGTTGTCCAGGGAGTTCTCAAACACACAACCACTAAAAGACAAGAACATCCATAAAAACAGACAATATATAAAAATAACTCAACTCCAATACTATACTATGAGTCTAGATAAAACCAACAACTAGAATAGATTAAACATCAAATCTCAAGTCAAAAATGTAACGGATCAATATGTCCCACATCAGAATCACCATCTCCATCATCATCATCATCATCGCCCTCGTCATCGTCCTCCTCGTCGTCCTCACCCTCCACAGCGCCTTCCTCCTCGCCTTTGCCCTCCTCCTCGCCCTCATCATCTCCCTCCTCTTCCGCATCAGGCTGCTCTCCATCATCATCTTCAAGCTGGACATCGGCCTGACCACCACTGGAACTGCCACCTGGTGCACCATATATAGAATGTATCGACGACATGTATTCATCAATCGCTGGGCTGGCCTCTGCTGGAAGTGTTGGACGTAGAACTTCAATAAATTTCATAAATGCACTGTTTGCCCTAGCAGACTGTTCTGCCGTCTCTGTGGCCCTTTTCTTAGCCTATTCTGCCTGTGCCCTAACTTGCTGCAGCTCGGTGGCACTACAACTCGTACCTGAGGCAGTCCAATAGCTCGTCGGGGCTATCCTAGGTCGGCAGCGTACTCTGCCAGAATGATCCTCTCCCAACACCTGATGTAAGTGATCAGATGGCCCAAAATTGTCTGCTTCTTGGGCATCGAGGGCCTCTAAAGCATCCTGTTACAAATATAAATATAATATCAAGTTACGAAATAGATATTAAAATATAAAATCAACAGATTAAAACTTACAATCTGCTGCTGAGTCGCTTCGTTGACAGCACATCCATCCTTTTTTCGTCTACTCGAGCAAAACATTTTTGCTCGAGGAACACGTCCTTCAATATTTTGTACTTGCCTCTACAATGACATTGAAAACAAAATTTATATAAAGACTTCAGAAAATAATTAAATAATTGAGGAAACAAAAGAAAATGTAAGTCGTAAAGAAAACTTATAAACAATTGTCATACCTGCTGCCTCTCATGATCCGACATCGTCGTGCGTCCTAGTGTATGGAGGTATTTTTTTGCATCAATGTTTTTTTTATTTTTTCCAGATGATTCCTAAATAAAATTCGATAATGCAAAGGATAATATTAATGCAAAACTTGAAAGTTATTATTTAAATACCTCAAATGTAATTCATACCTTAAACTGGGTACTCGTCCAATGAGTAATCATCTGACGATACTGCTCTATAGGACAATCATCCACGACTGGTACCACCTCTAACTCAGTGCCAAATCTAGCACGCCAGCCAATATACAGCTCATTCTTGTAGGCTCTCCAAAGGTCGCCTAAATCCTTTAGACGGTCCAGTCATGCACCCTCACCATCAGGAAAATTAAATCGAAGCTGAAATGAAAATATTAATTTATATAAATACAAAAAAAATTCATGTCATTAAATACAACAGATTTTTTTACCCATATCTCTGCCCAAGCTCTATCTTTGACCTCATGTGGCAAATGTCTCCACGACAGCGGGCTGACGGGAATGATGTCGGAGTATTTGGCAAGCGTCGCCATAAAACTCCGACATTGCTGCCCTGTTTTCTCATCCATCTGATTGTCTTCATTATATTCCACCATAACCTGTGTGCGACGGTTCCACACCAAACGCATGCGTGTACGGCCCCGCCCCCGCCTCCTGTCAGTAGATGTATCTGTCATGAAAGAAAAACAAATATTTTATCAAAACATGTTATAATGAAAATAAATATTGCTATAAAAATTTGATAGGGTTTTATAAATATACCTGTGCTAGTCTGATCAATGAGTGGCGCCGGATCCACAGAACCTGATGGAACACCCTCTGGTGGAACAGGAGTCGAAGACGATGGAATATAAAAGCTCGGAAAGATAGAAGTAGAAGGAAAAGAAGATGGAACAACTGTATGACCTGATGCTGACTGGGGAGTGGGAATCATCATGGGATGTAAAAATGATGGGGCAGAAGATGCAGAAGGTAGCGAAAACATGGGAGGTCTAAATATCCCGTGTGTCCCTAACGACACACCGGGATCAGAATGTGGGAAGGCTGAAATGTCAGTGGGAGGGGCAGGGTCTAGTCGGGAACGCGCAGCTCTATGTCCACCTCTGGTACGAACCCTCCTCGTACCACCGGCCTGAGTACTAGGACCAGTACTAGGCTCCTCGTCGAATAACTGTCGACGTAATGGTGGATCCTACAAAAAAGTTTACAAAAAAAATTAATCACATGACATTATATATTCTGTAAATATATATATATATATTTGAAATAAAGTACTCACTGTAGGCACTAATGGTGGAATGCCCATCTCCTCCATCCGATGATTGTTCTCCACCATTTTTTTTCTTCGTCTCTCTTCAATTGGCTTCATTTCCTGCATTGGAAAACAAATATGTAATTAATTAGAAAAAGAAAATTAATGTGTAAACCAAAAAACTAAATATATGAGGGAATGAGGGGATTCATTGGTAATTTAGATATCAATTGTTTTAGAAGAGCTTGAATGAATTTAATAAAACATACAAGTTGTAATGTTCACCAAGTTAGAAATATTGTTTGATTTGGTTTGAATACAGTTCAATTCCAAATTAGAAAATGCAATTCATATAAAACAGCAACCAATAAACACTGAAAATTCACATAACGGTCAAGTCAGCTAAAACATATTTGTGATCAATGCTAAATAAATATGAATATTACCAACCTTAACAACCCAACTCGAGGTAAACCAAAAGAATTGAGAACATGGATGAATGATTCTATATATTTCCAACCACAACTTCAGGTTCACAATCAACTCTGACAATTGAGCTATTGGAGTCATCAAAAGAAATAAATGGATTGGTTCCAATGGCAATAGGGGCAGTGTCAATTCCATCATCAGCATCATCAAAAATATGTCTTGGAATTACTTCAACTACGACACCAAATTCAGGTTGAAGTTGATATTTGACATAAAAAACTTGTTTAGCCATTGATGCCATGTCTCGTCATCGAATCAAACCAATGGAATTTCATCATTGTGACTCGTCCATGAGAGTAATAATCCAATATTATTATTTTCTCAACGACTCCATAATAACCCACATTTTCAAGTCGCGGTCTACTATCTGATGCACTGGCATAACAATCTGTTGTGGCAGTAACCATAATACCATCATGTTGTGTTCTCATGTTTTTGGCTCGTTCAGTGACAATAAATCTGTACCCATTGATAACAATTGATTTACAGTCACGAACCACGGTATTAGGACCAAAAGCCAAAGCTCTTATTTCCTCAGAGACAGAGTCAGCAGACAAACTCAATACCTGCAATATAAATGACAGTTAAACTTAAGTAAATATTGAAATAATTAATTTAAACAGTAATATTTTTACCTTCAATTTTAACCAAGCAGAAAACTCTTTGCTATGCAAAGTCTCTCTCCTTCTCAAAGATAAAGAACGATGCTTCCTATTTATCATTGTTTTATGTTCCCTGTAGATAAAAAAATATGAATAGTTTAACAGATATATATGTAAGATATACATATTCAATTTTGTTACCTGGTATAGTCATCGAACAAATCACAGTTGAACAAAACTGTGCGATGTGCCATCTCCCGCTCTTCATGGCTTAATGTATTCAATGTATATGATCCAGGAATTCCTCCTGTTTGAGGAAGTGATGGAAAACTGGGTTCAATTTGCTCATATTGTTCTTCTTCATTTCTCATTGGTCTGTTCATTCTTGTAGTAATATCAGACAAATACATTGAACAGAAATCCATACATTCTTGAGCTAAGTAACCGTTCACGATAGAACCATCGGGATGATTCTTGTTTCGAACATAAGAATTTAATGTGAACATATTTCTTTCAGTTGGATACATCCAACGAAAATAAACAGGTCCTCCGAGAAGTATTTCAGTTGGAATATGGACAGTCAGATGCAGCATGCATGTGAAAAATGATGGGGGAAATATTTTCTCCAACTCACACAAAATTAATGGGGCATCTGTCAACATTTTTTGCAAGAAAGACTTGGACAACTTCTTAGCACAAAGATCTCTAAACAAATGGCACAACCGAATAACACCCACCCTTACATTATTGGACAAAAGATGACGGATTGCTATTGGAAGCAACTCATGCAGTAGAACGTGATAATCATGAGTCTTCAAAGATTTTAGCTTCAACTCTCTTCTGTTGACCCGTTTAGATATGTTGCTTGAATAGCCATCAGGAACTCTAATAGTCTGTAATACTTCCAAAAATTGTTTTTTTTTCAGTAGGTGTCATCACATAAGAAGCACATGGAAGTTGCCATTTATTTTCACTGATACGCACATGATGCAATTCTGGTCTGATGCCCCAATCCACCAAGTCACGTCGAGATCGTAAATCATCTTTTGTCTTCCCCTTGACATTTATAAGAACTGAAAGAAACATTTCACATATATTCTTTTCAATATGCATTACATCTAAGCAATGACGTAGCAAATTGGTTGACCAATAAGGCAAATCCAAAAAGATACTCCTCTTCCTCCAATTGTAACAGATTTCTGTGGAAACATTCTTTCTCTTTCCAAATTTCATTTGGCCCTTCCCGAACGAAAAACTGAAATCTTTCAATTCATTAAGCACATCAGTTCCAGAAATAAGATGAGGTGGATCATTGGTCTCTATAGTATTATCAAATCTTCGACGATTCATTCTATATGGATGATCCTTTGGCAAAAATCGTCGATGTCCCATAAAACTGAAACTACAATGATGTTTCAGTCTTATGGATCGTGTATTCTTCATACAGACTGGACATGACAGTTTCCCCTTCGTGCTCCATCCAGACATCATTGCATAAGCCGGAAAATCATTGATTTTCCACATAAGCGCAGCGCGCATCTGAAATATGTCTTTCGAACATGCATCGTATGTCCGCACACCCACATCCCAAAGAAGCTTCAACTCTTTTATTAAAGGTTGCATGTATACATCAATATCAATGCTGGGATCAGAAGGACCAGATATGATTATACTCATGAAAGTGAAAGATTTTTTCATACACAACCATGGGGGAAGATTATAAATGTGCATAAAAACGGGCCATGTGCTGTGCGAAGTAAGCATCTGCCCAAACGGATTAAAACCGTCGCATGAAAGACCCAGCCTCACATTACGCACGTCAGCTGCAAAATCAGGATGTCGAGCATCAAATCTCTTCCATGAAAATCCATCTGTAGGATGAACCAACTCATCATCAGTCTTCTTTCTCTCGGTATCATGCCATCTCATTTTTATTGATATGTCATCAGACATAAAAAGATTCTGGAGTCTGGGGATCAATGGAAAGTGCCACATTACTTTCTGTGGAACGCGGGATGGTGTTCCATCAGATTTTGACTTCCAGCGGGATGTGCCACATTTTATACATTCATTTCGTTCAGCGGTTTTCTCCCAGAATAAACTGCAATCTTTCGGGCAAGCATGAATTTTGTTTCTTGAAAATCCAAGTTCCTCAACTAACTTCCATGCCATATAGTGGTTTGAGGGAATATCTGCATCATCTGGAAGTAAATCCTTCAAGAGGGTAAGAATGTAATCGATTACTGTATTAGAAATCCCATACATAGTTTTCCCATGAAATAATCGGATTAAAAATTCCAGCTTTTTCATTTTATCGCATTGTCGATATACTGGAGTCGTGGCAGCATCATTCAATTTTTTCACCCTATCAATATCATCATTTTCACTAGATGTTTCAGCTGTCCTCATATCGAAGTCTTCTTGAGTCGAAATCCTTTATTTTTCATGATGACGAATAAACGGAAACCGATCATCTAACAAATTCTCCATTCCAGTCTTTTCATTTCGATCATCACCAATTTGAGATTTCGTTTTCTCCCCATTGTGATACCACAGAAAGTAGTTTTCTTGAAACCCATTTTTGGTTATGTGGTAGCTGACTTCTTCACGGCTCAACCAAGGTCTACCAACACAATTGGAACATGGGCAGTGTATGCGACCACTATCTGAAGCATTGTGAAATGAAAAATCAATAAAGCTCTCCAAATTGTTTTGAAAATCGTCTGAGATCCGATCGGTTTCATACATCCAACTTTTGTCCATTCTGTAAAAAGAATTTATATAAGTCATTTTGTCATAAACAAGTCAATAGGAATTAACTATAATAGAAAATACATTTAAGTAAACGATAAAGGATAATCAAGGTATCAACTACACATGTCAAAAAAACATACAAATGTGTTATTGAAAAAATGTAAAACCAACAAGAACTTAATGTGTTATATCACATAACAGCATGACTCATCCCATAACCATATTAGTAGGGTATCATGAACATGAATAACATCAACCTTGTGCCATCCTCCTACCCTACATGACCCCAACCACATGCCACATCTTATTATAGCCTTATCACATCACACCTCACCGAAAAACAGTAGGGAAATCATAGTACATCTCACCTGAAGACACATGGACAATCACATCGCATCTTGCCTAAAAACACATGGTCAATCACTTTTGAAGGAAGAGTAGGGAAGACATGGTAGCTATACAAACATATAACCACCATCCTAGATATTAGAAAAAATACTCATAACTCAAAACCTCTGATCGTTGGTAAGTTTATCCAACTCTGGTTGGGAATGTGTAGAAATAACATAAAATACATGATATATAGATAGCACAAAATACTCAACCTATGGGTTCAAATTAACTACATAATCACACACTTCACTACTACCATAAAACACATAAACCACACCACCACCACATAAGACGCATATCATTGGAATATAATTCTATATTCAATAAGTCTATCTATGGAATTATCATAAGAATCCATGTATCAATTGGAATATAATTCTACATTCAATAAGTCTATCTATGGAATTATCATAAGAATCCATGTATCAATTGGAATATAATTCTACATTCAATAAGTCTATCTATGGAATCCCTCCCTTGGATCCATGTATCACCCATGGATTAATCAATATTCAAAGAAATGAGTCTATCCGTGGAATTCCACTGTGAATCCATTTATCACATAAAGCGTATAAGTTAATAGAAACAAGATTATATACCTGGCATCCTAATAGAATCCATGTATCACTATTTACTATTAATAATTTAATGAATTCCATTTCATTTAAACAATTCATTAAACATACCAAGGTCAAAAACAAAGGTATTTAATACAACTCACCTCAAAATGGCGACTCAATCAAATAATAACCTGAAAAGAATGAAGCTTCATTTACTCATGTTGTAATGACAAGATAATGAGATTCCCTTGCTTAATCAATCAATTCCATATCATGGTCTCAACATAACTCATAATGGCTAGCAATTCAATGAAAATTCAAGCACTCACATGGGAATTTTTAATAGAACACTCCTAACAAGACTATAAAGATATCACATGCATTAGTTATAATATATCTAACATGGTAACATAAAATATAAGATAAATTCAATCCAATTTCATAGATTCATAGCATAGTCTCTACTTTACTCACATTGGCAAGGCAATACAATTAAAACATGTGTTAAAAAATAATTGGCATTCATGTGTTAAAAGGGGAATGCAAACCATGTTCAAGGGGTAAAATCCAAAAAGGAATTTTCAAGAAAACTCACCCTTAGGCTGGTCCGGTGGGAAGTAGATCCAAAATCACCTAAACTGATGGGAAAAATGAAAATAGGTTTAAATACTATCCAAACATTTGAATACGTTTTCAAATAAAGAAGAAGAATAACCTGAAGAAGAGCTGGAAGATTAAAGGCCGACAGTACCTCCAAAATCGCCTAAATCGGCTGCTGCTCCCGTTTTAGGGTTGTGTATCGCGAATGGGGGAGAGAACAGGCGGCTGGGAATTTGGGGAGAACCTTTGCCAACGGTTCTTAAAAACCGTTGGCATATGTTTATCTATCCCAACGGTTCTATAGAACCGTTGGGAAAAACCTCCCCAAAGCATATCTATACCAACGGTTCTCATGAACCGTTGGCAAAAACCTCCCCAAAGCCATCTATCCCAACGGTTCATGAGAACCGTTGGGAAAAAACATCCCAGGAAACATCTATGCCAACGGTTCTAATGAACCATTGGTAAAAACCTCCTTCACCAATGGTTCTATCAAACTGTTGGTATTTAACTGTTGGGAAAGACCAGCATTCCAGTAGTGTACGAATATCTATCCCAAATGATAGATAAAATAAATTTACCATTCTTTAATTCATGCTCATTGTTATGGAATATGTGGTTCATACCCTCAAAAAGATTAATGGTCACCCTATTAATTGATAGGTTGTGTTCTCAATAGATATTATACCCATATCTAAATTGATATCCAAGAGTCTATAAAATTGATCCTATTTAATACGAAATTTTAAATAAAAACTACAATATAACTTAGAAACGGGTTTTATACACCCTAGGGATTTACATGGAAATTTCATAGTCTTATATGACAAGAATAATAATGGGTCAATATGGATCTATATTGATTTTCACAATCATAACAATATCAAGATAAAGAAAAACAATATTTCCATAGATTTATGACTTGATTGATCATATACATGGGTATCGTTAATTATCAATGGTGGAAATTAGATTAGGATATCATCAACTACCAGGGAAGAAGGGGGATTTTTCTAATACTAACTTTCATATATTATATAGACCCTTCAGTTCACAATGATGAAATTCATACTAACTTATTCTCTAATAATCACAATAAACATTATGAATAGTCTCTTTAGATATTACCTTGAAAATTTTAAGGTTTTATTTATAGATTATATCCCCTTATACTCCAATTTTAAGAAATAATATGTGGAGTATCTGAGTACTGTGCTAAATAAATTTTGAATGGAGAAATTCTGTGACACATACAATAAATGTGACTTCTGAATCGTGTGAGTTTCATTCTTGGGGAATGTAATCAAAATAAAGGGGATATATATTAGCCATTTAATGAAATGTGTTATAAATGAATATCCACAATATACATATGTGATATAGATCTAATGTTTCGTTAGATTAGTTGGGAAATATCAATGGTTTGGGAAGAAATTTTCAGTATTTTCAAACCTATTGACCAAGTTAACATTGAGAGGAGTAATATTTTTTATATTTATTAATAGGAATATATTTTAATGGATACAAAAAATAGGATAATCACCAAACCTATACTCAAACTACCATCAAGTGGATAAGGATTTATGATATATGGAAATTCTATGATTAATGTCATGAGTCATATACTCATGAAAAATGATGCTAATGTGATGGACTGTGCCATATGATATTTAATGGTGTATGATAAAAATTACCAAATAAATTATTTATAGTTTTTTGAAGTAATATTTATGTAGAATATTTATATTCATTATATCTTCAGAGAAAAGTGTGACAAATATATGGATCATAAAAATCTAAATTATATATTCACACATAATGAGATCAATATATAACAATTATATTGGTTAGATATGATCAAAGACTATGAAAAATAAATACATTTATATCATGTAAATGTGGATAAATTGTTAAATTATTTACGAATAAAATATCCTATAACCTAATCAATGATAAGGACTGAAATGGATACAATCTTTTTATACATACTATGAATTAACATGGGCATCATAATAGAAGATACAGCATCCTAAATTGTTCTAATGATTACTCAAACATACATCTACGAGAATATTAAGTAATATAAAAGGGATGATGTGGTGATAAAAAATAGTGTTTATGAAATAATTAAAGGAAAAAATCATAGATTTCAATAATGATAAGGATTGAGTTATAGGATTGGGTCATTATTATGTGTACCATTCTAGATTGTGGTAAAAAAGGAGAAATTAGATGAATATTGATAATTTTTTTATTTATTAAATTATTGATAATAAATGATATAATTTCCATACATTGTGTTAAATATGTTTAATTATAAAATATTTGGTATTAGATCATTCATTTGAAAATGTGATGAAAATTCTAGTTTTACCCTTTAAAGTGAACTGTAGTATTTAGGTATAAATATTTTTAGGTGTATTATTTGAACCTAATTTTTTTAAAATGTGTTCCTGAATTAATGGAATAAAACTTTTATTCATAAAATTGAGCTAAATAAAGTATTTTAATCGAGTAAAAGTTTCAAGAAGTCAAAGATGGGATGGAATCTCTAGATTGGACACCAGTTGAGTATTTGGGCTATAACTTCTTCATTAGTAATTGGATTGGGCCCAAATTTTGAGACAAGACATATAACCCAATTTATAAGGAATAATAATTCTAGAAAGGAAATAGGTTCACACGCTTTATAGGTCAAATAGTCTATGAAAGTTGAATTATATTATTTGGCCAAATTTTCCCATTCAAACTTAAAACCTCTTATAATATAGCCTCCCATACAATCTATAAATATGTATTTTTATCATTTGTATGATTTTTAACGTGAATTTTAAAGTTTATGGAAGATTATAATTAGTTACACTCCAATTATAAAATCATTTAAAGAAGTTAATACCTTGAAGTAAGGATCCCTTCATCAAAGCCTTCTTTTTCTTATTTGTGTTGTAATATTTGTGTTTGCA
Organism: Viscum album; assembly: GCA_963277665.1. NCBI lineage: Eukaryota > Viridiplantae > Streptophyta > Magnoliopsida > Santalales > Viscaceae > Viscum > Viscum album. The sequence continues at coordinate 2,082,993,600 of OY728165.1, forward strand.
TAATAAAATTATAAGTTCCTCTTAAAATTATTATATTATTTTTAAATTTAATTATTATTTTATTTAACTATTTGGGATGAAAATAAAGATTAGAAATAAGACTTGGTTATACCCTTTCCATGACCTTTGCGAATGCAAAACATTTCTACGATGACTACACTGCCCATGGAAGAGTAACTTATCTTAGTAATTGATCTAATTATCACCTTATTAAATTATTATTTCTGAATAAATGAGATAATATAATTCAAATAATAATATTAATGAATTTATTTTTTAAATTAAATTATTTTAAATAATCAACTAAATAATTAACACAAAACTCATGAGGTCGAGTAATGTGTGAATTGTGAGAGTTCAATCATAATCAGTAAACCAAAACAACACATGATAAATTTTTAGAGTTAAGATATATTCCCTAAACTCAATTAATCCTAATTTATAGAGTTTATTTGTGCCCTAATTTACCAATGACCATAATCTATCCTTAGAACATCAATCAAATAAGGGTGCTACGATTGCACGTTCTAAAACTAGTCTGGGTTTTAATTCATTTCATCATTGTGGTAAATTCAATTATTATAGGGTTTAGGGGTTAAAAAATTAGGATATCATAATTAAGTGGATATGAATCAAAATTATAATTATTAATAATTAAGTTAAGAAGTAGAGTAATATTTAGTACACTTTCTAAGAATAGTTTTCTAAAAAAATATCTTATCGTTGTGTTTTCTCAATCTCATTTCAAAAACAGTAAGGAAAAAAATAAAATCTTCTTCTATCATACATAATAATAATTTATAAACATTTATCACACCCATAATTTTATGTGGTGTTTTTATGTTTTTTTTTTATTTTCAAAATACATTTAATATGTTGTTTTAATTACTTTCTCCTCTAAGAGATGACCTTGCACAGCCACATTGTTGCACCTAAATAACCAAAAATAAAAAATAATTTGAGAGAATCCATGAAAACACCTTTCAAATTTGAATCATTTACATGGAGTTAAGTATTTTATTCAACTAATTATAGGTATTTTTTACTTTTATTTTATCATTTTTTCTCTTATTTCTTCTTTCATCATTGCCCTTTTTCATTTTTTGATTTTTTCCTCTCTCTGTTATTTTATATTAGAACATAAATTGAAGTATAGTATCATGATATTTTAGTCTAATCTTACTAATTTCAATGATCTATGACATGATTCCATCCCATGTATCTCTTTGATCTAGATCATGAGATTTAACCCAACTTTAGGGCTCGAATCAAACAGTCTCTATCCATTGGAAGTGTCAACATTTTACCAACTAGGGATTTCCTATAATCAAGGAATTTTGAAATAGGAAGCCCATATGAAAAAAAATATTAAACCAAATAAAATGTATGAAAATAATAACAATGAAATCAATAGGACCATTCAAGAGTTTTATTCACCTGATATTAATTATAAACCTATATGCACTGCATATCCAACTTTCGAATCAGACATTGAACTAAAATCTAGGATAATTCACCTTCTTCAAAAATTTCATGTTTTATATGGTGATGAACCAAAAAAACCTTATAGAATTTAATACGTTATGCTTAACAATGAAACCAAGAAATTTATGTGAATATCAAATCAAACTAGGAGCATTCCCATTTTTACTTGATGGAACTACGAATGATTGGCTGTATTATTTAAAACCTAAAGAGGTAACATGTTATAATGATTTGAAACATATTTTTATCACAAATACTTTTTCCAATATTGAGGATCGCTTCAATTCAAAATGAGATATTAGAGATCAATCATGTAAAAGTGGAGTCAATGTATGAGCACTGGGAGAGATTCAATAAGTTGTGTTCAAGATGCCCACATCACTAAATCAGTGAGAAAACTCCTCATCCATTAATTATACAAAGTTTTAACACCTATGTAGAGGAGAATGGTGGATACTATGGTTGGATGGGAGTTGGTATAAAAAACAACAGAAGATGAATTTTCATTGATTGACAAAATGGAACGAAATTCTCAACAATTTGGTGATCGAGGTACACCACATGTTAAAGGAGTATATCAGGTAAATTCATCTTCTCTTGAAAATAATTTAATTGATTCAAAGTTGGAATAATTGAACCCAATGGTGAGGTATATTTATTTATCTCAAAAGAAATACCAACCCAATCCTACAAGACCTTGTGACATTTTCACTAAAAGAGACCACCCAACTAACTATTTCCCCCAATTATAAGAGACAAATGATTGCGTTGTTGTATTCCATAGGAGACAATATTAATAGTAATAAAAACCACATCTCTATAAGAAGTATTATTCATTTACACCAATATCTAAACAAGGGATGAAGGATCAATCAGACATGAGGTATGGATATAGACAACAACAAAGGCCACTTTTCAACAAAATTTCTAGAAACCTCCACCTTACCAATAGGGTTTCCAACAACCCTAAAATATATTTGAAGCTCAAGAATAAAAAACACAATAAAAAGTTAATTATAAACCAAAGTAAGATTCTAAAACTGATGATATTTTGAAATAAATTGTTCATAACCAATAGATTGACCTGAAGAGTCAAGGTTCGAAGTTGAAGACACAAATGATCCAGATTGCCATCGCCCTCCATGAAGTGGTAAGTAAGAACTCTAAAAATTATCCTTTACAACCTACTCCAAATCCAATGAGGAATGTTATTACAACCACATTGAGAAGTGGGAAGAAAACGAATGATACATTCGTACCAGTTATTCCACTGATATTCACCATAACTCTGAAAAATCCCCATTCAAGACCTGTAGATGAGAATCCCAAGGAGAAAGATAAGGGTAAGTAAAGGATTGATGCTGTTATTCCCAGACCCCTTACCATTACAAATATATTGGAATAAACCAAGAATATGGATGAATAGACAATGGAAAAAGAGGTTTTAGACACATTCAAGTGCGTGGAGATAAACATCCCTGTACTTGAAATTTTTTATAAAATACAAAGGTTTGAAAAATTAATAAAAGAAATTTTCACCAATCAAAGAGGGATCAATATAAATGAGACGATTAATCTTGGAAGGAATGTTTCATCACACATTAAACCAACTCAAGAAATTCCAACAAAGTGCATGGATCCTGCGACATTCACTATCCCAAGAACCATAGGGTAGTTTCAATTTTCTAACATTTTATGTGATTTAGAAGCTTCCATAAATGTAATGACTCAATCTATATTCTCTTATTTTCAGAATGGAGAGTTAAATCCGATGTGAGTAGTGGTTTTGTTGGTTAATATATCTACAACATATTCATTGGGAGTCCTTTAGGATGTACTTATTCAGGTAAGATACCTAATCTTTCTAGTAGATTTCTACATGATTAACAGAGAGGAAGATCAGGTAAATTATTTTTCTCCCATGAAATCAGGTACAAAATTCCTATAAACTATAAAAATAATCATAAATGTCTATGAGGGTAGACTTTTCATGGATTTTGGAGATGAAGTTGTGATATTTAATGTTATGGACTCCATGAAATACCCATAAGAGGACCATTATTCTCTTTTTATCTCCCATTTTGAACCAGCATGTAAAATCCCCATAAATTTTGATTGTCCCATACTTAGATATATTATGAGAATTAGTTATATTTTGATGTCTATGGGTACTTATGCACCAGTTTATAATGCACAAACCTCTCATGGATTTTATTTTTATATGGATTCATATTTTTATTTTGATCATGTTCACTCCGATTATGAAATGGTTGTTGAGTATGTTGATGGATTTGATGTATTATTCTATGATTTTGATGATTTATATTTTTATAACGATGTTTATTGTGAACACATTTTAGTCCCTTCAATGTCTTCATTTATATTGCACCCCCCTTCATTTGAACACAAGCTATTTCCACCAAACCAAAAATACTAAAAATTGTTGAGTGGTGAGGTATTACCTGTTATAATTGATAAAAATATCCATTTTGAACATTTAGAAATTTTTTTAAATCTTTTTAGGTATAGTATTAGGTAAATAAGGTGGACCTTTGCTGAAATATTAGGTATTAGACCATCCATTTTCACGTATAGGATTATTTTTTAGCATGAGCCTAAAACGGTTAGGCAACCAAAAAGAATAATTAATCCAACTCTTCTAGAATCTGTTAAAAAATAAGTTGAAAAATTTATTGAGGTAGGTATCATCTATCCTATTTCATAATCCTAGTGAGTGAGTCCTATTCAGGTCTATCCTAAGAAAAATGGTGTTACTATTGGTATAAATGAGAGAGTGGAGTTAGTTTTAATGAGGGTGAAAAATAGTTGGCATGTGTGTATTGATTATAGGAAAATAAATCAATACACTTTCAAGGGACATTTTACCCTCCCATTTATTTATCAAATGATTGAGAGAATAGATGGTAAGACACACTATTGTTTCTTGGATGACTTTTATGGAAATTTTTAGGTTCCTATAGCTCTATAGGTTCATGATAAGACAACATTCACTTGTCTTTTCAATAAATTTTCCTATCAAATGATGCAATTTGGAATTTTCAATTCCCCATGTACCTTCCAGAGATTCATGGTGAGTATTTTTTTAGATATCATTGACACCTATATGAAGTTATTTATAGATTATTTTATAGTGTATAGATCTTTATTTGATGAATGTATATTTAGTTCAGGAAAGGTGCTGAATTATTGTATTGAGAATAATCTAATTTTAATCTTTTAAAAATATCATTTCATGGTAGATCATGTAATTTTCTTAGGTCATATAGTGTTAAAAAATAGTATATAGGTTGGCAGATCTATGGTATATAATATTTCATCCTTTCCATATCCTTCATGTATGCGTGATGTTTGGCCATTCTTAGGGAATGTAGGTTTTTTATTGATACTTCATCCTAGGTTTCAGTAAGATCTCTCTACCATTATCTCAATTAATTCAAAAAGATATTGAATTCAATTTTTTATGATTCATGCAGGGTATAATTTGATGAGATAAATAACCGTCTGACCTCTTCATCGATTTTATAGCCCCCATGGTGGGAAATTCCATTTTATCTTATGTGTCATGATTTAAACTTCACAGTTTGAGCTATCTTATCATAGAGTGTATGGGGAAGTTCCAATTTGATTTCCTATGCTTTTAGGATATTGGATTCAACCCAATAAAACTACAAAATCATGGAAAATGAGTTTCTTACTATGTTATTTTCTTTAGATAAATTTTATTCATATTTATTGGGCACTAAAATAGTTGTTTTTCCGACCATATAGCTATGAGGTACCTCATTAAGAAACCAAACACAATGCTCATATTTTTCTGATGGATGATCCTTCTTGAAGAATTTTATATTGAGATAATGGATAATAATGGGTAAAAAAAATAGTGGAAGACCACATGAGTAGGATTACTAACACACTAGAGGCTAACACCTTGGACCATGTTCCAATTCGGGACACATTTCCCAAAGAACATATTTATGCACTCTTAGGTACACATCCTTGGTATAATGATTTAGTTAACTACTTTTTTTCCTTTGAAATTCCGTAAAATTTGAAGAGACATCATGCCCACAAATAAAAAGTGACTATAGGTTTTATGTGTGGGATTATCCCTACCTATAGAGAATTTATAGTGATCAAGTTATTAGGAGTTGTGTTCTTGATCATGAGTTTTATTCTATTCTATATTTCCGCCATAGAATTTCATATGGAGGACACTTTGGAAACCAATAGATAGCTAGGAATGTCTTAGACTCTAGATTATATTAGCCTAGTTTATTCCATGATTCTCATGTGTTTTGTATGTTATGATCATGATTCCAACACACTGGAAACATTTCAAGGAGACATAAGATGCCCCAAAAACCCATATTATTCTATGATATTTTTCATGTATGGGTAATTGATTGTATGGTGCCTTTTACAAGATCATTTGTTTTTTTATATTTTGGTTTCCATTGATTTTGTTGGAAAATGGGTGGAAGCCAAGTCCACCATGAATGATGATTCTCATGTTGTAGTTGATTTTTTCAAGGATCTAATTTTATACAGGTTTGGAGTACCAAATGACATCATTATTGACTAAGGAACACACTTTTTCAATAACATTTTATCTTCCCTCCTTCGGAAATATGGGGTGACACACACAACATCAGCACCATCCCACCCCAATCAAATGTTTAGGCTGAGGATTGAAATATGAAGTTGAAACAAATTTTGGATAAAACCATGTAAATGAATAGAAAGTATCGGAGAAAGCACTTGGATGATGAACTATGGTCATATTGGATGGTATTCAAAACTCCCATCGATATGTCCCCATTTAGAATTTTTTTTGGGAATTTCAATCATCTTCTTATGGAGGTTGAGCATTGGGAATATTGGGTCATAAATAAATGAAAGATGGATTTCTCCTTAGATGTAATTCAAAGGAATATAAAAATTCAAGAGATTTAAGAGATTATATTTTCATCATATTATAACTCAGGGCTCTACAAGGAAAGATCAAGAGCGACTCATGTTAGAATGATCCAAAAAAGGGAGTTTCATGTTGGAGAGAAAGTCCTTCTCTACAGTTCACAATTGAAGCTGATGCATAGTAAATTGTGATCCAGATGGTTATGTACCTATGTTTTATCTAATTTTTTTCCTTTTGGATCAGTGTATTTCAAACAAGTGGACATAGTAAGGATATTTACAGTCAAGGGTAAATGATTGAATAAATACATTGAGGGACTTCCCCCCATGCAATTAATTTCATCACACTACATGACCCCATCATCACTTGAAAATATCAGTATATTCCTAACCCTTTTACTTTTATTTTATTTTTCCTATTTAAAATTCTATATTTTATGTGCCCATATCATATCATTGGTTAACATGAAGAACAATTCAATATTTTAAGTTTTAGGGATGGGAAAATAGTTTGGTGTAGCTATTTAGGATTTTCATTTGTGTGTGTTTCCTATTAGATTTTCAGTTAAGATTACAAAAAAATAGCATCTAACATGTTCATTTACAAGTATAACTTATAGAAAATACAGTTTTCAAAATTCGTTGGTAGAAAGATAAACATGAGAAATTTCATCATCAAGGGTTGTTTTTTATAAAAATATATGTCATCGATGATATGATTGGTTATGTAATTATAAAACCTTTTAGATTTTGAATCCATTATTTGTGATATTTGTTAAGGTTAAATTGTTTCATTTTTTTCTCTACACAAGTTTTCATGAAACCAAAACTTTTGAAAATTTTCCTACTCAATTGAAGGCATATCCATGTTAGGTAATTAAATCCATCTTATATTAATGGTTGATCAATACGTTCATTTATTTTCTGATCAATTTCATTGCTATAATGAATTAAAATATGAGTGTATAATTGGTATTATATAGAAATAATCCCTAAAAAATCTAAAATAAGAGAATAATATAAAAAATCTTAATAAAGATGGGAGTGAGGAAATGTACAGCACGTGGGGATATCAAGTTCATGAGCTTAAGGTTTGACTTTTAGAAATGATTAAGTGAGTGGGTCTTGAAATTTGATTAAAAAAGAATTTAGAACATTTTTTGTGAATTAAAATAGGTAAGAATAATTGATTTACTTGACCTGAATATACTGAATAAACAGTGGAGATATGAGCTTGAAATGGTTGGCATACACACGTGTCGGGAATTAATGGCATAGTAGACCTGTAACCTGTTTCACTATGATTAGTGTCATTAATATCACTAGATTTTATTTTCATAATAGTTATGTGACAATGAATTTAAAATTTATTGATATATACTCTTTATGTAAATCTTAATTTTCCTTTATTTCCACTGTGGATTGAGGAATGTGAATGTGCATATCTTTTCACAATCTTTTATGGAATACGTGATACATGGTTTATCACGTAGTGAAAAAGGGTAATTGTGGGGGACTTTATAAAATAAAATTTTATTGTATATTTTATTGATAATAAATGATATAATTTCCCTACATTGTTTTAAATATGTTTATTTATAAAATATTTGGGATTAGATCCTTTTTTTGAAAATTTGATGAAAATTCCAGTTTTCTATTCAATGTTAACTATAGTATTGTGGCCATAAATATTTTTACATGTATTATTTGAGTTGAAAATTCTATAACCATGTTCCTAAAATAACAGGATAAAACTTTAATTCAGGCCATCTAATCTAAATCATGCATTTTATTGGAGTAAAAGGACATGCATTCAAATATGGGATGGACCTACCAAATTGGGCGCTATTTCAGTATTTGGGACATAAATTCTTCATAATTGCTTAGATTGGGCCCAAATTTGGAGAGAATATATAGAACCAAATTTCTCATGTATTATACATCTGGAATACCATATGGTTCTTGCATTTTTTGAGGTCAAATAGTCAGTTAAGTTTGGATTAAATTATTTGGCCGAATTTTCCAATTCTCACTCGAAACCTCTTATAAACCTAGCATATTCTACACTCTATAAATATGTCTTTTTCTTATTTGGAGGGGTTGGTATTCAAATTATAAAGTTTAGGTCATATGATAACTGGTTCCAATCCAATTATTCAATCATTTCATGAAGGGTAGCTTGTGAAGCAAGGATCCCTTCATCAAATCCTTCTTCTTCGCGTTGTAATATTTGTGTTTGCGCAACAAACTTCATAGTTTCTATTCCAATTATTATATTATTTTAAACTTCCTTCTTATTTTATTTAATTATTTTTTCTTTTAATAAATATTTGAAACATGATTGGGTTACATCCTTTCCACAACCTTTGTGAATGCAATCCATTTCCACGATGACTTCACCACCCATTAAAGAGTAACTTTTCTTAGTAATTGATCTAATTCTCACCTTCTTAAATTATTTTTTTTGAATCAATGATATACTATAATTAAAATAATATCATCCATGAATTGATTTTTTTTAAATTAATTTAAATTAAACAAAAAATTTAATAATTAACACAATACTCAGGATGTTAAGTAATGTGTGAATTGCGAGAGTGTGATCTTAATTGGTAAAAAAACACCCAATATAAATTTCAAGAGTTAAAATATAATCCCTAAAATCAATTAATAATCATTTATATAGTTTATTTTTTCCCTAATTTATCACAGACCATAATTTATCCTTATAACATCAATCAAATCAGGGTGTTATGATTTCAAATTCTGAAGATAGCCTAGGTTTTAATTCATTTCATCTTTATAGTAAAGTTAATTCTTGTAGGGTTCAGGGGTTAATAAATTTAGAGAAAATAATTAAGTGTATATTAATAAAAATTATAATTATTAATAAATATGTGACGAGGTAGAGTTATATTTATTACTCTTTCTAAAAATATTTTTTCTAAAAATATATCTTTCCATTGTGTTTTCTCAATCTCATTTCAAAAAAAAGGAAAAAACACAATATTCTTCCAGAATACATCATCATGATTTATAAATATCTATATCATCCCATAATTTTAAGTATATTTTTATGTTATTTTATTTTATTTTCAAAATAAATTTAATATGTTGTTTTAATTACTTCCTCCTTTGAGTGACGACCTTGGTCAGCCACTCTACTGCACCTAAATAACCAAAAATAGAACATCATTTGAGAGAACCCATGAAAGTTACATTAAATTATCATATTCAATAACTATCTATCCAACCTATAAGTACAAATAAGTATATAGATAATTTATATCACTTATAATGGGATAATACAAAAAATGAGATCATGTAATGTACATCATTGTGCTTCATGTTCCAATATGTTATGGAATTCCAATATATGTCCAAGTGGTTAAGAAACCATTAACAATAATAAAATAGAAATAAGAGACCATCACCCTAGAATTTATTCACAATTATTTTATGTACATCTAAAGGAAAGAAATCTATATGGGTTTTGGTGGATCTTTTTATCAATACTTCTTACTTCATCGTAATTCGGTAATACTTCTCACTCGATAATCTTATAAAGATATACATTAGAGAAGTGAATATGTTTAATGAAACACCAATTTAATTAATATAGGATCAGGATAAAATGTCCACCTCAAATTTCTAGAATAGTCTTCAACCTTTCTAGAACAAAAATATGAATTTAAAAATTATATATCACCTTTAAACAGATGGTCAATTTAAAAGGACCATTCCAAATCCATAAGACATGCTCAAAGCCCACTCTATGGTATTTAAAGGATGTTAGTACCAACAAATACATATTTTAATGTTCTCAAAAAATAATATATTACAATAAAGTAATCATATGTATTCATATAAATCCATTTATGGGCGTAGTAAAAATTTTAAATTTTTAGCATTACTAAAAATACTATTTTCCATATATCGTATGTTTTATGAAATCATTATGATATCAAAATTACTCGATAATTTATAAAAAACCATCACATGAAATGTATTTAATTATTAATATAATATATTTTAATAAAATAAAATTAATTTACAAACCTATAAATGAATTTCTAAAGATTAAATTATATTTATTATAATTAAAAACTATTATTGATTCATTGAATTAAATTTTAAACTTAAAAAAACATTTCTTCATTTAATAAAAATATAAATAAAATGTGTATTTTATAATTAATTTTTTTATAAACAATTCAAATGCTTGATAAAAAAAAAATTATTTATTAATCTATTCAAACACACCCCCTTCTTCACCTTTAAATACACTTATATTCCACTCATTTATTTTCACTTCAAAATTTCTTCCCTGAAAAATATCATTCAAACTACCTCTCTAAAGCTTCCTTAAGAAGTTTTTGAGGCCTTTTCAAACTAAAAAACTATTCCAATAAGCCATAATCAATATAATAAAGGTGAAATCATGAATACATAGTGAAAACATCCAACCCTTACACTTTTATTTTCATCTTTATCTAACCCTCATATATATATATAGGTTATAAATCTAATAAGATTGAATAATTAGAATATTTATAATACTATATAATCATGAAATATAAATATTTACTACCTTTTAGCTCTTATAATAATGTTCAAAATAGAATAGTTCTCACTATGGTGGATTTATAACACCTCTATTAATGATGATGTTTTTATTACCATATTTATAAATACTTTTAAATAAATAATTTGTGTATAATTATGTTAAAAATAATAAAATTAAATTATTTTCACGGGTCATAAAATATAATATAGAATTTTAAAAAATATTAAAAATAATTTTTTTATCATCTATAATACTCAAAACATGATTACCGATACATGGTTCATGTAGGTTCCAGGTGCAGTAGAAGTGCGTGGATGGGTGTACCCAAATTTAATTTTACTATTAAGAATGATCAATTTGAGATCCATCACTATGATAAAATACTGTTTCTTTAGAATAGAATGAGTAATGAAAAGAAAATAGGGAATTCTTATAACCATAGATAGGATCATCAAATATAGTTTATAATTAATTTAATTAAAAGAGAAAAATTAACTTGATAGAAATATCTCTCCATTGATGCTTTCGGCCATGATCCAACGTGATCCATCATTGCGTTGTAGAAGCCAATTGTAGTCTTCCTCTAGAAGTGATCCACACGTGCTCCAAATATCTCTGGACGTCACTAAATTGATCTCTGGGTGATAGCATCGAAGAGCCTTCACTGGCAATGTCTGCCTTTGATTTCCTTGAAAGATGCTTCCAAAATGCTCTCCTTGATCCAGTGGAGGAGGATCTCTGTCGTAACATGATAGTGTTCTTAGAGGAATGAAATTATCTCTTGGCTTGACAGTTTTTTCCATATTCCTTGTGCACAACCAATGATAATGGATAGATCTAATGAGAATAATGTAATTGGGATTTATATTACTTAGAATAATAAAATTATTTAATTACCCAAAAGAAATTTATTCATTTCATTTAATTCTGAGTAAGACCCCATGTCTAATAATAACATTTTACTATTATTATTATCACTTTACATGCACCCAATGAATTACACCTAAACTTATTTAATTAGATAAATAATATTATTTCTAACAAATCCCTAGAAAAACAACATGATGTGTATATTAATATACAATATTTGTACTTTTGTTTTTTCATTTCCTTTATTTTCTCCACAACATTTATTAGACCTTGAATAATGACTATTTATTTCTCAAATAAATATCATTACATTATTCTCAAATAAATATATTATTTCACCACAAATATATTTTCTTGAATAACTAGTGTCGAAATAAATGTGACCAAGAAACCTTGAATAATTATTAAACAACAATTAGAAATAATATTTATTCTACTTGTTAAATGAATATTTATCAAAGATACTCGGATAAAATTAGTGTTTGGACCTCTAGGAATATTTCTTAGTGGCATTAGGCAGAGCCTACCTAATGTCCAAGGTTAGCATCTAGAAACATGCCAAGGAACCCGTAGTGAAAAATGTTAACGCAACAATGATGTGCCACCTTATACAAATGCTTATCGTGTAATGTAATCCTTTTGTCTTGATATCTCGAATCAAGTGGGTTGCATGCTAGTGTAATCAACCCATGCACTCGATTACTCTTTCTTTGACCTCCCAAAATTGAACATTACCATTCCTCGACATCTCCATGAATTTATATAGGATATAACAATTCTATAAAAGGGCTTGAGATATTAACTTTTATTATGGAATATAAGGGACAAATCCTTTCTCTCATTATCTATTAATGCAATATTACTCGTGACACACCCAACATATCCTACCTCACTGTGAACAATGTGTCATCACAGTTTTCAGCAATACATATAAGTGCATGAGTTGTAATACCAGTTAATAATAATCTAAATGTCCAAGGACCAATACACACATCCCCAGATAGGAATATCCAATGATACTATGAAATGTTGATTTACTATTGGCGGGTCTTGTTCTCATAATATCCTGCTGGATATTACCATGGGATCACACCATGAAAAGGTACCACTAAGTTTTATGAGTCCTCACCCCTAATGACCTGTAATATTTGTTTCCCTCAAATAACATCATCCAACCATAAAACATATATTCAATAATAGTGTTATGGAACTTCCAGGTTCTCATCATAGTTGGGATCCGCTATGACCCTTTGGTGAAACATCTATCCTTAGGACATTATCACATGAATTTTCATGTAAAAGAACAATCAATATGTGATAAGGTATTTATTAATACTCAAACCCATGAATACATGTTTATCATAATGTACAAAGTGGTTGGTTCTAGGACACCAACTCTAACAGACTGCCACATGAAGTAGAGCTAACTGCTAACAACCTTTAACCTTCTAGATCTCATATAGTATTTATGCTTCTGATGATATATTACTTTAGTAATGGGATCTGCCACATTCTCTTTCATGGATGCTTTGCTCACTGTAAATTCAACCCTTTTATATAACTCCATCAAGAGGTGATACTTTCGGAGAATGTGCTTTGTCTGTTGAAGTGACCTTGGTTCTTTTGAAAGAGCCACCACTGAAGTATTATCACAATACAATGTGATAGAGTCTCTACTACAAGGAACCATATAAAGTTCCTAGACAAAGTTCCGAATCCAAATGGCTTCCTTAGATGCATCATAAGCCACTATATATTCAGAAACTGCTATAGAATCGATGACAACTGGCTACTTTGAACACTTCCATCACACAACTCCTCCATTGAGACAAAAAGCATATCCTGATTGTTACTTCAAATAATTCTGATTTTTTTGAAAACCAGCATCATCATACCGTGTGATGACAAGCTCTTCATCTCCTCCACACACTAGGAACATATATTTAGTTCTTATAAGATACATAAGGATAGTATTAACAACAGTCCAACACTCACTAATGGAATTATTTCCTGTACCAATGACATTATACCAACGGTTTCGTAAAACCATTCGGATAGGTCCCCTATCCCAATGGTTTTCAAAAACCATTGGGAAAAGGCTGTCTAAATTTGGTATTCCCAATAGTTCATGAAAACTTTTGGGATACAATGGAAATTATCAGCTCTATCCCAATGATTTCCTTGAACCATTGGGATAGTATCCCATTTGTTTAGATTTTCCAATGGTTTTTAAACCATTGGGATACACAATATATCCCAACAGTTTTTTAAAACAATAAAAAAAAATTTCCCCTAAATCCTGATCGGGCCTGTAGTTCCCCCTCTACTTGATTGCTACCCTAAATCCAAGATCCATCTGCCACAGCCAAACTTCTTCCACCGATCCATCTTCAACCAATCAATTTTCTTTCTTCTATACTTAAAATCTGTAAGTGGTACCTTAGTTTTATTTTCTGCATCTATTTTTTTGTTTTCTATTTTGATTTGGCTGAAAGGAGATGTCCATGTGGACATTCTTCCATGGATCAATCAATGTATGCATCATCACTTTAGGGAATGTACACACAGTACACGACTTGGTAGAGGGGTTGACAAGGTATTTATAAGGATTCACATGGTGTATATGATAATCTAGGGTCCTTGGAATGTAATCACAATACACAACTTGGATAGACATGTAAATATACATATAGGATCCCACGTTTTTATCACATAAACTTTCATTACATTTAAAAAACCGAGGATCTTTAAGGTTTAGTGTCTTGGAAACCAGGAACATTAAACATGAAAACATAAAGCATTCTTCTGAAACACTTGAATATCTTCTCCTCATGTTCATCTTAGGTTCATTACTGAATCACATAACCTGGGGACATACATCAAAAGATAGGGTGAGCAAAAGGACCAGAAAGGGAAACAAGAGAAACATTTTACATGTGAACTTTAGATACTCTAATAAGGTCATGAAAAGAACATTAAGGCATGAGAAAGAAATAATGAGGCATATCATAATAAGAATAACATTTTTCATAACTTGAAGATGTGGCTACAACATTTAATATTGAAAATCATTTCATTTCACCAATGTCCATCCCCAAGGTGTCGTTAAAAATTACCAAGGTTATTCACCAAGGTATCGGTCTAAAAAGTAATCTCTAGAGATTAAGTCTTTACCCAATGCATTGGAGCGCTATCTGGGCGCACCCAAGACATGTCTTTATTATCATGTGAGCCACATATATCATCATCAATCATTTCATAAACAACCCATATAGCATAAAACAAAAAGGTTTCATTTCATAATCATAACATTTTAAAAACTGCTTTAAAGACATGATCTTTATGTCACTTTAAACCCACGGAAAGGGAAAACAGGTTTTATGTATGTAAATGCCAGAATTTAAAATAGAACATTTTAATATATATGTGAATATCCCTGTAGAAATAATAGCTTTGAGTATTCACTTTATAACATAAAATAATTTTGAGAAAAGAGAGAGGCATTTTGAGACGAAAATTCTTCAGCCTAACGGCTACGTTACAGGGTTTTAGAAAACATTGAAAAGAGAGGGAACATGGGTCAAACATTCATAAATGACCCATAAAAAAGTATAGGGACATAATATGAAGGACATATTAACATGGTAATGAATGTTTAATGATATACCATATGAGATGAAGAACATTAAAGGAAGACAAAAATAAGATTTCTCTTATGAGAATTCGCCAGCCTAACGGCGTAACTTAAAACTTCCAAAAAATGGATTGATGGGATAAAATAGGGTCTCTAATCATATGAACATAAATGATCAGTGTGATAGATATAGAGATCATACCCCAACATAATAAAAATGAACTTGAAAGAATTGACATGAAAGTAGAACTTCAAAACGAGAAGGGTGAAGAACAACTTAAAAATTCGGCAGCCTAACGACGCCACATAAAACTTCAAAATAATGAATTGAAGAGATCAAATGGGGTCTCTCATCATATGGTCAAAAACGATCAGTATGATAGATATATATATCACACCCCAACATAACAAAAAGGAACTTGAAAGAATTGACATGAAAGTATAACTTCAAAACGAGAAGGGTGAAGAACCACTTAAAAATTCAGCAGCCTAACGGCGCCACTTAAAACATCAAAATACTGAATTGAAGAGATAAAATGGGGTCTCTCATCATATGGTTATAAAATATCAGTATGATAGATATAGAGATCATACCCCAACATAATAAAAAGTTACTTGAAATACTTTACATGAAAATATATCTTAAAAAATGACAAGGGAGAAAGAATCCATTACAAAAAATTCAGCAGCCCAACGACGCCACATAAAACATCATAAAACGAAATAATGATAGTAAGAGGGGATATCTCATTATATGAAAATGAAAAGTTCAGTAATAGGATTATAAAATAACATCCTCCAACATAAGATCATGGAGCATTAAAGGAAGGACATAAAAGATATTACTTGAAAAGAAAAAGAGAGGTCAGATCCCTTACCTTAAAAAATAACTCTTAAAACTCAAATGTTGGGACCTTGAGGGCTTGGGGGAACCTTGGGAGGACTCCTTGGGAGGTAATGAGACCAGAACTTTGTTTGGGGAGAGTGGGGAGTCGAATTGATGTGAGGATGGCTTGGTATTTATAGGGAAAGTGAGGGGACAAGGCATTAATGGTCGAGGGACACCTCATTAGTGGTTTTGGAAAAACCATGGGCTTTCCCATGTTATTTTCCCATGGTATTGGCCACATGGGACACCTCATACCTTATCATACTATTCATAAGTCGACCATATTGATTAAATACTTAATACATCATTTAATGATGTCATTAAACACCCGTAACTTAAAAACTGTATTGTCACTATTCATCGAAAATTCAACATTCTCAGAATAATCCCAATATTTCACCTTAACCAAATATCAATGCTATGATTTCAAAAATGAACTCCATTTTATAAACATAATTTTCTAAATATTTTTAATTTATTTTTTAAGTAAATACACTATTCACTGAAAATTCATTTTTTTCAGAAAAAACCCCAAAAATTACCAGAACATAATATCAGTGCTCTGAGTTCAAAAATGAAATCCATTTTATAAAAATAATTTTTTTAAATATTTTTAATTTAATTTTTAATTAAAAAACACTATTCACTCGAAAAACTAATACTTGAATAATAATTTATGAAACCGTTATTCAACCATTTTATTGAATCACATTACTTAATCAAGGTGCCTAGATTATATTAATCCTTTTTTTAATGTGATATTACTAATCCATTTGGACACATTACTAATCATAATCATAAAATCACTATTCATAATTTACTATTCATCAAAAATCAAGTTGATCTTATTAGACTCTAAATTTCATACTGAACATAATTGTAGAATACCATTTTTTGAAAATCATTACACATTTTTAATTATTTAAGGTTTACATAAACATTTTTAAAATATCCTTTTTCTAAAATTCATCAAAAATATGCATACTATATTTATCGGGTCATTTAAATATTTATAAACTTCATCATAAGAAGAAATCCCAATTTTTATTTAAAACTAAGGATTACACAAGGCAGTTACGGTCTCCTTACATAGCCCCTTATCACACTAGCATAGGACCTTAGTGTAAGGTGTGCTAAGGTGAGAGAATCTGAGGGAGGCTCGGCTAACTTTGCACGAGTATTAATTTCTATCAGTTTGAACTTCTCGCAAAGGCGATTTCGTTCTAGCTTCACACGATGAAGTTCAGCTTGAGTTTGGTCCAGAGCAAAGCCCAGTGGTGCTACCTCCTTCCCAAGTTCTGTTATATGGGCTTCAATCGGTCCAAGACTACTGGGTGAGGCCATCAAATCTTATTTCTATAATAATTAACCAAGATTACTTGTATTTTGAGACAATAATCAAAACGTTTAGTTTCTAGCGGTCATATTGACCAATGGTCACATAACCGTCTAAACCCAACGGTCTCATTTTAATTATAATCATGTTATCAAATGAAACATTTTTGTTGAGTATAAAAATAAAATAAAATAACACATCAAATTAGGAAACAAGATTTATTCAAAATTTCAGGTCGTTACATTCTTCCCCCCTTAAGAAATTGCGTCCATGTAATTTTTAAAATTGGGTTTTGAAATTTCATTGAAATTCCCACATCGGAAAAGGAGTCAGTAAAATTATTAGGAGAAAGTTAACAATAAGAAAATCCCAAACGTATGATGTATGTAAATGGTCTTTTATTACCTAGTAGGAAACGTAAACCAACAATGTTTTTGTTTTACGTTCCTTTTCCTAATTTTGAGGAATTCATTTACAACATAAAACAAAAACATACGAAAATATACCAATCTTCATGTAGAGTTTCATACTTTAATAAGTTTCTACCCAAAACTAATATTTTCTCAAAAATATGAGCATTCAAAACTACATGGTCTCATCAAAACACAATAATCATCTTCTAGAGAATCACATAATCAACAAAATATTAACTATCTATTTCTTCTATCTTTAAACATTATCCCAAAAACATAAAGGGTAAGGTAAAACAACTATTCAAAAAGAAAGAATCCCATAGGAATGGAAACTACATTAAAATCTTCAAAGTTCCATGGTACTACCCATAGTTCATCATTGACCATTCCATAAATAACAGTCATTAAGATTCCTCAAAATAAACCAAACTAATATTGAAACCCAATTACAAGAAGGATTTGATAACATAGTCTTCCAAAATAAACTTCATAGTTCATATCCAAACAAAATCAACCACTCCTAACATCTTATAACAAAAGTAGCTAACCTAAACATATTTTACCCATGATAGGTTAATCATTTCCATAAGTAACCTAAATTACTATAAGTTCATCTTAAATTCATCGATTCTTCAAAATATAAGTCAACCTTACTCCTCAATGAATATACCGTAGTAATCTATTTACCTCGATCATATAGGGTCCCCAAAATAGCGAACTTATTCCAAAATAATAATCATATTTTAATCCCCTAATCATCCCTGTCATATTAATACGAAAATCGTCGCATTTCCTATCACATTTGTTGTTGGGACATGTTCTTCCATTTCCCGCCATTAACTAAGAAAAGAAACTATAATTAGGGGCTTCAATACTCAGCCAATAATCAAGAAAAGGTACCAAAAGCATATAAGGATAACTTATAGAAGAAAAGTATACCCTAACTTGTGATCCCCTAGGTTCCCATCTAGGTTATCCATGATCATATATTCTTATGTGAATCATTATTTTATTTTATCTTTGTTCCTTTAACAATGGTTCATTCTAAGATTATGAATTTACCAAAGCATATCTCCCGGGAGTGTCGTAACCAAGAGTGCAGCAAGGCCCATTGTCGTGTACCATTTCCCGTTCGAGTGTAGCTCAAAGCGGTGTTTTCGGGATTTACCCCTATGTACATCTGTGCCAGAGCCACCTCTACCTGCTCGTATCCAGACAGGGATGTATTTTCTTGGCAACCCCTTACTCAATACTCACCAAAATACCAGGAACATTTCCTGTATTTTAACTTTTCTATAGGCTTCTTCCTAAAGTTTTCATATCCTAATTTCCACTAATAACTAAACCATCCTTTCATACCAACTATAGCATCCCACATTTTTATCACATAAACTTTCTTTACATTTTACAAAACCGAGGATCTTTAAAGTTTGGTGTCTTAGAAACCAGGAACTTTAAACATGAAAACATAAAACATTATTCTAAAACACTTGAAAAGCTTCTCCTCATGTTCATATTAGGTTCATTACTGCATCACATAACCTGGGGACATACATCAAAAAAAAGGGTGAGCAAAAGGCCCAGTAAGGCAAACAAGAGAAACATTTTACATGTGAACTTTAGATACTCTAATAAGGTCATGAAAAAAACATTAAGGCATGAGAACGAAATCATGAGGCATATAATAATAAGAATAACATTTTTCATAACTTGAAGATGTGGATACAACATTTAATATTGACAATCATTTCATTTCACCAAGGTTAATCCCCAAGGTGTCGTTAAAAAATACCAAGGTTATTCACAAAGGTATCGGTCTAAAAAGTAATCTATAGAGATTAAGTCTTTACCCAATGAATTGGAGAGCTATCTGGGCGCACCCTTGACATGCCTTTATTATCATGTGAGACACATATATCATCATCAATCATTTCATCCCATATAGCTTAAAAGAAATGGGTTTCATTTCATAATCATAACATTTTAAAAACTGCTTTAAATACATTATCTTTATGTCACTTTAAACCCACGGAAAGGGAAAGCGGGTTTCATGTATGTAAATACCAGAATTTAAAATAGAACATTTTGATATATATGTGAATACCCCTTTATAAATAAGAGCTTTGATTATTCAATTTATAACATAAAATAATTTTGAGAAAAGAGAGAGGCATTTTGAGACAAAAATTCTTCAGCCTAACGGCTACATTATAGGGTTTTAGAAAACATTGGAAAGAGAGGGAACATGGGTCAAAGATTCATAAATGACCCATAAAAATGTATAGGGACAGAATATGAAGGAAATATGAACATGGTAATGAAATTTGAAAGATATACCATATGAAATGAAGAACATGAAAGGAAGACAGAAATAATATTTCTCTTATGAGAATTGGGCAGCCTAACGGCGTCACATAAAACCTCCAAAAATGGATTGATGAGATAAAATAGGGTCTCTCATAATATGAACATAAATGATCAGTATGATAGATATAGATATCATACCCCAACATAATAAAAAGGCACTTGAAATAATTTACATGAAAGTAGAACTTCAAAACGAGAAGGGTGAAAAACCACTTAAAAATTCGGCATCCTAACGGTGCCACGTAAAACATCAAAATACTAAATTGAAGAGATCAAATGGGGTCTCTCATCATATGGTCATAAAAGATCAGTATGATAGATATAGAGATCATACCCCAACATAAAAAAATGAACATGAATGAATTGACATGAAAGTAGAACTTCAAAACGAGAAGGGTGAAGAACCACTTAAAAATTCGGCAGCCTAACAGCGCCACTTAAAACTTCAAAATACTGAATTCAAGAGATAAAATGGGGTCTCTCATCATATGGTCATAAAAGATCAGTATGATAGATATAGCGATCATACCACAAAATAATAATAAGTTACTTGAAATACTTTACATGAAAATATATCTTGAAAAATGACAAGGGAGAAAGAATCCGTTACAAAACATTCGGCAGCCCAACGGCGCCACATAAAACATCCTAAAACGAAATAATGAGAGTAATAGGGGATATCTCCTTATATGAACATGAAAAGGGAAGTAAGAGGATTATAAAAGAGCATACTCTAACATAAGAACATGGATCATAAAAGGAATGACATAAAAGATATTACTTGAAAAGAAAAAGAGAGGTCGGATCCCTTACCTTAAAACATAACTCTTAAAACACAATGGTTGGGACATTGAGGGCTTGGGGGAACCTTGGGAGGGCTCCTTGGGAGGTTATGATACCATAACGTCATTGGGGGATAGTGGGGAGTCGAATGGATGAGAGGATGGCTTGGTATTTATAGGGAAAGTGAGGGGATAAGGCATTAATGGTCGAGGGACACCTCATTAGTGGTTTTGGCAAAACCATGGGCTTGCAGATGGTATTTTCCAATGGTATTGTCCACTTGGGACATCTCATACCTTATCTTACTATTCATAAGTCGACCATATTGATTTCATACTTAATACATCATTTAATGATGTCATTAAACACACGTAACTTAAAAACTGTATTTTCACTATTCATCGAAAATTCAACTTTCTCAGATAATCCAAAAATATCACCTTAACCAAATATCAATGCTCTGATTTCAAAAATGAACTCCATTTTATAAACATAATTTTCTAAATATTTTTAATTACCATAACATAATATCGGTGCTCTGAGTTCAAAACTGAACTCCATTTTATAAAAATTATTTTTTTAAATATTTTTTTTTTAACTTTTAATTAAAAAACACTATTCACTCGAAAAAACTAATACTTGAATAATAATTTATGAAACCGTTATTTAACCATTTTATTGAATCACATTACTTAATCAAGGTGCCTAGATTATATTAATCCTTTTTTAAGCGAGATTACTAATCCATTTGGACACATTACTAATCCTAATCATAAAATCATTATTCATAATTTACTATTCATCAAAAATCATGTTGATCTTATTAGACTCTAAATTTCGTACTGAACATAATTGTAGAAGACCATTTTTTGAAAATCATTACACATTTTTAATTATTTAACGCTTACATAAACATTTTTAAAATATCCATTTTATAAAATTTATCAAAAATATGCATACTATATTTATCCGGTCATTTAAAAATTCATAAACTTCATCATAGGAAGAAATCCTATTTTTTATTTAAAACAAAGGATTATACAAGGAAGTTACGGTCTCCTTACATAGCCCCTTATCACACCATCATAGGACCTATGTGTAAGGTGTGCTAAGGTGAGAGAATCTGATGGAGGCTCGGCTAACATCGCACGAGTAGTAATTTCTATCATTTTGAACTTCTCGCAAAGGCGATTCCGTTCTAGCTTCACACGATGAAGTTCGGCTTTGGTTTGGTCCAGAGCAAAGCCCAGTGGTGCTACCTCCTTCCCAAGTACTGTTATATGGGCTTCGATCGGTCCAAGACTACAGGGTGAGGCCGTCGAATCTTCTTTCTATAATAATTAACCAAGATTACTTGTATTTGGAGACAATAATCAAAACGTTTAGTTTCCAGCAGTCATATTGACCAATGGTCATATAACCGTCTAAACCCAATGGTCTCATTTTAATTATAATCATTTTATCAAATTAAACATTTTTATTGAGTATAATGATAAAATAAAATAACACATCAAATTAGGAAACATGATTTATTCAAAATTTCGGGTCGTTACAATACATGGCCAATCCTTATAGTGTAAGGTATGTCTGGCCAAATGGGGGGCTGGAAATGGCCCATTGGCACATGGATATGTTACATGGGTGATGTGTTGGCCATACTATAGGGTGGGTAACAATTAGCTCAGCCAAAACACTTCCATACCTGAAATCCCAGACTACATGGAATATGTTCCTTCATGATACATGGAGTGTGGTAAATGATTTTATAGAACCTAAAGTATTTCCTCACACATATTACATATATTTGATTTTCACCACTTTATTCACTATTTTACCACTAATAATATTTGTATTTTATGGGGGCGTGATTTTGAAATATTGATTTCGGAGTGTGGGGGTGGGCTATCCGGGGTGGGGGGGGGGGCTGTCTGAGTAGGATCATTGTCCATGGACCCTTAAATTTAAGAATGAATTAATTAATTGGTCTTCAAACAATCCTTATATATTAATAAATGGGTTATGATTTAGAATAAACTCTTCCTTTGATAAATTGACACATGCCTGTGGAATAGAGATGTGATAATAGGATGTGATGTTTAATTGAACAAATGAATTTTTTATAAAACAATGTCATGATTTTTATAATAAAACCCCTCAAATGAGGTGCGTCAAATTATAATAAAAAAACTAATTATTATTTATTTATATCATGCTTGGTTTATGTCTTAGAGTCTTTTATGTCTTCATGTTATAGTTAAATAAGTGGAATGCTATTCATGGTCTCTCTTATTATCCTTAAATGATATTTCACGTTTGTATATAAGTGTTAAATGTCCCAAGTCACCTCCTAAGTGCTTGGACCAGTTTTTAAATTGGAATTAATCATGTAGGTGATTTCCCCTTTTCCCAATGACATTTTCTAAGTGACCTACAAAGCCTTATAAATTGATTTTTTCATGTTTTGATAAATTGAATGGGTTATTTTTTTTGAATGAAATGGATAATGAATAATGGTTTGCCCTTTTTAATGAATAAAATGGTTTTAAATAAAATTAACCTAAGGGGGGGGGGTTCAAGGGTAGGGGGTGTTAGGTGGGGGGGGGGTTCTAGGGGTAGGGGCCTATAGGTGGTGGTGTGTGTGTGGGGGGGGGGGGGGGTGTAGGGGTGTGGAGGAGGGGGTGTGAGTTGTCCATGGAGGGGTGTGGGTTGTCTAGGGGGTTGGGGTGGGTTATCCTAGTGGGGGAGGGAGGTGTGGACTATCTAGGGGGTGGGCTGTCCAGGGGGTGGGGGTGGGCTGTTCAGATGGGGGAGGGGTGGGGTGTACAGGTGGGGGGGGGGGCTGTTTAGGTTGTGGTGGGCTGTCCATGTGGGGTGGGGGTGTCTAGGTGGCGAGTGTGGGGGGGGGGGGTTGTCCAAGTGGGGGGGGGGGTATCCAGGGGGACTGCATTGGGGTTAAGGGGCCTCTAGGGGTGGGGGAGGGGGGTGTGGGCAGTCCAGGGAGGGGATGTGCTATCTAAGGGGGTGGGGGTGTGCTGTCCAGGTGGGGGGTGTGGGATGTCTAGGGGGTGGGTTGTCCTGGGGGGTGGGGGGTGCAGGGTGGGGGTGGGCTGTCTAAGTGGGGGGGGTGCCTAGGGAGGAGGGGTGGGATATCTATGTGGGGTGGGGGGGTGTCCAAGTGGGGTGGGGTGGGGGCTATCCAGATGTGGGGGGGGGGGTGTCTGGGGGGTGTAGGGGGTGGGGGGTGCAGGGGTGGGGGGGGGTGTGGGATTTCTGGGGAGGGGTGGGCTATCCACTCTGATGTTCTACAAAAAAAAATAGGAATCAAATATAAACCAATGTACATTTTCTTTCACATGTTAAGGCTTTTCTTGAAGT